>BSBM01000765.1:9905000-11260000 GCA_027924585.1 Larix kaempferi | reverse complement strand
CAAAAATAAAACAATATAATATAAAAATATAAAACAAGAATAACTTATAAAAAATAAAAAATAAAACAATACCAAATCAATAATCTACAATTTAATTTAATTTACAATATAAAAAGAAAACAAAGGGACAAAACTCAAAATAAAAAAACAAAATAAAACACATCAAAACTCAAGTTGGCTGAAAGCGCATGCCAAGAACATCCACGGTAGAGGGATACTAATTGAGAGAGATGAGAGCATCTAGAACAGAGTGAGTTCGAGGCATTTCAAGAGCACAACGTTTGAGGAGCAGAGGAGATCGGTGCGCCCATAAGAGACGTCCATTACATTCTAGAGGAGACCGACGCACCCAATAGACCCGACAGAGACAAATAGGGGCCAACCAATGTCTTCGGTAAGGCCATATGATCTATGGATTTTAGTTTATTTGTAATAAATTGTCCCATTGCAAATATTCCATTAATGCCCTCCTCTTTCAGGCCACAAACTACAATAAATGTAGAGTGAAGGCCCTCCAGGGTTTGATGTTTATAATGATACATATTATGAAACAAAGTCTGAGGAGTACATAGTGCACTCGGGAAGGGGTATCGTAGGGGAAGTCGAGAGAGTTAGCTCAATTCAACATTGAGGGAAATTCTCCTTGACTGGGAAAACCATGCCTAAGGGATCTCGACCACATCACTAACATGGCACGAATTTCAAGTGCAAGGTCAAGGGGGGATTGCAATGGCCATGGAAAATGCTAGAAACCAATTATGATGACTATGCATATCAAACTGTTCATATAATGGCATTCAATGAGATAAATGCTTGTAGGAATAGAGCTATTGTTCTTTTCCAGCTAAACTTCTATTTTCAGTCCCTTGTAATTAACAATTAATTTTCTATTTAGGACATCGGCACTTGATAGGGATATACTCTCTTATATTTTGGGGTTTTTTACAATGCATTTCTTCAAGTGAAGACCCAAGTGAAGACCCATTGGTAACTAGTCAAGATTACTTGGGAAAGATCCATGTTCAAATCTAATTGGTCGCCACCATAAACCCTAGGATTGAGGCAAAATATAATAGAGAACTTATTATTTAGGTCCCTTTTCCAATTGACACAATCCATGCAACCATGAAATTGGATAGTCTGCAAGTGTAATGAGCCACAAAATATTTAGATATATCATACCTACATAATCAATATATCAACCTTTCACATCAATTCACTTAATTGAGAACCACAAAAATTACACTATGCTTCCAATGATGTAAAGCAATGAGTGATGCATAGACTCTCTCTATAGTAGGAAGGATTATCATTAAATTTCAAACTTTCCAAATGAGGGTCATTCTCATGAAACTCTACCACATATTGGAAAACTAATTGAATACTTCCTCCAACTCACCTACTAGTGCAAACTTTTCACATTTGTAAGTATCGTTCTCTCTTATTATATTATTTAGTAATAACTGGAGTTTTTGTTGTGGCTTATTGTAATTAGAAAGTACCATGCTTTGATCAAACAAAATTGTGAGTGTCCTCCTAACACATCATTGGGATTTTTTTTTAATACGTAGATGTAGGTGTTGATAAGAAAAGAGGGAATTGAATTATTGAATAAGTAAAGGGATGCAAGATATGATGAACCATCATAAATAAATATTAGACATATCCCATAAGATTATGGAATAAAAAGAATGAAGAAGAGGTTTGAGGTTTGGATATTTGAAACTTCATTTAAAACTTTGGTTGAGGGATCACAATCAACATGGAGTTTTGTTGTGAAATGAAGAAGATTGAAATTACTCAAGGAAAGGAAATGCCTTGAAATTTTATGAGGAGTAACAAACACTGTAATGAAAACCTTTGAATGGGGAATCATATATCTTGTGCAAAATCATGTTGAGGCATCTACTAGCTTCAATTCCTCAGGCTTGGGGACCCCCTACCACACTTTTCTTTCTTTACACTTTTTGGTGATTTTTTATTGATAAGTTATGAATACTTATGGGTTTCTAGGTTTTTCATAGTTAACTTGAGTAATGAATTACTTGATACTTTCATGAGAGTTTCCGACCTCATGCATTTTCCTTAGCGTTTTCCTTAGCTAAAGTAACTACATGGTGAATTGGTTATTCATGATCTTTTTCATCATCCAATGTTCAATCTCAAATCCTTCTAATGAAAGTTAGCATACAAATCGAATCTTTACATTCAAAGTATTTTGTTTATCTTCATCGACACTAGTAAACTTGCATTTGAAAGGATTATACCCTTCAAAAGCTCCCACTTGACCTTCAATGAGCCCTATTTTTGTTTCTTGATTGCTAATTGATGCAATGAGGAGCATGAAAATATTGGTTTCCATTTTTCTAACTAATTGGGTGAGAGAATCAACCATTTTTTGTATGTCCTCTATAGTTTACATGTTATGAGTGTTTATCATGGGACCATTAGGTCCATCAAAGAGGTTAGTCATGATTTATCCCAACACAATCAATGACCTAAGAGGATTTCCTTGTGAGGGCCCATAAGCAATGGTACTAGCTGTGAAATTGCCCACATAAGATCCAAAGAGATGATGTAAACCTCACTATGAAAGAATTTAGGAAGAAGAGAGAAGCAATAGAACATAGATCCAATAGAGGCAGAATAATTACACACATTACATTAATCAGAATAGTAACCGGGTAAATATACAATGCTGAGCATGAGGATTCGAATTCACTAGGTGTAATTCGAATTGTCCTTCATGCACAGATCCATAATCAGTGGAGAGTCATCAGTGCCAAACTAGGAGTCTATCTCATCATCGGTGAAGTCATCAATGCACAAGTAGTGATCAACCGGGAGTCAAACTGAGTCTAACTGAGTGTGGTTGGTGTAACTGGCACATGGAAGCACTGATATAGTGAAGGAGACTCAGTGGGGGCGCTCATGGAGCTAACTGGAGTCAAAACAGTCTATCTAGTCACACTGGAGGTCCAAAAGAGTGATAAGGTCAGTTAGGAGTCAGTTAATCCTTAAATCAAGGAAGAACTGAAGATAACTGAACTAAACTGGACTGGTAGGTGAAGAAAGGCGCCCTTATCATGCAATAACTGAAAAGAGGGCTCACTAAGCTCTAGGAGATCTCATCATCGGTGAAGTCATCAATGCACAAGTAGTGATCAACCGGGAGTCAAACTGAGTCTAACTGAGTGTGGTTGGTGTAACTGGCACATGGAAGCACTGATATAGTGAAGGAGACTCAGTGGGGGCGCTCATGGAGCTAACTGGAGTCAAAACAGTCTATCTAGTCACACTGGAGGTCCAAAAGAGTGATAAGGTCAGTTAGGAGTCAGTTAATCCTTAAATCAAGGAAGAACTGAAGATAACTGAACTAAACTGGACTGGTAGGTGAAGAAAGGCGCCCTTATCATGCAATAACTGAAAAGAGGGCGCACTAAGCTCTAGGAGAGCTAAGACTGATCCGAGAGAAGCTCCTGGGGCTAGTTTGGCAAGGGCTAGGTGCTGGTGCTGCAAACCCTAATTGCATGCAAAACCCTAATTGCATGCAAAACCCTAATTTTGCATGCAGGACTGAAAATGTCAGAAATGTTAGAAGGACTAGGATGGAGTATAGGAATATCCTAACACTAGCGAGTTCACAAAGAAATAATTTATTTCAGATTGAAACCATGATGATCAAATTAATCCTTGTTAAGTATCATTACATTGATAAAATTCATAAATTCTTGATATTGCAAAATGTGTAGGAATTTCATTGCATGTGCTGCAAAGGAAAGGTTTTGAAAAAAGAGGCTAGGATTTGAAGGGTATTAAAGATAGAGAAGTGTCAAGTGCTATATGTATTTGATATACTTAAAAGGATAAATGATACCCTTGTCCAACCAAGTGGGACTTGTTGTATTTGTTGGATGTATTTTTCCCTAACCATACGTTCTCCCATTGAATGATAGATATATGTGTTATTTAAATGTGTTGGAACATGTATCTAGACTTAAGAAAGGTGTTTCTACAATTGGAGCATATGATGGGAAAATAAAGTGATTTAATACTACTTGTGGTGTTCCTCTGCTAGTTATATTCAGAGAAAAAAAATAGAATATAACTATGTAAAGAAATTAAATATAGGAATATAAATGGAAATAGGATTGAAAAAATAAAAATAAAAGACCAAGAATTAGAAAATAACATAGTAAGAAAACCTTTACTTATATTTAAACCCGGATGCAACATTCACTTTCCTCTTCAAGGAGGAAACCTCCAACATAAGAAAAGATCCAAATCCAATAATATTCACTTGAAAACTCATTACATATCTTATGCTTCTGTATATAGGTCGTCCTTAAGACCCAACATTTTGATCTGACTTATGCCTAGTGAGGTTATCTATACACCATCTTACCTGACATTCATCACTATTTTCCGTTAGATAGAGCTAACCCAAGTTGTGAAACAATTAAAAGTTGGCATCTAGTTAATGAGGCTTGGTTGGATGGAAATGTGTACAACTAAACCAACCAATGCAACCAACTACAATTCATAGCTCATTTGCATAAAACAATAGTTGCGATGAATCTAGGTGGATTTGACGGGTTAATATGATAACTAGATGAAGGAGGGAATCTTCCTAGAGGAACTAAATCATGCCACATGTCCACAAGGGACAAAAATAAAAAATTTAATAATTTTGTTTGTCCTATATCTATCATACAAGTTTGGATCATCTTTCTTTATAACATGCTTTCTAGAAACCATGAGACATGAATGATGTTTTCAGTATTGAAAATTCAACTACAACATGCTGTCTCATTTTAATGATTGTAGGTACCACCAAATAGGTACTTGTTAGATCTATATCCCTCAAGTGAGGAAAATAGACTAGAAGAGGTTGAAAGCGAGACGTCTAATACAAGATCTAACAGGTCAAGATCAACTAGAGGTGAAAAGGTAAGGAGAAAATTTTGTAGATGCATGGAACCTTTTGTTTCTGAAGGAGGATCATGTGGTTATGATAACGAGAGCATAGGTGGCATTGAGTTGCCCTTGAGGTATAAAAATATTGTCAAATGATGGCTACCCAAGGAGCTACCCCAAGTGGACACAGATTTCTTCCTCAATGGGAGGACTTATCACATTGCTCCATCCTCTTTACATGAACTGGGGCTATTTTCCATGGATGGCATAAAGGTGTCATCTGGCACTGAAACTGAATTGATGGAGTATGTTGGTCCATGCTACAAATATAATTACTAGTTGTTGTTGGTCAGATATACGCAAAGTATGCAAACATACGGAGTGGAAACAAATTATTGTCAACTACTGGACAACAATCTGAACAAAGGGGCAACTGTGTATATTGATGGAAGGCCAAAAGCTTCAGGAAATATCACAAGGTTTATAAATAGCACATGACCAAGGTCAACACATAATCTATCCAATTGCCTATTTGAGGCGTGAAGGAAATCGTGTATTCGTATGTCAACAAAATCAATAGCTACAAGTGAAGAGTTGTTGATCGATTATAGTTTGAATCAAATAGATGCAGGGGTTTCTATTATGGGGGTAATCTTCCTATACAACATTTAACTCAACCTTTGATCGATGACTTATAATTTTTATCTTGCAACAAATTTATTTATATGTCATGCTTTTTATAATATACACATTGTTAATTATATGTCATGATTTTCATTAATCACGTTTAAGAGACGTTGTTATATATGTAATTTTCATATTTAATATGTCTTAATTCTTATATTGTGGCAGGGTTATCGTGGCCATATGCAGCAAGCTGATCGTGGAAAGTCACCAATGGTGATGCATGAGGTAAATGTTAGTTTAATAGTACCTAATAGCATCAATGTAATAGTAAGCATGATTCATGATTATATTACATCTGTTAACATTTGACATTTTTTATGCTATTGAGCTCAAAATTTCAATATGATATCATTCTTATTGTATTGTGGTAGGGTGCTGGTACTCAGTGCACACGTACAACTTCTGGACAAGTAAACGTGACTGTCATAGTAACAATAAAGTTTTTTTACATTAATCATGTTTATTATACATGGTTCAATTTTTACTTATCAATATGAATATGTCTTTCTCCTTGTATTATGGAAGGGTGACCATGGGAAGTCACCAATACTATCGCATCAAGTAAATGATAGCATAATAGTACCTAAACATGATTATAGTACTTATTTTTGTTATTATATGGATTATATTTTTTTTACGTGATTTTTTTTAATGATAGAAATAAATTAACTAATTTTTATTGATTGACATTCGTAGAGCACACCACATCTAGATGATGATGTGGTCGTTGAGGAAGATATATTTTATTCAACCAACCCCATGAAAACTGTGAAGAAGGATTTGAAAAAGTGCAATCAAGACCTTCTTAGATTGAATTTAATCAGACCAAGTTCTGAAGAAATCAAAGCACAAATTGATGAATTGAGACAAAAGATGGAACAATATGGGGTAAGTGACATCTTTGAAAGTTTTTACGAACTACATATATTCATTTATGTTATTTTAGTTCTCTTTTTTTGATATGATCTAATGAATTGAAGTTTTATTCTTTAGGAATTTTTGGAGACAACACCTGTGCATCGAGAACAGGCTGCAAAAGCCGGTATTGGTAGTAGCGATGGTTCAACACATCGTCAATCTACCATACCAATGAGCCTATTTGTCTCTCCTTTACAAAAATTCACTTTAGATGCTACGACCTCAACAGATGTTGGAGGTCAAGATGGCCCTTGAACCACCACTACTTCACAAGATGTTAGAGAGGACAGTAGCATCGAATGTGATAGTTTCTATCCTAGCGCAATACATGTGGTTAGCAAGGGATCATTGCCTATTAGATTCTTGGTGAGCTATGATTGTGTTCCAATCAAGATATTGAATATTGCAGGTATTATTTAATTTATTCAGTGGTTTTTTTCATGTAATTCAAAGCCACATAACTCAAATTAGTTTTAATTAATGATCATATGTTTTTTGCAGGAAATAATGTTTTTTATAAGAACCTGCATGATAAGGCATTGGATATTTTTGGGCCCACCATTCATACATGGTGGAATTTCAAAAATGAAAAATTGAAAGATGATTTAATGAACCACATGGTCAGCTTGTTTGGTGAAACCTTCAACAAAAAAGGTGTCACCACAATAGTTAGCTTAAATTTGAAATATGCCAAGGCAGATTATAGGGACAATCTGCAAATTAACCACAAATATGAGCATCCTCCAATGGTTCCAAAGAAGGAGTGGAAGGCTCTCATGGAGGATGCAAAGGAGAAGGCATTGAGAAAACAAGGAAAGCCTGGGCCAATCGGTTCAAGAAGGTATGGCACATATCATATTTTCAATGAACAATGTTCAATTTTTTAAAACTTTTAAATATATTTAAGTTGCGATATCTAACGTACTTGCAGCCTTTCATAGGCTACCCGACACCTCTAAAGCAACAAAGGAAAGAGTAGAAAAACATGGGCAACAAAAACTAGGCCAGGGTGGATATTAGAAGCTAAGGGCACAAATTGTAAGAATCAAACGATCATTATTTGTATCCAACAATTAATTGATTTTTCTAACTGCAGCGAACAAATAATTGATTTATCACAAGCACTTTACATGGTGTTATGCATTGCAGGGAAATGATTTTCAAGAGGAAGCCACTGAAGAAGACTTGAAGCTCGGCTTCAAGTACAGTTTTCAGTATGTGCTGGAACATCGAAAAAGCTTGGGGCAAACCCCAATTTCCCCATTGATTCACGCAGAGGTAAACAAAGTCAATAAGGCCATCATTATAATGTACTTGAGTAATCTATTCATGAATGATTACATCGAAAAATCAATGTCTTTTTTTGTTTTTCAGGGTGAGACCAACAAAATTATCGAGGGTAGTGGTACCGAACCAGTACCACGCGATGGTGGGGAGTGACCTAGCAATTTAGGTATGCATGCTATAAAATAGATCTATTCAATATGATTTTAAATACATAATTGATGATGTTTACTAATTAATATTTTTCTATGAATGACAGAGCATGTACCTTCTCATGCTCAGCCGAGAGAGGAACAAATGGAAAAACCAATGAACACTCCAGTTGACGGAGCTAGTCAGCTATCAGGTAAAGATCATTGTAATGATATTGGAAGTAATGAAATAAGTATCTCAATAATAACTGCGCATTTATATCTATATAATTGTCTTGGTTTTGCAGATGATTCCCCTTTCCATCCACCTCCACCCCTTGCTAATCGACGTACCATAAGTATGGTACGGGGGTTCATATCCACACAATCAATGGAAAGAGAGGGCACAACAACTACAATAGGTCAAGACACCGAAGATGAAGTCCTCCTCTTTGAATTTCTTAGAAAAAAAAAACATAAAAAATGTAGTTGTAAACATTTAAGATTTGTATTTGACTAAGTGAAGGCATGAAATATTTTCAGTTTTGTTACAAGTTTCTTGATCTAGTCAGTGCATGGTGATATTTTAGAATTGAGTTTTCACATGTGTATGTTATTGCTTAGTTCATATTTCTGAATATGTGTGACATATTTCGAGGACTATGGTTATCCTCAAGGGACTGGCCACCCCTTCCTGATTTAACCTGAGGAAGATGAGATGACCATATCATTTATAATTGGTTTACTGTTATTACTATTTTTGTTTTCAGTACTTTAATGATTTTTGTAGATCCATGTTTGATAGTATTGTGCTGATTAGAACAATTAATATAACTATGTTTTTGCTTTTTGAAATTTATATGCGAAATGTTTGTCCACTTTGTTGCATAACTTATTTTTTAATATGTGTGACATCTTCCGAGGGCTATGGTTATCGTCAAGGGGCTGTCCACCCCTTGTTGAGTTAACTTGAGGGAGATGAGATGATCACATGAGCTTCCTTATCCTAGGATGATGATTATGAGCTTCCACTCATTGCATGAGACACATGAGATGTATTACCACATATAGTTAAGAAGGTCAGGTAACCTACCTTGACGTTGAATTGATGTGCATGAGCCTAGTATGACGTTGTGTTTCCTTATTATGTTACGTTGACTTGCATGTTTACTTGTATGTGATGTTTAGCCTTGTGGTGAGTCGTGATTGACCCTTGCATGGTAGCGTTGAGCTATACAACCCTTAATTTTTGATGTCCAACATGTTGATGACCAGCGTGACCCCTTAGGATTGTTTTCCACCCTTGCGTTGACCTCAATAGACCTCCTTAGGTTCCATCCACCATAGCATTACCTTATATGACTTTTTTGGAGTACTTTGGTGTCGTTTTTAATAATGTTTTTGTCGTACTATTGTGCTGTTACTATTTTTTATTTGTGAGGGTTGGATGAACTATTTTAGGGTCGTTTCCAGTTCTAGGTTCTCTCCTTTCATAGGTATGTTGGTCTAGTTGAGTCTCATGCAACTAACATAACACTAAGAGGTTGAAGTCTGAGGATAAGGGAGGTCTTCCCCAACATCTGATCTTGAGTTTATAATTGGTTTAGATTTAATATATATTGCTACTGTTATATATAGATTGCTACTATTATTACTATTATTGTTTTCAGTACTTACATGGTTATTGTAGCTCATTGTATTTGGTATATGCCGGACTTGAAGGATATTGAAGGATATTGAGGTATGGTTTCTGCATTGCTAACTCTACATATCATTCATTAGATATAAGTACTCTAGCTAGTTGTAAAGTAAAATAATATTTAATATTTAATTATATTAACATGAAGTTTGTGAAAGTCCTAAATGGCGACTTGCAAGTATGATATGAAGATAATTTTGTGGTGGATGTTTCTCAGGTTAGAGATATTTACAATGCTGTAGAGTATTCGATCTTGGTCACAGTTGATCTGCAAAGTGCATTAGATAGGATTCTAGCTTCTATGCCATTCAAGGGGCAGGTTATGTAACTACTTTGCTTCCTCATTTTATTTATATTTTATAGTATTCAGTAAGCATTTTATTTATATTTTATAGTATTCAGTAAGAGACTTTGGCCATTTGGGATCCTATCCTTCTTCACATGCATTTAACATAGGCATTCTTTTATTGTCTTGAAAATATATTGTTGCATTTCTAAAAAAAATTCTTTTTCCATGGGTGGACTGAACTTATCCATTGTTTTTTTTCCTTTCTTTATATGTGTTCTAGAGTTATGGAAAATGCTCCATTCAAACTAGTGTTTTGCTGAATTAAAAGTGTCAATGTCATCGGTAATAATATAGGAATTTTTTTATGACTAGTTGCATTGATTAGAGAATAATAATGCTCTCAGAACAACTATGCAAATGAGCTTTTGTTGTCGGTTCTCAACTTATTTCTTTTTAACATCTTGACACCGTTGGCCTTATGGAACTTGCAAATTCATGTGTAGTAGCCACCTTTGTAATGGAACTTGCAAATTCATGTGTAGTAGCCATCGTTGGCCTTATGGAACCACTTGCAAGCTTGATGCCAATTTCTGATTTTCATCAATATGTTGCTCATCAACCTCTGGTCAATCTTAGTTGCTCATCCTCTTCATTCTTCACTGCTGCAACTCTGCATGGTCTTCTCACCAACACTGCTTATCAAGTCATCAATCATCAAGGTCTGGTCATCATTAAGCTCTTCATATCTGTATGTGTATCATTCTGCTGGTCAAACTTCTGCACTACAACTTGTCATCAAGGTGTCAATCATAATCAAAAGGTAAGCACCTTCATGCTTCACTTTTTCATACAGCTGTACTTCATCTATTACCATCATCCTTAGAGTGTCAGCAAGCAATCATCATCAAGCTTGCATCTTCATCATATAGTTTGCATCATAAAATGTAAGGCATCATCATCTTCATTAGTACAACACTGTATGTACTCAAGCACCTATGTCACTATTTATATGTTACCACTGTATGCATTGTATCATTAAGTAATTACACTTGTTGTTCACATATCATCATTACTTCGTATATGCCACTATACCATAGTCATAGGGTAACTGTTTGCACTGTATAATTGGTTGTATATGCATTATGTATGATCATAGTTTTCTTATACATCACACACATGCCACTTCATTACTGTTTGTATTGGAACTAGGGCATCATCCAAGCCTAATCATCATCATCATCATTAATAACATACCTTTATTACTGTATGTGTAATAGGGCATCATCCAAACCTGTGTTTCACAGATCTTCACATCACTCTTCATTCTTTCATATGTTTTGTAGCAGACTTTACACATAGTTCATAATTGTATCAAGTCATCAAGCATCTTCACAAGGTATCCAACACCATAGGCTATGCATGACAAGGCATAGGAGTACATGTATCATTTACCACTTCATCATTTTACTATATGTGTTCATAGACAATACATCAATGACTGTTCATATTGCATTCTTCAATACTGTATATATCACTTTTAGGTCTTGATAGTGTGTGTACAGTATCATCATCAATAGGTATAGGGTATAATCATAGGTTGTAGGATATCATACATACCTTGACCTTGAATTATTTGTACACTATCATATTGTACCCATTCAGACTGCAAATATATTAGGCCCCAACTATGGAAGAATTATGGCATACTTTTTACTACTGCCACCGTGTTCTCCTTAGCTAACAATATTCTTTATTGCTGTTGCTCCAACTTGTATATGTCTGCAAAGTTTGGATTGTGGAAGAAAAAGTTAGCAAATCACTTCATGATTGCATGTTAAACTAGGTCTGTAATACCTCAAATTCAGATCTACTGCTGCTATTACTGTTGCTGCCTGTAAATTGAGAAAGACAATATTGAGGCAGCCCTAAAACCATCCGAAAATTGACTACTCATACACCAAATATATTAGTCACTTGGTTGTTGAAAGTACTGCTCCTCTAACCCCAAAAATACAGCTCCAATCCACTTGAAATCCACCTATAGGTTGCCAAAAAAAAAAAATGATGCTGCAAAATTCGGGTCTTCTATAGACCTCTGTTGCTACCTTAGTCACCCAAAATTTACTTCAGTCAGCTCCTTCATTGCCTTAGTGACGAATTTTCCTCAATCACAAAAATTCAGAGCTCATTCCAAAATTCCACACCAAAAATGAAATCTTTGATAGGGTATTTATACTGTTTTTTTTTTAATTTTTTTTAGCTGACTTGTATTAAAAAACAATTTTTATTTTTATTTATTTTTTGAATTGAATTGGAGTCGACCTGTCATACTATGATCATAATTTCTTTATTACGTCCGACTTGGACTGTTTCAACTAAAATCTTTTGTTTTTATTTTGTCACACAATTTATTTTAAAGTTAGGGCTGACTTTAAGGTAAACAAAAGGTCAACCAAATCCATAAATTTAGGGCTTGATCAAGGTTTATCATGTCTTTGTTTTACTACCCTTTTTCCACACATCCTTACCATTTCAATCGTCTTAGCGTTTTTTGTAAAAAGTTCCCAAAAGAAAGGGTGTCCTCACTATCAAGCCATTAGGGCTTCCAAGAGCATGCCACTATCAAGGTGCCATCATTCCACAAGCAAGACCAATGGATCCATGTCATCAAAATCATTTTCATCATTCCTACACATCCTTCAAGAGTGAAAGGATCATAAACCCATCATTCAAGAGCTCCATGACCCCAACAAGGGTTGCAAGGTCATCAAACCACTTAGTGTGGGACCAAGGAATTCTTCAGGACTTCTTCAACTACCTCAGCCACACTGGAAGACCTCCAAGGGTCAAGATTCATCATGACATCACCTGTGGGATAACTAGGTCTTCTCCTGGGGTACCATGACACCATCAGAGCATGAATGACCACAGAATGGGTCATTAATGCTTCTCCAACCTATCTAGGGCTTCTCCATCGCCCATCAAGGCTTCAGGACCATATCCAGGATCTTCAACACCATCAGCAGGTTCTTCAACATCTTCAGCAAGGTGGTCATTAGGGGAGTTTTGAGGTATAAAATGGGCCTCCTAAGGGAAATAATAAAATAAGAGTTTTAATAATAAAATAAGAGTTCTAAATTTTAGAGAGGAAAAATAAAAACTACTTTTTTCTTATCGTATTTTTGGCATATCTCCTTAGAGGTTTACCCGAATTTCAATTTTGGGCACTCGTTGGATGCGGATTTTAATTCCGCATCCAACCCATACCTGCACTGCATACTTCTGAGGCACCCATGACATGAAAAAAATGAAAATTTCATGTTGTGGGTGCCTCAGAAGTATATAGTGCGGGTATGGGTTGGATGCGGAATTAAAATCCGCATCCAACGAGTGCCCAAAATTGAAATTCGGGTAAACCTTTAAGGAGATATGCCAAAAATATGGTAAGAAAAAAGTAGCTTTTTCTTTTTCCCTCTAATTGGTTTTGCAAATTTTACCCTTATGGTTGACATCATCATATTGAATCCTATTGGTTCTTATAAAGTGAATTTTTATGCTACATTATTTATTTTGAGGCCCATTTTTTACCTCAAAACTCCCCTAATGGGCATCAAGATCCAGTCTTGTGGGTATAGGGACCTTCTCAACTGGGTACAAGGTGCTTCAAGGCACAAACCCAGTTTGTAATGAGTCCAAGGCACTGCAGGTGGGACTTGGTGGTATCAATGACAACTTGTGGGGCCACTGCAAGTCCATGTTGGCATCGATGACAATTTCATCAACACAAGGTTCATCAACCTATCATAGGATGAAGGTAGAAAAATATTAACTCTATATGTCTCCTTCAACAAGTGAAACAACATACACAAGGCCTTTATGAGATGTAGCTTATTGTTTACTTGGATTCTATCATAAATGACATATTAAGTGTAGTGTATTAAGTTGTTATATGTTGTGAAGAGTATTATAATGTAGATTGCCATTCTATATTTATTGTGTGTGCAAGGACTTATAGATCTATGAAATATTTAAAAATTACAAAAAGAATATAAGTTCTTTTATAAAAGTTATTGATGTTTTCTCGTAGCTTAAATTTGAATACCATTTTCCTTTTGAGTATTTGATATGTTTAGGGTAAAAAAATCTCATATAGCGATGATTATTAATTTTTTCCTGCCTTAATGTCTTAGGTATCTGGTCTTTATTTTAGAGGGCAAAGAATTTGGCATGCTATGTGTTAAGTTTATCCTAAATTCACAAGCAAGATCATTGAAAGAAACACAATCAAAAGATAGACAAAGATTTACCCTGGGAAACCCTCATGGGGTAGAAAACCCAACAAAGCTTTCCTCAATATAGATAATCAACCAATACAAAGATGTCCCCAAACAAGAGCTCCTTCTCCTCCTATGCAGATCTCTCTCTCTCCTATGCGCAATACACAAGTGAGTGAATGAATGATAAATGAGGAACACACCTCCTCTATTTATACTCATCTTCTAATTGAATTTTCACCCTAACTGGGCCGACCTCTCCTAAGAGAGTCTAATAACCCCTAAACAACTAACTCAAGTCCGACCCCACTAGGGAGGTCTAATAACCCTAGTTACAACATTCTCTCGGAGGAATAAACATCTCCGGATATACAATAGGGTCTCCACAGAGGAATGAAACATCTCCGGAATAATAAAGTACAAATATAATATTATTAGAAGTTACAATAATTCAACACTCCCCCTTAACGAGAAGGATATTATAACAACATCTGCAAGATAAAGGAGTCATCAACTACATGATACATGATACATCTATAAATAATTGGAATCTTTCTTCAATCATCATCAGTAACTCAACCAGTTATTGGAACATAATAAATATTGGATCATCAACATCGTCAATACTGAGTCTTCATCTTCTGCAGCACTCGATCAACTACAGTCTCATCTGGATCAACAACATCATCATCATCTGTAACACACATGATCCTTCCTACCGGAATTACGGGATCACTTTCAATCTCATCACAATCATTTAAGACTATCCTTCCTTTCAAAATTACTAGATTTACTGTCTAAGGATGATTACGCCTATCACAATCATTTAAGACTATCCTTCCTTTTGGAATGACTGGATTTACTGTCTAAGGATGATTAATCCTATCACAATCATTTAAGACTATTCTTCCTTTCGGAATTACTGGATTTATTGTCTAAGGATGATTAATCCTATCACAATCATTTAAGACTATCTTGCCTTTCAGAATTACTGGATTTACTGTCTAAGGGTTATTAATCCTCAACCACTTATAGGATGGTTAATACTGATCTCTTTAAGACATAAAATATAGGGATAATACAATCCATTTGTCCAATTAGACAAATTCTAAGGACCACATATCAACCTTATCATTGGAACAGGTAACCTCATCACCGGAACAGGTAACCTCATCATCGACCTCATTGTCGGAACAGGTAACCTCATCATCGATACAAGTATCCATATCATCAATATAGGTATCCTCATTATTGACCTCATCATAGATATAGGCAATCTCATCATCGATACATGTATCCCCATCAATCCCAGTATCCAAATGTCATCATTGACCATATCACTCCCCCTTTCGGGGAGGGTCCTTCTGAACGACACCAAGCTTGTCTCAGAAATATTCAAACTTTACTCGAGATAGAGGTTTGGTTAATATATCAACAACTTGTTTGTCAATGCTCACATACTCGATATTGATAGCTCCTTTCTGCACCATATCCCGTATATAGAAATATCGGATCTCTATGTGCTTTGACTTATAATGGAACACTGGATTCTTTGTCATCTTGATACAACTCTGGTCGTCACATAGGATCACAGTGGGGTGCATCTCTAAGTCAAATAATCCTGATATCAATTTCCGAAGCCATATTGCTTCACAACTAGCAGAGCAAGCAGCAATATATTCTGCTTCAGCTATACTGAGAGCCACACTAGACTGCTTCTTGCTAAACCATGAGATTATGGCAGATCCCAGACAACAACATCCTCCCGATGTGCTCTTCCTTTCTGATACACTTCCTGCCCAATCAACATCTGTGTATCCATACAATCTAAAGTCATGATCTCCAAGATAGCATAGACCAAAGTCTATCGTACCCTTTAGGTACCTCATCACATTGCAACAATCAAGTGAACACGTCTAGGTTCTACTAGATACTGACTCAAGGTGGTTAGAGCAAACCATATATCTGGCGTGGTATTTGTCAGATACATCAATGACTGTTGGTGTTTATCATGTGTTAAATAATTCCAATATTTAAATTGTCAACCCGAGGAGGGAGCTTATGAGATGCAATCACTATATGTGCAGGATTGAAGGCTTGAACCAACCTAAGCTAACTAAAGATGCAAATGTGCTAACATGCAACTATATGATTTTAAACTACTTGCATGATTTTCAGAATTCAAATGCAAGAATTTATTCTATCTATGAAAATATGAAACTAATTAACAAATGAAGCAAGTAGAAAACTTAATAAACATGTTTAATTGAATTGTATTTGATTTGGAAAGTAGAAAACTTGATAAATATATTTATTATAGATGCAAGTAGAAAAGTTGATAAAGATATTAATTTCTAATCCAAATCTTATATTATGATCACCTTCATTAATCATATGAAATGGGAAACTAGTGTTATAATTAACAAGTTAAAACAACTCGGGAAAATAGAATTATTAACTATGATTTGAAAACAAACTACTTAGAAAACAAAACTGATCAATTCTAAAACAGTAACTAATTAGCAAATTAGATATGAAGAATTTAACTATGGAAGAAGGTCGAAAGAGAGTTAAGGAAGAAGTAAGAGAAATGAGGAAATAATGATGAAGTTTAATTAAGAAGTCTACATAACATAAAACAAGAGTTAAATTACATCTAAAACCATTAATTAGGAGTAAGAAGAATGATGATTGAGAGGTAGAAGAAATTTGATTCTGAAAAAGGCCTAAAACAATGCAGAAAATAAACAGGTTTGAATGACGATCCGAACACCGGTCTGAATGGTGGTCTGGATGATAGTCCGAATGGAGGAAAATGAGTTAAATTCGGGAAAATAAGAATTTTGGATGATTTAATTACCAGCTGGCTTTATGCAAATTATCCTACAGTGCAAAGGAAGCAATGGAGAGATTAAGTAGAGGCTAAACTAACAAGAAGTTAATTACTCTAATCGTTTTATCTAAGGGAAAGAATTGTTTCTATGAGATGTGAGAAGAATATGGAGATGGAGAAGAGAATTAGCCTACAACAACAAGAATAAACTAACAGAGGGGAAGAATTTGAGGGAGCTAATACTAACTCAGGAAGAATTGGAAGCAATATTTAACTACAAATGATGGAAGAAGGACTAAAAACAAACTACAAACTATTAAACTATTGGTCGACCATTTCCTAATTCAAAAGAAGAGAGACTGTATTAACAATAGAATATTAATTACAGAGGAATGAGGATGACCTACACAGGAAAAACGAAATTAATTACATGCACAGGAAAATAAACTAGTTAATTGCAGAAAAGAAATGTAGAAAAAGATCAATAACACCTCCAGTTGATGAGGGGCCCTTCCCAGCAATCGGAGGGTGAACTAGATCAACTTAAATGACTACAAGAAGAACATCAATGAGATGCTACTTGCATTAACTTTAGAAAAATTACAGAACTCTGTCTTCCACTATCTGCGACTGCAAACTCTTCACAACTACGAACTAGCTAGATTCCAAATTTTTTTATTAACTCGTTTCAATCACAAAGATGACTATTTATAGGTTACAATGGGTGAGAGGGTCGACAGAGTCAACCTCTATAATAATAGAAGTGTTTAAATGTCTGTAACTATTGATTTAATTGATGTATGGCAACGCAAGGAGTGTTCTTCAGACTTTGACGGGGTTGGCTCCTTCATAGGGCAGCTACAACGTCGATCTAACTCAGACGTGACGAGAAGTGTGCTGGAAAACTGAATCGTGGGCAGGATGCTTCTTCCAAAACGACGACGTGAATGAACGTGAGCAAGCGTGAACAGGTGTGCGTAACTCCCGGTCAAACGAACAAGAGAACTGGTGCGCTGGAGTGTTGACATGGGCACAAGAGTTATGTCGGCATACTGAGCGTGATTCCACGCTAAATGCGCAGACGAACCAGAGGTTAAACAGTTCATGTGGATGTGATATGTGCTGGAAAGCTCAGTGAACCTGAGGATGGATCTACTAGAGAAATATCTCATTAACTAGGACCATTGCATGTCAAATAGAACCCACGTGTCCTTCTCTTCATTCAATGGTCTGAGATGTGTCAACCACGGATTTCGCAGGCTGAACGGAGGGCTGAACGATGAACTGGATGCATTTTAGGCTGAGCATGTAGCACATAGTCTGAACGAAGGGTCATTTGCAAAAAGTAGCCCTTCAATTAAAACCATAAGTGTTAATTATGCCCCAAAACATCATTTTAATCATAAATAAACCATAATATACGAAACATAAACAAGATTTGCATGGTAAGTGAATTTGTGCATACCTGGACTATTTGAAGGGCTGAAAGGTAAAGAAAACAACTTACTATAGCAAAAATGATAGAAATAACGCCATTCAGAGTAGATTTATTGATAAAAAATGGTGACAAAAATGGACGTCAACACTCCCCCAAACCGAAGATATGCTAGGTCCCACTGAGCAAAGAGAAAAAGAAATAAGGAAGAAGTGGATGTGGCTGGATGGACTTGGAAAGGATGAGAGCGAGCATAGTGAGGATCAAGCGGGGGTCAATTTTAAAACAAGATCCAATTGAATGTTTGAAAAATCATGAGATGGAAATTTGGCACATTTAAACGATCACGCCATTATTCAAAATTTTTGAAACGTGTACCATAATAAAGATATGTGCGTTAATGAATTCATATGGTTTGTGAAATATTCAACCATGTCCAAAGTAAACTTTGGACAGGTTGAAAAAAAAAATTCATCATGGGATTATAACATAGTGCATTAAAAATCATGATGATCTTTAATTAATAAAATGACGATTCGTATGTTGATTTTTTGCATATAACTTAATGAAAAGTTAAAACCATATGATAACTAGATAATAATTCTGAAAATCGCAATAATGCATGATTAATCGATTCATTTGGTGAAGTCGAGATGAATTAGAGGAATGAAATCGTGTGCAGAGATGATATTTGATTAATCTATGATATGGTTAGTCAATTAGATTCATCAATAAAATTTCAAAAATTAACTGCCTTAGCACACTTAATCATGATTTTATAAGCTATGGTTTCATCGGATCATCATTCATTTGATTCATTCGACCCTTCATACAGACCATTTGTCTGTACAAGATGTGCTTGTTGGATCTGATTGTTGCTAATTATGCAGAAATTTCTGAGGCTGCCAGCACACAAAAGGATGATGTAAATATGCTTTTCTGAAATTTTTAGTCACTCTTCTTTGTTCAACAAGGATCATAACAGTTTTTTTTTTCTCTTATGTTACTTGCATTATCCCTGAAACAACAGATCATTGTATAAGCACTTTTTAATTGTATTATAAGTAAACAAAAAAATAGAAGCAATTCTGAATCCTAGTAAACAGATTAAAATAGAAATAATTTTGAATCCTCCCCCAAACCGAAGGAATGGCACGTCCTCGGGCCATTAATACTGAGTTGTATGCTTCTTATGTGAACATTTTGGATCAACATCAATCAACAGGAAATCCTAAAAAAAAAACATCATTATTCTAAAAACTAGAACTTTTTGAGAAAAAAGATGTATTCATGATATGACCAAAACAATATCATACTAAGTCGGATTCTTCAATACATCCAAATTCATCAGTTTATGCTCATGAAGACCACATACAGAATAATAGTGTAAGAGATGCAAAAAATTCCATAGGAAAAACTAGTCGTCCATGACTCATTGTAAAGATCTCTTGTCATCCAAAGAATATAGATAAGGTTCACCATAAAGTTTGTGAGATCTACTATAATTATGGGTCCCATTTCTAGGATAATCATATCCTAGGTATTTGTTTGAATTAGATGATAGGGCCCAAGTCCAACTTACAACCATTATCTAATGACAATATAAATAATCGGCCTAAGCATATGTTTGTATACTTAGGTTTTTTTATGAGCTATGTGAATAACAATGCATTAACCAAACCTCTTTTACCCTATATTGACCCGCTTCCAGCAGGCATGTTCAGTACCCTGGTGGGTTTATCTTGGTACCATGCAAGCATAGCCCCACTGCCAGCGCGCCTGTTCAGTACCCCGATGGGTTTACTTGCACTTACCGAAATTCCTTGTTTAAGATTTTACTTAGCATGGACCCGCTGCCAACGAGCCTGTTCAGTACCCCGACGGGTTTGCTTCGTATAATGATATATATATATATATATATATATATTGTAAGGAAGTTGGTTGGCACTAGAGTGTGCTAAACCTGCTAAACACATAATTCAATATTTTAGCATGAACCTTATGAGCAACTTTATTTATAATGGCCTAAATTACAGATCATGTCAAAAGATAATAACTTAAAGCTGTTCTTTGACTTCATAGTCTATCTTCTTCATAAAAGGTCAGTAATGTTCCCCACAAAATAGAAAATATCACCCACTTTTAGGCTACCTTTTAAAGGTGCTTTAGACACAAGTTTTGATAATGAGTGTAGGATGAACTAGGAGTCCATAGGTGTAAGATTGAGTTTTGTGGATATCATAATAATTAAAGTAGGTCTTTGAGTAACTGGTATAATAAGAAATATGCATGTATGATGTAAGATTGCTTTGGTTTAGTCATTGACATGATCTTATTCTTAGTTCTTTTATTTTAAAGGAAAACAGAAAGTGAAGTTGTATGAATATCTAAAGCTAACTAACCACATACAACTTTTTATTTATATACATACTATCCTATGCTATCTAAAACAAAGAAAAACCCTTCCTTCAAGTGTAAGAACTTTTCCAATGTAACCATGTGCGAAGCAAAATGAAAAACATACCTATATCCACATATGAAAAATTTAAAGCAGTGATTACCTGGATGTGGAGAATCAACTGACTTACTTGCTTTTGCAACAGAAGGTGTCGAATGAAGGAATGGTATTGTGTCCTCATTACCTCTTGGAACCATCTTTCGATGTAATCCTGATACTCATATTCCTTCCTCATGTTATGCAGATCTTCTTCTTCTGAATGTTCAATTGCTTGAGGACATGAAAGATTCATTGATAGATATGTGGAGAACTCTTCAACATCAGGTCTCTCTCCATCAAATGTATTCTCCAAGTTTTCAGTTTCCTTGGCAGATTGGCAAGCAGATTCGGTTTGTAGCTCATGGAACTGTGGTTATTCTATTATTTCTAGAGAGATAGATAAATTCTTGACTTCTCTCAACATGTGTTCTTCTTGAGAAGAAGATATTGTGATCTCAGCTACCACTAGGATTTGAGAGTTTTCTCATACTGATGGTCACTTCTGAATCCATTTTGTCGGTTGATAGATCCTTCTTCACACATGGATTAGCCCTTGGGTTATTACAGCACCCGAATTTTTTTTATGTGTTTTTAAAAGACTTTATATTACTAAAACAAATTTGCAAACTAAAACACACCACACTTGCTGAAAGAATAACACTCCTGAAAATAAGGAAGATGAACTTTACAAAATAAATTGCGGAAAATTAAATACTCAGATGTACAGAAAGGAAATCATACTTGTGCGGAAGAAACAACAAGGATTTGGGGGAACCCACTAAAGTGGATGCGTCAGGCTATTACACTATGGAAAACTGTAGTGAGGTCGTCTTTGCGTCTTACCATTTCACCTCCCCCTTGTTGTGTAATGTAAAAGCAGCGTATATACCTAGAATCCAATCCCTTTAGCACCTCCCCGGAAACGACGCCAAAATGTTGCTGTTTATTATGTGTTAAATAATTTCAATATTTAAATTGTCAACCCGAGGAAGGAAATTATGAGATGCAATCACTATATGTGTAGGATTGAAGGCTTGAACTAACCTAAGCTGACTAAAGATGCAAATGTGCTAACATGCAACTATATGATTTTAAACTACTTGCATGATTTTCAGAATTCATTCTATCTATAAAAACATGAAACTGAAACTGATTAACAAATGAAGCAAGTAGAAAACTTAATAAACATGTTTAACTGAATTGTATTTGATTTGGAAAGTAGAAAACTTGATAAAGATATTTATTATAGATGCAAGTAGAAAAGTTGATAAAGATATTAATTTCTGATCCAAATCTTATATTATGATCACCTTCATTAATCATATGAAATGGGAAACTAGTGTTATAATTAACAAGTTAAAACAACTCGGGAAAAATAGAATTATTAACTATGATTTGAAAACAAACTACTTAGAAAACAAAACTGATCAATTCTACAACAGTAACTAATTAGCAAATTAGATATGAAGAATTTAACTATGGAAGAAGGTCGAAAGAGGGTTAAGGAAGAAGTAAGAGAAATGAGGAAATAATGATGAAGTTTAATTAAGAAGTGTACATAACATAAAACAAGAGTTAAATTACATCTAAAACCATTAATTAGGAGTAAGAAGAATGATGACTGAGAGGTAGAAGAAATTAGACTCTGAAAAAGGCCTAAAACAATGCAGAAAATAAACAGGTTTGAATGACAATCCGAACGTCGGTCTGAATGGCGGTCTGAATGACAGTCCGAATGGAGGAAAATGAGTTAAATTAGGGAAAATAAGAATTTTGGATGATTTAATTACCAGCTGGCTTTATGCAAATTATCCTACAGTGCAAAGGAAGCAATGGAGAGATTAAGTAGAGGCTAAACTAACAAGAAGTTAATTACTCTAATCGTTTTATTTAAGGGAAAGAATTGTTTCTATGAGATGTGAGAAGAAGATGGAGATGGAGAAGAGAATTAGCCTACAAAAAAAAGAAGAAACTAACAGAGGGGAAGAAATTGAGGGAGCTAATACTAACTAAGGAAGAATTGGAAGCAATATTTAACTACAAATGATGGAAGAAGGACTAAAAACAAACTACGAACTATTAAACTATTGGTCAACCATTTCCTAATTCAGAAGAAGAGAGATTATATTAACAATAGTATATTAATTATAGAGGAATGAGGATGACCTACACAGGAAAAACGAAGTTAATTACACGCACAGGAAAATAAACTAGTTAATTGCAGAAAAGAAATGTAGAAAAAGATAAATAAAACCTCCAGTTGATGAGGGGCCCTTCCTAGCAATCGGAGGGTGAACTATATCAACTTAAACGACTACCAGCAGAACATCAGCGAGATACTACTTCCATTAACTTGAGAAAAATTATAAAACTCTGTCTTCCACTATCTACAACTGCAAACTCTTCTCAACTGTGAACTAGCTAGATTCCAAAGCTTTTTATTAACTCATCTCAATCACAAAGACGACTATTTATAAGTTACAATGGGTGAGAGGGTCGACAAAGTCAACCTCTCTAATAATAGAAGTGTTTAAATGATTGTAATTGTTGATTTAATTGATGTATGCCAATGCAAGGAGCATTCTTCATACTTTGACAGGGTTGGTTCCTTCACAGGGCATCTACAACATCAATCTAACTCAGATGTGGACGAGTAGTGTATTGGCGGACTGAATCGTGGGTAGGCGAGCTCCTTCCAGAATGATGGCATGAATGAATGTGAGCAGGTGTGAACAGGTGTGCGTAACTTTCGGCCAAACGAACAAGAGAACTGGTGCACTGGAGTGTTGACATGGGCATAGGATTTATGTCGGCATACTGAGCGTGATTCTAGGCTGAATGCACAGATGAACCGGAGGTTAAAGTGTTCATGTGGACGTGAGATGTGCTGGAAATCTCAGCGAACCTGAGGATGGATCTACTAGAGCAATATCTCATTAACCGGGCCCATTGTGTGTCAAATAGAACCCACGTGTCCTTATCTTCATTCAATGGTATGAGATGTGTCAACCACGGATTTTGCAGGCTGAACGGAGGTTTGAACGATGAGCTGAACGCGTTTTAGGTTGAGCATGTATCACATAGTCTGAATGAAGGATCATTTGCAAAACGTAGCCTGTCTATTAAAACCATAAGTGTTAATTATGCCCCAAAACATCATTTTAATCATAAATAAACCATAATATATGAAACATAAACAAGATTTGCATGGTAAGTGAATTTCTGCATACCTGGACTGTTTGAAGGGCTGAAAGGTAAAGAAAACAACTTACTATAGCAAAAATGATAGAAATAACGCCATTCAGAGTAGATTTATTGATAAAAATGGTGACAAAAATGGACATCAACAATGACCCAATAATCTGTCTATACATAGTCATATCCACTAACTCTGATGAGTCATCGGCTAACAACTTCAAGTTGGAATCCATGGGAGTGGCCATGGCTTTGCATTCCAACATATCAAATATTTTCAATATTTACACCGCATCCTTTCCCTGGTTGAGAAAGATTCCTTCTCGGCCTTGCCATACTTCTAGACCTAGGAAGTAATGCATCAATCTGAGATCTCTCATCTCAAACTCTGTAGAGAGCTTCTTCTTGCACTCAATAATTTGTTTCTCATTTCTAGTCAGAAATAGATCATCCACATATAGCAACAATATTACAGGTTCATCATCCATAACTTTGAGATAAATATTAGGATCAGCTTTACTTTCGGTAAAGCCCAATCTTGTCAAGAAACTGCCAATTCTTCCATACCAAGCTCCGGGAGCTTGTTTCAACCCATACAAAGCCTTCTTCAGTTTTCATATTTGGGTTATTCTATATTCAACCTCAAATCCTTGTGGTTGTTCTATGTACACTTCCTCCTCAATCACACCATTCAGGAAAGCTGTCTTCACATCCATCTGGTGTAATTCCCACTTCATCATGGATGCAAGTGCCATGATGGTTGTAATGGAAGTGTACCTTGCAACTGGTGCAAATGTCTCTTCATAGTCAATTCCCTATTTCTGAGAGAATCCTCTGGCCACAAACCTTGCCTTATACTTTTCAATGCTACCATCCGCAGCATGCTTTATCTTGTATATCCATTTGGAGGATACCACACTTTTGACCTTTGGTTTGGGAACTATATCCCAAAAATCATTTTTCATTATTGACTGGTATTCCTCTATCATTTCTTCTACCCACTCTTTCTTATGAGATGCCTCCTCATAACTAGTGGATTCTTGATCTACAAGATCACACATCAAAGCCATATAGTTGGAGAATGACTTTGGTTTCTTGCTCAATCTAGTGGAGCCTTCAGGAGCTCAATACTTTTCTGCTCCTAGTATAATGTCTCTTGCCCATGCTGGATTTCTCTTTCTTGATATGTTTATGGTAGGGGGTTCTTATGGTTCCATCATGTCATGGTATTTAGGTGTTATATCTTCAAGGGTGGGTGCACCCTCTGTAATTCTGGGAGGTGCATCTTCCTCATATACTTCTTCGTACTGGAAAGTCTTCCTAGATCTCTTGAGATCCACCTCTTCATTAAATGTCACATCTGTACTAATTTCGAAATGATGGAATCATGGGATGTATATTCTAAATGCTTTGGATGCTTCACAATATCCAACAAATATTCCCTTCTTTCCAGAAGGCTCCAGCTTATTTCTCTTTTCTTTTGGAATGTGAATATATACTGGGCATCCAAATATGTTGAGGTGAATTACCTCAGGCTTCTTCCCCGTGAACACTTCTTCTGGGGTCTTGAATTCAAGAGAACTATGAGATAGTCTATTCTACACATAGACTGTTGTCCTTGTTGCTTCATCCCATAGATACATAGATAGGTCTTGATCATGTATCATTGCCTTTACTACTTCCATAATGGTTCTATTCTTTCTTTCTGCAACACCATTTTGTCGAGGATTGTAGGGAATGGTTAGTTCCCTCTTGATTCCAACTTATTTACAGAAGACTTCAAAATCCTTTGAAGTGTATTCTCCACCATTATCTGTCCTGAGTATTTTGATATTCTTTTATGAATGATTTTCTATCAAGGCTTTGAATTCCTTGAACTTCCCAAGAACTTCATCTTTTCCCTTTAGGAAATATATCCAAGTCTTCCTTGAGTAGTCATCAATAAATGTAATGTAATATTGAAATCCACTCAAGGATGTGGAGGGCATTGGTCCACATACATCTGAATGGATCAGCTCCAAAGTACTTTTAGTCTTTGTCTCACTCTTTGGAAATGGGTTCTTGATATTCTTTCCTTTTGCACATCCTTTACATGTGCCTTTATGATCAATATTCAAATATGGTAGTCCTATAACTACCTTGCTCACATGAGGTAGTGATTTGTAGTTAGTATTAGCAAGCCTCCTATGCCATAACTCACTAGGGCTAGTGGCCTCATGAACAAGGGTAGCTTCTGGATGACCCTTGAGTTTGTATAGTCCTCTTTCCTCTTCACCAATAACAATTGCATCATCAAGTAATTTCCCTTTGGACCACATGAGTACTTGTCCATCTAGGAATGCAACTCTATAACCTTTCTTAGCTAATGCTTATATAGAAAGTAAGTTCTTCTTTAAACCTGGTACATATAAGATTTCCTTCATCTTCAATGGAGTTCCAGAATCAAGCTTGTAGTTTGATTCACCAATTCCCTTGATGGGATATTGATAGTCATCTCCTAGAGATACCTTTTGTTGAGAGGTCTTCTCTTCAAGTTTTGAAAGAGTCTTCTTTTTTCCTCTCATGTTCTTTGAAGCACCACTATCAATAAGCCATGTGTCTTCTCTAGGTGTTACAGACCCAAAGAGTGCAGAGAATAGAACATACTCTTCTGCATCTTCTTCTACTACTTTAGCTCTTTTCTCTTGAGGTCTTTCCTCTTCCTCATATTCACTATCATCTTCTGCTAGATGTGCTTGATGTCTTTTGTGGTGGAAACTCCTTTTCTTCTTTGAAGAACAATCCCTAGCATTGTGTCATATTTTGTGACAAATGTAACATTTGAAAAAGGAGTAGTCTTTCCTTGAATGGTTCCCTCTTTCCTGATGGAACTTCCTGGGAGGTTGAGACTCCTTGTAACTTTCCTTCTTGAGGATGGATTGGTTCCTTATTATTTTGGTATAGGTGGCTAATGCTTGATTATCTTCTTTGAGTAGGGCCTCTCTATTGGATACTCTAGCCTCTTCTTGAATGCAATCCTCCCATACAACATCAAACTTCATGCTTTCTTTTCTAGCACACATGGTTTTGATGAATGAATCCCAAGGTCTAGTGAGACCATTGAGAGCAGTCATGACTAGTTCATCTTCATCAAGGGTGTCTCCAATGGATTCTAGTTATTCCTTGAACTGGGAGACCTTTGTGAAGTAACCTTGAATAGATTCTCCTTGATTCATCTTAGTGCTTTTCAATCGAGTTCTCAAATTCATCTTCCTGTTGATGTTTCTTCCTTCATACATTCTTCCTAGGGCATCATACATTTCCTTTGGGGTCTTCTTGGATGCCACTTGGGGAATCAAGTGGTCCTTGATAGAATGAACAATGATTCTCTTTGCCCTAATCAAGTCCTTCTTGTAATTCTCTTTGGCTTCATCTTCCGCAACCTCATCTTTGATATATTGGGCAAGATCATTCTCTTCAAGAATGAGACCAATCTTATATTTCCATGCCTGGAAATTCTCTATACCCTCTAACTTATCTTCAAGCTTAGTGCTTGGAGCCATCTTATCTAGGAGGTCACATAAATTGAAGTTTCTTAAGAGATAGAATAAAACATACCAGGAGATGTGCTTGATTGAATTGAGATGACTGATGTACTCTACTTATGGAAACTTCAACTTTTCACCCTTCAAATCTGACCAGCAACTTTCGGATCTACAACAAGTTTTCTGGTTTTCTTGTTCGCACTTTTTTTGGTTTTTCTGGTTTTCTGATCAAAAAGTCAAACTAGGGTTTGACAAAGCCCCGGGTTCTACCCACTCAATTTTTTATCTAGGGCTCATAATTTTGATTTTTAGGAGGAGTATCCATCCATGCTCATAGAATCCAAAAATTCCAACTTTTGCATAAACCCTAATTTTCACCGGAGGAGAGAGAGGTATTTTCACCTTGTGAAAGATGTCCTATTCAGGCTAGCTTTGATACAATGTTAAGTTTAGCCTAAATTCACAAGAAAGATACTGAAAGAAACACAATCACAAGATAGACAAAGATTTACCCTGGGAAACCCTCATGGGGTAGAAAACCCAACAAAGCTTTCCTCAATATAGATAATCAACCAATACAAAGATGTAGTCCCCAAACAAGAGCTCCTTCTCCTCCTATGCAGACCTCTCTCTCTCCTATGCACAATACACAAGTGAGTGAGTGAATGATAAATGGGGAACACATCTCCTCTATTTATACTCATCTTCTAACTGACTTTTCACCCTAACTAGGCCAACCTCTCCTAAGAGAGTCTAATAACCCCTAAACAACTAACTGAGGGCCGACCCCACTAGGGAGGTCTAATAACCCTAGTTACCACATTCTCTCGGAGGAATAAACATCTCCGGATATACAATAGGGTCTCCACGGAGGAATGAAACATCTATGGAATAATAAAGTACAAATATAATATTCTTAGAAGTTACAATATTTCAACACTATGACTGATGATCTTTTGGCAAATGGAATGGACAAAGCAAAAAATGTTCTCTCTCTTACCAGCCTCTCTTTCACAAAGACAAGTACACACGCATATATGTACACAAAAAGAAGACATATGCATGATTGTAGAAACACAAATGCACATATAAAAAATGTATGACATATGTTCAAAAAATATATCATCCTCTTTTCAGAATTGATTTTTAAGAATTTGCTTGAACATTAATTTCCAACGTGGATGTTAGATGATTGATGATACCATTGTTGATGTATATGTAACTTCGGAATGTATTTCATCTATGTATTTCATATATATTTATTGTACCCTTATAAGAGATGTGTTATTCCTCTATAAGGAAGTGTCGTCAAGTGTATTGACAAGTGTCGCAAGTGTGTGTACTTGCAAATGGGTTATTAGACCACCATGTGTGGGGTCAGCCCTGAAATATATATTATATTGTGGATGTACCTAGCTAGACAAGTCGGCCCCATAGTGTAACTGGGAAAACAGGTTAATTATAAATAGAGATCGGGAGATCTCTATTTGATCACTCTCGGAAACTCACACTTCTCTCACTCAAAAAGTGGCACACTAGTGAGGAGGAGGATCATCTGCTCCTAGGAGAATATCTCAGTGTATTTTGGTTGTACTTTTGTTGAGCCATTGCTCTCTCTATCTCTGAGGAAGTTATGGGGTTTTTCACCTTAGGGTTTTCCCCACGGAAACTCTGTGTCTCTTGTCTCTCATGCTTTTGATTCTTGTGATGCTTGTGATGCTTATTATGATTGTTATGCATTTATATATTGTACATGTTATTCTCTCAGTAAAGATCCTAGAGTATTGTGAATTAATGCTCAAAATTTAACATGGTATCAGAGCTAACCTGAGAAGAAGACATTGTGCAGTGACGGAAACCAAGGGTTTCTTGTTTATTGGGTTTCTCTCCACATATTTTGGAAAAGCAGTATAGTAGATTGACTCTACTCATCAAGGAGAATCTATCTGTCCAATCAGAATTCAATTCTAAGCATTTTCAGATTCGGTCCTAAAAATTAGGGTTTCCACAAAAATAGGAATTTCTGAAATCTGAAGACATAGCTAGAAGCTCCTTGCAAAAATCGAAGTTTAGAGCTTTGGATAGAGATTTTTGGCTGGGTAGATCTCTGGGAAACTCAAACCCTAATTCAAGGTCCTCCTCAGTGAATCCGGGAAGACAGAAAGGCAGTTTTGAAGGGTGTAGCTTTGCAGATCTCAATTTATGAATACACCGGGTTGATCAGCTCATCAAGGCACATCTTTCTGCCCTTTCATAAAGTTGAAATTCACATTTTGAATTTTTAGAGTTTTTTTGACAAACCCTAATTCGGGACCAGATCCAGTTTTCAGCAATTCAAGTGGTAAGACCTAAAACTTTTCTATTTCCATTTGAAGTACTCTTTAAGATGGCTCACCACACCAAGCTTGAGGATAAGCTTGACGGGGCTGATAACTTTCGAGCCTGGAAGTATAGTATTGGGTTAATCTTGAAAGAGAATGAGTTGGACTCATATATAAAAGAAGACATCCCTATCCCAGAGGATGAAGAGGCTAAGATATTGCATAAGAAGAACTTGGTCAAGGCAAAGAGAATCATTGCTGACTCTATCAAAGACCATCTCATCCCTCATGTGTCATCTCTGAAGACACCTAAAGAGAGGTTTGACTCCTTGACCAAGTTATTTGAAGGGAAGAACATAAATCGGAAGATGACTCTGCGGAATCAATTGAAGGGGGTCAAGATGTTGAATGGAGAAACCATTCAATCTTACTTCTCCAAGGTCTCTCAGATCAAGGAACAACTTGAAGCTGTGGAGGAAGTAGTGGGAAATGGTGAAGTTGTTATGACCACTCTGAATGGCCTACCTAGGTCATGGGACTCCTTTATTCAAGGAATCTGTGCAAGAAAGAAATTGATCTCTTTTAGTAAACTGTGGGAGGAATGCTCTCAAGAAGAAGCTAGACTTGTAGCTCATGAAGAAAAGATGGGAGGTGAAGATCAAGCTTTCACAGCTCACACCAAAAGAAGCAAGCCCAAGAAGGAGCACTCTCACTACAAGAGATCCTATCAAAAGAATAAGAAGGATCTAAGATGCTTCACATGCAATGACAAGGGTCACTTTGCTTCAGATTGTCCCAAGAACAAAAGGGATAACAACAACAACTCCAGCAAGAAGAAGAAGGGCAGCAAAAGAAAGTTCCATGCTCATGCTACCAAGGATGATGAACCTCCAAAGAAGAAGGCTAGGGCAGAAAGTGATGATAGTGATGATGACTCATCAAGTGAAGAAGAGTATGTTCTAATCTCTGCTCTCACAGGTACTATCTCCCATGGTTGTAATGATTGGTTAATTGACATTGGGGCTTCCAAACACATGACTGGGTTTAAGGAATCTTTTGTAAACCTATCTGAACATGAATCACCCCATAAGGTGAAACTTGGGGATGATTATCAATACCCAATCAAAGGAAGTGGTGAATCCTCCTACAACCTAGATTCTGGAAAATATTTGAAGATGAAAGAAGTCCTTTATCTACCTAGGCTCAAGAAGAATCTTCTCTCCAACTCTGCATTGGATGCAAAAGGCATGAGGGTTGCATTTGTAGATGGCCAAGTCCTAATGTCGCCAAAGGTTAAAAAAATTGATGATGCAGTAGTGATTGGAGAGAAAGAGGGAGGATTGTATAAATTGAAGGGTCAACCTGAACATGCCATGGTACATGACTCCATGGAGGCAAGTGAACTTTGGCATAGAAGACTTGCTCATATGCACTATAGGGCACTTCCAATTGCAAGCAAGGCTATAGAAGGTCTTCCTGAAATCAAGACCAAACATGAAGGTGTTTGCAAAGGATGTGCAAAAGGTAAGAACATTAAGAAGGCTTTCCCAAGCAGTGAAAGCAAGGCAAAAGGTATCCTTGAAATCATCCACTCAGATGTATGTGGTACTATGTCATCCAGCTCTCTGAGTGGGTATGTTTATTATGTCTCTTTCATTGATGACTTCTCTAGGAAGACTTGGGTCTACTTCTTGAAAAATAAAGATGAGGTGTTTGATAAGTTCAAGGAATTCAAAACCTTGATGGAAAATCAAACTAATAAGAAGATCAAAACATTCATATCCGATAATGGTGGAGAATTCACCTTAGGTGACTTCAAGAAGCTTTGCAGTGATTTAGGGATTAAGAGGGAGTTGAATACTCCTTACAATCCACAACAAAATGGAGTTGCAGAAAGAAAGAACCGAACAATCATGGAAGCAGCAAGGGAAATGCTGCATGACCAGGATCTACTTATGCATCTATGGGCAGAAGCAGCTAGAACAACTGTATATGTACAGAACAGAACACCCCATGAGATATTCGACAACAAGACACCAGAAGAGGTCTTTTCTAGTAAGAAACCTGAAGTCAGCCATCTCAGAATATTTGGTTGTCCAGTATACACACATGTCCCAAAGGAAAAGAGGACCAAGCTAGATCCTTAAGGAAAGAAGGGTATCTTTGTGGGTTACAGTGAAAGCTCGAAGGCTTACAGAATATACTTTCTAGGGTTCAAGAAGATTGATGTCAGCAGGGATGTAACATTTGATGAAAACTCAGCATTCATCAAATCAAGGAAGGAACCTATTGAAGTTTATGAAGAACCTAAGGAAACTAGATTTCAAGACACTACCATGAATGAAGCAATTCTAGAAGTTGTTCGTGAGTTTGAAGATCCGCAAGAACCTGTAGATCCACCCCGTGAGGATAAAACTCACAAGAGGAAACCTACATGGGCTAGAGAGCTCATTCAAGATGCAGAAAGATTTGGCATTCCAGAAGAAGAACACAGAGTAAAGAAGAGAACCATATCACATACCAGCTATGTTGCTTTACTCTGTGGCATTATGAACAAAGAACCTTCCAGTTATGAAGAAGCAGCGGAAAAGAAAGAATGGAAGGATGCCATGGTTGAGGAATACCAATCAATAATGAAGAATGATGTTTGGGATGTTGTCCCAAGACCTAAAGAGAAGTTTGTTGTGACTTCCAAATGGATCTACAAAATCAACCATGTTGCAGATGGTAGTGTAGAGAAATACAAGGCAAGATTCGTAGCTCATGGCTTCTCTTAGAAAGAGGGAATAGATTATGAAGAAACTTTTGCACCGTAGCCAGGTATATTTCCATTAGAATAGTACTTGCCCTGGCTGCAACAATGAAATGGGAAATACACCAGATGGATGTCAAGACTGCTTTCCTGAATAGTGTAGTTGAAGAGGAAGTATATGTGGAGCAGCCACTTGGTTTCGAAACACATGATAGGGAGTCATATGTGTGCAGATTGAAGAAATCCTTGTATGGCTTGAAGCAAGCTCCCAGAACTTGGTATGGTAGGATGGACAGTTTCCTATCTAGTTTGGGCTTTACCAAGAGTAAAGTGGATGCCAACCTTTACTACAAGGTTGAGGAAGGGAATCCTGTGATTCTGCTCCTGTATGTGGATGACTTATTTGTAATAGGAGATGAAAGATTGATTGCGGATACAAAGAGGAAGCTTGCTGTTGAATTCGATATGAAAGACTTGGGGATGATGCACTATTTACTAGGTATGGAGGTGTGGCAGAGTACAGATGGGATTTTCCTTGGACAAGGGAAGTACACTGTAGATATCCTGAAGAGATTCAGGATGATGGATTGCAAGGCCATGGCCACACCTATGGCATTGAATCTGAAGCTTCTATGTGATGCTTCATCTAAGCCAGTTGATGTCTCTATGTATCGTCAGATGATTGGGTCCTTGATGTACTTGACGAACACGAGACCAGATATTTTCTTTGCAGTGAACACATTGAGCCAGTTCCTGACAGATCCAAGGAGTGTTCACCTGTTGTTGTAAAGCATATTCTGAGGTACCTGAAGGGTACAGTTGATTATGGGCTCAGGTATGAAGCGAATCAAAAGTTTAAACTACAAGGTTATGTTGATTCAGATTGGGCAGGCAGTGCTGCAGATAGGAAGAGCACATTTAGGTGTTGCTTCAGTATGGGATCAGGTGTGATCTCCTGGTTTAGCAGGAAGCAGTCCTGCGTAGCATTGAGTACAGTTGAGGCAGAGTATGTTGCAGCATGTTCAGCTAGTTGTGAGGCAGTATGGCTTCGGAAGCTACTGTCTGAGTTATTTGATCTCCCATTGGATTCTACTGGTATCTTCTGTGATAACCAGAGTTGTGTGAAGCTATCTGAGAACCCAGTGTTTCATGACAGTTCGAAACACATAGAGATCAAATATCACTATATCAGGGATATGGTGCAGAGAGGAGCAATCAAGCTCCTGTATGTTGCGATGGACGAGCAGATTGCAGATGTGCTGACGAAGCCACTAGCCAGGGTGAATTTCGAGTACTTCAGGGAGAGGCTTGGCATTCTTCAGATCGATGACACTTCAAGGAAGAAGTGATGGAGACATTTGCTGAATCCATTCCAAGCATGATGGAAGGAGGATCCTTCACATGGCTATGGATGTAAGCGCTGGATGATGAGCATCAGGATGATGTTTTAGTTTATGCTTTGTATGATCAGTTGGATCATTTATGTATGTATGCATCATGTTGGATGCTAGATATGATTAGTTGGATCATTTTTTGTATGTGCATGCATCATGTTGGATGCTGGATATGATCAGTTGGATCACTTTTGTATGTATATGCATCATGTTGGATGCTTGGACCATGTATCTGTATATGTATCAGGTGGATACTATGTATGATCAGGTAGATCATGTATGTTGATACATATCAGTTAGATGCATTGTGTATCTATGTATGTATCAGGTGGATACATTGTATGATCAGGTGGATCATGTATGATGATATGTATTAGGTAGATACTTGGTATGCATTAGGTAGATGTATTATATGATCAGGATGATCATGGATGACGAGCTTCAAGATGTTGCTCTAGATGACATGTAGCAGGATGTTGCAGTGATGATGATCAGGATGATCATGTGTACATCAGGATGATGTATGGTGAGTATCAAGTTGATACTTTATGGTCGTGGAACAGGTTGTGCAGATGAGCATATAATTTGGCCCTAGGAGATTTGCAGATAGTCTTTCGAGGTTTTGCCTATGGCATGTAATCTGGCCCTAGGATATCTGGCAAATGCTCTTTCGAGGTTTTTCTATGGGAGGACATATAATTTGTCCCTGGGAGATCTGCAGATAGTCTTTCGAGGTTTTTCCTATGGCATATAATCTGGCCCTGGGATATCTGGCAGATGCTCTTTCGAGGTTTTGTCCTATGGCATATAATCTATCCCTGGGAGATCCGATAGGTTGGGCTGTGTGCTCATAATAAGTCCTAGGATGCTCTTGCGAGTTTTTTCCATGACCACATGTAATATGTCCCTGCGAGATCCTATAGGTAGATCTGTGTGCTCGTAACAGCCTGGGATGCTCTTGCGAGCTTTTCTGGTGACCACATGTAATCTGTCCCTAGGAGATCCTATAGGTAGAGCTGTGTGCTTGTAAAAGCCTAGGATGCTCTTGCGAGGTTTTATGGTGAGGTCACATATAATATGGCCCTGGGAGATCCTACAAGTTGGAGTTGTGTACCCGTAACATCCTGGGATGCTCTTTCGAGGTTTTGTGACGCACGTAATAAGTCCTGAGGATTCCACAGTATGGCCAGTGATGAAGACCTGTAGGTGGTGGGCCTACATCTAGTATGAAAAAGGACTAGCTTTGTAGAACTTCCTATGACGAGTAGATTCAGAGATTGGTTGAGATAGCAGCAGCAATGACAGTGATGATGACGATGATCCCGAGAAGAAGACTTGTCTAGCAGATCTGTGTCCAGAAATCCCTTCCTAGTTAAGAGGGAGTGTTGATGTATATGTAACTTCGGAATGTATTTCATCTATGTATCTCATATATATTTATTGTACCCTTATAAGAGATGTGTTATTCCTCTATAAGGAAGTGTCGTCATGTGTATTGACAAGTGTCGCAAGTGTGTGTAATTGCCGATGGGTTATTAGACCACCATGTGTGGGGTCGGCCCTGAAATATATATTATATTATGGATGTACCTAGATAGACAAGTCGGCCCCATAGTGTAACTGGGAAAACAGGTTAAGTATAAATAGAGATCGGAAGATCTCTATTTGATCACTCTCGAAAACTCACACTTCTCTCACTCAGAAAGTGGCGCACTAGTGAGGAGGAGGATCATCTGCTACTAGGAGACTATCTCAATGTATTATTGTTGTACTTTGGTTGAGCCATTTCTCTCTCTATCTCTGAGGAAGTTGTGGGGTTTTTCACCTTAGGGTTTTCCCCACGGAAACTCTATGTCTCTTATCTCTCATGCTTTTGATTCTTGTGATGCTTGTGATGCTTATTATGATTGCTATGCATTGATATACTGTACATGTTATTCTCTCAGTAAGGATCCTAGAGTATTGTGAATTAATGCTCAAAATTTAACAACCATAAATTGGTTGATGACTCATTGATTTTTCTTCTCTCCTGAATTTACATTGTATATTCTACAATTTGTTAGGATGTATATTACATACGTATTATGGTGCCTTGCCATCATATAGCTTCATTTGGATTAGATTTAAAATCCTAGGTGCAATGACAATACATAGGCTACACTTGTGAATTGTTGTAATGGTCTGTTGGCACGAGATTAGCCCGCATGAAGTACGGAAGCCAACAGTGCGAAGAAGGACCATCCACGGAAGAAAGGTCCATTTGCGAAGAATAAGGAGCCGACGAAAGTGTGAAAGTGGTTTAGTTTGTTAGAAATGGGTCATGTGGACCATTTTGTAACCATTTAGTATCATATAAATAGGAATATGATTGTAATCCTAAGGGAATCTTATATCATAGTTGAATCGAAGATTGATATATTCTGAACTACTTTGTATTCGCGATAGGATGTTTTGACTGTTTTTGCGAAGGTTATTCCGCAGGTTTTGATGAATGCATGAAGATGTTCGATTATGGCTATATATTTTGTCTCTATTTCAATTAATCGATGAATGCAGTGTTTGGGAAATGCTTTGTGGTTTGGTAATTATTGTTAATGCGAATGATTAATTAAACCATGTTGATGCAAATGTTGTTTATACATTGGATATGTGAAAAGAATGAATAGATGTATGAACTGTTAGTATGATGCGAAGACATAATATCTGGTTTATGTAGTCATAAAGTGCGGTTTGATGCATGTCCTCTCTCCATTGCAGAAAATTGGTTCCTACAGCCCCCTTACCCATCTCGGGTGAGACTTCATTCACTCTGCAAGTGTTGCTGGAAAGGGTAAGACCTTTCTGGGACGATGTGTAAGGGAGTTATGTTGATGGTTTGTTGATGACAGTGCGAAGTGAACCCTCATCGACAGTCATTATGTCAACAAATGGTTCCATTGACGGGACCTTGAAGGAGAAAGACAAGGACACATTGTGGCACCCGACGAAACCGAAGATCCAAGACTGGTTTGACAAGAGAGCAGAAGAATTCACGGAAGGAGAAAAGAAAAACCCTGGACAGACAGTAAGCAGTTGGTTGCAGAAGTACATTTATTCAGATATCTAGGAGATATTCTTTTGTGAATTCCCAGTACTGCTGCATGAGTGGTTAGCGCAACTAACTTTTCAGAAGAACTATTTCCAAAAGACTAAGCCAGACCATTGGACCCCAGAATTGATTCGACAGCTGAAACGAGTCGACAATAAAGTATCATGAGTTGTTGACTTCTGGGTAGACAATATATTAGAAGGGTACATCACCAAGTTTTCTATGGACATGATCAAATCATACAGAGACGCAGAAAGGATGTTTTTCAAAGGACCCAAGGGGAGATTCCTGCTGTCATTGAAACTGTGGATTAAGATGCTTGTTTGCGAAAAGTAAATATTAAGGATGAAATTCAACGAGTAGAAGATTAGGTGTGTGGAAGTTGTGGGTACCGCGTGGGTACAGGTTTAGTAGAAAGATGCGGGGTAGTTGGACATAAGCGGCGATGAATTTTTAAGGGATGCTGACAAAGAATGTAGCACCTTGAGGAGTGGGGTGATATTTCGACATCCTGAGAAGAAGACGAGCACTGAGAGAGAGTCTCCTGAGAGGACTGGAAAGGAAGACTGTGAAACAGGACCAAAACGGAGGAAGCGACCTTATTGTGATGAAGAAGGAAGTGAATAGGCTACCCCAGAAGCACGATAAGGATGGGCCCTAAGCTGCAACATACCTTCAACTCCGCGCACTACTCAGAATTTGATAAAAGAAAAGACAATCTATTCGTAGAGTTTCCCTACATGCCAGAACAATAGTAAGAGTAGCGCATTAGTAAACAATAATAGTAGAAATACAAGAATGGCAGGTGATGAAGCAAAGATGCCAACCTTCCAAGGTAACGGGACCAAGGATCCTGAACAATATGGGTTTTTGTGCGAAGCAGTATGGACCATGAAGCAGGTAAAGGATGAAGATATAAAGAAGGGACAAATAGCGACAACCCTCAGGAGCTGTGCGCTAGATTGGTATATGAAGTTTACTAAGGTACCATCCTACACTCTCGGTAAAACATTGCCAGAGATCAAAGCAAGGATGTGTTAATTTTTTGATAATTTCATTCAATATTATCAAGGATCACTAAGAGAATAGCAAGCATAGCATAATAATCACAAGAGACAATGGACACAAAGCATTTCACCGGGGAAAACCAAGAAGGTGCAAAACCTCACAAATTCATCAAAGATAGAATAATCCCCGAAACAAAGATCACAAAGATCAATCCCCAAAAGATAGATGTCTCTAGAAGCTACTCCTCCTCCACTTGTGCACACTCCTCTCTCTCAACTATGCGAGTTGGATGAGTGAGTGAAAATGAGCAAGTAGAGAGAGACACACTCTCTATTTATAAAACAACTTAACCTGCCTTTATCCCTAACTGGAACGACCTCCTAAGGAAGCCGATGTTGATGTATTTGTAAATTTGAAAGATATTCTTCTATGTATTACACTTGTACTTTATTATATTCATGATGGAGATGTATTATTCCTCCAGTCAGAAGTGTTGTCATTTGTATTTGTAAGTGTCGCAAGTATTATTGTAAGTGTGCAAGTGTTGCAAGTATTATTTGATGGGTTATTAGACCACCTTGGTGGGGTCGGCCCTGCATGTGTCATGTGGATGGGTTATTAGGATTCCTTAGGAAGTCAGCCCTGTTAGAATTAAATGTAGGTTAAGTTGTGTATAAATAGAGAGTGAGTGTCTCTCATTCTATTCATTCACTCACTCATCCAACTCACATAGTTGAGAGAGAGGAGTGCGCACAAGTGGAGGAGGAGTAGCTGTTGGAGTCATCTATCTTTTTGGGATTGATCTTTGTGATCCTTGTATTGGGGATTATTCTATCTCTGAGGAAGTCGTGGGGTTTTTCACCTTCGTGGTTTTCCCTGAGGAAACTTTGTGTCTCTTGTGTTTATGATTGTTATGTTGTGCATGTTATTCTCTTAGTAGGATCCTAGATAATGTTTTGTATGAAATTATCAAAAAATTAACATGGTATCAGAGCCATGCTAAGAAGAAGACATTATGCAGTTGCAGAAGCTAGCGCTTCTTAATATTTGGGTTTCTCTCCTCATATCATCAAAGGAAAGAGGCTAGTATGACTCTCTCTGAAAGGGTGCATCTTTCTATCGAGACAAAATTCAATTCTGAGCACTTTCAGTTTTTGGCCCGTCACTAATGCGAGAAATTAGGGTTTCGGAGAAAATTGGAATTTTTGGAATCCGAGACCATGGTTGAATGCTCCTCAAGAAAATTGAATTTTAGAGACCAAGATCAAATTTTTTGGTTGGGTAGAACCTTGGGCATCATCAAACCCTAGTTCGAGATTTTGATCGAAAAGGTGGAAAATTAGGGTTTCTACAAAAGTTGGATTTTTTGGAATCTGAGACCACAGTTGGATGCTCCTAAGAAAAATCAAATTTTAGAGCACAATATCAAACTTTTTGGCTGGGAAGAACCCCAGACATTATCAAACCCTAGTTCAGGATTTTGACCAGAAAACCAGAAATTGCAGATCCGAAAGTTTCAAAGGCAATTTTGAGGGGTCAAATTTTGCAGTTTTCAAAAATTGAAGTATACCAGCTTGATTAGCTCAACAAGGCGCATCTTTCCATATTTAGAAGTTTGGAATTCAAAGTTTGAATTTTTAGGGTTTCTCTGACAAACCCTAATCCAGTTCCAGATCTAGTTTTCAACAAATCAAGTGGTAAGACCTAAATCTTTTATTTCCATTTGAGTTTCTCATTAAGATGTCTCACTAGACCAAGCTTGAGGATAAGATTGAATGAGCTGACAACTTCCGAGCATGGAAGTATAGGATTGGGTTAATCCTAGAAGAGAATGAATTGGACAACTACATAAAAGAAGAGGTTCCAGAACTTGGTCAAAGCCAAGAGAATCATTGCTGATTCTATAAAAGATCATCTCATACCGCATTTGTCTTCTCTAAAGACACCTAAGGAGATATTTGAATCCTTGACCAAGTTGTTTGAAGGAAAGAATATAAATCAGAAGATGACTCCGTGGAATCAATTGAAAGGGGTTAAGTTCCAGAATGGAGAGACCATCCAATCCTACTTTACTAAGGTCTCTCAAATCAAAGAACAACTTGAAGTTGTGTATGAAGTAGTGGAGAATGGATAAATTGTCATGACCACATTAAATGGCCTACCTAGGTCATGGGACTCCTTCATCCAGGGTATATGTGCAAGAAAGAAGTTGATCTCCTTCAGTAGACTGTGGGAGGAATGTTCACAAGAAGAAGCTAGGCTTGTAGCTCGAGAAGAAAAGATGGGAAGTGAAGACTAAGCTCTCACATCTCACACCAAGAGAAGTAAGCCCAAGAGGGAGCAACCTCATCACAAGAAATCTTTTCACCACCATCAAAGAGATGAGAAAGATTTGAGATGCTTCACATGTAATGAGAAGGGATACTTTTCCGCAGATTGTCCCAAGAACAAAAAGGGCTTAAATAAGAAGAAGAAGAAGAAGAGATATCATGCTCATGCTGTTGAGGATGATGAAACTCCCAGGAAGAAGACTAAGGTAGAAAGTGAAGACTCTTCAAGTGATGATGAATATGTTCTAATCTCTTCTCTCACAGGTACTATTACACATGGGTGTAATGATTAGATTATTGATAGTGGGGCTTCCAAACATATGATGGGATTTAAAGAATCTCTTATGGACCTATCTGAACATGAGTCACCTCATAAGGTGAAACTTGGGGATGACTACCAATACCCTATGAAAGGAAGTGGTGAAGCCTCCTACAAATTAGACTGTGGGAAGTCTTTAAAAATGCAAGATGTTCTATATGTACATGGACTTAAGAAGAATCTTATCTCCATATCATCTTTGGATGCAAAATGGATGAGAGTTGCATTTGTGGATGGCCAAGTACTTATGTGGCCAGAAGGTAAGACCATAGATGATGCAGTAGTGATTGGAGAGCAAGAGGGAGGATTGTACAAATTGAAGGGATAACTTGAACAAGCCATGGTACATGAATCCATGCAGCCAAGTGAACTTTGGCACAAAAGGCTTGCACATGTGCACTACCAATTGCAAGCAAAGCAGTAGAAGGTCTTCCTGAAATCCAGTCAAATCATGAAGGTGTTTGCAAAGGATGTGAAAAAGGAAAGAACACAAAGAAGGCATTTCCAAGCAGTGAAAGCAAGGCATACGGAATCTTGGAAATTATCCACTCCGATGTATGCGGTCCGATGTCATCCAGTTCTCTAAGTGGGTATGTATATTATGTTTCTTTCATCGATGATTTCTCTAGGAAGAATTGGATTTATTTCGTGAATATCAAAGATGAAGTATTCAACAAATTCAAGGAATTCAAAGCCTTGATAGAAAACCACACTGAAAAGAAGATCAAGACTTTTAGATCTGACAATGGTTGAGAATTCACTTCAGAAGACTTCAAGAAGTTATGCAATGACTAAGGGATTAAGAGGGAATTGACCACTCCTTACAATCCACATCAGAATGGAGTTGCAGAAAGGAGGAACCTCTCATCCATTTTTCAGCATTGGTTAAGGTGCACACTATCAAAGACTCCAGTAGCTCCTGCAAGGAAGCAAAGATTGGGAGGGAGTCCACCCAACAAACAAACGAAGATAAGTACTTGAATTCTCATTTCTTGTATATATGATTGTTTAAATAATATTGTTCAATGATGTATATACTTATGTTCCTAGACTTAGGTTGTGTATTATGCATATTAGAATAATTGCATTAATGAACAATATATTACTAATATGCATGTGATGGGTAAGTGGCCTATGGAACTGTACAACATTCCATTGCTACTTATCTAGAATGAAACCTCTTTGCTTACATGTGGGAGTAGTGCAAACTCTTAACAATGTTTTGGTAGATATGGAAGGCATCTAGAAAGTTACCATATGAATACGGGATATGGATGAATGTTGTATTGAAGCATTGGCTAAGATAATTGCATGACTGCATGACATATGCATTTATGTGTGAAACTTTGTTCTGTAAACTATGAGAAGTTTCTAATCATGCAATTGAATTTGACTTGTAGGAAAGGTCGTGTACAATTACCTACAAAAGGACTGCAACATTTTTTCCAGCAACGAAGTTCAAAGCAAACTATTTGTTGAAGATATTGAAGAATCCGAAGTTCCCAGGATCCGGGATGTAGTAATGGAAGAATGCCATGATCAAGGAATACCAGTTGATCATGAGGAATGATGTTTGGGATGTGGTCCCAAGACCAAAAGGGGAAGTCTGTTGTGACTTCCAAGTGGATCTACAAGATCAAGCATGCTACAGATGATAGCATAGATACAAGGCAAGGTTTGTGGCTCATGGCTTCTCCTAGAAAGAAGGGATAGATTATGAAGAGAATTTTGCACCTGTAGCCATATACACTTCCATCAGAAGAGTACTTGCCCTGGCTGCAGTGATGAAGTGGAAGATACACTAGATGGATGTCAAGACATCTTTCTTGAATGGTGTAGTCGAGGAGGAAGTGTATGTGGAGCAGCCACTTGGTTTTGAGACACATGACAGGGAGTCATATGTGTGCAGATTTAAGAAAGACTTGTATGGCTTAAAGCAAGCATCTAGGACATAGTACGGAAGGATAGATAGCTTCCTATCTAGTTTAGGATTTACCAAGAGTAAAGCAGATTCCAACCTTTACTACAAGGTTGAGGAAGGCAATCCAGTGATACTCCTACTATATGTAGATGACCTGTTTGTGACAAGTGAGATTGGGTTAATTGCAGATACGAAGAGGAAGCTTGATGCTGAGTTCGAGATGAAGGACTTGGGAATGATGCATTACTTTCTAGATATGGAGGTGTGGCAGAGTGCAGATGGAATATTCCTTGGACACATGGGGGATTCACTAGAAGGAAATATAATACCATGTTCATTCATATTGCGGTATTAAATATTAATGAAAACCTAAAAATTATATTGCTTATATATTAAGGGGAAAAGGGTTTTTTTGATTTAATGTAACAATACAAAAATACTTTGGGGTCTTTTTTATATGGGTGGGTTGACGAATATCCGCCAAATGGAGATGGCGGGATCACAGATGGATGAGAAATCGAGTTGAGGCAAGGCTCGGGCTTACCAGTACGCAGGGAAATTGCATCTTGAGGCATGCTTGAGGCCGGGGGTTTCACAGTGAAGTGGGTTTCCAATCGATCATAGTCGAGAGATAGTGGTCATTGAAAGCCAATTGTTACCAATAACACTCAGCAAGTTGTTACCAATAGCCTTGGGAGGCTCTAAGACTCCAGGGCCTATTACAAGCCCTCGATAGGCCTTGGGGGCTTGAATACCCATCCACTTGTGCCTATTACAGGCCTTGGGAGGTTTAGTCAGCCTCCTAGAGCTTGTTACAGGACCTGAGGGCTTGGATACCTAGCCCACAATAGGCTTAGTCAGCGATTGGGGAATTGCAACATGCAATCTAAATGTTGTACTATGTGCATTGGCTCTAGTGACATACAAGAAGTGATCTCCTATATCTTCATTAGACCATTAGATGTTGCAAATCATAATGATATGTGGTTGAGTAATTGCATTGTGGGTGAAGTAATGTGTATCCACAATATACATCGAAAGAAGCAAGGATTGTAGAATTCATGTGGGGTCATAAGAGGGGTATTATATCAATATACTAGGTAGAAATATAAAGGGGTATACAAAATGTTAATGAAAAAATTGATACATATAATATCTAGTGAAAATAGGGTTTTTTTTAAATTGGGAAGGCATATTGGGAGGGGTTTAAAAAAAATAAATTTGGAAGGTATTTTCCAATATTTAGTCAAATTAGGGGTATTGTTTCATATGCCACGAACAAACATGCTATGATAGAAGTTTATTGAGTGAAGCCCCCGTGCTTGGACAAGGGAAGTATGCAGTAGAGATCCTAAAGCGATTCGGGATGATGGACTGCAAGGCCATGGCCACACCTATGGCATCGAACCTGAAGCTATTGAGTGATGCTTCATCAGAGTCGGTTGATGTCACGCTGTATCATCAGATGATTGGTTCCTTGATGTACCTGACGAACACAAGACCAGATATTTGCTTTGCAGTGAACATCTTGAGCCAGTTTCTGACAGAACCTAGACATGTTCACCTGATTGCTGTAATGCATATTCTGAGGTACCTGAAGGGTACGGTTGGTTATGGGCTCAAGTATGATGCGAATCAAAATTTTAACCTGGAGGGTTATGTTGATTTAGATTGGGAAGACAGTGCTGCAAATACGAAGAGCACTTCGGGGTGATGCTTCAGTATGGGATCAGGTGTGATCTCTTAGTTTAGCAGGAAGCAATCCTGTGTAGCACTAAGTATAGCCGAAGCAGAGTATGTCGCAGCTTGTTCGGCTAGTTGTGAGGTAGTATGGCTAAGGAAGTTGAATGCTACATGTATCTATTGTGACAACCAGAGTTGTGTAAAGTTGTCAGAGAACCTGGTGTTCCATGACAGGTTGAAGCACATCGAGATCAAATATCACTATATCAGGGATATGGTGTAGAGAGGAGTAGTGAAGCTCTAGTATGTTGCAACAAATGAGCAGATTGCAGATGTGTTGACAAAACCACTAGCCAGATTGAAGTTCAAGTACTTCAGAGAGAGGCTTGGTGTTCTTTAGATAGAAGATACTTCGAGGAGGAAGTGATGGGACACATTTGTAGGAGCCATTAGAAGCATGGTGGTAGGAGGATCCTTCCCATGGTTGTGGATGTAAGTGTTGTGTGATGAGCATCAGGACGATGCTCCAGATGATGATATGCATCAGGACGATGCTATGACGATGATTAGGATGATCATGTGATGATGATATGCATCAGGATGATGCTATGAAAATGATGAGGATGATCATGTGATGATAGTGTGCATCAGGATGATGTACTGTATGATGATGATCAATATGATCATGAGCATCAGAATGATGCTTCGTGCGAGGATGATCAGGTTGATCTTGAGTATCAGTATGGTACTCTGTGGTCATGGACAGGTTGTGCAAGGGTAGCATGTAATAAGTCCTGGAGATCCGGACAGGTTGTGCTATGCACGTAAAATTCCTTGGATGCTCTTTAGAGATCTTGCTGAGCAAGACACTCTTTTAAGGTTTTGCTAAGACCACATGTAATAAGTCCTGGAGATCCGGATAGTTTGTGCTAGGCATGTAAAAGTCCTCGAATGCTCTTTAGAGATCTTGCTAGGGAAAGGCACTCTTTTAAGGTTTTGTGGGGAGCACATGTAATAAGTCTTGGAGATCTGGACAGGTTGTGCTAGGAATGTAAAAGTCCTCGAATGCTCTTTAGAGATCTTGCTGGGAAAGACACTCTTTTAAGGTTTTGTAGAGATCACATGTAATCAGTCCTGGAGATCCGGATAGGTTGTGCTAGAAATGTAAAACTCCTTCGGATGATCTTTAGAGATCTTGCTGGGAAAGACACTCTTTTAAGGTTTTGTCAAGGTCTCATGTAAAATATAGTGGGAGATCCAATAGGTTGAACTGTTTGCTCGTAAAAGTCCTAGGAATCTCTTTCGAGGTTTTGTTAATGCACGTAATCAGTCCTAAGGATTCCATGGGATGGCCAGCTCGCAGAGATGATGAAGACCTACAGAAGGCTAGGCCTACAACCAACATGAAAAAGGGTTGGCTCTGTAGAACTTCCTATGACGAGAATAATTGAGAGATAACCCAGTGATCGAGATGATGAGTACAACAGCAGTGACGATGATGCTCCGTGATCTAGTGGCAATGATACAGCTCCAGAATTGAAGACTTGTGCCGATATTTATTGATGACCTATGTCTAGAGAATACCTTCCTAGTTAAGAGGGAGTGTTGATGTATTTGTAACTTTGGAAGATATTCTTCTATGTATTACACTTGTACTTTATTATGTTCATGATGGAGATGTATTATTCCTCCAATCAGAACTGTCGTTATTTGTATTTGTAAGTGTCGCAAGTATTATTTGATGGGTTATTAGACCACCTTGGTGGGGTCGGCCCTGCATGTGTCATGTGGATGGGTTATTGGGATTCCTTAGGAAGTCAACCCTGTTAGAATTAAAGGCAGGTTAAGTTGTGTATAAATAGAGAGTGAGTGTCTCTCATTCTATTCATTCACTAACTCATCCAACTCGCATAGTTGAGAGAGAGGAGTGCGCACAAGTTGAGGAGGAGTAGCTGTTGGAGTCATCTTGTTGTTGCTGCAACACCCCCCCCCCCCCAAATTGTTTTGAATATTGGGGCCCCTCCTTTAATTTTTAAGAGAAAGTTTGCTTAGAAATTTAAGGCCATCAAAGTCTTTTCTTACTAAGTTTTCTCTAGAGAAAGGTCCTTTGCTTGCTACATTTGAATTTATTTTCACTGTTTTTGACCAAGTAAAACTTAAGTTTTTTGAGCAGCAATGGCGGAGGTTTTAAGATAACGTTTTCGAAACGGTGGAGGTTTTGGACCAACCTTTTTGAAACGGCAGAAGAAAGGATCGAGTCAAGTAATGGCGAAAAAACTCATCTAAAGCTTCCAAAAAATGAAACTTTTCGATTAAGTGAACCGTCGGCAGAGCAAACTCGCAAAATTTTTCCGCAATGGCGAAAAAAATCACCTAAATTTGCTGCTACTGCGAAAAGAAATAAATAAGTCAGGCTCCAGCGGAAAAATTTTTCCAAGTTTTTTGAAACAACAAAAGAATTCGAGTAACTTATCCGGGATGGTGGATGAGATGGCACTTCTTTTCTAGTAATTCATTTCGCTCGAGATATTGGAACTCGCCCGCAACACCAGAGTAACTTACGTAACTCTTCCACAACAGCGGATAGGGTCGATTAAACCCTCCGATTCGCAACATCACACCTTTCCCTGACGGATGAACTCGGATAAATTCCCCGCAATGGCGGGAAAACCCAAAAAATTCTTTTTCGCAACTATCGAAGAACTTAGCCAAGTTTTTCAAATTTTGGCGGTCACAGTTAATGCTGATTTGACCCCATTCGTATGCCCATTAACCCCATTTTATTTTCACATCTACCCTATTAATGGATCACACACGTCAAAATACTTTATATAGGACATAAAACCCGTTGAAAATTTTCATTGTTTCCATTGGTTAGAAGGCTCTTTCCTATTTTCGTTTGAAATTACAAGCACCTACTCCAGGCTCGCCGGTTCCGTAGCAGTGTCAACATCCACATATGGATCATCTTCTAGCAGGTTAGTACCCTTTCAGTCCTCATAGACTCAATTGCAATGGTTATTCCTCATTGAAATGAATGATATGCTCATGGTTCTATTCGTTTTATCCTAGCCTTTGCCAAATTTTCAGTCTGACCTCGGCTAGAGATGACCCATGCACATACCCATCTGAACGCACCCAGCTTGATTTCATATAAACATAGAAGTCTTTAGGACCTTGCTCACCCATTGAGTAATCGTTAAGAGAATCCACGGCATGCTCCTACCCCGTCTCGAAAATCATTAGTAATGTGAAAGTGAAGTCAGTCTTGTCTACCTGTGCGAGAGGGACGCTAGTGCTCCTACCCTTTTTTTTCTTTTTTTCTTTTTTTTGTTATCATGAGAGTGCACTAATATTATGGTAACTGCTATATCTTTAGAGACACTGGTAATTTTCATATGATAGTCCAGTAAATGTTTTTGCATTATGAAAATACCTTATATACGTATGCATGATTATTGGACAGGTTCTAAATCAAAATGCCTAAAGGTGGCAAAAGAAAGTCAAAGGCGACCGAAACAGGATCAGTCCACCCGAGAATATAAACTCTATATGAAGACACCAAGTGTACCACAGGCGTTCCTCCAGAAGTCAAATGGGGAGACATATATCGCATGATAAGAGATCAGGACATCCCTGAGGCACTCCTCGAGGAAGAATACCTATACCAGAACATCAAAACCTCCTACATATCCAAAGCAACCACACATCCAGAACTTTTTCCATGCTCGAATGTAATTGGATGGATTCTGCAGCATGTGAATGCGCAAACAAGGGTTCTTTCAGATAGTAAGGGGGAAGCTTTTGCATCCTTCCATCCATCTTGTATCGCAGTAGCTTACAAATTGCCCCGAGCTCATTAGCGGCTTGATGATGAATGGCTAGGACAAATCAAAATGGATAATCTAGAGATGGCTAGAAATTTTCTAATCTCGAGCAAACAGATAAAAAAAAAGATAGTGAGGAGTACGAGGTTCAGAATTTGAGGCCTCCTTTCAGAATGATTGCCCTCATGCTTAGTAGAATCTTTGGAAGACCTGATGGCACTGTTTTTATGCTTCAATGGGATCCCATTATCCACTATGTAGCGTTCAGAGGAACAATTTTCAATTGGGAAGATATTCTCTTAGACATCCTATCATCAACCATAATTGCTGCACAGGAAGGACTAGGAGCAAAGAAGGCATAATTCTACATGACATCCTACTTGATAGACTGCATTGTGGCAAAGCACCCCTTTCCAAAGCTTGGATGTAACTAGAGAGAGGCCGACACCCTGGTATTCACTGCTTATGAACTCTTTTGGGCCCAGAACTACAAGCGACACTACCAACTCATTTGTGAGGAGTTTATCATACCTTATATGAGTTAATGTTCAATGAAGAACCTAACTGCTTGTCTGAAAACGCCATGGAAGTCCTGGAGAATTATGGTGATTTCTATTTTTCACCGGAAGGAACTTTCATAAGAATGTATGGAGGCTCTAAACCCCCATATATCCTACCCAGATATGCTACGGACTACATAGTCCACAAGGAGGAAGTGAGAAATTTTTTCATTGATGGGATTGGTAGCACCTTGTATAAGGCAAAGAAGGCAACTTTCCTGCCTTTACCTTTTTATATTGGGGCCTAGAAATTCTCAGGGATTGCAACTATAGAGGAGTTTATTGCAAAACTAAGAGACTTTCACTTTGGGGAAAATATTTTTTGGAGGAACGATCGACGAGGCAAGGCCGCACAACATTGTAGGGAACTCCATGCTAACTTTGAATATGCCCACTATTATGATGAGGACGAAGAAGTGTATTGAGGGGTCAGTAACATGACCGAACTACAAATTTCCCGACTAAGTAAACTTGGAGCCAGTTCTAGCTCTGGTGTTGTCAAGGAAGAAAAACAACAGCAGGTAAAGGAAACAGTAGAAGCCGCTCAAACTCTCTCTAAAGAAGAGCAAGGGCTCAAGGAAGAAGCCTACAGCATCCAAAGAGAAGCTGTTGAGAGATCAAACAAGGTGAAAGAGGATGAACTTCAGGAAAAATAAACTCAAAGGATCCAAGCAGCAAAGCAAGAAGCTCAAAGAGTTCAGAAGGAAGAAAGAATCAGACTGGAAGGGATTTCCAAGCAAGCAGAAGAAGAAGCTCAGAGGAAAGTAGCAGAAGAAGCGCAAAGGAAAGGAGAAGAAGAAAACAAATTGAAGGAGGATGCTGAGCCAAGAAGCCCAAATGTCCAATACATGGATACGGCCATCCCTATAAGAGACCTCCTGCTTGTCCCTTTTACACCATCAAAAGGTAGCACAGTGTATCAATGGGACAGGTTCGCTTATAATAAGAAAAGGAAATCTATTATCAAAGAAACAGTGACTAGGGTGAAGAGACCTTTTCAACCATACATTGTTACCTGACATGAAACAATAGTCATGCAAGGTACTAAGCATGCACACAAACTCATGGCATCCATGTCTGTGGATTTTGTTCAAGCAACTGCAGACATTGTCGACATATTAGAAGATGAGTTAGAATTAGAAAAGGAGAAAACCCTCCATTTGCAGGAAAGTCTGGTCAAAGAACAGAATTATTCAAATTTGATGGTGGATAAATGTGACACCCTTGTGTCAGAGAAGGGAGAATTAAATAGAAAATTTCAATACCTAGAAGCCAAAAAGAGAGCCTTGGTCATATAGATGAGGGCCCTGGAAGCTAAAAATCAAGGTCTGGAAAGTAGGAACCTGCAGCTGGAGTCCGAGAAATTTGATACCACTCAGCATATCGATGACTTAAAAGAAAACATAGAAAAATTAGAAGAAAGCAGGGAATTGCTAGAACAACAATTAGAACTCGCTACTAGCAAGGTTGGTGATCTGAGTCCTTTTCATGAGTAGGCTTGTGAAATATTCGAGAGGATACATGGGATTCAAGAACTCATAACGGTAGAAGTCTGCACGTTAAAAGGGATTGGTGGCCAGAATCAAGGAAATAAATGTCGAAGCCACTAGGCATAGAAGAAAATATGTACGCATTAGCGAAGACATTAAGAGGCAAATGGAATGGAGAGAAGGAAATTCAGGATTCCCAGAGAACCTCCCTCTTAAATCCATCTCTGGTTTCAAAGCAGATATCCTCCTTTTGGGGTTTTGCAAGGAGTATGGAGTGAAGCTAAGCGAAGTGACCATGGTCACTCTTGAACAGTGTGGGAATGTGTATTCTAAGATATAAAATACCCAAGAAAAGTGCCTGATGACAATACCCCGACTATAGAAGAGTTCCCAAACAAAACCCAATGTTTGTTGGAGCTAAGGGATGGGTTAAGTGCTGAAACAAACTATGTAAGGAAAGTGGATATTTTGATCACTAAAGATATTTATCAATGGATTGGCTAAGATGCTATTCACTCACATCTTTTGAAAGAAAGTCTCTAGTTTATGACAGTAGAAATTGTTGATCTTGAAGAAGAACTTGCCAAGCATGAAGTTTCTCTAAAAACTATGCTCCCTCTTGATGTGAACAATGTCATAAAAGAAACCAGTCTCTAGGTGAAGTATATAGCAGAAGCAGACAGAGTATCGAAAACAGAATCACCTCAAGTATCGGCAAGAGAAACAGTGGCATCAACCTCAGCGGGATTACCAATAGCACCAGTGGCGCAAGTTCCAACAGAAATACCAGCTGTAGTAGAAGCGTCTGAGTTAGCAAAGGTGCCAGTTTAGAAATGATCCACCTTCTGTCTTATCTTTTGATTTATAGTCAACATGCCTTCTTTCAACCTTTATATGTTTTAATTACTAAAGTAATATTTGGACCTCTTCCCGTCCATTTTGGCAATATTAATGGGATTTTATTATTTTTGTAAATTTGGACACTACAAGACAAATTAAAAGAATTTGGACGGTTAGGGTATAGGTGGCAGCTCTTGGAGCATTTTTGTAAAGTTATATATAGCTGATTAGAGGAGCATATGATGGGACTTTTGGCAGGTGAAAGGATTTCTTCTTGTGTATGAGAACTACTTTAGCTACATGAATAGAAAAAATATTTTGGCCTGTGAAATTTGGTGCATCGTTTTGATTTGGGTTGTGATGGATGATTGCCGAACTATTTCTTCATTTTTCATATACATTCAGTGAGATCTTTCCTAGCTTTTGTGAATTAATTCTATGCTATGAATGATCTTATTTCTTTTGCAAAATTTCTATACCTCATGAGTAATGTAGTGCTTTAATAAAATCAGAGCTATCTTTGATATCATTTACATTCTGCTGAAAATACATCTTTATAATTTAACGGCTATCTGTTCAATTTTTTAGACGTTTCTTTCATTTTGATTACTCATACTTTAAATTCTGCTCCTTGCATGGATAGGTTAAAATAGATTAAATAGCTTAGAACATATTTTTTTATCACATGCATTTAGTTAGGGCACTTGCATTTCATATTTTAATATAAAATACATAAACGGTGGGTCGGGCCGCAACTGATAAAATAAACAAATCTTTAAAACTCACATGGTAGCCGGACCGTTAACCGGATGGATTCACCACACCAAACAGTGAGAGATCTAATTAGGCTTGCTTACCAGGGAGAATCCCTTGTTGATTGATGCTACGATTTTTGAGGCATCAACACGTCTATATTTTTGGGATTGATCTTTGTGATCCTTGTATTGGGGATTATTCTATCTCTGAGGAAGTTGCGGGGATTTTCACCTTCTTGGTTTTCCCTAAGGAAACTCCGTGTCTCTTGTGTTTATGATTCTTATGCTCTGCATGTTATTCTCTTAGTAGGATCCTAGATAATGTTTTGTATGAAATTATCAAAAAATTAACAGCCTAATAACCCATCCACATGACTCATGCAGGGCCGTCCCCACCAAGGTGGTCTAATAACCCATCAAATATAAGTTGCGACACTTACAAATACAAATAACGACACTTCTGATTGGAGGAATAATACATCTCCATCAGGAATATAATAAAGTACAAGTGTAATACATAGAATAATATCTTCCAAAGTTACAAATACATTAATACTCCCTCTTAACTAGGAAGGTGTTCTCACGACATAGGCATCAATACATATATGCACAAGTCTTCAATTCTAGAGATGGATCATCGTCACTAGATCATGGATCATCATCATCACTGCTGCTATACTAGTCATCTCGATCACTGGTGCTATCTCTAAATTATTCTTGTCATAGGAAGTTCTACAGAGCCAACCCCTTTTCATGTTGGATGTAGGCCTAGCCTCCTATAGGTCTTCATCATCTCTGCGAGTGGTCGTCTGGTGGAATCTCAGGACTGATTACGTGCATCAACAAAACCTTGCAAGAGCATCCCAGGACTGATTACAAGTTTACTGCTCAACCTATAGGACCTCCTAGGGAGCTATTACATGTGACCTCGCAAAACATCACAAGAGCGTCCCAGGACTTGTTGGCTTGGTTTTGCAACCAAGCTTTGTGCACTGGGCACCTATCAACAATGTGATAGCAGTTTCAATATTGAAAGCAAAAACAATTATAAATTAAATCTAAATCTAAACTAGCATGTGCATATAACAAATAATTTTTTTTTTTAAAACGATTCAAGAACAAGAAATAAAAGAATAGGTGTTTTGTATTAAGATACCTCAAATGGTGAGGATTTGTGTTGAGCAACTCCCAAGGTGAGTAGCTACAAGCTCCAAAGGTCTCTTCTCCAAGATGTTGAAAATGGCCAAAAGTCTCATGAGAGATTTTGACAGCATGAGGATAGGATGATGGATGGATGGAAAGTGAGGAGCCCCTACCACCTTTTTATAGTTTTGGTGGTGGGAAATACCATTATGGTTTTGAGGAAACCAATGGTATTGACCAACATGGTTTAGGTACCTTTTCCCTCCTTTTTCCTTTTTTGAATATTTGGAATATTTTTATTCCCTTTTTAATATTTTTGGGAATTCTGGACCCTTTTTGAGGGTTTTTTATGCTTTTTGAGGAAAAATATTCATTTTGAGGGGAAAAAGTGGTGTATTATGGTCTTTCGGTGACCTTTTGATGGCTTTAGAGGCTCAAATGGTGGAAAAGTGGACAAACGGGTCATGTGAATAAGGAAATGAGCTAGTGAGCACTTTTTGGGTGTTAACAGATTGCCCCCTGATGTGTGAGGGCAGGAGCTCATCGTATGGCCGATAGACATCATAGTTCTTTTGTATTTTTTCTGGGGTTTGGGGAAGAGAAGAGACCGGTTGGAGACTGGATCCACGACCCTTGGAAGCTGCAGAAACAAAAAATATTACATGGCCTCAATATGAATGAGGAATAATCTCTGATAATGGACGAGGCGGGCATACCCATGCTCGTATCAAGACATATACATAACAATTAGTCCCAAGAAGGGGGACCTAAATAAAAAATCTGCTGGTACATCATAATGGTCCAAAGGGGACACTATTTTTTGATGTACTCATGATCATGACATGATTGATCTCAATAACTGATACAATGGAATGAAGTGACAACCATTCTGAACAAGGTCTCAAAAGGGTTGATGAATTGCTGAATCTAAAGGTGTCCAACATCTGTAGGGAATCAATGACTCTGAGTCAAAACTGGGGTAAATCTGAATACTGTCACCATGCGCAACCCGGATATCTATAGAAAAAATGTAACTGGTTGTTTCCATAGGTAGACTCTCAAATGTGGAAGAGTCAGGTGGTATCCGGGGTCTTCAACCAATAACTAAAAGGACCAATACCCTGTGCGAGTCTCAACGATGCGATCAAGGTGTTGAAGTTGAGCATGTGAGAAACAATCATTTGGAGAGGTACTGAGGACTCTTCTCGAAATGATTCGTAGGCACTCATCATAAATGGTGATGAGTCCAAGACACAAGGACCTCTAGGTCTATCCTCTAGAATAAATTTGGTTGTCGTTGACAGAGGGAGACCAACAATTGACAAGGAAATGATGTTTCCTTGATAGGAGCATGAGGTGTAGAACTGAAGTGTGGTAGTACTGATGGTAGGAATGACATACTTGTGGGGATGGGAAGTAACTGGGGTCATAGAGTGGGTAGACTCAAATTTTCTTTGTTCAGAGCATGATGACATGATTGACTTGGCAGCGTAGGGAACTGATTTGTAGGTGTGGGGATCATAGCTTTTAGGGACTGAAGGGTATGTATTGACTCTGGGGGGTCAAGCTGATGGGTGTTGTCGAGGGATTCTCAGGGTGACATACTGCAGAATACTCTGAACAAAGGCGACCAAAATGGGGAAGCTGCCATATGAGTAGACGTGATCTGTTGTGGCGCCGAGAAGCACCATTGGGTCCTTCTTCGTAGTTTTAATGAGCTCCAAGAAGGGATAAAAGTGTGCTCTGAAATGGTACTATCCTGTGGATTTTGTGAGCCCAAGACTGTTCTTGCTCATGGGTGCTTTCATTTTTAAGGAGTCTGAAAATGATAAGAAGACTCTACAGTGGTTGTGAGTACCGTCCTGTGGGTTTTTACGAGCCCAGGATGGTGATTGCTCGTGGTTGCTTTCATGTTTAGAGAGTCTGAAAGCGGTAAGTGGACTCCCTTAGTGTTCTTTTTCGTAAGTTAGTCTCCAAGGCCCGAAAAAGCATAAAATGATGCAAATGGAGAACTCTTCTAGCCGATGTGACTAGAGTATTCCTTTTTCGTAATTAGTTTACAAGGTCTGGAAAAGGGGTAAACTTATACCAGGTAGACGCCCTTTTAGATACGTTTAGCGAGCATGAAAGGAAGCAAGGCTGCTCGGCGATCTTTTATTTTTTTTAGGAGTCAGAAAAGAGCTTAACAAAAACTCCCTAAGTGCCTTTTTCGTAAAAGGGATTGCTCGGCCTGAAAAAGGGGTAAAACTATACCGAACAAAAAGGGATTGATGAGAGCGAGAAAAGGTCTCAAGCATCGTCATGAGTGCGGAATACTGAATCCGGTGACATAAAGATTGTCAAAAAGGGGCAACGACCAATGTGGTACGCAAACCGAGATGATGAGTGGCATTTTGAAAAAATGCCCAAAAAGTATGGGGTGAGAGCGAGAAATGATCTCAAGCATCATCATGAGCGCGGAAAACTAAATCCGACGATATCAAACTTGTCAAAAACGAACGACGGCCTATGTGGCATGCAAACTGAGGCAACGAGGGGGCATGGGAAAAATGCCCGAAAAATCTGGAGGTGAGAGCGAGAAATGATCTCAAGCGTCATCACGAGCGCGAAAAACTGAATCCGGTGATATAAGACTTGTTAAAAATGGAGAACGATCGATGTGGCATGCAAACCGAGGCAACAAGGGGGCATGGGAAAAATGCTCAAAAAATCTGGGCGTGAGAGCGAGAAATGATCTCAAGCGTCATCATGAGCATGGAAAACTGAATCCGGCGATATAAGACTCGTTAAAAATGGAGAACGACCGATGTGGAACGCAAACCGAGGCAACGAGGGGGCATGGGAAAAATGACCGAAAAATCTCGGTGTGAGAGCAAGAAATGATCTCAAGTGTCATCATGAGCACGAAAAACTGAATCCGGTGATATAAGACTCGTAAAAAATGGAGAACGGTCGATGTGGCACGTAAATCGAGGCAACGAGGGGGCATGGGAAAAATGCCTGAAAAATTTGGGCGTGAGAGCGAGAAATGATCTCAAGCGTTATCACGAGCGCGGAAAACTGAATCCAACAATATAAGACTCATCAAAAACGGAGAACGACCGATGTGGCATGCAAACCGAGGCAACGAGGGGGCATGGGAAAAATGCTTGAAAAATCTGGGCGTGAGAGCGAGAAATGATCTCAGGCGTCATCACGAGCGCGAAAAACTGAATCCGGCGATATAAGACTTATCAGAAACGGACAACGGTTGCTGTGGCATGCAAACCAAGGCAACGAGGGCATGAAAAAATGGTCAAAATGGACCTGGTGAAAATAGGAAAAGGAAAGGATTATCGTGAAGTTCTCGCTGTGTTGATTCCAACGGTACCAACGGTTTGAGGAACGAACGTCATATGATACCGCAATGGTTGTTTGAAAAATGGTTAAATTTCTATAAATAGTGTGTGGGGCCCATATGACGTGTCATTGTTACGTGTGAGTTTGGCAGAGCAATCAGAGCTCTTTCTTGATTTCCGAGAGATTTGACCATTGGTTTTCAATTCCGCGAGTTTCAGGTAACCCTATTTTGCTTAGCCTTTTTAATTATGTCTTTTTTGGTTAGCGGCGGGCCCCCGAAGGCCGCGAAATTCCATGTTGTCCTTCCAACGTGGAATATCGCGGGTTTCGCGTCCTTTTCCACGATGAACATCACGGGTTTGGGGCTGATAGTCGTGATGTTCATCGCAGCTGTCGGGCTGAAAGTCACGATGTTCATCGCGACTATGGGGTTGATAGTTGCGATGTTCATCGCGACTGTGTGGTCAATACCCGCGATGTTCATCGCGGGTTCTTGGATGAAAGCCGCGATGGAATTTTTTTATTTTTTTGTTTTTTGGTTCTAAAAAATTTTCTTTGTTTTTTGGCAGGATGTTGAGGAGACCATTGGTGTCATAGCGAGAGCGGGAGATGGAGGAGGACTTGATGATTCAGATTCGGACCGATCAGGGGGTTCGACAGGCTCTAGCTGTGAGTGGGCTCCTGAAGTTCGCTCAGATTCCAACGATGCATTCAGTAGGACCACTACTGAACAAATTGGTGAGTCTTTGGGTCCCTGTAGAGGGTGCGTTCATTGTTGGGGGTGAGAGGTTAGAGATCACCCTTACTGATGTATACGTTCTTACCGGGTTGGCTCGCTTAGGGGAGGTAGGGGATCTTTTGCCGAGGATCCCGGCAGGTTTGGATATCGAGGATCTCCTGGAGACCTTCTGTGTTGCTGAGGCGATTATGCAGAACAACACTTTGAGCCTGAGATCTTTGCGGGAGTGGGACATGCGGGCTGTTGGGGCTTGTGTTCTGCGGGTGTTGGGTGCCGCAGTGCCACATCGTTTGTTGGGGGGACAAACAATGATGGTGGATTCTGTGCTGAGGGGGACCTACTACGCATGGGGTCAGATGTTTTTGGCTGGTGTCCGGAGAGATTTGGACAAGGTCAGTCGGGAGGGGGGAGAGTTTTGCTATGCCTCCTTCCTCTGTTGTTTCTTCTTTGAGCGGGTACCGACTTTGCGGCCACGGGTGCCGGTTCGATACGGGTTGGCCGCGCATGGTGCGATGGGGGTAGATGATGCCCCGTGGTGGTGGTGGTATCCACGGGTTCTTTTCATAGGATATGTATGAGCAGTGGGAGAAGATCCCCCTACTGATTGATGACTATCCATATGCCGGTATGGATTATCGAGGAGATCCGGAGATGCCTCGAGCCCAGGGACAAGCCTGGGGTTTAGATGGTATGTTTTTGTGTTTTGTTCTCTACTATATCATGTGTTTTAGATGTTTTTGTTATGATTATAGTTATATATTTATATGATGTTTCACTTGCATGATTGTGCAGATGTTGGTCCTGTACCACCGGCTGACCATGTGGTTTGTAGGGGACAAGCGATGGTGGTTATTCCACCTCCTATAGCGGTACCGCCTCCTCATGCTCGAGGAGTTGGGCCTCGCGGTCGAGGAGCTCACCCTCGAGATGATGGCGTGGAGGGTGTCTGAGAGACACTAGACATGATCCTGGCAGGATTGCTAGAGGATGGGTGGAGGGATTTGGATTGGGACATCGTCGAGCGTTGTTTCGATGCGCCTCGTGAGTGGTGCTCGATCTTGCTCAGAGAAGCATTGTTGGCGGCTGAGTTGAGGGATGGGGCTCGGCATGATCTGGCAGGGCCGGTTGAGGGGAGGATTTGGGTGCGAGATGATCCAACGGGGCCGACGGAGAGGAGAGTTCGGTCTCGGCATGATCCGGCGGGGCCAGCGGAGGTGGCGCTAGAGGAGCTTAGAGACCATGATGATTAGATGATCTTGTATCTTCCCCCAAATGCTAATGAGCATATGGGGAAGTACCTTTTTGTACGGCTTATGTATTTTTGTATATTGGGTGCTGAGGGCACCTATGACATGTTTGACTATATTATGATGTATATACATATATGATTTGGTATATAGTCGTGTATGCACATGGATGCATTTATTGTCTATTTGCTTGCTCGTGGAGGCATGTTTGATTTTCTGTATGCCCGTGGAGGCACATGTTATGCTCGTGGATGCAACATTTTAATTTTTGTATATGCCCGTGGAGGCACATGTTATGCACGTGGATGCATTTTTGTTTAAGCCCGTGGAGGTACATTTTGTGTTTACTATATGGTTTGATTGGTGTGCCAGTCAAGAATGTTGTTGGCCATATGGTCTGCTACACTGTTGAGATTCCTTGGGACATGTGTGAATGAAATGGATTCAAACTGTCGAAACATTTATTTAGTGCACAAGAATTTTATGAAAAGACAGGGATCGCGTACCTGGTAATCATTATTGAGCTGGGAAACAAGGAGTTGTGAGTCCAAGAAAACGTTAAGGTGACTTACGCTCATTTGGAGAGCTGCAGCCAGGAGACCGGTCACGGCATCGTATTCAGCTTGGTTGTTGGTGGCGGAACCTACGCACACTCCGTCGATGTGGATCAACTCATGTGAAGGGGAATATATTACCCAAGCTGCGGAGGCCAGATTGGGGGACCAACGGCTTGCACCATCAGCGAAACCGACGTAGCAAACTGGAACAGGATCCATCTGTGGTCATGCAGAAAAAAACAAATATTTAGGTTTTTTGAATTTTTTGTGAAAAACAAAATAAGACTGTACAATAATGGACGGTGGCGTCCATTAGATTTTCTATGGGTAAAATCGCTTGAGGTACAATTCGTTGCGTGGGTTGCGTAGGGGGTTGCCTTCTGAATCAGTCAGAATGTATGCCCCCTGTCCGAGGAAAGTGTGTATAATGTATGGGCCTTGCCACATGGACACAAACTTTCCTTTTCCGGTTGTGTCATGAGTTTGATCATAGGCGAGGACAAGGTCCCCTTCAGTAAAAGTTCTTGGGTGGACATGTTTGTCGTAACTCAGTTTGGATCGGTTCTTGGCTGCTTCCATGGTTTGGAGGGCTGTGCACTGATCTTCATCGGCTTGCTCCAGGAGTAGTAAGCGTTGCTCAATTGGGGAAGTGTCCGGTAGGAGTTCAACGGCCATATGTAGCGCTGGAATCTTGCACTCGATGGGGAGGACGGATTCAACATCGTGAACTAGATGGAAAGGGGTAAAACTGGTGGCGGTTTTGGTTGACGTACGGTATGCCCATAGTGTCTGGAAGAGCATGTGGTGCCAATTTGATATGTGTTTGTCCACAGTGCGCTGGAGGATGGTCTTCAAAATTTTATTAATCGCTTCGACTTGGCCATTTCCTTGGGGGTAGTAGGCGGAGGAGAAATGGTGTTCAAATTTCAGTAAGGTTTATAATTCTCTCCAAACGGCATCTTCGAAGTGAGAGCCGTGGTCTGAGATGAGTTGCTTTGGCACTCCAAAACGAGCGATAACATGGTTGAGGAAAAAACGTCCTGCGGTGTCGGCTTTGCAATTGTAAGTTGGCATGGATTCCGCCCACTTGGTGAAATAATCTACAGCCACAATGATGTGTTTATGACCGCCGGCTGACGTGGGATTGCAATCTAGGAAGTCGATGGCCCATTTGCAGAATGGTCCGACATTGACTACTGGATGAAGGGGGGTGGGTGGGGTTCTTGCCTTGGGGGAAAAAAGTTGGCAGTTTTGACAATGTTTGACTGTGGTGATGCAATCAGTAAATAATGAAGGCCAAAATTAACCTGCACGGATGATCTTTTGGGCAGTGGCCATGCCGGAGAAGTGGCCTCCGCAGGCACCGCTATGGCAGTCATTAAGGACTTGTTCTGCCTCGTTATGAGATAGGCAGCGTCGTAAGATGGTATCGACGTCACGTCGATAAAGTACATCGCCTAATAGGAGATATCGAGGGGCATGGTGTCGTATATGATGGCGTCTATCACGATCGATGTGGGGTTGAAATTTTTGTGTGCGGAGGTAGATTAAGATGTCGTCGTACCATGGGTCATCAAAAGAAATGATGAAAATGTGATCGTCAATGAGATCCATTTGGATAGTGGGTGATGACGAAGAGGATGGGAGATCTGTGATGAGTTGAGCGAGTGCTAGGGCCTCGGTGCTCTTTGGGGTTTTGAAAGTTAGGTCGTATTCTTGCAGGGTAATCACCCATTTAGCTACGCGTCCTTGAAGGAGGCGACGTGTCAAGAGGTAAACCATTGGATTGGAATTGGCTACAATCGTGGTGTGGCTCAGGAGAATGTAATGTCGCAGATTTTGTACTGAAAAGACGACGGCGAGGGCCATCTTTTCTTCATGTGGGTAGCAGAGGGGTGGGCCTGACCAGGTCTGGCTCACATAGTAGATGACATGCTCTTGGCGAGTAGTATCTTCTTGCACAAGAACTCCAGATACGGCATATTTGGATGCTGAAACATAGAGGGTGAAATCTTTTGTGAAATCTGGAGGAGAGATCAACGGGGCATTCATGAGTGCTTTCTTTAAGTTGGTGAAATTTGTTTCTGCTTGTTGGTCCCATATGAAATTGGTATGCAGACGTAGTAGTCGTAGGAAACCGTGGATCATTGTGGCATAGTCAGGGACAAAGCGACGGAGGAAGTTGGACCTCCCTTTAAGGCTTTGAAGTTGTCTTAATGTATGGGGTGACGGTAAGTCTACAATGGCTTGGAATTTTAAGGGGTCTATAGTGATGCCTTTTTCTGAAATGACGAACCCCAGCAGGCGACCTGATGTAACGCAAAATACATGCTTGAGAGGGTTCAAGCGGATGTTGTATTTTTGACAACACAAGAAAACTTGTCGAAGGTCATCTAAATGGTTAGATCATTTCTTGGATCGAGCGGTGAGGTCGTCCAGATAAACTTTTATGATTCTGTGTAGATCGTGGAAGCAATAAGTCATGGCGCGTTGGAAAGTGGCTCCAGCATTATTGAGACCGAAAGGCATGATGCGATAGGTGAAGGTGCCCCATGGGTTAGTGAAAGCTGTCTTGTATTGATCTTCTTTATGGATTTTGATTTGGTTATATCTGGAGAAACCATCCATAAAAGAAAGGACCTCATGTCCCGCACACTCATCAATTAGTTGGTCAATGAAAGGTGTGGGGAAGTTGTCTTTGGGACAAGCGAGGTTGAGGTCTCGGAAATCAGTACAAACGTGTATGGTGCCCACTTTTTTGTTTACTGGCACTGGGTTTGAAACCCAGGTGGTGTAGGTAATAGGATATATGAATCCTACTTTTTGGAGTTTCTCAATCTCAACCTTAACAGCTGGGAGCTTGGACGGGTGAATTGGTCATTGTTTCTGTCGGACAGGAGGCACATTGGGCCAAGTGTCGATGTGATGTTCGACAATTTTGGGATCAAGGCCAGGCATCTCGGTGTAAGACCAAGCGAAGACATCACGAAACTCTTGGAAGAGTTTCTTATATGCCTGATTTTCCACTTGAGTGCATGATGCGCCTAGCGAGATGAGCTCAAGTTTTCCAGGTGTGGTGGAAATGTCGATTTGTATAATAGGGGAAATGTTGGACATGTTCCCCTCTTCGAAGGAATCTGGTGCTGGGACGGGATCTTTGAACCAATCAACCTTAGTTGGTAGGAAATATTTCGATTCGACTGATAGTTGGTTTTCTGCGGTGGATGTAGACGCCTCAGGGAGGAAGTATGAGTGATGATGCATATCGTCCCAAGGGTAGTCCGGTGTAGTGAGTGTTTCTAGAATTTGCTCATCAGTACGAAAGTAATCAGACCATAAATCAATAGGTTCTGGTTTGTATGTGGTTGAAATCATATAGATGGTACTGATTTCTTCCGAAGAAGATGATTTCGGAGGGTAGATCTCCTCGATGAGGGGAGGAGATATCTCTAAGTCGGCATTGTTCATCTCATATAGAGCTGCTCTATAATCTGGGAGATCAGGGCAGTGGTGTGAATAATGGCCATAAATGCCGCATATCGCACAAGGTTGGTTAGTGCGGAGCGTTTTGTCACGAGGTTGAGGAGGTGGCTCAAGTCTTACCACTTGAATTCCGGTGTCGTCATCCAACATATTCATGTGTTCTTGGAGTGCAGGTAATTGTGGACATTGATGAGTGGCATGGCCTACGTCATCACACAACGAGCACTTAGGGGGAATGCGAATAGTTGGGGGGTTTTTAGCTACCTTGGGGGTTACTGGGGGGGTGCGAGTTATGGGTCCAGTGTTATAAGTTGGTGGGCCTCTGCCCCCTGTGTTCCGTAACGGAGGTGGGGCGTTTCTGGACGTTGATGCCGTAGTCACTATTGGGGTTGGTTTGTTTTGTAGATGAGCGACAGGAGGGGGTGGGTGGTTGGTTGTAGGGATAGGTTGTACCAATTATAAAATAACAGTCAGAGTCGGCGGGGGGCTCGAAGCAGGTAAGTACCATATAGGTATCCCTAATGTTAAACCAGGAAGGTTGAGTGTAGCCATTACTGGCGAACTGACAACTCCAAAAAATGGGAACAAGAATGGGATAGTATGAATTGGTGTTGTGCCAATATGAGTAGGCACTGTGGGTGTTTGTGGTAGTGACGAAGGTTGCTGTGTGGTGTGCGACAGGGTGCACAAATCCGATGTTTTTATTATCGGTAAAGGTGGTGAGATCGATGGAAATGTGGAAGTCATAGGTGACTCAGTGTAGATTCCAGGACCAATTGACGACACAAATGATGTTGGTGCGGTTTGAATAGTTTGTTCAATCATTGGTAGCACATTTTGAGGGACTGCGGGGGCGTTAAGATCATAATATGTGAGTTGATCAATCTTGATAATGCGTCCTTCATTTGGGAACATCATGAGGAGAAAAACAGATGAAGCCACTGCTTTCATTTTGTACATATAGCTACGTCCAAGAAGGAGGTTGTAGTCGAGTTGGGCATTGATCACTTCGATGTCGATAAGAACTAATTTGCCTCCTAGTTCTACGGGTATGTTTGCTAAGAGGCCTTGTGGTTGAGCTGAGCGTCCGTCGTAAGCTCGTAATGCCGTGGTGGATGGTTGTAAAGTGGGGGAGCCAAGTTTCTTCCACACAAGGGTGGACATAACGCAGGTTGGAGCTCCTTCATCGATGATGCATCGATGCACAACAAGGTTTCGAATGTTTACTGATACTTGGAAATCCAAATTTGATGGCAATCGAGGTTCGGCTTGGTCTAAGTTGAAAGCCATCATGTGTGTGTCGTCAAGTCTACTCCTCTGATGGCGGATAGTAGTAGTTTTCATTGTGCAGGGCATGTTTTCAGTACCTCTAAAGCAGACATAGCAGTGGGGGATTGTGCTAGGTATTCCACGACATTATAATTGGATGTTGCACGAGCATTAGGATTGTTGTTAATCCTTCGCAAAGGGATGCGAGGGATTTTAGGTCCTCCGTCCAATGACATATTTGGTATGCGTAGTGGTTGATCTGGTGGAAGGGAGGTGGATGCGTCAGTGGGAGGAGTTTCTGGGGGTGGGCCATACTGATTCCTGCGAGTTTGGAGGTTAATGTCATTGGATGAAATCATTAATAAATGGTGTGTGCCTGGATCCGTATGCTCATAATCAGTTGTGTCATAGGTGATTTGTTGCTGGGGTGCAGCAGATCCTTGTGGGGGATCCATAGGGCGAGTATTTACTACTCCCTGGTTTGGCAATGGGTTTTGTAATATCATGGGTTGCGGTTGATTAAGTGGAGCTGGCTGTCCAGCATGGCCCTGGCGTTGGGCATTGTCAGCCCAAATTTTACGTGCTTTCTCTAAATGGGGGCAGTTGTGAGTGTAGTGTCCATAGACTCCACATATAGAACATGGATGGTTTGTTCTCAGGTTATTGTTTTTTGGCTGCTTGGGATGACGATTAGGATTCTAGTTGGGAGGAGTAGCATTGTTATTATTTGGAGGAGGTGGTGGACCTTGATTATGTTGTTGGTTTTTTCCACGGTTACGTCCTCTTCCACGGTTTTGTTGTCCACCTTGGTTGCATTGGTTGTTTTGATGTTGGGGTTGATTGTGTTGTGTGTACACTTGCCCTTGAGTAGTGGGAGGATTTTGGGGTGCGGTAGGTGCGGGAGCAGATTGCAGTGGATAATAAGCTGGTGGGGCTGGAGGTGGTCCAGTTGCCTACCGGGGTTGTTGGTAACCTTGACCTATTGGAAGTGATGGGTTAGCTAGTGTAGCTTGTTGTGGGTAATAAATTGGTTGGGCCGGTAAATGAATTGGGTTCTGGGTGGCCGGTTGGTTATAGTATGTGGGTGGTACATATGTCGATGGCGCTTTCCCATAGCAATGTTGTGGACAAGAGGGTCCATAAGTGTGATGAGTCTGATTCGTTGGAGCGTACGAAGTTGTTGCTCTAGAATTAGATGTAGCCCTAGAAAGGTCTGGGGAATTTATGGTGCTCACCATGCTAAAAGGTTTATTTTGTGCCGTGACTTGGCCGATAATACCATCAGCGGCATGTGATGCCCCCGGAGTGTCACCGCATGAAGAATCGCCTCGTGGGGCATCTGGGATGATGGTGTAGAGATAGCCTGACTGGGCATAAATCAGGTTGAATTGCTGAGCTTTTAAGATAGCTTCTTCCTCTGACTGGGGTCATTTGGAAGCTATGTCTTTGGCTATGAGGGGTAGGAGTGATTTAAGAAACCAGTCCAAAAATATACGGTCATCCAGTTTTATCTTACAGAGGCTACGACGCTTGCGCCACTCATGGATATGGTCGGTGATGTGGGTAGCTGTGTTTTGTCTGCAAGACAACAGTATTTCAACTCCTGCATCATAGCGTATAGGTAGCTGAAAAAACTGAAGGAAAGTGGAGGCGAGAGACGTAAATGTATGGTGGGTCCCATGTGGTTGTTCGATGTACCACTTGGCTATAGAGCCAGTGAACGTTCATTGCAACAGTCTTAGTCTAATGGAGTCATCCACTATGGAGTTAGATGAACACCATAGGTGAAATGACATTATGTGGTTCTGGGGATCCTCCCCAGGTTTTCCTTCAAACTTGGGGATTTTTGAGGGGAGCTTTGTAAGCATGGGTGTCCATGTAGGGTTGTGCCTGATAGGATCTTTGGTTAGCCTGGCTAGGTCTAGTAAGTTCAGACTAGCCATGTAAGGTAAACTAGCAGATGGGTGTGGTGTAGTGACTGGGACATAACTATTAATGGTGGCATTATGTAGTGGTCCAGTAGCCCCTAAGGGTATGCTAGGTATTGAAGGTATGTGTCCTCCAACCATTGTGGTTTGGGTTGGGCCAGCGCTCCCAAGTGCAACATGGGTTGCAGAGGGGTTAGGAATAGTGCCAGGAATTCCTGGGATCTGGGTTGTGGTAATGAGAGGTGGTGTGATTCCTATGTTGGGCATACCCATAATAGGAGGTAGTCCTGTGTTGGGCATACCTAAATGTGGAGTGGCCCCTATATTAGGCATGCCTAAAGGGGTTGTTGTTACCATGGGTGGCACAGTAGTAGAAGGGTTTGTGGATGTATCTCTAATAGTACTGGTGAAAAGTGGGTCGTATTGTGATCCAGCCATGAGGTTGCTTCGTGATATTTCAGTAGGGTTTTCGTATTCAGCCTCAGAATCAGATGTGAAGTGAGGCATGTCAGAATTGGATGACTGTGTGTTTGGCCGATGATGTGTCAAGTCAAGGGATAAGGCTCTACGTCGATGACGTGTAGAGCCAAGTATACCAAACTGAGGGGGTTCACCCTGAAGACGACGAGATCGTCTTAAATTCTCAATGGTGAGAAATATTTTAAAAATTTCAGTGTAAGGTGGTGATGTAAAAAAAACTCGAAACCCTAATGCAACAATGAGTGCAAGAGGGGAGTGAAAAAATAAAGGCTCTCAGGCCAACAACCAACCTCAAAAGGCACTTATTATAGTAGCTGTGCTATAATAAGTGGAGGGATGCAACAAAATTGGTCAGAATACCAAAAGTCAAACAATTCCTAGAAAAAAGGGGTGTTACTAGACCAAAGGTGGGTAATGTATCGTGCAAACACCTAACTAGAAGTATTGTGAGTCAACAAATGATATCCTCTGCAAGGTGATGAAATCCAAGTCAGACAATATAGAGTGTTGAATCAACGGCTAGATATCCCCCTACCGGGAGGGATACCAGGTAGACAATCCTAAAGAGTGGCAACTAGGATACCCCGTTCATGACACGTTCGGTTGGGTGAATCTGCAGTTTGGTTCTTTCGCCGCTGTACACCCTCTTGGGTGTACATCGAGAACTTCGAAAGGTATCCTTCGGTTACTAAATGGATTGCGGTATTCCACTCAGACTTCCGGAACCAGTCTGGCTACTTCAACCCTCCTAAGGGAGAGGCCTTCCCGATAAATTGGTTAATAACCATGTCAAAATTATAAGGGATTTTTGAACCCTAAAGACAACCACTATGTCTCAAATGTAAATAATTGCGAGGTGTTATTGGTACACCTATCCTCTCAATTCTACCTAACTACAAGATTCTTTTAAGTGCTCCCCAAGTGGGGTTAAAAGTTTGTTGAGTTAAGGTAAATTTTAAGGCTCAATTTAAATTATGTGGCAGAGTGGGTGCAAGTGTGGTATTTAAAATAAAATTGATTTGCCTCGTTTGGGCGATTGATTACAAATGAAAGAAAAGACGCTTCCAGTTTTGCAAAAAATAAAGGCGTTTTTGAAATGTAAATGCTTGAAAAAACTATTAAAAAATAATGGATCTTTGAAATAATTTGAAGGAAAGCAAATAACATAAATATTTCAAGAAATAAATGGATCTCTTAAAAATTGCTTGGGAAAAGGATTGAGCAAATAAACAGTAAAACCTTGATCTAAATAAAATGCAATTAATCTTTCTTTCAATTGTTGAAAATTTTTAAAAAGATTTTTAATGGAGCATATATAAATAGTAAAAGATTTAGTATGGCTGTAAAAATGCTGTAAAATATGCTAAATGGGAAAAAAATACAGCAAAAAATATTTTCAAAAAATTGGCCGAATTCAAAAAAATTGCAACGTGGGTTTTGGGAAAATAGCCGCGATGTGCAGCACGGGTTTCGGCCATGCAGTCACGATGTGTAGCGCGGGTTTCGGCCGTGAAGCCGTGATGTGCAGCGCGGGTTTCGGTCACACAGTCGCGATGTGCAATGCGACAAATGGCCGCGATGTGCAACGCGTAAAATGGTCGCGAAGCTGCGGCGCGCCGGGCGGAAAAAAGCCGCGAGGTCGCAATGAGCCGCGCGACTGTCGGGCGAAAAGCCACAAGGCGAAAGCCGTAAAATAGACGCCGAAAAATGAACCCGAAAATGGTAATTTCAGGCTGTTAATGGCAATAGAAAGGGCCAATATCTAGAACAACAATGGATCTACTGTTTAGGATGGCATATCTATGACTTAAAATGATTAAAACTAACAAAAACTAAGATCTAAAGCAAAAAACTGAGATCTAAGAATTTGAAGCCAGCAGAGTCGCCAAAAACTGTTGGCCTGGTTTTGCAACCAAGCTTTGTGCAATGGGCACCTATCAACAATGTGATAGCAGTTTCAATATTGAAAGCAAAAACAATTATAAATTAAATCTAAATCTAAACTAGCATGTGCATATAACAAATAAATTTTTTTTTTAAAACGATTCAAGAACAATAAATAAAAGAATAGGTGTTTTGTATTAAGATACCTCAAATGGTGAGGATTTGTGTTGAGCAACTCCCAAGGTGAGTAGCTCCAAGCTCCAAAGGTCTCTTCTCCAAGATGCTGAAAATGGCCAAAAGTCTCATGAGAGATTTTGACAGCGTGAGGATAGGATGATGGATGGATGGAAAGTGAGGAGCCCCTACCACCTTTTTATAGTTTTTGTGGTGGGGAATACCATTATGGTTTTGAGGAAACCAATGGTATTGACCAATAGGACTGATTACGAGCTTACTGCTCAACCTATAGGATCTCCCAGGGAGCTATTATATGCGACTAGGAAAGAAAAACCTCACAAGAGTATCCTAGGACTGATTACGAGCTACAACTAAACCTATAGGATCTCCCAGGGAGCTATTATATGCTGCCAAGAAAAACCTCACAAGAGCATCCCAGGACTGATTACATGCCCAGCACAACCTGCAAGATCTCCCAGGGTGAAATTACATGCCACGTACAAAACCTTGAAAGAGCATTTGCCAGATTTCCCAGGGCACTATAATATGCCATAGGAAAAACCTCGCAAGAGTATTTGCAAATCTCCCAGGGCGCTATTATATGTCCCTCCAAGCAAAACCTTGAAAGATCACTTGCCAGACCTCCTAGGGAGAGATTACATGCCATAGGAAAAACCTCACAAGAGTATCTACAAATATCCTAGGGCGTTATTATATGCTTATCGCACAACCTGTCCACGTCCATAGAGTATCAATCTGACACTCATGATCATACTGATCATCCTCGCACGGAGCATCATCCTGATGCTCATTATCATATTGATCATCATCATATAGTGCATCATCCTGATGAACATCATCATCACATGATCATCCTGATCATCATCATCTGGAGAATTGTCCTGATGCTCATCACACATGATCATCCTAACGATCATCTAGAGCATACACATGATCATCCTGATCATCATCTGGAGCATCGTCCTGATGCTCATCACACAACACTTACATCCACATCCATGGGAAGGATCCTCCTACCACCATGCTTGGAATGGCTCCTGCAAATGTGTCCCATCACTTTCTCCTTGAAGTATCTTCTATCTAAAGAACACCAAGCCTCTCTCTGAAGTACTCAAAATTCACTATGGCTAGTGGTTTTGCAACACATATGCAATCTGCTCATCGGTCGCAACATACTGGAGCTTCACTGCTCCTCTGCACCATATCCCTGATATAGTGATATTTGATCTCGATGTGCTTCAACCTATCATGGAACACCGGGTTCTCAGACACTTCACACAACTCTGGTTGTCACAGAAGATATAGGTAGCATCCAACCAGAGATCAAGCAAATCAGACAGTAGCTTCCTTAGCCATACTGCCTCACAACTAGCCGAACAAGTTGCGACATACTGTGCTTCGGCTGTACTCAGGATTGCGACATACTACCTCACAACTAGCTAAACAAGTTGCGACATACTCTGCTTCGGCTGTACTTAGTGCTTATATGCAGGATTGCTTCCTACTAAACCAAGAGATAACACCTGATCCCATACTGAAGTGGCACCCCGAAGTGATCTTCCTATCTGTAGCACTTCCTGCCCAATCTGAAAAAACATAACCCTCTAGGTTAAACTTTTTATTGGCATCATACTTGAGCCCATAATCAATCGTACCCTTCAAGTACCTCAGAATATGCTTTACCACAATCAGGTGAACATGTCTGGGATCTGTCAGGAACTGGCTCAAAGTGTTCACCGCAAAGCAAATATCTGGTCTCGTGTTCATCAGGTACATTAAGGACCCAATCATCTAACGAAACATCATGGCATCAACTGAATCTGATGAAGCATCACTCAATAGCTTCAAGTTCGATTCCATAGGTGTGGCCATGGCCTTGGACTCCATCATCTTGAACTGCTTCAGTATCTCTACTGCATACTTCCCTGGTCCAAGGAAGATTCCATCTGCACTTTGCCACACCTCCATGCCTAGAAAGTAATGCATCATACCCAATTCCTTGATCTCGAACTCGGCAGCAAGCTTCCTCTTCGTGTTGGAAATCAACCTATCCTCACCTGTCACAAACAGGTCATCAACATACAGTAGGAGTATCACTAGATTGCCTTCCTCAACCTTGTAGTAAAGGTTGGAATCCGCTTTACTCTTGGTAAAGCGTAAACTGGATAGGAAGCTATCTATCCTGCCATACCATGTCATGGGTGCTTGCTTCAAGCCATACAAGGATTTCTTTAACCTGCACACATATGACTCCCTGTCATGTGTCTCAAAACCAAGTAGCTTCTCCACATACACTTCCTCTTCAACTACACCATTCAAGAAATCAGTCTTGACATCCATCTGGTGTATCTTCCACTTCATCACTGCAGCCAGAGAAAGTACTAATCTGATGGAAGTGTATCTGGCTACAGGTGCAAAAGTCTCTTCATAATCTATCCCTTCTTTCTTGGAGAAGCCACGAGCCACAAACCTTTCCTTGTATTTCTCTATGCTTTCATCTGCAGCATGCTTGATCTTGTAGATCCTTTTGGAAGTCACAACAAACTTCCCTTCTGGTCTTGGGACCACATCCCAAACATCATTCTTCATGATCGACTGGTATTCCTCGACCATGGCATCCTTCCATTCTTTATTTTTTTTGCTTCTTCATAAATGGAATGTTCTTTGTTCATTATGTCACAGAGTAAGGCAACATGGCTAGTGTGTGACCGTGTCCTTTTTCTTTATCTGTGTTCCTCTTCTGGAATACCATACCTTTCTGCATCTTGGATGAGCTCTCTATCCCATGCTCGTTTCCTCTTATGAGATTTCTTCTCACGGGGTGGATCTACAAGTTCTTGTGGATCTTCTATTTCACGATCCTCTTCGGGAATTACTTCGTTAATGGTGGTGTCTTGTATTCTAGCTACCCTTGGTTCTTCATTGTCTTCAACAGGTGTCTTCCTTGATTTGATATATGTTGAGTCTTCATCAAAAGTCACATCCCTGCTAATGTCAATCTTCTTGAACCCTGGAAAGTAGATTCTATATGCCTTTGAGCTTTCACTGTAACCCATAAATATACCCTTCTTTCCTGAAGCATCTAGCTTTGTCCTCTTTTCTTTTGGAATGTGTGTGTATACTGGACAGCCAAATATTTTTAGATGTCTAACTTATGGTTTCTTACCAGAGAAAACTTCTTCTAGTGTCTTGCTGTCAAGTATCTTGAGTGGTGTTCTGTTTTGAGCATATACGGCTGTCCTTGCTGCTTCTTCCCATAGGTGCATAGGCAGATCTTGGTCATGAAGCATTGCTCGTGTTGCTTCCATGATTGTTCTATTCTTCCTTTCCGCAACCCTATTCTGTTGCGGATTGTAAAGAGTGGTCAACTCCCTCTTAATTCATGAATCACTTCATAACTTCTTGAAGTCTCCTGAAGTGAACTCTCCGGCATTGTCGGATCTAAAGGTCTTGATCTTCTTATCAGTTTGGTTTTCTATCAAGTCTTTGAATTACTTGAACTTATCAAACACTTCATCTTTATTCTTCAAGAAATAAACCCAAGTCTTCCTAGAGAAATCATCAATGAAGGAAACATAATATACATACCCACTCAGAGAACTGGATGACATCAGATCACATACATCGGAGTGGCTCCAAGATTCCTTTTGCTTTGCTTTCACTGCTTGGAAATTCCTTCTTTGTGTTCTTTCCTTTTGAACATCCTTTGCAAATAGCTTCATGTTTTGACTATATTTTAGGAAGACCTTCTACTGATTTGCTTGCAATTGGTAGTGCTTTATAGTGCACATGTGCAAGCCTTCTATGCCAAAGTTCACTTGGCTCCATGGATTCATGCACCATGGCATGTTCAAGTTGTCCCTTCAATTTGTACAATCCTCCCTCTTGCTCTCCAATCACTATTGGATCATATATGGTCTTACCTTTTGGCCACATAAGTACTTGGCCATCCACAAATGAAACTCTCATTCCCTTTTCTTCCAAGGATGATATGGAGAGAAGATTCTTCTTGACACCAGGTACATATAGAACATATTGCATCTTTAAAGAATTCCCAGAGTCTAATTTGTATGAGGCTTCACCACTTCCTTTTATAGGGTATTGATAATCATCCCCAAGTTTCACCTTGTGAGGTGACTCATGTTCAGATAGGTCCATAAGATATTCTTTAAATCCTGTCATATGATTGGAAGCCCCACTTTCAATAAGCCAATCATTACACCCATGTGTAACAGTACATGTGAGAGTAGAAATTAGAACATATTCTTCATCACTTGAAGAATCTTCACTTTCTACCTTAGTCTTCTTCCTGGGAGGTTCATCATCCTCAACAGTATGAGCTTGATATCTCTTCTTGTTGTTCTTGTTGTTGAAGTCTCTTCTCTTCCTGGGACAATCTTGGGCAAAGTGTCCCTTCTCATCACATGTGAAGCATCTATTGTGAGAGATATCTTTCTTAGATTTCTCCCTTTGAAAATGGTGGGAAGATCTCTTGCTATGAGATTTCTCCCTCTTGAACTTAATTTTCTTGGTGTGTGCTGTGAGGGATTGATCTTCACTTCCCATCTTTTCTTCTCGGGCCACAAGCCTAGCTTCTTCTTGAGAGAATTCCTCCCATAGTCTACTGAAAGAGATCAATTTCTTTCTTGCACAAATACCAAGGTGGTCAAATAACCCATAAAATATAAGTTGCGACACTTACAATAATACTTGCAACACATGCGACACTTACAAATACAAATGACGACGCTTCTGATTGGAAGAATAATACATCTCCATCAGGAATATAATAAAGTACAAGTGTAATACATAGAGGAATATCTTCCGAAGTTACAAATACATCAACAGGATGATCGATGAATTCAGGATGCCAAAATATGATTTGCAGTACATTGCTGAGCTCAAAGAAATCAAACAATTTCCCAATGAGTCAGTATGGGACTTCGACCAACGATAAAAACACTAATGGAGAAAGTGAGGTTTGGGATGAATGATATGAAGCAAAAATAATAGTTTATCATTGGGTTGGTGCCGCACATTCATGGGCCACTGATGCAACAAATGGTAGTGACTCAGGCAGAAGCATTGGAGATCACAATGAAACTGGAGGCTTCACCAATCGGTGGAACATGTTTGGGTATGGATCGAATACAAGCGCAATTGGAAAAATTGACGATATAGCTACAAGACATGAAGAAAGGGAAAGAGGCTCACGAAGATGTTTGGTGCACTATATGCAGGACGGAAGGACACCACAAGGATCAGTGCCCAGAGTTTCGAGAATATTTTCAATTGGGTACACCAAATCCCCTCAATCAGGGAGGGTTGCCTTGGTGTCGCATCTGTATATGCAGAAGATGGTGTCGAAACTGACGAACTTGTATTGCAAGTTCTTTCGATTGGTTGCTCACGATAAGAAGGACTACAGAGCTTATGACCTACTCCAAGAGAGGAATGCAGATACATACTTCATGAAGGGAGAAGAGCAGCCACCGGTATAGCAACAACAACAGTATAGTCAACCGCAACCTCAATATATTCTGCAACTGCAGTATGGTCAAGCGAAGTATGTCCAAGCGACATATCCTCAACCGCAATTTCAACAACCGCAATACGGCCAACTGCAATATCCGTAGCCACAGTATGTTCAACCGCAGTACCCGCCATAGAGGCCATTGTGAGGAGGATTCTAGGGGGGGTTCTGCGGCGGCCGAGGTAGTGGTGCCGGCCAAGGAGGATATGTTGGATGAGGTCGAGGACCCATTATATGTTACAATTGTGGGAAGCAAGGGCATTACCAGCACCATAGTGCACTTATTGCAGCATTGTGGGCCATGGGGCCGAATATTTTCCTCAGCTCATTGCAAAGTGGCAAACTAAGAACCTACCCCCACCTCCGCAAAATCAAAATCAGAATCATAATCCACCAACGGTATAGAATATCTCAGTAGAAGTTAGAAGTCACAATGCGACCATTGGAATAGTGACTCGAGGAGGAGCTGTGACAGGGGATGATAGGTCACAGGCTAGCATTCAATCGATAATAAGGAAACAAGTCACATTTGATGTGAAGGAAGAAAGGGATATTTTTTTGAAAACACATGAAGCAATGAGGCAATTAAGAAAACCACCTCTTCAGCAGGAAGCAGTTACATACGACATGCCACCGCTATTTGACACAACAAATTTGCAGAGGAAAGAAAACACCTTACGAGCCTTTTTGGACAGTTTCCTGGAGCTGGAAAAATATTAGGATGCATTGACGGAGATAGACAACCTGCTGCATCGGCGGGAGGGTACACGGATGGATTGGATAGTCAATCACATACATAAGATAAAAACAGGACGAGAGATGCAGATGTCTGTGCAGATCAAAGTGTTCGATGTTGAATCCATTATCTTGGACTTGGGGTCGGACGTGAACATCATATCCAAACAGACATGGGAAACGATGGGGAAAACGCAGTTCACCTGATCCCTAGTGCACCTACACCTAGCCAACCAAAGTAAGGTCACCCCGCTCGGTCGCCTATTCCAGGTCCCTATTGAGATTGAAGGCCTCAAGACTTATACAGATTTTGATTTGATCGAAATTGTGGACAATATCAACCCTTACCCAATGCTTCTAGGGATAGACTGGGCGATGGATAATGTATCTATTATCAACTTCAAGAAAAGAATTATGTCATTTGAGAACTAGGAGATAAGGGTTGTTGCACCTCTTGACCTTGCGAAAGAGCAAAGGTATGTAGAACCGCCGAGGGATGAGTTCACCAAGGGATGGGATAATCTCTACAACATTTCTGAAGATTATATCAACCCTACTACATATGGAGAATTAGGGTGGCGCAGTAGCAATTTAGCATCATCAAATTCAGATGAAGCACTCAAAAATGGGCAGAACCAGCTGCATGAAGTGTCATTTAGGAGGTGCGCAAGGATCAGTCAATCGCTGTGAAGGGTATCCACAGAAAAGTGCGAGCTACCAACATACGATGGATTACCCAATTTGGCTGCATTTCTCACTGAATTTGAGGAAATAGTGGCAGAACCACAGTGGATCTTGGCCTTGGAAGAAGCCCTGAAGGCTACACTAGTGCGATGGTGGGAAGTGCACAAGTCCACCATAACTACCTGGCCACTATGTCGCCACCTAATGAAGGTTAGGTTCGGCGATGCAGAAGGATATGACGGATGGAAGTTCAATGGTGTTAGTTTTTCATCATTTAATTCAATATGATCTAGGATATTAACTGAAAGAATAACATGTACAACATATCAAGCATAAGAGACAAGAGACAAGAGACACAAAGCATTTCACCGGGGAAAACCAAGAAGGTGAAAAACCTCGAAACTTCCTCAGAGATAGAATAAGCATCAATGAAAAGATCACCAAGATGAATCCCCAAAAGATAAATGTCTGTAGCAGCTACTCCTCCTCCACTTGTGCACACTCTTGTTATCTTTCACTAATGCGAAGTGAGTGAGTGAGTGAATGAATGAAATGAGAGACACACACTCTCTATTTATACAATGACTTGACTTTCCTTTTACTCTAACTGGGCTGACCTTCCTTAGGAGAGTCTAAGAACCCATTACCACTTGTCACTGGGATGACCCCACTAGGATGGTCTAATAACCCTTTAACCCACATGACTCATATAGGGTCGACCCCACCAAGGTGGTCTAATAACCCATCAAATATAAGTTACGACACTTACAATATAACTTGCGACACTACTCTGGGGTCTAATGCCCTATCATACATGGGAGGATGGACCTCAATGACTTTACATGAATAAAGTACAATAATGACTTCTCCGACCCAGATGAACAAACATCTCTGTCGGAGGTACAACAATAGAATACAAATAACGACACTTCCGATCAGAGGAATAAGACATCTATGTTGGGGATACAATAAAGTACAAATGTAATACATACAATATACAAGTGAATATCTTCCGAAGTTACAAATACATCAACACTCCCTCTTAACTAGGAAGGTATTCTCTTGACACAGGTCATCAATACATATAGGCACAAGTTTTCAATTCTAGAGTTGGATCATCATCACTAGATCACAGAACATCATCGTCACTGCTATTGTACTTGTCATCTCAATCACTGGTGCTATCTCTCAATTCTTCTCATCATAGGAATTTCTACAGAGCCAACCCTTTTTCATGCTGGTTGTAGGCCTAGCCTCCTATAGGTCTTCATCATATCTGGCCATCTTGTGGAATCCTCAGGGCTGATTACGTGCGTCAACAAAACCTCAAAAGAGCATCCCAGGACTTTTACGAGCTTACTACTCAACCTATAAGATCTCCCAGGATATTTTACATGTGACCTTCACAAAACCTTAAAAGAGTATCTTGCAACCTGCAAGTTCTCTAAAGAGCATCCCAGGGTCTTTTCCATGCCTATCACAACCTATCCGGATATCCAGGATCTTTTACATGTGAACTCGCAAAACCTTAAAAGATTATCTTGGATCCTGCAAAATCTCTAAAGAGCATCCGAGGATCTTTTCCATGCCTAGCACAACCTATCTGGATCTCCAGGATATTTTCTATGCGACCCTTGCAAAACCTTAAAAGAGTATCTTGCATCCTGCAAGATCTCTAAAGAGCATCCTAGGATCTTTTTCGTGCCTAGCAAAACCTGTCCGGATCTCTAGGATCTTTTCTATGCAACTGCACAACCTGTCCATGGCCATGAAGTATCATCCTGATACTCATGATCCCACTGATCATCTTCTTCGCATGGAGCATCATCCTAATTCTCATGCTCATACTGATCATCATCATACAGTACATCCTCCTGATGCACAACATCTGGAGCATCGACCTGATGCTCATCACATATTATCATCCTGATCATCATCATATAATACATCATCCTCATGTACAACATCTGGAGCATCGACCTGATGCTCATCACATATGATCGTCCTGATCATCATCATACAATACATCATCCTAATGTATCATCATCATACAATACATCATCCTAATGTACAACATCTAGAGCATGGACCTAATTCTCACCACACATGATCATCCTGATCATCATCATAGAATCATCCTGATACATATCATCACACGATCATCCTGATCACCATCACAGCATCATACTGATGTATATCATCATCACATGATCATCCTGATCATCATCATATCATCATCCTAATGCATATCATCTGGAGCATCGTCCTGATGCTCATCACACAACACTTACATCCATAGCCATGGGAAGGATCCTCCTACCACCATGCTTGGAATGGCTCCTGCAAATGTGTCCCATCACTTCCTCCTGAAGTATCTTCTAACTGAAGAACACCAAGCCTCTCTCTGAAGTACTTGAACTTCACTCTGGCTTGTGGTTTGGTCAACACATCTGCAATCTACTCATCTGTCGCAACATACTAGACCTTCACTGCTCCTCTCTGCACCATATCCCTGATATAGTGATATTTGATCTCGATATGCTTTGACTTGTCATGGAACATCGGGTTCTCTGACAACTTCACACAACTCTCGTTGTCACAATAGATACAAGTAGCATCCAACTGGAGATCAAATAAATTAGACTGTAGCTTCCTTAGCCATACTGCCTCACAACTAGCCAAAAAAGCTGCGACATACTCTGATTCAACTGTAATGAGTGCTACGTAGGATTGCTTCCTGCCAAACCAAGAGATCACACCCGATCCCATACTAAAGAAGCACACCGAGGTGCTCTTCCTATCTGCAGCACTGCCTGCTCAATCTAAATCAACATAACCTTCCAGGTTAAACTTTTGATTTGCATCATACTTGAGCTCATAATCAATCGTACCCTTCAAGTACCTCGGAATATGCTTTACAGCAATTAGGTGAACATGTCTAGGATCAGTCAGGAACTGGCTCAAGGTGTTCACCACAAAGAAAATATATGGTCTCATATTTGTCAGGTACATCAAGGACCCAATCATCTGATGATACATTGTGGCATCAACCGACTCTGATGAAGAATCACTCAAAAGATTCAGGTTCGATGCCATAGGTGTGGCCATGGCCTTGTAGTCCATCATCCCGAACCACTTCAGGAACTCTACTGCATACTTCCCTTGTCCAAGGAAGATTCCATCTGCACTCTCCCACACCTCCATACTTAGAAAGTAATGCATCATACCCAAGTCCTTCATCTTGAACTCGGAGGCAAGCTTCCTCTTCGTATCAGCAATCAACCTATCCTCACCTATCACAAATAGGTCATCCATATACAGTAGGAGTATCACTAGATTTCCTTCCTCAATCTTGTAGTAAAGGTTGGAATCCGCTTTACTCTTGGTAAATCCCAAACTGGACAGGAAGCTGTCTATTCTGTCGTACCATGTCCTGGGTGCTTGCTTTAATCCATACAAGGATTTCTTCAATTTGCACACATGTGACTCCTTGTCATGTGTCTCAAATCTGAGTGGCTACTCCACTTCCTCTTCGACTACACCATTCAAGAAAGTTGTCTTGACATCCATCTGGTGTATCTTCCACTTCATCACTTTCCTTGTATTTCTCTATGCTACTTGTAATGTCCCCATTTTGACCCCCTTTGTATTAAATCATAAATGATGTAAATATTGTAATTTAATCATGGTGAGGAGCTCAAGGCCAAGGCCCCACCATTGATTTAGCGTTTCATGTATCAGCAATTAAAAAAAAATAGATGCCTATGGTTATTGTGCTAGATAGGCACAATGTAAATAAGACATCATGTAAATACGAATTTTAATGAAAAATACCCACAACTAGCTATGCAATGCAACAAAGAGACGGGGGCATGATCCTACAAGGAATAGGAAGGGAAAGTATTCAAACCCTTGAGCCAATGGTGTTAATCCATGTGTCAATGAGAAAACCCATAAACTACCAACTACCCATTTTGGGTTATGGACCCAATCATTTACTTCTTCCAGAAATTGGTTGAGGCAGTTAATGCCTTGGGAATGAAGAGGTATGGAAACCAATTTTCGTGCATGGGAAAGCCATCAACCTGGAAATTCATATTTTTGCTTCTTGGGCAAGAAAACACCCACAAAATGGTGCCCAAGGCCATTCTAAACAGTCAGTCTTTCCTCTCTCACGCAATCTGAACTATTGGGTCTTTCCTCATCACGTTTTTCATCCATTTTCTGAATTTTTCCATGCCTGGGAGCTCGTTTTTGCATTATACAGCAGCTGGGAGAGAAGGGCATTTGGGACTATTATGGAGGCCATTTTTACCCCAAAATGCCCATGGACATTTTTCTGAAAACGGATTTGGCTTCCCAGGGTTATTCCCCATCTTCTAGTTTCGTTTTTGGGTTTCCCACGTTTTTCTGAAGCTAATGAAAACCCCATCTTTGGGCATCTCACTGTAAAAACGTTTCTCCATGCCCAACACTTAGACTTCTGTTGTTATGTGCATCCTTCTTTTGATTTGAACATGTGAGCAAGAAACTTGGATTGGTAGTGGACAGAATTGGCTTGATAAACCTAGTGGAGGGAGTAACCTCTCAAGAAGATCAAGAGGGCTTTGGCTACTTTTCTATGCACACCCCGAGAGCACTAGAAAGGAAGGTATGGCTCGAGGGACTGTGTGGCAGTGAAGAGAATACTTCCTTGTGTTGGGTGTGTAGGCATTGTGAGTGCCAAGCTGAATAGATCTTGTAGAGGTATCCATAGCTCTGTGGTTGAGCTCACTAGCTTAGCAATTGTTCCTTTCCATTTCCTAGCAGCCTGATAAACCCAATTGCAGATTGGCTTGGCTCATCCTGGTGTATGCTTGGCTATGTGTGAGCCTACTATTCCCTGGTTCCTTGTAGAGATCATGCCCAGCTCGGGGGTGGCAGTTGCATCAAGAGGTTGATAAGCACAACTGGCCTATGGTTGGGTGGAACATTGCAGTTGCATAGCCAGTTGCTTGGGACTACTATTATAAGATAAGTATTCTCTTGTGTTAACTCCCCAATTATTATTGGATGAATATCTTGAATGTATGATGAATGTGTAATTGATATTACTTTCGCTGTGTTTTTCTTATAATTACACACTCCATATGTTCTTTCAATTATGTGAATGCTTAGTTAAAAGTTTATGGGGCTAGATGCCCAGTTTTGGCATCACGTCCTCTCTATCATGCTGGTATGGTAGGAGGGGACGTTACACTACTATCTGCAGCATGCTTGATCTTGTAGATCTACTTGGAAGTCACAACAGACTTCCCTTCTGGTCTTGGGACCACATCCTAAACATCATTCTTCATGATCAATTGGTATTCCTCGATCATGGCATCCTTCCATTACTGCATCCCTAATCCCGGGAACTTCAAATTCTTCAATATCTTCAATAGGTAGTTTTCTTGAACTCCGTTGCTGGAACAAATGTCATTGTCCTTTTGTAGGTGATTGTACAAGATCTTTCCTACAAGTCAAATTCAATTGCATGATTAGAAACTTCTCATAGTTTTTCAAAAAAAAATTCTTACACATAAGAATGTATGTCATATAGTCATGCAATTATCTTAGCCAATGCTTCAATACAACATTTATCCATATCCCGTAACTTTCTAGATGCCTTCCATCTCTACCAGAACATTGTTAAGAGTGTGCACAACTCCCACCATGTCAGCAAAGAGGTTTCATTCTAGATAAGTAGCATTGGAATGTTGTACAGTACCATATGCCACTTACCCATTACTTGCATATTAGTAGTATCTTGTTCATTAATGAAAATTTTCTATTATGCATAATATACATCCTAAATCTAGGAACATAAGCATGTACATGATTGGACAACATCATTTAAGTAATCAAATATATAATAAGTGACAATTCAAATACTTATCTTTTTTTAGTTGTTGGGTGGACGCCCTCTCAATCTTTGCTTCCTTACAGGAACTACTGGAGTGTGCTCCCTCTTGATCTTTGCTTCCTTGCAGGAACAACTGGAGTTTGCTCCCTCTTGATCTTTGCTTCCTGGAGTGTGCTCCCTCTTGATCTTTGCTTCCTTTCAGGAACAACTGGAGTGTGATCCAGTGTCATCATTGTGTCATCCTCAATATCTCATACATAATCATACATGCATTAGTATAATCTCAATATTTATCAAAACATTATGATTCTAAATAATCTTAATCATGTATGGTCATGATCATTTCATACACAAGCATTAGTATTCAAGGTTTCAGGGAGGACTTCTTATGCATATTTTTATGTGACCGTAGGACTCTTCTAGTTTGTCATATCATTAATCAAACTAAGAAGCATAATATGCATAAACCCATGATTGCCCAAACTTATAACTTCATGGATTATCAATCATACCAAATATACTTATATAAGATCCTAACACAAGTTAGGATTCTAACTTGATATAGGAAAAACATACCTGGATTATCATGCTTGCTAGTTATGTCTAACATACCCACATAATGTCTTCTTGTTCTCTTCAATGGCTTGTGCTAGTAACCTACAAATATCATAAGTTAACCATTGTAGAACCAAAATATACATACCTCATAAGCAGAGCTTCTATGTGATCCATGACTATGGATGAGTCTTTGTCTTCATGTCATCATGGTCATATGTTCTTGATCTAGTACTTGATTTGTCTTTCTTGAAGTACCTTTTATGTTAGCGGACAACATCATCCTCAGAAAACACCACAATGCATTAGTACAATCATAACTGTCATAGCCCTAATCAATAAATGTCTTCTATCATTCACATGCATTCATACTTTTACTAGGGTGATAAGACAATTCTAGAATTAATCAAGATTGTTACTAACCCCAATGATATGAAGACAAACATATTATAAACTTAATCATGAACAGGTTTCAAAACATACATGTATCTCCTCAATTCATACCTGCCAGGATTGATTGTAGTCTTCTTATGTAAGGCCTTAGCCTCATCTCCCTTTGGAACTAGAACTTCTTCACTTATGTAGGTGTCCAATTCATTCTCTTCTAGGATTAACCCAATCCAGTTTGATTTGCTGAAGCTGGATCTAGAGTTGGATTACGGTTTGTCAGAGAAACCCTAAAAATTCAAACTTTGAATTTCAAACTTCTGATTGGATGAAAGGGTGTGCCTTGTTGAGCTGATCAAGCTGGTATACTTCAATTTTGAAATCTCCAAAATTTGACCCCTCAAAAATGACTTCGAAAGTTTTGGATCTGCAGCTTCTATCAAATTCTGGTTTTCTGGTCAAAATCCCGAGCTAGGGTTTGATAGAGCCCGGGGTTCTACCCAACCAAAAAATTTGATCTTGGTATCTAAATTTAAATTTTGATGAGGAGCATCTAGCCGTGGTCTCAGATTCCAAAAATTCCAACTTTTGCAGAAACCCTAATTTCCCGCAGTAGTGACAAGCCAAAAATGAAAGTGCTTAGAATCCAATTCTGTTTTGATAGAAATATATTCCATATTGTTTCTGATGCAACTCTGAAATTTCATATCATCGGGTTTTGAAACTTCATCCTATGGTAGAATGCTCTGTCATCTTTCCAACCCCATAGATCTGACCTGAAATGGATTCTCCATTAGAAATATATGCCAAGTGTTGCAACATGACCTGTTTATGAGAAGAAACAACATAGTGAACTTATACAGAGTGCCACCTGTCACTGTTTCAACTTCGGCTTTTGAAAAGAGGACCTATGAAACTATAGTACGTTCCCTAACTGAAACATTTTACGGAATTCCATTTGGAGTTTCCTAGCCAAAGATATGACCTCATTTCCTAGGGCACCTGTTTAGGGCTTCAATCTGGAAAAGGCAGAAACCCTAACTTGTACGGATCATATCTCAAAACGTACAATGAATCTGAGGCTGATATTCGGAAACAAGGTACATGAACACTTTATCTTCTGTCTATAAAATTTTTAAATCCTGAACCTTCTCCAAAAATGATTTATAGCGAAATTTCCATGATGACTAGTTCTTACTATATCAAGCCCTAGCTTCCAATTTGTCGCAAGTGCAACAAATGTCATAAATGCCATACAATGCCTTCCTTCAGGCTATCTATGATACCATGTTAATTTTTCATCATTTAATTCAATATGATCTAGGATATTAACTGAAAGAACAACATGTACAGCATATCAAGCATAAGAGACAAGAGACAAGAGACACAAAGCATTTCATCGGGGAAAACCAAGAAGGTAAAAGACCCCGCAACTTCCTCAGAGATAGAATAAGCATCAATAAAAAGATCACCAAGATGAATCCCCAAAAGATAAATGTATGCATCAGCTACTCCTCTTCCACTTGTGCGCATTCCTCCTCTCTCTAACTAATGCGAGGTGAGTGAGTGAGTGAATGAATGGAATGAGAGACACACACTCTTTATTTATACAATGACTTGACTTGCCTTTTACTCTAACTTGGCCGACCTCCCTTAGGAGAGTCTAATAACCCATTACCACTTGTCACTGGGCCGACCCCACTAGGGTGGTCTAATAACCCTTTAACCCACATGATTCATATAGGGCTAACCCCACCAAGGTGGTCTAATAACCCATTAAATATAAGTTACGACACTTACAATATAAATTGCGACACTAATCCGGGGTCTAATGCCATGTCATACATGGGAGGATGGACCTCAATGACTTTACATGACTCAAGTACAATAGTGACTTATCTGACCTGGAGGAACAAACATCTCCGTCAGAGGTACAACAATAGAATACAAATGACGACACTTCAGATCGGAAGAATAAGACATCTCTATCGGGGATACAATAAAGTACAAATGTAATACATACAATATACAAGTGAATATCTTCTGAAGTTACAAGTACATCAACAAATGGTAGAGGTGATCCGAAGTCACATTTGGTTGAATGCGAAAGAAAATGGGGACTACGATCAAACTAGGAATGGGTCCATGCATTTATTCACACATTGGATGAAGTACCGCGGAGTTGGTATGTCACAGCAGAACTGTGATGTAGAACAATCTCTTGGGAACAACTAACAATTGGCTTTAGCCAAATGTTTAGTTTCTACGACGAAAACCCCTTCATCCATAGTGCATTACAGGTGATTCAGGAGAAGGTATTTGAGACAGTCCCGACAGAGCAACCAATGGGGCTTCAATGTACTGCGACACCAAAAATGATAATGGAATGCTACAATATCACATGAGAGTCAGATGATGAGGATGATTCGAGGGCTACGTGTGTACTGGAGTCGGAAGGAAGTCGTAGTGTCGAGGCACCAGAAATACCTTCCGACAAGTTTCATCAACCGTTGAAAATCAAGAAAGTGAACATTGGGTCGGAGGAGAATCCAAAGTTCGCAAGTATTGGAGATTATTGGGATGACTCAATTACCGCGAAGATGACTGATCTGTTGCATGAGTTTCATGATTTGTTCCCAACGAAATTCTCGGAGATGAAAGGAATTTTCGGGGACTTAGGCGAAATGAATATCCCGCTGAAACCCGATGTGAAGCCAATCAAGCAGTAGCCCTACCGATTGAATACAAGGTACAAGGAGCGGGTGAAGGATGAGATTGAAAGAATGCTGGAAGCAGGAATTATCGAGCCAGTCGAAGAATCAGAGTGGATCAGCCCGATGGTGGTCCAAGATAAGAAAACCGATGAAGTTAGGATCTAATTTGATTTGAGAATGTTGAATGATGCATGCTTACATGATCCATTCCCTACCCCATTTACAGATGAAGTGTTAGAAGGAGTGGGTGGTCAGGAAATATACTCCTCCACAGATGGATTCTTTAGCTACCATCAAATAAAGGTTGTGAAGGAAGATCGACACAAGACAACTTTTGTCACCGAATGGGGATGTTTTCAATACACGGTGATGCCATTTTGTCTGAAGAATGCACCTGTGATCTTTTCAAGATTGGTCGTTGCGGCGTTCAAGGACTACATCCATAAGTTTCTTGCTATCTGTATGGACGATTGGATGGTGTATGGGTTGGTCAAGGATCATGTTGCAAATCTACGGTTGATGCTGGAAAGATGTCACCATCACCAGATTTCATTAAACCTTAAAAACTGCATTTTCTGCGCTCTGTTTGAGATTTTACTAGGGAACATAGTTTGTAGGGAAGGAATGCTGGTCGACCCTACAAAGATCGCAATTATTGTCAAACTACCACCGTCGACAACAGTCATGCAATTGAGAGCGACATTGGGACACACAGGGTACTACAGAAATTTTATTCGAGGATATGCATCGATCACTGCGCCAATGGAGAAGTTGTTGAAGAAAGACGCCAAGTTTGAATGGAATGAAGAATGCCACAAAAGTCTGGATATACTAAAAGAAAAGATGGTTATAGCTCCCATACTCGCATTCCCGGATTGGACGAAGGAGTTCCACCTTCACGTCGATGCGTCATCAGTCACATTAGGAGTCATCTTGGCCCAACCAGGAGAAGGCGCAATAGACCACCCAAAAGCATTCGCAAGTAGAAAGCTATCTACTGCGGAGAAGAATTACACAACTACAAAAATGGAGGGGTTGGTGATGGTCTATGCCTTATAGAAGTTTCGGTACTATCTCTCAAGGGGAAACTTTAAAATGTTCACCGATCATTCAGCACTGAAATACCTAATGAACAAACATGTGTTGGGGGGGAGATCTGTTGATGGTTGTTACTCTTCCAAGAATTTGATTTTGAGATAATCATAAAGCCAGGGTGACTGAATGCCGGACTAGACCACTTGTCACAGATAGAGTCTAGGGAAGATCCAAGGAGCATTGATGTAATACCCCAATTTTGACCCTTATGAAATACTGCCTTTTAATGTAAATATTGTATACATGAGATGTATGTTTCCCTAGTGTGGAGCTCAAGGCCAAGGCCCCGCTAGTGTATGTTCGGATTTTATTTAGAATGGAAAAGGATTTGATATTTTGTTACCCATGTGCTATTAAGCCATGGAATATTGTCAATGATGTAAATATTTGATATTGCAATAAAATACCAAAACTGGCTATGGAAGCAATGAATGAGAAGGGGCCATGTGTATCCACTAGGGAGTGGTGAGGGGGTTGTGGGGATGAACCATATGCTGCCAAATGTCATTGTGAGTGTAATTTCCCTAGTTTGACCCCATGGTATTAAAATGTAAATGATGTAATATTGTTATAAGAACGTGGTGAGGAGCTCAAGGCCAAGGCCCCACCACTGACTTATTGATGCATACGGTTTGTGTGATAGCCAGGCACATTGGAATTTAGACATCATGTAATATGCATTTTAATAAAAATACCCACAATTAGCTATGCAATGCAACAAAGAGATGGGGGCATGATTTTACAAGGAATTGGGAGGAAAAACATTCAAACCCTTGAGCCAATTAAGTCAAGCCAAGCGTCAATGAGAGAACCCATAAAATCTCAACTACCCATGTTGACTTTTGTACCCAATCATTGATTTCTCCCAAGAGTTGGTTGAGGAATTCAATGCCTTGGGGAAAGGGAGGTATGGTTGTCCAAATTCGGGTATGGGCAAGCCACCCTACATGGGAAATCACGTTTTTCTTCTTGGGCAAGAAAAGAGCCATGAATTTGCCTCCCAAGCCATAACCCATCAAGCACTTTGGTCTCCCTGGCGTTTTTAGGCTACCTGGGCATTTTTCTGTAGGGATTTTCTATGTTTTCCATCATCTTCCAAGCTGGGAATGGCGTTTTTTCTTTGGTTACCAGTGGGGAAGAGAGCAGAATGATTTGGGGGTTTCCTGGAGTTCGTTTTGGCCATTGGAATCCCCATAACCTGGGGGATAAATCGTTTTCCACCATTTTCCTGTATTTTCCATGCCTGGGAGCTCATTTTTCCATTGTACAGCAGCTGGGAGAGGAGGGCCACGATTTTGGACTATGATGGAGGTCATTTTTTCCCTCTCACGCAGCTTTAGCTTGTTGGGCATTTTCCCCTTCTCATTCTTCCTGTGCATCCTTGTTTTTTAGCTGGGGAAGGGTGTTTTTGTGTAGTGTAACTATGGGGAAGAAGGGAAATGGATTTCGAGTCTTCCTGGGGGCCGTTTAGGCCATTGGAAAGGATCATAACCAGTGGGAGAAATCGGTTTTGCTCCCTGGGGTTGAATTCTAAATTCCACAGTTCGTTTTGGGTGAACCACGAGTTGGGAGAGCCAATGTGGACCCTGTTCTGTGAACACCTATGTTGTAATTGTGTATCCCTACCCAATGAATGTTTTTGCTGTGTGTAGAAAGAGTATTTTGGGGTATGGGTAATGGGTATCCATTATTTTGGCTTGGGTTTGAGTGCAAGCACCCAGGGTTCTGATGTAGCCTGATAAACCCAGCTATGGACTGGCTTGGCTCAAATGAAATGCTTAATTGGCTGAATGTCCCCTTTCCTTGTAAGAATCATGCCTTTGGATGGATTGAGTATATGCCGTCGAAGAGCCTATGGTTGGGTGGAACGTTGCAGCGACATAACTAGTTGCTTGGGACAATTGCACAATGAAGATAAGTGTTTTTTGTCTATGTATTTACTTTTGCAAGGCATTAATTTGATGACTGTTTTGATATGCTGGATGGGTATGAATTGTGTGTGGATTAGTTTCAATTTCGTTGTGCATATTGCCTAATTTGTATCTGCACACCAATGTTTTTATTCATATGATGCTAATGACTAGGCTGAGTTTTATGAAAAGCCCCACAGATTGTTATCATGTTCCCTCTCTTATTGGGTCAGCAGGTGGGTACATGACATTTTGGTATCACAGCTGCTGGTTGCAGCATTGGGCCTTCATGGGCTACCTATGACAGTTGCAGTGGTAAGTATGCTTCCTGCTCAACTGTATTCATTAAGAAAATTCAGAAATTTGTTTTTGAAATTTTTCTAAGTATTTTTTAGCTTTCTGTTAAGTCAGTATCGGCAAAGACTCGGCGATTTTGTCTGCAACAATGGAAGGAACTTGCGAGATCTTTGCTGAAACGGCGGAAAAGTTGACGAGTTTGTCCACGATAGCGACGAAACTCGGCGAGTTCATCCGCAACAGCGGCGAAACTCAGTGAGTTCGTCCGAAATGGCAGAAAAGTTGGCGAGTTTGCGCCGCAATGTCGGAGGAAGCTGGTGAGTTGCACCGAAGTTGGCGGTGAAACTTGGCGAGTTGCTCCACAATGAACCGGTAGAGAATCGATAAGTTCAAAAGAAAAGAAGGAAAAATTATGGCGGAAAGTTATGAGTTTTTCGTCCGCGACGGCGGTGAAACTCAGCAAGTTCATCCGAAACAGCGGAAAAAGTTGGCAAGTTTCTGTCGCAGCGTCGGAAGGCATTGGTGAGTTTTTGCCACAGCGTCGGAAGGAGTTGGCAAGTGTTTCTGAAACAACGAAAAAGTTATGAGTTTTGGGCCGAAACAGCGGAAGGACTCGGCGAGTTGCTCTGCAACGGATCGCCCAAAAATTTTAAGTTTGGCGAAACAGATGGAAGAATTTCAGAAGGAAAAGATGAGTTTCGGCGGAAGAACTCAGCGAGTTGGTCCGCAATGATGGAGGTACTTGGCGAGTTGGTCCGAAAATGTTTCTAGTGTCTTTCGACGGAAGAACTCAGCAAGTTGGCCCGAAGCCGTGGAAAAAATCGGCGAGTTGCTCCGCAATAGGTTGGAAGAACTGAACGAGTTGCTCCGAAACAGGGAATTTCAGCTGTTTTCCAGGGAGAATTCCTTAACTCCTCTCTTGCTATTTTATTTCCTGAGTTGTCTATATTGAAAATTATGGCATAGGGATGCTGAAAATGCAAGAGGATAGATAGATGAAGTGAATATGTACTAGATGGCATATTGCACAGTGCATGTGAAAATGTTTTTGCGTGTATATGATATTGCATATTTGTAAAATAGTGAGGTTTTACCTATGCAATGAGCCACTTAAGATAATGATTGTGGTTGCTAATAATTAGTTGTGTTCTCATTGGTTGTAGGACCAAAGACAACCGAAGCATGGCTAAGGATGTGGATGATGATTGTTGCATACAACCTTATGAAGAAAGGATGGTGCAACAAACTTGTGATCATGAGGTTGGCAAAAAGGATTGTGTAGCCTTGGTAAGAGGCCAACTGATCAGGTAGCATCAAGCGATGTTAATAACAACCACACAGGTAATGGTATTTGTGCTAAAATTGCATGAATGTTGAAAGAGGATTTGGTGAGATCCCTTCAACTATGTTTAAACTATGTTGATTCGGTTTGCATGTGGTAATGAGTGCCTGAATGTGAATGTCAACCTACCGAGTATGGTTAGGTGTGGGTAAGTGAAGGCAAGGAGCCTTACACCCTATGGTTTCTTAGAAACCTCAATGCATTCATATGAAATTATATCATGCCACTTGTGTATATTGGTTGTGAGTTTAACAACCAAAGAAAGTAAAGACTTATAGTCATGTTGTTGCAGTGTATGCCATATGAGATTGGCATGGTTAGGCCATAATATGTTGAAATGCCTAGTATTCATGGATTAATGCAAGCTTGTATTGAGGGTTTATGCATTGAGTGAATGCACATTAAAATATTATGTAAATGTTGTGAAGGTGCATGCATATGTGTGGGTGCACATGTTGAGATGCATTGTGTGAATGCATGGGTGTGACATATATATGTTTCAATGCAGTTAGATAATAGATGAAATGATGGACTATTGTTAATCCTGAGACCATTTCATGAGCCGCTATGAATGCAAGAGAAAGACTGCATGAAGAAGGTAGACATGTGATGGACTACTAGAGTGCTTTGTTGGAAGGACAAAGTTGCATGGAATATGAAGTAATAAGTATTTACAGTTTATTTAAATTGCATGGATAGTGTGACTGTGTCTTGCAATTTTATTGTGACAATGATGCATATATAGAAATGTATATATTTCATTGCATTTCAAATGTTAACAGCTGAAGGTGTTTGAATTATTGAGTGTTATAATTCTGATCACTTCAGTGATTGTTGTGGCAATGAAAGTATTATATGCATAGATACTCACAACATGTTTGGTTGATTGAAGTTTCAGCATGTAGAAAAGTCCTGAGTATGGAAATGAGGATAAGTCCATAGTAAGGGCCAAGATCTACCATGTGCAGAAGCCAAAGGTTATGACAAGGTTCTCATGGTTGTAATTTATGCATGAAACAAATCTGAAAATTGTCTAGTTTAAGTTTATGAGAATAGTCTCATGGTTGCAAATCTAATTTATGTAGGAAAACAGATTTACAAATTTCAGATTTGAGAATTTGCTTATAATTGCTAATGAATGTTTGGCTTATATATAATTGTGTCAGGAGGACATGTTGTAGGTGGATGTTCATGTATGGTAGCAAGGCTGAAACCATAATGGACAGAGTAATACCACTTACAAGAGCCAAACAATATGAGGATAGCCTCATTGCTAAGCAAATCAATTTCTGTAGGAGACAGAATTGTAAATTCATGTTGAATTTAATTATTAATTCCATTGATTGGTTATGGAACAATCATATTTGAAGCTTATTGCTAAATGTTGCTGACTGTTTGGATATTTGATAAAGTGTGCCAGGATGACACATTGCAGGAAGACCATGTGTGATGGCCTGTAGAAGCCAAACTAGATGGGAAGGATCCCATGATTTGGAAATGGGTTTCGGGTGAAACGTCATTGTCTCAACCGAATTGCATGTCGGTAAAGCAATGAGAGTGAGATGGTAAAGGTATGCCCAGAAGGCATGTGAGACACACCTGCAAAAAATGAATGAGTATTCTGTGACCCTAGACAAGAACATGCATGTCTAAATTATTAGGGTTAATATGCAGAGCATGCTCTATATTATTTATATCATTGCAGACTACTTGAGTATGATTAGGGCCTACATGGCACACATCGGAAAGGGGGTGCACACCTTTTCTGGTGCTGGGTTGTGATAGGGTTTTCAATATTGACTACACTCTAAGGGGATGGACGCCTTCCTGGTGTTTCAATACTTGATAGTGAATGATATGGATTATGGTTACATAAATTAAACAACAATACTGATGAGCTTGCTTATCCCTCTTGTGTTGTTAGTCTACGCAGATGCAGATTGATACTGCACATTAAGAGGCAAAGTAAAGAAGGGTACGCAAAAGGACTGTATAGGAATTTGAAACCTTTCTATGCTCACGTGAAATATTACCAGAAGGGATGGACAAGCTCGAATAGCTGTGTAATAAGAAGAGGTATCATCCTTGTGTGAGTGGGGTCATGCTAACCTGCAGTCAAGAAATTCACCTATAAAGTTCCTAAAAGGAACCACCGATTTGCACAAGAGAAGGAGTGGCATCCTTGTATGAATGAAAAGCTGTATGTGTGAAGGGTTGTGGTGCAAGAAGGTGTGGTGACATTGGTGAAGGCATAAAATGCCTATTGGGTCAGCAGTAGGAGGGCAAGCGCCAAGACTAATTGAAAACCCTAAAATATCTATTGGGTCAGCAGTAGGAGGGCGGGCGCCAAGACTGACTGAAAACCCTGAGATGCCTATGGCTCCATAGTAGATCCTTGACCTATAATGGTCAGGTGGCGCAGTTTCCTTCCATTGGTTGATGACCCAAACGAATGTGCTGGCTTGGCACTGGAGAGGGCCAACCAGGTTGGGCACCACCAAATGCTTGGTAAATCCAGCCGATGGGGAGGTGTACTGGTTAAGCATTAACTATATCCAAGTCCATAGGCGATTCCAAGGCTTGCAAAGCAAAGCAGGACCTTGTGGACCAGAGGGAAAAACACACAATACTGATAAGTATTCATTCCATTTATTTCTTGTTTGGAATAATGAAGATTTCAGGTATAAGTCTCATGACAACCAAGCTAATACACTGTGGTTTCTTTGTTGGAAACCTTGGTCATTGCAGGAAGCACAGACCTTGAAAGAACTATAAAATGCTTGGTAAAGCCAGAGAGTAACTGGTTGGGCGCTATAAAATGCGTGGTAAATCTAGAGAGTAACTGGTTGGGCACTATAAAATGCTTGGTAAAGCCAGAGAGTAACTGGTTGGGCGCTATAGAATGCCTGGTAAATCCAGAGAGTAACTGGTTGGGCGCTATAAAATTCCTGGTAAAGCCAGAGAGTAACTGGTTGGGTGCTATAAAAATTCTTGGTAAATTCAGAGAATTGTTGGTGGATCATTAACCACTTGATGCTGTGGAGCAGCCGAAATGCTGGCCAAACATTCCTTAATTAATTGATAAAAACCAGTCGACATACTGGCCTGGCATTGCCTATTCGAATGGTCATGGAGTAGCATGTGTGCTGTCCCAACATTCATTATTGTATCCATGGGAAATCCAATTCTTGGAAAGCAAAGAAGGATCATGTGGAATAAAGTGAAGACATCCGATACAGATAAGTATTTGGTTATCTTGCAACTTCTTTCTTATGAATATACGTGTGCATCTGATTTGATTATGATTTCTCAAACTCTTGTCTAGAGATAAACCCTATGAAAATATACTAAACATGTGAATTGATTCAATGTTTGAGTGTAGGTATTGCTGGAAGCAAGGACTATGAAAGCATCTGGAGGATGCATGTGGACATGTGACCGTCCTAAAGAGAGCTCGGTATGAGCGGTAATGAAAGATGGTGCTAGTGGAAATCTGTGGGTCCTAGCAACCAAAGGTTCTGTAAGCAACAATGGGGAAGGGTTCCCTAGCTAAAAAGCATTAGATAGACCTTAGACACTAAGTGTCATAGCCAAAAAAGGGCAAGTCAAGCATTCACATTGAAGTGAAAGAGGCTAAGGAGCATAGAACCACAAGTGATGGTGTGACTCCGGATTGGAACAAGACTAAGAAGGGGAAACTCTTACTCTTCTCTTTCCTTTTGACTGATGCATCTTAGAAACAAGAGATTGTTGAGTGCATGTTGTGGCTGAAATTAGATTATGTTTAATTTCTTGAAGTAAATGGTGAGTGTTGAAATAGTTATTTTTCTTGTGAAAGGATGGACATGAATGAGTTCATGTGTATGTTGGGAAAGCATGAAACGTGTGGAAGTTGCATGAGTAAAGCATGGATGTTCCATGTCAATTGGGCAATTAATTGACTAATTTTAATATTGTGCTATGCTTATCCTAATAGGAATTGCCATAATAAGTCTCATAGGTGAGCCATTGAAAGCCATATGTTGCAGTTGTTACTAGCGAAGTGTTGCTAGTGAGTAATGTGTGGGCCAGTTGTGCATATTGATCATGGTAGCAGACCAAAAGCTATTTGTTTTGGCTGGAAATCTTCCTTAGATAGTTTCCAGGACAACAAGAAAGATGGCACCCATGAAATTCCAGACTTGTAGATCAGCTGGAAGGTGAATAAAAGAAATGGATCGCTGTAGAGCAATTCCCACTTGCAGAGCTGGAAGACCAAGCCAACAGGAACAACTTGTGAAAGCCAAAGGACTTGGTCCTGAAAGATCAAAGTGAAGAGATGAAATGCAGGACAGACCTGCTACCATTTGTGAATTTTGAAGCATGTGTAAAGTGGGTATTTATTCCTAAGTATTGGAACACCGAGGATGGTGTTATTCCAACGGGAGGGGAATGTAATGTCCCCAGTTTGACCCCATGGTATTAAAATGTAAATGATGTAATATTGTTATAAAAAAGTGGTGAGGAGCTTAAGGCCAAGGCCCTGCCACCGACTTATTGATGCATACGGTTTGCATGATGGCCAGGCACATTGGAATTTCAACATCATGTAATATGCATTTTAATAAAAATACCCACAACTAGCTATGCAATGCAACAAAGAGATGGGGGCATGATTTTACAAGGAATTGGGAGGAAAAAAATTCAAACCCTTGAGCCAATTAAGTCAAGCCAAGTGTCAATGAGAGAACCCATAAAATCTCAACTACCCATGTTGACTTTTGTACCCAATCATTGATTTCTCCCAAGAGTTGGTTGAGGAAGTTAATGCCTTGGGGAAAGGGAGGTATGGCTGTCCAAATTCAGGTATAGGCAAGCCACCCTACATGGGAAATCACGTTTTACTTCTTGGGCAAGAAAAGAGCCATGAATTTGCCTCCCAAGCCATAACCCATCAAGCAATTTGGTCTCCCTGGTGTTTTTAGGCTACCTGAGCATTTTTCTGCAGGGATTTTCGATGTTATCCATCCTCTTCCAAGCTGGGAATGTCGTTTCTGCTTTGGTTACCAGTGGGGAAGAGAGCAGAATGATTTGGGGGTTTCTTGGAGGTCGTTTTGGCCATTGGAATGCCCATAACCTAGGGGATAAATCGTTTTCCACCATTTTCCTGTATTTTCCATGCTTGGGAGCTCGTTTTTGCATTGTACAGTAGCTGGGAGAGGAGGGCCATGATTTTGGACTGTGATGGAGGTCGTTTTTTCCCTCTCTCACGTAGCTCTAGCTTGCTGAGCATTTTCCCCTTCTCATTCTTCCTTTGCATCCTTGTTTTTTAGCTGGGGAAGGGCGTTTTTGTGTAGTGTAACTATGGGGAAGAAGGGAAATGGATTTCGAGTCTTCCTGGGGGCCATTTAGGCCATTGGAAAGGATCATAACCAGTGGGAGAAATTGGTTTTGCTCCCTGGGGTTGAATTCTAAATTCCACAGTTCGTTTTGGGTGAACCACGAGTTGGGAGAGCCAATGTGGACCCTGTTCTGTGAACACCTCTATTGTAAATGTGTATCCCTACCCAATGAACGTTTTTGCGGTGTGTAGAAAGAGTATTTTGGGGTATGGGTAATGGGTATCCATTGTTTTGGCTTGGGTTTGAGTGTAAGCACCCAGGGTTCTGATGTAGCCTGACAAACCCAGCTATGGATTGGCTTGGATCAAATGCAATGCTTAATTGGCTATGTATGAGCTGAATGTCCCATTTCCTTGTAAGAATCATGCCCAACTCGGTGGTGGCCTTTGGACGGACTGAGTATATGTCGTCAAAGAGCCTATGGTTGGGTGGAACGTTGCAGCGACATAGCTAGTTGCTTGGGACAATTGCACAATGAAGATAAGTGTTTTCTGCCTATGTATTTACTTCTGCAATGCATTAATTTGATGACTATTTTGATATGCTGGATGGGCATGAATTGTGTGTGGATTAGTTTCAATTCTGCTGTGCATATTGCCTAATTTGTATCTGCACACCAATGTTTTTATTCATATGATGCTAATGACTGGGCTGAGTTTTATGAAAATCCCCACAAATTGTTATCATGTTCCCTCTCTTATTGGGTCAGTAGGTGGGTACATTACAATGAGAACCCATTTGACTTTCCTTGATGACATTTATTTATGTTGTAAGGAAGTTGTTGAAGAATGGAGTCCATGGCTTCAATGGAGCATGGGCAGCCCAGAAATTCGTATGGCAAAGTATGGGCTCTGTTTTCTTGTACCACAAGTCACTCTACCTCATGGGAATTGGTTATTCCTCATTCCCATTCCATTGTTGAACAACCAGCATCATTTTTGTATTCATTACGAATTGTTAGCAGTGAGAAAAACTAGAAATCGCAACTTTGCAAGAACCCACATTTTGAAGAGCCATAAATGCCCAGATTTTGTATTTGACAGTAAAATCCAATGGGTGATCCATAGATATGAACCTTGGGGTGAAATTGAGAGTATTAGATACCCCGAAATCCATTGGAAAACCCAGTTTTTACAGCCCAGAAATGAAGTGACGGGATTGAATTATTGGATGACAGAACTATGAGAAATCCAAGTGTGAATGAATGAACAGAGGTTGGGTTTGCTTGATAAACCCAACGAAGGATGAAATCTCAAGGAATTAGCAGCTGGACCTTTCTATGCCCATCCTAAATAGCACTGGATGGACTGTGTAGCAGAGAAGGGGACCTTCCTTGTGTTGGGTGAGGTAGGTATTGTGGGTGCCATACTGTTGAATTCATTCGAGATGCCTATAGCTCTATGGTTGAGTTCACTGGCTTAGCATTTCCCTCCCTTGTCTTTTCCATGCTTTACAAACCCAACTATGTATTGGCTTAGCATAGATGTTGAGTGAAACCATGGCTATGAGTGACCCTATTTAGTTTCTCCTTAGTGGATACACAACCCAGCTCGGGGGTGATCTCTCAGCTGAAAGAATACAGGTTGGACAGAGATCTATGGTTGGGTGGAACGTTGTGCTCACATAGCTAGTTGTTGGACAACTTCATATCAAAGATAAGTGTTCTCTATGTTTTAAATTATATGCATTTTGTGTTCTGTAATGTGTTAATCCGGAATGGTAATTATTCATGTTAATGGAATTGATATGAATCCTGTGCATAACATTGGAATGGAATTGAATCCCTGGGTGTTGAATCATCCTCTGCTGGTGATAGATGTGTTAATGCAATATTGTTTGTGTGTGTGCAATTGTGTTTTAATTCCGCTGTGTTTATAATGAGTATGTGTTTGCACACAGAAGTTTTTATTATTATGAATTTCTTAGTATTGTATGGGCTGAGATTTTCCAAATAAGCCCGGTAAGATTGGACATGTTTCCTTCCTTGCACTGGATCAATGGAAGGGGACGTTACAATTGACAAAAGATTGTCGAATGCTCAGTTGTTCATGGTTGGAATGGTCGACGACCATTACAAATAAGTCATTATTTTTTTAGCAACAGGAGAGGCGCTAGCAGGATTCAATACCAATCAAAAGAAGCAGCTAGTCGTCAGAGCTATAGATTTTCAATTGATTGCAGGACAATTTTATAAGATGGGACCAGATGAGATACTTCGACGATACGTCCTTCCGCATGAGTAGGAAAGGATTTTAGCAGAAGCACATGATGGGATTGTTGGAGGACACCACGGAAGCTGCTACACTATAAGGAAGATCCTTCTAGAAGGATTATGTTGGTCGACGATGCATGGCGATGTTGTGGACTACACAAAAAGATCCGACGTGTGTCAACGGACAAGGGAGCCACCATGAAGGGACGAAATGCCACTAGTAACTCAATTGACACTGCAGGATTTCAACAAATGGGCAGATGACTTCGTGGGATCCATCAACCCACCAAGAAAAAGAATAGGGTCGCACTACATAATCATTGTGACAGACTATTTGATGCAATGGGTGGAAGCTGCGTCAGTGAACGATTTATTAGCTGCGACTGTAGCAAGATTCCTCTTCGACAATGTGGTCACCAGGTTTGCGTGCCCAAAGATGCTGATGAGTGACCAAGAGACTCATTTTGTTAATCAGATGATCGCAGCAATGACAGAGGAATTTCAAATTCAACACAGGAAGAGCACCCCCTACCATCTGCAAGCAAACGGGATAGTAGAGGCATTCAACAAAATTATGGAGCATGCACTCATGAAAGTATGCAACACAAATTAGGATGATTGGGATTTGAAGATCCCTGCGATACTTTGGGTGTATGGAACAACTTACAAACGTTTGATTGGTCAGACACCATTCAAACTTGTCTACATTGAGGAAGTCATGATTCCGATGGAGTATATCGTCGCTAGTCTGTGAATTGTAGTAGCCACAGGCATGAGCGACGGAGGAGCACTAGAAGAACGATTGGTACAATTGGTACAACTCAATGAGGATCGGTTCATCACAGGATTTCATCAGAAGGTAGAAACAGATCGACAGAAGGCTTGGCATGACCATCATCTTAAACCAAATCACTTTAAGTGTAGAGATATGGTTCTATTGTATGACATTAAGTTTGCAAAACACCTAAGTAAGTTATAGATGCATTGGTTGTGTCCCTACATAATAGATTTTGTTACTGATGGAGGTGCGGTGCAGTTGAAGAGTTTAGGTGGCATGTTGTTTCCAAATCTAGTAAATGGGAATTGGTTGAATCCCTACTGGCATGACAAGGTGCATTGCGGCTGAGAAACACATGGGTAAAAAAGAAGAAGAAAAAGAAGAAGCAATTATGACAAAAAGTGGAAATCATGGCTAGACGGGTCTATCACTGATGCTCCACATGTTCAGGCACACGACAGTCAAATCCGTGCATGATCACTGTGGCTTAGCATCACCGGAAGAAGGCGGAGAAGGAGGATGAAAAAATTGGGTGGCTGTGGATAAGATTTTGCAAATGATGATCAGGTGTCCCGAAGCAAGCATAAATACCGACGCTAGGATTGAAGAATGCAAGTCGAAGCAAAGAGAGTTTGAAGAGGAGAATCAATTAGTTGTATGACGCGAGTCAGTAAGTTCAATGAAGAGAGTTAGGAAGTTGTGTGAGCAAGCCCAAGTAAGTTGTGGAAAAGGGAAGTGATATTGTTGAAATGGTGCATTTCATTTCCAGTAGAAGCACTCCATGTGCGCTCAGGGAAAGAATGACGAGTGTGCATGAACAACCAGTAAAGGAAGCGGCACCGACAGTTGGGAGGAATATATATGAGGTCCCACCCGAGATGTATAAGAGTGTGGTAATAGTTAGAAGAACCATGGTCCCTACGACCACCAGAACACCAGGAGTAGAGGCACACCAGCTCCACCAGCGGATGGTCAATGTGCGAAACATATGTGCTGGCCTGTTTCATGATTTGGAGATGTCGATGAACTTTTCCCCAGATTGCAACAAGCCTGAAGCACAAGAGAAAGCACAGAAGGGGTTGATGATCAAGGTTTCTAGAGACTGGAGGATGAGTTTGAGGTAGATGATCAAGGTTTCAAGAGACTGGAGGATGAGTTTGAGGTAGATGATCAAGGTTTTAAGAGACTGGAGGATGAGTTCGAGAAGTACATCACAACAAACTCCAGACGTCTAGAACAAATTTATAAGTCCACCATAGTGACGGACGAGAACAGTACCAGAGGTGCCCAGTTGAGTTGGCTCGAGGGCGAGCCATAATTTTGTGTTTGGGGCCTGTTGGCACAGGATTAGCCCGCATGAAGTGTGAAACCGATAGCGCGAAGAAGGACCATTCGTGGAAGAAAGGTCCATTTGCAAAGAACAAGGAGCCGATGAAAGTGTGAAAGTGGTTTAGTTTGTCAGAAATGGGTCATGTGGACCATTTTGTAACCATTTAGTATCATATAAATAGGAATATGATTGTAAGCCTAAGGGCATCTTAGATCATAGTTGAATCAAAGGCTGATATGTTCTGAACTGCTTTGTATCCGCGATAGGATGTTTTGACGATTTCTGCGAAGGTTATTCCGTAGTTTTTGATGAATGCATGAAGATGTTTGATTATGGCTATATATTTTGTCTCAATTTCTATTAATCGATGAATGAAGTGTTTGCGAAATGCTTTGTGGTTTGGTAATTATTGTTAATGTGAATGATTAATTAAACCATGTTGATGTGAATGTTGTTTATACATTGGATATGCGAAAAGAATAAATAGATGTATGAACTGTTAGTATGATGTGAAGACATAATCTCTGGTTTCTGTAGTCGAAAGGTACGGTTTGATGCATGTCCTCTCTCCACTGCCGAAACTTGGTTCCTGCATCCACCTTATCCATCTCGGGTGATACTTCACTCGCTCTACGAGTGTTGCTGGAAAGGGTAAAACCTTTCTGGGCCGGTGGATTTATGTTTATGGTTTGTTGATGACAGTGCGAAGTGAACCCCTGTCGACAGTCGTTGTGTCAACATGGTCAAGATAGTTCTTAAATGTATCTGGAAATAAGGAATCCTGGGTATACAAATTATCATCAAAATAACTGCCTGATAGAACTTCTCATAGACTACATAGTTGCACTTCAATCGTAACATTATGAATGGAAGTGGCATTCCTTGATAGCAGATCAATAGAATCCATCGTCAACATACTAATTAACTTTCTAAGTTTATGAACAAGTACCCAAGGTAGTTTGTTGATGTGATATTTTAGAAGTAGAATCACTCAACAATAGCAAACCTCACTAAAACTCACTCAAGAAGTGCAGAAAGAAGAAGAAGAAATGGAGATTCAATAATCACTCATACACAGGAAATGACAAAAACTATTGTATCATACATCAACTGTGAGCTGGCACACTAAATAGTGAATAATAACTGAATACAATCAAATGGATTCGAATGCCACTAAGATCATTCGAATTATCCTCAATGTATGGCTTGGATAGCATTGGAGACATCATCCAAACCATTGGCAATAGTCACAATAGTCAAATAGTTAGTCAAATGAGTCTAACAGAGTCTAACTGAGTGCATGGGCACTAATCTAGGGAAGGAGACTCCAATGAGGGGGCATGAGGAGCTGTCAGTAGTCAGTATAGCTGATCTAGTCTCTCTGGAGGTTTATCTAAGTGGTTCAATAAGTTAAACTAGTAATCAGTCCTCAGATCAAGGAACAGATCCACTAATCATGGAACCAACTGAAGAATCTCCTGAATAGGTGGAAGAGGGCACACTTGTACTCCAGTGATGAAAACAAGGGCATATCTATGTCTAGGAGGGATAGAACTGAGCAAAAACAGGCTCTTGGGGGCTGCAAAATAAGGATTAGGTGCTGGGAGACTACCATACTGATGACTTGATGCATGCAATTGCATGCATATGCATGCATGATGACTGGATGCATGTAGAAATGCATGTAGGCATGAAAATATAAAAAATGATGGTGAGAATATTCCAACACTCCCCTGCAAGCTATACTATGAAGCATAACTGAAAGCTATACTATGAGGCATAACTGAAAGAACTGATGGTAGGGACCTGGTGAGTGAGACCAAAGGTCACGCCATACAACAATCTAAATAAATCAAGTGAGGAAAGAAGGAAAACCCAGTGGGAAGAAATCCTCCCCTCAAGATAGACTGTGGTAGGATAATCAATCATGTACATCACTCAACCCAAGAAGAGATAGAAGGTAAGTGTACTTCTTCACTGAGAATGTCTTAGTAAAGATATATGCAATATGCTCTTCCGTCAGAAGGTAGAGCAGTGAGATGGTCTGATCATGCACCATTCCTCGGATGTAATGCATGTGTATTTTGATGTATTTGATTCTTTGTCTCAGAACCATATATGTAGAAATCTTGTTAGCACTGTGATTGTCAAAATAGATGAATGTTGGAGTATTAAATTGAATCCCAAACTATGACAAGATGCCCCGCAACCAGATGCACTATTTGGATGCATTGAATGCACCTATATACTCGACCTCTGCTGAAGAAAGAGATAAAACAGTCTTCTTTTTGCTCGACCAACAAATAGGTCCAGATCCAATCATGAAAACAAAACCAGATGTTGAATTTCATTATGATTTGTCTCCATCCCAATCTGATTCAGTGTAGCCAACAAGGTTCAGAGGAGACCTAGCTGCATAGTGAAGACCATAGGTCTTTGTCCCTTGCAAGTAATGCAAGATCCTCTTTGCTGCCTCCCATTGAAGCTCATGAGGCTCCTGCATGTATCTATAGAAAGCACTGACTGCATACGGAATATCAAGTTGAGTGTGTGTAAGAAACAATAGACTCCCAATCAATTGTCGATACAATGTACTATCCACCAGAGGAGTGGAAGAACCATCCTAAAGGATGATCCCTGAAAGAAAAGGATATGCTGTTGGTTTTCATTCGCTCAGATGGAACCTGTCAAGCATATCTGAAACATACTTGGACTATGCAACCTTGACTCCTGAGTCACTTTGAGTGACTTCAAGACCATGAAACTGTCTCAACAATCCAAGATTTGATATGGAGAAGGAGTTATGCAAAGTTGTTTTTATAGATCTGATGCATCAAGTGTTTCTCCCAATAATCAATAGATCATCAACATATAGAACAATCAGAAGTAGAGAGTTAACTTCATGTCTCATATAGACATTCGAATCAGGTTTGCATCTCATGAAATTTTGTGATAGAAGGAAGGAGTGAATTTTTGCATACCAAGCTCGGGGAGCTTGCTTGAGTCCATACAAGGACTTCCTCAATCTGCATACTAGTGAAGAGTCTTCAACATACCACTCAGGTTGCTTCATGTAAATCTCATCCTCTAGATCTCCATGAAGGAAGGAACTCTTGACATCCATGTGATGCACTTCCCAATGCTCGGATGCAGCAAGAGCAAGAACAAGACGAATGGAATCCATATTAGCAACAAGAGCGAATGGCTCTGAGTAGTCAATCCCATGGACTTGGGAGTAACCCTTGGAAACTAGTCAAGCCTTGTATTTTCTAGTGACCCCATCAGAGTCCATCTTAGTTCTGTAAACCCAATTGCATTGAACGAGCTTCCTCCCAGGAGGGAGAGAAACAATCTCCCAAGTTTCATTTCTTTGAAGAGACTCATACTCTTCATCCGTAGCTGCTACCCATATTGGATCTTGGTAGCCTTAAAAGAATGTCTTTGGATCTGATCCAATCATAAGAAAGCACCTCTCAACTAGAAATGGATCTGTGTGAGAGAGAAGATCGGATCTGATTGTTCTTGAAGATGGTGGATCTCCAACAAGATCACTGGTGGATGCAGTAGTAGTGATGGCCCATTTTGCAATAGGAGTTCGAACCTTAGGTGCTAGATCTTCAGGGTCTTGTGGATCTAGATCTAGCATTCACTATACCTTCTGAATCTTCTTTTTCTCAACCTTCTTTGTTGGACCTTTTCCATTCAAGAAACCTTTGCAGGTGCCTTGGGAAACCTTGATCTTGGGCAGCACTTCAACCATCTCTTTAGTATGCATGCCTTGCAAGTATTGATAGTTGAGATGCCCAAATATTTCATTCCATAGTCTACTCTCTTCATTTGCATGAGTGTGAAGAGAAGACTGTTTAGAGAGAGGTAGGAAATGGGAGAACTCATAGAGTTTCGACATATGATTTTTAACTCCTTTTGCAATGGTAGATCCTAATAACATGTCTTGAATTTCAACCTCATTTGGAGAGAAGATCACCCTCTTGGGATCTCCAGTATGAGTCATCTAATATACTGAAAGAATATTTGTAGTTAGTGTAGGGACATAGAGCATATATGAGAAGTACCCATGATCAAGTTTGATTCTTCCAATATCCTAATAGGAGACCTCAAAATCATTCTCCAACATGATGGATGATCAAACAGTAGATTTGAAACTAGTGAAGAGATCCTTGGAGGATGACATATCTCTTGATGCTCTAGAATCTATGATGAAGGAAGATTCTGTTGATGCACATGCCATGAGGGCATGGCATCTCTCTTTGTTCTCAGATCCATATGGTTCACTCTCTTTCTTTCTAGCACATGCAGGTACTGGAAGATTTTTTTTTCAAGAAGTGAAGCCATGAGATCTATGGTCTTATTCATACATGAGCTCTTAGGGTGATATCCTCAGTTATAGTATGTGCACTTGGATTTTCCCTTTTGAGATGTATTGTCCTTCTTGGGATTCAAAACTCCATCTGATTCGTTGGAGCCTCCTTCTGCTTTTGGTCATTCGACTTCCTATCAAAAATTTTTAGTTTGATTTTACCATTCACTCTTCTCATCTCAGTGGCTGCAAGAGATGAATCCAATTTGTTTTTTATCACTCCCATGTGCACTAGCTTCTCCTCCTCAAGTGTGAGGGATTGGATGAAGTCTTCAAGCAAAGGGAAATTCAATTTTGGAATGGAAAACTTTGCTGACTAGAAAGTCGAAACAAACATTGAATAATCAGGGACTAACTTTGACAGAATGGCAAGGATGAGTTGTTTTTCTTCCTTCTCAATCCCATACCTCTTCAATTGTGAAATCAAGTTCTTGAGTTTATTGAGAAAATCAGAGATAGCTTCGAAACTACTTGGGCTCAAGGAGATGAGCTCGTTTTCTAACATATGACCCTTCAATTCATCCTTATGACCAAGAAGAGATTCAATCTTGTCCCAAACCTCCTTTGGAGTCTTCATTTCGATATCATGAAAGTGTAGGTCTTCATAAATGCTAAGTAGCAGTAGTCCTACTGCTTCATCAAGCTTGTCTAAGTACTTGGATTTCTCTACTGCACCAGTGGGTTCAACTGCAGATCCATTCACCATTCTAGAAAGGATCTTCGAATTCAATAAGATGTCCATCTATTCCTTCCATTTTAAGTAGTTAAATGAATTCAACTTGAGATCCAGATACTGAAGAATTTGAAGTTGAAGAGGGGATAGTCCTGCAAAACAAATGAGAATTATGAAATGGAGATCTATTGCAATTCAAATTGAACGCTATCTTAGGACACTCAGCACATGTTACTGGGTCCTTCACACCTGGCTAGACCTCATTGGATTGCTGCAGTGAATTCAAGGAAATAGCACCAAGATTTGTTGTGGAAACCTAGAGGCTTCTCGTGCTAAATGAAAGACAGTTGCTCAAGGAATTGCTGCAATTGCTACTGCTGCAATACCAATAGCTGCTTTGAGCTCTAATACCATGTGATATTTTAGAAGTAGGATAACTCAACAGTAGCAGACCTCACTAAAAATCACTCAAGAAGTGCTGAAAGAAGAAGAAGAAATGGAGAATCAATAATCACTCATACACAAGAAATGACAAAAATTGTTGTATCATACATCACCTGTGAGCTGGCACAATGAATAGTGAATAATAACTGAATACAATCAAATGGATTAGAATGCCACTAAGGGCATTTGAGTTCTCCTCCATGTGTGGCTTGGATAACATTGGAGACACCATCCAAACCAGTGGCAGTAGTCACAATAGTCAAATAATCAGTCAAATGAGTCTAACTGAGTCTAATTGAGTGCATGGGAACTAATCTAGGGAAGGAGACTCTAATGAGGGCGCATGAGGAGAAGTCAGTAGTCAGTATAACTAATCTAGTCTCTCTATAGGTATGTCTAAGTGGTTCATTCAGTTAAACTAGTAATCAGTCCTCAGATCAAGGAACATATCCACTAATCATGGAACTAACTAGAGAATCTCCTAAATAGGTGGAAGAGGGTGCACTTGTACTCCAGTGATGAAAACAAGGGCGCATATTTGGGTAGGAGGGATAGAACTGAGCAGAAACAGGCTCATAGGGGATGCAAAATAAGGACTAGGTGTTGGGAGACTACCATACTAATGACTGGATGCATGCTGTTCGAACGGGATAAGTCCGCAAGAAGTGTGGAAGCCGATAGGTTTGAAAGGGTCAATCCGCGAAAGAAGGACCATTCGCGGAGTTCGCAGAAGCACACGTATAGTTAAATTAGTTAGAATTGGTCATGTTGACCATTTTGTAACCAAATAGAAGCATATAAATACAGTAGGATTGTAATCCTAAGGGAATCCAGTTTGAGAGGAATCATTCTATCTTTTGATCTGTTTTGTATATGCGACATGGTGTATTGACTGTTTCTACGATGTTCATTCCACATGGTTTAATGAATGCATGAAGATGTTCGATTATGGTGCAATATCTATTTATATCTTTATGTGATGATGAATGTGAATGTTTGCTACAAGTTTAGTATGCTATAGAGTATCTTTGATGGAATATGCTATGGGTTTAAGGATTACTGTTGATGTGAATAAGTAGATTGAATATGTTGTTCGAATATTTGTTATTTGTCGAAATCTGCGAATGACTTAATGTGCGATTGGTGAATTGATAATATGTCGTGGAAGTTATAATCTCTAGTTTCTACAAGGGTAATGTGTGTTGGAAGCATATCCTCAACTCCACTGTGGAAACATGGTTCCTGTAGCCCCCTTATCCATCTCGGGTGAGACTGCACTTGCTCCGCAAGTGTTGCTGGAAAGGGTTACACCTTTCCAGGCCAGTGTATAAGGGAGTTTGGGTTGGTAGTTTGTTGACGACAGTGTGAAGTGAACCCCTGTTAATAGACACTGTGTCAACAAATGGTTTCGTTGCCGGGACCTTGAGGAATAAAAGAAGAGTGGGTTGATAAGAAGGCAGAGGAATTCGTAGGAAGCAAGAAGCGAGACCCTAAACAGACAGCAACCAGTTGGCTAGAGAAATATACTTATTCATATATCCATGAGATATTCTTCTATGAATTCCTAGTGTTGCTGCACGAGTGGCTAGCGCAGTTGACGTTCCAAAAGAATCACTACCAGAAGACTGAACCTGAGTGTTGGACCCCAGAGTTGATCCAATAGTTGAGGCAAGTCGATAACAAGGTATCGTGGGTTGTTTATTTTTGGGTGGATAGTATCCTTGAGGGATACGTGACTGAGTTCGCAGTATACACTATCAAGTCGTATAGTGACGCCAAGAGGAAGGTTCTTGTCATTGTTAAAATTGTTGATTAAGATGCTTGTTTGCGAAAAGGGAATATTGAGGATGTATTCTAACGAGTAGAAAAATCAATGTGCGGAGGTTGAGGGTATCGCGTGAATGCGGATCTGACAGAAAGATGTGGGGTAGATGGACATAAGTGACGGTGAGTATCTAAGGGAGTCTTACGAAGAGTGTGGTACCTTGAGGAGTGGAGCGATATTTAGACATCCCGAGAAGAAGAGGAGGACTGAGAGAGAGTCTCTTGAGAGGACCCAAACGGAGGAGTGCAAAATAGGACAACAGGGGAGGAAGCGACCTTATTGCGAAGGAGACATTGAACAGGATACCCTAGAAGCAGAAGAAGGATAGATTGTAAGTTACAACATACCTTCAACCCTGTGCACTACTCAAAATTTTGCAGTAATAAATACAAACTACTCGCAGAGTTTCCCTAAGTGTAGTAGTAAGAGTAGAACTTCAGTAAACAATAGTAGTAGCAGCATTTGGATGAAAAATGAGGCAAGGATGCCTACCTTTCAGGGGAACGGGACCGAGGAGCCCCAACAATATTGTTTCATATGTGAAGTAGTCTGGACTGTGAAGCAGGTCCAGGACGAAGCCATAAAGATGGGATAGATAAGGACGACCCTTAGGGGCCGGGCATTACACTAGTTCATGAAGTTTACAAGGGTTCCGACGGGAACACGAGCGACGACATTGGCGCAGGTCATAACAATGATGATTGATGAATTTAAAAATACAAAATCAGAGTTGCGGTATGTTACTGAGCTCAAGGAGATTAAGCAATTTCCAAATGAGTCGGTGTGGGAATTCAATCAGCGACACAAGACGTTAATAGAGAAAGTGAGATTTTCGATAAATGAACTGCAACACAAAGAGTGGTTCATCGCAGGACTAGTATCGCATATCCGTGGACCATTGATGTAGCAAAAAGTAATGACACAGGTGGAAGCATTAGAGATTGCAATGAAGTTGGAGGCTTCACCAATCGGCGAAGCATGGATAGGAATGGATAGAATCCAGGCGCAATTGGCCAATCTAACACTTCAATTGGAGGATATCAAGAAGGGAAAGGAAACCCATGGAGACATATGGTGCACCAGGTGCAGAGCTGAGGGAAACCATAAGGACAATTTCCCAAAGTTCCGTGAGTATTTGCAGTCAGGGTCACCAAACCCCCTTTGTCAAGGAGGAATGTTGTGGTGTCCTGTCTGCTAGACCAGAGGGCATTAACCGGAGGAATGTGTATATCTGCAAAAGATGGTGTCAAAGCCAGAAAACTTGTACTGCAAATTATGTCGATCGGTTGGCCATGATGAGAAGGCCTGTAGGGCCTATGACCTGCTGCAATATCAAAAAACTGACACATATTTTATGAAGGGAGAATATCAATCGGCGGTGCAGCAGCAACCGTAGTACAGTGAGTAGTTCATCCAACCGCAGCAATACAATCAGGGACAATACGGGCACCCGCAGTATCCGCCACCGTTGTATGGGCAGCCACAGTATCAACAATCGTAGTATCAACCATATGGGCCACCACGCGGAGGTTTCATGGGAAGATTCTGCCGAGGCCGAGATATCGGTATGGGACGTGGAGGAACTGGCTGAAGGGGAAGAGGGATGATCATCTGTTACAATTGTGGACAGCAAGGGCACTACCAGAGGCATTGTCCAAACCCAGTGCTGAACTGTAGTTATTTTAGTGTTGTAGATCACAGCGTAGAGGACTTCCCTAAGCTCATTGCGAAATGGAAGACTAAGAATCCACCCTAGACCCAGAACCAAAATAATTAGAATGCACCATCGGTCGTGCAGATGATATCGACGGAGGATAGAAGTAGCCATGCGACGGTTGGAATAGTGACGTGAGGAGGAGCGGTGAGAGTAGGAGACAGGTCACATACCAATGTTCGACCAACACAAACACAACGGAAACAGGTCACCTTTGATGTGGAAGTTGAAATGGATTTCTTCTTGGAGGCACAAGAGGCAATGAGGAATAGGAGGCAGCTACCTCTTCTGGAAGAAATCTACGACATGCCATCGACGTTCAACTCGACGAAGCCATGGAGGAAGGAAAACACTCTCAAGGCCTTATTGGAAAGTTTCCTGGAGTTGGTGAAGGACCCATATGCATTGGAAGAAATAGCTGGTCTACTGCATCGACAGGAAGGTGCACATCAGGAACATAAGGTTAATCGCATATATAAGAAGAAGACAGGAAGGGATATGCGGATGTCAGCACAAATTGGAGCATTTGATGTCGACTCCATTATTCTGGATTTGGGTTCCGATGTGAATATTCTGACCAAAAAGACATGGAAGACAATGGGAAAGCCACAGATGAACTGGTCACCAGTACAGCTACGACTGGAAAATCAGAGTAAGGTCACTCTGCTTGGTCGGGTATGTCAACTCCTAGTCGAAATTGAGGGGCTCAACACGTATGCTGATTTCAACGTCATTGAGATCGTGGATAACACCAGTCCCTATTTGGTACTGCTGGGGATAAACTGGGCCATGGAAAACCAAGCAATTATCAATTTTAAGAAGAGGACAATGTCATTTGAGAACGGTGAGATGAGATTCATCGCACCATTGGATCCTGCGGAAGGGCTGTGCTATACGAAACCAACCAAAGATGATTTTGTGGAAGGGTGGGATAGTTTGTATAACATATCTGAGGATTATTTTAATCTCACCATGGATAGAGAATTAGGATGGCGCAGCGCCAGCTCGGCATCATCAGACTCAGACGAGGCCCTCAAAAATTGGCAGAACCAATTACATGAAGTATCCTTTAGAAGATGTGCACGGGTAAAGCAGTCACTGCAAAGGGTAACCACGGATGAATACGTGTTACCTATATATCAGGGATTTCCCAACTTGGGCAAGTTTCCCACGGAGTTTGAGGAAAAAGTGGTAGAACAACAGCATCTACTGGCCCTGGAGGAAGCCTTGAAGGCTAATCCTGCATGATGGTGGGCAGCGCACAAATCAAACATCACAACTTGGCCACTGTGTCGACACCTCATGGAGGTTCAATTCGGTGAAGCTGCGGGGTATGACCAAATGATATATCATGGATGAGGTGACCCGAAGGAGCATCTGAACGCTTGTCAACACCAATGGGTGTTGGGCTGGGACCAAGTGGGTTGGAAAAATATACAAGTATGGAAAAGCGCGCGTAGCGCGCTGCAGTAGGAAGAAAAGACAATTTTTATAATTGTGCATTACGCTCTGCGGCAAGGAGAGAAAGCAGTTTTGGTGGAAGCGCATTGCGCTCGGTGGCAGGCGACAAACAATTTTGAGGTTTTGCGCGTGTTGTGCGACAGCAATGGCTAAGGCACGATCGCGCAGTAGGATGATATGCATGGTAGCGCATGAGTTATTTTTGGGGCAGAACATGGGTAAAGGTCAGACAAGGATATGACCTATTTTGGGTAAGGAACAGGTGGATGACAGATGAAAGCGACCTGTTCGAACGTGTGGTGGCAAGTAGTTGAGAAGCTAGGCCACGACGCTGATGGCGATAGGCAGGCGAAGGAGTGGAAAGGGATAGGCCATGATGTAGTTGTAACCATTTTGAGGACTGTGACTATCAGAAGAGCATGTGAGCCAGGAGTGGCCTAGCTGGAGCAGGCAGGGCAGGCTGTCGATGGTGACAGCTAGGGTGGCAGTTAGCCATGCCAGTTTTGGAAACTTTAGGGGTTTCGGCCTAATGATTGTAAAGACATGACCTACGGGCATGATTTATAAATAAGGCACAATATTGTAAGGGAAGGGTGACTCTTCATTTTTGTTAAGTATTTATTATTGTAGAATCTTAAGCTTAGAAAAGCCATTGGAACGGCTCTGCAGCTGAGTGCGCAGAGACCTATCTGAGAGAGAGAAGAGAGTTCGCAGCTGAGTGCGCAGACTAAGAGTGGTTGTACCCTTCCCATTAAGAGGAATATTAACAACCGTTCTTGTGGACGTAGCCTCCATCCGATGGGTGAACCACCTTAAATTCTGTGTTATGTGACCAATGTGTGTTTATGATTATTTAAATTGCTTGGCATGAATGTTTAATGCTGGAAACTTATGTTATGTGATTTCTTTTATATGTATTTTCCGCAAAGAATGGGAATAATTCTTTGAAGTTGCCATTGAATTTCCCAACCTTGAGTCATTGAGTTTCCATGAAGATTTTAGAGAGGAACCACCATGCTTGTTGCTGCACTACTCTGACAAAAATCACTTTATTAAGTGGGAAATCCATCTCCCATACTGCTTGTCTCCCCAAAAAATTTGAAACCAATGAGATAAAAATTATTCCAGGGTCCTATTGCTTGTATTGCACCCCAACAATTAAGAGTGCTCTCCAACCCATACCATCAGATAAGAGGATTCATGGATCCCATTTTCTTATATGCATTCTTCCAAACATCATGAGTGCAGAATATATATCATCAAAGTACATAACAACATAAGGAAAATGTACATCAAGAAGATGCTTCATCAAAGAATCATGAAAGTGCTTGTACCTCCAAATAAGTAGACCATCATTTTTCAAGTGCATACAAGCATCGAGTGAACAATCAAATCTGATCCAATGGCATAGGTGAGTATCCCATGTCCTATAATGCTTCTCCAAAAATATGTAAGATGCATCAAAACAATCAGCCCTATATTCTTTCATCCACATAGTTAATGAAGTTCCTCTAGCATCAATTGAACTATGCAAGGAGCAAGGAAGATCATGAGTCTTCAAGTGACTCAAGTGAACATCATAAGTGTGTCCATGAAGATATGTATCATCACAAGGAAAAAAAATATTCTGTTGCAAATGTAAATAATGAGGTGCTCTATTGATGTCATCCTCAAAAGGAGAGGTAGGAGTTACATACCCCTCATGTGGCACCATTAGAAAAAAACATTTCACCCAATTTTCATCCCCAATTAATGTGGCTAAAAAAGAAGTAGGGGGTGAGGAATTATGAACCAACCTTAAATCCTTACAACTCTTACCCATTGAAATATTTAATTCATCTTCTCCATAATTGGTTGCTCCAACTATTGTGAGATCATGTGCCTCCTCCAAGGATTTGCAACTCTCTCCATGAGGAAACTCATAATCCATCTGAACAAGGTCAAGTGCTTGTTCTTCTTCTTGTTTGAGTGTAGCATCTTCAAGCACCTGCATATCAATATGTACCTCATGTTCCACCATTACATAAGGTTTCTCCTTTGTGGCATAAACCATTTGCTTCTTTTCCTTAAAAAGAGAACCATTGCTCATTATTTTTTTCGAGTTGCTTCCAAGTTCACTAACCAACAATTTGAACTCTTGCATGAATTGACTCCACTTGTTTCAAAGGAAGGTTTCTGTAATTTTCTGAACTCCTCATTCTCCTCTAAGGTTCCTTTTTTATCCCTAGTCCTAGTTTTCTCAAAATGCACTTTTTTTTTTTCTTAGTTCCTCCTCTTCAACAATAGTTCTTTTGATTCCAATGTATAAGATTGGTCCCTAATTTTTTTTTTTCATCATAAATATCAGACCACATCAGGTGCCAAGATCATGCACTGATACCACTGTAATGTCCCTAGTTAGGAATTTTATCAAAATGACAAATTTTCACTTTTTTCCCTAGTTAGACCTTTGACTAGTTTTGATCTCTAGGTCCCAAATTTGCCCCAAATGATCCAAAATATTCTGAGAAGGTATATGAATGATATTAAAACATAAATATGTGTTTCAGGGGCCTTTGGACCTTTAAAATAATTCTTCAAATCCTCTTTCAATTCTGGTCAACGTAGGTAACTTTACTAGTGATTTCCCTTTGACTAGTATTGGTCTCTAGGTCTCAAATTGACTCCAAATGCCTTCAAATATTCAAGGAAGGTGTATGAATGATATTAGGAATTGAATATGATGTTCAGGGATGACATATGGCCACCAAAAAACCTCTGCAAACTCTCTTAAGATTCTAGACCAAGTATGCAATTTTACTAGTAATTTGGGGTTCAAATCCCCCTTGGGGTAAGTACTGAAAATGGCTTCCCAAATGCCTCCAAACCCACTCAAATTTATGAACAGAGGTAGGGAATGTATTAAGGATGTTATTAAGGTCTCATTTGCACCATTAATTGATTATTATATCTGTTCCAACCCTCTCCCATTCAACTGTAAAAATCACCAATTCGACCCTTGGGGAAATGGCACTATTTATTCTCCCAGTGCAATTAAATTGAGTAAAAATACATCAAATGCTCAAGTACAGTACATGAAACTTGTAAAATACATCCATGGAATTCCATTGATCACAAATGCATTAGAGAATCATCCATTCATTCGAAATCATCAGCATTACATTCATTCACAACAAGGTAGTGGGGTAATGGCACTATTCTTTCATTAAAATTGAGATTTATACATTTATGCTTGGAATTTCGACCTGAAAATTTCTGGAGATGAAGAAAAGAGTATTTAATTCATATTAAAAAATAAATTGGGAATTAAAAGCTCCCCCAAAGAGTACAATAGCTCACCAAAAACGCCCTCCCTCAAGGATCAAGAATATGCCATCAAAACTGGAAATGGTTGAAGGAGTGAGCTGCAATAGAAGAAACCATGAGCTTCCCTATAGCTTATACCTACAAATAAAGACTCCATTAAAGCTCCAAATGAAAGGTATGAATGGCCTTTCCAATTACCAACTTGGATGGGAATCTTTCACCCTCGAAATTGGCTAAGGCAAGAAACTAGTCATCCACTAGCTCTCCCTCTTCACAAATGCAATTGCAAATTCTACAAATGATCAAAAATACTATTTCATTCTTTGTTATTGACATTTATAAAGTTCTAATGTCCTCCATGGGTCAAATTTCTTCCAAGAGACTCATGCCAACTCAAGTTGGGAAGAGATTCCAAAGAATGCCACTTATACAACAATTCCTAGTCTCCCACTTCCACCAAATCACATGTGGAAGCATATTAGCTGCCCTAACACCTTTGAGCGCCCTCTTGGAGTCTACTTTTAGCCCTAACATGTCATATATGTCATATGTCAGCCTTTAGGTATTATTTTTGTCATAGGTTTCATAACATCTTCATCATTGTTGTCATAGAGCTAGGGAATCTAGCCCAAGTGTCTCACTAGCTCCAAATTGCCTCTTCCTCTTCCATGGGAGTTACTCTTCCTCTATATTTCGACCTTGGATGAGTCATTCCATGAATAATACCTTTTAAACTCCCCCAAGTATGTTACCATTCACCTTGAATTTGAATTGGTGAGAGAATGATGCCAAGTGTAGTGGGGAAATATAGCCATATGTGGGTCCCACTTCCTCCATGTGTCTTCATGATCAAATGCCACTTTGATTTTCACTTGTATATATTTATTTAGCTTCTTTATTAAATATTTATGCCCTTCTAATGTTCAAACATCATTTATTATCCCGCTTATTCCAAATTCCAAAGCTTCCACCCCAAACCTAGGAAACTAGTAATTTTCCTCCTTGGCAATTATTTGACCCTTAACATCAATTTTACAAACTCTAATGAATATGGCCAATGTGATTAGGCCATTGTGAACCAATTCAAAATTTGGGACATGACAAAGACCCTGAGTAGCACTGGTTTCTATGTGAAGCCGTATGGAGTTTAAAGCAAATCCAGGATGATGCTGTGAAGAGAGCGCAGCTCATCACTACTTTCAGAGACCGCGTGTTGCATTGGTTTATGAAATATTCTCAGGCATAGCCGAGAACCCTAACATAAATTCAGGTTGCAATTGTTGCAGAGTTTAAGAAGCCAAAGTTAGAATCGTAGTGCATAACGGAATTAAAGGAAATCAAACAGAAGCCTACCGAATCAGTCTGGGAATTCGACCAAAAATTTAAAACATTGTTAGACCAATAGTTTCATGATAGCTCCACAACAGCACAAGGAATGGCTCATCGCTGCGCTGTTGCCCCACATCAGACAACCATTGATGCAACAGAAGATTCCGTCGTAGGCAGAGGCCCTAGAGATTGCAATGTAGTTGGAGGCTTCACCGATTGGTGAGAGTAGCGTTGGGATGTCATAGATTCAGAACCAGCTGACTACACTGATGTTAGAATTACAGGGTATGAAGAATGGGAAAGAACAAAGATACGAACACAAACGTGAAGTTTGGTGCACCAGATGCAAAGGAGAAGGCCATACCAGAGAACTTTTCCCTCTATTTCAGGACTATCTTGGCAATGGTGCACCAAACCCAATAAATATGAACCACAATCAGGCACCATGGTGTGAAATCTGCGGAACCAGAGGACACGGACCTGAAGACTGTTACCTAATACAGAAATACATCAGAACACCCAGGAGCTTGTATTTTAATTTCTGTAATTCAGTAAGACATGACGAAACCAACTGTCGCGTATACGAGCTCATGAATGAAAGAAAGCACGATATGTAAGTAATGCGAGGTGCTGGGATGTATCACATTCAAGAGGAGAATCAACCAAAGCAAGAAAACACCCACTATGATCAGGGAGGATATAGAGGTCGTGGTGGTGGATACCGTGGGAGAGGAAGAAATGTCAGCTCGGTGCAAGGAAGAGGCCATGGCCAGGTAATCTGTTATAACTGTGGCCAGCTAGGTTCTAGAGATTGTACCAACCCATGCACTATGTGAAATTACTGTAAATCATTTGAGCATGTTATTGAAGACTGCCCTATGATTGAGGTAGAAATGCAGAAGAGAAGAAGGAAAGAACCACCAAATCCTAATATTCAGTTGATCGCAACAGAGAACAGAACTGCGGATCCAAGTGTAAACATTCTAACGCACAATGGCACTGATACAGGAAGGGACAGAGGCATTGAAGCTTCAACCTCTGGAATGCGTGACCCTAGACAGAATCCCGGAGAGCCGATATGGATTAGGAAAGCTTCTGGGAAAGCATCGAGTCTATATTTACAGAAAAATAAGGGAGCATTTGAGGAAGCGCAGGACATGTTCAGGGTACCACCACTTGGCTCCCCCAGAACACATTTACACAGTGAAATACCACAAAGAGAGAACATGCCAACGACACAAGATCAGATAAATTCCACAACAGACGCAAGGACCTCTGTTGCATAGTTCTTTCACAGCTACATGAAATTACTAAAGAGCGCAGATGCTTACATGGAGTTTGAAAAGCTACTACGGAAGTATGAGCCAAATAGTGACAAGGGGGCTTCCAATGGCGCAGTCCACAATATTAGGAGTCCTAAAAGAACAGGAAGGGAAATGAGACTCATAGCACAGATTGGGGACTATGAGATGGATGAGATCATTCTTGATCTTGGATCCGAAGTAAATGTCTTGACCAAGCAAACATGGCATCAGATGGGTAAACCCAAGTTACAGTGGTCACCTCTACAGTTGAATATGGCTAATCAAGGGATAGTTATACCTTTGGGGAGATTACCCAACACCATTATTGACATTGATGGAGTGCGTAGCTATGCCAATTTTTAAGCAATTGAAATAGTCGATGATAGCCACCCTTATCCAGCACTGCTGGGTATCGATTGGGAAATGACTAACTCTACCATTATTGACTTAAAGACCATGAAAATGATATTTGAAGGCAATGATATCAGGGTCATCGCGCCATTAGATCCTTCGCAGGGCGAGCGGTATGTTGAACCGATTCAAGAGGAATCCAGAGCTCAATACTTGGACCTGTTAACACCCAAAAAGTGCTCACTACCTCATCTATCCCATTACATGACTCATTTGTCCATATTTCCTACAATATCTGCCTCCAAAACCTTAAAAACCCATTAAAAAGCCTCCAAAAGGCCAAAAAAACCCATTAAAAAGCCTCCAAAAGGCTAAAAAACCCATTTTCCCCCCCAAAATAATCCAAAATTCCTCCAAAATAGCAAAAACCCTCTAAAAAGGGAATAAAAAATACAAAAAAGAGGAAAAAGAGGGAAAAAGGAAGCAAAAACCCTATACAGCTGACCTAAACCATATGGTGCCCAAAACCATGGGCCAGCACTCCACCACTAAAAACCTATAAATAGGTGATGGAGGCCCCTCATTTCATATCCACAGTCAACCACACCCTTACTCTGCCAAAATCACTCCTGAAACCCTAGCTCACCCTTGAGCTACTTTCACATTTGAGTGCCCCTTTGGCCCATTTCCAAAACACTTTGGAGAAAGAGAAATGAACAAAATTGGAGCTTGGAAGCAACCCTCTTGGACTGCTGCAAAGGCTTCACCAACCTTCACATTGGAGGTATAATCAAGACAAAAACCATTTTTATTATCTTGTCTTTTCTGTTTTATACACATGCTTAGAGTAGTTACTATTTTACTATACTGTCTTTCATTTACTGTTTTTCTGAACTACTACTAAGGAGTCCCTTCTCCTTAGTAGGTGCTCATTTGCATAAGCTAGGGTTAACACCCAAAAAGTGCTCACTACCTCATCTACCACATTACATGACTCATTTGTCCATATTTCCTACAATATTTGCCTCCAAAACCTTAAAAAGCCATTAAAAAGCCTCCAAAAGGCCAAAAAAACCCATTGAAAAGCCTCCAAAAGGCCAAAAAACCCATTGAAAAGCCTCCAAAAGGCCAAAAAACCATTAAAAAGGCCTCCAAAAGGCCAAAAAACCCCTTTTTCCCCCAAAATTCCTCCAAAATAGCAAAAACCCTCTAAAAAGGGAATAAAAATACAAAAAAGTGGAAAAAGAGAGAAAAAAGAAGCAAAAACCCTATACAGCTGACCTAAACCATATGGTGCCCAAAACCATGGACCAGCACTCCAGCACTAAAAACCTATAAATAGGTGATGGAGGCCCCTCATTTCATATCCATAGTCAACCACACCCTTACTCTGTCAAAATCACTCCTGAAACCCTAGCTCACCCTTGAGCTACTTTCACATTTGAGTGCCCCTTTGGCCCATTTCCAAAACCCTTTGGAGAAAGAGAAAGGAACAAAATTGGAGCTTGGAAGCAACCCTCTTGGACTGCTGCAAAGGCTTCACCAACCTTCACATTGGAGGTATAATCAATACAAAAACCATTTTTATTATCTTGTCTTTTCTGTTTTATGCACATGCTTAGAGTAGTTACTATTTTACTGTACTGTCTTTCATTTACTGTTTTTCTAAACTGCTACTAAGGAGTCCCTTCTCCTTAGTAGGTGCTCATTTGCACAAGCTAGGGTGAAAACCCTAGCTACAGTTTTGGCGACTCTCCTTGTGTTCCTTTGAATTTCTGGTTATAGTTTTAATGTTTTAAACTTTTTAAATTTTCTGCAATATTTTTCTGTTTTTTCTTTTCAGCTGTCCCTTTCGGTTGCCATAAACCGCGTCTTTTGCCCCCCGCAGTTGCGTTCCGACCGCGTCTTTCAGGCATTTACCTATGATCCGACTGCGGCTCTCAGACAGTTTCTGGTGATCTACCGATGGCTTCCAATCTGTTACCTGCGATTTGACTGCGGCTATTAGATTGTTTCGTGCGATCCGACCGCGGCTGTTAACACATTTTTCCGCGGGCCGCTTGCGGCTTTCAACCATTTTTCTGCAACCCGCCTGCGTCTTTCGGCCTTCTTCCCGCCTGCGTCTTTCGGCCTTCTTCCCGCGACCCGCCTACGTCTTTCAACCTTCTTCCTGTGTCCTGCCTGCAGCTTTGAGCCATTTTCCTACAACCCACCTGCAGCTTTCAGCCATTTTTCTGCAACCCGCCTGCGACTTTCGACCTTTTTCCTGTGATCCACGTGCATCTTTCGGCCAAAATCCTGCAACCCATCCGCGACTGTTGCGCTGCTTCCCATGGTCCGACCGCTCAGATTTGCCATAGACCCGTGGTCTGTTTTCTGCACTTTTTTTTTTCACTGTTTTGAACCCAACACTTTGCTGCAGTATTTTCTGCACTTGCACAGCCATCTATCCTATCTGCAGCCATACTTCCCTACAACCTTTTTTCTACAGTATTATTTCTGTTCCATTTACAGAATATTTTTTTAAATTTCAGCATTTTAATTGAAAAGAGAAAATTTTGCATTTCAAAGTTTAAATTCTGTATTATTAGTTAGAAAGTTGCCCACCCCGTGGCACTTTTACTTGGGTTCATCATCTCACACACACACACTCTGTCACCTAATTCAAGTGATCCATAAAATACTACTTAACACAACCAACATTGTAACCCCACTTGGGGAACACATAAGAATTTTTGTAGTTAGGTAGGATCGGGGGTATATGCATCCAAATAACACCCCTCGGTTGCTTACACTTGAGACATAGTTGTTGTCCATTAGGGAACCAAAATCCCCTAGTATTTTTTGACATGGTTTAAAACCAATTTATCGGGAAGGCCTCTCCCCTAGGAGGGTTGAAGTCACTAGACTGGTTCCGGAAGCCTAAGTGGAATACCACAATCCATTCAGTAACCGAAGGATACCTTTCGCAGTTCTCGGTGTATCACCCGTATGGGGATACAACGGTGATAGAACCAAACGGCAGATTCACCCAACCGAACGTGTCATGAACGGGGTATCTTAGTTGCTTTTCTTCTAGGATTGACTACTCGGTGTCCCTCCCGGTAGGGGGATATCTTTAGCCACTTGGCTCTACTATCCATATTGTTTGACTTGGATTTCATCACCTTGCAAAGGATATGTCTAGTTGAGTCAGAATACTATTTAGCTAGGTGTTTGATACTCCACTTATTGTAGCACAGCTGTTACAGTAAGTGTTTTGAGTTGGTTGTTGGCCCGAGTGCCATATTTTTTGAGCTCTCCTTCTGCACACTCGGTTGCATTAGGGTTTTTGAGCTATTTTTCACTCAACACAACCCCCAGATACTTGACACCATCTGTCACCATTGAGTCCCTGAGACATTCTCGGTGCCTCCGGTGCGAGCCCCCACAGCACGGTTCACTTGACATCACCCGTCATAGATGTATATCTTCATCACTTGATACCACTCATCATAGATCTTGAGCTTTGTCACTTGAATCCACTCGTCAACGGCATAGAACTCCATCACCCGATCTAGATGCCCCTTATTTTACCTCTGATTCTGAGGAAAAGTCTGAGAACCCCACTTACACTACACCAACCAGCCCCATGGCTGGTGTGACTTCCACCCCTTTCTTTGTAGGGACCATTGGTGGAGCATCCACCACCACACCAGCTACCACACTTGCTTTGGGTATGCCCTCAATGGGGCCCACATCTACCATTCCGATCACTGTACCCATTCCAGTAGCTGGCATACCTATCCCCACTCCATCAGTGACTCACACTACCCTTGTCGGTGTAGGACCGTCCCATACCACTTTCGTTCCTCCACTTGGGGGCAACATCCCAAACCCAGCCCCTCCACTTGGGGGCATTGGCCCCAACATCGTCACAACCGCTAGTATGTCACATCCTTCTACTAGTTTGCCATTCATGGCTAGTCTCAACCTTCCTGACCTAGCTAGACTGACTAATGATACCATCAGACATGACCTGACATGGCCTCACATGCCCACCAAGCTCCCCTCCGACATCCCTAAGTTTGAGGGCAAGGCAGGTGAAGACCCCCAGAACCATATTATGTCCTTCCATCTATGGTGTTCCTCCAACTCCATAGTGGATGACTTTGTCTACCTCTGTTTGTTACAGCGCACCCTCACTGGCTCTGCAGCTAAGTGGTACATCGAGCAGCTCCATGGGATCCATGCCACCTTTACTTCCCTTGCCTCGACTTTCCTGCAGTTCTTTCAGTTACCTGTCCACTATGACGCGGGAGTTGAGATCCTATTGTCTTGCAGACAGAACACAGCTACCCACATCACTGACCACATTCATGAGTGGCATCGACGCCGCACCCTCTACAAAATCAAGTTAGACGACCGTATCTTCTTAGATTGGTTTCTAAAATCCCTCCTTCCTATCATTGCCAAGGATGTGGCATCCGAACGACCCCAGTCCGAAGAAGAGGCAATCCTCAAAGTCTAGCAATCTGACCTTATTTACGCCCAGTCGGGTTATCTGTATTCCATCATACTTGACGCCCCTCGCGGCGATTCCTCCCGACACGATGCGCCAGGGGCATCCCATGCCGCAAATGGCATCATTGGCCGTATTGCCTCGCACCCTCAACCCTTTTCCATAGCACATCCTAGCCATGGCCCCGACCTTTCACGGGCTACATCTCAATCCGGAGCAACCAATTCGTATGCTCCCATGGCACATCACCACCATTCCCACGGACCCTCATGTCCACTTCAGTGCTTTGGTCATGCATCCCCCACTAACGCCCCCCCGATCGCACCTCAGCCATATTACCACCCACAGGCTGCACCAGCTCCTGTGTCCTCTCAAGCCCAACCTACTTATTACCGGCCACAGGCAGCCCCTGCAACAAACCCACAACCCATTCCGCAGATGTATCAGCAACCCCCACAAGGTTCAGCACCTGCGCAGCCTCCACCTACTTATTATCCACCGCAGCTTGCTCCCGCACCTGCACAACCCCATAACCCACTTGCTGCCCAAGGGCAAGTGTATGCCCAAAAAAATCCACAGCAGAACCAAAATAACCAGCACCAACAGGGCCAGCAAAACCATGGCAAAGGCCGTAACCGTGGGAACAACCCCCCTCCAGACGAAGGCAGTCAACCTCCCAATCCCCCAAACAACAATAACGTTGCACCTGTCAACCAGAACCCTGATAGGCCGCCCAAGTAGGCCAAAAATACTAATTTGTGAACAAACCATCCCTGTTCTATTTGCGGGGTCTATGGCCACTACACACATGTTTGCCCACATTTGGAGTGAGATCGGCAACTCTGGACTGATGATTCCCATCACCAAGGGCACGCGGCTCCTCAGGCACCGCCCAACCCCCCACCACCTCAACAACAACCCTTGGTGTTGCAAAACCCCTTACCAACCCAAGGCATAGTGAACACTCAGTCGTTGGCTCCCCCACAAGGAAACGCGCAACCATAACAGCAGATCACTTACGCCGCTCCTGATCAACCCATGTTAGACTCAGGTACCCATCACTTGTTAATGATGTCATCCACCGATGTCAACCTCCAAACCTGTTGGAACCAATATGGCTCCACCCCTGAAGCTCCTCCCGTCGACAAAACCACTAATGCTCATCCCACTGATCAGACGTTACGTATACCTCCGGCTCCACTAGATGGCGCCTCCAAAGCACCTCGCTTCCCACTTTGTCGCATCAACAATAACCCCAATGCTCGCGCTGCGTCTACTTACAACATTGTAGATGACTTAGCCCAGTCTCCTGCAGCCATGTCTGCGTTAGAAGTCTTTAAAAACTGTCCTTCACAGCACAAGACTTTGCTCTCCGCCATTGGTGCTATTGACCCAAATGATTCACGACTGATGGCCTTCGATTTGGACCAGTCCGAACCACGCCTGCCTTCCACTTTAGCATTCCAAGTTTCTGTTTCCGTTCGGAATCTTGTCATCGATCGGTGCATTATCGATGAAGGTGCCTCTACATGCGTTATGTCCACATTTGTTTGGCAGAAGTTGGGATCCCCTACTCTCCAGCAGTCCACCACTGCGTTGCGAGCCTATGATGGTCGTTCGGCTCAACCCCAAGGTCTCTTAGCCAATGTCCCCGTCCAGTTGGCCGGTAAAACAGTGATCATTGACATAGAGGTCATCAATGCCCAACTTGATTATAACCTCTTACTTGGCTGCAGCTACGTGTATGCCATGCGGACGATTGCCTCATCTGTTTTTCGTACCATGATGTTCCCCCAAGACGGACGCATGGTCAAGGTCGACCAACTCACTTATTACGATCCCAATGCCCCCGCTGCACCCGAAAATGTTCTCCCCATGGTTGAACAACCTGTTTGTGGTGCAACTACCTCATTTGTTTCCTCCATGGGACCCGGAGTTTACTCAGATACGCCGATGACCTCAACATTCCAATCCATTCCACCCCTGTCACCCGCGCTCGAAGTATCTGACCTATGTACCATTTCCCACAATACGCAAACACCCAACAATCAACCGCCCTTGTTACCTAGACCACCATTGGTACTTAGTCACATTGGTGTTACACCCATCCACACAATCCCCTTCCTATTCCCTCCCTCGGGAGTAGTAATTGCCCCGGTTATGGCTACTCTCAGCCTCCTCGGGTTAACCTTAGGATTACCCATGTGGTATATTTTGCCTCCCGTTCCCCCACCGACACCAAATGTCATCCTACAACCGGTGCAACCCATTTCCACTACTATTCAACCACCTCCCGATGTCACTAAACCTTCGTCATCTACAAATCCCCCCCCTCTTATCAAGCACACTGGGGGCAGAGGCCCACAACCATACACTGTTGTACCCCCGCCCAAAATAGTTAGAAATCCCCCCGTGTTTTGTGCTCCTCCCAAATGCTCATTGTGTGATGAGTTAGGCCATCCGACTCATCAATGTCCACAATTACCTGCATTACAGGAACACATGCAAATGCTTGATGACGACCCCAACATCTCGGTTGTCGAACTCGATCCAAACCCTAAGTCTCGTGATAAATCTCTGCGTACCAACCACCCTTGTGCAATATGCGGTATTTACGGCCATTACTCACATCACTGTCCTGATCTCCTAGATTACAGAGTAGCTCTCTACGAGATGAATAATTTGGACCTTGAGACGGCACCCCCCACAATTGAGGAGATCCACCCCCCAGTATCACCCTCATCTGGAGAGATTAACACCATTTATATGATCTCTTCGACTACCACTCCCTCATCAACCGATTTGACAACTCAAAGTTTCCGCAATGATGAGGAGATTCTAGAGGCTCTCACTGCCCCGGATTATCCCTGGGAAGAAATGCACCATCGTTCCTATTTCCTCCCAGAAGCGTCCTCCTCCACCACAACCACCCAATTTGTGGTTGAGTCCAAAGATTTCCTTCCCACCAAAGTCGACTGGTTTAAGGATCCCATTCCCGCTCCTGATGCTTTTGAGGAAGTTAACATGGCCAACATCTCACCCATAATCCAAATTGATATCATTGCCCTAGGAGGTGCCCCTGAACTCATCACTTTAGGAGCCTCTTGCAGTGAATATGAGATCGGAGCGTACAAAAAACTTTTCCAAGAGTTCTATGATGTCTTTGCCTGGTCTCGACCCTACTATTATAGAACACCACATTGACACATGGCCCGATGTACCCCCCGTTCACCAGAAACAACACCCCATTCATCCCTCAAAGCTCCCCGCTATTAAAGCAGAGATTGAGAAACTTTGCAAAGTAGGATTCATTTATCCTATTGCATATACCACTTGGGTTTCGAACCCCATCCCTGTTAACAAGAAACAAGGCACCATCAGAGTATGTACTGACTTCCGCGATTTAAACCGAGCCTGTCCCAAAGACAACTTCCCCACGCCATTTATTGACCAACTCATCGATGCGTGTGCGGGGCATTAAGTCATATCTTTCATGGACGGTTTTTTTGGATACAACCAGATTCAGATCCGTAAGGAGGATCAGTACAAGACTACCTTTACCACCCCATGGGGCACCTTTGCCTATCGCGTCATGCCTTTCGGCCTCAAAAATGCTAGTGCCACCTTCCAGCGGGCCATGACCTATTGTTTTCATGACTTGGTCCATATCCTACTAGTCTATCTTGATGACCTTACAACTCGTTCCCAGAAATGATCAAACCACCTTAATGACCTCCGCTAAGTCTTTCTGCGTTGTCGCAAATATCAAATCTGCTTGAACCCACACAAGTGTGTCTTTTGCGTTCCAACATGCCAGTTGTTAGGTTTCATTGTTTCCCAGAAAGGAATTGATGTGGATCCCCTGAAAGTCCAATCCATCATAGACCTTCCCTCTCCTCGCACGTTCCGGCAGCTCCAGAGTTTGCAGGGGTGATCCAATTTCCTCCATCGCTTCGTTCCTAATTATGCCATCACCGTTCACGGTTTCTTACGCCTTCTTTGTACCCACATACCCTTTGTTTGGGATGAGCAAGCAGAAGCTTCATTCGAAGCCCTTAAGAAAGCTCTCACACAAGCCCCTTTGATCTCCCCTCCGGATTTCTCTCAGGACTTCATCCTTTACGTCTCGGCATATGATTATGCCGTGTCCAGAGTCCTTGTTCAAGAAGATGTCGCTCGCTAGGAGCATGTCATTTATTACATCAGCCAGACCTTGTCTGCACCACCCCTACGTTACCCATATGAGGAAAGACTAGCCCTTGCTGTGGTCTTTTCCATCCAAAAATTGCGACACTACATTTTACTCAGTCATACCACAGTTGTCGCCAACTCCAACCCCATGGTCTATCTCTTAAACCGACGCCTCCTGCAAGGTCGCATTGCTAAATGGGTAATTATCCTCCAAGAATATGACCTCACTTTCAGAACCCCTAAGAGTGTTAAATTTTCAGAACTTACTTCAATCTGATCTAGGATCTTAATTGAGAGAACAACATGTACAACAAATCTACAGCATATCAACCATGGACACAATAATGCAAGCACACAAGAGACACAGAGTTTACTTGGGGAAAACCATAAAGGTGAAAAACCCCAATAACTTCCTCAGAGATAAATAGAGCAATGATACAACCAGAATACAAGAGATAGTCTTCTCCTAGCTGTAGAGCCTCCTCCTCCACAAGTGCGCCACTCTCCCAAGTGTGAGTGCGAGAATAGAATGTGTAAAATGAGAGAGACACAATCTCTATTTATACACTAACTTGACTTGACCTTTACTCAACTAGGTTGGCCTCAACTTAACCACTTAACATAATGCTGACTAGGATGACCCCCACTAGGGTGGTCTAATAACCCATTGACCCACATGGCTGACCCCCAATAGGGTGGTCTAATAACCCGTTGACCCACATGACTTATACAGGGCCGACCCGAACAAGGTGGTCTAATAACCCATCAAGTATAAGTTACGACACTTACAATATAAATGACGACACTTCCGTATAGAGGAATAATAACATCTCTATAGGAATACAAACACTTCCGTATAGAGGAATAATACCATCTCTATAGGAGTACAAAATACATATATGAAATACATTTCGAAGTTACATAGAAATCAATACTCCCTCTTAACTAGGAAGGTATTTCTCGACACAGGTCTCTTAGCACAAGTCATCTTCTCTGGATCATTGTCACCAGATAATCGTCATCAAGTCATCATCATCGTCACTGCTGCTGCTATCTCAATCAATCTCTGAATCTACTCGTCATAGGAAGTTCTACAGAGCCAGTCCTTTTTCATATTGGATGTAGGCCCACCACCTGCAGGTCTTCATCATCTGTGCGAACGGTCTGATAGAGGTGGCCTCTTAGGACTAATTTTATGTGCGGATGCAATACCGGAAAGAGTATCCCAGGAACATTTATGTGCCTAAGCATGATCGACAAGATCTCCCAAGACTTATTACATGCATCTCATCCACAAGACCTTTAAAGAGCATTCCAGGAACATTTATGTGCCGCAGCACGACTGGCAAGATCTCTAAAGAGCATCCCAAGACTTATTACGAGCACACAGCTCAACCTCTCGGATCTCCAGGACTGATTACATGTGGATATACAAAACCTTTAAAGAGCATCCCAAGAACATTTATGTGTCACAGCAGGACTGGCAAGATCTCTAAAGAGCATCCCAGGACTAATTATGAGCACACAGCTCAACCCCTCAGATCTCCAGGACTGATTACATGTCTCCGTAGTAATACCTCATCCCAGGATTGATTACGAGAACACAGCTCAACCTGTCGGATATCTGAGGACTGATTACATACTACATAGCAATACCGGAAAGAGTATCCCAGGAACATTTATGTGCCGTAGCACGACCGGCAAGATCTCCCAGGACTGATTACATGCTATTTGCACAACCTGCCACATATCATCTCTGACCTCCAAGTATCAACCTGATACTCATGATCCAACGGATCATCATCGCACAAAGCATCATCCTGATGCTCATGATCACACTGATCATCATCACTGTACCGTCCTGGTACATATCATCTAGAGCAACATCTTGAAGCTCATCATCATGATCAACCTGATCATACAATGCATCCACCTGATGCACACCAAGTATCTACCTGATACATATCATCATACATGATCCACCTGATCATACAGTGTATCCACCTGATACAAATACAAATACATGATACATGTCAACATACATGATCTACCTGATCATACAATGTGTCCACCTGATACGGATACATGGTCCAAGCATCCAACATGATGCATATACAAAATACATACAAATGATCCAACTGATCATATCTAGCATCAAACATGATGCGTACATATACATATAAATGATCCAACTGATCATATCCAGCATCCAACATGATGCGTACATATACATATAGAGCAGTAACTGGAGCATCGTCCTGATGCTCATCATCCATGATCCTCCTGATCATCATAGCATCGTCTTCTTCAGATCATCTCATCGTCCACGAACCACAGCACAGATGCACATCATCTAGTACTTACACCACCAAAATGGGAGAACACATCTACCACCATTCGGGGAAGGCTCCATCCCTTACATCTACACCATGGGAGAACACATCTACCACCATGTGAGAATGGCTCAACAATTACATCATGACCATGGGAGAACACATCAACCATGTCAGAAAAGCTCATGTGCATCTGCATCTTCCGGACTCATCACTTCCTTTTGGAAGGAACCTCAATCTGAAGTGCACCAAGCCTCTCTCTGAAGTACTCAAACTGCACTCTGGCCAACGGCTTGGTCAATACATCTGCATCCTGCTCATCCGTCACAACATACTCTACTTCGGTTGTATTCAGTGCTACACAGGACTGCTTCCTGCTAAACCAAGAGATAACACCTGATCCCATAATGAACCAGCACCCAGGAGTGCTCTTCTTATCTGCAGCACTGCCTACCCAGTCTGAATCAACATAACCCTGCGGGTTAAACTTTTGATTCACATCATACTTGAGCACATAGTCAACTGTACCCTTTAGGTACCTCAGAATATGATTTACACCAACCAGGTGAACACTCCTTGGATCTGTCAGGAACTGGCTCAATGTGTTCACCACAAAGCAAATATATAGTCTCGTATTCGTCAGGTACATCAAGGACCCAATCATCTGACGATACATAGTGATATCAACCGGCTCAGATGAAGCATCACATATAAGCTTCAGGTTCGATGCCATAGGTGTGGCCATAGCCTTGCAGTCCATCATCCCAAACCTCTTCAGGATCTGTACTGCATTCTTCCCTTGTCCAAGGAAGATTCCATCTGCACTCTGCCACACCTCCATGCCAAAAACAAATAGTGCATCATCCGCAAGTTCTGCACACATATATGACTACACCATTCAAAAAAGTTGTCTTGAAATCCATCTGGTGTATCTTCTATTTCATCACTTTTATATTTCTCTATGCTGCCATCTGCAGCATGCTTGATCTGATAGTTCGATTTGGAAGTCACAACAGACTTCCCTTCATCTCTTGGGACCGCATCCCAAACATCGTTCTTCATGATCAACGGATCATGGCATTCTTCCCATATCCTGGGAACTTCAATATCTTCAATAGATAATTTTGTTGCTTGAAAAAATGTTGTAGTCCTTCTTTTGTAGGTGAAGGTATACAGTCTTTCCTACAAAACAAGTTAAATTGCATGATTAGAAACATCTCATAATTTTCAGACAAATTCTTACACATAAAGAAATATGTCATACAGTCATGCAATTATCTTAGCCAATGCTTCAATACAACATTCATCCATGTTCCACAACTTTTTGGATGCCTTCCAGTCTCTACCAGAACATTGTTAAGAGTTTGCACTACTCCCAACATGTCAGCAAAGAGGTTTCATTCTAGATAAGTAGCACTGGAATGTTGTACAGTGCCATAGGCCACTTACCCATCACATGCATATTAGTAGTATACTGTTCATTAATGCAATCATTCTAATATGCACAATACATATCCTAAGTCTAGGAACATGAGCATATACATCATTGAACAATTTTATTTAAACAAACAAATATGCAAGAAATGACAATAAAAATACTTATCTTTGTTTGATTGTTGGGTTGACTCCCTCTCAGTCTTTGCTTCTTTTTCTGCAACTCCATTCTGATGTGGATTGTGAGAAGTGGTCAACTCCCTCTGAATATCTGCATCCTTGCAGAAACTACTGGAGTGTGCTCCCTCTTGATCTTTGCTTCCTGTATTACCTATTCTTGAACTTATATTCATTCCCGATCCCTATGCATGCTTGTTAGTATCATCATTGTGTTATCCTTGAGGACTCATACATAATCACACATTTATTAGTATAATCTTAATACTATCAAAACACAATAATCTTAAGCATGTATAGTCATGATCATTTCAAACAGAAATAATAAGCATTAGTATTCAAGGTTTCAGGGAAATCTTCAGTTACTCATGCATATTCTTATTTGATCATAGAACTCTTTTGGTTAGTTAAATCATCAATCAAGATAAGAGATATAATATGCATAAAACCCATGATTATTCAAACCTATACCTTCATGATTCTTCTGGTTAGTCATATCATCAATTATGGTAAGAAACATAATATGCATACAACCATGATTATTCAAACCTATGACTTCATGAATAATCATTATCAATAACACAACAGTATAAGATCCTAACACAAGGTAGGATTCTATCTTGATATAGGAAAAACATACCTGCATAATGTCTTCTGGTTCTCTTCAATGACTTGTGCAAGTAACCTGCATGTCTCATAAGTTATCCATTGTAGGACCAAGTTATACATACCTCGTAAGTAGATCTTCTAACCGATCCATGACAATGGATGAATCTTTGTCCTCATGTCATCATGATCATATGTTCTTGAACCAGAACATGATTTGTCTTTCTTGATGTACCTTTCATGTTAGCAGACAACATAAACCTCATACAACACCATAATGCATTAGTACAATCATAAGTGTCAAAACCTTAATCAATGAATATCTTCTATTAGGGTGATATGACAAGTTTAGATTTAATCAAGATTGTACTAACTGTAATAATATGAAGACAAATATACCATAAACTTAACTATGAATAGAATTCGAAACATACCTGTAAGCCATACCTGTCAAGATTTCTTGTAATCTTCTCATGGAAGGCCTTAGCCTCATCTCCCTTTGAAATAGGAACTTCTTCACTTATGCAGGTGACCAATCCATCCTCTTCTAGGATTAACCCAATCCACTTGATTTGCAGGAACTGGATCTGGAGCTGTAATAGGGTTTGTCAGAGAAACCCCTAATATTCAAACTTTGAATTTCAAACTTCCGAAAGGATAGAAATATGCGCCTTGATGAGCTAATCAAGCTGGTATATTCAAAATTTGAAAACTGCAAAGTTTCACTCCTCAATTTTTCCTTTTAGATTTCTGGATTCACTGGGGAGGACCCTGAATTAGGGTTTGAGTTTCTCGGATCTTCACCCAACCAAAATATTTTATTCAAATCTCTAAGCTTCGATTTTTCTGAGGAGCTTCCAACCGTGGTCACAGATTTCTAAAATTCCAATTTTTGCAGAAACCCTAATTTTCCATCTTTCCGATCAAAGTCCCGAACTAGGGTTTGATCAAGCCCGGCTTTCTTCCCAACCAAAAATTATGATCTTGGTCTCTAAATTTCGATTTTGATGAGTATCATTCAGCCGTAGTCTCTGATTACAAGAATTCCAACTTTCTCTGAAACGCTAAATTCCAGAAGCCATGAATGAAGGTGCTCAAAAATAGTTCTGTTTTGACATAAATATGTACCTGATTGTTTCTGGTGTAACTCTGCACTTTTCAATCCACAGGGTCTAAAAACTTTTTCTGTGGTATCCTAACCTGTTATCTTTCCATCCCGATAGGTCTGACCTCAATTGGATTTTCTGAGAGAGATTTATGCCAAGTGTCGCAACGTGACCTGTTTATGAGATAAAATAGGAGAGAGAACTTGTACAGCGTGCCATGTGTCACTGGTTCAACTTCGGCCTCTGAAAATGTTTCCTGAGATAGTATATTCTGTGTACTACCTGTCACTTTTTACGAAATTTCATTTGGAGATTCCTATCCCAAGTTATGACCTTGTTTCCAAGGTCACCTGTTTTTTACTCAGATTTGGAAGAGGCAGAAACCCTATATTGTACAGATCATAAATCACAAAGTACAATGAATTTGAGGTTGTCCTCTGGACACAAGGTACATGGGGATCTGATCGTCGACCTGTAAACGTTTCAGATCCAAACAATTCGCCAAAACGGATTTATAGCGAAATTAATACGATGGCTGGTTTTTGCTATATCAAGCCCTAGCATCATAAGTGCAACAAGTGTCATACATGCCATATCATGCCTTCTTTCAAGCTAGCTCTGATACCATGTTAAATTTTTAGAACTTACTTCAATCTGATCTAGGATCTTAACTGAGAGAACAACATGTACAGCAAATCTACAGCATATCAACCATGGACACAATAATGCAAGCACACAAGAGACACAGAGTTTACTTGGGGAAAACCATAAAGGTGAAAAACCCCAATAACTTCCTCAGAGATAGATAGATCAATGATACAACCAGAATACAAGAGGTAGTCTTCTCCTAGCAGCAAATCCTCCTCCTCCACAAGTGCACCACTCTCCCAATTGTGAGTGCGAGAATAGAATGTGTAAAATGAGAGAGACACACTCTCTATTTATACACTAACTTGACTTGACCTTTACTCAACTAGGTCGGCCTCAACTTAGCCACTTAACATAATGCTGACTGGGCCGACCCCAACTAGGGTGGTCTAATAACCCTTTCACTCACATGGACGACCCCCAATAGGGTGTTCTAATAACCCTTTGACCCACATGACTTATACAAGGCCGACCCCAACAAGGTGGTCTAATAACCCATCAAGTATAAGTTACGACACTTACAATATAAATGATGACACTTTCGTATAGAGGAATAATAACATCTCTATAGGAATACAAACACTTCCGTATAGAGGAATAATACCATCTCTATAGGAGTACAAAATACATATATGAAATACATTCCGAATTTACATATACATCAACAAAGAGCACTAAATCCCTCGCGCTTTCCCAACTCATCACTGATCTCTCCTCCCTTCTACCGTCCCCACAAATCTCCGATGAGTTACCCGACAATCACTTGTTCATCATCTCGTCTGATGACCCATGGTATGGTGAAATTTTGTTATACCTTCGTATCCATCACCAGGCCTCTCGATATCTCCTCTTAGGCAATGTCTTTTACCGGCGAGGGGTTGACACGATTCTCCATCGTTGTCTTACACATGAGGAAGCCGAACACATCCTCAATGAATGTCATAGTGGTGCCTGCGGCGGACATTTCTCTGGAATGGCCACCACCCAAAAGGTCGTCTGCTCTGGATACTTCTGGCCCACACTCTTTACCGACTGCATCACAGCGGTCAAACATTGCCATAATTGCCAACTTTTTGCCCCCAAGGCCTAGACACCACCCGCTCCGTTACACCCAGTCGCCACCGTTGGACCCTTTTGTAAGTGGGCCATCGACTTCATGGAATGTAAACCCTCATCTGCCAACGGCCATAAGTACATCATTGTCGCTGTCGACTACTTCACCAAATGGGCTGAAGCCATGCCCACCTTCAATTGTAAAGTTGACACCACTGCCCATTTCTTTTTTAACCATGTTATCACTCGATTCGGGGTCCCCAAACATTTGGTCTCAAACCATGGTTCACACTTCGAAGATTCCCTTTGGCGCAAGTTATCCACCCTACTGAAGTTCAAACATCAGTATTCTTCTGCTTACTACCCCCAAGGGAACGGCCAAGTAGAGGCCATTAACAAAATTTTAAAAACCATCCTCCAACGCATTATTGACCGGCATAAGTCCAATTGGCACCACATGTTGTTCCCCGCATTATGGGCTTACCGTACATCCACCAAAATCGCCACCGGTTTTACCCTGTTTCATTTAGTTCATGGTGTAGAGTCTGTCCTCCCCATCGAGTGTCAGATACCTGCTTGACACATCGCTGTCGAGCTTCTCCCAAACACCTCCCCACTCGAGCAACGTCTACTATCACTAGAATAAGCTGATGAAGACCATTGTGCCACTCTATAGACCATTGAAGCCGCCAAGAACCGCTCCAAAGTTGGTTACGACAAACATGTCCACCCTCGAACTTTCCGTGAAAGGGACCTCTTCCTCGCCTATGACCAAGCCCACGACAAGACTGGTAAAGGAAAGTTTGAATCCATGTGGCAAGGCCCTTACATCGTGTAGACCTGCCTCAACAATGGGGCATACATTTTAACTGACTTAGAAGGTCACCCTTTGTGCAACCCCCGTAATGGGTTGTATCTTAAACGCTTTTATCCCTAAATAAATCCGTGGCCCCATTAGTCCATATTGTACAGTTTGCTCTCTTTTGGTTTTTCACCTTTTTTACCGCAATCTTACATTCATCATTTTTGCATGACCATCTTCCACCCCATTACATTGGCTTCGCTGATGGAGCAAGCCGCTGGTCTCCAAACCTGGCTTCTGCAGCATGGGTCTTATATTCCCCTTCACATGAATTGATTCACCTTGACGGAATATGTATAGGCGCTGCTACCAATAACCAGGCGGAGTATGATGCTGTGACCGGCCTCCTGACTGCTGCCCTCCAGATGGGCATATGTCACCTTCATGTGTTCCTTGACTCCCAGCTACTTGTCTCCCAGCTCAACAACTGCTACCAGGTGCATGATCCATACCTCTTTAGAAAATTCCTGCGCACAAAATAACTCAGCCGACAATTTGAATCCATCACATTCACCCATGTCCCAAGAGCTCAGAATAGTGTCGCAGATCAAATGGCTAACAACATACTAGATTGGCACATCAATCACACCATGTAAAACCTCCATCATGCATCATCATCTCATCACAAATATATAAAAATCTAAAAAGATTACCAGGGGCATCCACGTGCCTAATCCTACATACATAATGTTGCATAACATAAAATACACAAGGGGCATCCATGTGCCCATCATCCTACACTACTTGCATCCACGTGCAGTACAAACATATAACAAACCATAAGCGCATCCACGTGCGTACACTAAATCATCCTCGCAAAAAGGTGCATCCATGTGCTATATATATATCAAAAAATAAACGTCAATATGCTACACATGTCCTGAGTACCCCCATACTCAGCTATACAAAAAAATATCTATACATCAATATGCCTCATAGAATACATGCCATAGCTACAAAATCAAGGAGGAGTCCCTTGCACTCCCTACTGAGAGTCATACCCTCCATCACTTCCTGCATCAACTGCCTCTGAGTCCTCACCTCGCTCCTCCTCCGGCAGCTCCTCATCCCCTGCAAGATTTTGTGCTCGACCCCTATCCACCAAAATAGCCACTTGGATCGCGATCGATCAGAACTCCCGTGATAGCCTCAGACAGTCCTGAATCACCTCCGGATCCACGTCCCGCCACCCATCATCCGTCACACCTACCAGCAAATGATCTAGAAGCATCCGTACGGACTCCAGAGTCCCCTCAGTGTCTCGTCGACACACCTCCCCTCGGCCTAGCAGGGCTGGTACTGCCACATGCCCCCTACGAGCTACATGTCTTAGTGGTGGTCTCGGGCCAACATCTGCAGATCATACATCAGTCAGTAACAGCATATCAACATCTCAAACCTATCATACACAAAACTTGACATCAACAAGAATCAAGCAAATCAATACATACCATCTGGTCCCCATGCCTTCCTTGGCGGTCGTGGTGCCTCAAGATCCCCGGTGTAGTGTTGGCAGCCAGCAACAACCTCTTCATTTCTTGACAAAATGAAGAGAGATCAGCTCTTTATGTGATTTATCAAATTCAAAAATTATGTTAGAGCACCTTCAAAATCTTTGATTCTGAAGGTACTCTTAATCAAAGGAAAGTGATTTAATGATTCTAGAGCTGATAGGAACTTGATCATAAAACTTGGCTTTTAAGCGAATGTTAGATAAGTTTCGTAAGTTCTCATTAAACCTATTTAAAATATCAAAATGAATTTATGTGACTTAAGGGATTTTTGCCAAGAGAAATATCATAAAACACATTGTTTAGGGTATTATTAGTCCTAAGACTAAGAGAATTTTGAAAGTTAATATCATAAGGAATACCCTATTATGAACTTTGTAAATATCATAGTTAATGTATAGATAAGATTTGTATAAGAAATTTTGTTTTTATATATGATAAATACCCTATATGATAGTATAATGTGTCAATAGGATGTATAAAGGTTTTAAAACTTAGTATTGTACATATATATATAGCTTTGTACATATAAATACAATAAACATTAAAGCTAGCCATTTGATTAATGCCTGCTTAACGTTAAAGTGCGATTTATTATTCTTCATACCACTACGTAATATGATAAAACAGGGATGATTGTTTGATGAACTGGCCATGCAATAAATCAACGGTTAAATCAATAAACGTTTTGGATCGATGAGCTGGTATGAAACGTGGCTTTCACCCCTTGACAGAATCGACAGTTGTATGCATTTGGTTAAATCGTGTTGACAGTGTTAAATGCTTATAGTCATTTCAAGTTACGCCATTGTACCTATTAATTATGAACCACTGTCAATAATCAATGACTGAAATGATGATTCTATCAGTCTTCGTATCGCTGGTTTGCCAAGTTAAGTGGTTATCACTAACAGGCATGGTCAAACGTAGATAGATTGGCATAAATCATGGTGTAGTGTGTAGTTGTAACATTTATCAATCAATGATCGAAGTCCCGCTAAAATGGTAGGTTCAGAGACTAGATTTCTGATTAGATTTGAAGCATGTGAAGATTTTCTATCATGTCGTGTGTGTGGATACCCATTCCCTCTGTTTTCACTTTCCCTTTCATTTCGCGACCAAGTCCAGAAAGTGCTGAAGAAACCATGTCTCCTCTGAATCGTTTTGAGATCTCAGGGTATGAAATTATTGAAGCCAACCAGGAGGTTGCCCAGAGATTCGAGAAAATGGGATGGATGCATTTCTTTCAAAGCTTTGATGGTCATCATGTGGAGATTACCAAAATGTTTGCAATGAGTTTTAAAGATGACAGGGTGCGAATTGGGGGTTTCGAATTTGTTATCAATGAAGACAAAATTGCTGAAGCCACGAAACTTCCCCAAGTGGGAGAACGCTGGTTTAAGGGCATTATGGTTGACAAGAAGAAGTGTTTGGCTTTGTTAATGCCTTTACCAGATAAAACAAAATTGAGGATAGGCGTACCTGTAAAATTTCTAAAGCCCGAATGGAGAGCTTACTATGAAATCTTGGTAAGGTACGTAACCTGTTGTGGACGTTTTTCCCATTTGCACTTGTATCATTTATGGTTGTTGTTAGCAGTAAAGGGTTATAAACTTAATTTTCCCTTCTATCTTTGGCAAAGCCTTAAGAAAATGTCACAGTCTGTAAGGAATTTCAATAACCCTGACAATAGTCTGTGTCACCATGGATTGATTAAAATTTTACTGCAATTCCAATTATCTGCAAAAGGTCTGTCTTGGGATAAATTTCTAGTTGATTGTCAATTGGGGCCAACACAGTATTGGCCTAATCCATCTCCTCGAGCTCGTAGAAGACGAAAAATCATAAATCCTGAGGTTAATAGCTCAGAGGTTAAGAAACTAGAGGCTGTAAACATGTCCATAGACGATAAGGTAAATGAAGATGCTGATAGGGTTTCAGTTCCTTGCGATTCTAGGTAAATATTAAAAGAACCCGAACCTGGTAAGAATGATGGCAACCCTGTAGAATTAAAAGAAGGATCAGCCGAAGACGAAATTGTTAAACCTGATGAATGTGATAAAAATTCTATGCATAAGTTGAATCATTTGGCTCAGGTTTGTTGTGACAAGGAAGGGTTGAATGTTGGAAAATTATCATTTTCACGTAGAGTCACTAGAAGCATGCATAATCTCCATTCGACTCCAAGATATAAGTCTGATCCACAGACTTCCAAATCTACAGCTACTGAACCTACAGTTGTAAATATTGAGGATGATATTCCGATGCCTGTCCCTAACACAATGGATGTAGGGAATTCCGCTACTGCGCAGGGGAGTGATGTGCAATCAGGTGAGGTCGAGGGCAATCAACCAGAAATAAACGTTGACACTGTAGAACTTGAAACATTACACAATCAGCATTATGACAGTCCTCGTTCTCCTCTTGTAGCTAGAGAAGACGAAACCCTGCAACAGGTATTAGGAAATATTTATCAAGATAAAAACACAGAGTCCAGAGGAAAGCGTAAACAGTGTACAGCCTTATTGGAAGAAGAAAACAAAACTTTCAGGAAAGAATTGCTAGAATGTATTGACAGGTGGAAAAGGGCCAACATGAAGAAGAATCAACTCAAGAAATCCAAGAAATCAATATTAAAAATGAATCAGCTGCTATTGGAACGAATTGAAAAACAAAATGTTAAAATTATCAGGTTGAAGGCTAAATTAGCCGAAGCTAGAAGAGTAGTCGTTCTTCATAATGAGGCTTAATAGTTTTCTCTTCTCTTATGTCGCAGTATAACAGGTAATGGTTATTTCGATTTTGCATGCCTGAAAAATCAGAGATTTTACAGGCATGCATTTATAATTTTTAAATATTTCTGTTAACTGTGTTAAATTGATTTTAATTTAATGCATTGATTGAATTTAATGCAGGAAGTTTTATCACCGCTTTCTTCCAAGAATACAGGACGTGGTTGATGCGATGGCATGGAAATGTAGCCGATTTGTTACAAGCTGGAGTTTTGTGAATGGGCAAGAACTTTCTGAGAAGTCTCGACTCAGGCTAGTCGATTCTATTTTTAGTAGTAGGTGTAATTAGATTCCCTTTTGGTTAAATAATTTCCTATAATGTTGCATGCAACATTTATAGAAAAACCGACTCCCACTAGTATATGAATGAAGATTTTTGATGAACTCGATGATGGATGGAGTGTGGAAGAAAACTTGTTGAAATATATTTTATTGCTAGTATTACATCAAACTTGAAGCTGAAGCTTTTATGTGGATGATACTGGATATCTGCGAATGATACTGTGACTGGTATTCATTTTTGGATCTTATATATATGCATATATTTCGGTTTGTCATCTTCTATTTATATGTAAACTCTGTGTGCTGTGACACATTGATTTTTAAATAATTTTCTCACTTTATCGTCTCAAGTTAGTTATTGATTGAATATGTCATTATGGTTTTGTTCATTAGTGTGTTCACTATAAACATTAGCTTGAATGATATACTTTCCTGTTTATTTAAAATTTCATTTGTATGTTAATGGTGAATTTTAAATAAGCATTATTTCAAATTCAAATGACTGTCTTGATAGATAATTATTAATCAGTTTTGGAAGTGAAATTTGACTGTGTGCTTTAGGTTAAATCTCATCTCCATTTCTATATAGCAGAGTTACTGTTGTTATGACTTAAATGTGTTTTGTTTATATCATACTTCAATTTTATGTTATTGATTAATGATTAATATTAGTTTCAAATTTGCTCTCAGCTAAGATAGGGTTAAATAGGATAGATAGATCAATTAGTTTTAAAGTTTATTTTATCAAGCATTGTTAAATCATTCTGCATACTGTAATTAAGCTTTCATATTTAGAAAATTCCCCAAAAATCGAAGTCTTTCCTTACGAAAGCAACTTTAGGACATTTGTAGATATATAGATAGGATAAACATTAGAATAGGTTAGATTTTGCTAGTTTTAAGGTTGCTTTAAGAGACAAACTAGCTGGTAGCAGGACCATAACCTGCGAGGTCTTGTTAATTCAAACACACCGGACGCTGCTTTAAGTTGATTGTGTGGATAAAACCTCTTTATTGGCTCTGATTCATAAAATCAGGCCAACAAATGGCGCTAGAAGGAGGGCTTGAATTAAGTAATGGCAGGTGAAACTAATGAAAAATGTCCAACCAGCCAACAGTCTTCGGAAGTTAGTAGATCACCTCTTATCGAAACTGTAAGGAATATCCTTGAACGTGATCCTATTACTTCTCCCTTTACTCCTGCACAAAGTGCTCAAACTCTAGAAGAATCCATACATATCCTTACCAGAGCTTATGCTAATCAGTTAGGTATTACTCCAATAGATTATGGTCTTCCTAGACAACAGCGACATAACCCACAATTGACCATAGTTACAGAATATTTGGAGATAACTGGTAGTACTCCTCAACATCAAGCTGAAAGTTATCAAAGACAGATTACACAAACCAATACCACAAGGAGGTTAATCTCAGGAAGTGGTTCTGATCAGCCACCTTCTCCTCCTAAATCACCACCCAATAGTCCAAGATCTTCTCATTCAGAGAGTTCCTCTAGTTCTCAAGGAAGTCCAATGGCAGGAAATGCAGGAGGAGGAGGTAATCCTCCACCCCCCCCACCTAATCCACAGCTCCCTTGGTTAAGGGCAGCTGCTGTAGCAATTCCTGGGGTACAACACCCATTACCAAAACATTCAGATAAAATTCTTCCTAAGTTTAACCCAGATGACAAAGAACCTGCAGAGGTGCATATTGATAAATTCATGTTGGCTGTTCAAACTTTAAATGTTCAGCATGAAGATGTTGTTTGTCGATTGTTTCCTCTCACCTTTGAGGGAAGAGCTTCTACCTGGTACTTTTCATTAGTACAAGGATCTATTACAAATTGGGAGGAATTTAATAAAGCTTTTTTAGATAAATTCGGGGAAGATAAAACACCTGCTCTTTTAGCCCTAGAATTATCTAGAATTAAAATGGAACCCAAAGAAAGGATTAAAGACTTTAATCAAAGGTTTCTAACATTGAAAAATAAAATTCCAATTGCTTCTCAACCTCCGGAAGATATAATCATTGAAAATTATACATCAGCCTTACCTAGGAATTCTGGAATGTTTGTGAAGAGGGCTGGAAAAACAACACTGATAGAAACATTCGATGAAGCAATTAAAGTAGAAAAAGATTTCATGTCTTATGAACCAGAGAGAAGTGGTAAATCTGATTCTTTTCCTCGAAGGAAAGTAGAAAAGTCTAGTTCAGATAAAGATAAAGCTTTCGATGTAGAACAGCTACAAAACGCTATTCGAACGTTAACCAATGAAGTTATAGGGTTAAAAAAGACTAGTTCTGAAGCTTCTCCTTCTAGGGATTACTTCAGAAACCAATTTAGACAAAACCCAAACACGAATAATAAGAATACACCCCCAGATGTAGCTGCTAATGAAGAGATCTTTAATACAATTCGAGCTGTTCTATCTTTGTCTAAAACACCTAGTCAAGAGATAAATGAAAGTAAAGAAGATGAAGAATCTGAAAATGAGGATGATTCAGAAGAACCTCAACAAATTAATGGTCATTTCTGGGATAATTTTGTGAAAAAACATGAGGACAGAAGTCCACCCTCAGGACAACATGCATATAATACACGTAGTAAAGCAATTGCAAATACTCCTGGAGCTTCAAGTTCCACTTCAAACACTGATAATAATAACTCACAACCAAACAAACAAACTCAATCCGGCAAGCAAACTCAGCCAAATAAGGGTACCCAAACCATTCAAAATGCTCCAAAGTTGGATTTACAATATGACATAATTGAGGATTTGAAGAAGACATGTGCAAACATTAGTATGTACGATCTCCTTCAAATCTATCCAATGCCTAATAGTCATATTATTAATCCTGCAGTAAGTTCGATCGTCCCTAATACAAAGCAAAATGTTGCTGCAAACAGTTCAAGCAATGACCCAACAGCAACTGATAAAGGGAAAACATCAACCGATAAAGCTTCTTTGATAGGTAAGAATTCTAAGTCAACTACACCTCCATTCTTACTTACCTTTGAGATTTTTAATAGGAATGTCCACAACTGCATGGTTGATTCCGGAGCATCTTCTAATGTTATGCCTTTATCTGTGTGTAAGAAATTAAATGGCAAATTTGTTCCATCTAATGCACAAATAACTCAATTAGATAGAACAAATGTTAAGGTTGTCGGAGAGATGAAAGATGTCTTAATTAGGATTGCTTGTAATCCTTCAGTTTATCAAATCATAGACATCGTAATTGCTGATATTCCAGATGCATATGGACTATTCTTAAGTAGGGATTGGTCTCAACAACTAAATGGTTTCTTTGCCACTGATTGGTCAACCTTGTGGTTACCAAAAAATGGAAAATCAAATCAGATAAAGATACATAGAGAAAGGTACATGAAACATACTATTACAGAACTACATGATCCTAGTGAACCTGTGTTATTTTCTGATTCTATTATGGGAAACTATATGTATGAATTAGGTTTTGGAAATTTCAAAGCTGAAAACTCTCTTCTTTCTGAAAATAGCCAGCAATCTGAGATTTGTAATGTAACAGTTATTTCTCCTAACTGTTCCCTTAAGGAGACCATTGGTGATGAAAATAATGTAAATATTGCAAATATCATAGAAAGTAAAGTGATTGTACATAATTCTATTTGGACTCTTTATTTCGATGGTGCAAAATCCAAAGAAGGAGCAGGAGCCGGTTGTTTACTAATAGATCCTCAAGATAATAAGACTTGTATAGCCTGTAGACTAGAATTTAGTTGTACAAATAATATAGTTGAATATGAAGCTTTGATTCAAGGATTGAAAAAAGCAATCGATTTGGGCATCAAAGAGATAGTGGTTTATGGCGATTCACAGATCATCGTTAGACAGGTGCGTAATTCCATTCATTGCTTATCTGAACATTTGCAAAGTTATCAGAAAGAGGTATGGAATCTTATCACATATTTTGATGCATTTAACATAAATTCTGTTCCTAGAAGTCAAAATCAAGAAGCAGACTTATTGGCAAATGTAGCTTCCAAGTTGATTCCTTCAGAAAATTTTTCACCAGAATTCTTTTCTGTTGAATTAATTTTTAGGCCCTCCATACCTGATAACATTTTTAATTGGCGTGTGTTTGACAATGATACACATGTACTGCATTTTCTGACAAATGATGGAATCTTCAAAGATTCGGCAATAGATGAAATCACTCACGACGACAATTTACGAGATTTTTCGGTAATTAATGATTTTTGTTCAATTGAGAAAGCCTGTCGAACAGGTAAAACCCGTTCCCAACTCAGTATTGAGATTAGAAATTTTTTTTGATTTGCAGGATAAGTTTAAGTCAGTTCCTAATTGTAAAATAAATAGCTCTTGCATGAAATATGAAACTATCAATTTGGGAACAGAATCTAATCCCCAAACTATAAACCTAGGAATAGATTGTGATCCTGTAGAAAAAACAGCTTTCATAAAATTATTCAAGGAGTTTAAAGATATATTTGCATGGACATATGATGACTTAAAAACATTCAATACTCAAGTCATGCAACATATAATTCCAATTAAACAAGAATCAAAACCTTTTCAGCAGAAGTTAAGAAAATATCACCCATCATTAGAAGCAACAATTAAAAAAGAACTGAATAAATTGTTAGCTGCCAAGATCATTTTCCCTGTTAGACACACCCAATGGGTAGCAAACTTAGTTCCAGTTAGAAAGAAAAATGGGGATATAAGATTATGTGTCGATTTTAGAAATTTAAATAAGGCTTCTGAAAAAGATAACTACCCTGTTCCACCCATTGAACAAATTCTTCAGAAAGTGTCTGGGTCTGAGATACTGTCTCTCCTTGATGGTTTCTCAGGGTACAACCAAATACTAGTCTCCCCGGATGATCAATTAAAAACAGCTTTTAGAACTCCATGGGGAACGTACGCATACCGTAAGATTCCCTTTGGGTTAATCAATGCGGGAGCAACATTTCAACGAGCTATGGATATTGCCTTTAGAGGCTTAATCAGTCATTCAGTCGTTGTCTATTTGGATGACGTTACTGTCTACTCTAAACATCGGCCTGATCATCTTAACCATTTGAGAAAAGTGTTTGAACGATGTAGAAAATTTGGAATATCTTTAAATCCTAAGAAAACAATATTTGCTGTTTCAGAAGGTATCTTGTTAGGATGTGTAGTATCAAAACACGGAATCATGATTGATCCTGAAAGAACACAAGCTATTTCAAAGATTACTTTCCCTTCCAGCAAGAAAGGAATGCAGTCATTCTTAGGGAAAATTAATTTTGTTAGGAGATTCATTCCTAGTTTTTCAGAGACCGTTCGTCCTTTGCAGAAAATGATTAAAAAAGATGCTGTGTTTAATTGGGGACAAACTGAAAAAGAATCCTTTCAGAAAATTTTAGAAGCTATTTCAGAAGCTCCTAGTCTTCTAAGTCCAGATTTCAACAAGGATTTTATATTATATACCTTTGCTTCTGATATTGCGTATGCAGCAGTATTAACCCAATTAAATCAACAAAATAATGAGGTTCCAATTTCGTTCATGAGTTCGAATTTTAAAGGTGCTGAACTAAACTATCATGAAGTGGATAAACAAGCTTATGTCGTTTTTAAAGCGGTAAAACATTTTCGTCCTTACTTGTTAAAATCCAAAACAAAAGTAATTGTACCTTATTCTTCAGTAAGAAATTTGTTGGTACAAAAAGATTTAGGAGAAAAAAGGGCACCTTGGATGACAGCTCTTCAAGAGTATGACTTAAAAATCAAACCATCAACGATAATTAAAGGACAAGGGTTGTGTAAATTGGCTGCTGAAGCTGCTCATTTGCTTGATGATAAAACTGAAATTGTCATTAATGAAGATTTACTTACCAGAGAAATCTATTTTTATCCACCACCTCAAGATTCTTGGTACATAGACATACGAATACTTCTGGAAACAGGGACTTCCCCTGATTACTTAGACCCGAAAAAGAGAAGAGCCCTCAGGTTGAAATCTGCCCCATACTTATTAATAGATAATGTCCTCTTTCGGAAAAATTCAGATGGGGTATACCTTCGATGTTTAGATAAAGATGAAACATAAACAATTCTGAAAGAATTACATTCTGGGCCAGCAGGAGGTCATTTCGGTGGAGAAACCACAGCTCATAAAATTCTTAGGGCTTGTAGTGTCCCCTCTATCGTACCATCGAGATAGAGAGAATCACTGTGCTCAATCCGGGCAATTTGTCCCATATTCATTATAATTAAAACTCATTGATATAAAACAGGTATATGTGAAATGCTATAGAACAGAACAAGGATTAAATAAAACATGCTGATATCTAACATGCATTCACGTTTCTGTGTCAGTCATGAAATAAAGATCTTTGCAGTATTATAAAAGATCATATGGAAATGCATAATCGTTTAAAAACAGAGTTGAAGCAAATTTATTAACAGATCCATGATACATTCAAAATATTCATCAAATAAGTAATTGCAATGTAATACAGGGGAATACTTATCTTATACAAAAGTAGTCCCATGCAACTGGCTATGCAACTGCAACGTTCCACCCAACCATAGGCCAGTGTGCTCCTTAATCTCTCAGCACCACTGCCACCCCCGAGCTGGGCATGATTTCTACAAGGAACCAGGGAACAGCAGACTCATACATAGCCAAGCATACACAAGATGAGCCAAGCCAATCTGCGATTGGGTTTATCAGGCTGCTAGGAAATGGAAAGGAAGAATTGCTAAGCTAGTGAGCTCAACCACAGAGCTATGGGTACCCCTCCCAGATCTATTCAGCTTGGTACTCACAATGCCTACACACCCAACACAAGGAAGTATCCTCTTCACTGTCACACAGTCCCTCAAGCCATACCTTCCTTTCTAGTGCTCTCAGGGTGTGCATAGAAAAGTAGCCAGCCCTCTTGATCTCCCTGAGAGGATACTCTCTACACTAGGTTTATCAAGCTAATTCTGTCCACTACCATTCCAGTTTCTTGCTTACAGGTTCAAATCCAAAACAGGATGCACTTAACAACAACCACAACTGTTGGGCATGAAGAAAAAATTTTCCACAGTGGAATGCAGGAGATGGGGTTTCAGCTCACTCAGAAAAACGTGGGAATCCACAAAAACGAAATGGGAAGTTGGTGAACAGCCCAGGAAGCCAAATCCGTTTTTAGAAAAACGTCCCTGGACATTGAGGAGCAAAAACGACCTCCACCCAGTCCCCAATTCGTGGCCCTTCTCTCCCAGGCTGCTATATATGCAAAAACGAACCTCCAGGCATGGAAAAATGCAGGATTTTTGCTGAAAAACGTGAAGGGAAAAGCCCAGATAGCTCCCACTGCGTGCATGAATGAAGACTGCCCATTCCCCATGGCTTTGGGCACCATTTCGTGGGTGGTTTCTTGCCCCACAAGCAAAAACACGATTTTCCAAGTTGATGGCTTGCCCATGCACAAAAATGGCTTGCCCATACTTCCTCATTTCCAAGGCATTAACTGCCTTAACCAATTTCTTGGAAGAATTAAATGATTGAGTGCATGAGACAAAATGGGTAGTTGGTGGTTTATGGGTTTCCCCATTGACACATGGATTAACACCATTCCCCAAGGGTTTGAATAATTTCCCTCCCTTTTCCTTCTAGAGTCATGCCCCATCTCTTTTGTTGCATTGCATAGCCGGATGTGGGTTTTTCATTGATAATTCATAATTACATGATGTCTTATATACATTGTGCCCATCTCACACAAGAACCATGGGCATCTATTTTTAATTTCCGATTCATGAAACGCTAAATCAATGGTGGGGCCTTGGCCTTGAGCTCCTCACCATGATTAAATTACAATATTTACATCATTTACGGTTTAATACAAAGGGGGTCAAAATGGGGACATTACAGGGCTGGTTATTATTGGCCTACCTTGTTTAGAGATTCTTATACTTTCGTCAGGAGGTGTCAAGAGTGTCAACTTGCCGCAGGAAGAGTTAAAAAATCTGCTTTCCCTTTACAACCTATTTCAGCTGAAAGACCCTTTCAGCAGTGGGGTATCGATATAGTAGGTCCAATAAACCCTCCCTCATCAATGCAACACAAGTATATAATAACTGCAACTGATTATTTCACTCGTTGGGCTGAGGATGCACCGTTAAAAGTTGTGAATACTAATCAAGTTATATTATTTTTGGAATTCTTTATCGTAACAAGATTTGGTGTTCCTGATTCTTTCGTCTTCGATAATGCATCATATTTTTCATCAATTGAATTGACTCAGTTTGCTTTAGAAAAAGGAATAAGAATCAGATATTCAGCTAATTACCATCCTCATGGGAATGGTCTAGCTGAATCAACAAACAAAAATTTATTGAAAATTCTTCAAAGAACTGTTTCAGTTCACCATCGGAATTGGCATACAGAATTGGGCAATGCTCTTTGGGCAGACAGAGTAACTCCAAAAGCTGCAATAGGTAATTCACCATTTTTCTTGGTGTATGGAACTGAAGCTATTCTTCCGCCAAATTTGTTCTTACCTTCATTACAGTTAGCTCAGTCTTTCCAAGAAGAAGAATGCCCAGCAATGGAAAAAAGAATTAATGCATTGCTAAAATTAGAAGAAGATAGAGAAAAGTCAAAACAACACTTTAACAAACATCAACAGATTGTTAAGTCTTGGTTTGACCAATCATTTAGCTCTGATCGCGAATTTCAGGTAGGAGACTTGGTCTTAAAATGGGATAAAGCTCATGAAGTTAAGGGTAATCATACTAAGTTTCAAAAACTGTGGTTAGGTCCCTTTGTTATTTCTGAAAAAATAGGTCCAAGTACCTTTCGATTGCAAACACTTGAAGGACAGTCCGAGACATTCCCTGTGAATGGACTGATTCTTAAGAAATATTTCTGTTAATAATTGCTGTCTAAAAATGTATATACTTATTCGCTGTTTGTAAATAATTTATATTTTTGTATATACACTAGCAAACTGTATATGAGTCAAATTTCTGTCAATATCAAATACTTCAGATTGTTAAAATTTATGTATATAACTAGTCTTTAAAACAGAAATATGTAATTAACAACTGTAATTAGTATAAATAAATAAGATCAGTTTACTCATCAGTCTTTAAAATTTTGATTTAAACTGAAATCTTTTAAAATTTGTTCGGATTGATCAAAATCTCTTGAATTTGTAAAAAACCTTCGTTATTTCTATTTATAAGTATTTCTTGGATTTTCTTTCATCTGGTTATTTTCTTAAATAAGGATAGTTTATTATATATCTTTTTCGAAGCTCGTGCTTTTGAAAAATCTTTATAGATTTCTATCATCAGTTTAGAAAACTTTTGTCATTTGAGAACTGTCTAGCATCTGTTCCAGTTAATAAGAAGCTAAAGTGAGAGACAGAAGGTCTCAGTAATGAGCCGGTCTGATCAGAATCATAAATATCATTGGTATGACATTATTAGGAAACTAGTAATGGCTTTTGGTCTTGAAACCAAAAGATAAGGGGTCTCATCACGAGCCAGCTGATTCATTTTCTGGTGATATTCATGACTGACATTACTATTTGGTTACCATGCTAGGTGATGATCTCTCATTTTAGTTAAAACAAAATTAATAAAAATCCCAATAAGACACAACTTTTGCCTGAAGAATAGGAGGTCTCAGTAATGAGCCGGCCTAATCATGATCATCAGTGTTGCCTGGAATAACTTCATTTCTGATCACCAGGGTGATGGATTTTGATTTTAAATTAAAAGACAGGAGATCTCATCACGAGTCGACCTGCTTATTTCAGACAACTCTCGTGAATGATACTATCACATTGGGACACCAAACCCAGATAGTAGTCTTCAGACATAATTATCATTTTTTTTATTTAAAAAAAAAAGAGAAGAACAGCAAAGCAAGAAACAAGAAAATTACTATACCATGGAATAGGTTCTAGATAGTTTTCAGAGGAACAGTATTCGATGCTGATGGTAAGATCATCTTTACTAAGAAGTACTGGTTTCGATGAAGATATTTGTAAGCCTATCTCTAATCAAATGTTTGTTTCAAAAAGATGAAGTATTTCTGGGTTATACTTATGAATCTGAATAAACAAAGGTTTGACATGAATAAAGGATTTTGATTATTTTTAACAGATTTCTAAGATTTCATTTTGATCATCTTGTTTTAAGCAGAGATAACTGGTTCACCCAGGTCGTCGCCATTTGTTGGAAGCCAGCAACAACCTCTTCATTTCTTGACAAAATGAAGAGAGATCAGCTCTTTATGTGATTTATCAAATTCAAAAATTATGTTAGAGCACCTTCAGAATCTTTGATTCTGAAGGTACTCTTAATCAAAGGAAAGTGATTTAATGATTCTAGAGCTGATAGGAACTTGATCATAAAACTTGGCTTTTAAGCGAATGTTAGATAAGTTTCGTAAGTTCTCATTAAACCTATTTAAAATATCAAAATGAATTTATGTGACTTAAGGGATTTGTGCCAAGAGAAATATCATAAAACACATTGTTTAGGGTATTATTAGTCCTAAGACTAAGAGAATTTTGAAAGTTAATATCATAAGGAATACCCTATTATGAACTTTGTAAATATCATAGTTAATGTATAGATAAGATTTGTATAAGAATTTTTTTTTTTACATATGATAAATACCCTATATGATAGTATAATGTGTCAATAGGATGTATAAAGGTTTTAAAACTTAGTATTGTACATATATATATAGCTTTGTACATATAAATACAATAAACATTAAAGCTAGCCATTTGATTAATGCCTGCTTAACGTTAAAGTGCGATTTATTATTCTTCATACCACTACCTAATATGATAAAACAGGGATGATTGTTTGATGAACTGGCCATGCAATAAATCAACGGTTAAATCAATAAACGTTTTGGATTGATGAGCTGGTATGAAACGTGGCTTTCACCCCTTGACAAAATCGACAGTTGTATGCATTTGGTTAAATCGTGTTGACAGTGTTAAATGCTTACAGTCATTTCAAGTTACGCCATTGTACCTATTAATTATGAACCACTGTCAATAATCAATGACTGAAATGATAATTCTATCAGTCTTCGTATCGCTGGTTTGCCAAGTTAAGTGGTTATCACTAACAGGCATGGTCAAACGTAGATAGATTGGCATAAATCATGGTGTAGTGTGTAGTTGTAACATTTATCAATCAATGATCGAAGTCCCGCTAAAATGGTAGGTTCAGAGACTAGATTTCTGATTAGATTTGAAGCATGTGAAGATTTTCTATCATGTCATGTGTGTGGATACCCATTCCCTCTGTTTTCACTTTCCCTTTCATTTCGCGACCAAGTCCAGAAAGTGCTGAAGAAACCATGTCTCCTCTGAATCGTTTTGAGATCTCAGGGTATGAAATTATTGAAGCCAACCAGGAGGTTGCCCAGAGATTCGAGAAAATGGGATGGACGCATTTCTTTCAAAGCTTTGATGGTCATCATGTGGAGATTACCAAAATGTTTGCAATGAGTTTTAAAGATGACAGGGTGCGAATTGGGGGTTTCGAATTTGTTATCAATGAAGACAAAATTGCTGAAGCCACGAAACTTCCCCAAGTGGGAGAACGCTGGTTTAAGGGCATTATGGTTGACAAGAAGAAGTGTTTGGATTTGTTAATGCCTTTACCAGATAAAACGAAATTGAGGATAGGCGTACCTGTAAAATTTCTAAAGCCCAAATGGAGAGCTTACTATGAAATATTGGTAAGGTACGTAACCTGTTGTGGATGTTTTTCCCATTTGCACTTGTATCATTTACGGTTGTTGTTAGAAGTAAAGGGTTATAAACTTAATTTGCCCTTCTATCTTTGGCAAAGCCTTAAGAAAATGTCACAGTCTGTAAGGAATTTCAATAACCCTGACAATAGTCTGTGTCACCATGGATTGATTAAAATTTTACTGAAATTCCAATTATCTGCAAAAGGTCTGTCTTGGGATAAATTTCTAGTTGATTGTCAATTGGGGCCAACACAGTATTGGCCTAATCCATCTCCTCGAGCTCGTAGAAGACGAAAAATCATAAATACTGAGGTTAATAGCTCAGAGGTTAAGAAACCAGAGGCCGTAAACATGTCCATAGACGATAAGGTAAATGAAGATGCTGATAGGGTTTCAGTTCCTTGCGATTCTAGGGAAATATTAAAAGAACCCGAACCTGGTAAGAATGATGGCAACCCTGTAGAATTAAAAGAAGGATTAGCCGAAGACGAAATTGTTAAACCTGATGAATGTGATAAAACTTCTATGCATAAGTTGAATCATTTGGCTCAGTTTTGTTGTGACAAGGAAGGGTTGAATGTTGGAAAATTATCATTTTCACGTAGAGTCACTAGAAGCATGCATAATCTCCATTCGACTCCAAGATATAAGTCTGATCCACAGACTTCCAAATCTACAACTACTGAACCTACAGTTGTAAATATTGAGGATGATATTCCGATGCCTGTCCCTAACACAATGGATGTAGGGAATTCCGCTACTGCACAGGGGAGTGATGTGCAATCAGGTGAGGTCGAGGGCAATCAACCAGAAATAAACGTTGACACTGTAGAACTTGAAACATTACACAATCAACATTATGACAGTCCTCGTTCTCCTCTTGTAGCTAGAGAAGACGAAACCCTGCAACAGGTATTAGGAAATATTTATCAAGATAAAAACACAGAGTCCAGAGGAAAGCGTAAACAGTGTATAGCCTTATTGGAAGAAGAAAACAAAACTTTCAGGAAAGAATTGCTAGAATGGATTGACAGGTGGAAAAGGGCCAACATGAAGAAGAATCAACTCAAGAAATCCAAGAAATCAATATTAAAAACGAATCAGCTGCTATTGGAACGAATTGAAAAACAAAATGTTAAAATTATTAGGTTGAAGGCTAAATTAGCCGAATCTAGAAGAGTAGTCGCTCTTCATAATGAGGCTTAATAGTTTTCTCTTCTCTTATGTCGCAGTATAACAGGTAATGGTTATTTCGATTTTGCATGCCTGAAAAATCGGAGATTTTACAGGCATGCATTTATAATTTTTAAATATTTCTGTTAACTGTGTTAAATTGATTTTAATTTAATGCATTGATTGAATTTAATGCAGGAAGTTTTATCACCGCTTTCTTCCAAGAATACAGGACGTGGTTGATGCGATGGCATGGAAATGTAGCCGATTTGTTACAAGCTGGAGTTTTGTGAATGGGCAAGAACTTTCTGAGAAGTCTCGACTCAGGCTAGTCGATTCTATTTTTAGTAGTAGGTGTAATTAGATGCCCTTTTGGTTAAATAATTTCCTATAATGTTGCATGCAACATTTATAGAAAAACCGACTCCCACTAGTATATGAATGAAGATTTTTGATGAACTCAATGATGGATGGAGTGTGGAAGAAAACTTGTTGAAATATATTTTATTGCTAGTATTACATCAAACTTGAAGCTGAAGCTTTTATGTGGATGATACTGGATATCTGCGAATGATACTGTGACTGGTATTCATTTTTGGATCTTATATATATGCATATATTTCGGTTTGTCATCTTCTGTTTATATGTAAACTCTGTGTGCTGTGACACATTGATGTTTAAATAATTTTCTCACTTTATCGTCTCAAGTTAGTTATTGAATGAATATGTCATTATGGTTTTGTTCATTAGTGTGTTCACTATAAACATTAGCTTGAATGATATACTTTCCTGTTTATTTAAAATTTCATTTGTATGTTAACGGTGAATTTTAAATAAGCATTATTTCAAATTCAAATGACTGTCTTGATAGATAATTATTAATCAGTTTTGGAAGTGAAATTTGACTGTGTGCTTTAGGTTAAATCTCATCTCCATTTCTATATAGCAGAGTTACTGTTGTTATGACTTAAATGTGTTTTGTTTATATCATACTTCAATTTTCTGTTATTGATTAATGATTAATATTAGTTTCAAATTTGCTCTCAGCTGAGATAGGGTTAAATAGGATAGATATCTCAATTAGTTTTAAAGTTTATTTTATCAAGCATTGTTAAATCATTCTGCATACTGTAATTAAGCTTTCATATTTAGAAAATTCCCCAAAAATCGAAGTCTTTCCTTATGAAAGCAACTTTAGGACATTTGTAGATATATAGATAGGATAAACATTAGAATAGGTTAGATTTTGCTAGTTTTAAGGTTGCTTTAAGAGACAAACTAGCTGGTAGCAGGACCATAACCTGCGAGGTCTTGTTAATTCAAACACACCAGACGCTGCTTTAAGTTGATTGTGTGGATAAAACCTCTTTATTGGCTCTGATTCATAAAATCAGGCCAACATGTAGTCCATATCTCTGTATGGATAATCATCTAGTGTCAGCGGCATCTGCAACCACTGAAGGTAGAGCTCTTGGGTGAAGTATCTCCCAACATCACCGCCACCCCGTCGACGCATCATCTCTCCCCACCGCACCATGCGCGGCTCCCTCAGTCCTCCCGCCCTGACCAGCACCTGCGGCCACAGTGTAGGTACCCGCTCCATGAAGAAGGCACAAAGAAAGGATCCATAACAGAATCCCTTGCCAGATTCCTTAACCGATGTCAGCTACCACTGGACACAAGTGAGGAACATCTGGCCCCAAGCATAATATACACCATCCAGCACCCGCTCCACCAGCTGCATCTGGCCCCCGGACACCTTCTCAGGTGATTGGGACCCCAAAACCTGAACCACGCACGCTGCAATCGCCTGTACTGCTGGCTCCCGCAGGTCCACCACCCGGAGTGCATTCCTCTGCACCCTAGCCTCTGGAGCGCAGTACCGCTCCAACATATCCTCCATATCCACATCTACGGATATTCATGGCTGCGTATCAGCCACCCTACCCAGACAGGGAAACCCCATCAAGAAGTATACATCTACGAGGGTGAGATCCACCCTCTCTCCCTGCACCCTGAATGCATGAATGTCCGGCTCCCAAAAGCTCACTAATCGGTTTAGCAGCAGTGCTGCTGAAGGCATCATAGGCACCTGTGCAAACTTCAGCAGCCCGCATAACCCCAACGTAGACCGCACATGCCGATCCCTCCGGATGACATCCACTATGTCATCCGGGACATCCTGCTCTCGCCAAAGCACCAACGGCATCCTGTCAATCACACAAGGCAAACTCATCATACTCATGCCAAAGAAATAACCCTTTCCCCCCTGGGGAAACCCTAAAAGCTTGATCCCAATCGCGGCTTTAGGCCCCCTTGCCGTGGTTTTCGACCGCGGCTGTCAGGGCTATAGCTGTGGTCCGGTACCATGCCTGTAGGAGCTGAGCTCGCGGTCCCAAAACGCGAGTCCAACCTCGGAACTCGCGGTCTAGGACCGCGTATTCCGACCCAGAACTCGCGGTCCCCGTCCGCGTAATCAGCCCTAGAACCCGTGGTCCCTGACCGCGGTTCCACCCCACAAACCCGCGGTCCACCCCATGTGGACCGTACAAAAACTCCCATGGGACCCACTACCCCCCCTGAACCCAATGAAAATGCAGGTATGAGTTTATCGGAATACTTGTAACTCTCGGATCTGAAAACGGCCAGTCGGATCGTCCAGAAACACCAACTCAGCTCTGGTCCACTCTGATCACTGATTCACTAGTCAAAGTCAACAAGTCCAAATGACACTTGTCATGTTGGACCCACTTACTATTTATAGTCCGTTGACTTTTTCTTGTTTTGGCCATTCTGAACCCATACGGAGGCCATTTTTCGAACTGTTTCCACCACTGGAATCAACACGACGAGACCGTCATGATGGTCAACTTGTTTTCTTATTTTTTCTACATCATTTTTTGAGCATTTTTTAGACACCACTAGTCGCCTCGGTTTGCATGCCACTTTGGTTGCTCTTCGTTTTTGATATATTTTATATCGTCGGATTCATTTTTTTGAGCCCGTGATGATGCTTGAGATAATTTCTCACTCTCACCCCCAGATTTTTTGGGTATTTTTTCCAAAACACCCCCTGTCGCCTCGGTTTGCGTGCCACTTTGGCCGTTCTCCATTTTTGACACTTTTTATATCGTCGGATCCATTTTTCTAAGCTCGTGATGATACTTGAGATCATGTCTCGCTCTCACCAGGTACAGTTTCACCATTGTGTCCTGACACCTTGCTGCCTCGATTTGCACACCACATCGGCCGCCATCGGATTGTTCCACATTTTTACATGAGCCATTCACTCATTTCATACTGCAATTATTTCATTATTTTTCCACCATTCATTATCCCGCAAGGAGGCCCACTAGTGTTCCCCCCTACCCTCGTTCTTGGTCATCATCAATGTTCCTTGATTGAGCACTTCCTCCTTGCCTGACCATTCCTTTTGTTCGGTATAATTTTATCCCTTTTTCGGGCTGGACAAGTCCTTTACGAAAAAGGCACTTAGGGAGTTTCTGTTAAGCTCTTTTCTGACTCCTAAAACAATAAAAATATCGTCGAGCAATCTTGCTTCCTTTCATGCTCATTAAAGTACCTGACAGGGTGTCTATCTGGTATAAGTTTAACCCTTTTCCGGACCTGGTAGACTAATTACGAAAAAGGAATACTCTAGTCACACCGGCTAGAAGAGTTCTTCATTGCATCCTTTTATGCTTCTTCAGGCCTTGGAGACTAACACACAAAAAAGCACCCCCCTGGAGTCTTCTTATTTGCTTTTAGACTCTCTAAAATTGAAAGCAACCACAAGCATGCACCGTCCTGGGCTCGTACAAATCCACATGACGGTACCATTCCATTATTTTAGAGTCTTTTTATCGCTTTCAGACTCCTTAAAATTGAAAGCAATCATGAGCATGAACTATCCTGGGCTCGTATAAATCCACATGACAGTACCATTTTAAACACGCTTCTTCTAGTTCCTTAACCCATGAAGAAGTCCCCCCATGCCTCTTGGCACTATGATCGATCATCTCAGCAGCACCCCCAGTAAGGTCGCCTTTGTTCAGAGTATCCTGCAGTCTCCTGCCACTTTCCACCAACTTGAGTACCACTCACCCCAGTCACTATCCTTGATCCATTACAGCTGTGATCCCTTTCCCTCCAGTCAGTTTCATATGTTGCCCAATCATCCCCCATATTCATACTCTGAAGAAAGGAAGTTTGAGTCCACCCACTCTACTTGCCCAGTTATCCCCCACAATATGTCAGTCCTACCATTAGTACTCTCACACTTCGGTTCTCCACCTCGCGCTCCTATCAAGGAAACATCATTGCCTTGCTAGTTGTAGGTCTCCCTCTGTCGACGACAGCCCCTCCATTCCAGAGGATAGACCCAGAGGTGCCTGCGCCTTGGACCCATCACCATCTGTGGTGAGTGCCTACAGACCATTTTGAGAGGAGTCATCATTGCCTCTCCGAGTGGTTGTTTCTCACATGCTCGACTTCAACACCTTGATCGCATCGTTGAGAATCGCGCAGGGTTTATATCCCTTCAGTTATTGGTCGAAGACCCCGGATTTCCCTCGACTCTAGCACATTGGTGAGTCACTTCAGAACACCCAGTTATATGTTCCCGTGGATGTCTGGGTTGTGTTGGTGATTATATTCGGAAGCCATCCAGTTATATGCTTCCTTGAGTACCCAGTTCAGTTCCAGTTCAGTGTACCATTGAGGGTATGACTTCCCATCACTACGATCCAGTAGCTCATCAGTTCCTCTGGTACCACACTCAGTAGCACTGTAGTTATTCCAGTGTACCAGTTCTTCAGCTCTGACATGGTCAGCTTAGCAGTGTGTACCATATTTTTGTCCCCTCTGGACCCTTATGATGTACACAGTGGTTCTCTATGTATCTTACAGGTCCCCCTTTTTCGGGCCTCGCAGTTATTTTTTATGTCTCTTGATACGAGCATGGGTATGCCCGCCTCGTCCATATATTGAGATTCTTCCTCATTCATTATTTAAGGCCATGTATATTTCAGGTCCCCATATTTTGGACCCCATTGTTATTGTTGTTCTATATCTTGATACGAGCATGGGAATTCCCACCTCGTCCATATGTTCAGATTATTCCTCACTCATTATTGAGGTCATGTACTTTCAGTTTTTGCAGTTTGTTTGGGACTGTTGTTCCGATCTCTAGTTCGTTTCTTCTCCTCTCCACACCACAGGAAACCCATAAAAGACTTATGATGTCTATCGGCCATACGATGAGCTCCTGCCCTCACACATCAGGGGGCAATCTATTAACACCCATAAAGTGCTCACTACCTCATCTACCCCATTACATGACTCATTTGTCCATATTTCCTACAATATTTGCCTCCAAAACCTTAAAAAGCCATTAAAAAGCCTCCAAAAGGCCAAAACAACCCATTAAAAAGCCTCCAAAAGGCCAAAAAAACCACTAAAAAAGCCTCCAAAAGGCCAAAAAACCACTAAAAAAGCCTCCAAAAGGCCAAAAAACCCTTTTTTCCCCAAAAATAATCCAAAATTCCTCCAAAATAGCAAAAACCCTCTAAAAAGGGAATAAAAAATACAAAAAAGAGGAAAAAGAGGGAAAAAGGAAGCAAAAACCCTATACAGTTGACCTAAACCATATGGTGCCCAAAACCATGGGCCAGCACTCCACCACTAAAAATCTATAAATAGGTGATGGAGGCCCCTCATTTCATATCCACAGTCAACCACACCCTTACTCTGCCAAAATCACTCCTGAAATCCTAGCTCACCCTTGACCTACTTTCACATTTGAGTGCCCCTTTGGCCCATTTCCAAAACCCTTTGGAGAAAGAGAAAGGAACAAAATTGGAGCTTGGAAGCAACCCTCTTGGACTACTGCAAAGGCTTCACCAACCGTCACATTGGAGGTATACTCAATACAAAAACCATTTTTATTATCTTGTCTTTTCTGTTTTATGCACATGCTTAGAGTAGTTAGTATTTTACTGTATTGTCTTTCATTTACTGTTTTTCTGAACTGCTACTAAGGAGTCCCTTCTCCTTAGTAGGTGCTCATTTGCACAAGCTAGGGTAAAAACGCTAGCTATAGGACCGTATTTACAATATGACCACTAATGATGCTGACTATGTTAATCCCATGGCGGATGGCACACTCAGTTGGTGCTATGATAGCTCTTGCATTTCCGACTCTGATGCAGGACTAGAAAATTGGCAAAGTAGACTACATGAAGTATCTACCAGGAAATGCGCATGGATCACGAAGTCACTTCGCTGGATTGGGAAAGATGTAATTCCAATTCCTACCTTTGATGTTTTATCTAATGTTTATTGTTTTATCAAAGAATATACTACAGTAGTTCCGGATGAATACCGTGTCTCAGCTCTAGACATGGCATTGGGCGGCATACCTGCCAGATGGTGGTCTGTGCATAAGAAGATACTGACAACATGGGATCAGTGTAGAATTAAGATGCAAATCAGGTTTGTTGATAAGGTTACCCTATCCTTTGAGAAATATAATGGACAGACAAATACACGAGAGCATATTCGAGTCTATTTCGAAGAATGGACAGAAAGACCACAGGAAGAATGGGTGCATCTGTTTGTACACACGTTAGAAGAACCGATTCCAAAGAAGTGGTACCTAGACCTGGAATTGCGCAGAGGCACAATGGAATGGTCGGGCCTAACTGTGACCTTCCAGCAGGATTTCAGCTTTGAAGACAAGCATCCAAGTATCAATGACGCGCTACAGGTCATTAAGAAAAAAATATTCAGTCCAGATTGTACACAAGGAAACATGACACTAGAAGAATTCTTCGGCGGAGACATCATACCTGCGTGCCTACAACCTGAATGGGAGGAGCAGCTAGAGCATGCTCTTGATTTTTATCACATCGATGGAGAAACCAAGGATATAATAGATAGTTATAAGGAGGACCCGCGCAACATATGGATACCTGAGTCAGAGGGCTCGCACGAGGTAGAAGGACCTCCGCTGGAAATTCCAGATATGAGTGGACCCGTGAAAACAAGGAAAGTGAACATTGGCATGAGCGAAGAGCCAAGATTCGCAGCTATTGGATATTACTGGGATGAAGATATAGTTGAGGAGGTCGTGGGTATATTACAAGAATATCAAGAACTATTCCCGAATAAGTTCACAGAGATGAAAGGTATTTTGGGAGACTTAGGAGTGATGAAAATTCCTCTTAAGCCTGGCACGAAACCTATGAAACAAATACCATACAAACTGAACCTGCACTATAAAGAACGAGTTAGGGCAGAACTCGATAAGATGCTCGATTTAGGGATCATTGAGCTAGTCAAAGAATCTAAGTGGATAAGCCCGATGGTTATCCAGGACAAGAAAGCAAAGGGCGAGATCAGAATTTGTGTGGATCTCAAAAAACTCAACGATGCTTCAATGCACGACTGATTCCCTACACCTTTTACAGATGAAGTGCTAGATAATGTTGGATGGAATGAAGCCTATTCTTTTACTAATGGATTCTCTAGTTACCATCAGATTAGGACTGATTGCGCAGATAGGCACAAGACGAATTTTGCTACAGAGTGGGCGTCATTCCAATACACAGTGATGCCCTTTGGTCTGAAGAATGCACCCGCCATATTCTCTAGAGTGGTCGTCACAGCATTTAAGGATTTTATACATAAGTTTCTAGAAGTTTACTTTGATGATTGGACCATTTTTGGTTTATTGAAGAACCATGCCACGAACCTTAGGATGATGCTAGAAAAGTGCAGACAGCACCAAATTTCATTAAACTTGAAGAAGTGTGTCTTCTGTGTTCCCTATGGAGTCTTGTTGGGACACATTGTGTGCAAACAGGGCTTGATGGTAGACCCTGCTAAAATCGCAGTCATTGTAAAATTGCCTACACCCAATTCAGTTAAGCAATTGTGCACTACACTAGGGCATACCGATTACTATAGGAAGTTCATAAAAGGGTATGTGCAGATAACCGCAGCTATGGAAAAACTGCTGAAGAAAGATGTACCATTCATTTGGAATGAGGATTGTGAGAAAGGCTTCGACACATTGAAGGAGAAAATGGTCACTGTGCCGATCCTAGTTTTCCCAGATTGGGAGAAGCCTTTTCACATCCATGTGGATGCATCCTGCATAGCATTGGGTATTGTTCTTACGCAACCAGGAGAGGGAGGTATTGATCATCCCATTGCCTTTTTCCAGTAGAAAGTTATCATCCGCGGAGAATAACTATACTCCTATTGAAAGAGAAGTACTCACAATGGTATATGCGCTACAGAAGTTCAGGCACTACTTGCTTGGTGCGCACTTCTCCATGTTCACTAACCATTCTGCCTTGAAATACGTTTTTAATAAGCCAGTGTTAGGGGGGCGCATATGCAGATGGCTACTATTCTTTCAGGAGTACGATTTTGACATTGTTGTTAAGCAAGGCAGATTGAATTTGGGACCTGATCATCTATCAAGAATTGAGTCAGGAGAAGAGCCTATGAATTTGGAGGACAATCTTCATGATGCGAAGTTGTTCACCATATAAGTTGCAGATGAGTACTATCAAGACATCATTGATTTTTTAACCACTGGATTCGCACCTGCAGAGTTCACTACGCAACAGAAGAAACAGCTAGTAGTGTGCGTAGCAAACTTCACTATAATTGCAGGTCAGCTATACAAATTGGGATCGGCTGAAGTACTGCGCAGATGTGTGCTAGAGCATGAGAAACCACTTATACTAACTTATGTGCACTCAGGAATCGCAGGAGGCCATTATGCAGGAAGAGATACTGCACAGAAGATATTGCGCACAAGGATATGGTGGCCTACAATTCATAAATATTCGAAGGATCACTGCCAGAATTGTGATGTCTGTCAGAGGACAAGGAAGCCATCACGCAGAGATGAAATGCCATTAAATCCACAACTGACATTGTAGGCCTTTGAGAAGTGGGCCATTGATTTTGTGGGTCCTATTAACCCACCAGGCAAAAGAACTAGTGCAAGGTATATCTTTACTGCTACCGATTACCTCACCATATGGGCAGAAGCAAAGCCAGTCAAAGACTATAGCGCAGCTACAGTTGCAAAGTTTATATATGAGAGTATCCTTACAAGGTTTGGATGCCCAGAGATATTGATGAGTGATCAAGGCACTCATTTTCTGAATAAGACCATTGAGGCTTTAATCGAAGAGTTCCACGTTCATCATCAGCGCAGCATGCCTTATCATCCATAGGCGAATGGAACTGTTGAAGCATTTAACAAAGTGTTGGAAAATGCGCTAACAAAGATATGTAACATCAATCGGGACGATTGGGACCTACGCATCCCATCTGTACTATGGGCATATAGGACTACCTGCAAGAAGATAACTGGCCATACACCTTTCAGGTTGGCCTATGGGCAAGAAGCGATAATGCCAATGGAGTACATTGTTCCTAGCTTGAGAATAGCAGCGTTAACAGGCATGGCAGATCACGCAACACTCGAAGAAAGACTCCTACGCTTGGTTGGGTTAGAGGAAGATCGCTTCATCGTAGGTATCTCCGACTAATGGTGGCACAGTCCAGTTAGCTACATTAGTCAAAGATACCTTACCAAGTTTGATAAATGGCAGCAGATTAAAGCTTTACCGCGATAGTACGGCTGCGTAGAGTTCTATATGATCAGGGGAAGTGTACCGCGCAACACTGCTGAAGTTGCGTGTGAAAAAAAAAGAAAGGAAGAGAAGAGCATCCCCGTAGATCAAGTCCAGACACTAATCATGAAGAAAATGCGGAACGACAATCGCGCAGTGCGCATCCTATACCAAACATCCTATTAGACTGCCAGCGCATTATAACAGAAATCGTTACCAAGTCATCTGTCGGTCGGTTACTGGGTCGTTAACCAAATTGGAGGCAATAGGGCAATTCACAATTTAAAGGTGGATGTGACATTTTGGAACCCATTAAAGACCAAAGTGACCAGTTCATACCGAAATTCAGCTGGCAGGCTAAGCCATTAATGCGGATTCAACGGATTTAACAAGCTGGCTTGACAGACAACCTTTTGGCATTTAAGCAAACCACATTTGCATCATGAGAACGATCAACTGACAGGCCCAAGATAATACGCACGAATTGGTAATCAAGATGGCTTTAAGGGCCTCGGGCACTACAGAATGCCACAGAGCAGACCAGCAGCAGCTATAAATAGATCTCGCTCGACCACTTAGCCATTTTTGCGAAGTGTTTGAATTAGTCGAGATCCGAGCGACCAGAGCATTGTATGAGTGACCCGGTTGAGTTAGCAGATATTTGTTGGTTATTTGAGCAAGCAGGGATTCCAGCAGCAATGACAGCGATGAAACCGTGTGCATGTAGAAGTTCAACACGACAGGCTGCAGGAAGCAGCAAGGGAAAAGAAACAACAGCTTCAGAGCAGGGGGGCTCCGAAGTGCCATTATAACAAGGAGCTTCGGCTCAAGTCTCGCCATTTTATCCTGTGCTCAACTATATTCCCCCAAGGAAGCTTGATTCCCCACCAGTCAACATAGAAAAGAACTTCAAATATGAAATCCCGCTAAACATCATTGCCACCAGGGTAAAGATTGAGGAGAATCTAATGGGTGGCGTACCAGGCTGTAAGCTGGATGATCAAGACTTACTGGAGAATACGCTGGTAACACCAAAAAATTACCCACAGTTTAGACCGGACACCTATATCAATTGGGTCAATGATACACAGACCGGGACCGGCAGGCTAGAATTTCAAGAATGGCTAAGGGCCATCCAACCATCAGGTTTATTAAATTTACTGCAAATGCCGCACTTTACTAAGAGTGCTGAGTTTTCCGCCGTAGCGCGCGCACTGCTGACTTGCGTGCATGAAGGATTCCTTTGGTTGGATATGTGAATTGATATTAGTATCGACCTGGTCCATCATATCACTGGACAAAACAAGTGAGGAGAGGACCCTTCTAACCTCATCATAAAGAAGGCGCACGATAAATCCCTTAGCGCTGAAATAGAAAAAGAATTCGGCGTAGTGCGCAAGGGACAGGGGTTCCCAACGGTCGACATCAATGACCACGCTACACAGTTTAAGACCCAGTTGCTTGCAAGCAAGTTGTTGCGCAATTGTAGACCACCTGAAGTACCTACGGTCACAATCAGGGAAGCTGCTAATGTATTGCGCGGAAAAGCTTACAATTGGTGCCAAATTCTATTGAACGAGTTTCTGTCAGATGTTCAGGATACCCAAGATGATGGAACGTCGTTCCATTTTAGTTGGCTACTAGTGTTGATATCCCTTGTAGTCTGGAAGGAGCTAGAGAATTACCAGGGAGCTGCCACTTTAGCTAGACAAGGCCGACGAACGTGCTTTTCCAATCTATGGGCGAGCCCAAAGGCATCTAGGCAGCGGAAAACGACCGAAGTATTTTACGTTTACTATCACTAGTTGCACGAAGCAATTATGGAAACACCGCACGTTTCCAAACCACTAGCTGATGAATACACCTGCATCATGAGGTTTCAAGTGAAAAGACACCAAACATTCATTCAGCCAAGAGGCGACATAACGGAGCAGGATTTATGGTATCCAGGCTTTTACCGACTGGATAAGGAGGCGATTGAGGGAATGATGGAGCTATGGGAGCCCTAATGGAAAGTTCCCACTTCACATGATGATGCTTCTGACTACGAGCATGACATAGAACCTCTTCGGGAGAAGATCGATGTAAAAGACACCCATGAAGAAGATACCCAAACATATCAGGAAGACAAAGAAGAAACAACAACAAAGAAGGGAAAGAAGGGCAGCCTACCGGCTAAAACGCCCATTGAGGAAGAAAAGGACGATGTGCAGAGTCAACATTCTGCCTCATCAGCAATAAAGAGAAAGGCCACTGAAGGCCCCTCACAATCATAGGGCTGACGCACAAAAAGGATGGCTGAAAAACCTGAGCTCGGGCCGCAACTACATCCCGATGATTGCAAGACCATTGCAACCAACGTGTAGGAAGCATAGGAAGAGACTTGTGCTGAGAAATAAGCCAAGCAAGAACAAATGCAACTGTCATAATCCAAGCTATGGAGGACGTCAATACAATGGTATCCCATATGGGATTGGGGCATCCAAGTTCAACTTCTAACGGGCATTCAGGGGGACCAAGACCACCCGTTGTTGTAAGTAAGTATCCATGCGTTTTGAACCTCGAACCGAGCTACCTCATTTTTCCAAATGAAGCGGTTAAGGAACCAGTAAAGACTGCACGAATTGACCTAAACATTGGAGCCCTGCCCCTAGAGGACCTGAACGAGTTGCACATCAGAGTTACAGAAGAAATTCATGAGAGAGGCCTTGCCTCATATGATAAGTGCGCACACTTAACTGAAGACATCAATCAGTTAAGGCAGGAATCAGATAACACCAAGCAGGAATTGAGCACAGCCAAGGAAAAGGGCCAGAAGCTGAAGGAAACCATTTCCGTTGTGTGCACAAACATAGAAGAATGCGAAGAAGAAGATGTTATGGAGGACATAATAAAGAAAATTGGGGCCAAGGTAGAGTCCCTTACTGCTGAGAAAATGGAAATGGAAACCTCCTATAAAGTTAAAATCGCATAGTTGGAGGCTCAACACCCTATCATTCCATCAGATCAGTGCCCCGCTCTAGCTGAGGACATCAAGTCAACCATGGATGGCATTTCGCTGGAATTGACAAAATGCCAAGACATACTTGAGCGCATAACTACAATGGTAATCGGGTTGAGTGAGGATCCTGCACTGCAGCGTGTAAGGGAAGAAGTAGAACAGAAGCAGCAGCAGGTAGATGCTGCAAGTACGCAGATGAGGAATGCGCAGGCCAGAGAGAAAGTCCAGAGATTTAATGAGGTCAAGGACCTACAGAAAGAGTTGGAAACGCTAAGGGAGAAAGAGGATGCCACATCCGATAGGATGCAGCCTATTGAGCAAGAAGGCCTCGAATTAATGCAGCAATTCGATGCAAAGTTCGTAAAACTTCAGACGGCAGAAGGCACTATGCAGGAACAAGTGGCTTGAGAGAAGGTCTAGTAGGCTACTCTGGAGATGCTTCAAGGGTTCGAATGGAAATCCAAGGACATAGTTGCGGAGTTAGAAGGAACTCTGCAAATATTTATAGTAAAGCTTGGGACGATGGAAGATGCGGCACTAGGGTCTGCAAGTGGAAGTTGCTCGGGATGAGCCACAGGTGAGTTTTAGGGGCCTGTTGGGCTGGGACCAAGTGGGTTGGAAAAATGTACAAGTATGGAAAAGCGCGCGTAGCGCGCTACAGCAGGAAGAAAAGGCAATTTTGATAATTGCACATTGTGTGCTGCAACAGGGAGAGAAAGTCGTTTCGGTGGAAGCACATTGCGCGTGGTGGCAAGCGACAGATAATTTTGAGGTTTTGCGCGTGTCGCGTGACAGCAATGGCTAAGGCACGGTCGCGTAGTAGGACGATCCGCATGGTAGCGCATGAGCTATTTTAGAGGCAGAACATGGGTAAAGGTTAGACGAGGATATGACCTATTTTGGGTAAGGAACAGGTGGATGACAGATGAAAGTAACCTGTTCGAATGTGTGGTGGCAAGCAATTGAGAATCTAGGCCATGATGCCGATGGCGACAGGCAGGTGAAGGAGTGGAAAGGGATAGGCCATGATGCAGTTGTAACCGTTTTGAGGACTGCGGCTGTCAGAAGAGTGTGTGAGCCACGAGTGGCCCAACTGGAGCAGGTTGTTGATGGCGACAACTAGGGTGGCAGTTAGCCATGCTAGTTTTGGAAACTTTAGGGTCTCGACCTAATGATTGTAAAGACATGACCTATGGGAATGATCTATAAATAAGGAACAATATTGTAAGGGAAGGGTGACTCTTCATTTTTGTTAAGTATTGATTATTGTAAAATCTTAAGCTTAGAAAACCCATTGTAATGGCTCTACAGCTGAGTGCGCAGACTAAGAGCGGTTGTACCCTTCCCATTAAGAGCAATATTAACAACTGTTCTTGTGGACGTAGCCTTCATCCGGGGGGTGAACCACGTTAAATTTTGTGTTATGTGACCGATGTGTGTTTATGATTATTTAAATTGCTTGGTATGAATGTTTAATACTGGAAACTTCTGTTATGTGATTGCTTTTATATGTATTCACCGCAGAGAATGGGAATAATATGTTAAGTAATGCATGAATAGAGGATTGTTAGGTGTTCAACATGTACGAATCTGTCGATTGGAATGTATGAATCCATCTATTGGTCAAGTAGTGAACATTGAGTTTAAGCACAATGTTAGAGCGCGCAGTAACGTATGTTTAGTAAAGCATCTGCAATTTAATGATAAGAACTTGAGCAGAATAAAGGGATAAAGAATGTTAAGTAGAATGGTTAGAATTGGACATCCCAGCAAGGACACGCAGTCTTGTTGATGCACCGAGTCATTGAAGGTTGCTACAGAGTAAGCTCTTGATAGCTTACTATCATACCACAAATCTATCATGTATCACATAGTCACTAGAGGCGCAAGTGGGCAAGCACAGTTGTGCGCCAAAGTACCCTACACGGATCAGAAGGTTCGCGGAATTATCTATCCGCGCAACCCACAAGGAGTTGTGCTGCTTATTAGCCTTTCCCCCCATCACATCACCTGGTTGTGGAAACTTGATTCCGCAACCACCCCCTCAGCTTCGCCTCGGGTGAGACCTCAGGCTGCGTGCAGCCTGTTGCCGAAAGGGCCGGTGAATTGGGGTTTTGTTGGTTCCTTGAACCGCGAAGTACTTGGGTCTACACTGGAAACCTTAAGAAGGTGTTAACAACCAACAATGGGGATTGAGAGAAAAGCAGGAGTGGGTACATGCATTCGTACACACTTTGGATGAAGTACCACGGAGCTAGTATATTGCAGTAGAACTGCGAGGTGGGATGACTTCTTGGGAACAGCTTACCATTGGCTTCATCCAATCATTTTCTTTCTCAAACGAAAACCCCTTCATCCACACTATGCTACAGGCATTCTGCTGAAATATATTTGAGGTAGTACCAATAGGACAACCGATGGCACTTCAATGGACTGCGACACCAGAGAGGTTGATGGAGTGTTACAACGTCATAGGAGAGCTCGATGATGAGGATGATCCCAGGGATATTGTTGTTCGGGAATTCTACCCTATAGCGAGGAGAGGGACACTACCAACTTCTGGGGTGATAGGTAAATACATTGATCATATCACATAGGCTTCTACAAAAGGAAAGAGATCAAGGTTCTTGAAGGCATACCTTATTAACGAAGTTCGATCCTAGCTTTTGCTTGCTCCTTCGATCGATCCTCCACTTGATCTTCTGTTTGACAAACCTGCAATACGAAGATACCTTCCTCAACGTATCTTGACTGATATAACAATGCTGAAATTGAAATACAATTTAGACATCAAATACAATCAAGCATTTAATCCAAACAAATATGCAATCCATTAGACATTTGATTGGGACGGGAAGGGCATTTCAACCTTTATTGTCAAAAGCAAATAATCAGTACAATTATACCTAATCATTCAGAGTGCTTGTGCAACTGGGTCCTGGGCTCCTGCTCTTCACACTAACTTTGGAATTCCTCCAGCATAACAACCCTTAATGCATAGTTTCTCCTCCCCTCTCTCATCTATCCCCCTTCTATTAATGGGACAAGGTAGGAAGTTTGGATCGAGAGGTAGTTTGATTGAGAGGTTAGGGAAGTTGCAAAACCAACTTCAACTAATCCCAATTCATCAAATTAATATATCTTTTATTACTTTTTAAGGTGTACGCTAGTTTTCTTAAGTGGAGTAGCGTTCAATATGAAACTCTCCTGCTTTACAACCAGCGTTTGCAAGATATTTTGAGCTGTACGCTACTCTATTGAAGCAAAGTAGAGTATTTCAGAAGGAAAATGCTACTTTATTGAAGTCGAGTAGAGTATTTCAGAAGGAAAATGCTACTATCATGCTTATAGGGTAGCATTTTTCCCAAAAAGTAGGTAAAATGAGATTTTTGTCAGCTGCGGAGGGGTAAGTCTAGTCCATTCATCATCTAAGTCAATCATGCTCTTCAATCCAAGTTGTCCTTTTGTGTGATCGACAGCTAAAGGTGATCACGGACGGAGAAGTGCATATTTGACCTATAATAGATGCCCCCTAATGTGTGATTTCAGAGGGAAGTGATGGCCGAAATACATTATAATTCCAAGTCAGCGGAGGAGCAAGAAACCACAGAACCAAGTCACAAAAGTACCTGAAACAACAATCAATGTCAGCGAGAAATTACAATCTTGACATCATATAGATGTGTAGCATGATACAACATGATCTCCGATACATAACTAGGAGATGTATATATAGCATGGCCATTGAAATACAAGCGTGGATCCATGTCAGAATGAGAGATCATAGCCATAAAAACAAACTGGATCTATGTCTCATGGAGAGCCAAAAAATGAGTGAGGCTCAGTCTTGCGCAGCTTGGGTGATAACATAATGAGGTAATGCTATCAAAATCCCAAGGTCTTCATCCAAACAACCCAAGTTACAAACCCTAACCATGTGAATAAATGAGCTGAAAGTTGAACATGGGGGGTATCGTTTGATTACCGGTCATTGATGTATACCATTAACAAATGCGAGGGCTTCCACTGATAATGATAATGGGGCCCAAGGTACCTAGTACGATCCAACAAGTGTGAATAAATGGACTTGATGTTGAACACTTGAGGAACCTGTCAAATAAGAGACATTGATGTATTCTCATAATTCAACAGTGAGGGAAATTGCCACTGGTGACTGCAATCCCCAAGGTACTAACCGAAACTCTAAACTTCATTCCCAAAGTAAAATAAGTTGATGTCGATGGGAAGAAGTCCATTGGAAGGGAGGCCTTAATGCATCCTCCATCATCCAACACGAGGAACACTCAAATGGTATGAGCTGATGTGGAGTAGGACATGTAACAAGATAAAACAAACTGACACCAGGATGGTCGACACATGAAGTCAAAGTAAACTGCAGAATGGCCGACACGGGATGTATCCTTGAACAGTGAGCACGACACAAAGTGACTTAGGTAGTTTTCAACATGACGGGGAAATGATATAAGACTGCAATGTAGGAGACATTAACAGACCCTCCATATGGTTGGAAAAATAACCAACCGGGGGAGTAAACAACTCGGAGATCAGGTTCACCCTAAGGTCAAAAACTAAAACCCAACTGACATGAAAGACTCAAGTAGGTGCTGTGTTCAAGGATATGACTGAATGAACTGCCTTTGAAACTGCAAGATGTGATATACCCTTCTTATCCCTTATTATTTTTAGATAAAAGAATACCTTTCTTGTTGTTTTCATGAGTCCAAGAAAGAATGAAAACTCAATAGATCCAACCATGTAAAGAGTTTAACGAGCCCATGAGAGGAAGACTCAGGACCTTCTTCATTGTTTACAGAGTTCGAAGAAGATATAGAAGAATACTCTATAATAATGATCTCTGGATTTTAATATCGAGCCGAGATCTGTTCTTGCTTGCTGGTGTTTTCAATTTTAAGGAGTCTGAAAAACTTAAACAATAACTCCATACACCTACTCGTGGATTTTAATATCGATCCCAAGTAGATTAATGCTCGCCAGTGTTTTCCTGTTTATAGAGTCTGAAAAACTTAAACAATCCTCTATTTACCCTCTCGTGGATTTCACATCGAGCCCGAGTAGGTGAATGCTCGCTTGGTGTTTTCATGTTTCGAGATCCTGAAAAGCCTAAAGAAGGCTCCAAAAGGTCCTTCTTCGTAAAGTTAGTCTCCTCCCCTGAAAAAGTGTAAAACAATAGGAGAAGAACTCTTCTAGCCATAGATGACTAGAGTATTCCTTTTTCGTAAGTAATCTGCAAAACTCCGGAAAAGGGTTAAACTTATACTTAAGTGGGTGGGCCTTCAGTTCCTTCAACAAGCTTGAAGAGGACAATTTTGCTCGGCAATTTTGTTTAGGTTTCAATAGTCCAAACAAGAGCTTAAAATGACTTAAATGACAGCTTCTAGGATCATGACTCATGACCTGCCAAAGACTAGGATCTCAACAACCAAGTTAGTATTAACGACAAAAAATCTTCAATGACATAAAATTTCAACCATAAAGTACTTAATGTGGTCCGTCAATAAAGAAATTAAGTCATAATAGATTGATGCTATGAAAATCTAGTGAAAATTTGAGAAACATAGGTTAAATTCATCTCATCAACATTTATAGGTATTAATGATTAAATAGAATCCTTTTTTATAAAATTTGAAACTAGACTTTTCACAAAAGTGGGTAAAAAATCAAATTCAAATTCATATATGTAATTTCAACTTGAAAACTCAAATATCACATTTGGGAATTTGTAGGGCAAGTTTTGGAGCAAACCCTTGATCTTCATCCATTCATAGCGATCAAATCAGGCAACCATTCAACCTCAAACCTCTTCCAAGTAAGTTATTTTCATCCCTACTTGCATTTTGATTGTTCATTTGTCAATTTTCATGCTTAAAAACACTTATCTAGCCATGCTCAATTCGTAATTTTCGTCTACACTACTGTGTAAGGGTAGAGTAGAGTATTTTTTAGGGTGAATGCTATTGTTCCTTAAGGACAGTAGCGTCCAAACGTGGTTGTGTGCTTAGAGAGTAGTGTTTTCCCCTGAATATGCCTAAAAAATGCTCAAGAACTAAAAATTGACCCTTCTTTTGACAAGATGGCACTTATTTGGAGGGAAAGGAAGCATGAAGAGATGGATAGGATGGCTATGCAAGATCCTACCACTCTTCATGTGCTTAGAAGGTGTGGTTTATTGAAATTCTACCAAATCGTAAACATGAGGGCACTCAACCGCTTACTTCAAAGACTCATTCAGTATTGGGATGCCGATGCCAATGTGTTTAATATCCGGGGAGAGACCCTGGACCTCACTGTTGACGACATATACTTCATTATAGCTCTCTCTAGGAGGGGAGATTTTGTAACCTGAAAGGGTCCTCATGCAATGTGGGTGCCATGTCCGTACAAGATTATGTAAATGCCTACTGTGTGGAAGGTACTGAGAAATGTGGAAGTCAGATTCTTATTTCTACTCTTACAAGCTTCCCTGTGAAGGTTATTATAAGTTTGTTGAACCGAATGGGAGGGAGTGTCGTACAGCACTTAGCCTCAAAGTACTACATGCATATTGGTATCGAATGCTTGCAAGTTCATGTATATGATTGGTGCACAAGTGTCTTAGAAAACATGAAGCTTCAACTATCAGGTTGTAAGACCGAGAGAATGAAGAACTTTGGATATGGAAGCATCCTTTGTACCTTCTTCTTCGAGAGGGTACCTGCTCTTAGCTTGGGCATGCCTTTTCCGCCATTCATTCCTCGTGAGCCGATATTGGGCCATTGGGGTGACATTTTTCTCTGCTAGGGTGGTGGTGAAAGCCACTTTTTCTATCACACCAATGATTTCCGGGGATGGTGGGAGAGACAGGTGCCAGCATTTGAATAGTTTCCGTATGCTGGTTTAGACTTCCATCATGATCCAAAACTGGTACTTCCTCTAGGTGGTGCCTGGTGAGATATAGGTATCTTTTTGTTTTGAAAATTATTTAATTTTTTCAATTTTAAAGTATATTATTTTTATGGTGAGTATGAAAATACTAAAACAAAGTGTCAAATGCAGATGTTGGACTAGTTCTTCCTGAGGGACATCCTACTACTTTCGTGAGGCCCGTTTATGTGGGTGCAGCTGATGCTACGCTAGGGGCTATAGAGAGGTAGATGAGTCATTTGACTCATGACATTCCCACATATCGCATTGAGTGGATTCCCATAGACATGTCGGAGGATGTAGTTGGTGTGCCCCCAGCCTGGATTAGGCTGCTACGGAAGGTAGCCAGGCTGGTCATATGCTACCAAGAGGTAGTGGATGTTGATGAGGCCCCACCTTCTCCATAGGAGAAGGATATTGTATGTATATTTTGAGGCCATCGAGCCCAATTTTGTATCTTATGATATGACTTTGTGATAGACTTGTGTTCCAAACTCATACTATTTTTTGATACAGTATCGGCTTATATTTACATGTGTGTGTTTAACTTTATGTGCAAATGTTTACTTATGGACGTGTATGATACAAATGCCAATCTAAAACATAACTTGCAAATGAATCAGCTAATGCATTCAAATTTCTTGGAATATGTTGATATATGATGGAATCAAGCTGTCTTTCCAATAATTTAACTCGCAAAAACTGTCGTAGCAAAACAGGATCTCTAATCTAATAAACACCCGTCAATTGAAATACAACTAGTTGTGAATCAAGTCTTACCCCGAAATGTGAAATGCCCTGGAAAAGAGCATCCTGGAGAAGTTCTATGACCGCATTGTACTCAGCTACATTATTCGTTGTGGGACCAAAACAACCCCCCCGAAGAAAACAGTTGGCCAGTCAGTGAGTAAATGACCCAAGCTGTTGAAGCCAACTGTCGGGTGTGGCGACTGACGCCATTAGCAAATCCTAAAAAGTGTTCAGTCGACATCTGAAACATGAAGCGAGAAAACACACATAAGGTCAACTAACGATCACAAGCAAAAACTACTTCTACAAAATGTACAACTATAATACATGAAAAAGCACAAATGCCTAAGCGTAGTACTTCTTTAGGTAGAGCCCATTTCTAGGATTGGGAAACTTATTACCCTCATAGTCTGTTAGCTCATAAGCACCTTTCTTTAGTACCTTCGAGATTATATAAGGACCAAACCACATGGACTTGAACTTTCCAGCCCCTAAAGGTTCCTTGTCCTGATCCCAAATTAGAACAAGGTCTCCTTCGAGAAAAACACTAGGTCTGACAGACTTATCGTTCTTTTGACTCCTTTCTTATGGACCTTGTTTGCTGTGAGCGCATCGCGGCGTTTCTCATCTAGATGCTCTAAATTAGAAAATGTTCTTCTAATACTAAAGTTTTTGGTAACAGTTGGACAACCAGTTTTAATGAGGGAGTCTCACATTCAATCGGAACGACTGCTTCTATCCCATGCACAAGTTGGAAGGGAGAGAACCCGATAGCAGTATTTACGTTTGCTCGATAAGCCCAAAGAGCAGGATACAACATGATGTGGTAGTTATTTCTACTAACATTAACGGTTCTTTGTAGAATAGTCTTCAAAGTTTTGTTAACCGCTTCGACCTGACCATTCGCCTGTGGATAGAATGAAGATGAATGCTCCTGACGAAAACCTAGCATGGTATAAAGCTCGGTCATCATGTTGTTCTGAAAATGACAACCGTTATTTATCATGATCACTTTGGATATGCCGAACCTTGCGATAATCTGATTGAATACAAAATAAGCGGTGATTTCTCCCTCCTCTTCAATAGTAGGCATTGCCTCGGCCCACTTGGTGATGTAGTCAACGGAAACGATAATATAATGATGGCCTCTAGCTGAAACTGGATTACAAGTCATATAATCAACCCCACATTTGGTGAAGGGACTTGTTGTGATCACAGGATGAAGAGGAGCTGGATATGCTCTCATTTTCCTGGTGAAAAACTGACACGGACGACAGCGTTTCACAGCTTCCACACAATCTTTAAATATTGTAGGCCAAAAATACCCGGCACGCAGTATTTTCTGAGCTGTTTCCAACCCAGAAAGATGACCCGCACAAGCTCCACTGTGAGCATCATTTAATACTGAATATGCTTCTTCTAAAGTCAAACAACGTCGTAACATGGAGTCTATCCCACGTCTGTACAAAGCATCAGAAATAATGAGATAGTTTTTCGCATGACTTTTCAGTTTGCGTCATTCTTCTCTAGAAAAAGTGGTAGGACACCTCAAAGTCTAGAGATATACTAAAATATCCCCGTACCATGGGTCAGAGGAGGAAATAAGGAAGATATGTTCATTCGGGAATGATGACTCTTCCTCAATATGCACTAAGTCACTCGAAAATTCTAAAATTAGTTCAACGAACACTAGTAATTTCTTCGACTTGGCAGACTAAAAAACCAAATCAAACTCTTGTAGGATTACAATCCATTTATTGTATTTCCCACTGATGATACGTCGAGTGAGAACATATTGGAAAGGATTGACCTCCGCAATTACAATAAAAGTTTGTAAAAGGATATGGTGACGAAGTCTCTGCACTGCGTAGACCGCAGCTAGTGCTAACTTCTCAACATGTGAATACTTAATCTCAGGAGCTATCAATGCACGCGAGAGATAATAAACGACATGCTCTTGGAGTGTGTCATCCTCCTGAACTAGTACTATGCCAATTGTGTATAGTGATGCCGCCAGATATAAGAGGAAATCCTTTGTATAAGCAGGTGGGCTTAACAAGGGGGCTGATAGTAATGCCTTTTTCAAAGCCTCAAACGATGCTTGAGTAGCCTCATCCCACAAAAAGTAGGTATCTTGTTTAAGCAGTCTCATGAAACCCTTTGTAATTTTGGCGTAGTTTATGATAAAACGTCGTAGGAAGTTAGACATGCCTTGCAGACTTTGGAATTGTCTCAAGGTGTGAGGAGGAGGCAGATTTACAATCGCCTCAAATTTTAACGGGTCGACCATTATGCCATGACTGGATACAATGAAACCTAGTAAACATCTAGATTCGACGTAGAATACACACTTATTAGGATTCAATCGAATCTTGTATTGGCTGCACCATTCAAACACAAGTCTCAAATGAGATGGATGATCCCGTCTCTTGCAAGATCGCGCCGGGAGGTCATCCAAGTAAGGTTCAACTATGTGCTTGATATTGTGAAAAGTGAAATTCATTGCTCGCTGGAAGGTAGCTCCAGCATTCTTTAATCCAAACGGCATCTTCCGATAGGAAAAAGTTCCCCATGTTAAATTTTGAGCATTAATTCACAATACTCTAGGATCTTTATTGAGAGAATGACATGTACAGTATATCAATGCATAAAAATCATAATAAGCATGGCAAGCATCACAAGAATCAAAAGCATGAGAGACAAGAGACATAGAGTTTCTATGGGGAAAACCCTAAGGTGAAAAACCCCACAACTTCCTCAGAGATAGAGAGAGCAATGGCTCAACCAAATTACAACCAAAATATACTGAGATAGTCTCCTAGTAGCAGATGATCCTCCTCCTCACTAGTGCACCACTTTCTGAGTGAGAGAAGTGTGAGTTTCCGAGTGATCAAATAGAGATCTCCCGATCTCCATTTATACTTAACCTATTTTCCCAGTTACACTATGGGGCCGACTTGTCTAGCTAGGTACATCAACAATATAATATATATTTCAGGGCTGACCCCACACATGGTGGTCTAATAACCCTTTGCCAAGTACACACACTTGCGACACTTGTCAATACACATGACGACACTTCCTTATAGAGGAATAACACATCTCTTATAAGGGTACAATAAATATATATGAAATACATAGATGAAATACATTCTGAAGTTACATATACATCAACACTCCCTCTTAACTAGGAAGGTATTTCTCAACACAGTTCTGTTAGACAAGTCTTCTTCTCGAGATCATCATCATCGATGCATCGTCATCATCACCGTCATTGCTGCTGCTATCTCAACCAATCTCTGACTCTACTCGTCATAGGAAGTTCTACAAAGCCAGCCCTTTTTCATACTGGATGTAGGCCCACCACCTGCAGGTCTTCGTCATCATTGACCATACTGTGGAATCCTCAGGACTTATTACGTGCATCACAAAACCTTGCAAGAGCATCCCAGGACTTATTACGGGAACACAACCCAACCTATCGGATCTCCCAAGGAGCTATTACATGTGACCCTACCACAAAACCTCGAAATAGAATCCCAGGACTGATTACAAGCACATAGCTCAACCTATCGGATCTCCCAGGGCGTTATTATATGTGGTCACCACAAAACCTTGCAAGAGCATCCCAGGACTTATTACGGGAACACATCCCAACTTATCGGATCTCCCAGGGCGATATTACATGTGGTCATGGAAAAACCTTGCAAGAGCATCCCAGAACTTATTACGAGCACACAGCTCAACCTATCGGATCTCCCAAAGCACTGTTATATGCCATAGGACAAAACCTCGAAAGAGAATTTGCCAGATATCCCAGGGCCAAATTATATGCCATATGCAAAACCTTGCAAGACTATCTGCAGATCTCCCAGGGCCAAATTATATGTCCTCCCAAAGCAAAACCTCGAAAGAGCATTTGTCAGATATCCCAGGGCCAGATTACATGCCATAGGCAAAACCTCGAAAGACTATCTGCAAATCTCCCAGGGCCAAATTATATGCTCATCTGCACAACTTGATCCACGGCCATAGAGTATCAACCTGATACTCACCATACATCATCCTGATGTATACATGATCATCCTGATCATCATCACTACAACATCCTGTTGCATGTCATCTGGAGCAACATCCTGAAGCTCGTCATCCATGATCATACTGATCATATAATGCATCTACCTGATGCATACCAAGTATCTACCTGATACATATCATCATACATTATCCACCTGATCATACAATGTATCCACCTAATACAAATACAGATACATGGTCCAAGCATCCAACATGATGCATATACAAAACATATACAAATGATCCCACTGATCATATCCAGCATCCAACATGATGCGTACATACATATACATATATATGATCCAAATGATCATATCCAGCATCCAACATGATGCATACATACATATACATATAAATGATCCAACTGATCATATCCAACATCCAACATGATGCGTAAACAGAGCATTAACTGGAGCATCGTCCTAATGCTCATCATCCAGCGCTTACATCTACAGCCATGTGAAGGATCCTCCTTCCAACATGCTTGGAGTGGCTTTTGCAAATGTGTCCATCACTTCTTCCTCGAAGTGTCATCAATCTGAAGAACACCAAGCCTCTCCCTGAAGTACTTGAACTTCACCCTGGCTAGAGGCTTCGTCAGCACATCTGCAATCTGCTCATCCATCGCAATGTACAGGAGCTTCACATGTCCTCTCTGCACCATATCCCTGATATAGTGATATTTGATCTCTATTTGTTTCGACCTGTCATGAAACACTGGGTTCTCGGACAGCTTCACACAACTCTGGTTATCACAGAAGATACCAGTAGCATCTAATGGGAGATCAAATAACTCAGACAGTAGCTTCTGTAGCCATACTGCCTCACAACTAGCTGAACAGGCTGCAACATACTCTGCCTCAGCTGTACTCAGTGCTACGCAGGACTGCTTCCTGCTGAACCAAGAGATCACACCTGATCCCATACTGAAGTAGCACCCAGATGTGCTCTTCCTATCTGCAGCACTGCTTGCCCAATTTGAATCAACATAACCCTGTAGGTTAAACTTTTGATTCGCATCATACTTGAGCCCATAATCAACTATACCTTTCAGGTACCTCAGAATATGTTTTACAGCAACCAAGTGAACATCTCTCGGATCTGCTAGGAACTGGCTCAATGTGTTCACCGCAAGGAAAATATCTGGTCTCGTGTTCGTCATGTACATAGAGGACCCAATCATCTGACGATACATCGTGACATCAACCGGATCAGATGAAGCATCACACAGAAGCTTCAGGTTCAATGCCATAGGTGTGGCCATAGTCTTGCAGTCCATCATCCCGAACCTCTTCAGGATCTCTACTGCATACTTCCCTTGTCCAAGGAAGATTCCATTTGCACGCTGCCACACCTCCATGCCAAAAACAAATAGTGCATCATCCCCAAGTTCTTCATCTCGAACTCGGCAGCAAGCTTCCACTGCATGTCAGCAATCAATCTATCCTCCCCTGTTACAAACAGGTCATCCACATCCAATAGTAGTATCACTGGATTGCCTTCCTCAACCTTGTAGTAAAGGTTGGAATCTGCTTTACTCTTGGTAAAGCCCAAACTGGATAGAAAGCTGTCTATCCTACCATACCAAGTTCTGCACATATATGACTCCCTGTCATGTGTCTCAGAACCAAGTGGCTTCTCCACATACACTTCTTTTTCAACTACACCATTCAAGAAGGATGTCTTAAAATCCATCTAGTGTATCTTCCACTTCATCACTACAGCCAGAGCAAGTACTGATCTAATGGAAGTGTATCTGGCTATAGGAGCAAAAGTCTCTATGCTACTACCTACAGCATGCTTGATCTTGTATATCCTCTTGGAAGTCACTACAGACTTCCCTTCAGGTCTTGGGACTGCATCCCAAACATCTTCATGATCGAGTGGTACTCCTTGATCATGGCATTCTTCCCAGATCCTGGGAACTTCAATATCTTCAATATTTTCAATAGATAACTTTGTTGTTGAACAAATGTTGTAGTCCTTCTTTTGTAGGTGATGGTATACGATATTTCCTACACAACAAGTTAAATTGCATGATTAGAAAACATCTCATAGTTTTCAGAACAAATTATTACACATAAAGAAATATGTCATACAGTCATGCAATTATCTTAGCCAATGCTTCAATACAACATTTATCCATATCCCGTAACTTTCTAGATGCCTTCCAATCTCTACCAGAACATTGCTAAGAGTGTGCACAACTCCCAACATGTCAGCAAAGAGGTTTCATTCTAGATAAGTAGCAATGGAATGTTGTACAGTGCCATAGGCCACTTACCCATGTATATTAGTAGTATACTGTTCATCAATGCAACTATTCTAATATGCATAATACACAACCTAATTCTAGGAACATCAGTATATACATTATTGAACAGTATTATTTAAACAATAAAATATGCAAGTAATGACAATTCAAATACTTATCTTTGTTTGTTTGTTGGGTTGACTCCGTCTTAGTCTTTGCTTCTTTTCTGCAACTCCATTCTGATGTGGATTGTGAGAAGTGGTCAACTCCCTCTGAACATCTGCATCCTTGCAGAAACTACTGAAGTGTGCTCCTTCTTGATCTTTGCTTCCTTGCAGGAACAACTAGAGTGTCCTCCCTCTTGATCTTTACTTCCTGGATTTCCTGTCCTTGAACTTATATTCATCCTTGATCTCTATGCATGCTTATTAGTATCACTATTGTGTTATTCTCTAGGTCTCATACATAATCACACATTCATTAGTATAATCTTGATACTATCAAAACACAATAATCTCAAGCATGTATAGTCAGGATCATTTCAAACAAAAATAATAAGCATTCTTATGGTTAGTCATAAACATAATATACCTAAACCCGTGATTACTCAAACCTATGACTCTTATGGTTAGTCATATCATCAATTAAGGTAAGAAACATAATATGCATAAGCCCTAGATTACTCCAACTTGTAACTTCAAGAGTAATCAATATCAACCATACAAAAGTATACGATATATATAACAAAAAAATACCTGGTCATCATATTTGCTAGTTATGTCTAGCAATGTGTTCTTGTTCTCTTCAATGACCTGCATAACTAGTTTGTTAACCTTTGCAAAAACAAATTATACATACCTCTATGTGATCCATGACTATGGATGAATCTTTTTCTTCATAGCATGTTCAGGTTGTCCCTTTAATTTATACAATCCTCCCTCTTGCTCTCCAATCACTACTGCATCATCAATTGTTTTACCCTTTGGCCACATTAGGACTTGACCATCTACAAATTCAACCCTCATGCCTTTTGCATCCAATGCAGAGATGGAGAGAAGATTCTTCTTGAGCCTAGGTACATAAAGGACTTCTTTCATCTTCAAAGATTTTCCAGAATCTAGGTTGTAGGAGGCTTCACCACTTCCTTTGATTGGGTATTGATAATCATCCCCAAGTTTCACCTTATGGGGTGATTCATGTTCAGATAAGTTTACAAAAGATTCTTTAAACCCAGTCATGTGTTTGGAAGCCCCACTGTCAATTAACCAATCATTACAACCATGGGAGATAGTACCTGTGAGAGCAGAGATTAGAACATACTCTTCGTCACTTGATGAGTCATCATCACTATCATCACTTTCTACCCTATCCTTCTTCTTTGGAGGTTCATCATCTTCGGCAGCATGAGCATGGAACTTTCTTTTGCTGCCCTTCTTCTTCTTGCTGGAGATGTTGCTGTTATCCCTTTTGTTCTTGGGACAATCTGAAGCAAAGTGACCCTTCTCATTGCATGTGAAGCACCTTAGATCCTTCTTATTCTTTTCGTGATAGTGAATGGACTTCTTGTAGTGAGAGTGCTCCTTCTTGGGCTTGCTTCTTTTGGTGTGAGCTGCGAGAGCTTGATCTTCACCTCCCATCTTTTCTTCACAAGCTACAAGTCTAGCTTCTTCTTGAGAGCATTCCTCCCACAGCTTACTGAAAGAGATCAATTTCTTTCTTGCATAGATTCCTCGAATAAAGGAGTCCCATGACCTAGGTAGGCCATTGAGAGTGGTCATAAAAAACTTCACCATTGTCCACTACTTCATCCACAGCTTCAAGTTGTTCCTTGATCTGAGAGACCTTGGAGAAGTAAGATTGAATGGTTTCTCCATTCAACATCTTGACCCCTTTCAATTGATTCTGCAGAGTCATCTTCCGATTTAGGTTCTTCCCTTCAAATAACTTGGTCAGGGAGTCAAACATCTCTTTGGGTGTCTTCAGAGATGACACATGGGGAATGAGATGGTCTTTGATAGAATTAGCAATGATTCTCTTTTCCTTGACCATGTTCTTCTTATGCAATATCTTAGCCTCTTCATCCTCTAGGATAGGGATGTCTTCATTTATATATGAGTCCAACTCATTCTCTTCCAGGATTAACCCAATCCTATACTTCCACGCTCAGAAGTTATTAGCCCCTTCAAGCTTATCCTCAAGCTTGGTGTGGTGAGACATCTTAAAGAGTACTTCAAATGGAAATAGAAAAGTTTTAGGTCTTACCACTTGAATTGCTGAAAACTGGATCTGGTCCCGGATTAAGGTTTGTCGAAAAAACCCTAAAAATTCAAAATGTGAATTTCAGCTTTCTGAAAGGATAGAAATATGTGCCTTGATGAGCTAATCAACCTGGTGTATTTAGAATTTGAGATTTGCAAAGCTACACCCTTCAAAACTGCATTTCTGTCTTCCCGGATTCACTGAGGAGAGCCCTAAATTAGGGTTTGAGTTTCACGGAGATCTACGCATCCAAAACCTTGATCCAAAGCTCTAAACTTTGATTTTTGCAAGGAGCTTCCAGCTATGTCTTCAGATTCCAAAAATTCCTATTTTTGAGGAAACCCTAATTTTTAGGGCCAAATCTGAAAATGCTCAGAATCGAGTTCTGATTGGACAGATAGATTCTCCTTGATGAGTAGAGTCAATCTACTATACTGCTTTTCCAAAATCTGTGGACAGAAACCCAATAAACAAGAAACTCAAGTTTTTGTCACTGCACAATGTCTTCTTCTCAGGTTAGCTCTGATACCATGTTAAATTTTGAGCATTAATTCACAATACTCTAGGATCTTTACTGAGAGAATAACATGTACAGTATATCAATGCATAACAATCATAATAAGCATGGAAATCATCACAAGAATCAAAAGCATGAGAGACAAGAGACACAGAGTTTCCGTGGGGAAAACCCTAAGGTGAAAAACCCCACAACTTCCTCAGAGATAGAGAGAGCAATGGCTCAACTAAAGTACAACCAAAATACATTGAGATAGTCTCCTAGTAGCAGATGATCCTCCTCCTCACTAGTGCACCACTTTCTGAGTGAGAGAAGTGTGAGTTTCTGAGTGATCAAATAGAGATCTCCCGATCTCTATTTATACTTAACCTGTTTGCCCAGTTATACTATGGGGCTGAATTGTCTAGCTAGGTACATCCACAATATAATATATATTTCAGGGTCGACCCCACACATGGTGGTCTAATAACCCTTCACTAAGTACACACACTTGCGACACTTGTCAATACACATGATGACACTTCCTTATAGAGGAATAACACATCTCTTATAAGGGTACAATAAATATATATGAAATACATAGATGAAATACATTCCGAAGTTACATATACATCAACACCCCGGGTTTGGTGGAAATGTTAATCGGGATGGTTCTTGATATATTAGCCATATTCCCTTTAGCGTAAATAGTACTTGAAGTGGAAGAGAACAAATCAACATTCCCACCATGTCTCATCGAAAACTCTCATTTGTCTAGCCTGTCTAGATTTGGAAGCAGGTAAGACTTGTGGTGCATGTGTTCCCAAGGCTATTCTAGGCCCATCATGGCTTCCAAAATGGCTTCGTTAGAAGGAAAAACTGTGTCTAAACAGTCAAAAGAGTGGATCGAGTCTACTAACCATGCCGGAGCATAGTCCATATCTAACTCAGCAAAGACTGGCGAAGTCACGATATGTTCCGTTGCAGCATGTTGTGCTTCCATGTATGCTACTTCTACAATGAATAAGGGCACTGATGGTTCTGATATAGTAGGAAGGATCCACGGATCAGTCCTTAAACCGATCGTGAAAGTTTTAGTAGATGTACCTTTATCAGAACGCATGAAAAGAATAGGAGAGGGTAGGTCAAAAGTGCTCATTAATGACCCGTAAAGCCCTACTCCTAAACTCTCGCTTGCTGGGGTAGATTGATCAAGTAAAAGAACCGTGGATTCCGATGAAATCTGGTTGTTTCGCCGAGAGAACGAAAGGTGATCAACCGTGATGATCTTACCTTCGTGCAGGAACATTACAACTCGGAAAACTGTCGATGGAATAGTTCGCATGGCATATGTCCAGCTCCTACCTAACAACATATTGTAATCAAGCGGAGCGTCCAAAACTTCAATCTCTACAGCAACTGTCTTACCGGCTAGTGTGACATCAAATGATGGAAAGACTCCATGTGGATGGAAGGTTCTGCCATCAAATGCAGTAAGCAGTGTGTTAGAGGGGGATAACTCGGGAGAACCCAAGGATTTCCAACAAGAAATCGACATTACGCACGTAGACGCACCCTCATCTATGACAACTCGTCCAATGGTCATAGGACCATGAACTACCTCTATCTGAAAAGAAATGTGGTACAGAAACCGGTATTTGATATCATACATATCAAAATGCGCAGTCTTGTTGGATGATTCCATACTTCCAATCGCTGCCAGAAGTGCATTTCGTTGTAATGAACAACTTTGCAAAACTTCTAAGGTGGACATAGCACAAGGGGTATGGGCTAGATCATCAACCACATTGTAGTTGGTAGCAGCCCATACATTGGGATTGTGCGAAGCCCGTTTCAAGACACCTTTCGGGATCTTGGGTAGTGGATCCACAGTTATGTGGAGAGGAGTGGAAGATTCAGGAACCTCTTTATCCTTATTCTGCGAATCCGAGGTATAATTCCTTGCCCGCATTTGTAAAAGAGCGTCCGAGCTAACCATATTAATGAAAGTTTGATCAACTGAAGCATGGGTGGTGCCCCCAACATTGGAGGTGCTAGAAGTTGATCCCTTCCCTTTAGGAAATGGATCCTTAAGGACGGCAAGTTTCTTTTCTTGAAGCAGCTTCTAGGCTTCTTCGATTAGAGGGCATTGGTGAGTGAGGTGGTCTTGCTTGCAAAGCTTGCAAGGGAACTTAACCTTCTTCTTTTCTCTGTTACCCTCCTCGACATTTTCTTTGTTTTGGGGCTTTTGTTGGTTCCCCTCTCCTTTCTTGCCCTTCTTTTTGTTGTTGGGTTGCCGAGGACCCTTTTGATTATTCTGAACCTGCTGTACAGATTCAGTAGTAGAAGGAGAGGTTGTGACGGGAGTCACTTCTGCAGTCGATTGTTTGACCGATAAGGCATGAACCTATTTAGTCAATGCTTCGAAGGATACAGAATCAATTGAACCTAATATGTTGTCAGCATGTGGTCCAGGTTTTGGTCTACCTAGATCAATGTTAAATCGCGGTGCATCAGGTATAATCTCGTAAAGGAGCCCAGGCTGAGCATAAACCAAGTCTAGTTGTTGGGTCCTTAAAATGGCTTCTTCTTTCGATGACACCCCAGAAGTAGCTACTTCCTTAGAAACATAAGGAAGGAGTGATTTCAGATACCACTCTAATAAGAATTCTGGGGGGATATTGGCCTTAATGAGCCTCTTCCATCTTCACCACTCCTGAATATGATCAGATAAATGGGTGGCTTTATTTTGTCTAAAGGTAGACAAAAGATCTGTCCCGACATCGTACCGAACAGGAAGCTAGAAGTGGTTCAAAAAGACTATAGTGAGATCCCGAATGTTAAAAAAGGTGGCTGCAGGTAACTCAATATACCATTTGGCTACAGGCCCGGTCAAGGTTCTTTGAAAAATTCTCAACCTAACAGAATCTTCGTTCAACGAGTTTGAAGAACACCAGAGATGAAAAGTGGTAACATGATCACTAGGATCCTCACCAGTTTTACCTTCAAATTTTGGGATGTCTGAAGGTAGCTTAGTGGGAATTGGTGGCCACGTAACGTTATGGCACACCGGATCGTTCGTTAACTTGGAAAGATCTGGCAAATTCAGAGTTGCTAGAAATGGTAAACGAGGTCTAAAAGATGGCATTTGATAAGCTGGAGTCATGAAGGGGGAATCTCCCATAGCTTGTCCCATAAACTGTTGGTTAGGGTTCCCCCCAGCCATTTTTTGTTAGGGGTTTCCCCCAACCATCTGCTGGTAGGGATTTCGCCCTGCCATCTACTGCTAGGGGTTTCCCCGATCCATATGTTGTTGTGTGAAAGTGTTGTTGAAATTCTGCCACCCAAATGAAAGTGGGTTGGCACCCTGTGCATTTGTCTACTGTGGCTGGGTGTTAGCCCCGCCATATTGTTGGTTAAAGATATTACCCCCTCCTCCAGAAAACAAAGAAAAGGGGATATTTCCTGTAGGTATATTACTTTGATTCACATTGTAACCTGCAAAGGTGTTAAAATCAGGGGTAGTTGAGGTGGACGACGCAGTCATGGTACTCATGACATGCATAGTTGCAGAGGGATTCAACCCTACATTGGGTGTGGAAATCCAAGTACTAGGTATACTGTATGATTGTTGAGCCATAGGAGATGGAGTAACATTCACTGCATTGTTGGGTCCAAAAATAGGAGTTGTAACTAAGGCAGACGTCAAAGATGTTGTGCTTGGCATGCCTAAAGTACCAGCGTTAAAACTAAAAGATGGAGTTGAAGCAGAAGCTGTCTGCGACGAACTCGGTGTAGTAGTGGAAGAAGGATTTACAATCCTTGTATTCATACCCATTGTGGGAGTCTGTGGAACTCTCTGTTCGTCTCCTGGGTTAGTCATAATATGCCTAGGTGTGAAAAAATATGCACTATACTCGGGTTGCTAGAAACCAACAGGTACCAGAAGCAGATCGTTAAGTCCGGTAAGAGGAGGGTTAAAAGGAGTGTTAAACTCGCCAGAAGTAATATCCTCAACCTCAACAGTATTAAGAACTTGTTGATTCAGGGTTCTAGGTTGTGGTTCACCAGGAACCTCTATTTCACCAGTAAGTTCAAAAATACCACTGGAGTCCGTCCTCCGTCATCGTGGTGGTGGTAGTGGCTCCACACTGAGTGGGGGAAGGTTTTGCAACCTACGAGACCTATGAAGCTTTTGGTCTTCCACAATTATATAAAAATAAAACTAAGCAAAAACCTAGTGGCCACTAAGACTAAGGGGCAAACAACATACCACTATAAAAATCCTAAGTAATCAAACCAATCAAACGGATAGCAAATACTCTCGGAAGTAAGTCTGGGATGATTAGGGCCCAGAAAAGACTAACAGAGTACTGATGGTCAATTTTGTGGCATCCACCGGAGGTCCACTGGGTGCAAGCGCTTGAATCACCAAACTGCTTTCCCGAGATTACTGCCAGAGGGTTACCTTCCACGCCTGCCCGAGGTGAAGTGGGAATAACCACCCACTAGACCTGTGTAGGATCCTAAAGGTATGATACTAAGGCTACCATAAATACGAAATATCCTAGGGGGATAGTCGTCAGCCTAGTCAAAACGCATGGGCAGGGTAGCAAAGCCCGAAGTCCGAAAGGACCCCCGTACGTGAATCGAATCTGGTTTATGATCAAGAGGAAAGCGATGGGATATCCTCAACAATTTTAGTTTCCCACGGCCTCGTGCTTAACTCTGGTTTGAGTAGAGCATTCCAGGGTTATTTGATATATATGGGTTGACCTAAATGAAAGTTGTACTACGATTGTTGCATAATGAAGCCAGTTCCGAGCAGTTTAAGGTGATTTGAGCTCGTAACTCTAGCCTAATCTAGTTGATGTCGTGTATACCTAAAAAGAAAATGTTTCTAATTGATTTGATTAAAAATTCTTTTTAAGGCAACTTTTTACTCAACGGGGTAGTGCATTGTGTGGAAATGGTTTGAGAAAGTAAAGTGCAAAAGAAATAACTTTCAAAGCAACAAAAGACACTTTTTCTTTTTCCGTTTATGCTCTTTCCAAAATAAAAACTAAGCAAACCTAAAACAAATCTCTTTTTTATTTTCTTTTCAAATTCAAAACAAAGTAAACTATGCTACTTCGAAATGATCATAAGCCTTACTACTTTGAACTACAAAACTCATTTTTTTTGCTTTTTCTGATATACGTAAAAGAAAAAGAACTCGAAAATGGAACCAAGTAAGACCTAAAAGAGCAATGTAAGTAAGGAAAAGCAACTCTAAGGCTCACAACAATCAACTTGATGTCTTGACAAAGACTTGTCCTACAAATTTTTTAAAGGGAAAAAACCTTGGGCTTGGAAGACAAAGTGGAAAGAAAAGAAGGATAAGAGATGCTTTAAAATGAAAGGCAAACTTCAAAGGTTGCTCCAAAGCATCAAGAGCCCTAAGAAAGCACTAAGCCAAGAAAATGATAGGCAAGCGAACCAAAGATGGCCTTACAACCACAAATACTCGAATGGAAGCAAACTAAAGGACTTCAACTTACATGGACTGGGATCGACAAAGCAATCAAGATGTGTCTAGACTGAAAAAGCTTTTGAAAACACCTTAAGGACTCCAACTTGGGGTCAAACCCTAAATCAAAGGAGAAGACACCGTCGAAGTGTACTAGTGTTGCAACAAACAACAAATGTCGTAAACAAAGGTTTGTATACCTCCAACAAGCAGCTAAGGTACATGAGTGTAGCTATGTCCAACAAGGAGAAAAGCACGGTCTTCAAAAAGAGCCACAAACAAACAAGACACCTCAAAAGTACTCAAGCAAGCAAAAGATGACCTAAGGGACTTAGGAGAGGCAAACAAGACTCAGCAAGGGAATAAAGACTTCAAGGATCAGTTAAGAAGACAAGGAAAGAGGCTGGAAATCAAACCAAACAAGTGGAAATCCAATCCCAAAAGCAAATAGAGACTTACAGGAAAAAACTCTACTGTGCAGTATACAAACCTGCGTACATTGGGAGGTGTACCCTACTATGCAATAGGGAAAGCAACGTTTTTCAGCAGATGTACGCTACTGTGTGCAAGGGATACCAACATTTATGCCAGAGAAGGCTTAAAACAAGCTTTAAAACTTCAAACTGAGATGAGTCAAGGAATCGAAACAGGCTGCAGTAACCTACCAGGCCTCTCAGAGGATCAAAAAGATCAAAAAGTACCTGAAGGAAAGTTAAATGAGTCTCCTAAACATAAAACAACTGGTCCCCAATGGAGTCACCAGTCTGTTGTTCATGAATTCTACCCTATAGCAAGGAGAGGGACACTACAAATTTCTGGGGTGATAGGTAAATACATTGATCATATCACATAGGCTTCTACAAAAGGAAAGAGATCAAGGTTCTTGAAGGCATACCTTATTAACGAAGTTCGATCCTAGCTTTCGCTTGCTCCTTCGATCGATCCTCCACTTGATCTTCTGTTTGACAAACCTGCAATACGAAGATACCTTCCTCGACCTATCTTGACTGATATAACAATGATGAAATTGAAATACAATTCAGACATCAAATACAATCAAGCATTTAATCCAAACAAATATGCAATCCATTAGACATTTGAATGGGACGGGAATGGCATTTCAACCTTTATTTTCAAAAGAAAATAATCAGTACAATTATACCTAATCATTCAGAGTGCTTGTGCAACCGGATCCTGGGCTCCTTCTCTTCACACTTACTTTGGAATTCCTCCAGCGTAACACCCCTTAATGCATAGTTTCTCCTCCCCTCTCTCATCTGTCCCCCTTCTATTTATGGGACAAGGTAGGAAGTTTGGATCGAGAGGTAGTTTGATTGAGGGGTTAGGGAAGTTGCAAAACCTACTTCAACTAATCCCAATTCGTCAAATTAATATATCTTTTATTACTTTTTAAGGTGTATGCTAGTTTTCTTAAGTGGAGTAGCGTTCAATATGCAACTCTCCTGCTTTACAATCAACGTTTGCAAGATATTTTGAGCTGTATGCTACTCTATTGAAGCAAAGTAGAGTATTTCAGAAGGCAAATGCTACTTTATTGAAGTGGAGTAGAGTATTTCAGAAGGAAAACACTACTATCATGCTTATAGGGTAGCATTTTTCCCTCTGGGTAGCTGCAGAGGGGTAATTCTAGTCCATTCATCATTTAAGTCAATCATGCTCTTCAATCCAAGTTGTCCTTTTGTGTGATTGACAGCTAAAGGTGATCACGGACGGAGAAGTGCAGATTTGACCTATAATAGATATATATGTGCTGGAATCAGATGGTAGTCGCAGTGTTGAGGCACCATAAATACCATCGGATAAATTTCAGCAACCATTGAAGATAAAGAAGGTGAACATTGGATCAGAGGAGAACCCAAAGTTCGCAAGCATTGGCGACTACTGGGACGATTCGACCATTGCGAAGATGATCGACTGGATGCATGAGTTTCAATATTTGTTTCCAACGAAATTCTTAGAGATGAAGGGAATTTACGGATACTTGGGGGAAATGCAAACCCCCCTGAAAACCCATGCGAATCCAGTCAGGTAGCGGCTGCATCGACCGAATCTAAGATACCAGCAACAAATGCGAGCTATGATTGGCAAGGTGACCAATGCAACACCACCGACGAATGAGGTTGAGAAGTAGACAACAACGACCCAGAAGAATCGGAAGAGATCAATAACAGTAGAGAAGCCTACTATATGGAGAAGTATCAACATAGCGGAGCTCGCTGTGTCGATCGGGTAATCAGGCATTCACAGGAAAAAAAAAATCAGCAAGTCGAAAGTTGCCACAAGGCGCAGAGGTCCAATCCGACAATAAATGCAGTAGTTATACCGCATTAGACAACAACAAAAATTATAACAATGGTAGTTAATACCCAATGAATGCGGTAGATTTGGCCGATCCCATCTAGATTTGGTAATTATGGCCCATGATCGGTTGGATGTTACCGGCTAGCACTATAAATATAGGATGGGGGAAGGTCGAAACGCATTACCTAATTCAGAGCCGCATGGAGGTATATTTTTTCAACACCAGCAATGAAAGACCACAGCCCACACCAGTTGTGCAGGAGTAGCCGAAAGTTATGTCTACAATTCCACACAAGAAGAAGAGGAGCGCGACTCAACCCCCCGACACCGGTCATGAGAAAAAGAAAGGCATCTGTGCATCAACAAGATTTACGAATGACGTTGCAGGCCCTTCAACTGCTAAAGCTACACAATATGGATATGATGGTCCAATGCTCTCACCATACGTTCCACCATGTCGGGAAGGGGCACCCACGCTGCGGATCAACAAGAATGATAAATACTCCATCGAGGTAGCGTTGGTACCACCAGGGGTTGCTCAAGTTGGGGATATTACAACCAGGTTGCAAAGGCTGTAGTATACCAACCATGACCTAGCGAAACTCAAAGAATACACAGAGGCCTATGATGATGTCCCTCACGCAGGAGGCCCAACTACGAAGGAACCCAAGAAGTGGGCGTTGGGACTGGAGCGCTCGGGGCTATTTGGTATCCCCATGCGAATCCAGTCAGGTAGCGGCTGCATCGACCGAATCTAAGATACCAGCAACAAATGCGAGCTATGATTGGCAAGGTGACCAATGCAACACCACCGACGAATGAGGTTGAGAAGTAGACAACAACGACCCAGAAGAATCGAAAGAGATCAACAACAGTAGAGAAGCCTACTATATGGAGAAGTATCAACATAGCGGAGCTCGCTGTGTTGATCGGGTAATCAGGCATTCACAGGAAAAAAAAAATCAGCAAGTCGAAAGTTGCCACAAGGCGCAGAGGTCCAATCCGACAATAAATGCAGTAGTTATACCGCATCAGACAACAACAAAAATTATAACAATGGTAGTTAATACCCAATGAATGCGGTAGATTTGGCCGATCCCATCTAGATTTGGTAATTATGGCCCATGATCGGTTGGATGTTACCGGCTAGCACTATAAATATAGGATGGGGTAAGGTCGAAACGCATTACCTAATTCAGAGCCGCATGGAGGTATATTTTTCCAACACCAGCAATGAAAGACCACAGCCCACACCAGTTGTGCAGGAGTAGCCGAAAGTTATGTCTACAATTCCACACAAGAAGAAGAGGAGCGCGACTCAACCCCCCGACACCGGTCATGAGAAAAAGAAAGGCATCTGTGCATCAACAAGATTTACGAATGACGTTGCAGGCCCTTCAACTGCTAAAGCTACACAATATGGATATGATGGTCCAATGCTCTCACCATACGTTCCACCATGTCGGGAAGGGGCACCCACGCTGCGGATCAACAAGAATGATAAATACTCCATCGAGGTAGCGTTGGTACCACCAGGGGTTGCTCAAGTTGGGGATATTACAACCAGGTTGCAAAGGCTGTAGTATACCAACCATGACCTAGCGAAACTCAAAGAATACACAGAGGCCTATGATGATGTCCCTCACGTAGGAGGCCCAACTACGAAGGAACCCAAGAAGTGGGCGTTGGGACTGGAGCGCTCGGGGCTATTAGGTATCACCCTCATGCCGCACTTTGGGAGATTGGCACAGGTCAACACATGTGTCAAGCAACTTATCACATGTTTTCATGACTAATTTCTCTGACTGCATGAGAAGACTCCAGTCACCATTGACCTAATTGCAAGAATCATTGGACTGCCTCCGGAGGGAACCGACCCTTCCCAATTTTTCCAGGGGAAGGACAATGACAAGAAACTAGTGGAATAGTTAACGGCAAGGTATGGCGTGTAGAAAGATTCCAGAGGGTACTTGATCGACACACTCAAGAATAAGGCAGTCAGAGTAGGGGAAAAGACACTAGCAGTCAAAGTAACCCAGAAGAACCAGCCCCTGCAATGTAATTTAGGTATCATTGCTGTTGCAGAAAGGTGCATCGCAGGAGGAGCAGATGAACTAGTCCTAGTTCCTGATACATGAATTGATCGAGGATGTGTACAATGCCCAGGAGTACAGGAAACCATTTACATATTCATGGCTACTCCTGCTGATTTCCTTACAAGGATGGAGGGAACCAGACGATTATTAGTGGGTGGATCCCACGGGACCACGCGTATGCGAAGGTGCGTGGTACCAGAATCTATGGGCAACCACCGATAAAGAACGACAGAAAGAAACCACTATACAATTTTATATATAGATGGAAAGGATGTGCATGGATGCATGGATGATACCGCAAATATCAGCGCAAGCTGCAACAAAGTATCACTCCATCGCAAAGATATCCATCAAAGCACACACGATTTATCTCTAGGCATGGGAAAATCCAGCAAAGCAATGGTTACGGACACAGTACAAGCTCACCGAGGCTAACCTCGATGAGATCATCGTCAAATGGTCAGAGGAATGGAAGGTCCCCGTCGCTCCTAAGGACATATCAAATGGGCAGGAAACCGGTCGACAAAACCAGGAAAGGGAGAACATAGATTTAGCTTGCTGAAAGGAGGGTGTAGAACAAGAGGAGAATGTGAAAGACCAGATGACGGAATCTAGCCACGATGGGGCTTCCATAGCCAACACCCTGACGGATTCAGAGTTGGAGACCCAACAGGAAGAGCCAAGGACAAAGAAAAGGATGGAATGTGCCGACAGTAGCACATGGGAAGGGCTCACTACGCAGCAGGTCAATAGACTCCTGGGAAGAATCACAGAAATAGTGGAAAATAACTGCAAAAAGGTTACATAGTATTCAGCTGAACAATTCCAGTACATAGGGAAGATGCTAAACACAATGGCGAGTACGATAATCAACATAAGAATACCACATGGGGACATCAACCAACATCTGTTGACTCCTAGATTTGAGGTAGAAGTTGGCACCCAACAACGAATAGTCCAACTCGAATCCCATGCCATTTTGACAAGGGATAAGACCTTGGACCTCGAGGTTCGGAAGGACGACCAAGTGATGGTCGATTTCAATTTTCTCCCAATGTTAACACTACATAGAGTCTAAGCCATAGCAAGCGTAGAGATACGCGACCGCGAGGCTGTGATGCACAATAAAATGGTCGAATACAAGAAGCAACTACAAACCAGCAAGACGGTGACACAGCAGCTTCGAGACGAACAAGCTGCAGCACTGGCTGCGAAACTACAAGCTATAGAGGAAAGGGATCAATTAGAAAAAAGAACTGGTCACAAAAGAGAAGGTCATAGAGGAGCATACTATAGCACTGACCGCGAAAGAGAAGGTCATAGAGGAGCAGACTACAACAATGACTGCGAAGGAGAAGGATATAGAGGAACAGACTAAATTAGAAAAAGCACTTGTGAAGGCATGCGAAACGAAGGAGCTAGATCCGGAGTTCACCCCGGAAGAACAATTTTTTATGCTAGGGGTATCCATCACCGAGCTTAGAAAGGAAAATGCGGAGCTCCAAACTCGAGTGACACCCAACACACCGCCAGAACAGATTCAGAGTCGGCAAACGGGGATAGAAGAAGCAGTGGCAGAGATCCAGGAAATGGAACAGGAAGCATAGCAAGTTGTAGAAGGCATCACAAAGTTTTGGGACAGGCTGGTCGAGGATGACCAACTGGCCACGCTAAAGGGAAAACTCAACAAAGTAGAAGAGAAGTTAGAAACCTTTAAGGGACCGCTCAAAATGATACCCACAATGATGCGAATTACAAAGGCAGCAGAACTGCAAAGTTTGAAGCAGCAGGTTACAAAGGCCCACGAAAGAAATCAACGACGAGCCGTACATTTGGATGAGCTTAAAAAAAAGGTAGAAGCCCTCATAGCACGAGCAGTACCAGTAATGAAACAGGTATAGGAGCAATTGGAAGAAGTGCGATAGAAAGTATGCGACCACCTAACAGAGCAGCAGGTGACAGAGAGTGAGCAGTTCCGAGCATCAGTAAGAGAAGTAGTCGAACAAATCCAAACTACCTATGATGACTTCCAACATCATTTCAACAAACCAACAGTCTCCAGCTGAGGTGGCTTGAGGACGAGCCACAAGTTTGTGTTGGGGGCTTGTTGGCACGGGATAAGTCCACAAGAAGTGCGGAAGCCGACAGGTGCGAAAGGGTCAATCCGCGAAATAAGGACCATTCGCGGAGTTCACGGAAGCACAAGAATAGTTAAATTAGTTAGAATTGGTCATGTGGACCATTTTGTAACCGAATAGAAGCATATAAATAGAGTAGGATTATAATCCTAAGGCCATCCAATTTGGGAGGAATCATTCTATCTTTTGATCTGTTTTGTATATGTGACATGGTGTATTGACCGTTTCTGTAAGGTTCATTCCACAGGGTTTAATGAATGCATGAACATGTTCGATTATGGTGCAATCTCTATTTCTATCTCTATAAGATGATGAATGTGAATGTTTTCTACAAGTTTAGTATGTTGTAGAGTATCTTTGATGTGAATATGCTATGGGTTTAAGGATTACTGTTGATGTGAATAAGTAGGTTGAATATGTTGTTCGAATATTTGTTATCTGTCAAAATCTGTGAATGACTTAATGTACGAATGGTGAATTGATAATATGCCGCGGAAGTTATAATCTCTAGTTTCTACAAGGGTAATGTGTGTTGGAATCATATCCTCAACTCCACCGCGGAAACTTGGTTCCTGCATCCCCCTTATCCATCTCGGGTGGGACTGCACTTGCTCCGCAAGTGTTGCTAGAAAGTATTACACCTTTTCGGGCCGGTGTATAAGGGAGTTTGGGTTGGTAGTTTGTTGACGACAGTACGAAGTGAACCCCTGTCGATAGGCATTGCATCAACACATGAAATTACATGCAGATACATGCATGATGACTGGATGCATGTAGAGATTCATGCAGGCATGGAAATATAAAAAATGATGGTGAGAATATTCCAACACCCCCCGTAAGCTATACTATGAGGAATACTGAAAGAACTAATGGTAGGGCCCCGGTGATTGAGACCAAAGGTCACCCCATACAACAATCAAAATAAATAAAGTTAGGAAAGAGAGAAAAACTAGTGGGAAGAAAGCCCCCCATCAAGATAGACTGTGGTAGGATAATCAATCATGTACATCACTCACCCCAAGAAGAGATCTAAGGTAAGTGTAATTCTTCACTGAGAATGTATTAGTGAATATATCTGTAATCTTCCCTTCCATCAGAAGGTACAACAGTGAGATGGCCCGATCATAAAACAATACTCATATGTAATGCATGTGTATCTTGATGTGTTTGGTTCTTTTTCTCAGAACCGGATTTGTAGAAATGTTGATAGCACTCTGATTGTCACAATAGATGACTGGTGGAGTACTGAATAGAATCCCAAACTTTGACAAGATTCCCCACAAACAGATGCACTATGTGGCTACATTGACTGCACCTCTATACTCGGCCTCTGCTGAAGAAAGAGCTAAAGCAGTCTGATTTTCTCTAGACCAATAGATAGGTCCAGATCCAATCATTAAAACAAAACCATATGTCGACTTTTGATCTGATCTGTCTGCAACCTAATCTGAATCAGTGTAGCCAACAAGGTTCGAAGGAGACCTAGTTTCATAGTGAAGACCATAGGTCTTTTTCCCTTGCAAGTAATGCAAGATCCTCTTTGTTGCCTTCCAGTGAAGCTCATGAGGCTCCTGCATGTATCTGGAGACAAAACTGAATGCATATGAAATATCAGGTTGAGTGTGTGTGAGAAACAATAGACTCCCAATAAACTGCTGATACAATGTACTATCCACCAGAGGTGTAGAAGAACCATCGTCAAGGCTGATCCATGAAAGAAAAGGAAATGTTGTTGGTTTGCATTCGCTCATATGGAACTTGTCAAGCATATCTAAAACATACTTGGATTGTGCAACCTTGATTTCTGAATCACTCTGAGTGACTTCAACACCGAGAAACTGTCTCAACAATCCAAGATATGACATGGAGAAGGAGTTATGCAAAGTTTTTTTCCTAGATCTGATGCATGAAGTGTTGCTTCCAGTAATCAATAGATCATCAATATAGAACAATTAGAAGTAGAGAGTCACCTTCATGTCTCATATAGACATTCGAATTAGATTTGCATCTCATGAAATTTTGTGATAGAAGGAAGGAGTCCATTTTTGAATACCAAGCTCTGGGAGATTGCTTGAGTCCATACAAGGACTTCCTCAAACTGCATACTAGTGAAGAGTCTTCAACATACCCCTCAGGTTGCTTCATGTAGATCTCCTCCTCTATATATCCATGAAGGAAGTCACTCTTGACATCCATGTGAGTCACTTCCCAGTGCTTGGATGCAACAAGAGAAAGAACAAGACGGATGGAATCCATTGTAGCAACAGGAGCGAATGTATTTGAGTAGTCAATCCCATGGACTTGGGAGTAACCCTTGGCAACTAGTCGAGCCTTGCATTTTCTAGTGACCCCATCAGATTCCATCTTAGTTCTGTAAACCCACTTGCATTGAACAAGCTTCCTCTCAAGAGGGAGAGAAACAAGCTCCCAAGTTTCATTTCTTTGAAGAGACTCATACTCTTCATCCATAGCTGCTACCTGTCCTGGATCTTGGTAGGATTCAAAGAATGTCTTTGGATCTGATCAAATCATAAGAAAGCATCTCTCAACTAGAAATGGATCTGTGTGAGAGAGAATATCATATCTGGTTGTTCTTGAAGATGGTGGATATCCAACAAGATCACTAGTGGATGCAGTAGTAGCGGCTGCCAATTTTGCAATAGGAGTTCGAACCTTAGGTGCTAGATCTTCAAGTTCTTATGGATCTAGATCTAGAATTCGCTCTACCTTCTGAATATTCTTTTTCTCAACCTTATTTGTTGGATCTTTTCCATTCAAGCAACCTTTGTAGGTGCCTTGGGAAAACTTGAGCTTGGGAAACCCATCAACCATCTCTTTAGAATGCATGTCTTGCAAGTATTGATAGTTGAGATGCCCAAATATTTTAGGCCATAGTCTACTCTCTTCATTTGCATGAGTGTGAAGAGTAGACTGTTTAGAGAGAGGTAGGAAATGGGAGAACTCATAGAATTTCGACTTATGATTTGCAACTTCATTTTGCAATGGTAGATCCTGATAACATGTCTTGAATTTCGACCTCATTTGGAGAGAAGATCACCCTCTTGGTCTCTCCAGTATGAGTCATATGATATACTGAAAGAATATTTGCAGTCAGTGTAGGGACATAGAGCACATATGAGAAGTACACATGATCTAGTTTGATTCTTCCAATTCCATCAAAGGAGACCTGAAAATCATTCCCCAACATGATGGATGGTCCAACAGTAGATTTGAAACCAATGAAAAGATCCTTGGAGGAAGACATATGTCTTGATTCTCCAGAATCTATAATGAAGGAAGATTGTGTTGATGCACCTACCATGAGGCCACGGGATCTCTCTTTGTTGTCATATCTAGATGGTTCACTCTCTTTCTTTCTAGCACATGCAGGTACTGGAAGATTATTCTTTTCAAGAAGTGAAGCCATGAGATCTATGTTCTTCTTCATACATGATCTCTCAGGGTGATATCCTTGGTTACGGTATTTTCACTTGGATTTTCCCTTTTGAGATGTCTTGTCCTTCTTAGGATTCGAAAATCCATTTGACTGGTTTGGAGCCTCCTTCTACTTTTGGTCATTTGACTTCCTATCAGAATTTTTTTTTTCCTTTACCATTTTCTCTTCTCATATCAGTGGCTGCAACAGTTGAATCCAATTTGGTTTTTATCACTCCCATCTGCACTAGCTTCTCCTCCTCAAGTGTGAGGGATTGGATGAATTATTCAAGAGAAGGGAACTTCCATTTTGGAATGGAAAACTTTGCTGACTGGAAGGTCGAAACAAAAACTGAATAATCAGGGCCTAGCTTCGATAGAATGGAAAGGATGAGTTGTTTTTCTTCCTTCTCAATCCCATACCTCTTCAATTGTGAAATCAATTTCTTGAATTTATTAAGAAACTCAGTGATAGTTTCAAAACAGCTTGGGCTCAAGGAGATCAGATCATTTTCTAACTTATAACCCTTCAAGTCATCCTTCTGACCAAGAAGAGATTCGATCTTGTCCCAAACCTCCTTTGGAGTCTTCAAATCGATAACATGAAAGTGTAGGTCTTCAGAAATGCTAAGTAGCATCAGTCGTACTGCTTCATCAAGCTTGTCTAATTTCTTGGATTTCTCTACTGCACCAGTGGGCTCAACTGCAGATCCATTCCCCACTCTAAAAAGGATCTTCGAATTCAAGAATATGTCCATATTTTCCTTCCATTCAAAGTAGTTGAATGAATTCAAAGTTGAAGAGGGGATAGTCCTGCAAAAAAAATGAGAATTATGAAATGGAGATCTGTTGCAATTGGAATTGAACACTTTGTTAGGATATTGAGCACATGTGACTGGGTCCTTCACACCTGGCTAGACCCCACTGGATTTCTCTAGTTAATTCAACGAAATAGCACCAATATTTGTTGTGGAAACCCAGAGGCTTCTAGCGTTCAGTGAAAGAAAGATACTCAAGGAATTGTTGCAACTGTTGTTGCTGCATTTCGAATAGCTTCTGTCAGCTCTGATACCATGTGATATTTTAGAAGTAGGATAACTCAACAGTAGAAGAACTCGCTAAAACTCACTCAAGAAGTGCAGAAAGAAGAAGAGGAAATGGAGATTCAATAATCACTCATACACAAGAAATGACAAAAACTGTTGTATTATACATCAACTGTGAGCTGGCACACTGAATAGCGAATAATAATTGAATACAATCAAATGGATTTGAATGCCACTAAGGTCATTCGAATTATCCTCAATGTGTGGCTTGTATAGGATTGGAGACATCATCCAAACCAGTGGAAGTAGTCACAATAGTCAAATAGTCATTCAAATGAGTCTAACTAAGTGTATGGGCACTAATATAGGGAAGGAGACTCCAATGAGGGCGCATGAGGAGCTGTCAGTAGTCAGTATAGTTGATCTATTCTCTCTGGAGGTCTATCTAAGTGGTTCAGTTAGTTAAACTAATAATCAGTCCTCAAATCAAGGAATAGATCCACTAATCATGGAACTAACTGAAGAATCTCCTAAATAGGTAAAAGAGGGTGCACTTGTACTCCAGTGATGAAAACAAGGGAGCATCTTTAGCTAGGAGGGATAGAACTAAGTAGAAACAGGCTCTTAGGGGCTGCAAAATAATGACTAGGTGCTGGGAGACTACCATACTGATGACTGGATGCATGCAATTGCATGATGACTGGACGCATGCAATTGCATGATGACTGGATGCATGCATGAATGCAAATATAAAAAATGATGGTGAGAATATTCCAACAATTCATTGTTGTCCATGAATAACAAATAAGGTTTTCCTACTTTTAGGTTATAACTTAGAGATTGTATACCTATATAAATGGTTTTTTTAAGTGTACCATTTATTGAGGCCTCAATCCACTCCAATTCAACAAACTTGGGCACCTCCCTTTCATTTTTAATTTTTAGGATTAACCTTTAGCCTTAAAAATGTCTTCACCATGCATGTCATTTTCGTGATGTTTTTAGTTTTCACGAGAGAGAATGAACATGATGATTGGCTCATTATAGATTGGGTGAAAGGAGTTCACATGTAAGTCTTCCCATATAGTCAGTGATAAAGAATGGGCCTAGTGGTATTCATATATGGAAATGGAATGAACATGTTATGGTTGATGCTTTAAGGTGTATCACACGGATTCCATATTAACAAAATAATCACATAAGTAGACAACCCACTCAATTTCATTTCCTAATTCACTATTCCACCATTGGAACCGTGACATACTGCACGGTAGGAATGCAATGTTGGATGATGACACTAGATAAATACAAGATATCATGCACATATCATCCTCATATAATTGATTTATATGCATTCATGGTTATTGGGAAGGTTGTAGATGCGTTTTGGCCTAAAATGGTGAAACTATCATTTTTCACTATAGGTTGGTGTTGGATATCATATGGAAATTTTTGCAATTAATATTAGGAAAAGAATACACTAAGTTTTTTTAGAAACTTAAAGTATTATACAACAAGGATTGATTACAAATAGATACAAATTAATTCCAATGAAGCATCACGTGCAAGACCCATACTTTAAAAATGCCTTTCTATGTAAAAATGGGTGTCTCATAGAAGTGCAAAATTTATTATTGGAAGGGTCTGCTTGAGGTTTTTATGGACTTTGAACCCAATGCAACTGAATTTGAATCCAATGCAACTAAAAAAATTGGGTTTTGACACTGTTGTAGGTACAACATATCCCATGTTTTTATTAAAAATGGGAGTCCCAATTTTTATTTTCTAAGGTAATGTTTAAATTCCTTATTCATTTTTGGGGTTTCATGATGTTGATCATTTATTTTATTCCTTATTGTCATGAATCAATCTAGTTAATAAATTTTCCTCTCAAAATCTATGGATTTTTGTGTGTTTTTGTGAGTTGCGAAAAGCATGAATTTTCCTCAAATTTGCCCTTTCCGCAACCCACAATCTGCAATCCGCTTGATTTTTCGGATTTGAAAGTTTTTCTTTCTGCAACCCACAACCCGCAATTGTGAATTGCGGATGTCAGAATGATTTTTGAATAAAGTGGATTATTCTTTTCCACAACCCACAAAGGCGGATTGCGGAGTGCGAAAAGAGTTCCAAAAATAAGTCCGCACCTTGTGTTTGAGAAACCTGTAACCTGCAACCCGGATTGCGGATTACGGAAAGTGTTTGAAAATAAATCTACGCTTTGTGTTTCCGCAACCCGCAACCCGCAATTGTGGATTGCGGAATGCAGAAAGAACATTGTTTTTAGTTATGTCGTTTGCGTACCCGCAACCCGCAATTGCGGATTGTAGGAACTTTTGGTTCATTAATGTTTAGAGATGTCTTTCCGCAACCCGCAATCCGCATTGCAGATTGCGGATTGCAGAAAGTACGTACATATCTTCCAAAATAAGGTTTCGTAACTCTTCTTCTGCATCCCTCATTTTAGATATCAGTCATTGATTTGTTTGATCCTACGATCCAGATTTCATCCAATGTAATTTGATAAATATTTTGAATTTTTTATTTTCTTTTACCATTTTCATTTTCGAAAATTTCACCTATGACAAGGATTTTTACTACGTATTTTTACCAGGGTTGTTTTCCTGCCATTTTCGACAGCACGGGTTGGTTTTCCTACTTTTCCCGTTGGTTGTTTATGGATTTTCTTTGTTTTCAAATGGTTTTATTTATTGCTTTGATTTTATTTATCATAAATTACATGTCCTTCACCATGTCGAGAAATACCCGTTCGAAAACAGCCCAAAAAGACCTAATAAACGAAGACCCCAACTTTGGCATTCTAGCCGATACCAGTGATAGGGTGTCTGAAACCTACCAGCTAGATTGGTCGAAGGTTTATGCAATCTTTGACAACAACGACCTGTCAGAAATCCAAGAAAACCAATCTGTTTATGAGAAAATCAGGGATTCCCAATTACATGCTATAGTAGCTAGACAGGCCCTTCTCCCATATACAGATGTCGTGAAATGGATAATTGACCATGCAGACCCTAAATACCGTTCATTCAATGATAGTGCAGATCCCAAGTGGCTTCTTTCCATCCTGAAGTTTTTACTAAAGCGTACGCCCTTAGGCCTGCTGCCCAATTGCTCAATGCGGATTTTCTGGATTCGGTGAAAACCTGGTTTAATTTTGATGAGATGATAAAGTCCTAGGTGAACAATCCGACCAACTTCAAACCCAAAGCCAATAACTCTTACCTCATTTCATGGTTTAAATAACCCTATTCTCTCTTAGCTGCCATGCTTTGCAGGCTGTACGGGCTACCAAACTGTTTTGTGTTCAAAGCAGAATGGACACCTGTGGCTCATCATGTACTCACAACAAGGGAATCATTTAATTGGGATTTGATTCTATCAACTAAGTTGAAGACAACAATTGAGCGTTATCAGAAAACACTGGCTTCAAAGAATCCTCCTTCCTTCTATTCAACCTATATCATCGACGTATTCTGTTCAACATGCCAGTTCCCCTCCATGGGATGGAATTGGACCCTTTTAGCTCCTCCAGTTCACATATATTGTTCAGTATTATGGAAAAACAACTATGTGCCTTTACTGTATGACATCTGTGACCACTTCTTGGGAACAATTTATCACAAGATATTCAAAGAAGATGCACCTCCCTTCTCTACTCATGATAGAACACTCATCCCCACCATTGGTGATTGGTATGTAGGAGAATCCTTCTCCTATGTCAAGATTTGGGGAAGTAATGCAGTTCATCTACCGCTAAGGATAGTCCCTGATATATTGTTGCTTGGATAAATTGCTTACCAAACTGTTACAGATGGAGTATTCCTCAAGTTAACTGGACCTAAAAGGAAGAGATGGCCCAAATTTCCATTGAACCTTGGACCTATGGTAATATAGAACTCAACACATGTTGTAGTGTTGGGGAATCAAATTGCTTCACTTAAGCTGGGAAAATCTCCCAAAAGGATGCATGATCCCATGGCATTCTTAGCTTCCCATTTTTCCCAAGAACACATGAATACTACCTATGCTCATGATATTGCCCCTAATGATTCCATTTAACAGGGAGTTAATTTGTTTTCTGAAGTCCTGACTAGGGCTAAATCTAAAGAAGAAGAAAGCTTTATTCTTCAATATCAATAGGAACTCAATCCCAAAGCTATGAGTTGTAGGAAAATGTAACTATCTCTTGAGGAATAGAACAAAAGGGACAGAGCATAAAAAGATGCACAAAAGGAAAGTACTCCTTTAATGTTGACCTACCCAGATAAAGGCAAAGGCCTTGTGGAAGATGTTCAACAAGTCAAGAAGATTTTGATTCAGTCAGCTGAGGATCTAAAGAAGGAACTAGCACACATGACTGCAATGGTTGAGACTCAGGTGACTGATGCAAACACCCCAGCCATAAGACAGAAGATTCAAGCCCATGCATCTCAATAACTACATTGAACAATGAGTACAGTGATGTAGAATATGAAATACTTCCTCCTGTTCCTGTCATACAAGAAGTCACTGGGGTCTCTGAGAAGATGAAATATTGAGATGCAATTTCCAACTGTTTCTTTGAAACCATCACTTACCATTTCTCTTACTTCCCTTCCTGAGTTTGTCACTTCGACTACTTCTCCAATTTCTATACCATCAGTTTTTGCAATCACCCCTTCTTCTCCATCAACCTCCCAAATCACCATGTCTATCCCTAATTCCACTATTACCCATACAACTCCATTAGTGGCAACATGCAATATTTTCACATCTTCAACTGAGTTGACAACTGATCCTGAAGATGATGTTGTGGTTCCCCTTGGGGAATACTTTTATAGTATATCAACCAAAGCAGTGGTGAAAAGAGGAACCGAAAGAAGCAAGGGATCAACTATGCTGCAAGCACCAGTCCCCAATCAAATAATTTGGCAAAAGAAGTCTGCTGACATTTAGCAGGAGGCATTAGACACTGCTGCAGCAATGGGGGCATTTGCTGGTGCCAACTGTGATTCATTGAATTCACTAAATAAGGAGATAGACATCAAGAAAGAAGAATTGAAGAAGACTTAGGAGCAGCTGGTCAAAATTAATGAAGAACTTGAATCTCACATTCATGAATTGAGAAATGAGTATGAAAGTCAACTCAGGGACCTGCAGGAACATAACACTTCTCTCCAGTTTCAACTGTAGAATACAAAGTGTTGGTGTCGATACTGAGCTAGAGGTTTCCAATGTAGACCCAGGTACCTTGTGGTTCAAGGGACCAACAAAACCCCTATTCACCGTCCCTTTCGGCAACAGACTGTGCGTAGCCTGAGGTCTCACCCGAGGTGAAGCTGAGGGGGTGGTTGCAGAATCAAGTTTCCACAACCTGGTGATGTGAGTGTATAAGGGAATGATGAGCAGTGCAACACAACAAGGACTGATGCAGATAGACAACTGCGTGAATTTTGTACTTCGTGTCAGATACTTTGGCAAGAGGAGCAACTTGCACCACCCATGCGTCCAAGGACCGCGTGGTAATGGGTACTTCCTGCAGCCCGACAATAAGCTATCGACAGCTTATCTAGCGGCACTTACGATGGGTTAGCACGTCAACTAGACCGCACAACTACTCAGGACTTGATTAACTCTAACCAATCTTACTTAACATTCTTTATCCATTCAACACACTTAGACTATTATCGTTATGGTGCATGCAATTGAATAAAACATACAATATTGCGTGCTCGAATGCTACACTCTAATTCAATGTTCAACTATGTGATTAATTCAACAGATTCATACATTCACAGACTTATAAGTGTTGAATACTTAACATTCATCCACACATGTATTACTTAACATATTATTCCCATCACTCTTGCGGCGAATACATATAAAAGCAATCACATAACAGATAGTTGCAATATTAAACATCCATACCAAGCAAATGAATAGTTGCAAACACACAACAATAACATAACACATAATTTAACGTGGTTCACCCCCCAGATGGACGCTATGTCCACAAGAACTATTGTTGAATTAGTCTTTTGGGAAGGGTACAATAGTTCTTAGTCTGCGCACTCACCTGCAGACTCTCTTCTCTCTCAGATAGGTCTCTGTGCACTCAACTGTAGAGCCTTTACAATAGCTTCAAGCTCAAAATATCTAACAATATTCACTAACCCAACAATGAAGAGTTCAACCCTTTCCCATACAAAATCATGCCTTATTTATAGAACATGCCCGTGGGCATGTCTTTACAATTCGTAGGAAAAACCCTTAGGTTTACAAAACTAGCGTGGCTAACTACCAACCTCACTGTCGCCGTCGACAGCCTGCTCCAGTTGGGCCACTCATGGCTCACATGCTCTTCTGACAGCCACAGTCCTAAAAATGGTTACAACTGCATCATGGCCTGTCCCTTTCTGCATCATCCACTTTCCTGTCACCATCAACGTAGTGTCCTAGCTTCTCAACTTCTTTCTGCCACTCTCTCTGACATGTCCCTTCTGTCTGTCTTCCACCTGTCCCTTACCCAAAATAGGTCACTTTCTCGTCTAACCTTTACCGGTATTTCCTACCAAAAATAGCTCCTGTGTGATACCTGCGCATCTGCGTTCTGTGCAACCCTACCTTACTATTGCCGCTGCGCGACATGCGCAATTATCAAAACTGCCCCCATGTCATTCCGCAATGCGCCTTGCGCAGTTTTCAGCACTTGTGTAAATATTCCAAATTAGGCCTTGCCAAACAGGCCCTTAACACTCACTTGTGGCTCGTCCCGAGCCACTTCCACTTGCGGACTCTAGTGCCACATCTTCCACTATACCTAGCTTTGATGTAAAGCTTTGCAGATTTCCTCATAACTCTACAACTATCTCTTTGGATTTTTCTTCGAAGCCTTGAAGCATCTCTAGAGTTTCCTGCGAGACCTTCTCCTTAGCCACTTGTTTTTTCATGGTTCCCTTTGCTGCCTAAAGTTCCATGAACTTCGCGTAGAATTGCTGCATCAATTCAAGGCCTTCTTGTTCAATGGGATGCAACCTAGAAGATGTGGCAGCCTCCTTCTCTCTAAGTGCTACCAGCTCTTTCTGCAACTCTTTGAATTCGTTAAACTTCTGTACTTTCTCCCTTGCCGGTGCAGTCTTTACCTCTGCGCTTGTAGCGTCTACCTACTGTTGTGTCCGCTGCAAATCTTCCTTTATCTACTAGAGTGCAGGATCATCATTCAACCCTATTACTGCTGTAGTTATCTCTTCAAGTAAATCTTGGCATTTCGTTACTTCCGACGAAAGGCCATCCATAGTTGCTTTCACCTCCTCAGCTGGAGCTAGGCACTGATCCAGTGGAATGACAGTGTGCCTAGCCTCCAGCTCTGCGATCTTCCCTTTGTAAGAAGCCTCCATTTGTATCTTCTCAGAAGTGAGGGACTCTACCTTGGCCCCAATTTTCTTTATAGTGTCCTCCACATCATCCTCCTCTTCGCATTCCTCTATTTTCGCGCAGACCGTTGAAACAGTCTCCTTCAGCTTTTGGCCTTTTTCCCTGGCTGCGCTCAACTCTTGCTTGTTGTGATTTGATTCCTTCGTTAACTGATTGATATCTTCAGTTAACTGTGTGCACTGATCATATGAGGAAAGGCCTCTCTCATCAATCTCTTCTGCAACCCTTATGTGCAACTCATTCAGGTCCTCTAGCGGAAAGACCCCAATATTCAGGTCAAGGCGCGCAGTCTTTATTGCCTCCTTAACCGCTTCATTCGGATAAATGAGGTAGCTTAGCTCGAGGTTCAACATGCATGGATACTTACTTACAGCAACAGGCGGTCTTCTTTGTGCGCTTGGTCCCCCTGACTTCCCATCAGATTTTGAACTTGGATGCCCCAACCCCATATGGGCTACCATTGTCTTGATCTCCTCCATAGCTTTGATTATGGTCAATTGGAGTTGTTCTTGTTTGGATTCTTTTTCTACATGGGTTTCTTCCCAAACTTCCTGTACTTTGGTCGCAATTGTCTCGTAATCATCCAGATGGAGCTGCGGGCCAAACTCATGCCTTTCGACCTTCCTCTTTATACGTCGACTTTGGGATTGCACAGGGAATTTCTTTTACCTGTTGCCATCTCTGTATGTTCACTCTGTGCATCCTCCTTTTCCTCCTCAATGGGAGTACCAGCTGGTAGCCCTCCCTTCTTCCCATTTCCTACTTCTGTTTCTTCCTTATATTCCTCTGTGCTCTCCTCATGTGAGTCTTTTACATCAATCTTGTGTGACATAGGTTCTACCTGTTGTTCATAGTCTAATGCATCATCTCGTGATGTGGGGACTTTCCAGTCTTCATCCCAATGCTCCATCATCTTCTCAATGGTATCTTCATCCAATCAGTAAAACCCTGGATACCATAATCCTTCCTGCACATCAGCCCTTGGCTGAATGTGTGACTGATGCCTCCTCACGCTAAACCTCATGATGCATGTATACTTGTCAGTCAGCGGTTTTGAAATGTGCAGCGTTGCCATAATCGCCTCACACAACTGGTGATAATAGACATAAAAGACTTCAGCTGTATTCCATTGTCTTGACGCCTTCGGGCTCGCCCATAGGTTAGCAAAATGTGTTCCGGGACCCTGTCCTGCCAAGGTTGGAACCCCTTGATACCCTTCTGGTTCTTTCCAGCCTACAAAGGCTATCAATACTAGCAGCTATCTGAAATGGAATGTTGTTCCATTATCCTGTGTATATTCAACATCTGCTAGAAATTCGTTCAGTAAGAACTAGCACCAATTGTAAGGTCTTCCACGCAATGTATTAGATGCTGCCTTGATTGCAACTGCGGGTACCTCAGGTGGTCTACACTTGTGCAAAACATTTTTGTAGCTAGGGTTTTCACCCTAGCTTGTGCAAATGAGCACCTACTAAGGAGAAGGGCCTCCTTAGTAATAGTTCAATAAACAATAAATTTAAACAGTAAAACAAAGTAAAATCTAAGCTAACATGTGCATCAACAGAAATAAAAGACAATGACAATATAAGAGAAAATTTTCTTTTTGTATTATGATATGATAAAAATTACATTTACCTCAGATGTGGAGGTTGGTGGAGCTCTTGCAGTAGTCCATGAGGGTTGTTTCCATGCTCCAATGGGTTCCTTCTGTTTCTCCAAGGTGTTTGGATGATGGGCCAAAAGGGGCACTCAAAATGGGAAACTAGCTCAAATGGTAAGCTAGGGTTTCAAGAGTGATTTTCGTAGCGTGAGGATAGGATAGATTGTGGATATGAAATGGGGAGCCTCCATCACCTATTTATAGGTTTTTAGTGGTGGAGTATTGACCCATGGTTTTTGGCACCATATGGTTTAGGTCAATTGTTTAGGGTTTTTGCTTCCTTTTTCCCTCTTTTTCCTCTTTTTTTATATTTTTTATTCCCTTTTATTTGATTTTTGGGAATTTAGGGCCTTTTTAGAGGGTTTTTGCTATCTTTTGAGGAAAATTAAATTATTTTGGGGGAAAAAAGGGGTTTTTTGGCCTTTTGGTGGCTTTTTAATGGTTTGTTAAGGTTTTGGAGGCAAATATGGTAGGAAATATAAACAAATGAGTCATGTAATGAGGGAGATGAGATGGTGAGCACTTTTTATGTGTTAACAGATTGTCCCCTGATGTGTGAGGGTAGGAACTCATCGTATGGACGATAGACATCATAGGTCTTTTATGGTTTTCCTGGGGAGTGGAGAAGAGAAGAAACGAACTAGTGCCCTAAACAATGGTCCCGAACAAACTGAAAAAACTAAAAATACATGACCTCAATAATGAATGAGGAATAATCTTAATATATGGACAAGGCAGGCATACCCATGCTCATATCAACATATATAGAATAACAATGAGGCCCAAAAAGGGGGCCTGAAAGATACATGGACAACTACTGTGTACATCGTAAGGGTCCAGAGAGGACACAAATCTGGGACATACTGCCGGTCTGACCGTGTCTGAACTGAAGAACTGATACACTGGAATAATAATAGTGTTGCTGAGTGTGGTACCAGAGGAACTGATGAACTATGGGATCATAATGACGGGGACTCATACCCTCAATGGTACACTGGACTGTAGCTGAATTGGGTACTTCAAGGAAGCAGGCAAGTGGATGGCTTCCGAATAGTGTCGCCAACGCAACTCAGATATCCATGGGAACATATAACTGGGTGTTCCGAAGTGACTCACCAATGTCCTAGAGTCGGGGGAAATCTGGGGTATTTGACCAAAAATTGAAGGGATATATACCCTGCATGAATCTCAACGATGCGATCAAGGTGTTGAAGTCGAGCATGTGAGAAACAACCATTCAGAGAGGCACTGATGACTCCGCCCAAAATGGTCTGTAGTCACTCACCACAGATGGTGATGAGTCCAAGGCCCAGGGACCTCTGGGCCTATCCTATGGAATAGATGGGCTTTCGTCGACAGAGGGAGACCTACAACTAGCAAGGCAATGGTGTTTCCTTGATAGGAGCACTAGGTGGATAATTGAAGTGTGAGAGTATTGATGGTAGGACTGACATATTGTGGAGGTGGGGAATAACTGGGAAAATAGAGTGGGTGGACTCAAACTTCCTTTGTTCAGAGTATGATGGCGGGGATGATCGGGAAACATATAAAACTGACTGGTGGGAAGGGGATCATTAGCTTGAAGGGACCAGGGATGGTGACTGGAATGAGGGATACTCAAGTTGGTGTAGGATGGCAGGAGACTCTGAGGGTAATATATTGCAGAATACTCTGAACAAAGGCGACTTTATTGGGGGTGTTTCCGAGATGATTGATCATAGTGCCAAGAGGCACCAGTAGGGACTTCTTCATGGTTTAAGGAGCTGGAAGAAGTGTGCTCAAAATGGTACTATCATGTGGATTTATACGAGCCTAGGACAATTCATTCTCGTGATTGCTTTCAATTTTAAGGAGTCTGAAAGAGATAAGAAGACTCTGAAATAATGGAACGGTACCGTCGTGTGGATTTGTACGATCCCAGGATGGTGCATGCTCGTGGTTGCTTTCAATTTTAGAGAGTTTGAAAGCAATAGGAAGACTCCAGGGGGGTTCCTTTTCGTGTGTTAGTCTCCAAGGCCTGAAAAAGCATAAAAGGATGCAATGAAGCACTCTTCTAGCCGGTGTGTCTAGAGTATTCCTTTTTCATAATTAGTCTACCAAGTCCGGAAAAGGGTTAAACTTATACCAGATAGATGCCCTTTCAGGTACTTTAACGAGCATGAAAGGAAGCAAGATTGCTCAGCGATCTTTTCATTATTTTAGGAAGTAGAAAAGAGCTTAACAGAAACTCCCTAAGTGCCTTTTTCATAAAGGACTTGTTCGACCCCAAAAAAGGGATAAAAGTATACCGAACAAAAGGAATGGCCAAGCAAGGAGAGAGTGTTCAATCAAGGGACATCGATGAGAACCAAGAGCGAGGGTTGGGGGGAACACTGGTGGGCCTCCTTGTGGGATGATGAATGGTGGCAAAATAACGAAATAATTGCAGTATGAATGGAGTGAATGGCTTATGTATAAATGTGTAATAATTCGATGGTGGCCGATGTGGTGCGTAAACCAAGGCAGCAAGGTGTCGGGACACAATGTTGAAATTGTTTCTGGTGAGAGCGAGAAATGATCTCAAGCATCATCATGAGCGCGGAAGACTGAATTCGGTGATATAAAAAGCGTCAAAAATGGATGACAACCGAGGTGGCGTGCAAACCGAGATGATGAGGGGTTGGTGAAAAATGCCCAAAACATCTGGGGGTGAGAGCGAGAAATGATCTCAAGCATCATCATGGGCTCGGAAAACTGAATCCGATGGTATAAGGAATGCTAAAAACTAACAATGGACAATGTGGCATGCAAATCGAGATGGTGAGGTGCATGGAAAAAAGTCCAAAAATGGGGTTCGAAGAAAAGGAGAAACCGAGTCGACCATTTTGAAGGTCACGTTGTTCTGATTCCAGTGGTGGAAACGGTTTGGAAAATGTACTCCGTATAGATCCATAATGGACAAATCAAGAAAAAGTGAACTGTCTATAAATAGTAAGTGGACCCATAATGCCAAGTGTCATCTGTGTGGTTGACTTTGACAGGAGAGTGTGGTGGGCCAGAGCGGATTTAGCATTTCTGGGAGATTGGACCGGTCGATTTCATTTCTGCGAGTTGCAGGTATTTCACAGAATTCATACTTTTAATTTTTTCTTGATTCGGGTGGGTAGTGGGTCCCCAGGTAGGGTTGTATGGTCCACACGGGTGTGGATGGCGCAATTTTTGTATGGAAAAGACAACGGAAAGGGCCAGTCTTTCCTCATATGGGTAACGTAGGGGTGGTCTAGACAAGGTTTGGCTGACGTAATAAATGACATGCTCCTGACGAGAAACGTCTTCTTGGACAAGGACCCCTAACACAGCGTGGTCGGATGCCGAGATGTAAAGGATGAAGTCCTGAGAGAAATACAGAGGGGAGATCAAAGGGGTTTGCGTGAGAGATTTTTTAAGGGCTTCGAATGCAGCTTGCACCTGGTCATCCCAAACAAAGGGTATGTGAGTACGAAGCAGATGTAAGAAACCATGAACTATGGTGGCATAATCAGGAAGAAAGCGGCGAAGGAAATTAGATTTCCCCTGTAAGCTTTGTAGCCGCCGGAGCGTGCATGGTGCGGGAAGGTCTAATATGGCTTGAACTTTGAGGGGGTTGACAACGATTTCTTTGTGGGAAACAATGAACCTAACAACTGGACTGCCGGAATGCAAAAGACACACTTGAGTGGGTTCAAGCGGATCTGATACTTGCGACAATGCAGAAAAACTTGTCGGAGGTCATTAAGGTGGTCGGATCGTTTCTTGGAATGTGCTATGAGATCGTCAAGATAGACTAATAGGATATGGACCAAGTCGTTAAAAACAATAAGTCATGGCCCACTGGAAGGTGGAACTAGCCTTTTTAAGGCCGAAAGGCATGACATGATAAGCAAAGGTGCCCCATGGGGTGGTGAAGGAAGTCTTGTATTGGTCTTCCGTGCAGATCTGAATCTAGTTATACCCAGAGAAACTGTCCATGAAGGATAGGACTTCATGCCCCACACATGCATCGATGAGTTGGTCAATAAATGGCATGGGTAAGTTGTCTTTGGGACATGCTTGGTTTAAATTGCGGAAGTCAGTATATACCCTGATGGTGCCTCATTTTTTGTTAACAAGGAAGGGGTTAGAAACCCAATTGGTGTATGCAATAGGATAAATGAAACCTATTGCACGAAGTTTCTCAATCTCTGCTTTAACGGCAGGGAGCTTCGATGGGTGAATGGGGCGCTGTTTTTGGCGAACGGGGGGTACATCTGGCCATGTGTCAATGTGGTGTTCTATGATAGTGGGGTCAAGACCAGGAATTTCGGTGTAGGACCAGCCAAAGACACCGCGGAATTCCTGAATTTTTTTTTGTATTCTCCAATCTCATACTCGGTGCAGGAGGCTCCCAAAGTAATGAGTTCAGGGGCACCGCCTGGGGTAGAGATATCAATGTGGATTGTGGGTGAGATATTGGCCATGTTACCTTCCTCAAAGGCATCGGGAGCGGGAATGGGCTCTTTAAACCAGTCGACCTTGGTGGGGAGGAAATCTTTGGACTCAACAGAGAATTGGGTGGCTTTGGTGGTGGAGGATTCCTCTGCGAGGAAATAGGAACAATGGTGCATATCTTCCTAGGGGTAATCAGGTGCGGTAAGAGCCTCGAGAATCTCCTCATCATTGTGGAAACTTTTTTTCATCAAATCGGTTGACGAGGGATCACTAGTAGTAGAGATCATATAAATGGTATTGATCTCGCCTGGTGGCGGAGATTCTGGGGGTGGATCTCTTCAATGGTGGGGGGAGACGTCTCGAGGTCCAAGTTGTTCATCTCGTAGAGAGCGGCTCTGTAATATGGGAGATCAGGATAGTGATGTGAATAATGGCCGTAAATACCGCATATTGCACAAGGGTGATTGGTATGCAGTGATTTATCGCGAGGCTTAGGGGTAGGGTCAAGTTAGACAATCGGGATGTTGGGGTCGACGTCAAGCATTTGCATGTGCTCTTGTAGTGTGGGTAATTGTGGACATTGATGGGTAGCATGGCCCAACTCATCACACAAAGAGAATTTGGGAGGAGTGCGAAACGCGGGGGGATTCTTAACTAGTGCAGGCATAGTGGTATAAGGTAGAGGGCCTCTGCCCCCAGTGTGTTTGGCAAGAGGGGGTGGGTGAGGAGGAAGGAGTGGTGACACTGAGAGGTGGCCAACTGGCAGTGGTGATCAGTTGCACTGGCTGTAAGATGACATTGGGCGTCGGAGGGGAAACGGGAGGTGTGATGTACCATACAGGTAGTCCTAAAGTTAACCTCGGGAGGTTTAGTGTGGTCATCACCGGAGCACTTACGACTCCCGAAGGGGGAAATAGGAAGGGGATAGTATGAATGGGTGTAGCACCAACATGACTAGGTACCGTCGGTGGCTGGGGTAGCAAGGGCAGTTAATGGTTGGTTGTTTGTGTATTGTGGGAGAGGGTACATAAGTTAGATATTTCAGTCGTTGGTGACGGGGGTGGAATGGATTGGAATGTGGAAGTCATCAGCGTATCTGAGTAGACCTAGGGTCCAACTAAGGAAACCAACGAGGTAGATACACCACGAACAGGTTGTTCAATCATGGGAAGAACGTTTTCGGGTGCAGCGAGGGCATTGGGACTGTAATAGGTGAGTTGATCAATCATGACCACTTGTCCTTCATGGGAGAACATCATGGTACGAAAAACGGATGAGGCAACCACCCGCATGGTGTACATGTAACTACGACCAAGTAAGAGGTTATAATCAAGTTGGTCGTTGATGACCTCTATGTCAATAAGCACTGTTTTACCAGCCAACTGGACAGGGACATTAGCTAAGAGACCTTTGGTTGAGCTGAACGGTCGTCGTAGGCTCGCAACGCATTGGTGGATGCCTAGAGAGTAGGGGATCCCAACTTCTGCCAAACGAATGTGGACATAACGCATGTAGAGGCACCCTCATCGATGATGCACCGATGGATTAAAAGATTCTGAATGGATATAGAAACTTGGAATGCTAATGTGGAAGGCAGGTGTGGTTCGGATTGGTCCAAATCAAAGGCCATCATTCGTGAATCAGCCGGTTCAATAGCACCAATGGTTGATAACAGAGTCTTGCGCTGTGTAGGACAGTTTTTAAGACCTCTAACGCAGACATAGCTGCGGGGGACTGAGCTAAGTTGTCAACAATGTTGTAATTAGATGCAGCACGAGCATTGGGGTTATTGTTGATGCGGCGAAGTGGGAAGCGAGGGGCTTTTGGGGCACCATGTAATGGATCCAGAGGTATTCGTAATGGCTAATCGGTGGGAAGAGCGTTGGTGGTTTTGTCGGTGGGAGGGGCTTCAGGGGTGGAGCCATATTGGTTCTAGCGGGTTTCAAGGTTGACATCGGAAGATGACATCATTAACAAGTGATGGGTACCTGAATCTAGCATGGGGTGATCAGGAGCTGCATAAGTGATTTGCTGTTGTGGTGGCACGTTTCCTTGAGGGGGAGCTAACGGTTGAGTGTTCACCACTCCTTGGGTTGGTAAAGGGTTCTATAACACCAAGGGTTGAGTCTGAGGTGGTGGGGGGTTAGGTGGCGCCTGAGGTTCCGCATGCCCTTGGCGGTGGGAATCATCGATCCTGAGTTGTCGTGCCTGCTCCAAATGTGGGCAAGCATGTGTGTAATCGCCATAGACCCCACAAATAGAACAACGGTGGTTCATTTGTAAGTTAGGGTTTTTAGCTTGCTTTGGTGGCCTATCAGGGTTTTGGTTGGCAGGTGCTGCATTATTATTGTTTGGGGGATTAAGTGGCTAACCGCCTTGGTTTGGAGGGGGGTTGTTGCCATGGTTACGTCCTTTTCCATGGTTTTGTTGGCCTTGTTTGCGTTGGTTATTTTGGTTAGACTACGGATTTTGTTGCGCATACACGTGCCCTTGGGTGGCAGGTGGTTGCTGGGGTTATGCAGGTGCGGGAGTAGGCTGCGGAAGAAAATAAGTGGGTGGAGGAAGTGCAGGTGCTGGACCTTGTGGGGGTTGTTGATACGTCTGTGTGACAGGTGGTTGATTTGCCATAGGTGCTACCTGTGGTGGATAATAAGTTTGGGGGGCTTGAGAGGATACAGGAGCATACATGACCTACGGGTGGTAATATGGTTGAGGCGCAACCGGAGGAACGTAAGTGAGGGATGCGTGGCCGAAGCACTGAGGTGGACATGAGGGGCTGTGGGAATGGCGGTTATGCGCCATGGAAGCATACGAATTGGTTGCTCCAGAGTGGGATGTATCCCATGAAAGGTCGGGGCCACTACTAGTATGTGTCATGGAAAAGGGCTGGTTATGCAATGCAATACGGCCAATGATGCCATCGGCGGCATGGGATGCCCCCGGCGCATCGTTTCGGGAGGAATCGTTGTGGGGGGCGTCAGGTATAATGGTATATAGGTAACCAGAATGGGCATAAATAAGGTCAAATTGCTAGGCTTTTAGGATGGCCTCTTCCTCAGACTGGGGTCACTCAGATGCCACATCCTTCGCAATGACGGGGAGGAGAGATTTAAGAAACCAATCTAGGAAGATACGGTCATCTAACTTGATTTTGCACAGGCTTCAACGTTGATGCCACTCATGAATGTGGTCAGTGATGTGGGTGGTCGTATTCTATCTGCAAGACAGTACGATCTCAACTCCTGCATCATAGCGGACAGGTAACTAGAAGAACTGCAGGAAGGTCAAGGCAAGGGAAGTAAAGGTGGCATGGGTCCCATGGGGCTGCTCGATGTACCACTTGGCTACAGAGCCAGTGAGAGTTCGTTGTAATAGACGGAGTCGGATAGAGTCGTCCACTATGGAGTTGGAGGAACACCATAGATGGAAGGACATAATGTGGTTATGGGGGTCTTCACCTGCCTTTCCCTCAAACTTAGGGATGTTTGATGGGAGTTTGGTGGGCATGTGAGGCCACGTAGGATCGTGTCTGATGGGATTGTTGGTAAGTTTGGCAAGGTCAGGAAGGTTGAGACTAGCCATGAATGGAAAACTAGTAGAAGGATGTGACATGCTGGTGGTCGTGGCCACGTTGGGGCCGATGCCCCCAAGTGTAGGGGCTGGGTTTGTGATAGGGATGTGACCTCCAAACGGGGGGGGTGGAGGTGGTATGGGAGGGTCCTGCACCACTAAGCGTATTGTGAGTCACTAGTGGGTTTGGGTTGGGTATGCCAGCCACTAGAATTGGCATAGTGACGGGAATGGTGGGTGTGGGCCCCATCAAGGGCATACCCAAAGCAGGTGTGGTGGCTGGGGTGGTTGTGGACGCTCCACCAATGGTCCCTACAAAGAAACGGTTGGAAGTCATTCCAGCCATGGGGCTGGTTGGTGCAGTGTAAGTGGGGTTTTGAGACTCTGCCTCAGAATCAAATGTGAAATAAGGGGCGTCAGAGGCGGGGGACGGAGCTCTATGTCGTCGATGAGTAGAGTCAAGTGACGAAGCTCAAGGTCTATGACGAGTGGTATCAAGTGATGAAGCTCTACGTCTATGACGGGTGATGTCAAGTGAACCGTGCTGCGGGGGATCACCCCGGAGGTGCCGAGAGTGTCTTGGGGACTCAATGGTGACAAATGGTGTCAAGTATCTGGGGATTGTGTCAAGTGAAAAATAGCTCAAAAACCCTAATACAGCCGAGTGTGCAGAAGGAGAGCACAAAAAATACGGCACTCAAGCCAACAACCAGCTCAAAATGCTTACTGTAACAACTGTGCTACAATAAGCGGAGTGTCAACAATAATGGTCAGAATACCAACAAGCAGCAGGTTTCCTAAAAAAATAAAAATAGTGGACTCGCTAGACCAAAGGGAGGTAAGGGAGCATGCAAACACCTAGCTAAATAGTATTTTGACTCAACCAGACATATCCTCTGCAAGGTGATGAAATCCAAGTCAGATAATATGGATAGTAGAGGCAAGTGGCTAAAGATATCCCCCTACCGGGAGGGACACCGGGTAAGACAATCCTAGAAGAAAGGCAACTAAGATACCCCATTCATGACACATCCAGAAAAGGTGAATCTGCAGCTCCGGTCCTATCACCGTGTGGGCCTGAAAGGAATCACCAAATGCATACCAACGAGTAGGTAGCCTTCGGTTACTGAATGGATTATGGTATTCCACTCAGGCCTTTGGAACTAGTCTGGCTACATCAACCCTCCTAAGGGAGAGGCCCTATGATAAAATGGTTGTGACCGTGTCAAAAAATACTAGGGGATTTTGGTACCTTAAAGGACAACAACTATGTCTCAAGTGTAAGCAACCGAGGGGTGTTATTTGGATGCCTTTCTCCCCTGTCCTACCTAACTACAATATTCTTATGTGTTCCCCAAGTGGGGTTAGAATGTTGGTTGTGTTAAGTAGTGTTTTAAGGCTCACTTGAATTAGGTGACAGAGTGTGTGCATGTGAGGTAATAAACCCCATCAAAAGTGCCACGGGTGGGCAACTTTTTTAACCAATAATAATGCATAAATTTAACTTGCAATGCAAAATTTTCTTTTTTCAATGTAAATGCTTAAACTTAAAAATTTTGTAAATGGAATAGAAAGAAAATTGCAGAAAAAGGCTGTAGGTAAGTGTGGCTGCAGATAGAATAAGTGGCTGTGTAGGTGCAGAAAATATTGCAGCAAAATTCTAGGTTCAAAAAAAGGGTAGAAATGCAGAAAATAGATTGCGGGTCTGTGACTGAAATGCGCGGTCTGGAGCACGGTTGTAGGGGTGAACCCTGCGGTCAAATCGCGGGTCTGTGGTTGAAAGGTGCGGGCTGAGGTGTGGCTATAGGGGTGAAACTTGCGGTTGGATCGTGGTTCTGTGGTGAAGTGTTGTAGTCGGATCCCGGGTTTACGGCCACAATGCGCGATTTGGGGCACGGTAGAAGGGCGAAGAGCTGCGGTCGGATCGCGGGTTTACAACCATAATGCTTGGTTTGGAGTGCGACAAAGGGGCAGAAAGATGTGGTTGGATCGTAGGTCTAGGGCTAAAATGCAAGGTCTGGAGCACGACAAAAGGGCAAAAACTTGCGGTCTGGGCCGTGGGAAAGAGGTCTAGGTCGTGGGAAAGAGGCAGAAGGCTGCGCTCGGGTCGCGGGAAAGAAGCGGAAATCGGCGGTCTAGGCTGCGGGAAAAGAGAAAACAATTGTGATCTGGATCACGGAAAAAATGCCGAAAGCTGCAATCTAGGCCGCGGCTGCAAAGAATATAACTGCGATCTGCGGCGAAAAACCCAACTGGCCGAAGCCACAGCCGAATAGGGAAAACAGAAAAATACTTGTAGAAAATAAAAAAATTTAAAATTTAACCCGAAATTCAAAGCACAATAGTGGAGTCGCCAAAACTGTAGCTAGGGTTTTCACCGTAGCTTGTGCAAATGAGCACCTACTAAGGAAAAGGGCGTCCTTAGTAGCAGTTCAATAAACAGTAAAACAAAGTAAAATCTAAGCTAACATGTGCATCAACAGAAATAAAAGACAATGACAATATAAGAGAAAATTTTCTTTTTGTATTATGATATGATCAAAATTACATTTACCTCAGATGTGGAGGTTGGTGGAGCTCTTGCAGTAGTCCATGAGGGTTATTTCCATGCTCCAATGGGTTCCTTCTCCTTCTCCAAGGTGTTTGGATGCTGGGCCAAAAGGGGCACTCAAAATGGGAAACTAGCTCAAATGGTAAGCTAGGGTTTCAAGAGTGATTTTGGCAGCGTGAGGATAGGATAGATTGTGGATATGAAATGGGGAGCATCCATCACCTATTTATAGGTTTTTAGTGGTGGAGTATTGACCCATGGTTTTTGGCACCATATGGTTTAGGTCAATTGTTTAGGGTTTTTGCTTCATTTTTCCCTCTTTTTCCTCTTTTTTTATATTTTTTATTCCCTTTTATTTGATTTTTGGGAATTTAGGGCCTTTTTAGAGGATTTTTGCTATCTTTTGAGGAAATTTAAATTATTTTGGGGGAAAAAAGGGGGTTTTTTGGCCTTTTGGTGGCTTTTTAATGGTTTTTTAAGGTTTTGGAGACAAATATGGTAGGAATATAGACAAATGAGTCATGTTGTAATGTCCCCATTTTGACCCCCTTTGTATTAAATTGTAAATGATGTAAATATTGATATTAAATCATGGTGAGGAGCTCAAGGCCAAGGCCCCACCATTGATTTAGCGTTTTATGTATCGGCAATTAAAAATAGATGCCTATGGTTCTTGTGCTAGATAGGCACAATGTAAATGAGACATCATGTAAATACGAATTTTTAATGAAAAATACCCACAACTAGCTATGCAATGCAACAAAGAGATGGGGGCATGATTCTACAAGGAATAGGGAGGGAAAGTATTCAAACCCTTGAGCCAATGGTGTTAATCCATGTGTCAATGAGAAAACCCATAAACTACCAACTACCCATTTTGGGTTATGGACCCAATCATTTACTTCTTCCAGAAATTGGTTGAGGCAGTTAATACCTTGGGAATGAAGAGGTATGGTATCCAATTTCGTGCATGGGCAAGCCATCAACCTGGGAAATTGTGTTTTGTCTCCTTGGGTAAGAAAACACCCACGAAATGGTGCCCAAAGCCATTCTGAACCCACAGTTTTTCCTCTCTCACGCAGTCTGAACTATTGGGCCTTTTCCCATCACGTTTTCACCATTTTTCCTGCATTTTCCATGCCTGGGAGCTCGTTTTTGCATTGGACAGTAGTTGGGAGAGAAGGGCCACGATTTGGGACTGTTATGGAGGTCGTTTTTGCCCCAGAACATCCATGGACGTTTTTCTAAAAACGGATTTGGCTTCCCAGGGTTGTTCCCCATCTTCTAGTTTCATTTTTGGGTTTCCCCGTTTTTCTAAAGTAAATGAAAACCCCATCTTTGGGCACCTCATTGGAAAAATGTTTTATCATGCCCAATAAGTGTGGCTCTGCTGTTATGTGCATCCCGGTTTTGATTTGATCCTGTGAGCAAGAAACTTGGACTGGTAGTGGACAAAATTGGCTTGATAAACCTAGTGGAGGGAGTAACCTCTCAAGAAGATCAAGAGGGCTTTGGCTACTTTTCTATGCACACCCTAAGAGCACTAGAAAGGAAGGTATGGCTTGAGGGACTGTGTGGCAGTGAAGAGAATACTTCCTTGTGTTGGGTGTGTAGGCATTGTGAGTGCCAAGCTGAATAGATCTTGTAGAGGTATCCATAGCTATGTGGTTGAGCACACTATTTTAGCAATTCTTCCTTTCCAATTCCTAGCAGCCTGATAAACCCAATTGCAGATTGGATTGGCTCATTTTGGTGTATGCTTGGCTATGTGTGAGTCTGCTGTTCCCTGGTTCCTTGTAGTAATCATGCCCAGCTCGGGGGTGGCAGTTTTATCAAGAGGATGATAAGCACAACTAGCCTATGGTTGGGTGGAACGTTGCAGTTGCATAGCCAGTTTTTTGGGACTACTTGGTTATAAGATAAGTATTCTCTTGTGTCAACTTGCAATTATTTATTTGATGAATATCTTGAATGTATGATGAATGTGTAATTGATACTACTTCCGCTATGTTTTTCATATATTATACATTTCCATATGTTCTTTCAATTATGTGAATGCTTAGCTAAAAGTAAATGGGGCTAGATGCCCGGTTTTGGCATCACGTCCTCTCTATCATGCTGGTATGGTAGGAGGGGACGTTACACATGTAATGAGGGAGATGAGATGGTGAGCATTTTTTGGGTGTTAACACTTTCCTGCAAGCAACTGGGTAGTAAACTTTGTGGCGCGGTCATTGATATCGACGGTTGGGAACCCATGTCCCTTCTACACTACACTCAATTCTTTTGCTACTTCAGCGCTCAGACTTCTATCATGTGCTCTCTTTATGATTAGGTCAGCAGTGTCCTCTCCTCTCTTGTTCAGGCCTGTGATTTGGTGTATCATGTCTATATTGATATCAATGCGCTTGTCCAACCATAAGAATCCTTCATGCACGCAAGTTAGTAGCACACGTACCTCCGCCGAAAACTCAGTGCCTTTAGTTAAATGCGGCATTTGCAATAAGTTCAACAAGCCTGATGGTCGAATGACCTCTAGCCAATCTTGGACTTCTAGTCTTTCGCCGCCAGTCTGCGGATTCGTCACCTGGTTAAGGTATGCATCAAGCCTCAATTGTGGGTAATTCTTTGGCGTTACTAGCGTGTTTTCAAGTAAGTCCAGGTCATCCAGCTTGCATCCTGGTATGCCACCCAACAAATTCTCCTCAATCTTCACCCAAGTAGAAATGGCAGGGATCGAGATTTCATATAGAGCATTCTTTTGTAAGTGGACTGGTGGGGTGTCATCTTTTCATGGAGGAATGTAGTCCAGAACCGGGTAAATAGGTAAGTTCTACTGCTTCATTTGTGCTTCGGCTCCTCCCTGCTCTATTTCTTTACCCTTACTGGTTCCTGTAGCTTGCCTGGCTGAGCTTCTAGAGGTAGCTCCCTTTGTTTCCGTCATGACTACTGGAATTGTTGATGGCTCAAATAACCAAGAGAGATCCTGCAACTCATTCGACTCGCTCATACGCTGCTCTTCTTCGCTCGGCTCTCTGATAGTTCAGGCAATAGAAAATACTTCGTAAAGTGGCGAAGTGGTCGAGTGAGGTAGTATTTATAGCCTCAGCTCGTCTGCAATGTGGCCTTTGGTGGTTTCCGAGGTGCCATATTTATTATCCATATCACCCTATGATTTCGGCCCTGCCATCCAATCTTTGCGATCGTGCGAATTCTGTTTCCTTAAATGCCAAAAGGTTACCAGACGGCTAGACTGTCAACTTCATCGGGTCAGTGTTAACTGCTCAGCCTGCCAACCAGACTCCGGTGCTATATCGGTCATGTCAGTTTTTATGGTGCTCCAAAGTATCTCATCTGCTCTTAAATTTTAAAATTTGCAAGTGCCGCCAAATTGGTTAATGGCCCACTAACCAACTGACCAACGATATGGTAATGGTTCCCGTCATGATGTCTTGGCGGTCTTGTACGAAGGTAGCTTCCAGTTGCGCATTCTGTGATATCTATCGCGCAACCATGGTTCCACCTTTTCTGCGCAATTTGTACTTTGTGATGCTTGGTGCGGCTTTTCTCTCTCTTTTTTTTTTCACGCGCGCAACTTCAGCAGTGCTGCGCGGTACACCTCCCTTGATCATACAGTATTCTGCATAGCGGGACTATCGTGGTAAATCTTTAGTCTACCACCATTTATCAAACTTGGCAAGGTATCTCCGGCTAATGTAGCTAACTGGACTGCGCCACCATTAGTAACATGCGTTACAGTATACGGGCCCAGCCAATGCATCTTAAACTTTCCAGGAAATTTCATGAATTTATCATATAGGAGGACTAGATCACCTACCTGGAAAGACTTGTTCTTGATGTGGCGATCATGCCATGCTTTTTTGTGCTCTTTCTATACTTGTTGGTGGAAGCCTGAGACGAAGCGATCTTCCTCCATCCCAACCAAGTGTAGGATCCTTTCCTCTAGCGCTACGCAATCTACCATGCCTGTAAACATGACTATGCGGAAACTGGGAATGATATATTCCATTGGAATTATTGCCTCTTGCCCATAAGCCAACGTAAAGGGTGTGTGGCCAGTTAGTTTCTTGCATGTAGTCCTGTATGCCCATAATACAGATGGAATGCACAGGTCCCAATCATCCCGATTGACATTGCATATCTTGGTTAGCGCATTCTCCAGCACTTTGTTAAAGGCTTCAACAGTTCCATTCGCCTATTGATAATAAGGCGTGCTGCACTGATGATGAAAGTGGAACTCTTTGGTCAAGGATTCAATGGTTCTATTCAAAAAGTGAGTGCCCTGATCACTCATCAAAATCTTCGGGCATCCGAACCTTGTAAGGATGTTTTCATATATAAACTCCATGGTTGTAGCTGCACTACAATCTTTCACTAGCTTTGCTTCTACCCATATGGTGAGGTAGTCAGTTGTGGTAATAATGTACCTCGCACCAGTTCTCTTCCCCAGTGGGTTAATATGACCCACAAAATAAATAGCCCATTTCTCAAATGCCTATAATGTTAACTGTGGATTTAAGGGCGTTTCATCCCTACACAATGGCTTTCCTATCCTCTAACACACATCACAACTCTGGCAATGCTCCTTCAAATCTTTATGAATTATAGGCCACCATAGCCCTGCGTGTAATATCTTCTGCGCAGTAGCTCTTCCTACATAGTGGCCTCCTGCGACTCTTGAATGCGCATCAGCTAATATGAATGGTTTCTCATGCTCTAGTACACATCTGCGCAATACTTCATCTGATCCCAACTTGTATAGCTAACCTGCGATTATAGTGAAGTCTGCTGCGCGCACTACCGGCTGCTTCTTTTGCTGTGTAGTGAACTCTGCAGGTGAGAATCCTGTGGTTAAAAAGTCAATGATGTCTTGATATTAATCATCTACAACTTGTATAGCAAACAACTGCGCATCAACACTTACATACCCGAGGCTTCAACAGACACTCGTAGGTATGTAAACACAATTTAATGATTTCTTATCAATAAGGCTAGTTGAACTTAAGGGATTATGAAACATGGATTCATGGTGTCAAAGTGAGGATTCCAAACACTCTTGGGAAATAATTATAAGTATAATACATTACTAAGTTCACTTATTTCCAATATCACAATCAATTAGCGAGTTATTAGTTTAGTTTAGAAAAAAATCGCAGAATTTTCTTAAAGGTCGCTTTTAATTAAAATTTTAATTGCTTCGGGCCTATTTGGATTAGTTTTTTCATGTGATTGGAGATATGATCAATGCATAATTTTGATAAAGGGATGAATTATAATTTTCAAGTCCCTTAATGAATAAACAAGCACCCTTGCTAGGAATCTTGACTTTTCCAAATCATGGCCTAATGGAGCCACAAAGCACTTGGATTTTTCCTCGTATTTATTTATTAACATTATTTTAGGGTCACTATCACTATGGCATTCATTACATTAGATCATGGGATACTATGGTTCAATTTTTCCATAATAAAAATACCTTTCTCCTACTTTCACTTTAAGCTTAGAATAAGAAATAGAACCAAGCACCACAAAACACTAAAACCATAAGAGAGGATTATGAGTTAGAGAAAGTTTAAAATTTCACTTTAAATTAATTTATGAAAATAATCAAGTGAAGAAAAGATCCAAAGGCTTCCATCACTCAGTTGGGTGATGGGTGATGGATACCCTCACCCAAGTGAGTGGTGGGATCAAGCAATACCTCTCTCTGACTTCAACAATTCATTTACAAGACTAAACCAATGAGGAAGGTAGGGAAGAGTATATTGACCAGTTTATAAAATAAATTTCACTCAATTTATAAATGACACCTTGCAATAGATACTCATTGATTTCAACTATGAAATTTCTCACTTAGTTCAATAATGGTTTACTTGCTCACTTCAAAACCTGATGCAGAATGTGAGCAATCACCTTCTAACTTATCATGGGGGTCTAATTCATACCAATCACTCAAATTTTAAATTAATGATCTATAAACATAGAGCATATTGGGGTATTAACTATCTCTGTCCCCCTTGAGAAGTCGCCAATTTCATATAAAACCCCATTATTTTCCTTTGCATTTTTATTGTTGTGATTTCTCATGGTTTTCATGAATGTGCAGGCTATTAGCTTGTTAGAGGTTTTTTTGGAGTTATAGGAAAGGGATTGTGTTAAATGGAATGGGGAACATGGATTCCAAAATAATTAATGTATTTCTTGGTTCATCTATAAGATGGCATGATAATTCAAATTCTTGGCCATCCATAACCCTGCAATCTTGAGATAGCTCTCTAAGCTTCTCGAGAGCCATACCAAACTAACCAAAAATGCATTTTTCCTCAGGAAGCCTTATTGGGTCCTGAAGAAGCCAATAAATGCATGAGAGTAAAAAAACATAAGTATTTAAGTTGCAGCAACGAAGCAAGAAGGGAACTAATGCATTTTTATTGGATAGATTTGTTTTACTTGCTAGTACGACATTTTCTTTTTTAGTGAGCTTGGGTGCAAAAGATATTTCTCGTAGATTTTAGATCACCAGTGCGTAGGATTATATGTGTCTCTCCATAATTTACATAAGCCTCTCTTGTTGTACATAATAGTTTCAAAGTTTATTTTTTAGCACTAACATGTTTTTTGGGGTGTTGTACGAAAGAAAGTTGTCAGTGAACCAAGCAGTTTTTAACTCGTTTACTAGTTATGCTTGTTTTGTTTTTTTTATTGTTTTAACGAGTTATCAGGGTTACCAAGGTAATGAATCTTCCTTTATATCATTAAAATAATAGTCCAAGCATGGATTTACACTATTATATTATGCTTAGAAGGATTTTATGTGGAGAGAGTTGAAGGAAGAAAGAAGATTCACGAGTGGGGATCAAGTATAAAGAAGGTAGGATAAAGTGTCAATGCAGCTCCACTAAAGTGAAATAAGGTAGAAGGAACTCCGAACCAGCGCATACAAAGAAGGACAAAAAGTGCATTGACTTACGCAATATAAGATCCTTTGTCAATAAATCCCCATGCCCAAAGAAGAATGAATAAAATAGGATGGTAAACAAAATTCCTAGCCAAGCAACGAATGTGGAAACAACACAATTTCCAGCCAAAGGGAAACGTAAGGCATACTCAAGAATGAAAGTGCTGAAAGTATGCAAGCATGAACAAGGAAGCATACATCTAAGTGGTGGGATTGATTGTATTGAATCAATGTTTTGAAAGCTTCACAGGGTTGAGCATAATATTGTAATTTATAAATTTTTTGAGGTTTATTCTAACAAACTAGGTGAATAGTCCAAGTGATAATAAAAGGAAAATTTGTAGTGATTTAAGATCTTGATAAGCGCAAGAGTCATCTAGGGTAGTTAAGAGTAAATAATTTATAAGGCCAAGAGCCCCGAACTAAGCTTATAAAAAGAACCATTACCTTCAAGCAAAAGCTTCTCATATAGCATTGTAAGCAATCTTCCTATGTTAATAAAGACACTGTTATTAGATATAATGTTTTTACTCTTGCAGAGTTGTGCTTGGTCTTCGGATGATTCTATCCTTTCTCAGTTATCGTGGTGCTTGTGGGTGTTATAATTATAACTCCTGGACTATTCTACTGTTCTTATTTTTTCTTTAATTTATCTTATGTTTTCTAACATTTTATATTAAATAGGGAGCTTCTTTATAACTTGCGGCTATTCTCGGTTGCTCGGAATCTCTTATTATTCATGTACTTAATATGGTGGACTATTCTCCCTATCATTAGTTTAATTTCTAGATATTTTTATTTTATATTTTAATTAGGATTTAATTAGCTAAATTTTACATATTTCATTTTCTTAATTTAATTCCCCACATTAACCCCATTTTATTTACATTCTTGCATTTTACATTGATTAGTTTAGATTAGATAAAGAGTAAAAAAAATCTTTCCTTACATACGATAGCGAGGCCATAACCGGAGGGTTTTCTGTTTCAACGGAGAAATGTCTAATTGGTCACTCTAATCCGGTACTCTTTTGTGATTGACAAGGGTCATTTGCATGCATCAACACTTCCCCCAAAGGTAGCGCATTGGATCTCCCATTGTCCATCTCAAGATGATCAGTCGAAGCAGATATATATGGAGGTGTTTGGGGCCTTCCTCCTTAATCCCCCAAAAGGGTCTACTAGATCATAACGATTTCTTTAATCCAATGATAAAAAATCACCCCATAATCCCCCTTCTCATTCTACTTTCCAACCAAATATATACACGTGCACTTTAAATTTTAACTCTTTCGAGTTTATAACTATAGCCATGGCATCAATGGGATTATCCATGTAACCATGGTGAAACTTTGAGATTAATAACTTCACTAAAGAGGGTTATTCTACCCCCGTTCTAGGTTATATTCCGTCTTGCTAATACACGCAATGAAACTACTCTAGATTAAATCATCTTTTCACCTCAGGAGTAAAAATGGGATATGATGCCAACCCACTGGGATACTATGGGTGAACACTTGAATGAACACTCTTTTGGTATAGGTACTCTTAGTGTAGGGGCCTTCCCTTTTCATTTAAATTGTAAGGGTATGCGTGGGGAGGATTAAAAGAATGAACGATCAACTAGGGGTCATGGAAAGCATAAGAAACGATCTCGCAAGGTTCAAGTTCCTTGGATTGAAAGCACTAGGATTCAATCTCATCACTAGGGTTGCTTCCTCATCCACTGACTAGGGGATTACTATAACTAATCTACTAATAATGAATGAAGGTCAGGGCCAAACAGAGGATCCATGATTGGTTTCTTAAAATAGCATGTCAATTGTGTGCATTAAACAGTAAAAGTATTCATGCTTTATAATAAAATGCAGTCATAAAAGAATATAAAAACGTGCATTGCAATCAAGTACTTTTATAAGATAAGTTACATAAGTATTTGAAAATCCCACTACCGTTAAGTGATTCATCACCATTGGTTGGTGCATTTATCATTATACCAGGATGATATTTACTTGTGTAATGATAGCAGATAGTGCATAGCTTCCAATAATGCACACTCCTACCTACTGTGTTAATGATAGGTATTATAAAAGTAGGAAACAAAATATAAATAAGGGGATCTAAGAAGTAAAGAGATATGGTGTTAGATTTGTTTCGACAACTATCCACCTTGATAAATGTGGTGTTGGTTCTCAAAACAAAACATTCATTTATGCAAAGTATATAGAGAAGTAAAAGGACTACTTTGCACTAATTTATAAAGAAAGAAAGGTAACCCATATTGTTATGTTCCTCTTGCAACAGCATGAACTCTCTCTTTGGGTGATTCATATACAATCTTAATAAAGCTAGACTGCATTCATGGTAAGTTGGATTTAATCACCACCTCCTATTACATGCTCTATTAATCATTTGCTTGCAAAGGGTCCGAGCAAAGAACGATACTTCCAGAGGTTTAACATATTATTTTATATCTTAAATAACTTATACGATGAGTATAAATTAGTGATAATGCTGATTACACATATAGGCAACTTCATTTTGTCATCGAAGCTTCCAAACTATTTGTATTGATTCGAGCCATCCCAGTTCACATGCGAATTGATAAGAATTCTTCAACCTTACTTTCAGCATGATTTTTTTTTAAACACAGACTCGTCACTATAACAACGGCCTCTCGAAGACGAACATTCCATCGCTTGTATAGAAAGTCCGTCAGAACATTCTCCGAGTGGTTATAGCTATAGCCATGGATGCTCGGAGCACATTCCAACGGAATTGCTATACAAGCGATGGAATGTTAGTCGCTTGTATAGAAAGTCCGTCGAAAAGTTCTCCGAGTAGTCGTCACTATAGCGATGAACATCCCGTGTCTATAGCGACGGAAACTCCCTGAATTAAGTGCTTTCGTCGCTATAGTGACAGTACATCCTGTGGCTATAGCAATGGAAACTCGTCACCTAATTAACCTGAATGAAGTGCTTCCACCGCTATAGCGACGGTAAATTAAGTGTTTTCCGTCGCTATAGTGACGGTAAACCGTCGCTATAGCGACACTATTTGGTTTTTTAAACAGAATCCACATACGCCACGTGTTGTGTCTTTCCTGTTTCTATAGTGACGAACGTTTTAAAGTGTTTCTACAGTGACAAAAGTTTTTCCATGAAAAAATGGGGTCATGTTCATCGCTATAGGAACACACAAGTGTTGAAATATCATCAAAGTTCTGTGGGAAAAATGTGCACATGTACTAGTGCTTCTCCTCATGTGGCACCAAAAGAAAGAATTCATTTACCCAATATTCATCCCTATGTATGTTGGATTCCATATGTGTGAGGGATGGATAATAGTGAACCAACTCTCTGCAACAATCATCCATCAGACTTGAGGTTGGCTCAAGTGTAGTGATATCATGTGCCTCCTACAAAACTATGTAACAATCTCCTAGACACAACTCATAATCTCTATGCAAAAGAACAAGTGCCTGGCCTTCATCTTGCTTAACTTCAAACTCCCCAAGCACATTCAAATCAGAATGTACTTCATGTTCCATCATCACATGAAGTTCCTCCTTTAAACCATGAATAAAATCAACCATATGAGAATGATTGTCTACAATGTAAGAGGTGAAAGGTGATCCTTGCAACTCCTCATCAAGCTTCTCAATCTAATGCTCAGATTCTTGAAGTGCACAAACAACACTCCTGAAAGAATCCTAGGTGGTCTTCAACATGTGAGTGAGCTTGTTAACCTCTTATTCATGTTCCAATTAATCACTGTGATACATATTCACAAGCTCCAGTAAATGATCTCTATCAGAAAGAAAATGCAGAAAATTACCTCTGATGTCTGTCATTGCTTTCTGAATGGTATCCAAGTCTTCAATCAACGATGGCTCCTCCATCGATGTATCTCTCCAACAGGATTTTGACACCCATGCAGTAGTGTCATATAGAATTTTCAAGGCCTCATGGATATTCACTTCACTCATCTTCAACGGCCTTGTAACAAAATGTGGTTCTTGAGGAAAAACATCCTCTTCATTCTTCTTTTGATCAAATTCATGATGAATCTCAGGTGGTGAATGAGAAGTTGACCCTTGTTCATCTTTCCCAACTGTAAGATATTCATCTTCATGGGAACAATATCTTACAACAACCTCTTCTACACATCTTACTTCCCCATTGATATCACCTTCCAGTGACTTATGCTCCTCCAATGATTCATCTCCATTATTGCCTTCATAGTTAACACCAAAAATTTGAGCCTCCATACCGAAGGAATCAACCATGCCAAAATTCTCACTATAAGTGGCTTCCATCTCATAATTAAACAAATGGATACAAAAATTTTAATGTGGAAATACCTTTGTATCATGTCTTTCTCTTCATGTGGTGGAGCTATGGTGGCTTGTCCTTCCACCAAATCTTCTAGTTCACATCCAAATGATGTGTGCTTGTATTTTGCTTCATTATGAAGCTCAAGTGGTGACTGTGAATCTCATTTATGTTCTTCTTTTGGATATGACCCAAAAGATGTCTCACCACCATCAACAGAACCAAAATCCTCAACAGTGATCTTGAAATCACCAACAAAGAAGCTCGAAAATCCCAGAGTGGAATCTCTTTCTACATTGTTAACAACTTCAACACTTTTTTCATGGTCTTGTGGTGCACATGGTTATTTTTACTCCTAGGAAGCTTTCACATTGCTAGGTCCATCATGATCATTTGATGGATGCCTTTTGAAAAAGGGATTCCCTCTTTCTGAATCAAGAGAGGCTCTAGATTCACCCTTAGTTACTGGCTCATTGGGTGTAAAGCATGGTGATGCTTCACTTTGTTGTAACATATGCTCCACTTCTTTTCACACGCTATTGGAAATGTGACTATTCTTCTTTGATAAGGGCTACCACTAGGATACTCATTTGGAAACAAAATTTCAAATTTGAAAGTGTCGAAGTTCCGAAAAGGCAAGACCTCATGGATCTCCTTCCTCAATGTTTGGTATTCTATGAGGTACTCAGAAGGATTAACTACTAGAATTTTTTCACCATAGCACACTCTTCCATCTACAATACTAAAATATGGTGGATTAGGCCTTTTTTTCTCTGTACACACAGTGTCACACAAAGAATCATCATCCTGATTTCTTGTTAAGCCTCTGTCAACATAAAAGACTTCCTCATCATCCCATTCAAAATTATCATTGGCTAGTGCTAGTATCATGGCTGCAATTTCTTCAACTTGAGAGCATACTTTCCATGGGATGGGACAATGAAAGAGATCGGATATCACTATAATATCCCCACATCATATATGATAATATTAATTCAATCACAACAATTTTTAACTCAAAAGTTTCAAGAAAACTAGATTTTAGTTAAATTAGATTCCTGCGAGGATTGGGAAATTGAGGAGTTTAGTATATGAAAAATGTATAGGTGAATGTGCATAAGCAAATATATCATATCCAAGGCCAGATTCATATTCCTATTCATAAGGTACTGGGGCCATTTACGTTTCAACAACCGCTCCACGGAAGTCTACTCCAAGGCTTCCTGGGCACACCAACATATGCATACTAGGCCATCCACTAACTATTGAAAGTAACCAGAGGTTGGATGCCATTTATTAACTCCCAATATTGATTATAGACAATTTTTTATGATATTTAGGGAATATATGGCAGAATTTGGGAGCAAAGAGGAAAAAAGGTGCTATGATGGACAACTCAACTAGTCGACTAGTTCTAGGCTCTCCCAAACAGGATGAGAGGCCTACGAATTCTCAGGGAAAGGAATGGAGGGTATTCAGTAGTGTCTTGAAAATTTCATACAACCATTAGAACACAAAATTGATCCACAGGTAACTTTAAATATCAAAAACTGTAAAACTAGTCAAGAAATTGTTCTCAAAGAGCTAGTCTTGACAAAATGCAAATCAAACAGCCTCTAAGTCTTTCAAATTCCTCTTCTGAAATATAATATGACTCAGAACTTAACATATGAATAGCATCAAAATGAAATTAGAAGTTCTAAGAATCACTTGAATGGATTTTACTCTCATACTTCTCGGGGAGTCTCAAATACATGAATTTCTTACAATATGGAGTGTAAAAGACTGTAAGGAGTGAAGAAGAGAAGATTTCTTCACTGGATCTGCAACATGATGAATACAGGAAATATGAATGATCGTGGAAGGTGCACCATATATAATTGGTTTCTCATAGGGGGCGCATTCATCAATTGAAACTTCACATGTCGCTCCTCAACACTGAAACCTTGGCTCTGGTGAGAATGGTTGTATCTTGGTCATCTAGGCACCTTTTTCAACAAGAAAAAAGGCGTTTATTACTTGAAACGACCCTCTGGACGCAATGGAATAGGTATAAAAATCCATAAATTCTCATCAATTCTGGAACCATAACCTCTATTTCGTCCCTTCAATGTTGATCCCACTGAATGAAGGGAATGAATAGAGATTTTGAATTGGATGGTTGATATTTGTTCTTCTGACTCTCGAATTAGATTGAATGGAATCCAAGACCTACACATCATAATTTTATGGCTTGAATAGAACATAATACTGGATCAATTTTAACCTTGGGGCACATCACCCAAGCTTGGCTAAGGTACAACACTCAACCTAAGAAGCAAAGCTCTCTTAGAAAAAATACAAACTAGCCAAAAGATGTGAATGGTGTGCACTAGCATGATTTTATAGACTTGGATAACTTCTTGGGAAAGTAACTGGAATATGTGAGAGTTGAGGGCACCTTCCTTAGGATAATTATTAACTTTTCTTTCCTTGTGCAACTTGCTTGATTTGTGTTTTATTTTTCTTTTAGCAACTGCGCCCTCCTTAGTTTTTATGGATGTTGCCTTCTTTTCAACTAGATGCTTTTCTGCACTTTCCTGCTTTGTGCTTTTTCCTATTTTTTTTATTGCTTTTGTCAGTTTCCATCTTTTTCTGCTATCACCTTGATTTTAGTTGACTCCTTGTTGTTTCTATATTTTACAATTGAGTGGGTGAGGTCCACCTTGTCCTCATGTTCCCTTGTCATCATCCAAATCATCATCATATGTAATTAATAATTAAATACAAAAATAATAATTACATATCCTTCAATTTAATTAATTAAAATAACTCTAGGATAAATAATTCGTAGTTAATAATTTAATTTCCTAAGTAATGTCACCCCCTTATTAATTAATTAATAGACTTTCACTAGGATCCATGGGGTTTTGATGTGACATTGGCTGCTACTTGGTGCTGGAAAAATGGGAACATGACACTCTCTAACTTGATTAAATCCTCCATCTACAAGATTTAACCCTTAATACACATATATTTCTTGTAAAATGGGTGGTGTCTATTTGTATCAAGAAGCAAGGAAAAACAAGCGGGATGTAATACTAGAAGTTACTATGAAAGATGGAGATGTTAAAGTAGAAAAAAATATTGCTAAGGAAAATGTAGACGGTATAATGACATCAAACAATTCTCTTAATTATACTTTAGTTAGTTTATCTACTATTTTCTTCCCATCCATCTAAAAATATTGATAGGGTGTAATTCCACATTGAATTAAAAAACAACAATTATTATCTCTAGAATTATTAGAGTTCATTCACTGAATCAAACTGTTTCATACCATGAAGACACTATTTTATAGTTTTCAAACATATATGGGTTAATATTATCACTATGGATCATGCATTAATGGAGAGTGTATGTTGTGGGAAAAATAGCACAAAGGTGTGCAGCTCTTCCCACTTGAGGGGTGAACGCCTTAGAGGTTGCTACCAAGGCCCAGTATTGTGTTACTAAAGCGAAAGTGATGACTACAAATTGATCCTGCAAGGTCTTGCTAGAAAAAAAAATTGGAAATAAATAGAGGGTGAAGATATGCAAACCTCAACAACAACAAGATGCTAGAACCAATTTAGATTGCCCAATTGTCAAGCTTGTTGCATGTAGTGTCACCTAGAAGGTGTAATATTCAAGGGAAGCCAAAAATAGCCCTTATTCAGGTCCTTTTCGTCCACACTAAATGCTAAATAACTTGAAGAACAAATGAGAGAAATAATTTCCCCTTGAAGGAAGGTAGAAAGGGAGCTTAAGGATTGCCAACATGTGTAGCAAGAGGTGAACTATGAGGAAGTCTCAACACAATTCCAGTAGCATAACCTTGCTCTGATTTTCTCTACTTAAATGCATTCCCATGTCTTCCTTTTATAGGTTAAGAGGTGTCTAAGAAACATCTAGATCCAAGTTTGAACTCCTTCACTTCATGAACTATCTCCAAAGTACACAAAGGGGGCTATTCAATGCTTGAAGAGCCAAATTCAAATTTTTGTTGGTGAGGGAGCTTTCATGAGCCTTCAATGTGTAGTGGGTGGTTGAGATCCCATCATTTTTTACAATCATGTGGATATTGAAGGAAAACCTACGTGAGGCTCGCACAGGCACAAAACTAATAACGCACACTGTAGCATGGGATAACATAGCTTTACCTGTACGATCTCTTCTTTTGACTATTTTTTGGCTTTTATTAACTCATGCTACTTTCTGTATCTAATGAATATTTCTTCGGTGAGATGAATTTTATATGTTAGTGATGCCTTACTACAATGTTATCTAAAATATCGCAAGTGTGTGAAATTTAAGTGTTAACAATGTCCATTGTCTAAACACTCTGACTATAATGTATCAAATATTGCAAACGAGGGATACAAGAAAGTTTATTTTATCCCTTAGTAGAGTTTAAGGAAGTTTATTTTGATCTTTAGGAGAGTTTAAGGATAAAACTATCCTTCTGATATTGGGAATATAGAGGAGGGAATTTATGGAACATCATATTGAAGAGGTCGGCATTCCCTCCTTCAACCTCAATCCACCCAAACAATAACTAGTGATATTTTTCATTTGGATGTGCTCTCAAGAATTAACTCATCATTGTGATGATTATTGTCCAAATAATATGATTTCATTGTAATTTATTTTATTAATAGATCTATGCATAAGTCTACATAATATGATCAAAATGAGGACAGATGAGAGGGGTTAAGGATGGGTATCTCATGGGATCACTTGAGACATTTCGAGAGATTGTTATGGAGATGGTTGAACCAAATGTATAAATTGGAAATCTTGTTAGGGTAATGTCTTGCTATATAAAATGAGCTCATGTACTTTATTGAATATGATAGACATATGATATGTGAGGAACAAAATCAATAAAATTTGATGTTCAAAGTATATTTTTGTTCCTATTGTTAAAAAATATGTGTTCAAACAATATCACCTCATAGGTTTGATACATGAGGTTTCTCAAAGATGTGTTTGTGAAAAACATTTTTGTTGATGAAGATTCATAGTTGGCTATAGGTTTCATAGGGTGATACACTTGATACATATGGTTTGAAATCTACATGATGAGAATTGGAAGCACGAGTGTTGTGTTCAAACACCCATTTTGATGGTGAATATTTCTAGAATATATGCATATATGTAGCTCTATGGGACACACAATAATCAATATTTGTGTCAACATGTAAGATTAATGTTCTCTACATTTAAAAATGTACATTGACATATTTTTCGGTAACAATGTGAAGAATGGGTGCATAAATGGATGTTTGGATGATATTAATTTAATGATATGCACAATTGCATATATTTTGTTATTTTTCATCTTAAGTGCTAAGAAAGAGAAAAAAATTCTTAATTCAATTATACATTCTGCTCCATACACTTATTGAAAGTTGCATTCACCTACACCTAATTCCTCATACGATAACTATTGTTTGCAAACAATAATTTGTATGCAGTTATTATTTGCTATTAAAACAATTATCAAGTGCACTAATTTGGTGAAATATTAGTAAGAACACATTTGTTATTGTCATAAATTAATTATCTCTTGAATCCACATGTCAAAATACTTTTGAATGAATTTATTTCTCTTTTGTTTCTCATGTTTATCAAGGTTGTATCTGATTTCCTATGTACACATCGAGAAAGAGTGGATTGTTGTTGCTTATTGATTCATGGTATCATATAGGTACAACAATTCAATCAAATCCAATATTTCATGAATGGTCAAAAACTCGATGCTACTAAGGTACTTATACTTTTTTGGAAATCAATTTTCTTCTATATAAAAATGAACAATTGAAGAGTGAGTTAAAAAAAATCAAGGTTGAATGCTTTGAAAAGGATGCAGTTGTTGTTCTGTCAAACAAGTCAAGTTCAACTTTTAATTGAAGGTTTACTTTATTATATATTGGCATAGTGTTGCTCGAAAAGAAGTTTTCAATGTGGTTTTAATCACAAATCAAAGTCCCAGTTTTTTTATAATATAAATTGTTGAGAGTTGATGTAAGGAGTTGGATTCGAGTGACAAAATGAATGATAAAGTCAAATTTTTACTGTGTCACATGCCAAATTATTGGTGATGCAATGAATCCATTTGCATTTTCCAAAAAAAAGTTGAGTAGGGTAAAAAATGTAATTAAGAATATGTTTTTAAGAGAGATAAAATTCAAAAGCTAAGTCTATAAAATTGATGGTAGGTGTTAAGACTAAGGACTGAAACTATGTGAGGGGTTTCCTACAATAATTAATAAATTTATAATTATAGTGGATATTATTTATTGTAATTTAATTTTGGAACACTCTTGTATGTATCAAAACTAATAAAGTTCATGGTAGGTGTCAAGACTAAGGACTGAAAATATGTGAGGGTTTCCTACAATAATTCATTAATTTATAATTATAGTGGATATTATTTATTGTAATTTAATTTTGGAACACTCTTGTATGTATCAAAAGTAATAAAGTTCATTTTCTTCATTGGTGGTTGAATACTTTTGGGTGCTTGATCAATGCTACTTGGTACGCTATGTTTGTTGTGTTGATTTATTGAAAATAAGTTGTTGTAAAATAAATTATGAAATAATTGGAATTTTATAGCATTGGTTAAGGAGGAAAATAGATACAAAATTGTAATCATGAAATTGAAGTACTTAACAAAACATTCATTATTCTCTCTAGGAAATCGATAGTCTACATAAATAGAATAAGTCAAGCATGAAAAAATTCATTAAATTGAAATAATATGACATGGAGCTCTATCAATATTTTTTTGTTTTAATACACAGCACATAAGAGAACTATAATAAGGTTTGGAATCACTAGATCAATGGGTGATAGATATTTAAAAACTTCATGATAGGAAAGATCAAATGATAGTATCATTGAAACAATATTTGTTGATAAAGGAAAATGTATTGTTACTACTAAAAAGTCAAGTGATATAATTGAACCAAAAAAAAAGTAATGATGCAACTTGTGATAGAAGTGATTCTATTAAAAATCTTGATAGTTATTGTGACACTACTAATTTGGTTGCTAATAGTGATGATATACATGTGTTTTTATCATGTTGAAAGGCTTAGAATGATGAACCTAGTCATATTTGTGAATTTGAACCTAATATTGAAGATGATGTGATCAATTGTTTTGTTGGTCGCAGCACTGTTCTAGAGGTTTTCCAATGTAGAACCAAGTACTTCGCGGTACAAAATACCAACAAAACCCCTATTCACCGGCCCTTTCGAAAACAGACTGCAAGTAGCTTGAGGTATCACCCGAGGCGAAGTTGACGGGGTGGTTGTAGAAGTAGGTTTCCACAACCAGGTGATGCAAGCGACTCAGCTGATTGGTGCGCAGCGCGGTGATGGACTGCGCAACTGCGTAGGTGACTACACGAAGTCTTCTACTTCACGTCAAGACTCTTCAAGACACAGGATATTGGCACCCTCAGTGAAGCCCCAAGCTGCACAGTGGGTTTATGAGATCTGATCACTGCTTAGTCAATTCTTAGTCGAGAAACCTTTAATCCTTCATAGTTATTTAGCTTTGATAAACACCATAACTTATGAAAATATGTGAGATGCGTAGTGTTGTGTGCTTTGATACTGCGATTTAATCCTTAACACTTAACCGTGTTGTTCTCTTATCGATCTATTCATTCGAAACTTATAGGTGCTTTACTGTTTAATATTCCTCCATACATGAATTACTTAGCATATTATTCCATCCTTTCCATGGCGAATACAGATCACGGTAAACATATAACAAGCAATAATAACTTCATGCTTGCACTGTAAGTAAATTAAATAACAAAAGTAATGGCAATCATACTCATCAAACACATAACACAATGGTTTAACGTGGTTCACCCCCTCGGATGGGAAGCTACGTCCACAAGAAATGTTATTTATTTATCTTGGAAAGGGTACAACAGTTATTCTCCTGCGCACTCAGCTGCAGACGCTCTTCTCTTTCTCTCTCTCAATTAGGTCTCTGCGCACTCAGCTGCAGAGCCTTTACAATGTTTTATCTAACAGATCTCACAATATTCAATAATATTAACCAAAATGAGAGTTCAACATTAACTTCACTTAACTTAACCCTTTCCCTTTACAAAATTGCCTTATTTATAGATCAAGACCCGTAGGTGATGTCTTTACATTTTACGAAGGAAAAACCCTTAGGTTTACAAAAATATCACGGCTTTCCCAAAACATGACTACTGATCTCACACCGGATCTTCTGTTATATGCGTGCCAACATGTTTCCTCCGTCGAGCTGTTCCTTCCTTTCCGGCCTTAGATGACTAGTTGGAGTAGTAGTAGTCTTCTTCCCGTTGTGATCAGTTACCTACCTTCGATCTGCACCTACCCACTGCTTGGTAGTTATCGACAATCTTTGCCAAAAATAGGTCTTCTGTGACCTAACCAAAATGACTGCCTTTATCTGTCCATGCTCTGCTTAGCTGGATCTTCATTGACGTGGCACATCGCGATGGTGTACTCCTCGTAGTACCAGCCCCATAGCTCCTCTAACACTATGCTACATGCAACTTCGCAGCATACCAAAACTTACCCCAAAATTGTTCAAGCTTAACTGCGCTTAGCTCCGCAGTTCTCACAATACTTCCTGTTCAAAATTTCCCCATCTGGGCCAGGCCCAACAGGCCCCTAACACTTACTTGTGGCTTTCCCCTGAGCCACTTGGAACTTCTTGAAGGTTTTCCACTGCTTGTGGGCTGATCTTCGCAACGAACTCGTTGAATATTTCCATCAGCTTTTCAACCGCGGCCTTCGTATCTTGTTCAATTTCCCGAATTGTTTCTACCATTTCAAGTGTTATCTCTTGGCCGATCTGGCCTTCCACCTGCTCTTGATTCTGGTTCAGCTCCTTCAACGTTTCTTCGATCTCCTGTGAGATCGTGCCAGTGTCTTCTAATAATGGTTGTGACTTATCGCCCATTTATGTCTCCTTCCCCTGCAATGCTTTAACTTCCTTCTTGAGGTTGTTGATTTCCCTGTACTTGAGGAGTTTCTCCCATGATGGCAGTGCCTTAACCTCCTCACTCATCTTTTCTAGTTCTTTTTTTTTTCCTTCACTTCCTTCTTTACTTGCTGTAATTGTTGATCTTTTTCAAGGGAAATAAATGCCTTCAATGCTGCTTCCAGTAGACTCTGGCACTTAGTGACTTCGATAGCAATATTCTACGCTGCGATCTTCACTACTCCTTGTCTCAACTGTTGTTCATCTGGTGGAGTCTATGGATTGATCTGCGCTTTCAGGGAAGCAATTTCAGATTCATGGAGAATCTCCATGTCTTCCTTCTCAATCCTTAGGCCATTGACCAAATCGCCAATCTTGACGATGGTATCTACTGGTTCTGTTTGAATTTCAAACTCATCTATATTGCCTGTAATGGCGGTGATCGTGTTCTCTAATCTCAGTCGACGATATGTTTCATCTTGTAATTGCATAGTGTTTCATGAGCTCTCTTCCTCAAGTTTCCTTTGTAACACTGCTTGTCCTTTCAGTGCTTCTATGGTTCTGTCATGCATTTCTTCACCTAGTTGCGTTTGTAAGTAATGGAGTCCTGGCAATGGTATGGTTGCAAGATCAAGCTCCACGTGCTATACATTCTTTGTATCTAGCATTGCTTGATCTTGTAATGGAAATCTAATAGATAGTGGCTGCAAATGGACAATACGGGACCCCGCGAGAATCGTTATTTGCTGCTGCGAAGTCCCCGTAGACGCTTTTCCAGCTGTTGATTCATGGTGCAATGGTAATATTTTGCTGACTTTATCAAATTTTTGGGATATCCCTTGCAGTGTAGTCAGGTTATGCTTTAAGCTATCTTGAATAGCCTTTTCCTTCTTTTCTTTGTCTATTGAGAGTTCCTCCATTTGTTCAGTTACCCTCGCGATAATCATTAAATAATCATCTTCGTCAAGCACTGTGTCTAATTGGTCTTTGTTTTCTTTCTTCTTTTTCCTTGGTTCCTTGTGCCCCGAAGGAGTTCCAACATCCTTCCTTTTTCCTAACTCCTTTTCTTCTACAATAGGACATGGGATAGGGTTATCCTCACCAGAATCACTTTCAATATCCATGACCTCAACTCAGAATTCAACTAGCCATTCCTTCATTAAGTTCTCAATATCTTCCTCGTACATATGGTAGTTTCCAGGGTACCAATCAACATTCTTCCTCTGCGCTTTGGGTGAAATGGAGATGCATTTCATCGCAACATAAAAATTTATAATGCGGATATATTTTCTTGTCACTTGCTTTGGTATGCGAGGTGTAAGCATGATGGCCCCGGGTAGCTGGTCGTAATATGTGTAAAACACCAGTGTTGTCTCGTGTTGTCTTTCTGGATTCAGGCTCGCCCATAGATTCTGAAATCTAGCACCTCTGCAATCCGAAGTGTTTGTGACCACTTCGACATATTGCTTCGGTTCCCTCCACTCCAAGAAGTCGATCAATATGATTAGCCAGGTGAAATGAAAATATCCACCATTGATTTGTGTATCGTTGATTTCTTCAAGGAATTCATTTAATAGAAACTGGGACCAATTGAATTCTTGTCCCTCGACGATTGCAGTGCCAAGCAGTACTGCGCCTGCGTTTACTTCTAATGGTATGCACTTCCTTAATATTTTGCCCGCTAATAGCTGCATGAAAAACCTTATTGCATCATCCTTTATGTCATCTATCTGGAAGCCTCGCTTCCCTTTGACCACAGATTGTGTTTGCTTCATTAAGGCTGCTACCTCTTTATCTTTTGTCTTTCCCTGGAAGAACTTCCTTGGGTCTTCTTCGCTTTTTCTTAATCCAGTTATATGGTCGATTAAGTCAATTGTTAGGTCGATATTCTGGTCTAGCCATAAATATCCCTGGTGGATGCGAGCCATAATAGTTTGCACCACCGCGTTGAGCTCTGGTGATCTGTCGAAATTTGGAAGCCATAGCAGGTTGAGCAGCCCCGACTTGGCTACTCCTGACAACCAACTCTCGGCAACCAAGGTTAGGTCACCCTTCGCATTATTCTTCTAGCACATGTATTTGTCGGGCTGGAACTGTGGGAACTTTGGTTCAGTTGGCTTCTCCTTCTGCATTGCTAGCAGATCATAATCCTCTCATTTGCAATCTAGAATCTTTCCTAACAGATTTTTATCCACCTCAACATGCTTCAATATAGGTGAGAGTGGTATCTCATACTTTGGGCTCTTCAACATTCTAATGGCCAGTGCATCTGCTGCACGCGGCAAGATGTATTCTGGAGTCATAGTTAACGGTATGTCTTTATCAGCAAGGGGATTTTTTGGCCCTACCGAACTTGTTTGCGGTAGCTTTGATCTGGGCACTGCTGTATTTTTCCCTTTGTCTTGCATTGAGGGGCCATGTCTTGGTGATCTCCTTGGATTTTGTTCTGATTCCTTAACAATTTTCATATTTGGGGTTCTCATTAATTCGTCAATTCCTCTGTGTTGGAACAACCTCACAGTCTCTTCAACCGTGAACTCTTCTTCAAATAAAAATTTCTTAGGCATGGAAACAGTTTCAACGGTTGTAGACAGCTTATGAAAACTAGCTCAGACAGAAGTATTTGCAGAAAATTCTAAGTATTTGATACACCCACGAGATGATAAGCAGTGCTATTTATAGGCGTGGCAGACCCTCCTACGCACCCTTGAACGGCTAGATATGCATTTAATGGTGGTATCCGTTGGCCAAATTCGGTTGCTTTTACTGTCTTGTCTTTCAAAATTGTGATCAGAACGAGTATCTGTAATTTAAATGCTCGAGCGGTCGGCAGGGAATTACTGTATAATGGCTATATTCCCAACCGACACTTGTAACGGTTATTTTCTGGATTCCTGCTTTGAACTGCGTGGCAGGTCATCGTTGGTTCTGCGCAGTGATTTCGCGGCATATAATTTTTTTATTTTTTTTTTTTCAACGCGGGGCACTGTATAGATCTATCTCTATCAGTCTATGTACAAACTTTTTCACAGTTTCTAGTGCCGAATTCCGACCATACTTGGCACCTAGAAACTTTTCCTTATTTTGATCATTATGGATGCTGCGAAGTAGGACTATCGCGGTAAAGCTTTAGTCTGCTCCCATTTATCAGATTGGGTAATGAATCACCAGCTAAAGTGGCTCACTGGACTGCGCCACTGTTAGTAACATCTATTACAGTATATGGTCCAAGCCAATGCATTTTAAATTTTACAAGAAACTTCATGAATTTACTATCATACAGTAGTACTAGGAAACCTACTTGAAAAGACTTATTATTGATGTGGCGATCGTGCCATGATTTTTCTCGTTCTTTCTGCACTTGCTGGTGCAATCCCACAATGAAGCACTCTTCTTCCAATCGACCCAAGTGTGATAGCCTTTATTCTAGTGCTGCATGACCTGCCATCCCTATAAATGCAGCTATTCTCAAGCTGGGTATAATGTACTCCATAGACATTATTGCTTCTTGTCCGTAAGCCAATCTGAAAGTTGTATGTCCAGTTAATTTCTTGCATGTCGTTCTGTATGCCCATAACACTGAAGGGATGCGCAGGTCCCAGTCATTGCGGTTTACATTGCATACCTTGGTTAGCGCATTCTCAAGTACTTTATTAAATGCTTCAACATTACCATTCGCTTGTGGATGATAAGGCATACTGCGCTAATGATGGATGTGGAATTATGTAGTCAAAGCTTCAATAGTTCTGTTCAAAAAATGAGTACCCTGATCACTCATCAAAATTTTTGGGCATCCAAATCGTGTAAGGATATTCTCAAAAATAATTTGTACGGCTGTAGCTACGCTACAGTCCTTGACTGGTTTTGCTTCTGCCCATTTGGTGAGGTAGTCAGTTGTTGTAATAATGTACCTCGCACCACTTCTTTTTGCCGGTCAGTTAATAGGTCTCAAAAAATCAATTTCCCATTTCTCAAATGCCTGCAAGGTTAGCTAAGGATTCAACGGCATTTCATCTCTTCTTGACAGTTTCCCTGTCCTCTGAGAGACATCGCAGTTCTGGCAATGTTCTTTGGAGTCCTTATGGATTGTAGGCCACCATATCCCTACACGCAGTATCTTCTGTGCAGTAGCCCTTCCTGCATAATGACCTCTTGCGGCTCCTGAATGTGCATTAGCTAATACAAGTGGCTTCTCATGTTCTAATACACATCTTCGCAACACTTCATCAGGTCCTAACTTATAGAATTGTCCTGCAATAATGGCGAAGTCCGCGGCTTGTACTACCAACTTCTTCTTTTGCTACGTAGTAAATTCAGTAGGTGTGAATCCGGTAGTTAGAAAGTCAATGATATCCTGATAATAATCATCAATGATCTGTATAGCAAACAATTGTGCATCAGGCAGATTGTCTTCTAGATTTATTGGTTCCTCTCCTAACTCGATCCTTGATAGATGATCAGGGTCTAAATTTAATCTTCCTAGTTTAACTATTATTTCAAAATCATACTCTTGGAAGAGTAAGATCCATCTGCATATTTGTCCCCCTAACACTAGTTTATTGACTAGGTATTTCAATGCAGAATGGTCAATAAACATTGAAAAGTGCGCACCAAGCAAATAGTGTCTGAATTTCTGTAGTGCATATACCATTGCAAGTCCTTCCCTTTCAGTAGTGGTATAGTTCTTCTCAGTAGATGACAGCTTTATGCTCGAAAATGCAATGGGATGATCAATTCCTCCTTCTCCTGGCTGCGCAAGAACGATGCCCAATGCTATACATGAAGCATCGACATGTATGTGAAATGGATTTTCCCAGTCTGGAAAGACTAAGATCGGTGCGGTGACCATTTTTTCTTTCAATGTGTTGGATCCTTTCTCGCAGTCCTCATTCCAAATGAATGGTGCATCCTTTTTCAAGAGCTTCTCCATTGTTGTGGTTATATGTGCATACCCCTTTATGAATATCCTGTAGTATCCAGTATGTCCTAGTGTAGTGCACAAATTTTTAACTGAATTTGGTGTAGGTAATTTTACAATAACTGCGATCTTCACTGGATCAACCATTAACCCTTGATTACATACGATGTGTCCCAGTAGAATCCCATAAGGAACACATAAAATACATTTCTTTAAATTCAATGAAATTTGATGTTGTCTACATTTTTCCAGCATCATTCTGAGGTTCGCGGCATGGTTCTTCAATAAGCCAAAAATGGTCCAATCATCAAAGTAAACTTCTAAAAACTTGTGGATGAAGTATTTGAATGCTGTGATCACTACTCTTGAAAATATGGCTGGTGCATTTTTCAAGCCAAAAGGCATCACTGTATACTGAAATGACCCCCATTCTGTTGCAAAAGTGGTTTTGTGCCTATCGGTTGGATCAATTTTTATCTGATGGTATCCAAAAAATCCATCAGTAAAAGAGTATGCTTCATTCCCTCCAACATTATCAAGAACTTCATCGAAAAAGGTGTAGGAAATGGATCATGCATAGAGGCATCATTCAACTTTCTGAGGTCAACATAGATTCTAATCTCACCCTTTGTTTTCTTGTCTTGGATTACCATTGGGATTATCCATTCAGATTCTTCAACCGGCTCAATAATTCCTGCATCGAGCATCTTATCAAGTTCTGCCTTAACTCATTCTTTGTAGCATGGATTCAGTCTATATGGACTTTGTTTAATAGGTTTCGCTCCGAGCTTAAGGGGAATTCTCATGACTCCTAAGTCTCCGAGAATACCTTTCATCTCTGTGAACTTTTTCGGGAATACTTCCTGATATTCCTGTAATATAGCTGCGATCTCTGCAACTGTGTCATCATCCCAGTAGTCTCTTATTGCTGCGAACTTCGGCTCTTCACTAGTATCGATGTTCACTTTCTTTATTTTGACTGGTCCACTCATATTGGGAATCTCTAATGGAGGCCCTTCTACCTTGTGTATTCTTTCTAATTCAGGGATTTTTATATTGCGCAGATCCTCCTCATTGCTATCCTCCTTATCTTCATCTTTTCCAGCTAAGTTATAACAATTCATGACTTGTTCTGTTTGTTCTGTCCAATATGGTTGGAGACTCACAAGTACATTGCTTATGTCAAAAAACTCTTCTAGTGTTATATTTTCTTCTTTGGGATGTGGGCTAAATATGTTTCACTTGATCAGTTGCAGCGTGTCATGTATAGTCGGAGAGTCATCTTGAAAATTAAAATCCTTCTGGAAGGTCGCAATATGGACGGACCAATCCGTGTTTCCTGTGCGCATCTCCTCCTCTAGATACCACTTTTTTGGAATAGGCTCCTCCAACGTATGCACAAAGAGATGTACCCATTATGTTTGCGGTCTTTCCTTCCAATCTTGTACACAAGCTGTGATATGATCTCCTGGATCCCTCTAGCCATTATATTTCTCAAATGGTAGTGTGACCTTATCAGCAAATCTAATCTGTAGTTTTATTCTGCACTGGTCCCAAGTTGTCATTGTCTTTTTGTGTGTAGCCCAACATCTGGTAGGTGTTTCTCTGAGTGCCATGTCTAACACTGAGATGCGATGTTCATCTGCCACTGCTGTAGTGTATTCTTTGATAAATGAATAGATGTTAGCTGTACCATCATAAGTGGGGATTGTACTTACCTACTTTCCAATCCAGTGGAGTTACTTTGTAATTGTCGCGCATCTTCTGGCAGATACTTCATGCATTCTGTGTTGCCAGTTTTCTAATCCTGCCTCAGAGTCTGAGATGCAAGAACTATTGCAACGCCAGCTGAGCGTTCCATCCGCAGTAGGATCAATATAATCCGCAACATTTTTTGTCATTTGATAGATACGTTCAAGGTCTTGAGCTCTGTACTCTTCTTGAATAGGTTCAATATATCACTCCCCCTGTGAAGGATCCAATGGTGCGACGACACATATGTCATCGCCTTCAAATATCATTTTCATTGTTTTCAGATTGATGACAGTGGAGTTCGTCATTGCCCAATCGATGCCCAGCAGTGCTGAATAAGGATTGCTATCATCCACAATTTCAATTACTTCGAAGTATGCATAACTTCGCAATCCATCAATGTCGACAATGGTATTGGTTAACCTTCCGAGCGGTATAAGTATACCTTGATTACCATTCTTAACTGTATAGGTGACCACTGTAACTTTGGTTTTCCCATCGCCTGCCATGTCTGCTTGGTTAAGACATTCACTTCAGATCCGAGATCAAGAATGATCTCATCCATCTCATAGTCTCCTATCTGTACAGTGAACCGCATTTCTCTGCTGGTTCTTTTGGGACTTCTAATGTTATGTACTATGCTATGTGCTATTCCTTTCTTACTGCATGATTCGTACTGATTTATCAGTTTTTTGAATTCCATAAGAGTGTCCTTATTTTTAAATAAATTGATGCATCTTTGTTGAAACTATGCAACAAAATTAGAGGTATCTAGTGCAGTGCTCATTTGATCATATGCCAATGGCATGTCTTGTATTTGTGGTTCCTGACTTTGCAGCGGAATCCTTGGTGAAGTAGGTGGTGGTTGTTTAAACATGTCCTATGCTTCCTTGAATATTTCTTTGTTTTCCTGTAAGTTCATTGGAGGTGCTTTCCCAGGAGATTTTCTTATCCCTACTGTTCCTCTAGGGTTTTTCTTAGGATCAGTTGTTCTAGAAGTCGAGGCTTTTGTGCTGTTTTCTTTTCCTGTATCAGCGCCACTTCACGTTACTGCATTGACACTCTGACCTGTAGGTCTATTCTTTGATGGGATCAACTGGATATTAGGGTTCGGTGATTTTGTTCTTCTCCTCTTATGCATTTCTACCTCAAGTACCAGACAATCTTCAATCACATAATCAAATGATTTACAGTAGTTGCATGTGGTGCATGGATTAGTACATTCTCTGGATACGTGACCTGGATAGCCATAGTTATAGCATATTACCTGGCCTTGTCCTCTTCCTTGATTTTGACTAGTATTTCTTCCTCTCCCGCAATATCCACCACCGCGGCCTCTACATCCTCCTTGATCATAGTGGGTTTTCTCTTGCTTTGGCTGATTTTCCTCTTGAACATGGTACATTCCAGCACCTCGCATTGCTTCCATATCTTGCTTTCTTTCATTCATCGGTTCATAAGCGTGACAGTTGGACTCATCATGTCCAACTGACTTACATAAATTGCAGTATACGTTTTTACGTGTCTTTAAATATTTTTGTATCAGCTAGCAGTCCTCAGGTCTATTTCCTCTGCTTCTACAAATTTCACACCATGGTGCCTGGTTCTTATTCATATTTATTGGGTTTGGTGCGCCACTGTTAAGGTATTCTTGAAATAAGGGGCAATGTTCTCTGGTGTGGCCCTCTCCTTTGCATCCTGTGCACCAAACTTCATGCCGTTGTTCATGTCTCTGCTCTTTTCCATTCTTCATACCTTGTAACTCTAATGTCAAGGTAGCCAATTGGTGAAGCTTCCAACTTCATTGCGATCTCCAAGGCCTCCGCTTGAGATACAACATTCTGTTTCATTAGTGGTTGTCTGATGTGGGGCAATAACACAACAATGAACCATTCTTGATGCTGTTGCGGAGCTATAACAAAGCTCACTTGGTCCAACAATTTTTTGAATTTTTGGTCGAATTCTTAGACCAATTCAGTAGGTTTATGCTTGATTTCTTTCAACTCCATTATGCACTATGATTCTGATTTGGGTTTTTTAAACTCAGATGCAATCACGGTCTTCATTTATGCTAAGGTTCTTGGTTGTGCTTGAGAATACTTCATAAACCAATGCAGCGCTCTATCTCTGAAGGTAGTTATGAGCTGCGCTCTCTTGATAGTATCATATGTCACTTGCTTAACACTCCACATGGCTTCGCATAGAAACCAGTGCTGATCAGGGTCTTCCTGACCCGTTCCTTTGAATATTGGCAGTTTTATATCATTATCTGTCATTTTGTTTCCGGATTTTGTACTATTCGAAGACTGATTCCCTGTGACAAAAGTAGATACAGGTCGCTGGATCGTGCTAGGAATAGTATTCTGGGGAATGGGCTGAGATGTAGTGCTGTGAGCACTCGGTCCTGCGGTGTTAGTAGTATTACTGAGCTGTGTGATGCTCGTAGTGGATGGGTTCTGGACTGATTGATTATGAGGTATAATGTGCTAGATTGTGGCTGATAAATGAGTGTTCTTACTATTGAGGTCACATGGAATTTTGGTATCTATATGATTTCTAGAGGATGTGGGTTTCTTCTCGTTAGTAAGCTTGTATCTCTTTCCACTTCTCAAAGTATGGTTTTCTTCGTCAAAATCAATGTATGTGTTCTCTACCATGACAGAGTTTGAACTATTGCAGCATTCTTAAAACACCTTTCTCAGCTAAAAGCATTTTAATGTATAGGTTTAGGTTTTTCAAGAACTTACCTTTGAATCCTTCAAAAAAGTATGCTTCAGCTTGGCTATATGATTTCAGCATATCTATAGCAAACTTGGTCACAAAACCTTCTATTATGATATCAACCCAAAAGTCGACTGCTCGCGATAGCGGGCTGTCGATTTCTTTGAGTTGTTCAGTAAGCTCCGGACTCCACTCTGTAGGTACTCCGCCTTGGGAGCAATTCTTTCTTTCTACTAGGCACGATATCCACTCGTGTAGCTCGTTTGTAAACGACGCCCAAAAAATTTCGTGGATGTCCCTCCACAAGTATCTATTCAACCATTGTTTGTCAGATAGACGTGGATGTCGGTTTTCTTTCTTTGCAAAGTCTCTTTCGATCTTATCGCACGAGGCCCATATTTCTTTTTTTTCTGGATGCCAACTGTCGGACATTACTTTTCTGAATGCACTATCGCATCACCGGTCTTAGCATGGCAATGGAACCATTTGTTTGTCGCAGCAATGTTCTAGAGGTTTTCCAATGTACCCAAGTACTTCGCGATACAAAATACCAACAAAACCCCTATTCACTGGCCCTTTCGGCAACAGACTGCAAGTAGCCTGAGGTCTCACCCGAGGCGAAGTTGAGGGGGTGTTTGCAGAAGCAGCTTTCCACAACCAGGTGATGCAAGCAACTCAGTTGATTAATGCGCAGCATGATGACAGACTGCGCAACTGCGTAGGTGACTATGCGAAGTCTTCTACTTCGCGTCAAGACTCTTCAAGACACAGGATATTTGCACCCTCAATGCGGTCCCAAGCCGCATAGTGGGTTTATGAGATCTGATCACTCCTTAGTCAATTCTTAGTCGACAAACCTTTAATCCTTCATCTTTATTTAGCTTTGATAAACACCATAACTTATGCAAATATGTGATATGTGCAGTGTTGTGTGCTTTGATACTACGATTTAATCCTTAACACTTAATCGTGTGGTTCTCTTATCGATCTATTCATTCGAAAATTATAGGTGCTTTACTGTTTAATATTCCTCCATACATGAATTACTTGGCATCTTATTCCATCCTTTCCATGGCGAATACAGATCACGGTAAACATATAACAAGCGATAATAACTTCATGCATGCATTGTAAGTAAATTAAATAACAAAGTAATGGCAATCATACTTAGCAAACACATAACACAATGGTTTAACGTGGTTCACCCCCCGGATGGGATGCTACGTCCACAAGAAATGTTGTTTATTTATCTTGGAAAGGGTAAAATAGTTCTTCACCTGTGCACTCAGCTGTAGATGATCTTCTCTTTCTCTCTCTCAATTAGGTCTCTGTGCACTCAGCTGCAGAGCCTTTACAATGCCTTATCTAACAGATCTCACAATATTCAATAATATTAACCAAAATTAGAGTTCAACATTAACCTCACTTAACTTAACCCTTTCCCTTTACAAAATTTTCTTATTTATAGATCAAGACCCGTAGGTCATGTCTTTACATTTTACGAAGGCGGAACCCTTAGGTTTACAAAACTGTCGCAGTTATCCCAAAACCGGACTACTGATATCTGGCAGCGGATCTTCTGTTATATGCACGCCAACATGTTTCCTCCACTGAGCTGTTCCTTCCTTTCCGGCCTTAGATGACTGGTTGGAGTAGTAGTAGTCTTCTGCCCGTTGTGATCAGTCACCTACCTTCGATCTTCACCTACCCACTGCTTAGTAGTTATTGACGATATTTGCCAAAAATAGGTCTTCTGTGACCTAACCAAAATAACTGCCTTTATCCATCCATGCTCTTCTTAGCTGGATCTTCGTTGACGTGGCACATCGTGACGTTGTACTCCTCATAGCACCAACCTCACAGCTCCTCTGACACTATGTTGCGCGCAACTTCGCAGTATACCAAAACTTACCCCAAAATTGTTCAAGCTTAACTATGCTTAGCTCTGTAGTTCTCACAATACTTCATGTTCAAAATTGCCCCATCTGGGCTAGGCCCAACATGTTTTGAAAGGCATACAAAAGGAATTGCCTCCAAACTGATGAATAAAATGGGTTAATTGAAACGTTTTAGGAAAAAATGGGAAAGGAATATAGAATCCTAGAGAGGTATGTATATGGCCAAGAAAGGAATGTATTAGATATCAATGTCAAACAAGCAATTCAAACATCAAATTTGTGAAATTAGAAATATCTATATAAATTGAGTCACCTATCATTACTAGTACTAGTACAACAAAATTTGTGTAGAAATAGGAACAATATTGCAATCATTGTGGAAATGTAGGACATGTACAAGATAACTATTGGAACTTACACCCTTCTGGTATTTGTGGCTTTATAAATAATGATAATCATACATGTTGGAAAAGCAAAATATCAATGTCTCACATATAAGTAAATTATAGTTGGATAGATGTGTATCTATGAAACTAAATTCTATTTTCACTACAAGTAGTTGTGGAGTTTGTTGTATTAGTCTCTCTTTAAAAACATACTACTTAGTGTGTTGTAAAGGAGGAGAAGGAGACAGATAGAGTGGAATTGAGGATTGAACATCATGCATTAAAAACATTTGAGATAGTAATAAATTTCTTTATTTTCTATTTATATTATTATTTGTTTTTAGTTAATGTAATTTATTTTATCGTAATGTAATTTATTAATTAAGGAGTTCATGTTGATATCCTTCATATGCATCAAGGAAGGGCCCCGTGAATGCATAAGAAGGAGATATCCATGACCCATTAGAGTATGAGTAGAGTGGATATATTTCAATTCATTTTAAAGTTATTGTATATGTGTTTATTTAATTCTACAAGTTTGATTTACTTTTTTTCAAAGGGTAGTGTATTTTATTTTTTGCAATGACATTTTCAATTCATAGATTAGTCTTTATCGGATCTTTACAAAAATGAGAGCTATGATCTATGGAAATAGAAAATTCTGAAATCATGCAAAGAGATAACTTAGTGACAAAAGGGTCCCAGTAGCATGACCGATGTTGAAGTACATGGATCATTGCCAAGGGTGATTGAAGATAGATTTTTAGTTGCAAAGTATGGTTTTTATTAATGCTATTTCATTTCCTATATATTGTTGCAATTCCATTTACATAGAAGCATAGTAGAAAAAACAGTGGGAGTAAAGAACCAAGAATCCCGCATATACAGCGCACACCATGTCACAAGCATTTGAACCCTAGTTTGATAAATTAATGCACAAAATATTTGATTAATCTTGATGCATAATAGTGAGGCAATTAAATATCCTATCATTTTTTGTGTTGTTTTCATGGATATGTCAAAGACCTATCAATAATTATTTCACTAGTTTTTAGAATAGAACGAAAACATGTGGTATAGGGATGAGCAAAAAGGAATTGTTGAATACCCTCTTTGCAAGATCTCATACATAGTGCTATGAATTTAAGTTAGATCATATAGATTCATGCATTAAATTAGGAACCCATAAATAATCTTTTGTGGTGCAGTAACAGCCACCCATAGTACTAACCTCCTTGCAAGAAAATTGGTAAGAGATATGAAGCATCAATTAAAGACGTTTTCATTAGTGGAGGAGATAAAGGGAAGCCATCAATAAATTTCATAGAGGTATTTTTTTCATTATTCAATTCATGAAATTTTGAAGATTTCTGATAGCTTTTCAAATCATAATTCTTGAGTTTTGGGGGCATGTACATAAAAATTGGCATACAATGACTTGTTTATTTCTCACAATTTGTGATAAGGCTTAGTGGGGATTTTTATAAAGGGGAGAGTCAGATCGGAATAGACACAATCAACAAATATATAAAAATACAAATGTCACACTTTAGGATAAAAAGGTTATTTATCATGTTCTTGTGGCATGTTGGCTTGATAAATATTTTAAAAATAGAGTTAGGAAAGTCATCTTTTGAGGGACCAAATGAAGGAAATTTTCAAACATGTTTCTAAGGTATATATTCATTGAAATATAGAGTATAATACATTTGGAATCAAATTATTTCAACATCAAACAAGCAAGTTATATTGAAAATAATGACTCTAGGTACAAACCAACAAGCTAGAATCTAATCAGGACAATTCGTGTTTGAAGGACCAATTGGGAATATTTTTCAATTTTTCTTCTAAGGTGTTGGCTGCTTTTTGGACAGACCCGGGTTTTAATGAGGCGCAGCAACAAACACCCCTTGGCGCACTAGCCCTCTCGGCAATGAGCTGCGCAACAGCTCGAGGTCTCACCCGAAGTGGCTATGGGGGGGCTAAGGAATCAGGCTTCCTTAACTTAGGCGACGCGGAGACTGCAATCTTCCTTCTCTCTCTTACAGGAGGAGTCCTCAAAGCGGAACGTCTTACTCTTTCACAGATTTCTTAGTGCAACAGCGCTGAAATTCATGCTCGCCAGCCTAGCTGCGCGGTATCTCCACTCCGGCGCATGAGGCAATTACCCTCTGCGTCCAATACTGTGCCGTTTCCGGCCCTGCGCCACGGTGCAGCAACACACTCCTCAATCGCCGCAGCGACAGTGTTCTACAGATTCCTTCGACACTTAACGATTATACTACCAAGGAAGCTTTGAGAACTTACTTAACATATTCATAAAGATAACGCAATGTTCATGTATACAAAGATAGTGAACTAAAACATGCAATCACAAAACACAGCATCATAACATCAAGAATTAGGTAGTTCACCTCCACGGGGAAACCACGTCCACGGGAAGTGTATCTTATATTAATCACAAATGGAATTACACAATATGCTGCGCACACAGCTACAGCCTTAGATCTTTCCAGGAAACTCCACGCACACAGCTGGGAGCCCTTCTCTAGCTCTAGTCTCTTCCTCGACAGAGATTACAATGGTTCAGACGTCGACTCAGACTGTCTGCAACTCAGTGACTAGCTCCACAGCTATCACTCCTCTTAACATCTACCCTTCTTCTGTCTAAAACATCTAATAGCTAGCTAACTAACTAGCTAACATATCTCAAATAGCTAACTTACATCTAACCTTCTTCCTTTACAATTACACATATATATAGGTGGCCATGACGGTCGCACCTTTACAAAACTGTGGGCCTTTCCCAGCAGTATTCCCCAAAAACCCTAACCACGGACATGGCTAGGTGTACTGTAGGCGCCGCTTGCAGTCACGTCGCCGTTTCCTGCAGGTTCCGTGACTTTCGGCACAGATTACGGGTATGGGCGCCGCTTCATCGTTCACTGCTCTTTGTCTTTTGCCTTCAATGCTTTGGTCCGTTGCTCCTCCTTGATCAGAGAAACCATAACTTCTGTACTTAGCCTTAATGAGGGTAGCTGAGCCCTCTATTCCGTCGCTTCATTTATTGTGGTAGCTGAGCTTTCTACTCGACCACATTCATTCTCCTTTGACGTGTGTGCGCGAGCTCCGCAATTTCCAGTCCGTAATCTGCGCTGAGCTCGTCCATCTGGCACTGTACTGAGCACCATTCGCTTCTGCCCAAAATTGGTGCTTTCTCAAAATTAGCACTTCTTCCCTTCATCACTTAGTGCTTTTTCCTCAAAATTCGCAGCTTTACCATAGCTGCGGCCTAGGCTCCAACAGGCCCCTAACACTTACTTGTGGCTCATCCCCGAGCCACTCACACTAGCGTGTGGTCTCTTTACTTGCGCGGCTGCGTTTGCTTGGGTCGCAGCAAATGTTTCTTTCCACTGCGCAATAGCGGAGTCCATTTCATCGACGCACTCCACAGTTGTCTGCACCATTTCTGCAGTGGCTTCTTCTTCAGTTATGCCATCAACCATCTGTTGAGATTCTGCAAATTCTTTGATCTTTGCCTCGGCATGGGCAGCAATTTCAGCATACTCATCCATAAATGGATGAATGCTGTTGGTGAGTTTAGCATCTTCATTCCTGAGCTTGTGCAGTTGCTGTTGTATTCTGCGCACTTCACTCATTTTCCTCATTTTTGCTAAGCCTTCTAAGGCCTTAGCTTCTTCAGTCATAACAGTTAGGGACTGTTCTGCTGCTTGTACTTGTTCCAAAAGATTGACTTTGAAAGGGAGCTTCTCAAACTAAGTCCAAGCCTCCATAGCTTGGGTCATTAGGTTCTCGACTTCATCTGCTCTTCTCTTCATTTGTGTGGAAGCTCTGCGCAGCGCTTCAAATTGTTCCTGCCTATCATCTGTAGAATGCGCTGCAACACGAGCTTCCAACTCGACGATCTGTGTTCTATGGTCTTCAGCCATAGCAACTATTTCCTGCTCTAGGGCTTTCACCCTTCCACCAATAATTTGAACTTTCTCAACCAGAGGAAGGTCTGGTTGAATCTCGCAGGCCGAGAGCTCCTGGGCGATTTCATCAACTACGTTTCTTATCCCAGTGTCTTGTGCTTCATAAAGTGCAAGCTTCTCAGAGATGTTCTTATAGCCTGCCTTCAGCTCTATCTCCTGCGATTGCAGTCTTTGGTTTGCATGGAATGTGGAGAGCTCTCTAGCTCTCAGCTCAATATAGACCTTCTCTTGCACTAATTGCAAGGTTTCTATGGGAATCAAAGACAAATTTATTTCAACGGGCCCAACTGCGCTTACCTGCAGTGCAGCCAAAGGATCCGGAAGTGTCATGCTTATAGGCGGGATATGCACGACAGTATGCCTCTCTACGAGTACTTCAACTCGCTTGGTGCTTGTAGGTGCATGCGGCACCTGCGAAGTAGATGCTGGCGCATGGGTCTGCGCAACTCTTCCTGCGAGACCTTTTAATTCCATGAACTGCAGGTCCAGAGCACTTCTGATGTGAGCGTGCGCGGTACGCAGCTCGCGAAATTGCTCTTTTAAGTACTGGTCGATCCCCGAGGTAATGGTCTCAGAGGGATGCGACACCTTCTGCTTCTTGGCCTCTGGTTCTATCGAACCTTCATCACTTCTTTGCTCAGGCGCTTCCTTGCTCTTATCTTTCTCTTGTGCGGCAGGGGGTGGTATTGCGGATGCGATTTCGGCGGCCTCCCTCCATTCATCCGACCAAGACTTGACAGTTTCTTCAACATCTTCAGTAGTCATCCTGTAAAGGCCTACGGCCCATTCGTCTTGAATGCCGCAAGGGCAGAGGTAAATTTCATGCAAGTTGGCAGAAAAGACCAACTTCCCTTCATATATTTGGGTTGTCTCCTTACTCAGCCTCGGCATTTCCTGAATGGTATCTTTGAGGAGATGGTAGTATTCATAAAATACAGCGCGGTTCATCTTGCGCTTCGTGGGATTATTAGAATCCCAGAGGTTGACATAGCGCATTCCGGCAACCTCTCCTGCACGGCGCGGAAGGAACTGACTGTTCGGGGGCTCCTTCCACCCGACAAAAGCACATAAAATTAAAAGCCAAGAAAAATGGAACAACTGACTGGCGGTGTCCTGGACGTTCCGGCAGTCTTCCAAGAAAGAATTGAGGAGGAAGAGAGACCAGTTGTACTGCTCTCCCTCCGCAGCTGCGATTGCGAGCTCCACGACAGCTCCAGTGACTTCTTTAGGTCTGCACTTTGTGAGAAGTCTGCCTGCAAGCAAACTGCCGGTGAATCTAAGTGCTTCATCCTCAACTATAGTGAGGTCATAAGCCCGACCTCCTCTTGTCAATTTGTATTTCTGCACCAACTGTGCAGCCAATTTTCTGTCTTTATCTTTTCCAACCAAATGAATATTGGGGTCCTTACCAACCTTAGATAGGCAGGTAATGCGATGAATCAAGTCGATGTTCAAATCGATTGGCCTCCCCAGCCAAAGGTAACCACCATGAACGCAGGATAGCAGTGCCTTAACAACTGCATTGACTTCATTGCTACGCCCGAAGTGCGGTAGCTTCAATAAGTTCAACAGTCCCAGTTTCTCTAAATTTGCTGCAAATTCCTTCGGGACGAATTCATCAACCTTTCTGGTGGGATTGTGGACTACCGTCAGATAGCGATCTGGTGCAAACTGAGGATATGTTCTGTAGTCACCCAAGTTGAAATCGGAAAACTTAACCAGTGGAAGGTGTCCAAGTAGGGACCCTTCTTGTCGCACGACTTCCAGGAGTGGTGGCAGCGGAATCAGATACTTTGCATTCTTCGGAATATGCACCTCTGGTGCATCATCTGGACGCGGTGGAATGTAATTCACCATATTTTCCAAGGGATCTGGAATGGGCTCGTCCAGCTGCTACTGTTGAGATGCCCTTGTGCCCGGAGATTGTTTAGGATCAGACCAACCAGGGTACGTGTAAGCCGAGGTCGTCACCGGGGTAGTCATGCCGAAATCTAAACCTCTGCGCTTAAATTGACGAATAATTTCTTTAGTGGACAGGTTCTCCGTCGTGAACCAGTATAGACAACGAGGACTTGAACCGACAAATAGCGGAACAACGTAGGATACGAACACTGAAAACAAAGGAAGCAGTCTGCATAACTCGGCTCTGAAAATAATAACTTAGATTCTCAAACAAGACACTATGCAACTCGAGAAAAGTAACCCGAAAATATACAAGTGTGGGGTATTTATAGCTAAAGGCGGTAGTAAATGCGGACAAGTGGGGTTACTAGCCGTAGATGCCTATGCATGAGTTGACAAGCCCCCTACCCCCGCGCCTTTGCGGTGCATTAATTGTGATGGACGGGCTCTGACAGCCTTCCGGGAGAAGCTAAAGCTTTCGGCGCATGACATAAATGCAAATCTTCGGGAGATCAAGCCGACTCTGTCAGAGCGGATACAATTAAATGGCGAGCTTATCCTTCATTAATATTCAAAGCGGCTATAGGACTACTGTAATTCAAATTTTTCGGCGGGTCATTTCAGCATAGGTAACTGTGCATATAGAGGGGTCCACAACGAGAACTCCTCAAGCGGCAACTTGACACAGGGAACTCCGCAAGAGCGACGGTTCGACAATCCAGAAACACTTCGCAAGAGCGCAAAATAGGGTCGCTCAAAACAAACTTTATTGACATGCGCGGATGCTTCAAGGAACTGCGCAGGAAGCCAGAGACTGAAAGTGTCTCGCGACTTCCATGTAGACTGTGATAATGCGATGCCTCTTTCAACTACACCGGACATCTGCACTTCTTCAGCAATGTATTAAGTCGATAGGGCGGAGTGGCCATCGCGATAAAGCTTGAGCCGACTCCCGTTGATCATTGTGGGTAGCAATTCTCCATTAAGCTTCGCAAGTTGAACTGCTCCTCCTTCTGTTATCTTTGTCACCTAAAAAGGGCCTAACCAATGTACACAAAACTTGCCTGGAAACTTGATGAATTTACTATCATAGAGGAGTGCCAAGTCTCCTTCTTCAAAGTGTTTATTCTTAATATGCCTGTCATGCCAAGCTTTCTGTCTTGCCTTCTGCACTTGTTGATGGAATCCGGCTAAAAGTCTGTTTTCTTCTAAGGCAAGCAATTGTGAGAGTCTTTCACTCATAGTATCAGTATCTGCCATTTCTGTAATTTGCGCAATTCTGAAGCTGGGAACAATGTATTCCATGGGCATAACTGCTTCTTGTCCATACACCAAACTGAAAGGTGTGTGACCTGTTAGTTTCTTGCATGTGGTTCTGTAAGCCCATAATACAGCTGTGACTCTAAGGTCCCAATCATCTCTTTGTTGATTACAAATCTTTGTCAGGGCATTCTCAAGAATCTTATTGAATGCCTCCACCGTACCATTAGCTTGAGGGTGGTAGGGTGTACTCTTATGATGACTAATGTGGAATTCCTCGGTAAGAGCCTCTATAGTCTCATTCAGGAAATGTGTACCTTGATCACTCATTAGAATTAGTGGACATCCAAATCTAGTGATAATGTTCTCAAAAATGAACTGCGCGGCAGTGACAGCATCATAGTTCTTAACTGGCTTTGCCTCAGCCCATCTGGTGAGGTATTCAGTAGCTGTAATGATGTATCTTGCGCCGGTTCTCTTTCCTGGTGGGTTGATAGGTCCTACAAAATCAATGGCCCATTTATCAAAAGCACGCAGTGTTATCTGGGGTCTTAGCGGCATTTCATCTCTTCTTGAGGGTTTTCCTGTTCGCTGACACACATCGCAACATTTTCAGAATTCCTTAGTATCCTTGTGCAATGTTGGCCACCAAAGACCTGCGGCTAAGATCTTCTGCGCAGTCGGCTTTCCTGCAAAATGGCCTCCTGCGGTCCCTGAGTGTGCTTCTGCAATGATGGAGTTCTTCTCATGCGGTAGGATACATCTGCGCAAGACTTCGTCGGGGCCCAACTTGTAGAGATGGATTGCTATCAAAGTGAAGTCTGCGGCTTTGACAACAAGTTGCTTCTTCTGCTGGATTGTAAACTCAACTGGTGCTTTCCCAGTAGTGAGAAACTCAAGAATATCGGAATAATATTCATCTGCTGCTTGAACAGAAAACAATTGCGTATCAGGCAGATTGTCCTCCAGATTTGTAGGTTCCTCGCCTGACTCTATCCTAGATAAATGGTCAGGTCCTGCATTCAATCTACCTGGGTTCACAATAACCTCAAAATCATACTCCTAGAAGAGCAGTAGCCATCTGCAAATTCTTCCCCCTAACACTGGCTTATTGACCAAGTATTTCAATGCAGAATGGTCAGTATACATTTTAAAATGTGCGCCCAATAGATAGTGTCTGAACTTCTGTAAGGCATACACCATAGCTAGTCCTTCTCTTTCTGTAGTGGTGTAGTTCTTCTCGGCTGTGGACAGCTTTCTTCTAGAGTAAGCAATGGGGTGATCAATACCTCCTTCTCCTGGTTGTGTCAGCACAACCGCCAATGCTATGGAAGAAGCATCTACATGAACATGAAAAGGTTTTCTCCAGTCTGGGAAAACTAGAATAGGCGCAGTGATCATCTTTTCTTTAAGTGTATCCAAGATCTGTTGGCATTTTTCTGTCCATTGGAACTTCGAATCCTTTTTCAGCAATCTTTCCATAGGTGCAGTGATCTTTGCATAACCCTTGATAAATTTCCTGTAATACCCTGTATGTCCCAATGTAGTGCGCAATTGCTTGACTGAGTTGGGCGCAGGTAAATTAGCAATGATGGCAACCTTCGCAGGATCCATCAGGAGTCCTTGTCTGCATACAATATGACCCAACAAAATACCGAAAGGAGCACAAAAGATACATTTTTTCAAGTTTAGGGAAATCTGATACTGTCTACATTTTTCTAACATCATGCCCAGGTTCCCTATATGGTTCTTTAATAAACCAAACACAGTACAGTCATCAAAATAGACTTCTAAAAACTTATGAATGAATTCTTTAAAAACAGCAACAACGACTCTAGAGAAGATAGCAGGTGCGTTTTTAAGACCAAAGGGCATTATCGTATACTGGAATGAGCCCCATTCAGTCGCAAAAGTGGTCTTATGGCGGTCGTCTGGATGGATTCTGATATGATGGTATCCTGAAAAGCCATCAGTGAAGGAGTAAGCCTCTTGTCCTCCAACATTATCAAGTACCTCGTCTGTAAAGGGAGTAGGAAATGGATCATGCGCTGATGCGTCGTTCAGCTTGCCCAAGTCCACGCAGATTCTTATTTCACCTTTTGTCTTCTTCTCTTGTACCACCATAGGACTAATCCAATCACTTTCCTCTACGGGCTCAATGATACCTGCTGCGAGCATTTTATCAATTTCTTCTCTAACCTTTTCTTTATATCGCGGATTCAATCTGTACGGGAGCTGTTTTACAGGCTTGGCGTCTACTTTCAGAGGTATGCGCATTACTCCTAAATCTCCTAGGATGCCTTTCATTTCTGTGAACTTGGTAGGAAAGATATCCTAGTAGTCACATAATAAATCTGAAATATGGCCAACAGTTTCATCATCCCAATAATCTCCTATAGAAGCAAACTTGGGTTCGGCTTCTGTACCAATGTTAATCTTTTTGAGCTTGATGTGTTCTGTAATGGCAGGGATATCAAGGTGAGGACCTTCGACTTTGCGCGTCCCTTCTGACTCTAGAATATTGACGTTACGAGGATCATCCTCCTCTTCTCCAATGGTGAAATTATAGCATTCCAGGGCATGTTCCATCTGGACAGCCCAATCTGGTTGGGAATATTCTGGTTCAGGACATGGTTCAAATACCTTCTTTTTAATACACTTTAAAGCGTGGTTGATGCTCGGATGTTCTGACTCAAAGCTGAAGGTAAGTTGAAAACTTTCTATCATAAGAGGCCAAGTGACAGTGCCTCTGCGCAATTCTGTTTCAGTGTACCAGTTCTTTGGAATTGTATCCAACGTGTGGATGAATAGGTGAACCCACTCATCTTCTGGAATATGTGACCATTGCTGAATACATGCTTCAACGTGTGACCTGGGGTTACTCTGTCCATCATATTTGTGCAACACTTTTGTTGTAGTTCCCTGAAATCTGCGCAGTATCAATCTGCGACAGTCTTGCCATGTGTGAATATTTTCTTTATGCGCACCCCACCATCTTGCGGGTGTAGCGTGCAGTGCTACATCCAATGCTTGTATGCACTGCTCATCTGGAATTTGTTGTTCATATGCGTGTATGAATTCACTTACTTCAGTTAACCCATCAAAATTTGGAGTGTCAGTCACTTCTATGCCAATCCATCGAATGGATTTAGTCATCATGGCGCAACGCCTTGCAGAAACCTCATGTAGGCGATTCTGCCAGTTTTCCAGTCCTGCTTCTGAATCTGATGTGCACAAGCTATTGCATCGCCATCTGATATGGCCGTTCGCTATGGGATTGACATAGTCACTATGACTAGCAGTCATCTGATACAAACTTTCCATGTGGCGCGCTTCTTCTTCTGTTCGAATGGGTTCAATATACCTTGGTCCTTGGATGGGATCAAGCGGTGCAATGACCCTAATCTGGTCATCCTCAAAGGTCATCTGTCTTTTCTTCAAATTAATGACAGCCAAATTATCAAATGCCCAGTCTATGCCTAAAAGTGATGGGTAAGGTCTACTATCATCCAGAATTTTGATTACTTCAAATTCTGCAGAACTTCTTACTCCCTCAATATCAATAGGTACATTGGGTAATCTGCCCAATGGAGAGACTCGTTGCTGATTCGCAAGTCTTAGCTGGATAGGAGATCTTGTAAGCTGAGGGCTACCCATCTGTTCCCATGTCTGCATGGTGAGAACATTAACTTCTGAGCCCAAATCCAAAATGACTTCGTCCATTTCAAATGCTGGAATCTGTGCTGTGAGCCTCATCTCTTTTCCAGTTCTAGTATGACTCCCAATCTGGTGAACAGCACGCTGCGCTGTATTCATCGAAGTAAATTGTTGACACTTATCCAACAGGTGTTGAAGTTCCATAGTTTCTTTTTCATTGCGCAACAACTTTAAGCAATTTCTCAGGAAAGCATGGACACTGCCTAGTGCATCCTCATCATCAGGCCTTCCAGATGTAGTGGCTTGTTCCTGCACCAGGTTTTCTTGTGTTAGCACTTGCGATCTGATATCATTATGCGGAATTGCGACAGAACTTGAAGCTCTCGGATCTGAGAAATACTCTTGAGCTTGCTTGAATGCTTCTTTTTGCTTCTGCAAGTCGAGCGGGGATGGTTTAATATTAGCGTGGCGCACCCATTGCATCGCTTGCTTTCCAGTTCCCAACTCTGGCGCACCAGTGGTTGCTCCACTGCGCGTTACTATATTAACTGTAGGATCTGGTTCTCTTTTTTATGCTCCAATCAACTGAATATTCTGATTGACCTGTGGCGTCTTTGCTTGCATCTTAGCCAACAATTGAGGGCATTCTTCGATGACATGATCATAAGATTTACAGTATCTACAGAGGGTTGTAGGATTTTGGCAATCCCTTGCAAAATGACCTTGAGCTCCGCAATTGTAACAAGTGATCTGTCCTCTTCCTCGACCAAAACTTGTTGCGCGTCCGCGGCCCCTATAATTTCCTCCTCGGCCGTCGCGAGTTTGGTCATACTGCGGACCTGCTGTGGGTCCTTGTGCCTCTGACTGTACTCTATAAATATCATGTTTTCTTTCCATCATAAGGTCATATGCTCTGCAATTGTTCTCATCATGGCCTACTGATTTACAGAAATTGCAATATAGATTCTTTGGAGTTTGTACGTATTTCTGTAACAAGTGACATTCTTGTGGTATGTGACCTCTAGTTCTACAGATTTCACACCAAGGCCCCTGAGCCTGTGGTAAAGGGTTAGGTGCTCCAGTTGCAATATACTCTATGAAAATGGGACAATGGTCCTTTGAATGACCTTGCGCTTTACATTTTGTACACCAAATTTGTTCTTTAACTTCCTTTCCTTTCTTAATATCATGCACTTGCAAGGTTAGGTTTTCTAATTGGTTCTGCAACTGCGCAACATCGTTGCTTGTTCCAGCAATTGGTGAAGCTTCTAGTTTCATAGCCATCTCTAGAGCTTGTTCTTGAGTAGTGAGATTCTGTTGCATAAGAGGAAGTCTAATGTGTGGAAGCAACGCAGCAATGAACCATTCCTTATGCTGCTGCGGTGCAAACTCAAAGCTTACTTGATCTATCAAGGATTTGAACTTCTGGTCAAAGTCCCATACTGACTCTGTAGGTAACTGTTTTATGTCTTTGAGCTCGGTTATACACTGTGATTCTAATTTAGGTTTCTTGAATTCTCTAATCATAGCATTTCTGACATCAGCAAGCGTCCTATTCTGTGCTGCTGAGTATTTCATGAACCAAGTTAAGGCTCTTTCTCTTAGTGTGGTTGCTAACTGAACCAGTTTAACAGCATCATCATTAATTTGCTTAATTGTCCAAATGGCTTCACATAGGAACCAGTGCTGCTCAGGGTCTTCTATCCCTGTTCCTCTAAAAGTTGGTAGCTTCATGTCATCACCCATCCTTCTTGCGCTAGGTTGAGGTGGAGGTGCTGTAACACTACCTCCGGGATGGTTAAACAAAGGTGGAGCTGAGGTACTAGAAGTACCGTGCGGGCTACTAGAAGGTGTTACTGCGGGGTTATACTGAGCCCCGTCTAGCTTTTGCGGTGTAAAAGGGTGATAAGGGATATGAGCACTCCCTTGTCTCTCTATATGGCTCACTCTAGGAACTTGACTATCTTCTGGGCTAGACTCAAAAGAATGTTGGTCAAGGCCTACTTTATACCGTTTTCCACTACGAGTGCAACCAATAAGTTTAGGATCACTATCAGAATCTGCGGACATTACTTGTCTATGCTATTCATCGGAAGCTATGCATAGTTTTCCTTTTTCATATAGAATCATTTTAATCCATAAGTTCAGAGAATTTAAGAACTTACCTCTGTGTGCTTGGAAGAATCTCCTCTCAGCTTCGCTGAAGCTCTTTCTCGTATCTACTACAAACTCAGTGATGAAGCCTTCCAGCAGACTGTTCAACCAAAAGTCTACTGCGCGGGACACATAATTATCTACCCACTTCAAACTGCTGACGAGCTCAGGCATCCAAGCGATGGGTTGATCAACATGCACAGTGGGTCTAGTATCTACTAACTTAGCTACCCACGCATGCAACTCAAGTGCAAATGTGACAAAGAAAATTTCGTGAAGGTCAGTATAAATATGCTTCTGCAACCAGTCTTCTATCTGAAGCCTAGAGCTTCTATTTTCGCGTTCAGCGAACTCTCTAGCCTTTGAATCAAACCAGTCTTGAATTTCTTTAGCTATAGGATTCCAGTAGCACATTGCCTTCAAGGTAATAAGGTCAAAGTCAGCAATGGAAGCATTTGTTGGCTTCCTCTTTCTCTAGGTTGCACATTAATCTTGCACGTCGCCAGAATAATAAGTCTCAAGGCAGCGGAACCATTTGTTAGCTCCTTCTTCCTCTGGGTTTCGCATCAATCTCGCGCGTCACCGAAATAACAAGTCTCACAGTAACAAGTCACAAGGAAACAGAACCATTTCTTGGCTGCTTTTTGGATAGACTTGGGTTTTAATGAGGCGCAGCAACAAACACCCCTTGGCGCACTGGCCCTCTCGGCAACGAGCTGCGCAGCAGCTCGAGGTCTCACCCGAAGTGGCTATGGGGGGGCTAAGGAATCAGGCTTTCTTAACCTAGGTGATGCGGAGACTGCAATCTTCCTTCTCTCTCTTATAGGAGGAGTCCTCAAAGCGGAACGTCTTACTCTTCCGTAGATTTCTCAGTGCAACAGCACTGAAATTCACGCTCGCCAGCCTAGCTGCGCGGTATCTCCACTCCGGCGCACGAGGCGATTACCCTCTGCGTCCAATACTGTGCCGTTTTCGGCCCTGCGCCATGGCGCAGCAACACACTCCTCAATCGCCGTAGCGACAGCGTTCTACAGATTCCTTCGACACTTAACGATTATACTACCAAGGAAGCTTTGAGAACTTACTTAACATATTCATAAAGATAACGCAATGTTCATGTATACACAGATAGTGAACTAAAACATGCAATCACACAGCACAGCATCATAACATCAAGAATTAGTTAGTTCACCTCCACGGGGAAACCACGTCCACGGGAAGTGTATCTTATATTAATCACAAATGGAATTACACAATATGCTGCGCACACAGCTGCTGCCTTAGATCTTTCCAAGAAACTCCACGCACACAGCTGGGAGCCCTTCTCTAGCTCTAGTCTCTTCCTCGACAGAGATTACAATGGTTCAGACGTCGACTCAAACTGTTTGCAACTCAGTGACTAGCTCCACAGCTATCACTCCTCTTAACATCTACCCTTCTTCTGTCTAAAACATCTAATAGCTAGCTAACTAACTAGCTAACATATCTCAAACAGCTAACTTAGGTCTAACCTTCTTCCTTTACAATTACACATATATATAGGTGGCCATGACGGTCTCACCTTTACAAAACTGTGGGCCTTTCCCAACAGTATTCCCCAAAAACCCTAACCATGGACATGGCTAGGTGTACTGTAGGCGCCGCTTGTAGTCACGTCGCCGTTTCCTGCAGGTTCCATGACTTTCGGCGCAAATTGCGGGTATGGGTGCCGCTTCATCGTTCACTGCTCTTTGTCCTTTGCCTTCAATGCTTTGGTCCGTTGCTCCTCCTTGATCAGAGCAACCATAACTTATGTACTTAGCCTTAATGAGGGTAGCTGATCCCTCTATTCCGTCGCTTCATTTATTGTGGTAGCTGAGCTTTCTACTCGGCCACATTCATTCTCCTTTGACGTGTGCGCGCGAGCTCCACGATTTCCGGTCCGTAATTTGCGCTGAGCTCGTCCATCTGGCACCGTACTATGCACCATTCGCTTCTGCCCAAAATTGGTGCTTTCTCAAAATTAGCACTTCTTCCCTTCAACACTTAGTGCTTTTTCCTCAAAATTTGCAGCTTTACCATAGCTGCGGCCTAGGCTCCAACATAAGGTATATATCCCTTTAAATATGGTTTCAAATCAATTTGAATCACTCAATTTTGATAAAAAATGAAAAAAAATATGATCAAAATAATGATTGAAGGTAAAATTGGAAAATCAAGAAAATCATGAGGATAGTTTATGTTTGGGGGACAAAATTAATGGATATTTCAGACCTATTTCTAAGTATAATATACATTTGAATAGATTTTACAACCCAATTTAAATCACTCAAATATGACATTAGATGAAAATTTTATACCCAAAATAATGACAGCTAGTCTAAATTAAAATCAAAAGCAACTTTGCCATGCAGGTTATCCCTCGAGAGATTTGTCATATAATTGGAATTTTCAAAACTACTTTCTACTATAGATTTAGATATGAATCTAATTTAATTTACATTTGGAATCAGGTAAATCCATCATCAAACAAGAAATTTGTGCTCAAAATAATGACTATTGGTCTAGATTGGAAATAAAAAATAGCTCTATCATGCAGGTTGTTCCTCAACATATTTGACATATCATTTCATGGAATTTACAAAATAGGTTTCTAATGGATATTCCTACATGAATTTAATTTCGTATAAAATTCAAATCAATTCAATCCATCATTGAACGAAAAATTTGTTCCGAAAATTGTAACTATTTGTCTAGGATGAAAATTGAAATCAACTATGTCATGCAAGTTATTCCTCAGTATGTTTGACATATCATTTCAAAGAACTTTGAAAACCTGTTTCTACTTAATATTTCCCTACAAATATACTTTAATCTATCTTTGGAAGAACTCCAATTGGAGATTGAATGAATATTTCATCAATAAAACACTGTTGGGTAATCTAGCCTGGCTGCCACTCCCCAACAGGTAAAAATGAAATTTGTTTTAATGAATCATTTTATAGATCTATTTTATATGAATTATTCGCAACCATTTTGGATTTTTATGGAAAAATGTAACACCCCAACTTTACATATTACTATAAGAATAAAAATAGTAAAAGGAATAATTAATATATCAAAATAAAAATGAAATGTGCACTTGTTATTTAATTTAAGTCCATGGCTGACAAGTGCCTCACGCATGCATAATTAAGAAATTTGGGTAAAATATGGGAATTGTGTAATGAAAGGGAGCAAGAACAAGAGGTCAAGGGGCTTCAATTTGGTTGTTTTTGTTTAGGGGATTTCTTGGTTGTCTTGATTTTTGTCTGTGGTGTGCACACCTATAAAAAAGAAGAAAGGGGGGACATAGATGTAGAGAGAAATAGAGTATAGAGTTAAGGAATTACCTAGTCTATATTAGTTTTAATTGTTTAGGAATCGGGGGCCTCATCCTTTTGGATGGGGTTTGGACATTGGATGGAAAGTTGTCCTCCCAACTATTATTGCGGACAGAGAAGATGACAGCTTGGATAAGGGCTGCATGCAACTGGTAAATTAATCATCAATTAGGAAAGTAGATTAGGTATGTTGAGATTCATTCCAAAGGATTACAATTTTCTTTTATGTTTAGCCATCTATTATTATTTATGATGATATATTATTTTAGGTCCTTACATTTGGTATCAGAGCTTAGGTTCAAACAACGAGAGGTATTAAGGGACATAACCACTTAAAAAATATGATCTAGTAAGCAATAAAATATTAACAGGGGTGTTGGTATTAGAACCCAATAGAAGTGCCTTTCACTCATATTTATGTACAATGAGGCAATAAATCATATCCTTGGAGATTAATTTGAATAAAATTACAACATCTAATAGGTAGACTGATGGATTCAATCAATCTGGGGGGTTTGTATCTATATAAATAAATGTGTAGAGTAATTATGTTTCATAGGAATATTGTAATATGAATGTGAACATGGTTTTGTTTACAAATTACCTAGTATAGATTTTGACATTATGTTTCATTGGCACATGTATAATATAATGTTCTACTTGGAGTATATTGTTGAGGAATAATCCATTTTGGACTTCTGATTTTAATTTTGAGTATATCTCGAAGCAAATTCCATTCACCCAGCTACCCTTGATCTCCATTATGGTTCCTAAAAAATTAAAATCAACTCTTTCCCCAAAAATTTCATGTAAAATGTATGACATCTTAGGCCATTCTATTTTTTGATATGGGTATTTCCTTTACTTTGATAAATTATATATATATATATATATCATGGGGGGTTCACTCAGTGAACTTGTTACATAATACGATCATTCGCAGGATATTAAAGAATATCCCTAATGCCTCCTAACCCCCCTCCCAATATACCTTTCCAGTTAAGAAAACCCTTATTTTCACCAGATATTGTATGTATCCCTTTTTATCAACCCATTTTTAATACCCCCTTTATATCATATTATCAAGATGTAAAACACAGGATCCCTAATGCATATTAGTATAAGCAAATAGGATGCTAAAGAAAATAGTAGTATAATGTTAATAATGATCCCACCGAGATTGCAGGGGAGACTAATCAATTTGTAGCGTTGGATAGTGGAAGACCAAATGGGATAGTAATGGGGAAGGTAAAATGAGTAAAAGGAAACTTTTCAAGAGATAATGCACCAAAGAATTTAAATACTGATAGTCCAATAGTTAGTGAAATGCTTAGGAAATATGAGAATTGCAGATCTTTCAAACCGCAACCTACCAATCTACCAATTTTATATCATGTAAATACAAATATATCCATAGAGAGCTCATGTTTTCTATAAGATCATTGATGTTTGAACCCAAATGAACATAGAAAACTTCTTCTTACTTTCCAATAACATCATATGATCATATGAATATCTTGGATTTGGGTCATTCAAAATATTCAATGAATTGCATCTACTTCCTCTACATTTATTCTTGCAATCAAGGGAATTAACAACATTTAGTTACCTTTTCTTGGGTTAATATATCTTTTTGTTTTTATCTTTATGGGAGAGGAAAAAATATCCATTGTTAAGTTTCAAGCATGCAATAGATATAAATATACACATATGGTGAAACTTATATGATACCATTTCATGGTAATGATAACACATAAGGTATGTAAACAAGGATTTAGATTTTCACCTATGTTCACATTAGTTCTAATACAATATTAAGACATATGCCTTACATATAAGAATTTAAATTTCAATTATGAACGTGCCAAATATAACTCAATCTAACAACTATTCCTAACTAGCAATGTGAAAATGTTGAGGAAGAATACAAAAAGTTGAAAGAAATTATTAGTCAAGAAAGATTGATCTAACTTTTCTTAGTTCCAGTGAGCCAAGAAAGATTGATCTCACTTTTCTTTCTTGTCATGGAACAAGGTTTGATTGAGTCTCAATACCCACCTAAACCCCAACCTAAAACACGAAGAGTTATATCTTTTACAAGAATGGCCACAAAAAATACAATATAATTGTTCAACTCCAGAGATCTCGATTAGCTATATCTCTTAACTTTGGAGTTGATGAGGAACCAAATGCATATTGAAACATACTGAATAGTTTCATAGGCTACAATGTGACTTCTATCTATAAAATAAACACACTTTGGAAATTGGCTTCGTATAGAAAAACAAAAGGTATAATGTTACAAGCTTGCCTCACTTTTAAGGCTATCAAACTCAACCTCAATTACGGAGAAAGTGTAGAATATTGCATACATATTCATAAGAAGTGGTAACACTAAAATTTGGAAATCACATGTCATGTCCCCTCATTAATGATCATTGGATTGAGTTCCTAACCCAATCAATCCCTTGGGTTGAGGAGGAAATTTCATTTACTTGGGATTAATTTTGAAAGTTCAGGAATTAATTAATTAGGAGATGTTGATTTTATTTTCTTAAAGTTTGAAATGCACTTGATGAAATTGTTTTTCATTAAATAGATATTTTTATTTTGGAATAAAGTGGATAATACTCCACAAGTGCACCTTAGAGGATAAGGTTGACAAATATGTTACTTGCAAGAGAAGGAAAGTTGAAAAGTAGCAAAAGTTAGGAAAGGAGGAAAAGGAAAGGAGATAGCACAAATAAAAAAAGTAACAAAAAATCAGGAAAAGCAGAAAGCGGGATAAAGACAGAAAAACAGGAAAAAGCAGAAAATTTGGATAAGGCAGAAAAGCAGGAAGAAAGTAGTCAAAGGCAGAAAAGCAGGAATAAAGCCGTCAAAAGAAGAAAAGCAAGAAAAGCAAAAGCAAAAAGAGAAAGCAAGCTTTCCTTATCCATTCATGAGAGCGCATTATCTTAGGAGGCTTTCTCCACAATTCATCTTCAATCTATAAAAGAAGGAGGGTGCACCACTAGCACAATATTTGGACAATTATGTTTTGATGTTGATTACTCTTGAGCTCTCAACTTGACTTAGGAGATGTGCCCCTAGTCACAGCTCGGAGATGTGCTCCTACTACTTCAACTAGATGATTCTCCAGTTAGATACTTGGATGATGGAATTCAAAAAAAATTCAGTGATTTTATTGCAGTTCATGTACTTGATTCAAGTCTGGTTCGAAAATCATAGAATATATCATGAGATTTGTGATTCAAATACTCAAGTATTCCAATGATTTCCATGCTAGTTGATTGTATTGAAAAGGGTTAAACCTTTGGGTTATTTTGAGAATCCTATTGGATACAAAATGATGTATTTTATGTTATTTTGAACCTATGATATTAGTCATTAAATTTTATAATTCAGAAGTCTGAATTGTTTTGAGTTTTCTACAACCCTGCTAGATTTGCATAGATTTTGACTAGTTTTCAGTATGGCTTGAGTTTACTATCTTATGCTCAATGAATTTCGATTCTATCAGTTCATAATGTCAAATAAGATATTAATTAAAATAATCCATAATCCATATATTATTTTTTCAATTCATTGGTCCTCTAAGTTGTTTGGAAGATGTTGAATATTGACTAGTTGAGCAGTATCAGTGTTGTCAAATCTACTCTATAATTCCAAATTCCACCAAATCATATTTGAATTGTAATTTTGAATTATTATATAGATATTGGAACTTAAAAAAAATCCATCCACTACCATAAAGTATCCAAAGTCCCTTTTACAAAGTCTTGAGAGAGTTTTTGGGTCCATTTTCAGTGTTTGTGCAATTTCTTCAAAACTAGTCATTGTCTTTCCTTCAACTTTCTTCCCAGAGTGCCTTACATCAAGGAAGTACATTATAGTGGTATCATATCATGTTCCTATGAACCTTCTCTTGTTAATATTTTATGAGTCCCAAAATAAACTCACTTCCCAAGAAGAAAGATCCTCTGATAGAGGAAGAAGAAGGTGAAGAAGTTAATTCTACTGAAGGCAAGTTACAAGGAGAATCATAGATGTCTCATAATGAAGAGAAATACGAATTAAAACTATTTATGCAAAGCATTATTAAAGGATTACAAGACATATCTCATAAAATTGTCTAATTCGGCAAAGAAACCATAGAGTTCTTAGCTCAGCAGCTAGGAAACAAAAATGGGGAGGGGAGCAGCAGTGGCTCCCAACATGGTGAAAATAAAATCACTAGTGGTTCTATTTTCTTAAGAACTGGGCCTCACAATCGCCCTGATAAAGTCAAGATGGAGTCTCAATACACACCAAGGCCCACTATTCCTAAATTCATTGAAGAGAAAAAGGAGGAACCTGAGGTTCGAAATGAAGGTCTTGCTTCATCGCAGGACAAGTATGTTAAGTACCTTACATTGAATGAACAATGTAGAAGAGCTTTTCCATTCAAATATTTATGTGATATAAAATACAAGACCAATTCAAGATGAATATTTCGAATGAAAAATCAAAATTATGAGTTGAATAATTCTATTGGTAATATTTCCTTTCCTTACTTTGATGGTTCACAAAAGTGTACCACTACTTCTTGGATCCAGAAGCTAGACACTTATTTTCAGTTGAATCCAATGGCTGAGAGAGATGCTATCAAGTTTGCTACTCTACACTTAGATGGTGAATCCAATGATCGATGGTTTCATGGCATGAAGACACTTGGACATGATTAAGTGACCACTTATGAATATTTCTCAAGAAGGTTAGCTAAAAGATTTGAAAGAAGAGACCTTGAAATCACTTTCAGAGAGTTGGCACATGTGAAGCAGACTAGAACTACTGAATCCTAAATCTCCGATTTTCAGAAGCTGGCTATGATGGTCATTGATATCTTAGAATATCGCTTGATCCTCTTGTTTGTTGAAGGATTAGTAGAACCTTTGAAATTTTTAGTGAAGGCATACAGACCCTCCACCTTGCAAGATGCATTGAATAGAACAAGAGATTTGAAAAATTCTATACCAAGCACAATATTTCCTGCTAGAAATAATGCTCCTGCCCAATTCAAGAATCAAATGCCACCCATGAAGAGTCCTTCTGGAAATTTCAGGAAGGACAATTTCTCCAAAGATAGAGATGAATTGAGAAGAAGGAAGTCGTGTTTCACTTATCAAGAACCATGGGTTCTAGGACACATGTGTGCTAAGGGAAAATAACACTATATAGTATGTTATTCAGAGAGATAAGATGAGGAGGAATAAGAAGAGGCCCCAATAGATGCATAAATGGCCTATGAGACCGTTGAAGAAGAGCATCCTTCATAAGTGAGCAAAATTGCAGTATTGTCAGGAGTGCCTCGCTTTCACACTCTCAAATTCAAAGGAGTGGTGTAAGGGCAATCAGTCACTATGTTTTTGGATGGAGGAGCAACACATAAATTCATTGATTCATCTTTGGTTGAAAGAATAAAGCTACCTAGTGAGAATTTCAAAGGGTTCACTGTCATCATTCCAGGTAATCATTCTATGGATTGTTCTAGATGGATTCCCAAATTGCAAGTCACTATAGGAGGTTACACTATTACAGATACTTTTTATGTTGTGAATGTGGCTGATACTAACATGGTTTTGGGAGTACAATGGTTGTATTCCATTGGGAAGCACAACATAGACTACAAAGTCCCTGAGATAAGATTTCAAGATGAAGGTGGAAAGGAGGTAGAGTTGAGGGGGGTCAACACCTACCTAAAGCAAGCAGTGTTTGCACATAGTATGAGATCCATATTGTGGCATGGAAACATTGAGTGGGATGCAGAGTGCCTAATCACTACTAAAGGAACCTATTTGGAGGAAGCAAAGTATCTGGAATACATATAGAAGTTGCTCCAAAAGCATGAGAAGGTGTTTGGAGACCTTCCTCGTGGTAGGCCACCTGATAGAGGAGTGGAGAATATAATAGAATTGGATATATGCATATCACCTATTAAATTCCATCCCTATGAGAATCCAAAAATATTCAAGTATGAGATAGAGTGAACCATCAAAGAACTCCTTGACTTAAGGTTCATCCGACCAAGCTCAATCCCTTTTGCATCTTATGTAGTCCTTGTCAAAAATAAATATGTGACCATGCGCTTGTGTCTAGACTACAGATCTCTCAACAAAAATACCATCAAGAACATATATACTATTCCAAGGATTGATGAACTGATGGATGAACTACACGGAGCCAAACAATTTTCAAATATTGACCTTCTCTCTGGGTACCATCAAATCAGAATAATGGCGGAGGACATTTAGAAGACAACCTTTCAATGTCATTATGTACATTTTGAGTTTTTAGTTATTCCTTTTGGCCTAAGTAATGCACTAGAAACCTTTCAATATTGCATGAATAGAATGTTTAAAAAGCAACTCTGTAAGTTTGTTCTTGTTTTCTTTGATGATATTCTGATTTATAGTAGAAATTGGGAGGAGCATTTGCATCACTTGGACGTTGTGCTAACTATATTGGTAGATAAATATTTTTTTGCTAAGCTGTCCAAATGTGAATTTGGAATTACTACAATTTTATACCTTGGTCATGTGATTGGGAAATAAGTATTTAAGGTTCACATGGAGAAGATCCAAACCATTTTGGATTGGACAAGTCCTAAAAATCTCACTAAATTGAGAGGGTTCATTGGAATATGCACTTACTATCGAACGTTTGTCAAAGGATTTCCAAAGTTGTCATCTCCATTGACATATATTACTAAGAAGGGATCCTTTGGTTGTTCTTGTTCGGGTACACAAGGTACTCCCAAAAGACCGAACACCTAGAGAAACCACTTCACATAAACAGATCACAGATCGATAAACCGATGTTTTGATGTGGTTTAAACCCTCGTGAGGGAAACACTCCACGGCCCCGGCCAAATAGCTTCTACGGGACAATTTATTATGCAAATAAAGAAAGTTACAAATGAACTTCTCATAATCGATCAACTTTCCAATGACCCTCCATGCTCTTTAAATAGAGATCATGGACCAATCGGGTGTTAAGCCACGGATCAAGGGTAGGTATTATCTAAGAGAAGTTGAGCCGTCGGATCACTCTATGTCGGGAACATATCGTGACCGTCAGATTAAGTATTTACAAATGCATACTAATGTATACTAAAGAAACACACTTTTCCTGACGGATATATTACACAAGTTGATCTTAACTAACTCCTAAGTGTCTAAATATCCTAATAGTTTAGAAGAAGATGAACAAGCATTCAAGAGGATGAAGGAGGTAATGAGTAGTTGTCATGTTCTTGCACTCCATATTTTTCTCAACCTTTTGTTCTTGAATGTGATGCCTTGGGAAATGGGATTGGAGCCATCTTGATTCAAAACAAGCATCCCATAACCTTTGAAAGTAGGAATTTGCAACCCCGTGAGAGGCTATACTCATTTTATGAGAAGGTGATGCTATCCATCATGCATGTTCTAGTCAATTTCAGACAGTATCATGTGGGGGGTAAGTTCATCATCAAAACCGATCATAACAGCTAGAGACACTTCCTGTCACAAAAGGAGTTTAATGATAGGAAACAAAAGAGGTTAAGTAAGGTACAAGCATTTGAATTTGACATTGAATACAATAAGGGTAAGATGAGCATTGTAGTTGAAGAATTTTCTAGAAGAACAGTACTTTCATTGATGAAATTTCATGATGATTGGAAGGCACAACTAGGATTAGAGTATGCCAAGAATCAATTTGCTTGTGATTTATTTGATGGATTGATTCATGATGACACTTACACGATTCTAAATTATATCCTCTATCATAAAGATAGGATCTTCTTGGTTCCAGAATCATCATTAGAGAAGAATATCCTAGAGGATGTTCATGATGCGTCCATAGCAGAACATTCGGGGTTTGTGAAGACATACAAGAAAGTAAGAGAAAGGTTCTCTTGGAAGGGCCTAAAGAAGGAATTAATGGAGTATGGTAGAGCATGTGTCACATGTAAAAAAAAAGGTAGAACATATACATCCAACTGGACTCCTACAATCCCTTCCTATCCCTGAGTAGAAATGGGAAAGTGTATTGATGGATTTCATCACCCGACTCCCCAAAAGTCAAGGTAAAGAAAATATATTTGTTGTGGTTGATAGACTAATGTTGGAATGAGATTAGAGCACATAAAGTGTGGAACCAACATCGATGGAAGGGTCATCGACGGAAGCAAAGGACCGGCCGTGAAGGACAAAAGAGCCAACAGAAGCAGAAGTTTTGGGTTAAGTTAGTTAGAAATGGGTCATTTGGACCATTTTGTAATGATCATGTGTGTAAATAAATAGAAGTACAATTGTAATCCTAAGGGCACCTTATCTTATGCTATCATAGTTGCATATTTGGCATTTTTGGTATCTTCGGATCCTTGAATTGTCTAATGTTTGATCTGTGTCTGAGTTTTGAACTGGTTCTGCGAAGTATGATATGAGTTAATGAATGATGATGTTCGATTGTGCTATATTGATGTCTCTCTCTCTCTCTTATGTCGCAGTGTGATTGAATGTGAATTATTGCGGTATTTGATGGCTCAATGTGTTGTATGAATGAAATTGTAGTTATATGATGTATCTTAGATCTCTTGATTATGCTTTGATAAAATGTTGTTTTGTCGATCTGGTTAACTTGTCAATTGTGAGATAATTATGTTTGAGGCAAGTAAATATGGTTGTTAGTCTGACAACATGTTGTTTTGATGCCGATACGAATCTATGGTTTCTGTTGTGACTAAGTGTGAATTGATCCATGTCTTCTTAGGACTGCGGAAACTTGGTTCCTACAGCCCCCTAAGATATCTTGGGTGAGACTTCACTTGCTTCGTAGGTGTTGCTGGAAATGGTAAAACCTTTCTAGGCCGATGTCTATGGGAGTTGGTGTCGATGTTTGCTAACAACAGTGTGAAGTGAACCCCTATCAACAGAACTGTGTCAAAAAATGGTTCTGTTGCCGAGACTATAGTGTGAAAAAAGAGAGTACATGCTATGGCAATTGATGAAACCGGAGATTCAGGACTGGTTCAATAAGAAGACACGAGAATTCACAGAAGAAGAAAATCGAAACCTTAGCTGGTCGACAGGAAACTATTTGCAGAAGTATATCTACTCTGGTACCCACGAAGTATTTTTCTGCGAATTTTTTATCTTGCTGCATGAGTGGTTGGTGTAACTAACTTTTCAGAAGAAGAATTTCCAAGGGGGCGAACCCGAGCATTGGACCCTAGAATTGATCCAGCAGTTGAAAAGGGTCAACAACAAGGCTTCAAGGGCTGTCGATGTCTGGGTAGAGAGAATTCTAGAGGGATACATCACTGAGTTCGTTGTCGACACATTTAAATCCTTGAACGATGCAAAGAGGAAATTCTTTAAGGGACCTAGAGGAAGGTATCCGTTGTCGCTACAGTTGTGGATTAAGATGCTCATTTGTGAAAAAGGAATATTGAATATGATCTTGGACGAGTAAATCTTTGGTGTGTGGACGTTGTGGGTACCACGTGGATGAAGGTTTGACGGAATGATGTGGGGTATATGGATATGAGTCTCGACAAAATTGAGGGGGAAACCAAGGAAAATTGTGGTCGCCTGCATGTGAAATTTTACATGAGAGATCACTTTATCTTGAAAAAACATCACAATTTCATTCAAGAATTGCAGAGAAGAATAGAGAAGAAATGAATCACAATTCACACATAAAACTCAAAGAATGTGGAAAAATGCTATAATTATATTCATCAGCTATAAGTTGGAAAAAATATGAGAGTACAATAGAATGAATACAATTACCCCAAAGGTGATTCGAATTCTCCTCAAGGAATGGCTTGGACTGCATTGAAACCATCACCCAATCAGTGGTAGTGGCCACCGATAGTCAAATATCAATAAAATGTGATTCTAACTGAGTCTAACTGATGCATGTGAGCACTAATAAAGGGAAGGAGACTCCAAGGGTCCATGACAGACTTCCAGTAGTCAAGTGGAACTCCGATATAGACAAATGGGAGCTACAGTCAGTTAACTGAGAAATCAATGCAAGAACTGACTGATCAATGCATGAACTAACTGATGAGGTCCTAGATGTGTGTATTAGGGAACATTAGTATCCAGATGATGAAAAAAATGCGCACCAGGTAGGTAGGAGGCCTACTGAAGGCTAAAGACAGGCTCCAGGGGGATCAAAACTGAGGACTAGGTGTTGGGAGACTACCATTCTGATTACTAGATGCGTGCAGTATGCATGCATGCATGAAGAATTCATGCAATGCATGCAAATACAATAATAATGGTGAGAATATTCCAACACTGTGAAGTGGGGTCTGGTTCTGACCGGAGAAGAACAGGAGGACTGAAATAGAGAGAGAGTCTCCCGGTGTGACTGGAACAAAGAACTGTGAAACGGGACTACAAGGGACTAAGAGACCCTACTGTGATGAAGATAACGTCTAGGATTCCCATGAAACCGAGGGAGGACAAACCCAAAGCTACAACGTACCCACAACTCCGTGCACTGTACCAAACTTTGTAGGAAGAAACACAAGTTCTTCGCAGGGTTGTCCTGCGTGTCAGAATATCGGTCAGAGTAATGGATCGACAAACATCGGTAAGAGACCAAGGATGGCAGGAGACGACATAAATATTCCTTTATTCTGGGGTAATGGGATTGAGGATCCTGAATAGTATTGGTTTCTATGCAAAACGGTATGGACCATTAAACAAGTACAAGATGACAATATTAAGAAAGGGAAATTGGCGACGACCTCTAGGGGTCGTGCGTTGGATTGGTATATGAAGTTTTTGCAAGTCCCTACAGGGAATCCACATAAGACCCTAGCATAAATCAGATTAGGATTGATCAATGCATTTAGGAAACCAAATTCAGAGTCGCAGTATATTACAGAGTTGAAAGAAATAAATCAATTTCCTAATGAATTAGTATGGGAATTCGATCAGAGGTACAAAACTCTGATGGCCAAAGTAGGTTTTGGAATGAGTGACATGCAGCATAAAGAATGGCTCATTGTTGGATTGGTACCACACATTTGGATGCCAATAATGTAGTATAAGATTGTATCCCAAGCGGAGGCACTGGAAATTACGATGAAACTCGAGGCTTCACCAGTCAGGGAAACATGGGTAGGTGGGAACTAGTACCCAAGCACAGCTAGCGAACATGATGATCCAACTACAGGATATCAAGATGTGGAAAGAAGTTCATAGAGCAATATGGTGCATTTAATGCAAATCTGAAGGACATCACAAAGATCAGTGTCCTGAATTTCACGAATATTTACAGTCTAGTGCATGAAACCCGCTCAGTCAGGGAGGAATTCCTTGCTGCCGAATCTGTCAAACAAGAGGACACCGCTTAGAAGAATGTGTATATAGACAAAATATAGTGTCGAATCCGGATAACCTTTTCTGTAAGTTTTGTTGATCGTTTGGCCATGAGGAGAAATATTGAAGAGAATATGATTTGCTCCAAGAAATACAATAGACCCTAGCTGCAACCGCAATAAAATTATCCGCATCCATAGTATAACCACCCATAATACAATCATCCATGACCGAAGTATAACCAACCCTAGTATAGTCAACCATAACGATAGTATAACCCTCCACCATATCATCAGCAGGGATGATTCAGATGAGGATTTCGCAGTGGTAGCAATAGAGGCTTTGGTCGCGGAGGAACTTTTGGTAGAGGTTGAGGACCGGTTACTTGTTATAATTGTGGAATAGTTGGAAAATACCGGAGGGATTTTCCACATCCATTGCCTCAGTGTACTTATTGTAATGCAGTCGATCACACTGTCGAAGATTGTATGCAGCTCATTGCAAAGTGGCATACTAAGAACACGCCATAATAACAACCACAACTGCAACCACAGCCAAACCAGAATCAAAATCCTAATCCGAATGTGCAGAAGATAACAGCTGAAATAAGATGTCAACCAGTAAATGTAGCAGTGGTGACCAGAGGAGGTGTTGCGACAGGAGAAGATAGGCCATTTCCAAATGTCCGGCCTATGAATCAGAAGTAAGTGTGATTCGATGTCGAAGCAAAAAAGAAGTCTTTATGGAAGCATGGCATGAATTGATCAAGAAAAGTGTTAGAATGCCACCTACAGTCCATCGAGAGCCTGTATTTGAAATGCCGCCAATATTTTATAAGACAAATTTGCAGAAGTCACCAGAAAAGGTAAGCACTCTAAGGAAACTTTTAGAAAGTTGTCTAACATTAGAGAAAGATCAAGATGCGCTAGCATACATTTCTAGCTTACTTCATCGTCAGGAACATGGGCGACAGTAGTGAACAGTTAATCGCTTGCACAAAAAGAAAACTGGGAGAGAATCGAGGATGAATGCCCAAATTGGCGCATACGATGTAGATTCTATCATCTTGTACTTAGGATCAAATGTGAAAATCATAACCAAGAATACTTGGGAGATGATGGGGAAGCCATAGATGGTATGGTCTCTTGTGCAACTTCAACTGGAAAAACAAAGCAAGGTTACACCAATCAGGCGATTGTCTCATCTACCTGTCGAAGTAGAAGGGATGAAAACATACATAGATTTTGATGTTAAAGAGATAGTTGAAAATATGATCCCGTATCCCACGTTGTTGGGAATAGACTGGGCGATGGAGAACCTAGCTATTATTAATTTCAAGAAACAGACAATGTCTTTTGAAAATCGAGACATGAGGGTCAAAGCCCCACTGGATCCATCTGAAGGGAAAAGTTATGTCGAATCGATGAGAGATGAGTTTGTAGAAGGATGGGACAATGTCTACAATGTTTGAGAGGATTATGTTAATCCAACTGTGGATGGAGAATTAGGGTGGTGGAGTTCCAGATTGAAGTCCTCAGACTCCGATGAAGCTCTAGAAAAATGGCAGAATACACGACATGAAGTGTCATTTAGAAGGTGTGCACAAATTACTAAGTCACTGAGATGGGCAACAACAGAAATATGTGATATGTGGATGTATGAAGGGTTTCCTAATATGGCAATATTTATCCAGAAGTTTGAAGACAGGGTATCAGAACCTCAACACCTACTGGCGTTGGATGAAGCAATGAAGGCTACCCCAGCAAGATGGTGGGATGTGCACAAGCCATCAATAGCGAATTGGCAACTATGTCGACAGCTGATGGAAGTCCAATTTGGGGAAGACGAATGCTACAAAGGGAGGAAATATGATGGAAGGAGTGATCCTAGATATCATCTGGGAGAGTATCAAATTGCATGGAATATGAGACCGAAACAAGAGTGGGTTCATGTGTTCATTCATATGCTGAACGAAGTACCACGAAACTGGTACATTGCAGCTAATTTACGATGGGTAATGACAACATGGGAGGAGTTGACTACCAATTTTAGTCACACTTTCAGCTTCGCAAATGATAACCCTTTTATCCACAATGCATTGTAGGACATCAGTGAAAAGGTACTTGATATAGTTCCAATTGAACGACCAATAGGACTACAATGGAAAACAACACCACAAATGATGATGGAATGCTACAACTTGTTCGGAGTACCTAACGACAAGGAGGATCCTAGGGAATTCTACGTCCTATAATCGAAGGGCATTCATGATGTCGAAGCACCGGAGATGCCATTTGACAAATTTAACAACTATTAAAGATAAAGAAGGTAAATACTGGCTTAGAAGAGAATCCAAAGTTCGCAAGAATTGGAGATTATTGGGATGATTCAAAAATTGGAAATCTCACTGACCTACTGCAGGAATTCCAAGACCTATTTCCGACAATGTTTTTAGAGATGAAAGGAGTTTCAGGAGACCTACGTGAGATGAAGATTCAGTTGAAACCTGATGCTAAGCCAGTCAAGAAGCGACCATAAAGATTGATATATGGTCAAACACCCTTCAAATTGGTTGTCATGTCCCCCCCCTAGTGACCTTGGTCACCATTTGGATCCTCCTATCCCTAGAGGACTAAGTTCATAATTAATTGAGAAATTAATCAATTGGGGAAATTTTGAGGCATTACACCTTATTGATTAATTAATTACTGGATAATTAATTAATTGCTAAAGTTAAATTATTTCTGAGTTGTATTATTTTCATTTAAATAATTATTGCTAATAAATGTGCCAAGTGGTTGATGACTTGGCTAGTAAATTCGAATTGGTAAGTGAGCCAAACTTAATGATGAAGTCTCATAAAAGCTAAGGAATCTAATGGAGACAAGTTGGCAAGGTGAACCAAGAAGGAAACTGACAAAAGATGGAAATATTAGACAAAAGCAAAAAAGAGGAAAGTGAATAAAGGAGAAAGAAAACAAGAAAAGCTGTAAGAAAAGAATTAGCAACATCCAGAAAGCTTCCTAAGGGCGCACTTGCTAAATAGAGTGAAGGAAGACAAAAGATGGCAAGTTTTTCTAGTCAGAAGTTTCTAATCCTAGCAAGGAAGGCGCCTTCCTTCATCCACACGTCTGGCTGGCTTGAGGAAGAAGTCATCTCTTCTATTTAACTAAGTTTCTAACTCCATCTACCACTTTTGATCATTATTGGAATTTGTGAGTGAGAGCTCTGAGCCCTCCAAGTTGAGTGTTGTGCCTCAACAAGTTATGCTTGGGTGATGTGTCCCAAGGCCCCATGAGTTTCCTGAGAGTGTTATGCAGGTCTATCAATCAATATTACAACCAGTAACATTCAGTATAGTTCATCCATGAAGATCTAATGTCAAATTGAAGAGGAGGCCACCATTGAAGGAGATTTGCAGCTAGATTTAGTGGAGGAACACCAGTGAAAGAAGATATATATGGAGAGATTTTCTCAGGAGCTCCAGTGAAGTCTATCAGCTAAAGGTTGTAGAAATTAGATTCTTCTATATTCCAAAAATCAAATTTCAGATCAAATCTCTAATCTTCTCCTACTCCTACTCATCCCTCAGCCAGTTTTGGAGGTGATTTTCCTAAAGGAGAGAACCAATTGAAGATGGAATCCATTGAATACCAACATGCTCAGAATGCAGAAATTTCATCCATCTAATCAGTATATGGACTGATAATAGCCTCCATTACAGATCCGAAGTAACTTCTCTCTTCTCTTCTCTATTTCTCCACTATTGTAACAGAAAACTAGCCTATGAGGCATCATGATTTGAGAAGCTAGCATTAATAAAAGAAGGAATGTTTTGAATATCATATTTCAAGTTTTATGGATGGATTATGTTATATCCGAGTTGAAATTAATATCAGAGCAGATTTTTTAATTCTTAAAAGTAGTTTGTGAAGTTAAAATGCAAGACTAGCTAGATTGATGACAATTTTAGACTAGTTTCACCACTTTTCCTGCTAAATCCATTTTAATCACTATTTTTACATTGTGTCAGTTGGATTTGGTCCTTAACTCAGTCTATTATCCATATCAGTCCTAAAAATCATAATTTGGAATCCTCTCGACCCTTTTTGGAAAGTTAATAAAAATACTAGCTCAGCAATCCCAGAGAGCCCAGAAACCCCACTTCTTCATAAAATCTACCAAATCTGCTCGAACATTTTCCTGAACATAACAAGCACTCATTTGAGTGATAATACCTCTGCTATTAACTTCCAATATTCCTACCTATCCAGTATGCATATGCCAGCTGCCCAGGAAGCCTCGAAGTAGGCATAGACTTGCTCTATGTTGAAAAGTGAATGGCACTGGTACCTTGTGCATAAGACAAATATGATCTGATCTCCTGAACTTATGCTTCACATAACCTCATACATTTTCCGAAACTAAATATTCATCCCACCATCCTCATTCCTTACCTCAGTACCCCTGGCCCTCACTTACCTACTGCACTGTTCGAGAATTTGATAGAAATTTTACTAGTCAAATTCATAAAAAAATTTGGAGCAAGTTAATATCTTGGTTGAATATTCCCAAGGATATTACAGTGGTATCAGAGCATGGTCCTCTAAACCTGCTCTTTTTTTGGTGATGATCTCAAGAAGAACACCTAGCACTAAAGGAAAATACCCCAAAAACACTAGGGAAGAAGAGGTAGATTCTACAGAAGGAGAAATACAACGGAATAGAGACATGTCTGAACAAGAAGCTAATGATGAGTTTAGACAACTACTTATTAAAATGGTTAGAGGGATAGAAAATCTAACTCATACTGTGGCACATAATGGTCAAGAAACTAAAGAAATATTTAGTATACAGTTTGCACACAAAGAGGCAGAAGGGAGTGCTAGTGGTTCCCACCAGGGTGAAAGAAAGACATTTGCAGAAACCATTTTTTCAAAGACCGGTCCACACAATAGGCCTGTTGGTGGGAAAAACCACCCTATAGTAAGGAAACGGATACTATCAACTGAAAGGGTATGACAGGTAAGCATATTAACTGTGTTATAGAGATGTTTATGAAAAGGAAATAGGTTATAGGTCTTGAGAACATACCTTTCGAATGACATTCGATCCTAGCTTTTATTTGATCTTGCGCTCGATCCTCAAATCAACCTCCCGTTCAATAAACCTGCAATACAAGTACCTTTCTCAGTGTATCTTGGATAATATATAATGATGAAAAAGACAAAGCAATTTAAGCATCCAATATTAACCAAAGCAGATCCAAACAAGTATATCACTTCAATGAACACTTAATTTGGGACAAGAAAGACACTTCAACCTTTTATTGTCAAATGCAAATTGATGATACAAAGTATACCTGACTTTGTGACATGCTCCTGCAACCTGATCCTGGGGTCCTGCTCTTCTCTAGCTTGGATATCTTCCATCATAATCTCCTCCAATGCAAGCTTCTCTTTAAAAGTCTCTTAATTACATTCATGTCTCTAACCCCTCTCTTTATTCTTCCTTGTATTTATAGGACAAGGGAAGCAGTTCAGGTCGAGAGATGGTTATGGCGGAAGTTGGGGAAGTTGGAAAACCAACTGCAACTAATACTCTTTGTGAAATTAATAATTTTTAAATCATCTTTTGAGGTGTACGCTACTATTGCTCAGTGAAGTAGCGCTCAGGGCGCTACTATAGTGTTTTTAAACTAGCGCTCATCACTTTTTGAATGTTGAGCGCTACTCTGTTGAAGAGGAGTAGCGCTCATGAGGTTTGAGCACTACTATAGCATACTGGAGTAGGGTATAGGTGCTATTCTATTGAAGTAGAGTAGCGCTCATGTCTCAAAATGACATTTTAGGGTTTTGCCAGTCTTGCAAGGAGGTGGAGTAAATCACAGTCTCATCTAGGGTCAACCTGCTCCTCCATCCAAGTTGTCCTTTTGTGTGATCAACAGCTCAAGGTGATCACGGACGGAGAGGTGCAGGTTTGATTTATAACAGATGCCCCCTAATGTGTGAGGTCAGAGGGAAATGATGGCCGAAATACATTATAATCCAAAGCCAGAGGAGGAGCAAGGAACCACAGAAACAAGTCACAAGAACACCTGAAACAAAGATCAAGGTCAGCGAGCAATTACATTTTTGACATCATATAGATGTGCAGTGTGATACAACATGATCTCCGATACATAACAAGGAGATGTATATATAGCATGGCCACTTGGAATACAAGCGTGGATCCATGTCAAACTGAGAGATCATAGCCATAACAACAAACTGGATCTATGTCTCATGGAGAGCTGAATATAAGTGAGGCTCAGTCTTGCGCAACTTGGGTGATAACAGAATGAGGTAATGTCATCCAAAATCCCAAGGTCTTCATCCAAAACAACTCTAGGTACAAACCCTAACCATGTGATTAGATGAGCTGACAGTCGAACATGGGGGGTATCGTTTGATTATTGGTCATTGATGTATATCGTTAACAAATGCGAGGACTTCCACTGATAATGATGATGGGGACCAAGGTACCAAGTACGATCCACCAAGTGTAAATAGATGGACTTGGAGTCAAACACTTGGGGATCGTGTCGAAGAAGAGACATTGATGTATTCTCAACATTCAACAGCAAGGAAAATTGCCACTGGTGACTACAATCTCCAAGGTACTAACTGAAACTCTAAACTTCATTCCCAAAGTAAAATGAGTTGATGTCGATGGGAAGAAGTTCATTGGAAGGGAGGCCTTAAGGTATCCTCCATCATCCACCTCGAGGAACACTCAACTGGTATGAGCTGATATGGAGTAATATGTAACAAGACTAACACTAGGATGGTCGACACATGAGGTCAAGGTAAACTGCAGAATCGCCGACACAGGGTATATCCTTGAACAGTGAGCATGACACAAAGTGACTCAGGCAGTTTCCGACATAATGGGTTAAATGATAAACCTAAAATGTAAGAGACATTATCAGACCCTCCATATGGTTGGAAGAATAACCAACCGGGGGAGTAAACAACTCGGATATTAGGTTCACCCTGGGGTCAAAAACTAAACCCAACCGACAAGATAGACTCAAGTAGGTGCTGTGTTCAAGAAAAGAACTGAATGAACTGCCTTTGATATTGAAGATATGACACATCTTTCCCATCCCTTATTCTTTTTAGATAAAAGAATACCTTTCTTGTTGTTTTAATGAATCCAAGAAAGAATGAAAACTCAATAGATACAACCATGTAAAAAGTTTAACGAGCCCATGGGAGGAAGATTCGGGACCTTCTTCATTGTTTACAGAGTTCGAAGAAGAGATAGAAGATTACTCTATATTACTGATCTCTAGATTTTAATATAGAGCCGAGATCTGTTCTTGCTCGCCGGTGTTTTCAATTTTAAGGAGTCTAAAAAACTTAAACAATAACTCCATATATCTGCTCGTGGATTTTAGTATCGAGCCCAAGAAAAACACACATAAGATTAACTAACAAGCATAATGAAAACTAGCTCTACAAAAATATACAGCTATGTTACAAGAAAACGTACGTCAGCCTAAGCATAGTACTTCTTCAGGTAGAGCCCATTTCTAGGCTCGGCCAACTTATTACCTTCGTAATCTATCAGTTCATAGGCACCTTTCTTCAGTACTTTGGAAATTATATAAGGTCCGAGCCACCTGGACTTGAATTTTCCAGGTCCTAGGGATTCTTTGTCTTGATACCAAAGTAGGACCAAGTCTCCTTCAAGGAAAACCCTAGGTCTGACGGACTTGTCATACTGTCCTTTGACTCATTTTTTGTGGACCTCGTTTTTTGTGAGCGCGTCGCGGCGTTGCTCATCTAGATGTTCAAAGTGTAACAAATGTTCTTCTAGTATTGAAGTATCTGGTAGTAACTGAACGGCTAGTTTTAGTGAAGGAATCTCGCATTCAATCGGTACGACTACTTCTATCCCATGCACAAGTTGGAAGGGAGAGAATCTGGTAACAATCTTAAAGTTAGCTCGGTAAGCCCAAAGAGTCGGGTACAGCATGATGTGCCATTTATTTCAATTGGCATTAACAGTTCTTTATAGTATAACCTTTAAAGTTTTGTTCACCGCTTCGACTTGTCCATTCGCCTGTGGATAATATGAAGACGAATGTTCTTGTCGAAAACCATTCCTTGTATACAACTCGGTCATCATGCTATTCTGGAAATGACTGCCATGATCAGTCACGATCTCTTTAGGTATGCCAAACCATGCAATAATCTGATTAAACACAAAATTAGCGGCAGTTTCTCCATCTACCTTGACAGTAGGCATTGCCTCCGCCCACTTAGTAAAGTATTCAACGGCAACGATGATGTAATGATGTCCTCCAGCCGAAACTGGATTGCAAGTCATGTAATCAACCCCCCATTTTGTGAAGGGACCTACTGTAATCACAGGATGAAGAGGAGCTGGGTGTGCCCTCATTTTCTTAGTGAAAAACTGACACGAATGACAGTGTTTCACAGATTCCACACAATCTTTAAACATCGTGGGCCAAAAATATCTGGCACGCAATATCTTCTAAGCTGTTGCCAACCCGGAAATATGTCCCCCACAAGCTCCATTGTGGGCATCATTTAATACTGCTTCGGCTTCTTCTCGGGTTAAGCAACGTCGTAAAATGGAATCTACCCCATGTCGATACAAAGTATCTGAGATGATGAGGTAGTTCTTCGCATGGCTTTTGAGCTTGCGTCGCTCTTCTCGAGAAGAAGTAGTAGGACACCTCAAAGTCTAGAGATATACTAAGATATCCCCGTACCATGGGTCAGAGGAAGCAATGAGGAAGATATGTTCATCTGGGAATGATGATTCTTCCTCAACGTACTCTAGGTCACTCGAAAACTCTAAGATTAACTCAGCGAACACTAGTGATTTCTTCGACTTGGCCGATTGAAAGACCAAATCGAACTCCTGTAGGATTACAATCCATTTATTATATTTCCCACCGATGATTCGTCAGGTGAGAACGTACTGGAAAGGATTGACTTCTGCTATCACAGTAGTAGTTCGTAAAAGTATATAGTGACGAAGCCTCTGTACCGCATGGACCGCGGCAAGTGCTAACTTCTCAACGTGCGAATATTTAACCTCAAGGGCTATCAATGCACGAGAAAGATAGTAGATAACATGCTCTTGGAGCGTATCATCTTCCTGAACTAATACTATACCAATTGTATTAAGAGACGCTGCCAGATATAAAAGAAAGTCTTTTGCGTAGTCTGGCAGGCTCAACAAGGGTGCTGAAAGAAGTGCCTTTTTTAAGGCTTCAAAGGATGCTTGAGCAGCCTCGTCCCACACAAAGTAGGAGTCTTGTTTGAGTAGCCTCATAAAACCTTTGGTAATTTTAGCATAGTTTATGATGAATTGCCATAAGAAATTAGACATGCCTTGCAAACTTTGAAGTTGTCGCAAGGTGCGAGGAGGAGGCAGATTTACAATCGCCTCTACTTTCAGCGGGTCGACCATTATGCCACGACTGGAGACAATGAAGCCCAGTAGACGTCCCGATTCGACACAGAACACACACTTATTAGTATTCAAATGAATCTTATATTGTCTGCATCTTTCAAACACCTGTCTAAGATGAGTTGGATGATCCCGTCTCTTTCGAGATCGCGCCGAGAGATCATCCAAGTAAGGTTCTACTATGTGTTTGATATCATGAAAAGAGAAATTCATCGCACGCTGGAAGGTAGCTCCAACATTCTTCAAGCCAAATGGCATCTTCCTATAAGCGAAGGTCCCCCACGGGCAAATGAAAGTTGTTTTATGCTGATCCTCGAGTTTGATTTGTATTTGATTGTATCCCGAAAATCCGTCCATGAAAGAGAACATCTCATGTCCCGCACAAGAATCTGTGATTTGATCGATAAACGGTGTAGGATACTTATCTTTCAGACAAGCTTTGTTCAAGTCTCGGAAGTCAGTACAGACCCTAATGGTACCTTGCTTCTTATCAACCGGAACAATGTTTGAAACCCATTCTGTCATGTCAATTAGATAGATGAAACCGGATTTAAGCAACTTTTCAACCTCCGCCTTGATGGCGGCCACTTTTCTAGGGTTCACAGGATAGAGCTTTTGTCTCACAGGTTTTGCTTTAGGGTATGTCGTGATGACATGCTCCACTATGGCTGGGTCTATACCTGGCATCTCCTGATATGACCAGGAAAAAACGTCGCGGAATTCTTTGAAAAGTTTTGTATATAGAGCAATCTCTTCTAGAGAACAGTCTGCACCAATAAAAATGTTTTCCATAACCCTGGGTTTGGTGGAAATGTTAAACGAAATTGTTCTTGATATATTAGCCATATTTCCCTCAGCATAAACATCTCTCGAAGTAGAAGGAAAAGATGACAAATCAACAAATCCACCAGGTCTCACAGGGAATTCCCCTCTCTCAATCCTGTCTAGATCTGGAAGCATGTAGGACCTGTGATGCATATGTTCCCATGGTTGGTCCAGGCCCATCATTACTTCTAAGATGGCTTCATCAGACGGCAAAACCGTGTCTAAACAATCGAACGAGTGGGTGGAATTCAGTGACCATGCTGGAGCATAGTCCATATCTGACTCAACAGAGACTGGCGGAGTCATGATATGTTCCATTGCAACATGTTGTGCTTCCATATAGGCCACTTCTACAATGGATGGAGGCACAAAAGGTTCTGACGTAGTGGGAAGGATCCAAGGATCAGTTCTTAAACCAACCGTGAATGTTTCGGTAGCAGTACCCACATCAAAACGCATAAAAAGAATAGGGGAGGGAAGGTCAAAAGTGTCTATTAACGACTCATAAAGCCCTGCTCCTAAACTCTCATTAACCGGGGCAATTTGATCAACTAAGGGAATTGTGGTCTCTGAAGAAGTCTAGTTGTTTCTCTGAGTGAAAGAAAGCTGATCGACTATAACGACCTTACCTTCAAACGGGAACATAACAACTCGAAAAACTGCCGATGCAATAGCTCGCATGGCATATGTCCAGCTCCTACCTAATAACATATTGCAATCAAGCGGAGCGTCCAGAACTTCTACTTCTACAGCAACTGTCTTACCGGCCAATGTGACATCAAATGATCGAAAAACCCCATGTGGACAGAAAGTCCTGCCATCAAATGTAGTAAGTAGTGTGTTAGAAGGGGCTAACTCGGGGGAACCCAAAGCTTTCCAACAGGAAATTGACATTATGCAGGTTGATGCGCCCTCATCTATGACAGCTTGTCTGATGGTCATTGGGCCATGGACGACTTCAATCTGAAGAGCAACGTGGTAGGGCAACCGGTATTTGATATCAGCCATATCAAATCGCGCAAACATGTTAGAGGATTCCATACTTCCAATAGCTTCCAGAAGTGCATTCTGTTGTAAAGGACAACTTTGCAAGACTTCTAAGGTAGACATGGCACAAGGGGTCTGGGATAAATCTTCAACCACATTGTAGTTAGAGGCGGCCCGAGTGTTGCGATTGTGCGATGCCCATTTCAAGACACCTTTCGGGATCTTGGGCATTGGGTCCACAGGTATGTGGAGTGGAGTGGAGGATTCTGGAATCTCTTTATCCTTTTTTTGTGCATCCGGGGTATAATTCCTGGATCTTGTTTGTAAGAGTGCATCTGAATTAACCATGTTAATAAAAGTTTGATCAACCATAGCATGTGTAGTACCCCCAGTGTTGGAGGTGCCAGAAGCTGAGCTTTGCCCCTTAGGGAATGGATCTTTCAGTACGGCAGGCTTCTTTTCTTGTAATAGCTTTTGGGCTTCTTCAAGCAGAGGACATTGGTGAGTAAGGTGGTCCTGCTTGCAAAGTTTACAAGGGAACTTAACCTTCTTTTTCTCTTTGTTACCCTCCTCGGCATTCTCTTTTTTGGGATTCTGATGGTTCCCCTCTCCTTTCTTGCCCTTTTTTATTATTATTGGGCTGCCGAGGGCCCTTTTGATTGTTCTAAATCTGGTTGACAGATTTAGAAGTAGAAGGAGAGGTTGTGACGGAAGAAACTTCTGCAGTCGATTGTTAGAACAGATAAGGCATGAACCTGTTTGGTCAATGCTTCGAAAGCTGTAGAGTCAACTGAACCCACTATGCCGTTAGCATGTGGTCCAGGTTTAGGTCTACTCAAATCGATATTCGATCGCGGTGCATCAGGTATGATCTCATACAGTAACCCAGATTGTGCGTAAATGAGATTTAACTGCTGGGTCCATAGGATGGCTTCTTCCTCGTTAGACACTCCAGAAGTAGCTACTTCCTTAGAAATGTAAGGAAGGAGTGATTTCAAATACCACTCAAGAAGGAATTTTGGAGGTATGTTGGCTTTAATGAGCCTCTTTCGTCTTCGCCACTCCTGAATGTGATCAGATAAATGAGTGGCTTTATTTTGCCTAAATGTAGACAAAAGGTCTGTTCCGACATCATACCGAACAGGAAGCTGGAAGTGATTCAAAAAGACAGTCACGAGATCCCCAAAATTAAAGAATGTAGCTGCAGGTAACTCAATGTACCATTTGGCTGCAGCACTGGTTAAAGTCCTTTGGAACAGTCTCAATCTAATGGAATCTTCATTTAATGAGTTTGAGGAGCACCATAAATGGAAAGTAGTGACATGGTCACCCTAGTCTTCACCTATTTTTCCTTCGAACTTTGGAATGTCCGAATGTAACTTGGTAGGAACTGCTGGCCATGTAGCGTTATGATACACTAGATCGTTGGTCAGCTTGGAAATATCTGGCAAATTTAAAGTTGTCAGAAATGGTAAACGAGGCCGGTAAGATGGTACTTGATAAGCTGGGGTCGAAAAGGGGGAACCACCCATAGCTTGACTCGTGAACTGCTGGTAGGGGTTTCCCCCAGTCGTCTGTTGGTAGGGGTTACCCCCAACCATCTTTTGGTAAGGGTTTCCCCTGGCCATCTGCTGATAGGGGTTTCCACCTACCATCTGTTGATAGGGGTTGCCCCCAGCCACTTGTTGGTAGGGGTTTCCCCCTTCCATCTGTTGTTGCGTGAAAGTATTATTGAAATTTCCCCACCCATATGAAAGTGGGTTAGTGCTTTGTGGTTTCGTCCACTGTGGCTGGTTGTTAGCCCCGCCATATTGCTGGTTAAAAATATTACCCCCTCCTCCTGAAAATAAGGAAAAAGGGACATTACCTGCAAGCATATTACCTTGATTCATGTTGGGACCTGCAAAGGTATTAAAACTAGTGGTAGCTAACGTAGACGGTGCGGTCATGGTACTCATGACAGGCACAGTTGCAAAAGCACTTGGCCCTACAACGGGTGTGGAAATCCAAGTACTGGGTATATGATATAATGGTTGAAACACAGGAGGTGGCACTAAATTGGATGTACTACTAGGTCCAAAAGTAGGTGTAGAGGTAGATGCCATAGTTGTTGAACTCGGCATACCTAACGTGCCAGTATTAAAACTGAAGGATGGAGTGGACACAGAGGTTGTCTGTGCCTAACTCAGTTTAGTAGTAAAAGGAGGATTTACAGTGTTAGTGTTCATACCTATGGTGGGAGTTTGTGGAACTCCCTGTTCACCTCCTAGATTAGACATAAAATGTCCAGGCAAGAAATTATATGCACTGTAATCGGGCTACTGGAAACCAACGGGTAACAGAAGCGTATTTCTACGATTAGTCAGAGGAGGATTAAAGGGAGTGCTGTACTCTGCAGAAGTAAGATCTTCAATCTCAACTGAACTAAAATGTCGCTGATCTGGAGTACCCGGTTGTGGTTCCTCAGGAACCTCTATTTCAGGGTTTTCTATTGCAGTTTGTTGTTCTTCAGGAAACTCAATTTCAAGTGGTAGTTCCTCAGGAATTCCTATTTCAGGATTTTCCATTGTAAAAATTTCCTCAGGAAGTTCTATTTCAGGAATGGTTTCCAAAGGAACACTGGGGTTTACCCATTGTCGTCTAGCTGGAGGTAATGGTTCTGTTCTAAGTGGTGGAAGGTTTTGAAACCTTCTCTATCTACGAAGTTCTTGGTTCTCCACTATTATATATAAAAATAAAACTAGAAAAACCTAGTGGCAACTAAGACTGGGGGGCAAACAGCACGCCAAATAAAAAGTCCTAAGTATGCAAACTGAGCGAACAAGATGCCTTCCGGAGAAGAGTCTGGGATGATGAGGGCCCAGAACAGATCAACAAAGGATGAAGAACAGTTACCCAGGGTCCACAATACAATGACTAAGGGTGCAAGCACTGGAATCACCCAACCACCCTCCCAAAGACCTGCAAGGGATTTCCTCCCACGTCTTTCGTAGGTACAACAGATATACCCTCCGCTATCACTTGTGTATGAACCTATGGTCAGATACTAAGGATACCACAACACCGAAAACTCCTGGGGGAACAGTCTCTAGTTGAATCAGAAGGCGTGGGCAGGGTAACTGAGCCCAAAAATCAAAAGAGTCCCCAAACGCGATCCAATCTTGGTATATGCTCGAAACAGAAAGTAGGAGGAGTATTCCCAACAATCTAATCTCACAAGACCTACTGCATAGATCCCAGGAAAGCTTTGAGTGAAGTGGATTTACCTGTGATAGTCGAACTACGATTTTTTCGTAATGTGTGATCTTGGGTGGTTTAAGGTGATTTAAACCCAAGATCCTAACCAAGACTAGTTGGTGTAGTGTATCCCTAAAAAAGAAAAAAAATTGTTTCTATTTAATTTTATTAAATATTTTTAGGGCTGTTATTACTCAAAAAGTAGTGCGTTTGTGTGGTGTGGTTGCAACAGAAAAGCAAAAGTGCATAAATTCTAACTTTCGACAACAAACTTTTTCTTTTTTATTTTTCCATTTAAAGTTCTTTCCAAACTGAAAAACTGAGCAAATCTAATCAAATTTATTTTTTGTTTTCTTTTGAAATTGTACACAAAATAATCTATGCTATATTGTAACAAATATAAGCCTTATTAATCTTAAGCTACCAAATTTTTGCTTTTTCTGTTATTATAAACGAAAAAGAACTATAAACATGGAAAGCAAATAAGACTTGTGTGCAATGTGTAAGTATGGCTAAAAATGGTTCCTAATCTTACAGATGTCAAGGCACTAGCTCAACAAAGACTTGTCCTACAGGTTTTTGCAAAAGAAAAAGCCTTCATACTCGGAAACAAAGTGGGGAGAAAACAAAGGAGGAAGATACTCAAAACTTGGAATCAAACACAAGAGGACTGACCCAAAGCATCAAACCCTAACAAGACCACTATGCTAAGCAAACGGTAGGCAAGCAAGCTAACAACCACCCTACTAATACAAGGACTGAGAAATGAATCAACCTAAAGCACTTTAAACACACTTGAAACCAGAAAAGACAAAAAGTCAAAGAAGGTTGGAAATCAACAAGTTCGGAAGACACCCTAAAGGCTCCAAAACATACCAAACCCTAAAACAAAGGATAAGATAGGTAAAGAGCAAACAAATGTTGCTACAAACAGCGAATGCAAAGCATACAGGTTTGTAAATCAGCAGCACACAGCCAGGGAAAGAATAAGCGGAAGTGTTCACTAAAGAACAAAGCCTAGTCTTCCAAAAGAGTTATAAATAGTCCAAACATTCCACAAGTAAGCAAGAGATCTAAAGATGGTAAAAAGACTCAAAGAAAGGTTCTAAGACTTAAAGAAAAGTTATAAACCTCAAATACCAGTGAAGGAGATCTAAAAACAAAGTCAGAAGACCACCCAAAAGGCAGAAAACTCAACCAAACAACTAACAGAAGGCTACAGGAATATACCCTACTGTTCAGTAGGGAAACTAGCGCTCCTGAAGAGATGGGTGCTACTGTATGTATAGCAAAGTAGCATATGGGCTCTACTGTATGTATAACAAAGTAGCGCTCAGGTCTTAAAAAAAAAATTGACTTTGAAAAGATGCAAAAAGACTGATTGAAGCAGAGAAAAACAAGCAGGGAGGTACCTACAGGGTCTCTCAGCACATAAAAGGAGTTGAAATGGTTCTGGGAAGACAAACAAGAAAGGCTTCCTAGAGCAAAAACACAACTTTCCCAAGTGGATTCGCCAGTTTGTTGGCGGGAAAAACTACCCTATAGTAAGGAAACGGATACTATCAACTGAAAGGGGATGACAGGTAAGCATATTAACTGTGTTACCAAGATGTTTATGAAAAGGAAATAGGTTATAGGTCTTGAGAACATACCTTTCAAATGACGTTCGATCCTAGCTTTTATTCGATCTTGCGCTCGATCCTCAAATCAACCTCCCGTTCAAGAAACCTGCAATACAAGTACCTTTCTCAACATATCTTGGATAATATATAATGATGAAAAAGACAAAGCAATTTAAGCATCCAATATTAACCAAAGCAGATCCAAACAAGTATAGAACTTCAATGAACACTTAATTTGGGACAAGAAAGACGCTTCAACCTTTTATTGTCAAATGCAAATTGATGATACAAAGTATACCTGACTTTGTGACATGCTCCTGCAACTTGATCCTGGGGTCCTGCTCTTCTCTGGCTTCGATATCTTCCAGCATAATCTCCTCCAATGCAAGCTTCTCTTTAAAAGTCTCTTAATAACATTCATGTCTCTAACCCCTCTCTTTATTCTTCCTTGTATTAATAGGACAAGGGAAGCAGTTCAGGTCGAGAGATGGTTATGGAGGAAGTTGGAAAACCAACTGCAACTAATCCTCTTCGTGAAATTAATTATTTTTAAATCATCTTTTGAGGTGTATGCTACTATTGCTCAGTGAAGTAGCGCTCAGGGCGCTACTATAGTGTTTTTAAACTAGCGCTCATCACTTTTTGAATGTTGAGCGCTACTCTATTGAAGAGAAGTAGCGCTCATGAGGCTTGAGCGCTACTATTTCATACTGGAGTAGGGTACAGGTGCTATTCTATTGAAGTAGAGTAGCGCTCATGTCTCAAAATGACATTTTAGGGTTTTTCCAGTCTTGCAAGGAGGTGGAGTAAGTCACAGTCTCATCTGGGGTCAACATGCTCCTCCATCCAAGTTGTCCTTTTGTGTAATCAACAGCTCAAGGTGATCACAGACGGAGAGGTGCAGGTTTAACCTATAACAAGGCCTAGAGATTTTAAAATGTATTTGAAAGATCAACCCCGACAAACTATGCATACCTTCTTTGAGGAAAATAAAGAAGCACCCGGTGCACCTGTAGCCACCTGTGAGGAAAGGCATGCAGTGTATCTGACCTTGAGTGATGAGTGCAGAATAGATCTCACTTTCAAATATTTTTATGAGATTTACCTAAAAAATAAGCCAAGGGGATATAATAGGCAGCCAACAAACAATTTTGAGTTGAGGAATGTTGCAGGTAAGGGCCAGATGCCTTACTTTGATGGGACTGCAAAACGCAATGCGAGTTCCTGGGTGCAGAAACTAGACATATATTTTCAGCTGCATCCCATGGCAGAAAAGGATGCCATCAAGATGGCAGTTTTGCATTTGGAAGGAGAGGCCAGTGATTGGTGGTTACATGGCATGAGAACCTTGGGACATGATTTAGTTGAGTCTTATAAATATTTCACCAGGAGGTTGGTGGAAATATTTGATAGGAGGGATCCTGAGCTGTCTTTTCGTGAGCTGGCACATTTGAAACAAACCAACACTCCAGAAGCATATATATATGAATTTCAAAAGTTGGCAGTGATGGTTACTGATATATCAGAACCTAGGTTGATCCTACTGTTTACAGAAGGATTAAAAGAACCTTTGAAAGGGTTAGTTAAAGCCTACAGACCAGCGACCTTACAAGAAGCTTTAAGCAGAACAAGGGATCTATAAGATGCAATCCCAAGAACCAGATACCCACCTAAGTTTAATCCATATGAAAAATTTCTGAATTCAAAGCCACCATTCAGAAATAATGTAGGCCCCAACAAGAACGAATACTCATTCTGAGATCGGGATGAGTTAAGAAGGAAAAAGCTGTGTTTTTCCTGCCAAGAACCATGGGTTCCGGGGCACAAATGTGCAAAAGGTAAAGCTCACTACATAGAAGTTTTTTTTGAAAGTGATGAAGAGGAAATGAGTGCAGAAGTACAAGTGGAAGAACCAGCAGAATAGGGGTATAATACAGCAGAAGAAGAATAACCAACACAAACATAAGCAAAATTTGTAGTTTTGAGTTGAGTTCCCTGCTACCACACTATGAGGTTCAAGGGAGTGGTGCAAGGGCAGAATGTTTCAGTGCTGGTCGATGGAGGGGCCACACATAATTTCATTGATGTAGCCATGGTGGAGAGAAGAAAACTCCAATCTGAAAATTTTGGGGGTTTCACAGTTATTATTCTTGGGAATAACAACACTATGCAGTGCAACAGATGGATTCCCAAGATGCAGGTAACTATTGGGGACCATACTGTAACTGATAGTTTTTATATTGTTGATGTTGCTGATACTAATGTTGTGTTGGGGATACAATGGATTTTCTCACTTGGTGAGCATGTGGTAAATTATAGGATTCCCCAAATGTGCTTTAAAGATACTGACGGTAAGCAAGTGGTTTTGAGAGGTGTTAACACCTACCCAAAACAAGTGATTTCTGCACATAGTATGAGATATGTTTTGAGGCATGGAGACATAGAGTGGGCTGCTGAATATTTTATCTCTACCAAAGTAACCACCATTGATGTGTCACAACATCCTGAAGATATCCAAAAACTGCTCCAAAAACAAAAAAAGGTGTTTGAAGATCTGCCACATGGAAGGCCTCCTGATAGGGGTACTGAACATTGGATAGAGCTGGAACCTGGTACTTTTCCCATAAAAATACATCCCTAAAAACATCCCAAGAGATTCAAGGATGAAATAGAGAAGACCATCAAAGAGCTGCTTGAGATGCGGTTCATAAGACCAAGCTCAAGTCCCTTTGCTTCATCGGTGGTTTTGGTCAAAAAGGAAGATGGAACAATGCGCATGTGCATTGATTACAGAGCTTTAAATAAGAAAACCTTCAAGAACAGATATCCTATTCCAAGGATTGATGAGATGCATGGAGCCAAATATTTTTCCAAGATTGATCTTCGTTCTGGTTACCACCAAATCAAAATGAAAAGTGAAGATGTGCAGAAAACTGCCTTCCGGTGCCATTTTGGGCATTTTGAATTTCTGGTCATGCCTTTTGGCTTGACAAATGCACCAACAACTTTTCAATATTGCATGAACATAATCTTCAGCAAACAACTCCGTAAGTTTGTACTTGTATTTTTTGATGACATTCTGATTTATAGTAAGACATGGGAAGAACATTTGCAGCACCTGGACAGTGTACTAACTCGACTTGCAAAACAATCCTTTTATGCCAAACTGTCGAAGTGTGAGTTTGGTATGAAGGAGCTCCTCTATCTTGGCCACATCATTGGGAAAGAAGGAGTCAAGGTACACATGGAGAAGATCCAAGCCATCGTAGATTGGCCCAGCCCAAAGAATATAACTTCTCTAAGAGGATTCATAGGCTTATGCACATACTACAGGAAATTTGTGAAGGGATTTTCCAAACTCACTTCTACCTTGATAGACCTTACCAAGAAGGGAGATTTATGTTGGAATGAGGAAGCTGAAAAAGATTTTAATAGAATGAAGGAAGTTAATTATGAGCAGCTTCCCAGTACTGGCACTTCCGGATTTTAGCCAACCTTTTATATTGGAGTGTGATGCCTCAAGGGAAGACATTGGAGCGGTTTTAATGCAGAATGGACACCCCATTGCTTATGAGAGCAGAAAGTTGCAGCCCCATGAGAAGCTGTATTCTATCTATGATAAGGAGATGCTAGCCATCATGCATGCATTGGCTAAATTCAGAAAATACCTGGTGGGAGGAAAATTTATAGTCAAGGTTGATCACAATAGCTTGAGGCATTTCGTAACCCAAAAGGAGTTGAGTGACAGGCAACAGAAATGGGTAAGCAAAATTCAATCTTATGATTTTGATACTGAATATAAGAAGGGTAAGTTGAATGTAGTTGTTGATTCCCTCTCTAGGAAACATGTTTTTTCCTTATTGCAAGTGCCTACTGACTGGAAGGCCCAACTAGTTAAGGAATATGTAGAAAATCAGTTTCCTTGTGAATTGCTAGATAGAGTAAATCAGGAAGATCATTACCAGGTTATCAATGATGTCATCTATTATAAGAACAAAAATTTTCTAACTCCTGAATCCAAGCTGAAGGAGCATATTTTGATGGCTTCCCACAATGCACCAGTATCAGGCCATCCTAGTATTTTCAAAACTTACCGTAAGTTAAGAGAAAGGTTCACCTGGAAGGGCCTCAAGGAGGATGTTCTAAGGCATGTGAGCGAATGTACTGCATGTCAATAGAATAAGGTTGAGCACACTCATCCTGCTGCTTTCCTTCAACATTTATAAATTCCTGGACAAAAATGGGAAATCAAATCAATGGACTTTAGTACAGGTTTGCCCAAATCCCAGGGTAAAGACAGTATATTTGTAGTAGTCGATAGGCTAACCAAATTTGCTTAGTTTTTTGCTGTCACATCTACTATTTCTGCTAGTCAAGTTGCTGCACTTTTTTTTAGGGAAGTATTTAGATTGCATGGGCTTCCAAAAATCATAATCAGTGATAGGGATAGTAATTTTACTAGTGCCTTTTGGCAATATTTCTTTGAATTGGTAAATACCAATTTAAACCTCAATGCTAGCTATCATCCCCAGACAGACGGGAAAACTGAAAGAGTTAACCAATGGCTGGAAGGTTATCTCAGGAACTATGTTATAGGGCAGCAGAAGGCATGGGTCAATTGGTTACATCTGGGGGAGTTCTGCCATAACACCACATTCCACATGTCCATTGGAATGAGCCCATTCAAATCCTTGTATGGGTACGAGTCTGCCACTTTTGCAGATCTGGTTTTTGGAAACTGTAAGGTACAAAAGGGATTGGATGCACGAAGGTCGGGATATCCTCAAAGCACTAAAAGAAAATTTGTGGGTTGCACAAAATCAACAGAAAATGAATGCAGATAAGAACAGAACAGATCGAACTTTCTAGGAAGGAGACTTGGTTTATCTGAGATTCCAGCCATACAAGAAAACCACTCTTAAGACAAAGGGGGCTGAAAAATTATTGCCAACGTATTATGGGCCCTACAAAATAACAAGGAAAGTGGATGAAGTAGCCTATGAGTTGGATCTGCCAACAGAGAGTAAAATACACAATGTCTTCCATGTGTCATGTTTGAAGAAGGCAGTGGGCCAGCAAGTTAAAGTTTCATAAATACTGCCCCCCTTTGATGATGAAGGACATCTGGCCGTAGAACCTGAAGACATATTGCAGGTTAGAGAAAGGAAACTGAGAAGTAGAATTATTAAAGAATACTTGGTACAATGGAAAGGGTTTCCTAGTGAAGATGCCACCTGGGAAGATGAAAAGATTCTGCAGCATCCTAGTTTGAAACTACTTGAGGACAAGCAGTCTTGGGAAGGTAGGATTGGCATGTCCCCCCCCTAGTGACCTTGGTCACCACTTGGATCCTCCTATCCCTAGAGGACTAAGTTTATAATTAATTGAAAAATTAATTAACTGGGGAATTTTGGGGCATTACACCTTATTAATTAATTAATTACTGGATAATTAATTAATTGCTAAAGTTAAATTACTTCTGAGTTGTATTATTTTCATTTAAATAATGATTGCTAATAAATGTTCCAAGTGGTTGATGACTTGGCCAAGAAATTCGAATTGGTAAGTGAGACAAACTTCCCTAAGTGATGAAGTCTCAGAAAAGCTAAGGAATCTAATGGAGACAAGTTGGCAAGGTGAACCAAGAAGGAAACTGACAAAATCTAGCAAAATCAGACAAAAGCAGAAAAGAGGAAAGTGAATAAAGGAGAAAGAAAACAAGAAAAGTTGTAAGAAAAGAATTAGCAACATCCAGAAAGCTTCCTAAGGGCGCACTTGCTAAATAGAGTGAAGGAAGACAAAAGATGGCAAGTTTTTCTAGTCAGAAGTTTCTAATCCTAGCAAGGAAGGCGCCTTCCTTCATCCACACATGTGGCTGGCTTGAGGAAGAAGTCAACTCTTCTATTTAACTAAAAGTTTCTAACTCCATCTACCACTTTTGATCATTATTGGAATTTGTGAGTGAGAGCTCTGATCCCTCCAAGTTGAGTGTTGTGCCTCAACAAGTTATGCTTGGGTGATGTGTCCCAAGGCCCCATGAGTTTCCTGAGAGTGTTATGCAGGTCCAACAATCAATATTACAGCCAATAACATTTAGTACAGTTCAGCCATGAAGATCTAATCTCATATTGAAGAGGAGGCCACCATTGAACGAGATTTGTAGCTAGATTTAGTGGAGGAACACCAGTGGAAGAAGATAATTATGGAGAGATGTTCTTAGGATCTCTAGTGAATTCTATCAGCTGAATATTGTAGACATTAGATTCTTCTATATTCCAGAAATCAAATTTTAGATCGAATCTCTAATCTTCACCTACTCCTACTCCTCCCTCAGCCAATTTTGGAGGTGATTTTCCTAAAGGAGAGAACCAGTTGAAGATGGCATCCATTGAAGACCAGCATGTTCAGAATGTAGCAAGTTCATCCATATAATCAGTAGATGGACTGATAATAACCTCCATTATAGATCCGAAGTAACTTCTCTCCTCTCTTCTTTATTTCTCCTCTATTGTAACAGAAAACTAGCCTGTGAGGCATCATGATTTGAGAAGCTAGCATTAATAAAAGAAGGAATGTTCTGAATATCATATTTTGAGTTTTATGGATGGATTATGTTATATTAGAGTTGAAATTAATATCAGAGCAGAGTTTTTAATTCTCAAAAGTAGTTTGTGAAGTTAAAATGCAAGACTAGCTAGATTGATGACAATTTTAGACTAGTTTCACCACTTTTCCTGCTAAATCCATTTTAATCATTCTTTTTACATTATGTCGATTGGAGATGGTCCTTAACTCAGTATAGTATCCATATTAGTCCTAAAAATCATAATTTGGAATCCTCTCGACCCTTTTTGGAAAGTTCATAAAAATACTAGATCAGCAATCCCGGAGAGCCCAAAAACCCCAATTCTTCATAAACTCTCCCAAATCTGCTCGAACACTTTCCTAAACATAACCAGAACTAATTTGAACAATAATAGATCTACTATTAACTTCCAATATTCCCACCTGTCCAGTATGCATATGCCAGCTGCCCAGGAAGCCTTGAAGTAGGCATAGACTTGCTCTATGTTGAAAAGTGAATGGTATTGGTACCTTGTGCATAAGAAAAATATGATCTGATCTCCTGACCTGCTAATTCACCTAACCTCATACATTTTCCAGAATTAAATATTCATCCCACCATCCTCATTCCTTACCTCAGTACCCCTCACTTACCTCCTGCACTGTGCAAGAATTTGACAGAAATTTTACTAGTAAAATTCATAAAAGTTTTTGGAGTGAGTTAGTATCTTGGTTGAATATTCCCAAGGATATTACATTGGTATATGGTCAAGAAGCACTAATGTCAATGGAATACATTGTACCAAGTCTACGCATAGTAGCATCAAAAGGAATGAGTGACAACGGAACCATTGAGGAAATATTAGCACAACTGCTACATCTTGAAGAGGATCAATTCATCGCATCATTTCACCAAAAGGTAGAGAAGGAGAGACAGAAAGAATCACATGATCACCATGTGAAGAAAAATCACTTTCATCATGGAGACATGGTTCTCCTATATTATAGTAATTTTTTGAAGCATCCATGAAAGTTTTAGATGCATTGGTTGGGGCCATATATCATAAATTTCATCACTAACGGAGGTGTGGTTCAGTTGCAAAATCTATATGGAACACTTTTTCCAAATCTGGGGAATGGAAGCCAGCTAAAGCCCTATCGGGATAGCTTGGTGCAAAATAACTGAAGAAAACAACAACACTGAAAAAAAAAGAAAAAAAAAATTGAAAAAGTGAAGTGACATAAAGAAAAGGAAAAAGGGAACAAGAACATTGCGAAAACCAGGAGTCTATCGAAGGACACATGGCGACAAAAGGTTAAGTTCAGGAATTTGTTGAAGTAACTGCAATAGGGTTGGAATTCATATGTCTATTGATGGGATTGCGACAAGGGTTGAGGCTTGTCGATGTTCGACACAACGGGAATGGGTCAAATCAGGAAATAAATGTAGCAGTTAAGATGCGGCGAGCAACAACGCAAGTGGATGAAAATGAAATTAATGACCAATGGATATGCCATTAATGACCAATGAGTGTGCAGGATTCAGTAAATCAATAGAAGATTCGGTAAATCGACGGAGAATTTGGCAATCATTGTTCAAAATCCACTCGATAGACAGGGAACGGGAGATTGGAAGTTATAAAAGCATTTTGAAGCTAAGAGTTCGACCCATTGTGCATTTGGATAGATATAGCAGAATATTTAGAGAGATTATTAAGAAGAAGAGTTAGAGAGAGGAGTAACAGTGGAGAGAGGTAGTTGTAATGGAACATTTAGTCTCCAACACAAGCACACAAGAAGCGCCAAGGGCAAGGGTGTTCGTCGTCCAGGAACAACCGGGAATTACATCAGAATGGTAATTCAGAAAGAAGAGAAGTGTCAGTCGGCCAGTGGATACCGACCGAAGGCAGAAGAGGGATACCTGCAGTTCGACATAGGATGCGACTGCAGTAGGAGAGGCGGACACATCAGGTGTCGCAGAGGAAGAAAGGACACTAAGAGGAGGGAAATATGGGCCATCAATACCAGATATTCTAGGTTATGTGCCACCAAGGAAGGAAGGCACACCAGTATTGAGAATTTGTAAGAATACCAAGTATACCATCAAAAAATCGACGACACCGAGGGGTTCCCACAAGACAGGGAACATCATACCACGAATTCAGAGGTTGTAGTACAACTACCATGACATATTGGCATATCCAGAATGTACGCATGAAACATATAATGATGTACCACATGGAGAAGGAGATCCAATCACAAGGGAAACATTGCAATGGTTGTTGGGGATGAAGCAATCAGTCTTGCTAAACATCATTCACTTGCCACATTTCGGGAGATCGGCAGAGGAAAATGCATGCTTGAAGCAACTGCTGGCCTGATTTCACGTTGGGTATCTATGGTTCGCCACAAAATTCCTAGTAACGGTCGACCTAATATCGTAGATAACAGGATTACCCAAGGTGGGGGTAGATCCTTCAAAATATTTCAAAGGGAAGGATAATGACAAGAGACTAGCTGTGAAGATGAAAGCGAAATACGGGTTGGAGAAGAACACTCGAGGGTACCTGATAGACACCATAAATAATAAAGCTATGAGATTCGCAACAAAATTTCTAGCAGTAAAAATTGTAAGGAAGAATCGCCTGAATCAATGTACATCTGCGGTAATTGCATCCACAGAGCAGTGTGTCGCGGGAGTTCATATGAATTGGTCTATGTTCCTAATGAATGAGTTAACAAAGGATGTGATAGAAGCGCAAGGGAAAGGAAATCCATTCACCTATTCATGGCTACTAATGTTAACCACATTGATTGGATGGAGGGAACCATCGCACTATCAAGGAATGGAAACAGAGGAAGTCCAAGTGTGCCGAGGGGCACGATACAAAAATTTATGGGCACTGGACGATAAAGAAAGACAAAAAGACAACAATATACAATTATTTCTTTACTTGGAAATGTTGAAAATAGATGCAGAAGCAATTTTGCAATTAATAGAGGAAGCAACAAGGAAGTACAGGAGGATTGCAAGGTTGTCAGTAAATACACAGGCAATATACATTCAGGTGCACACAGACCCACATAAGCAGTGGCCGCCAACGCAATATAAGTTTACCGACACAAAGCTATATTCCATAAAAGAAGAATGGCCTGAAGACTGGAAGGTTCTGGTAGCAGAATAAAATTTGTTGGACCCAGATAATGGGCAGCAAACAGATGGGCCAAAGGTTCTAGAAGATTCAAAAGACTCAGAAGATGAAGGGGATGGTGCGGAATAAGGTGGACTTGCGAAAGATCAATCGCGCACCGCAAGTCATGATGGGGCGTCATCTTCAACCCCAACAGACTCAGAGCTATAAGCGCAAAGAGAGGAAGCAAGGAAGAAGAAGATGTTTGAGAGAGCAGAGGGGAGCACAATTGTCGGTTTCCCCGAAGAGCAAATGGACAAGTTGTTGGAAAAGATAACGGAGGTGGAAGAAGAAAAGCACACAAAGGTTACAAAGCATGAGACTGATTATTTTCATAAGGTATCACAGTTGCTACAAACACTGACTAATGCAGTCATATAAACAAGACTACTGCAAGGAGAAGTGGCGCCAAGTGTGTCAATAACAAAGGTCGAAGTGGACATCGGTACGAAGCAGAGGTTAGTACAAGTATTACCCAGCGCAATCACCACAGGAAGCGAATACTTGGATGCCGCGTTGCAAGGGAATGATTCAATCAGCATAGACTTCAATATGTTTCCAATGTTCATGATCCATCAAACACACACTATAGCAAGTGAAGAGATCAATTATAGGGAGGGAGCAACGCACGACCAGATGGTGAGTTACAAACGACAAGTGAGGAGCACGAAAGCGAAAGTCCAACGACTTTGGGAAGAGAAAGAGGCAACAATAAGTGAAAGAGTGAAGGAAGTTGAGGACATAATAATATTGGAGCATGCTATCTCTATGGAATGCAAAGAAGTGCCCGAGGTAAATAAATATATGCTGGTAGAGGAAAAAGAAATAAAGTTAGGAGCGGTCATTGCAGACCTGTGAAAAGAGAATCAAGAACTACAAACAAGGGTGGTGCCAAGCACACCACCAGAGAAGATTGAAGAGAGGAAGAGTGCAATACTAAGGGAACCTTATCTTATTCTATCATAGTTGAATCTTTGGCATTTTTGGTATCTTCGAATCCTTGAATTTTCTAATGTTCGATCTGTGTCTGAGTTTTGAATCGGTTCTGCGAAGTATGAGATGAGTTAATGAATGAGGATGTCCGATTGTGCTATATTGATATCTCTCTCTCTTGTGTCACTGTGTGATTGAATGTGAATTATTGCAGTATTCGATGGCTCAATGTGTTGTATGAATGAAATCATACGTATATGATGTATCTCAGATCTCTTGATTATGCTTTGATAAACCGTCATTTTGTCGATCTGGTTAACTTGTCGATTGTGAGATAATTATGTTTGATGCAAGTAAATATGGTTGTTCGTCCGACAACATGTTGTTTTGATGCAGATACGAATCTATGGTTTCTATTGCAACTAAGTGTGAATTGATGCAGGTCTTATTAGAACTGCGGAAACTTGGTTCCTGCAACCCCATTAGATATCTCGGGTGAGACTTCACTTGCTTCGTGGGTGTTGTTGGAAAGTGTAAAACCTTTTTGGGTTGATGCCTATGGGAGTTGGTGTTGATGTTTGTTGATAGTAGTGCGAAGTGAATCCCTGTCGACAGAACTGTGTCAACAACTAACCAAGTATGCACATGTATTTGTTGTCACAACTAATATTGCAGCCATCCAAGTGGCTGAAATTTTCATCAAATAAGTATTCAAACTTCATGGCATGCCCAAGACTATCATCAATGATCGAGATAGTAAGTTCACTAGCAATTTCTGGAAAGAGATTTTCAAGTTGGTGGGGATAAGTTTATACATGAGTACAAGCTACCATCCATAGATTGATGGAAAAACATAGAGAGTGAACCAGTGGCTAGAAGGGTACCTAAGAAACTATGTTACTAGTCAACATAATACATGGACTACTCGGCTTTATCTAGGAGAGTTTTGTTACAACACTACTTTTTATCTATGAGTTGGTATGTCACCATTCAAGGACCTATATGGATATGATGCACTCACTTTTGCTGATATGATATTTGATGAGTGAAAGAAACAGAAGGAAAAGGATTGGCTCCAATAAATTCAATACATACTAAGAACTCTCAAGGACAACTTGCTAGTAGCACATAATAGAAAAAAGGTGAATGCAGATAAGCAGAGAGTGGATCGAACCTTCCAAGTAGGAGATCTAATATATTTGAGGTTGCATCCGTATAGACAATACTCATTGAATTCTAAGGGGGCTGAGAAGTTGCATCCAAAGTTCTATGGTCCCTACAAAGTCCTAAGGAAGATCGATGAAGTGGCATATGAGATAGAATTGCCTCACGGAAGTAGAATCTACATTTGTTTCCATGTGTCTTGTTTGAAGAAGGAAATAGGGAAAAAAATTAAAGTTTCAGAATAATTTCCTCCCCTTGATGATGAGGGACATTTGGTGTTAGTTCCAGAGAATATTTTGGAGGTCTGAGAGAAGAAGCGAAGAAGCATAATCATTAAGGAATACTTGGTGCAATGGGAAGGGCTTCCTAGTGAGGATGCTACTTGGGAAGGAGAACACATCTTACAACATACAAGTTTGAAATTGCTTGAGGACAAGCAATATTTGGAGGGAACGACTGTCATGTACCCTCATTAACGATCATTGGATTGAGTTCCTAACCCAATAAATCCCTGGGTTGAAGAGGAAATTTCATTTACTTGGGATTAATTTTGAAAGTTCAGGAATTAATTAATTAGGAGATGTTGATTTTATTTTCTTAAAGTTTGAAATGCACTTGATGAAAGTGTTTTTCATTAAATATATATTTTTATTTTGGAATAAAGTGGATAATGCTCCACAAGTGCGCCTTAGAGGATAAGGTTGACCAAGAGGTTACTTGAAAGAGAAGGAAAGCTGAAAAGTAGCCAAAGTTAGGAAAGGAGGAAAAATAAAGAATAGATAGCACAAATCAGAAAAGAAGCAAAAAATCAAGAAAAACAGAATAAAAGTAGAAAGCGGGATAAAGACAGAAAAGTAGGATAAAGCAGAAAAGTTGGATAAGGAAGAAAAGAAGGAAGAAAGCATTCAAAGGAATAAAAGCATGAAGAAAGCATCCAAAAGCATAAAAGCGGGATAGAAAAGGAAAAGCAGGAAAAGCGAAAAGAGAAAGCAAAGAAAAAAGAGAAAGCAAGCTTTACTTATCCATCCATGAGGGCGCATTAGATTAGGATACTTGCTCCACAAGTCATCCTCAATATATAAAAGAAGGAGGGCGCACCAATAGCACAATATTTTTCCAATTATGTTTTTATTTTGATAGCTCTCGAGCTCTCAATTTGACTTAGGAGAGGTTCCCCCAGTCATGACTGGGAGATGTGCCCCTGCTACTTCCACTAGATGATTCTTCAATTAGATTCTTGGATGATGGCATTCAAAAAATGTCAGTTATTTTATTTTAGTTCATGTAGCTGATTCAATTATGGTTCGAAACTCATAGAAGATATCATGAGATCTGTGGTTCGAATCCTCAAGTATTCGAGTGATTTCTAGTGCTAGTTGATTGTATTGAAAAGTGAAGTAACTAAAGTTCCCACTAATAGAATAGTAAATACAAGTAATGTAGAAATGCCATGTAAGGCAAGTAAATAATGTAAAGTAGAATAGATGTAAGGTGTAAGATGTTTTACAAGAATTAATGTCGGGTATTTTATACCCTAAGTGGGAAGGGAGGTGACTTTTCAAGTCACCCCTTGAGTAATTAATTAATTACCCTAATTAACATACTTAGTATTAAATGCTAATATTTATAACATTTATGTTTGTTACATTTCCTTCCCCTTAAGGGAAGCTTTGTCCTCAAAGTTGTATTGAAAACAATGTATGAATTCCCTTGAACTGTTGTCTCGGGGTCTCTTCCTTTTTGTAATTTCGACTCTTGATGAAATGAGACGATACGAGTTACAGATTCCCAAGGAGAGTTATCGCATCGTATCTTTTGTGGTCCATCCCAGATCTATTTTTATCGGAGCTCTGAGATCATTTTGTGGGATGGTCCGTTTCAATTGTTGCTTAGTATGTCGATCTTTTCGCCTATCAACATAATTCTTCTGTGAGTGCTTGTTTTGACCTTGTCGTTGGTCAAAATGGCGATTATAATTGGGATGTCTGTAAGGCGTATGTGTTGTTTGTTTTTCTTTATTTTGAACCGCGGAAAGGACTTCCTTCACTTCCTCGAATTGATTTTTGGATGCATCTTTCTGCATTTGCACTTCTTGGTTCTCTAGTAGATTTTTATGATTCTCAATCTTTTCGATTATTTCATCTCACGACTTTTTTTCAATTTCTAACTTCTTGATTTGATTCTCTAGTTCCTGATTACGATTATTTAGACAGTGGTTTTCTTCTTGCTTTTCCAGTATTCTTCCTTGGAGGTCTTCACCGGATTGTTCCCTCTTGCTACTGTTTTTCAATTTTTTGATCTTTGTAATCAGTGTTTTGTTATGATTTCGTAGTCGAAAAATCTCTTCCGTATTGCTTGATAACCCCTTGTTGATTTTTGTCAGTTCCAACTTATGTGTTTTCTTACTGTCGTCATACTGCTGCTAGAGTTTTTCTTTTTGTTGTTGATGATGACGTAACTTTGTTTCTTGATTTTCTAACTTTTCATGTACTTGCGCCAATTAGTCTTCTTTTTCCATGACGACTTTGTTTAGATGACTAATTTCCTCTTCTAAGTCGACACTATTTCCATACGGATATTCTTCGACTTTGTTTGGTTTTTTTATCTGGTCTTCAAGTTTTTGAATCATACCTTGCAGATGTGATATATTCTTGTCCTTATCCGATAAATTTTTTGTTAGGTTTTCTCTACTATCTTCTAATGATCGAATTTGTAATTCTGAGGTAGTAATATGTTCTTTTTGAAAACCATTAATTCGTTCTTGATTGTTGAAGTGGAGTTATAGAACACTATTATCTAGTTTGCACTTTTTTAGCTTGGCTGAAACTGCTCGTAACTGTGATTGCAGTTGTGAGTGACCTGGATCGTCCCTCATAATAAAACGTTTATCCAATATTGGACAGGATCGATCGTAATTTTTAAAGGTGGTCAGATATTGGAATTCCATTTCGTAATAAGGACACTTAGTCCAAAATTTGAATTTATATATGTCCTCCATAATTTCTTTAATATCTTCTAAGACTTTATTTATGTTCTTTTTAATATCTTCTTTGATTTTTGTCTTCCTTCCTTCGACAATAATTGGTCTTCTTTTCCCTTTTTATAAAATAATAATTGTATTTAATATAGTTATTAAATAATTATTATTATTATTTATAATAATTATAATAACATAATTTTTTTGGATGGGAGACAAAATAGGGATTTTAAAAATGAATTATAATAATTATTATTATATATAATAACAATATTATTATAAAAAAATTGAATTGGATAAATTATAATAATAAATATTATTATTATAAATTTATATATCTAAGGTTGTGAAGAATAGAATTTTAATAAAACTAGAAAGGTTTTATTAAACTATGTTCTTGTTTTTTTTTAACTTTTCTTTTCTTACTTTCCCTTCTTTTTATTTTTTTATTTTTTTCTACTTTCCTTTTTTTAACTCCTTTCTTCTTTTTACTTCTTTTTTACGTCTTCCTTTTCTTCTTCTTCTTTTTTAACTTTTTCTTTTCTTTATTTGTTTCTTTTCTTTTTACTTCTTTACTTTTTCTTTTTTTCTTTTTTTTTAACTTTGATCAAAAATAAAGAAAAATAAAAATCTCAAGTACTTAGGGAAACCCTAGTTTTTAATGGAAAAATTCCAATATTTAGAGAATCTCTTAGATGATGACTAATAGCCGGATCGGAAATGAAGCTTTGATACCACTGAAGGAACTAAAGTTCTCACTAATAGAATAGTAAATACAAGTAACGTAGAAATGTCATGTAAGACAAGTAAATAATGTAAAGTAGAATAGATGTAAGATGTAAGATGTTTTACCAGAATTAATGTCGGGTATTTTATACCCTAAGTGGGAAGGGAGGTGATTTTCAAGTCATCTCTTGAGTAATTAATTAATTACCCTAATTAACCTACTTAGTATTAAATGTTAATATTTATAACATTTATGTTTGTTACAAAAAGGGTTAAAAAGTTAGACTATTTTGAGAATCCTGTTGGCTCCCAAGTGATGTATTTTATTTTATGTTGAACCTTTGATATCATTCAAAAAAAATTATAATTTATAAGTATGAATTATTTTGAGTTTTCTACAACCCTGCTAGATTTGCATAGATTATGACTAGTTTTCAGTATGGATTGAGTTTACTATCTTCTGCTCAATGAATTTTGATTATGTTAGTTCCTGATGTCAACTAATATATTAATGAACATAATACATATCTTAGTTTTTCAATTCGTTGGTCCTCTAAGATGTTTGGAAGATCCTAAATATTGACTAGTTGAGCAATCCTAGTGTTCTCAAATCTATTCTATAATTCCAAATTCCACCAAATCAGATTTGAACTGTAATTTTGAATTCTGATAGATATATGGTAAATTAAAAACAATCCATCCACTTCCATCAAGTATCCAAAGTCCCTTTTACGAAGTCTTGAGAGATTTTTTGGGTCCATTTTCAATGTTTGTGCAATTTATTCAAAAATAGGACCATTGTCTTTCCTTCAAATTTATTCCTACAATTCCTTACATCAGGGAAGGTACATAACATCACATCAATAATATTCTACATAAAAGAAAAAAATAATATCACCCTGGTTATCTCAATGCCACAAAATTCTAATATTGTAATACCTGGTATTCCAACAATCATACCTTGTCTCTAAATAACTTCGCCAAGAAACAAAAAGAGTAACCCCACAAAAATAAAACACAGAGCGGAGTTAACAGTAATAGTTGCAATATTATTGAAATTTCAAAAATCCAAATACAATTTCAGAAGTTACTCTAAGATCTTTACAAAAAGCTTCAAGTATTTGTTGGAAGAAGAAAGGATGACAAAAATTCACTGACACATAAATCCATAAAGTTTAAACGAATTATAAACATTCACATATTTTTTTATTAATCAGAATGGAAGATATGATAAGAAAAAATCATTGTTAAGTCAATATTATTAGTTTATCTTATAGCTATGATGCTATGTATGATAGAAATTGTCCTCAAAAGAGTCTCACCGTCTCCATTTCCACTACTAAAAAACTACTAAAATTTTAAAGAGGGCATTTCCCTGAATTTTGAAAACATGTAAATATAAAGTATTTATAAGATGATCTTGACATTAGCTCTAAATGACCACTAGTATAGAGTAAAGCAAGTTATCCAACTTCCAAAATGTCAATTTGTTTGATTGAAAAAATTCGAACATGACCTTTAGCCTTGATTTTTAAATCTCATTGACATGAGGTTGACATCATGAATGCCACATGAATTTGCATCAACCCAGGTACCTCTAACAATCAAATCGTCATGTGGAATCCAAATTTATATTGAAATTTTATTTAAAATCATAATATGGATGGTTACACTAGCACAATATCTATCTTGAAAGATGAAATACAACTACAAAAGATGAATGGTCAAAGAAACTTACACGGAAAAGTAGGTGGCAAAAATTAGATTGGTTTATCCCAAAATTCACCATTCGAAGGGTTCATTGCACCTGAGGCCAAAAAGTATAAAATCAAGATGACATTTCTACATGAAATAAAATAAAAAATACAACAAAAAAATATTTATAAATTATCTATTAGATGGGAATGAATAAGGAAAACAAAATTACAATATTCTTTAAATTCACCTTGTTGAGATTTGTGACAAAATCATAAAAAAATTGTGATCGTTGTCTTCAAATTTGTATGTGTCCTTCCTATTGTTGTATGATAAGTTGGCCATTGCTATAACATATTCAAGTTGTAGAAAAATATGATATGTCAAATCATAATTGTACAAGCATTGCCCTTTTATTTTACTGTACCAACAAAACTACATCTCAACACCTTCTGGTCTATCCAAAAGATCAATGTCATTATGGTAATCAAACACCTTATTGCCATCCATCTTTCGTATTCTTTGAACCCTTCCAATGTACCAAGTTCCACAAGAAACACCTTTTTTGGTACTTCGAGAAACATCTTTTCTTGTGGCACGTTCAGCTATAGGTATTGAGTTTCTCTCAAACAACACCCCACAATCTAGTCTAATTCCAAAGACGATTGAAACACCCTTTTTTGAATCCCTTTATCTCACCTAAAGTAGACCCTATTTCTCACTCTAGTCAACCTATCTTTGGATAATGTTGGATTTCCATTCAACTGACTAACCAAACAATATTTGAACATATCCTTACTATCAAGCTCTACCACTAGTTTGGTAGTTGTGTTCACATTCTCATCAATGGTATCTAAAATTTCAGCCAACTTATGCCTCCACTCACTTTCCATTGTTTGAAATTCACTAACATTGAGTATGGATGAAGATTAATATTGGAATATTGAGTTGGAGTTACTCGGTGGAGAATCATAAACTACTTCATCCACTACTTGGAATGTTGGATAGTTTTGATCCTCTATCCATGGTTTAAACCACCAAGAAGATTGTGTGTGTCCTTCTGGTTGCATGCCGAGACTTGATAAAAGGTTTTGTGCGTCACTCAAACCTACTTTAATATCTTCTATAATTTTATCATCTATAGATATTGAACCATAATGCGATAATACATCATGATTCTCTATTGTTTGTTGGTGCAATTTATTCAAGATGCTTTCTTGTTTCTTATGAGATTTATTAAAGCTAAGCCCTTGGGGATTTGATTCTTCTTCGGCAACTCTATTAAGAGTTCCAAAAGCATGAAGCAAGTCAGTGAAATCATAGGACCTCTCTAATCCAACCATCCCACTAACTTTGCTAAATAAGTTCTCACACACATCTGACCCATTCAAGTGCAGTACACATGGCAAGTTATAGTAGTGGTCTCGAAACAATCTCATCAATAAAACCACAAAGTGGCAAGAAATTTTCACATCCTAATATGCCTATCTGCTAATGAAATTTATGTTGGCATTAATATGAGATTTTTTTCGTACCCAACATAAATGTTTAACTTGAAGCATTCTGCACTCTTTTCGAAAGATTCAAACTACGAGACATAAAAATGTCAATGTAGTCAGCAATAATCATTAGATAAATCTCTATACCTAGTGTTCTCTCTACCTACAACTTTTTTATACTTCTCATCTCTTTTAAACACATTTGAACATGCCTTGAAGCAATTTGTTGCGCTGAATCCCAAATTTTTTTATCCATCCTCTATATATATTCAATTTTAAGCTTGTGATCATCCACTTTAAAAGTGTTATAAACCATTATGACGTGATTAAAACTTATCAAATCTTCTCCAAGGATCAAATGTCGTCGACCACTAAACAATGGATTGACTAGATTTTTTTCATTGTGTATCATTGTAATCCTAGTCATGTGTTCATGTTATGTTGCTACCATCATGCAACCCAGATAGCCTCCACCCTTCCCAAGGGATTTGATATCAAATACTTGTTGTTGAAGAATGAGCCTTCAACATAAGTTGTCTTCTTCTACTATCCCCATCAGATGAATGACCAATAATAGGTCCCAAATAATTTTCCACGTTTTTCCTCCACATAACTTCTATTTTTTCCCATTGCTTGGAAACAAATATTGCATCGAACCTATTGCATGTTGGATGAACAACCACAACCAAACGATGAATATTTTCATGTAAAGGGTTTGCAATAATGACATGTGGATAATGACCAATTACACTATTATTAAAAGTGTTTGTAATAACTCCACATCCTGCATATCCCTCACCCACCGTCACTAATAAATGTTATTGGCATTGATGATTTTCTTTATTACTACCAAAACCAACCAATGTGTCACTTTTTGCTACCCACCTAACATATTTTTTCACAACGGTCTCATCTTCAGCAAGGCATATAGGAATCAGACCCTCTTTACCATGTTTGGATTTATAAGAATCCTAAACCGCTCCAACTACCTAAAAAATGTACTCATTATCCCCTGGGATAGATGACTGTGATTTTCTCACTTGCCTTAAAGTTGTAGATATTGAAGTACCATCTAAATTCAAGGTAATGAAGCTATGTAATCTAGGACCACCACATAATTTAATCATCTCATAACTATAATTAATGGATGAACCATACCTTATCCTTTCTTTTGGATGTGTGAGGATGTGAAATATATCTTGGACAAATTCCCAAACACCATCTTTACATGGTAATTTCCCTTGTCAATGTGTCTCACACACATCCTTGCAAAACCTAAATACATATTTCATTTTTGTAAATTCAAACAACTTGTCCTTTAGGGACCTTATTCTAGTAGAGAGTATAGCAACCTTTGTCCTCTCCCACCAAAGAGACCTCATTATTGATCTATAGCTAGTATTTGTAACCCTTGCAACATTTCTAACCTTAGTTTGAGTCAAAAAGTCTAATTTTCTCCCTGTCCTTGGATCCCGTCCATGTCCTTTAACGTCGCACCTTGATTCATGATAAAAACACATCCTAAAGTCATCATAGTCTGTAATCAACTTACAAAACTTGCATGTCAACCATTCAAAAGGGATCTTTGTTTCAGAAGCCCTCCAACAATTAATATGCCTGTATATACCTTCAATAAGGAATTCAGTACCATGATAACATAGCATCCTCTTGGTATGCTTCTCTGCCGCCCATAATTTCCCACCCCTTTGATCATCCATTAGGATTTTTTTGTTCAATATATCCCCATTTCTATCAATATATGGATACCAATATCCCCAACATTGTAGTATCAAGGGAGATAAATGATCTACAATAAGACAATAAAAGCAAACAAATTTGAAGATAAAAAATAAAATTATGTTAAATGTCATATTCAAATTAAAGAAGCTTGTGAAATTAACATACCTAAAGCAGAAGGATTTGCACTTGTAGAACCCCTATGCAATAGTGGTTTTGATGATGGGACCAGGAACCTAGTCAAACTCTGTTGGGACTTATCATTGGTAGGATTCTTTGGTCTCCCAACTATGCCATTCCTCAACCCAATTGTATTATGTGAAGCCTCATCTATAGTAGAAATGTGCTTGTTTGATTTCTGTTGGCACGGGATTAGTCCGCAAGAAGTGCATAAGCCGACAAGCTGCGAAAGGGACAATCTGTGAAAGAAGGAGCATTCGCGGAGTTCGAGAAAGCGCAAGAATAGTTAAGTTAGTTAGAATTGGTCATGTGGACCGTTTTGTAACCGCATAGTAGCATATAAAAAGAAGTAGATTTGTAAGCCTAAGGGCATCAAAGAAAGTGATAAGAAGTTGATCCATCTTTTGATCGGTTTTGTATCCGCGACATGGTGTATTGACTGTTTCTGCGAAGGTCATTCCGCAGGTTTTAATGAATGCATGAAGATGTTCGATTATGGTTCCATGTTTGTCTCTGTCTCTGTCTCTGTATGATGATGAATGTGAATGTTTCCAACATGTTTAATACTATGTGGGTTGAATGATTATTGTTGATGCAAATAAGTAGGTTAAATATGTGTTGCGAATGTTTATTATCTGTTGAATTTGCGAATGGTCTAATGTGCGAATGATGAGTTAATAGTTTACTGCAGAAGGTATAATCTCCGGTTTCTACAAGGGTAATATGTGTTTGATGCATGTCTTCAACTCCACTATGGAAACTTGGTTCCTGCAGCCCCCTTGTGCATCTCGGGTGAGACTTCATTCGCTCTGTGAGTGTTGTTGGAAAGGTCAATACCCTTCTGGGCCGATGCGTAAGGGAGTTTGGGCTGGTGTTTGTTGACGACAGTGTGTGGTGAACCCGTATCGATAGGCACTATGTCAACAAATGGCTCCATTGTCGGGACCTTGAGGAGGAAAGGGAGAGGATATGTTGTGGCACCCGATGAAACTGTTGATCCAAGAGTGGTTTGACAGAAAGATAGAAGAATTCGTAGAAGGAGAGAAGCAAAACCCTAAACAGACGGTAAGAAGTTGGTTGCAGAGGTACATTTATTTGGACATCCACGAAATATTTTTCTGTGAATTCACATCACTGTTGCATGAGTGGTTAGCACAGCTAACATTTCAGAAGCACCATTTCCAAGAGACTGAGCCTAGGTATTGGATGCCAGAACTGATTCGACAGCTAAAACGTGTCGACATTACAATATAAAGGGCTGTCGATTTCTGGGTGGATAGTATCCTAGAGGGATATATCATTGAGTTAGAAATAGACACGATCAAGTCATACAGCGACACTGAGAGAAATTTATTCAAGGGACCAAGGGGAAGGTTCTTGTTGTTACTAAAACTGTGGATTAAGATGCTCGTGTCTGAAAAGGGAATTTTGAGAATGACTTCTGACGAGTAAAAAGATCAGTGTGTGGAGGTTGAAGGCGCTGCGTGAATGTGGATCTGGTAGAAAGATGTGGGGTAGATGGACATGAGCGACGACAAGTTTGTATGGGAAGATCACGAAGAGTGTGGTACCTTGAGGAGTGGAGCGATATTACGGCGTCCTGAGAAGAAGAGGAGGACTGAGAGAGAGTCTCCTAAGAGGATCAGAATAGAAGGCTGTGAAATAGGACCACAAGGGAGAAAGCGACCCTATTGCAATGAGGACAATGAACAGGCTACCCCAGAAGCAGAAGAGACAAGTATCGTAAGTTACAACATACCTGCAACCCCGTGCACTACCCAGAATCATACATGAAGAAATACAAGCTATTCGCAGGGTTTCCCTACGTGCAGCGGTAAGAGTAGCACTTCAGTAAACAATAATAGTAGGAACGTTAGGATGGAAGACAAGGAAAATATGCCTACCTATCATGGGAATGGGACCGAGGATCCCGAACAATATTGGTTCATATGTGAAGCAGTATGGACTGTGAAGCAGGTCCAGGAAGAACCATAAAAATGGGACAGATAGCGACGACCCTTAGGGGTCGGGCATTAGACTAGTTCATGAATTTTACGAAGGTTCCAACAAGAGCAATGGCCAAGATGTTGGCATAGATCAGAACAACGATGATTGATGAATTTAAAAAACCAGAATCAGAGTCGCAGTATGTTACTAAGCTCAAGGAGATTAAGCAATTCTCGAATGATCGGGTGTGGGAATTTGATCAACGGTACAGGACGTTGATAGAAAAAGTGATTTTTGGGATAAATGATATGCATCACAAGGAGTGGTTCATTGCAAGACTAGTACCACACATCCACGGACCACTAATGCAACAGAAGGTTGCAACCCAAGCGGAAGCATTGGAGATTGCGATGAAGCTGGAGGCTTCACAAATCAGTGAAACAGGGTTGGATATGGATCAGATACAAGCACAACTGGAAAACTTGATGATCCAACTGCAAGACATGAAGAAAGGGAAAGAAGCTCGCGAAGAGATCTGGTGTACTAGGTGTAGGATAGAGGGACACCACAAGGATCAGTGCCCAGACTTTCAAGACTATTTGCAATCCGGTGCACCAAATTCCCTCAGTTAGGGAGGGTTTCCTTGGTGTCATGTCTTCCAAATGAGAGGCCATCGACTAGAAGAGTGTGTCTATCTGTAGACAATGGTGTCGAAACCAGAGAACTTGTATTTCAAGTTTTGTAAATCGGTTGGCGATGATGGCAACAATTGTCGAGCTTATGGCCTACTCCAGGAGGGAACTGCAGCGACATATTTCATGGCAGGGGAAGAATAGGCATCGGGTCAGCAACAATAATAGTATAACCAACCATCGGCCCAGTATAATCACCAACTGTATCAGTATGATCAAGCGCAGTATCCGTCACCGCAGTATCCGCCACCGCAATACCCACCATATGGAGCACCGTAGCAACCGCAATATGGGTAGCTGCAGTACCAACCATATGGCCCACTGCATGGAGGGGCTAGAGAAGGATTTCGCAGAGTCCGAGGTGCTGGCTCAGGAAGAGGAGGATCTATTGGACAAGGGAGAGGACCAATTTTATGCTACAATTGTGGGAAGCAGGGGCACTATCAGACGGATTCCCTGAATCCAGCACCACAGCAGTGCATGTACTGAAGCGCTATGGATCATAGCGTTGAAGACTATCTGCAGCTCATCGTGAAATGGCAGACCAAGAATCTGCCACCAGCTCCACAGAACCAAAACGAGAATCCACCAGTTGTGCAGATGATATCGATGGAGGCTCAAAAACAACATGTGACTGCTGCAGTGGTGAAACAAGGAGGAGCGACGATAGGAGTCGATGGGCCATGAACTACTATCAGACCAACAGTATGAAAACACGCCACTTTTGAAGCAGAGGATGAAAGGGATATCTTCTTAGAAGCGCAGAAGGCGATGAGACAAATGAGGCAGTTACCTCTTTAGGAAGAATTTATCTAGGATATTCCACCGACGTTCGACAAGATGAAGTCACAAGGAAAGGATAATACCTTAAAAACCTTTTTAAATAGTTTCCTGGAGTTGGAAAAGGATCAGGATGTGCTGGAGGAGATATCCAATCTATTGACTCGAGAGGAGGGTGTACGCTAGTAACAAAGAGTTAATCGCATACACAAGAGGAAGACAGGGAGAGATATGCGAATGTCGGGACAAATTGGAGCTTTTGATGTCGACTCAATTATCTTAGACCTACGGTCGGCTGTCAACATTCTGACCAAGCAGACATGGGAGACCATGGGGAAACCGCAATTGGCCTAGTCACCAGTACAATTGCGATTAGCAAACAGGAGTAAGGTTACTCCAATTGGTCGGGTGTACCAACTTCCCATTGAGATTGAGGGCCTCAATTCTTATGCCGATTTTGATGTAATTGAAATTGTGGACAACACCAGTCCCTACCCAGCATTGCTAGGGATCGACTGGGAAATCGATAATCTTACGGTTATCAACTTTAAGAAGTAGACAATGTCATTTGAGAATCACGAGATGAGGGTCATCACACCTTTGGATCCTGCGGAATGGCAGCGATATGTTGAACCGGCCAAAGATGAATTTAAGGGATGGGATAGTATATACAATATATCTGAGGATTAAATAAATCCTACCGTAGATGGTGAATTGGGTTGGATCAGTGTCAGTTCAACGTCATCGGATTTTGATGAGGCGCTCGAAAATTGGCAGAACCGGATGCATGAAGTGTCATTTAGGAGATGCGCAAGGATCACACAATCACTCCGATGGGTAGCCACAGAGGAGTGGGCGCTACCAACATACGAAGGATTGCTTAATCTGAGCACCTTTATCACTGAGTTTGAAGAAAAAGTGTCGGAACCATAACGTTTATCAACCTTGGAGGAAGCCTTGAAGGCTACTCCTGCACGCTGGTGGGTAGTGCACAAGTCTAACATCACAACCTGGCCACTATATCACCACCTAATGACAGTTAGGTTCAATGATACAGATGGATGTAGTGGAAGGAAGTTCGATGGAAGAAGCGACCCAGCAGTACATTTGGCTGAGTATGAAAGCAAATGGGGATTATGAGCAAAAGGGGAGTGGGTCCATGCATTCTTTCACACTTTGGATGAAGTACCGCGGAGTTGGTATGTCGCAATAGAACTGGGATGCGGAACGACTTCTCGGGAGCAGCTAACACTTGGATTCCATGAAACATTTTGTTTCTCATATGAGAACCCCTTCATCCATAGTGTGCTACAGGTGATCCGCAAGAAGATATTTGAAGCAGTACCAACAGAGAAACCATTAGAACTTTGGTGGACTGTGACACCAGAAATGATGATGGAGTGCTACAACATCACAGGAGATTCGAATAATGAGGACGATCCGAGGGCTATGCATGTGCCGAAATCAGAAGGTAGTCATAGTGTCAAGGCACTAGAAATTCCTTCTGACAAATTCTAGCAACCGTTCAAGATCAAGAAAGTAAACATTGGGACAGAGGAGAACCCAAAGTTTGCAAGCATTGGGGATTATTGGGATGAGTCCACCATTGCAAAGATGACAGATCTGCTGCATGAGTTTCAGGATCTGTTCCCAACAAAATTCTCATAGATGAAAGGAATTTGCAGGGACTTAGGGGAAATGAAGATTCCCCTGAAACCCGATGCGAAACAATTCAAGCAGCGACCCTACCTATTGAATCCAAGACACAAAGAGAGATGCAGGCCAAGATTGAAAAGATGTTGGAAGCCGACATTATAGAACCCATCAAATAATCTGAGTGGATCAGCCCGATGGTTGTCCAGGACAAGAAAACTGGTGAAGTACGAATCTATGTCGAATTGCGGAAACTGAACGATGCATGTTTGCAGGACCCATTTCCGACACCTTTCACAGATGAGGTGCTCAAAGGAGTCGGAGGTAAGGAGATCTACTCATTTACAGATGGGTTTTCAGGCTATCACCAAGTCAAGATTGTGAAGGAATACCGGCATAAGACTACATTCATCACGGAATGGGGCTACTTCCAGTACACATTCATGTCGTTTGGATTGAAAAATTCCCCAACAATTGTTTCAAGATTAGTGGTGTCAGTGTTCAAAGACTACATTCATAAATTTCTTGCCGTCTACATGGACGATTGGATAGTGGATGGATTGGTCAAGGATCACGTTGCAAACTTGAGGCTAATGTTGGAATGATCTTGACAGTACCAGATCTCATTGAACTTGAAAAAGTGCATCCTCTGTGCTCCATTTGAGATTTTACTGGGGCAGATTGTCTGAAGGGAAGGAATGCTGGTAGACACGACGAAAATTTCCATTATTGTCGACCTCCCACCATCGATGAAAATAAAAAAATTAAGAGCCACGGTGGGCCACACAGGCTACTACTGGAATTTTATCAAAGGATATGCCGCAATCAGAGCACCCATGGAGAAGTTATTGAAGAAATGTGCCAAGTTCAAGTGGAACGGAGAATGCCAGAAGAGTTTGGACATATTACAAGCGAAGACGGTTGCCGCACCTATCTTAGCATTTTTGGATTGGACGAAGGAGTTCCACATCCACGTCGATGCGTCATCAATAGCATTAGGAGTTATCTTGGCCCAACCAGGAGAAGGAGACATTGACCACACGATAGCCTTCGCAAGTAGGAAGCTATCTACTATGGAGAGGAATTATACCACCACAGAACGAGAAGGGTTGGCGATGGTGTACGCCCTATAAAAGTTCCAACACTACTTACTTGGGAGCCACTTTAATATGTTCACCAATCACTCAGCATTAAAATACCTGGTGGAAAAGCCTGTGTTGGGGGGGAATCTCTGTCGCTAGTTTCTACTATTCGAGGAATTTTATTTTGAGATAATCGTAAAGCCGGGATGACTGAATGCAAGACCAATTCACTTGTCACAAATTGAGTCAGGGGAAGAGCCGAGGAGCATTGACGAAGGGTTGTTAGATGCTTGGTTATTCAGGGTTGGCATGGTCAACGACCATTATGAACAAGTCATTCATTTTTTTGCAACCGGGGAAGCACTGGAGGGTTTCACTACCAACCAAAAGAGGTAGTTGGTTGTTAGAGCTACAAATTTTCAATTGATTGTAGGGAAATTATATAAAATGCGGCCAGAGGAGATACTTCACCGATACATCCTTCCGCACGAACATGAGAGGATTCTTGCGGAAGCCCATGATGGGATTGTTGGGGGACACTTCAGAGGACGCACCATTGCAAGGAAGATTCTGCGAGCATGACTATGGTGGCCGACGATGCATGGGGATGCTGTGGACTATGCTAAAAACTGTGACATATGTCAACGGACTGGGAAGCCACCGAGAAGGGATGAAATGCCACTAGTCCCTCAACTGATGTTGCAGGCTTTCGATAAATGCGCTGTTGACTTTGTGGGACCCATAAACCCACCAGGAAAACGAACAGAGTTGCGCTACATAATTACATCAACAGAATATTTGACATGATGGGACGAAGCAGCGCCCGTGAAGGATTGCTCAGCTACGATGGTAGCCAGATTCCTCTTCGACAATTTAGTCACCAGGTTTGGGTGCCTCAAAATACTGATGAGTGACAAAGGGACCCATTTTGTTAATCAGACAATCGTAGCAATGACAGAGGAATTTCATATACAACACAGGAAGAGCACCCCTTACCATCCGCAAGCAAATGGAACCATGTTAGCATTTAACAAAATCCTGGAGCATGCACTCACAAAGGTATGCAACATGAATCAGGATGATTGGGATTTGAAGATCCCTGCGATACTGTGGGCGTATCGCACAACTTGCAAACGTCTGACTGGACAGAAACCATTCAAACTCGTCTAAGGGAAGGAAGCCGTAATGTCGATGGAATAGATTGTCCCCAGTCCGTGGATTGCAGTTGTCACTAGTATGAGCGATGATGGATCACTGGAGGAACGAATGGCCCAATTGGTACAACTCCATGAAGACAGGTTCATCGCAAGCTTTCATCATAAACTGGAAAAGGATCGACAGAAGGCTTGGCATGATTTCCATATTAAACAAAATCACTTTCAACATGGGGATACCATTCTTCTATATGACAGTAAGTTCTCTAAGCATCCAGGTAAGTTACAGATGCATTGGTTAGGTCCTTATGTTATTGATTTCATTATTGACGGAGGTGCGATGTAGCTAAAGAGATTAGATGGCATGCTGTTGCCCAAGATGGTAAACAAAAATCAATTGAAACCCTATCGCCATGACCAAGCGCATAGTGGTTGAGAAAAGAAAAAAAATCAATGATGACAAAGAGTGACAAGCATGCGGAAAGCATGGCCAGCCAGGTCACTCATCGATGCTTCGCATGCAGGGTTCAAATCCGAGTATGATTACTGCGGATCGACATCACCTGAAGACGGTGGAAGGGTACGATGACAGAGGGTGACAACCCAATCTAGAAGGATTCAAACAACTCTGCACAAGAGCAGTTCTATCGCTAGGCTATTTGGTGTGCTTGACTCCCACGGATATAAGGCCTCCACTAGCACTTAAGTTGGTCGATCCTGATGGATCTGCCTTCCTATGAAGGAAGATCAAAAGTGTTCTATCTCTAAAAGTCATTTTTCTTTAAAGGAAATCTAAACTGAGTTAGATCTAAATTAAAGGAATGTGTTTTGAAGTGCAGGATAACCTGATCTAGATATTAATAAGTCTTTCACCAATTGACAGACATGTGAAGTGGATCTTTACTTATTATCTTAAGACACAATCAAAAAATGAAAATTGTGTGATTGTAACTTAAGGGTTGAAGCACATGCACAATTATCCTGTTATATAATGCTAATTGAAAAATTGGCATTAATCTTATAATATATGTTTATCATTTGCAGAAATAGATAAATGTTTTAAATAAATAAATTCATTTAAGGCATGAGACACATAGATCATAAGTCAAGACAAATCTAAACTGTAGATCAATGTATGAATTATGATTGCAAAACAAAACAATGTTCATTCATGAATTGAAGTGAAAATCAAAATCCATCAAACAAATTTGATAAATTAAAACAAAAGAGATAGCAAGAGAAAAATAATTGTATATCAATAGTCCTACAAAAAATTACAAAGTCTTGAATGACACAGAGTATCTCCAGTCCTCTTTCTTTGATTTTCCTCCCCCCCACCTGCCCTATGAGATCTATACCCTTTTAATAATAATTACAATAAAGATACAAAGGGCGGACTTCCCATAAAACAGGGATGACAAAATCAATCTAATCTAAGAATGGCCAAGGGGACCTTGCCACTTGTCCCAAATTGCTAACAACTCATCCACATCAAGATACTTAGCCAACTCGAGTCCTAACTGAGCATCACACGTGAAAGATTCAATATCATTCTTGCTTAATTTGTGCCAAGTACGCAGAAAGATGACTGATAGGTTTCTTGATGAATTTGTCAACTTCATAAATATGTATGTGCTCGAGCTACTGAATCTATTCTTTGACCTGCACACACCTGCTATCCACTTGCTCAATCATCATCTTTGGGGGACAATCTTTCTCGATAAGATCCATAGTGGGAAACTGTAGCATGACCATGATGTTGTCTAAAGCATATCATCTCCTCCTACAAATTGATTGTGCCTTGCTAATTGTTTCTTCAACCATCTCATAAGCATTCTGCCAAGGATCCATATATTTTCTTTTTTTCCTGAACTTGAATCTATTTAAGACTGGGATATCCTCAGGTTTGTCCTTAATATACCTTTGCCAATCAGAAATATCTTCAATGGACTTGGAAGCTTTCTTCCTTTTATCAATTTGCTTCTCAAGAATAACAAAGAGTTTCTCAAAAGTATTATAAGTTTCCTGAATATCATTCGGGGAACTAAATAACTGAGCCAAAAGCTTGTGATGTTCTTCATTTACTTTAATGGCCAAATATCTAAACTCCTCCTCAAAAAACCTAGAGAAAGAAGAAGTGGTTGCATTGGTAGTTGCATCTTTGAGATGTTGTTCCAACACTGCTATCTTCTCAACATTGGCAATATTTAGGACCTCTGTATTCTGCAGTTGAACTTGGAGAGAAGTGTTATGTTCCTGCTGGTCCCTAAGCTGACTTTCATACTCATTTCTCAATTCATGAATGTGAGATTCATGTTCTTCGTTAATTTTGACCAACTGCTCCTGAAGCTTCTTCAATTCTTCTTTCTTGATGTCTATCTCCTTATTCAGTGAAGTCACTGAATCATAATTGGCTCCAACAAATGCCCCCATTGCTGCAACAGTGTCTAATGCCTCCTGCTGAATGTCAGCAGACTTCTTTGCCCAAATTATTTGATTGGGGAGAGGCGCTTGGAGCATAATTGATCCCCTTCTTCTCTCGGTTCCTCTTTTCGCCACTGCTTTGGATGATTTACTGTAAAAGTATTCCCCAAGGGGAACCAGAGCATCATCTTCAGGATCAATTGTCAACTCAATTGAAGATGTGACAATATTGCATGTTGCCACTAATGGAGCTGTCTAGGTAAAAGTGGAATTAGGGATAAACATGGTGATTTGGGAGGTTGATGGAGAAGAAGGGGTGATTGCAGAAACTGATGGTACAAAAATTGGAGAAGTAGTCGAAGTGAAAACCTCAAGAAGGGAAGTAGGAGCAATGGTAAGTGATGGTTGCAGAGAAACAGTTGGAAACTGCATCTCAGTAACTATTGGTGGCAAGGTGACAGGTAGAACTGGAAAGATTGGATGTGAGGTAGTGATGCAGGTTAATGCAACAAATAATTCAGATATGGTGGATGGTGGTAGTGTAACCTCAACAGATGAGGTGAAAGGGAGTTCAACTAAAGTGAATGGGGATGAAGGAGTTGATGTAACAAAAGTGTTAATAAATTTAGGAAAATTAACCTCTGAAGTAGTATCATCCATCTCAATGCTATTCAACAAATCAACAATAGTCTGAGAGACCCCAGTGACTTCTTGTATGATAGGAACACGAGGAAGTATTTGATATTCTGCATCACTATCCTCAATGTTCAATGTAGGTATTTGAGATGCAGGGCTTGAATCTTCTATCTTTTGGATGGGGTGCTTGCATCAATCACCTGAGTATGAACCATTGCAGTCATGTGTGCCAGTTCCTTCTTCAGGTCATCAACTGACTGAATCAAAATCTTCTTGACTTGTTGAACCTCTTCCACTAAGCCTTTGCCTTTATCTGGGTAGGTCAACATTAAGGGAGTACTTTCCTTTTGTGCATATTTTTCTGCTTTGTCCCTTTTGTCCTGTTCCTCAAGAGATAGTTCCATTTTCCCATAACTCATAACTTTGGACTTGAGTTCCTGTTGATATTGAAGAATAAAGCTTTGTTCTTCTTTAGATTTATCCCTATTCAGGACTTCGGAAAACAAATTAGCTCCCTGGTAAATGGAATCATCATGGGTAGTCTCATGAGCATAGGTAGTCTTCATGTGTTCTTGGGAAAATTGGGAAGCCATGAATGCCTTGGGATCATGCATCCTTTCGGTAGATTTTACCAGCTTCAGTGAAGCAATTTGCTTCCCCAACACTCAACATGTGTTGAGTTCTAGATGACCATAGGTCCAAGGTTCAATGGAAATTTGGGCCATCCCTTCCTTTTAGGTCCAGTTAACTTGAGGAATACTCCATCTGTAACAGTTTGGTAAGCAATTTGTTCAAGCAACAATCTATCAGGGACTATCCTTGCTAGAAGATGAACTGTATTACTTCTCCAAACCCTGACATAGGAGAAGTATTCTCCTACATACCAATCACCAATGGCGGAGATGAGTGTTCTAGCATGAGCAGAGAAGGAAGGTGCATCTTGTTTGAATATATTGTGATAAATTGTTCCCAAGAAGTGGTCACACATGTCATATAGTAAAGGCACATAGTTGTTTTCCCATAATGTTGAACAATATATGTGAACTGGAGGAGCTGAAAGGGTCCAATTCCATCCCATGGAGGGGAACTGGCATGTTGAACAAAATACATCAATGATATAGGTTGAATAGAAGAAAGGAGGATTCTTTGAAGCCAGTGTTTTCTGATAACGCTCAATTGTTGTCTTCAACTTAGATGACATAATCGAAGCCCAATTAAATGATTCCCCTGTTGTGAGTACATGATGAGCCACAGGTGCCCATTCAGCTTTGAACATAGAACAATTTGGTAGGTCGTATATCTTGCAAAGCATGGCAGCTTATAAGAGAGAATAGGGTTCTTTAAACCATGAAATGGGGTAAGAGTTATCGGATTTGGGTATGAATTTAGATGGTTTGTTCATCCAGGACTTTATCATCTCATCAAAATTAAACCGGGTTTTCACCGAATCCAGGAAAGTCGCATTAAGCTATTGGGAAGTAGGCCTAAGGGCGTACAATCTAGTAAACACTTCAGGACGGAAATAAGCCACTTGGGAACCTGCACTATTGTTGAACGAATGGTCTTTGAGGTCTTCATGGTCAATTATCCATTTCACGGCATCTATCTATGGGAGAAGGGTTGGTCTAGCCGCTATAGGATGTAATTGGGAATCCCTAATTTTCTCATAAACGAACTGGTTTTCCTGGATTTCTGACAAGCCGTTGTTGTCAAAAATCGCATAAGCTCGTGACCAATCCAGCTGATAGGTTTCAGACACCCTATCACTGGTATCGACTAGAATTCCAAAGTTGGGGTCTTTATTTATCAGGTCTTTCTGGGCTATTTTGGAACGGGTATTTCTCGACATGGTGAAGGACTGGTAATTTATGATAAATAAAAATAAACCAATCAATAAAACAGTTTGAAAACAAATAAAATCCATAAACAACCTACGAAAAAAGTAGGAAAACCAACCTGTGCTGTCGAAAATGGAAGGAAAACAACCCTGGTAAATATCCACAGTAAAAATCCTTGTCGCGGGTGAAATTTTCGAAAATGAAAATGATAAAAGAAAATAAAAAATTTGAAATATTTATCAATTTACATGGGATGAAATCTAGATCGTATGATCAAACAAATCAATGGCTGATACCTAAAATGCGGGATGCGGAAGAAGAGTTGCGAAACTTTATTTTGGAATATATGTACATACTTTCCGCAATCCGCCATCTGCAATGTGGATTGCGGGTTGCGGAAAGACAACTCTAAACATTAATGAACCAAAATTTCCCACAATCTGCAATTGCGGGTTGAGGGTACGCAAATGACATAACTAAAAACAATGTTCTTTCTGCATTCCGCAATCCACAATTGCGGGTTGCGGGTTGCGGAAACACAAAGCACAGATTTATTTTCAAACACTTTTCGCAATCCACAATCCGCATTGTGGGTTGCAGAAACACAAAGTGCAAACTTATTTTTGGAACTCTTTCTGCAATCCGCAATCCACCTTTGAGGGTTGCGGGTTGTGGAAAGAATAATCCACTTTTGATCCGGGTCGTGTCCAGGAAGCACGAGGGGGGCAACAGTTTGACTGAATGAGTCAGCTCTATTATGGCGGAAGCTTAATAAACAGAATGAGCAAAAGCAAGATTATGCAACACAGATAAACACAATATGCACAGATAATATGCAGGAATGCGAATTGTCTTCTATTACTTGCAAAATAGATCAAAAACTGATGTATGTTACAATATTATACATGCTTATATAGAATTCTGAGATGCTTGGGTTCCTTCCCGTTAAGTTCAGTTACAAGGAATAAGTTAGAACGGTTTCAACAGTTCAACCATTACAGTCGACTGGAAGACAGAGAGACAGTCTGTCGAAGTTTGACAATCACTGATCGCATGTCGACACTGCTTTTCGATGTCACGAACTGTGAGGTTATTGAACATGTCAAAGGTGCAGAGTGTGTCGCAGTATGTCGAAGTCGAGACTCGTCAGAGTTGTGTCGAAATAGGAATCTCTCGAATTTTTCAAAGTCATGTCGAGTCGAAACTTGTCGAAGTTGTATCGACATCGATGACTTGAAAACTATGTTGCGGATCAGACCTCCTTCCTTAAGAAACAATCGACCCCATTGTTTGCTCGCGAAGGTGAGGAAACTTGTCGCTTATTTCAGTAATAGAGTACCACTTTCCTTGAGATGGGAGTTGGCCAGCTTTGGAAACCTCAAACAAGGGAATTGTGTTTGTCCTTGTAAGGCGTACTCGTCGTCCCATAATGGTGTCGAAAGGAAGAGGCTCCTGAACATCTGGATGGATGTCTTCGGGTTCTGTTGTTGATAAGTCGTTATGTTTCAACAAGGGTGCATGGTATGGTCGAAGTAGATCCACATTGAAGATAGGATGCAGACCTAGGCATGCAGGAATGTTGAGCTGGAAAGCGTTTTCGCCAATCTGTTGAAGAATACTATACGAACCATATCACAAGGGTTTTAAATTCTTGAAAGGACCAGTGAAGCGCTCCTTCTTAATATGTAGCCAGACCTTATCCCCAATTTGGAATGTATGAGGAATACGATGCTTGTCGTGTCGGCCCTTAGCTTTCTCATTTTCTCTATGCAACATATCCTATGCTTGCTTTTGGATGTCGCAAATCTATTCTCAAAACTTGACTACTTTATCAACTTCTCGCTGGTTGTCGTCGGTGTCGAAGTTCGGTTGTGTCGAGGAGATGAGGGTTGAAATCCGTAACAGATCTCAAATGGACTCTTTCCTGTAGAGTTGTGTTGAGCACAATTGTAGCTGTGCTGAATCTATGGAAGACTATCATCCCATGTGCGTCGATGCTTGTGATTGTACATGCGAAGCAGTTGTACTACAAGGCAATTTACAACTTTCGTCTGTTCGTCAGTCTGAGGATGGAAAGCTATCGACAATGAGAGTCGTGTGTCCAGCTGTTGCCAAAGGGTCTTCCAAAATATGCTGACGAATCTGGAATCTTGGTCGAAAATAATGGTTGTGGGTAAACAAAAGTGTTTCCAAACATGTGTAAAGAAGAGCGGAGCGGTATGCTGCACTGTCATAGTATTCTTACATGGTATGAGAATGGTCATCTTGGAAAATCGGTCGAATACTACTAATATTGTGTCATGTTGATGTTTTCTAGTAGGATAACCCGTCAAGTAGTCCATAGAAATAGATTCCCATGGTCGACTAGGAACTGGTGGTAGAGGTGTGTACAATCCCCGTCGTCTATTAGGTGGCTTAGCAATGGCGCAAACCATGCATGATCGAATGTACTTGTTGACATCGGATTTAAGTGTAGGCTAGAAGAAATAATTCTGCAGAATAGCAAGTGTCTTTGTTACTCCAAAGTGTCCTGCAGTCTTGCTGTAGTGTGTGTTCCAAATGAGCTGTTGTCGGTGCTCACCGGTTGATACACAAAGCTATCCAAGCTCACTGTCGTAGTCTGAGGTCGACGACTTGTTAGTCTGTAACTGTCGGTAGACTGCTGAGAAGTCATTGTCATGCTCATACAAATGTGGCCAAGTGGTTGTGTCTTATCCTTGCATACTCATCACTGTTAAAAGGAGAGTAATGGGTGGTCGACTGAGGCAATCGGCGACAGCATTAGCCTTACCTTTCTGATACTTAATCACCAAATCGAATTGCTATAGGTAATTAATCCACTTGAGTTGTCAGTTTTTCTGCAACTTTAATTGTGTCGGAGCGAACTGTAGAGGCTTGTGATCAGTGAGAATGATCGTTTCCTTGCCAAGGATGTAATTCCTCCATTGCTTGAGAGCTTGCACAATGGCGTACAGTTCTTTTTCATATGTCGAGTATATTCTAATTGTGTCATTAAAAGTATCGGAATGAAAAGCGACTGGCTGACCAGATTGAGTGTGACTGGCTGACCAGACTGAGTGATCACTGCGCCCAAGGAATAGTCTGATGCATCTATCTCAGTTTCAAAGGGTTGATGCAAATAAGGTAACACAAGTACTGGTGCAGTGCAGAGCTTGTGTTTGAGCTATTCAAAAGTTGCTTGTTGTGTTGCTGTCCACTGGAAGACAGTTTTCCTATTTCCCTTCGTCAACTGATTCAAAGGCTAGGCTATGTGACTGAAGCCTAGTATGAATCGTCGATAGAAATTCGTCAAACCAAGAAAAATTCTTAGTTCTTGAATGCTTATAGGAATGGGCAAATATTTTAGGATTTTTACTTTTTCTGGGTCAACATGAATTCCTGCAGAGTCAATTACATACTCCAAATATTTGATGTTGGTCATCGCAAAAGAGCAATTGTCCATGTTCAGATAGAGCCGATGTTGCTGGAGAGTGTCGAGGACTTGTCGAAGATGTCCGACATGTTCTTCCCATGATCAAATGAAAATAAATATATCGTTGAGATAGACAATAACCCATTTTCCGATGAAAGGTCCAAGAAGGTTATCCATATGTCGCATGAAGGTCGCGGGTGCGTTGGTTAAGCCGAAAGGCGTGACTAACCATTCGAACAATCCTTCCTTGGTTTTGAAAGCAATTTTCCACACATTTGAGGGCTTGATTGAAATCTGATGGTATCCCGACTTGAGGTCGAGCTTAGTAAAGAATTTAGCACCTTTTTAGACAGTCCATGAGCTTGTCTATCCGCGGAAGAGGGTATTGCTTCTTCACCGATATTTTTTTGAAAGCTTTGTAGTCGATGCACATGCGCCAAGTCCTGTATTTCTTCGGAACTAGGACGACTAGACTTCCACAAGGAGAGGAGCTAGGTCGGATATGACCTTTGTCGATTAATTCTTGGATTTGTCTGCGAATTTCTTAATTTTTGAGAATGGATCTTCTGTAAACAGATGCGTTAGGAAAAGAAGAACCAGGAACAAGTTCAATAAAGTGTTTTACCTGACAATGTTGAGGTACTCCTTCTAGAGCTTGAAAGAGGTTCTGGTACTCATCGAGAATATGATCGACTTGTTGCTTCTGTCGAGAGCTGCATTGGTCGGTGACTAGACTCGTTGTTGCAGTCTTCTTAGAATGTTGTGGCTTGATCATGATTAATGTGAACTTTTGAGCATGATTGATGAGATTCTTTCTCTGTTTAGCATATATCAGTCCGACCATTGGTGTAGATTGATGCTCTGGTATGCTGAACCATCAATTTTGAATTCGGACAATCACCTTCTGAGTCTGTGACTGATAACTTCCATGTCTATCCCAGAGGTAAGGTTTCCCAAAGAGGGATTTGTCTACGAAGAGTGGTTCCATGTCGCAAAGTACTTCATCTTTAAAAGGCTTTATGAAGTAGGTGAGTTTACATTGTCGAGTGATCCGTAGTTCTTGTCCATCCTTCATCCAATCGATGTTGTAAGGCTGAGGATGTAGAGTGGTAACAAGACCTAGTTTCTTCACAAGTTCTTCAGAAACGCATTTTTTCTGGCTCCTGTTGTCCACAATCAAATGCAATGGGTTGCTCTGGACCCATATTTGTGTATGGAACAGGCACTCTCGTTCCTCCTTGCCAACGATAGTTGAGGCTGCTGGAGTGGTCGAGGTCAAAAGGGTCATTGCGTATGGATCAGATTCTTCCACCGTCTTGTCCAACACATCAGAGGTCAACATTTTTGTCAAAGAAGCGTGCTTTCCCTTTATGCTTGGTTTCCATTTTGTTGGCATAGTGGAAAGCATCTGCAAGCGTATTGACAGTCAGAAATTTCATCTCCTGCTGGATGTACTGGGACAATCCGTTGATGTACTTCAGAACAAGAAATTTCTTCTTCTTGGACGCCAAGTCTAGCCATTAGTCGGTAGAACTCGTCGGTGTAACTTTGTACTGATTGATCTTTCCATTGCCTTAGCTGCTACCATTTCTTGTACTGCTACTCGAGGTATTTCGGTGGGTAAAATTCCTTTCAGATGTGTTCAATGAATTTATCCCATGTTTCGATGGGTTCTTCACTTTTCTCCATATTTGTCATCTCCCACTAGCAGTGCATGGAGGTTGACATATTTAAGGACGCAATAGTGACTTTTTCAGCTTCGGATAGTTGATTTACAACATAATAGGATTCCAATTGTTGCACCCAATTGTCGATGTATTCCGCTTTAATCTTACCTTCAAGATTCGGTATGTCCAAATTCATTTGCACCTTCAAAGGGCTGATTTTATTGGAGTGAGTTGTCATTGAGGATCCTCCAGATGTCGAAGCGAATCGCAAGAGAATCTCATTGAACTGGGAGAACATTTCAGTCTGTTGTCGAGCCATCGCTTGCTCAATAAGTTGTGTTGTCTCATCGGATGCATGTATATCATATGTTTCTTCTGTCATTTTGGGAGATCGTGTCTCCTTAGATTGTTGATATTGCGAGTGAGTTTGAACCGGCATAAGTGAAGTAACTTTGAGAGAAGTGTATACGCAGAAATTAAGTACAAACAAAACTGAGTACTCTGATACCAATGATCCGGGTCATGTACAGGAAGCATGAGGGGGACAACAGTTCGACTGAATGAGTCAGCTCTATTATGGTAGAAGCTTAATAAACATAATGAGCAAAAGAAGGATTATGCAACACAGATAAACACAATATGCACAAAAAATATGTAGGAATGCGAACTGTTCTTCTATTACTTGCAAAATAGATAAAAAAAATGATGTATGTTACAATATTATACATTCTTATATAGAATTTTGATACGCTTGGATGCCTGCCCATTACGTTCAGTTACAAGGAATAAATTAGAATGGTTTCAACAGTTCAACCGTTACACTCGACTGGAAGATAGAGAGACAGTTTGTCGAAGTTCGACAGTGGCTGGTCGCATGTCGACGTTGCTTGTAGATGTCGCGAACTGTGAGGTTGTTGAACATGTCGAAGGTGCAGAATGTGTCACATTATGTCGAAGTCGAGACTTGTCGGAGTTGTGTCGAAATCGGAATCCGTCAAAATTGTCGAAGTCATGTCGAGTCGAAAATTGTCGAAGTTGTATCGACATCGATGAGTTTCAAACTATGATGCGGATCAACTTTATTCAAAAATCATTCCAAAATCCGCAATCCGTAATTGTAGGTTGTGGGTTGCGGAAAGAAAAGCTTTCAAATCCAAAAAAGTAAGCTTCTGTAATCCGCATTGCGTATTGCGGGTTGTGGAAAGGACAAATTTTGAAGAAAATTCATGCTTTCCGCAACTCAAAAAAATCCATAGATTTTGAAGGGAAAATTTATTAACTAGATTGATTCATGAAAAAGGAATAAAATAAATGATCAACATCATGATACCCCAAAAATGAATAAGGAATTTATACATTACCTTAACAAATAAAAATTGGGGCTCCCATGTTTAATAAAAACATGGGATCTGTTGTACCTACAACAAATGGCGATTGGTTGGGCGAAGCAGTTATCTCTATAAAATTAATCCTTAGTTATGAGAGAGGTCTATCAGCTTAAAGGATGTTTCAACTCATTTCAAAAGGATCCTTTTTTTGCACTATAGGTTTTGGAGGGTTCTCTTGCTTGTTTTTGGAGGTAGAAGGTTGTTGAGATGAAGTGTCAGGGTTATATTTTAAAAAGAACATATCCTTTTCCACATGTATGGATTCATCAAAATCCTCCTGCAAGCTATCCTTGCATGCTTGTTTGACCCACATAGCAATAGGAATAGGTCAACCTTTAATGTAATAGGAAACCAAAAGTTCTTCCGTACGAAGAAAAATGATAGGAATCTTATTCTTTAAGTAAGAGAATCTTTGGTTATAATCTTTAACCCTTTCCTTGCCTTTAATTTTCATTGAAGAAAAATCTATGACCAAGTCCTCGGGGGTTTTTTCATCTCCAAATTTATGGATAAACATCTTTTCAAAGTCATCCCAGGAAGAAATGGATCAGGATTCTAGGTAAAAGTACCAAGTGGATGTTTTTCCCTCGAAGGTGTAAGGCAACAATCTACAAACTACATCTTCATGTATGACACTCCTAAGTCTGATGGCCTGCATGAAAGTTTTAATGTCGTCCAGTGCAGGTGACTTATCATTAGAATTAACTTAGGAAGCCACTTTTCAGGGTTCTTGGGGAGTCTATTTTTTTCTCCAACAATGAATACAACATCTTGGTCCAGCCAGGGTCTGTTTTGTCCTTCTTCCATTGGTGTGTCTTATGAAGAAGAGCTGGGGGATGACTCATTGTCTGATGACTCGTCATATGAGGATGATGATGATGAAGGAGGTGTTGGTGGTGGTCCACCTGTTGCAACGTTGAGATGATCTTATTCGTTTTCTTCGAATAATGAATCGAGGTTTAAATTAGGGAACAGTTGGTGGTGGGTGAATTGTGGTGTTCAATATTTTGGTCACCCGAATGTTGATTGTCTTGATTATTAGTCTGCAAATCGTTGATTTGATGATGTTGAATTGTTGCCAGCCCGATATTACTATCTTCTTCGATCCTCCGTTGTAATCGAGCAACACTATCGGAAGAACCTTTCAATAATTGTTCGAGTGTGAGGGGAACCCTAGTGGGTGATATAAAAACAATTTCAGCCCTTCTAGTTTCCTTCCCTATCACACAGGTAGCAGGAATCGTGGTTGGATCTTGCATTGGTTGTTTTGCAGATGTTGATTCCTGTGTGTGGATACGAGTAAGAACTAGTGTTCTTGTTGGAGGATGTCTATTGGTGTTTTGCTTAGGCATATCTTTCTCTTGTCCCTCCTTCTAGCGCCATTTGTTAAAGCCTCGGGTATGTAAGTGCTGGAATGTTGTCCAAGGCTAACAACAGAGGGTGCCAACCCAATCCAAAAGGCTTCAAACAACTCTACGCAAGAGCAGTTCTATCCCCAGATTGTTTGGTGTGGTTGACTCTCATGGATATAAGGCCTCTACTGGCACTTAAGTGGGTCGATCCTGATGGATTTGTCTTCTTGTGAAGGAAGATCAAAGGTTTTCTATCTCTAAAATTCAGTTTGCCTTAAAGGAAATCTAAACTGAGTTAGATATAAACTAAAGGAATGTGTTTTGATGTGTAGGATAACCTAATCTGAAAATTAATAAGTCTTTCACCAATTGAAAGACATGTGAAGTGGATCTTTAGTTATTAGCTTAAGACACAATCAAAAAATGAAAATTGAGTGATTGTAACTTAAGGGTTGAAGCACATGCACGATTATTCTGTTATACCATGCTAATTGAAAAATTGACATTAATCTTATAATATATGTTTATCATTTGTAGAAATAGATAAATGTTTTAAATAAATAAATTCATTTAAGGCATGAGACACATAGATCATAATTCAAGACAAATGTAAATTGTAGATCAATGTATTAATGATGATTGCAAAACAAAACAGTGTTCATTCATGAACTGGAGCAAAAATCAAAATCCATCAAACAAATTTGATAAATTAAAACAAAAGAGATAATAAGAGAAAACTAACTGTATATCAATAGGCCTGCAAAAATTACAAAGGCTTGAATGAAACAGAGTATCTCTAGTCCTCTTTCGATGATTTTCCTCCCCCCAACATTCCCTATGAGATCTATACCCCTTTAATAATAATTATAATAAACATACAAAGGGTGGACTTCCCATAAAACAGGGATTAAGAGATCAATCTGATCTAAGAATGGCCAAGGGAACCTTGCCACTTGTCCCAAACTTCTAACAACTCATCCACATCAGGATACTTAGCCAGCTCGAGTCATAACTAAGCATCACACCTGAAAGATTCAATCTCATTATTTTTTAATTTGTGCCAAGTATGTAGAAATATGTGGATCTTGGCCTCAAGACTGATAGGTTACTTGATGAATTTGTCAACTTCAGAAATATGTATGTGCTCGAGCTGCTGAATCTGTTCTTTGACTTGCACACACCTTCTATCCACTTGCTCAATCATCAGCTTTGGGGGACAAGCTTTCTCGATAAGATCCATAGTGGGAAACTATAGCATGACGATGATGTTGTCTGAAGCATACTATCTCCTGCTACAAATTGCTTGTGCCTTGCTAATTGTTTCTTCAACCATCTCATAAGCATTCTGCCAGGCATCCAGAGATATTCTTATTTTCCTGAACTTGAAGCTATCTAAGACTGGGATATCCTCAGGTTTGCCCTTGATATACCTTTGCCAATCAAAAATATCTTCAATGGCCTTGGAAGCTTGCTTCCTTTTATCAATTTGTTTCTCAAGAATAACAAAGAAGAGGCAGGTGCATTGGAAGTTTCATCTTTGAGCTGCTGTTCCAACACTGCTATCTTCTCAACATTGGCAATATTTAGGATCTTTGTGTTGGGCGGGGCCCAAGGTGGAGTATTTACACAAGTGCTAAAAAGTGCGCAAGATGCGTTGCGGCAGGACATGGGGGCAGTTTTGATAATTGTGCATGTCGAGCAACGGTAATAGTAAGGCAGGGTTGCGTAGAACGCAGATGCATAGGTATCGCGCAGGAGCTATTTTTGGTAGGAAATACCGGTAAAGGTCAGACGAGAAAGTGACCTATTTTGGGTAAGGGACAGGTGGAAGACGGACAAAAGGGACCTGTCAGAGAGAGTGGCGGCAAGTAGTTGAGAAGCTAGGCCACTACGTTGATGGTGACAGGCAGGAGGACTATGTAGAAAGGGACAGGCCATGAGGACTGCGACTGTCAGAAGAGCGTGTGAGCCATGAGTGGACTAGCTGGAGCAGGTTGTCAACGGTGACAGTTAGGCTGGCAGTTAGCCACGCCAGTTTTGTAAACCTAAGGGTTTTTCCTACGAATTGCAAAGACATGCCCACGGGCATGTTCTATAAATAAGGCATGATTTTGTATGGGAAAGGTTTGAACTCTTCATTGTTGGGTTAGTGAATACTGTTAGATCTTTTGAGCGTGAAGCTATTGTAAAGGCTCTGCAGCTGAGTGCGTAGAGACCTATCTGATAGAGAAGAGAGTCTGTAGCTGAGTGCGCAGACTAAGAATTGTTGTACCCTTCCCAAAAGACTAATTCAACAACAGTTCTTGTGGACGTATCCTCCATCCGGGGGGTGAACCATGTTAAATTCCATGTTAGGTGATTGTTGTGTGTTTGCAACTGTTCATTTGCTTGGTATGGATGTTTAATACTGTAGTTATCTTTTATGTGATTGCTTTTATATGTATTCGCTGCAAGAGTGATGGGAATAATATGTTAAGTAATACATGTGTGGATGAATGTTAAGTATTCAACACTTATAAGTCTGTGAATGTATGAATCTGTCGAATTAATCACATAATTAACGTTGAATTAGAGCGCAGCATTGGATCGCGCAGTATTGTATGTTTTATTCAATTGCATGCACCATAACGATAATAGTCTAAGTGTGTTGAATGGATAAAGAATGTTAAGTAAGATTGGTTAGAGTTAATCAAGTCCTTAGCAGTCCCGCGGTCTAGTTGACGCGCTGACCCGTTGCAATGCCGCAAGATAAGTTGTAGATAGCTTATCGTTGGGCCCCGGTAAGTACTCATTACCGCGTGGTCTTGGACGTGCGGGTGGCGCAATATCCTCTGCTTGTCGAAGTATCTGACGTGAAGTAAAAACTTCATGCATATGTCTAGCCACAGCAGTCCTTGTTGTGTTGCGCTACTCATCAGTCCCTTATACACTCGCATCACCAGGTTGTGGAAACTTGATTCTGCAACCACCCCCTCAGCTTCACATCGGGTGAGACCTCAGGCTGCATGCAGTTTGTTTCCGAAAGGGCCGGTGAATAGGGGTTTTGTTCGTTCCTTGAACCGCGAAGTACCTAGGTCTACATTGGAAACCTCTAGCTTAGTATCTACGCCAACAAATGGTTCCGTTGCTTGGCTAAGACCAATGATGCGATAGTGTTTTTGGAAAAGTAATGTGTGATGAAGAATACCAGTTCACGTTGGCTTCAAACAATTGGAATCCTGAAAAGAAAGAGATTTGGGATTGGTGTGATAAGATCGAAAGAGATTTTTCCAAGAAAGAGAACATACATCCACGTCGGTTGAACAGATATTTGTGGAAAGATATTCATGAGATATTCTAGGCTTCATTTGGAAATGAGTTGCACGAGTGGATATCGCGACTTGCGGAGAAGAAAACATTTTTTCAAGGAGGAGTAGCTACAGAGTGGACTCTAGAGCTCACAGCACAGCTCAAAGCAATAAATAGCCCACTGTCGTGAGCATTCGACTTCTGGGTTGATAGCATACTTGAAGGATTTGTAACAGAGTTTACTATAGATATGCTGAAATCCTACAGCCAAGCTGAAGCATACTTTTTTGAAGGATTCAGAGGTAGGTACCTGAACAATCTTAGTCTAAACATTAAAATGTTGTTAGCTAAGAAAGGTGTTTTAAGAATGCAGTAATATTTTTGAATCTGTCATGGTCAATAGCATTTTTAGTGACTCTGACGAAGAGACACATAATCTAAGAAGTGGAAAGAGATATAAGTTTAACAAAGAAAAGAACCCGGGAGGACCTGGAATCTGTGTGGATACCGAAATCCCATGTGACCTTAACAATCAGACTGCGTCGTCATCAGCCACCATCCACCCTATCACACCTTAGAATCCGTCGGTTGCAGAAACCATGCCACCCTTATCTTAGAACCCACCCGCTGTGAGCGTAGCGCAGCCCACCCCACAGAACGTCGATACTACTAGCACCGCAGGAGCAGGTGCTCAGGCCATCCCAACTCAGACTAGTCCAGTTCAGAATACCGAGTCTCAGAATATCCCGCAGAATACCATTAGTCTGAATATTCACTTTATTTTTTTTGCTTAGAACCCCCTGCAGAATCATAGCACTACTCAGGGTGGTACACAACCAGGAAGGAGAATGATAGATAACGATACAAAACTGCCGATATTCAAAGGAACAGGTCTAGAAGACCCTGATCAGCACTGGTTTCTATGTGAAGCCATATGGAGTGTAAAGAAGGTTCAGGATGATGCTGTGAAGAGAGCGTCGCTCATCACTACTTTCAGAGAGAGAGCATTGCATTGGTTTATGAAATATTCTCAGGCACAACCGAGAACCCTAACAGAAATCAAGGCTGCACTCGTAGCATAATTTAAGAAACTGAAATCCGAGTCAGAGTGCATAACAGAGCTAAAAGAAATTAAGTAGAAAGATACTGAAATGGTCTGGGAATTTGACCAAAAATTTAATACATTGTTAGACCAAGTGAGCTTTGTTATAGCTCTGCAAGAACACTAGGAACGGTTCATCGTTGTTCTATTTCCCCACATCAGACAACCACTGATGCAACAGAAGGTTGCGTCACAGGCAGAGGCCTTAGAGATTGCAATCAAGATGGAGGCTTCACCGATTGGAGAAAGTAGTTCTAGGATTTCACAGATCTAGAACCAGTTGACCACCTTAACATTAGAATTGCAAGGTATGAAGAATGGAAAAGAACAAAGATATGAACAGAGACGTGAAGTTTGGTGCACAGGATGCAAAGGAGAGGGCCACACTAGAGAACATTTCCCTCTATTTCAAGATTATCTTGACAGTGGTGCACCGAACCCAATGAATATCAATCACAACCAAGCACCATGGTGTGAAATTTGTAGATGTAGAGGACACCATCCTGAAGACTGTTATCTAATATAGAAATATGTAAAAACACCTAAAATATTATATTGCAATTTCTGTAAGTCAGTTGGACATGATGAATCCAACTGTTGCGCAAATGAGCTCATGAATGAAAGAAAGAGCGATATGGAAGCAATGCGAGGTGCCAGAATGTACCGTGTCCAAGAACAAAATCAGCCTAAATAAGAGAATGCCCACTATGATTAGGGTGGATATAGAGGCCGTGGTGGTGGATACCGCGGGAGAGGAAGAAATGTCGACCCGGCATAGGGGAGAGGCCGCGGCCAGGTAATTTGTTATAACTATGGATAGCCAGGCCATGCATCTCGAGATTGTACAAATCCATGCACTACGTGCAATTATTGTAAATCATTTGAACATGTTATTGAAGACTATCCTGTGCTAGAAGTAGAAATGCAAAAACGAAGGAGGACAGAACCACCGAATCCCAAACTTCAGTTGATCGCAGAAAAGAGCAGAACAGCTGATCCAAGTGTAAATGTGGTAACACGCAGTGGCACTGATACAGGAAGGGATGGAGGTGCAGAAGCTTCAACTTTGGGAATGCGCGATAATAAGTAGACTCCGGTTGAACCAGTATGGATCAGAAAATCCCCTGGGAGAAAACCAGGTTTGGACCTACAGAAAAATAAAGGAGCATTTACAGAAGTGCAGGATATCCTTAGAGATTCAACACCTCAGTTGACGAGAATCCCGCTGCGCAGTGAAGTACAATGAATAGAGGATATGCCAATAGCATATGATCAGACGAGCACTGCAACAGATATAGGGACCTCTATGGCGCAGTTCCTATGGAGCTACATGAAGTTATTAAAGAGCGCAGATGCTTTCATGGAATTTGAAAAACTACTCATCCAGTACGAGCCATGCAGTGAGAAGGGGGCTCCGCAGGGCGTAGTCCATAACATCAGGAGTCCCAAAAGAACACGGAGAGAAATGAGGTTAACTGCTTAGATTGGGGACTACGAGATGGATGAGATCATTCTTGATCTTGGATCCGAAGCAAATGTCTTGACCAAGCAGACATGGCATTAGATGGGAAAACCAAAGTTACAGTGTTCCCCTATACAGTTAAGAATGGTTAATGAGGGGATAGTTATACCTTTGGGGAGGTTACCCAACACTATTGTTGACATTGACGGAGTGCGCAGCTATGCCGATTTCGAAGTAATTGAAATTATGGATGATAGCCATCCTTATCTAGCGCTGCTAGGTATTGATTGGGAAATGACTAACTCCACCATTATCAATTTGAAGACCATGAAAATGATATTTGAAGGCAATGATATAAGGGTCATCACACCATTGGACCCCTCATAGGGCGAACGATATGTTGAACCGATTCAGGAGGAATTTAGAGCCCAAGACTTGGACCGTATTTACAAGATGACAACCAATGCTGCTGACTATATTAATCCAACTACGGATGGGACACTTAGCTGGCGCTGTGATAGCTCTTGTGTCTCAGACTTTGATGCAGGACTGGAAAACTGGCAAAGTAGATTGCATGAAGTATCTACTAGGAAATGCACGCGGATCACAAAGTCATTGTGCTAGATTGGAAAGGAGGGTGAACTGGATTATGAACTTGATTTCCACACCTTTATTTTCCATCTTACTTAATGGCTCCCCCTCTAGACTCTTACAGGCCTCTCGGGGTATTCGCCAAGGTGATCCCCTCTCACCCTTCCTCTTTATTTTAATGGCTGATGGGCTGAGTAGAATCCTGCAGAGCCAAGCGAGTGAAGGTAGTATCAGATGCCTTCAACTCCATGCTGGGTTGGATAAGCAAACACACCAACAATTTGTTGATGATACCATGTTAATGGGGCACCCTTTAGTCCAAGAATCGCGGGTCTTCAAACAATGCTTGAAGCTTTTTGCGGAGGCCTCGGGGCTCGAAGTCAATCCTAATAAGCCATAAGTGTTCTTCTTTAACACTGCTGGAATCACCCAACGTAATATTCTGAGGATTCTAGGCTTTGCGAAAGGATCTATCCCCTCTAAGTATTTGGGAGTTCCGCTAACGGAAGGCACCATTTGTAAGATTTCCTGGCAAGACTTGATTGATAGGACTCGGAGAAGGATGGCTAGCTGGACCCTCAGACCTTTAAATCTCCCTAGTCGTCTGATCCTGGTAAAGTCCGTTCTCCAAGCTATGTCGGTTTATCTCTTTTCCATGCTCTCTGCCCCAAAGTTGGTTCTAAAAGAAATAAGAATTATTCAGCGAAATTATCTGTGGGGAGGTAGGGAGGAAAAATCCAAGTTTTCCTTGGTGGGATTGGATAAGATCTGTAAACCCAGGGATAAAGGTGGATTGGGTATTAGAGATCTGAAGATTATAAGTGAATTCTATGGTTCCAAAATATGGTGTAGATGGTGCAATCATAAATCTGAACCCTGGGCACGTCTATGGCATGTGAAATATGCCACAGGTAGCTCATTGGGGAATCTGATCCGGTTCAACGAAGTGAGGAATGACTCCCATATTTGGTTAAAATATTTTGCAGGTAGAAAATTAGTGTAGAACTACAGCTTTTGGGAAGTTTATAATGGTGAATTAGCAAACTTTTGGGATGAATCATGGAATCAGTTCCCTAAACTGGGAGACAATCCAAGGTGGAAGGATATCAGGGCTCGGGGGATGGGGGTCGACGATAAACTCAAAATACGTGACTATTGGGAGGAGGTCCCGGTGGATGATCATAGGAAGTGGTTGGATTGTAGGTGGTTGGAAGGGCTAATTAATAATGAGGAGATAAGGGCCTTCGAAACCACGTTCCGTGAGTGATTCATCCACGTCAAAGTTGGTCCCAACAAGCTCCATTGGGGATACAATCAAAAAGGAATTTTCAGCATAAAGGAAGCTTATAAAATTAGAATCAATATCAACGAAGGGGATGAAAGTTTCTAGAAGAATATTTGGGGGTTAAAACCCTGGCCAAAAATTGCGTTTTTATTTTGGTTGGTTGTCTAGGGAAGGATCTTGACCAGCAAAAAATTTAAGGAGAAGAGGGATTCATGGTCCTTATCGCTGCCCCTTATGTCTCCTCTAGGCACTTATTGGACAACTGTACCTTCACATCCACACTGTGGGATCGTGGATCTATGATCTTTCGAAGAAGTGACCAGGTTAGAAATCACCCGGACCAGACCATAAGGAATGGAACTCTAATTCTTTCTCAAATCCGATCATATTGACTTTGTGGCTAATGTTCCCGGGGATGGTAATTTGGAATGTTTGGAAGGAGAGAAACCATCGTATCTTCAGGGATAAAAATCATGACGTAGAAGAAATATGGAGAAATTTGGCCAATAATATGAAAGAAACAATTAGAAGCATCACTTGGAGGGATAAGGACTGTGACCTTGCAGAGGGGGATCTTCCCATTGCTCTGGACTAGGGTTTAGGCCATGCTGATCTGGAGGGTCTTCGCATTAAACCCAAGATATGTTGTCCCTCCAGTTCCAATTTTTGGTCCCCTCCAACTCAGCAGGTCTTCAAAGTTAATTTCGATGGAGCCTCACGTGGAAATCCTAGAATGGCCGAATTTGGGGGTGTTTGCAGGAACGCTGTTGGCAGTATCCTAGAAGTTTTTATCAAGCATCTTCGCATCGACTCCCACAAATCGGCTGAGTTGGAAGGTCTCATTCAAGGCATTCAACTGGCGATCAATGAAGGCTGGTTCCCGACAATCCTAGAGGGGGATTCCCACATAATTATCCACATGGCCAAAAAGTTGGCTAATGGTCAATCCTCAACCAAAATTTCTACCAATTGGCATCTTTTGCACAGGCTGGAACATGTAAAAACCCTTCTCTCTAGTCATTATGTTATCAAGTTTAGCCATGTCAGACGGGAAGCAAACAAGGTTTCGGACCTTTTGGCCAACCAAGGGATTGCTGGAGGTGGGGCCCTCTCGGTTGGGCGCCCTGGAGGACTTCCGGCATGACACTTGGACCACGAATTGCCGCCACTTGCTAGCTCCGATCTTGAAAAATCCAGACAACAGGCTGATGGTGCCTCTCCACCTCGCAAATTCGATAGGGGGCGTTTGGGGAGGAGTAATGGATAGTCACATCAACGTGGGTTTCCACGTGAGGAATTCCACATATATACAGTTTAAATACCGATATCAGTACAAGAGAGTACAAGTTCAGGCAAGAATCGATCAAAAGGAATGCTCTGTATCTATCTCCTTATCTGGTAATCAGTATCCTTTTAATGATCGTTAATGGGGATGGTAGTTTCATGATTGTTAACTGGTATGAGATGAAGAATGACCGCAGCATTACAGGTGGACCGATATGGTTCTCTATGGCTATTTATAGTTGCGCAGGGGAGAGCCTTAATGGTATATTTTTTCTATGCTTCAGAGTCATCCCTCTTTGTTTGGGTGGTAAGAGTTATTGGGTGAGAGTTTGTGATAGAGCTTCTTTGGTTTGTCCTCCAGATAATTCAAGGGCCAGGGTGACGGCCCCTAAGCATAGTGCCTATTCTGAGACTGTTACGGGGTCTAGTTCTAGTAAGCTGCGGGATAAAGCAAAGTGTTATGCTGAGATGGGTAGTGTTCAGGGTCGGGTCACAAGGGCCCAATCTCGGGCCCAAGAGGTAGCTCTGTTCTTCCGTCAGCATATTCCATGTTTGGTCTGAGACTAGTTAGACCATATAGAGCAGCGGCTGTGGGACACTGCGTGGACCATTCCCATTGAGGACCTTCGTCAAGAGGTGGGGGATTGGGTGGTTGATCCGGGAACCACTGTCGGCAAAGCCTCTGCCTACGACCGTATGCTTATGATTTATTGGGTTATCAAGAATCTTCTGGCTCATGTCACTATGTATAACTATCATAAAAACCAGGGAGATGAGGAGCCGGTGCGCACTTGGAAGGCGCACAACGCCAATGCCAGATTGATGCATCTCAAGATTGACACTATTGCCAAGAAGATTGGCCTGACTTTCATCTACCGCGAGATGGATGAGGCTGAGTAGGATGTCCCTAGCACTCGTCGCGAGCAAGACACTGCAAAGAATCCACAGGTAGACAAGATAGAGGAGACAACTCAAAAAGGAAAATAGAAGGTGGAGGAGGGAAAAGGCGACGCAGCTGCTCCCTGATTCTGCCCTGCTGGTCCTGGGTGCTTTGGTGGCTTCTAGTTGCTCTTTCTTCCTTTATCGGTTTTATAGTATATTAAGGGTGGTTATTTTGGGTAGGCTGTATCTATATTTTTGGGGTTGGCATTGGGGCAAGTTTGTTTATGGCGCTCTGGTTGTTTTGTTAAGAATTTTGGCTAAGAATGATAGTGAACTGTAAGCCCATGGCTGCGCTGTATGCATTTTTTGTACTTGGTTTCAAAGCAGTAATATAGTTTTTATTTACAAAAAAAGAATGCACTTGAAATTCACTAGGAAAAAACAACCACCGCCATCTTTCTTAATATTTATTTATCTATTCCATATATTTTCCATTACATACTTTTTGTTCTACGTAGAAAAGTTAATGGCCATGTTTTTTAACCAATATAGATCCATCTTAATTTTGGTATGCATCGAAAGGAATTTCATCCCTCTCCCCTTAAAATAGATCTATAGTGATTATATATCATTTCAATTTTTTTATTTATATATATATTGTATTACAACTAATGTTATATTCCACATTAACAAATACTCTTTCTTCAGTACAATCTATACATAGTAAATAATTCACTTTAAGCCAATACATTTAATTACTAACTATTTAATAGGAAAAAACAATAATTTGAGAAAGAAAAACAATTTTATAATTACAATGATATAAAGTAAATAGCCAAACAATATATATATATCCATATTAGCATGTAACCTAGATATGTAATAGATCCATTTCTCATAAACAATATATATCTATATTAGAATGTAACTCCGATATGTAATAGATCCATTTCTGACTTCATTATTTCATCACTTTAAATGCTCAAGCTATATAGGAAGAAACTTGTGTTAATATCCTATTTTTTTAATAGGAAGAAAAACTAATTTGAAAAGGAAGAAATAATTTAATAATTATTTTGTTATAAAGTAAATAAATAAACAATACAGATGTAAATTAGTGGTAACTTATATATGTAATAGATCAATTTCTCACTTGATTATCTCATCACTTTGAATGCTCAAGAAACTAAGTAATATTGAATATTTATTGAAAAAACTTGTTAATGTTGAGATGTTTATCCTTCATATTTTCTGAATAAAGATAGAAAGATATCATGCTATATACTGTAGTTTTTCCTAATAGGAAAAAATATATATATACGAAACAATATATAATGTAGTTTTTAATAGGAATAAATAATTATAATTTGGAAAACTACTGAATGCACACATAAACCCTAGCTGTAGCAGGGTGATAAAAAATCCACTATGCAAAAGCGGTTGGATAGTACTTTGAGTGACACAACTATCCTACTAACGCCACCTTTTATTATTGAATTTCCCACATTTATCAACCAGGCAACTGGTTTACTGCTCTACTTTTTTGGGACACGGTATTACTGAATTTACCACTTAAAGGACTTCATTTCCCATCTCGATAGGCATACGCCATCTTCGCACTCTCCAATTTCCAATCTGTTGGTAAGACGTATAATTGATAACCGATAGGATACCCTTTCAAATATAGCAATCTCTACACCTCCCTTCCAGGTTTATTGGGAGATTTTACCAGGCCACCTTATAGCTCTCAAATTTATAACCTACTCCTTGATTTACCAAAATAATAGTACCCATGAAGTAAGCATTCCTCAAAAAAGTGTTTTCAAACGCATGTGAATGCTAAAAGTTCAAAAAATGGAGCCCCCAATCTATCAATGGTTTTAAAGACGCCAAGTGGTGAGTAGCATGCATGACACTAATAGGAATAAGGTAAATAAGTCATAATGGTACCCAAGTACGTCCCAAGTCAGCATGATTTAAGCAAGTGTTAGTTTGTTGTTGAATGGTCGTCCAATACTAAGTTAAAGTCTGTGAGGTGAGTCGGGAATGTAAGGTGAAAACAAGAAGTGGTTCGTTGTTCTAGGTCACACTACCTATTCATTCATTCATTTATTTATTGATTGATAAACTACATGAGAGGAGTTCCCACGGACTACAACAAGCATTCACCAGAGGGGTGGTCGCATGACCTATATCCCCATATAGAGCTTACCCCTACGGAACTAGAGTTCCGACCGGGACTCTCTTGGCCCAAGATAGGGAACTTGATACAATCATTACTTTCTAGTCACCATAATGCCACCCAAAAAATAGCTATGGAAATCATGATACCAGATGAAAAAGAGACCGAGTGAGTGTGTAAGCCAGTGGATTATAGCCAATACCCACATGCACATAGCCAGTTCTCTTTGTCTGATGGTCAGTGTTGCAATAGTTTCCAATAGTAGATCGTAGTTAATTTTTGATAGCCAGTTGGCATTACCGTGAGTACTTCTCTTTTATCATTGATGAGAACTAGTAATCTTAGTCCCGCAGTCTTAGTCTCCAGTAATAATCCTTTGGCATAATAGTACCCATCATATCCATCTTGTCATAGCCAATAGCCAATAGCCAATAGTCCTCCTTAGTTAATTTTTCATTAGTCCCCTTTAAGAGACACACTTCTAGAACCCACAGAGCTAGACCCTATGGGGTTGAACATACGGAACAAAGGAAGTTTCACTAGTCATTTCCCCATAGTATATGCCTTAAGGTCAGTTTCGAGAGATGGTCAAAGATTCTCCTCATCAGGGGTACTCAATGAATATTTTTATTACTAAATATTGGCATTTTAGAATATTTCTCTATGATAGGTTGCATGGAATTGATTGATTTTCCGTTAGCCGCTAGTTACTGTAATACCCCCAATTCGACCCTTAGGATGTAATGTGTACTTGTGATTTATGTTTCCCTAGCGTGGAGCTCAAGGCCAAGGCCCCGCTAGTGAAAGCCCGAATTGGATTTAAAGGGCAAGTATTTGATATTTTGATACCATGTGCTCTTAAGCCATGGAAATTGTAATAGGATGTAAATTAGACATCATGTAATAAAATACCAAAGCTGGCTACGGAGGCAACGCATGAGAAGGGGCCACGTGTATCCACTAGGGAGTGGTGAGGGGGCTATGGGAGTGACCCATAGGTTTCCATTTGTCATTATGTGAACCCATTGACTTCCTTAGGTGACATTAATGCCAATTGTAAGGAAGTGGTTGAGATTTCAGCCCATGACTTTGATGGAGTATGGGCAGCCCTGAAATTCGTATGGGAAGGTATGGGCTCTTTTGACTTGTCCCACAAGTCACTCTACATCTTGGGGGTTTCTCCATCCTTATCCCCATTCCATTGTGGAAGTATGGGACATCTTTGCCCACCCAAAACGAGCTCCCAACAGGGAGAAAATCAGAAAATCGCGACTGTGAGAGAACCCACGTTTTGGGAAGCCAAAAACGTCCCGATTTGGTATTGGATAGAGAAATCCAATGGGGGATCCATTGGTAGGAACCTTGGGGCGAATTTGGGAGCAATAGCTACCCCAAAATCCATGGGAAAGCCCAGTTTAAATTGCCCAGAAAATCGGTGACGGATTTGGGTTAATTGCTGAACAAAGCTGTGAGAAATCCAAGTGTGGATGTTCGAATGGAGGTTGGGATCGTTTGAGTCTAGCTTGATGTGTACCTAGCTCTGGGATTGAGCTCAGTGGACTAGCATCCTCCTCCATCTCCTATTGCATGCTTGAAAAATCCAACTGTGTGTTGGCTTAGCATGGTTGTCTGAGTGAAACCTTGACTGCGAGTGAGCCATCTAGTTCCTCCTTAGTGGATACACAGCCCAGCTCGGGGGTGATCTCTCAGCTGAAAGAATACAGGCTGAACAGAGATCTATGGTTGGGTGGAACGTTGCTCTCACGTAGCCAGTTGTTTGGGCCATTATAATTCAAGATAAGTATTCTTGATGTTAATTCTATGCCCTGCAAGCATTTTAAATAATGATTGTTGTTTATATGTTGAATGCATGATAAAAACTGTGTGCATATGTATTGTTAATTCCGCTGTGTTTATATTGAATTGAATCTGCATAGAGAAGTTTTAAAATGTTAGTTATTTAGGTGCAAAAATATTGGGGCTAATCTTACCAAAAGCCCGGTATGTTGTTAATGTTTCCTTCCCTGTTGTTCTATGGGGAAGGGGACGTTACAGTTACAGACAGTCATAGGCATGTATACATAGTTGCATATAGATCATATACATATTACCATAGAGAATACAGTGTCTATTGTCTGAATGTCTCCTTGTTTATGGGGTGATTCTTTCTTTATGCTATGCAAAGGCACAGAGTAAAAAATTATCTAATAGAAATATAGCTTGTTAGCTCTTGGAATGGAAGGTAAGGCTCTTACAGGAATAGCTACTGGAGTGGGGTGGCCACACTCTCTGGCTAGTGCGGTTGGGTACCCGATTAGGAAAGGAGGGATTTAGCTTATCAGGATAAGATAGAAGAATATAATAGTAGGCATGAAGAGGGAGATATAATAATTAATGCTTCCATCCAATTAATCAATCCAACAATCGATCATGGAGGGCATGGGGATAAATAAATTCCTCATTGAATCAATCATGCAACCATTCCATGCCTCAAGAAATAAGATTTAAATGCCATGCTAGTTCGTGAATAAATTCCAAAAACCTCTCCTTTTAGTCGAGCAGCTCTGGTTGGGTGGGAATAGATAAATTGAGCTCATTGATGTGTTTTTTCCTATATAAAACCCTTGTTTAGAGGGTTTCCAAGTCAATATTCCCCATCGAGGTTTTGAACTTGCATTTTAATTAATCAAAATCATCGTTGATTTCCAGTATTCCAGGTGATCCCTTCCACTAAGGAAGACCAGGGGAGGCGGCATAAGATGTTGGGGTATCCACCTTTTAATATGGGCTACATTGTTGAAGTTTTTAATTGTCCATGTTGTAATTCCCACCCAACCATTGTGGGTCCCAAATAAATGGAGGGTAAATTCACTAATGAAAAGTGGTGTATGCCTTGGTGTGATAGATAGTGCTTTCTATTGAGGTGAGAAAGAAACCAACCTTTATTCCTTCATTGGGCCAGGCTCATTAGTACATGACTCTCTTGATTGGTACTTCATGGTAGGATGGTTTCCATAACTCTTTTCTTTATTTCTTTCTGTAAACGGAAAAGTGTGATTCAAAGAGTGTATGAGGAGTAAAAGAGCATATGACGAGTCACGGAGCGTATGAGAACGTATGATGGATGGATGAATCACAGAGATGAGTCAAGGGTGGACTATAAGTGATTATATAACGTGCTAGAAGGGAAATTTAAATGGTTTTCAATATTCACTTTAGCTTCTTTGCTCAACTTCTTCTCTTAATTTCTCTTCTTTAAGTAACTATTCATGAGCGATAATAACTTGTTGGTTGTACCTTTCTTATAGAGAGTAAAACGCAGAGGAAAATTGATAGGGATTGATGGATTGATTCACCTCCCTCATAGATTATTATTGATCACGTGTATACTTTTACCAATCATCATTTGAAGGGATGACGCATACTTTCTGTCACCAACATGTTTCATTGTCGAGAGAATATCCTTATGGCTTACTTATTAAATGAATTGACTCATTCTTTATTTTCAAGTAAGACCACGACCATAAGGAATATTGTAAGAACCATAAGGTGGATTTAGGTCATATAGGGCAGTATCTAGTAAGGAAGAATTAGGTAATTCAAGACCCTAAATAAGACTCTGATAATGTAACATCCCCATCCCTCAATCCGGCTAGTAGGAGGGGACATTACCTGAATCGAGGCCTTTAAATTTCTCCCATAAAAAGAATTACAAATTTATATTGCTAAAATGCATGTGCAGACATGAAAATAAAACACACAGCATAATGAACTAAGTCCACACACACAACATGCAATTTACAAGCATAATTATCACATGAATACAAATAAAAATCATGGCACATAAAATACATAAGAATACTTATAGTTAAACAAAGAAGATCCAAGCAACTTGTTGTGTAAGAGCAATTTTCCACCCATCCATAGGCTTTCTATCTGGCATATACTCTCCTTGCTGAGAGGCCACCCCCAAGCTGGCCTATGAGGTGACTAGGGCGAAGGAAACACCTACAGGATTCTCTGTCTCATCCCACAACCCATTCTACTCACTATGCTCAACCAAAATATCCAACAGATCTCTATAGGGGTCTCACTAAACCACCAAAGACATGGCACTCCTTCACATCTGCCCCACACAACAAAAGGAATGGATTTCCCTTCACTAATCCATAGCTCCCTTAGGAATCCAACCCTTATAGTGCGTACTAGTGTGTCCAGTAAGATCCCAACATGTTTTATGATATTGGAAAACCTCCTGCAACATTAATCCATGGCTTCTCAAGCATCCAACAATAGCAGTTGAGTAAGGGTTCCTAGATTTCTCAACCTCCATGCTCACCTACAACCATCTATTTCCCCTTCCAAAAAATGTAAATATGTCTTCAAAATCAAATTTCTGGGTTAACACAATCTGGTAACGGACATGAACAGTAGTGGAAACTCTGCGTAGTGAAGGAACATGCGTGAGAGAATGAGAAAATCCTCAAAAGAGTGTTGAATCCAAGGGATATGAGGTAAGGGTGAAAATACAATTGACATAGCTTTTGACCATAGAAGAAATAGGACTGTTGACAACTCAGATAACAGTCACAACCACCATGCTCCAATAACTACATGAAGTGACTTTCCCCACCAACCTCACACATGCATTCAATGATTGGGTTTAATGGTAAAGAGAGGGTAATTGGCTCATTTAAGACACATGGCCAATTTTGGATGAGTTATAAGGTTTACACTTGGAAGCATAGGACTTAGTTTTCCCCATAGACCCCCATTTATATTTCCCTCTGGTGGAATCATAACCCCGCTACTGCTGTTTACACAGCCACCGTTGACCATTTTATTGATTTCCAACATAATCTTTACATACATTTCGAATTGGCATGATAAGACAATTATATGGTCCAAATAAAAATATATACATCATACATGCCTAGGAATTCACTAGTTGGGCCTTGCCCTTGAGCTCAACACTAGGAATCCATACTATCATATTTACATCATTTACATCATTTTGAGTAAATACATTCCAATTCAAAATTGGGGGTATTACAATCCCCTCCCCCTTGGAATAACATTGTCCTTAGTGTTTTCTCAAAATCAGAACAAAAATGGGTATGACTCTTTCATGGCATCCTCCAACTCCCACATAGCCTCATCGGCACCGAAGTGCTTCCATTACACATTTACCTGCCTGATGGCTCAATTCTAGAGCACTGTTACCTTCCTGTCTAAGATGCATAGTGGCTCGGTTTGGAACTCTCCCTCCAGTTCCACATGAATCACATCCCAATCAATCACATGGTTACGATCATGTAGATATTTCTTAAGTAAAAAAACATGGAAAACATTATGATCTATAGTGTTAGCATGCAACGCAATTCTATATGCAACTAGCCCTATTCTTTCAAGCACTTCAAATGGCCCACAATATCTTGGTAACATCTTGGCACAAATTCCAAGCTTCAAGGAACTCTTCCTTGGCCTCACTCTAAGGTAAATATGATCCCCCAACAATGAATTCTCTATGCATTCTATTCTTATCTGCAAATATTTTCTACCTATCTTGGGTTGCCTTTAAATTTTGCCTAATTTTTGCAACCTTTTGTTTCATTTCCTTAAGCAATTCTGGACAAATTACAATTATGTTCATTGGATTATCCCATGTCTCTGGTGTCTTTCACTTTCTATCATATAAAAATTTAAATGGACTCATTCTCAACGAAGCTTGCTACCCATTATTTTATGCAAACTCTACCAAGTGTAAATAAGCTTCCCACTTGGATGGTTTGTCCATCACATACATGCAAAGCATGTCCTCAAGAATCTGATTTAATATTTTTGTTTGCCCATCTCTTTGTGGATAGTAGGCAGTGCTAAAGTTCAACTGTGTTCCCAAGTATGCAAAAAGACTTTTCCAAAAATTTGAAGTAAATTTGGTATCCTTGTCTGAAATTATTGCCTTAGGCAATCCATGCAATCTGAAAATTTCCTTCATAAAAATATTTGCAATGGCATATGTTTTATATGTGGATTTAACTGGAATAAACTATGTTGTTTTGACAATTTATCCACCATAACCATGATAGAATCATGTTGTTTCACAGTCATTGGAAAACCTGTAGTAAAATCCATGGAAATTATTTCCCATTTCCATTCTGGAATTGGAAAAGGATGCAACAAACCCGCTGGGTGTTGATGCTCAACTTTCACTTGTTGACATTTCATACATTTTGAAATATACTCAACAATATATTTCTTCATCCCTGGCCAAAAATATTGTTTCCTAGCTGTAGCAATTGTTATTTGATATCATGGGTGAGAGAAATAGGGAATTTATGGATTTCATCTATAACAATTCTCCTTATGTCTGCCACATTTGGGATATAGATTCTATTTTTATAAACAAGAAATCCATCATGTTCCAAATGATACCCTTCATACCTCTTTTTAAAATTCTGATGTTGCAATTTTTCGTTTATTTGCACATACAATTCATCTTCAGCAAGGTAATTAACAATTTGTTATCTTAAATCTGATATGCATGTTGTGATGGTTGCCACATGCATTTCATGCACATTTCTGTTAACTACATTAGCCACTTTATTTTCTTTTCCTTTTATGTGTTTGATTTCCAAATCAAAATCACATAAAAATTCCAACCATCTAGCTTTCCTGGCATTTAATGTTGCTTGCTCAAATAAATATTCCAGACCACAATTATCTATCATCAACTCAAATTTTCTGCCCATTAAATAGTTTCTCCACATTTTTAAAGCATGAGCTATGGTTGTAAGTTCCATATCATGTGTGGCATAATTCTTTTCATGCTCCTCCAATTTTCTAGACTCATAACAGACCACATGATTTTCTTGCATAAGAACTCCTCCAAGTCCTTGTTTACATGCATCTGTACACACAACAAATTCTTTTTATGGGTCTGCAATTTTCAAAATTGGAGCACTTGTGAGAAGCTTCTTCAATAGCTAGAAGCTTTCTTCACATTTATGGGTCCATTCAAATTTCATTCCCTTCATTTGCAATGAAGTGATTCGGTGTGCAACCTTAGAGAATCCTTTAATGAATCTTCTATAGTAACCAACAAGAACCATAAAAGATCTCACATATGTCACATTCTTTGGAGTTGGCCAATTCATAATGGCTTCAATCTTTTCTGGGTCCACTGATATTCCTTCATCTTAAATAATGTGACCCAAATAATGAATTTTATTTTTATAAACGTCACATTTACTTAGCTTTGCATACAACTTATGTTCCCTTAGTAATTTCAAAGCCATTCTCAATTGTTCTTCATGATCCTCTTCATTCTTAGAGTAAATAAGAATGTCATCTTGAAAAACAAGAACAAACTTGTCCAAATATTTGTGGAAAATGCTATTCATGAGACACGTGAAGGTAGTTGGTGCAATAGTGAGACCAAATGGAACCACTACAAATTCATAGTGTCCATTCCTTGTTCTAAAGTCTATCTTGTGAATATTTTCTTCTTTGATATTTAATTGATGGTAACCAAACTCAAGTCTATCTTTGAAAATACTCTAGCCCCTCTCATTTGATCAAAGAGATCATCAATTCGAGGAAATTGGTGCTTTTTCTTCACTATCACTTTATTCAACTGCCTATAATCAATACATAACCTGAGTGTACCATCGTTCTTCTTTACGAATAGTACTTGTCCTCCCCATGGAGACACACCTGGCCTTATGTACTTCTTTTCCAACAATTCTTGCAATTGCATTTTCAACTCTAATAATTCTAGTGTGCTCATTCTGTAAGGTGTATTAGACACCAGTGCAACTCATGGCACACTATCAATTGTGAAATCAATGTCCCTCTTAGGACGAAGTCCTGGCACTTCATCTGGAAACACATCCTTGAATTCTTGTAGCACATGATAGTCCTCCAATTTTGGAATTTCATTTTCTGATTTGTCCAATATATGGGCTACATGCAATTCACAACCTTTCCTACAAAACTTCTTCAGCTGCATTATTGAAATATGCCTAACACAAATTTTCTTTGTAAATCCTTTTACCACCCTTGGGTTTCCTTCATCATCAATGCACTCAGAACTCTTGTTGTAGCAGTCTAGTTTAACTCTGTGTGCTTCCAACCAATCCATTCCAATGAAAATGTCATATGAACCAAGTGGTAAAATGTTTAGATTTGCACAAGTGGATAGTCCATCCATCTCTAATGGACATTTCTCCACCAATTCGCTAACTTTTCTCTTGGTTCCTATGGCTAGTTGGACCAACCATGATTTACTATGCTCGGTTTTCTTAAAAGCACAAATCTCAACAATTTTAGGATTGATATAACTGTGAGTATATCCAGGGTCAATCAAAATACAAATAGATTGCTTATGTATCTTACCTTCAATCTCAACCACAGTTGATTGATGATCTGCTTGGCAGTCTCCTAGTGCAGCATAAATCCTAGAGATGGTCCTTGCCACTTGACCCACAGTTTCAGCTTCTTGAATGTTGTGAACTTGCTTTCCACTCTCATTCTGATGTGGACAATTTCTAAGTGAATCATCGTCTCCATATCCCCAACATTGAAGTGTTTCTCTTATCTTGTCTCCCATAATCTTAGTTGGATTTGTCACAACTTGTGGTGGTTTCCTTGTCTAATTTATGAAATGAGGAGGCTTAAACCCCTTCTTCCTTTCCTCAAACCTCTCATTCTTCTTGTCCTTCCATGCCTTATGGAAATCTGGCTTTCTTTTTGCTTGTTCATAACACTACTTAGCCTTTCTTATGGTCTCATCTAGAGTTTGAGTCTCATCAAACTCAATTCTGTTTTTGTAGGATTGAGGAATCCCACGTAGAAAACGTTGAATTTTGACTTTATCATCCCTAATATACTTGACATAACTCATCAGCTCCAAGAATTTATTTGCATATTCTTCCATATTCATTTGTCCCAAATTCAACTCATGGAATTCTTTAATTTTTCCATCATAATATTGATCAGAGAGGTACTTTTACTTGAATTGTTTCTTGAATTGCTTCCACACTATATTCCTTTCATTTATCTTCTTCACTTGCCTAAGGTGATCCCGCCATATAGATTCTCTCCTATTCATATTGAATATATCCACTCGTTCTTTCATATTTCCTGAGTAGTATTGGACTTGGAAATACTTTGTCATCCCAATAAGCCAAGCCTCAGCTTCTTGACCACATTCTATCTCACCATCAAATGTGGGAGGCTTGGCCTTCCTAAATTCTTCATGTGATTTTTTCTTTGAAGGCCTCTTCATGTTCTTCCTATGATATGAAGAGATTGATCCTTCAATGGAATCCTGAGAGTCAGATGACTCACTAGAAGAGATTTCTGGATTATATGACCTTCCTCTAGAAATCCTTCTTTAACTATGGGACCTCTTGTGAGAATGCCTCCTTGAACTACTCCCACTCTTCTCCTGATTTTCAGAATGATGTCCATAGTTAATCTTTCTCTGGATGTCTGTCAGACTTTGGAGCATGGATGCATTCAACTAATTCTTCTCTTATTGATCTCTAAGATGCCTCTCATTGTCTACTCTATAACTTTGCTTCTCCACCCTTAGGCTCCTCATGATTTCAAAAATGTCTGGGAGAGTCACTTGGTTTCTCCTACCATTGGATTATGTCTCTTCATTCTCAATTTGAATATTCTCTCCCATTGCATATGCCTCAACTTCATAAGGATCTTGTGCATCATCCATGTTCATGACCTTCTTGACCCAACCAAGATCAGATGTTTCTCTACTCACTAGTACAAAATGAGAGATAAGTGACCCAAAAAATTACCAAAATCTGCATATAAATGACCACTTTTGATTTGGATATCATTGGTGGTTGATTTCTGGTCTCTTATCATGCGACCAAAAATGTGGTCGTATTTAGTTTGGTCATTTATAGCTTGTCTTGTGGTCATCAATTTGGTCATATTTATGGTCATTAATTTCGTCATATATTTGGTCATTAATTGTCACAATTAATTACCAAATATACTACCAAATTAATGACAAAAAATATGACCAAATTGATGACCACAAGACAAGCTATTCCAAAATTAGCCACCAAAACTACCATTTGGTCATTTATATGTGAATTGTGGTCATTTTTTGGTTGCTTATCTCTCATTTTTTGGTCACTTATCTCCCATTTTTTGTTCACTAATTTAGTCATTTTTAATCAATATTATAGTATCATTAGGGAACGAAGGAATCGAACCACCAACCTCTTGCTTGTAAGGCAGACACTCTTCCATTGAGCTAGCACCCTTTAATAATTTGAGAACCTAACTTACAGAGTCCTCTATAATGGTAAAAAGGATTAATACATGCCTTTGAGTATCTAATGGATGGCAAATGATGATGCAAATAAAAAAAGGTAGCACACTATTGTTGTTTTCCTTTTGAATCTCTCTCTAAAATCACTTGGGTAAGAGTCAAGACAAGCGATAGGAAGTAAAAAATGGGCTTGAAAATTAAAAGTGGCATACCAATGTCCTCTTTCTAATATTGGTGCAGAATGGCTTGGCTGGGAAGGGCTTGATTCGAGAGTACTCAATGACTTTGACAGTTTTTTTAGTTATGTTACGAAAAAATATTTCATGATCTCCACCTAATTCTCCTCCATTCATCCATTTATAGTCAGTAAAAAATCATGCTTTATTTCATCATATCAATTTCTATGTTACACATTTTGGTGAATCGCGTTAGACATTTATAACGGTGTACATGAATAATTAATGGAAGAAGAAAAACCAAACAAAAAACTAACAAAGTAGCAACACTACTATCTTACCTACTAGGCTACTACTAACAAGCAAGAAAACTATTTTTTAGGATTAAGAAGGGCATTAAGAACAATACATTGGAGTGCATGATTTAAAACAGCAAAACACCCTTCTCCTCAAGCAGGTAACCATGAATGATTAACATCATATGATATAGAGCAAATGAAAAAAAAAAATCTTATTACCTAGGTGACTCTAAAATAAGGAAATTTTGATATTTGTCTTGGGAATTTAGGGACATTCTTTTGAGAAAGCTTGCTTATCCAATTCTGATGGAACCCTAAAGTTTCCTATCCTGGTAGCTTAGGAAGTGTTAGCTTAAATTTGGACGATGGACTTGTAGAAATAATTTTAATTTATGTTTTTATTATAATGCAATTAAACAGACAAAAGTAAATACTCAAAGCTCTATCTTAATGTAGATATACCTCATCCCCATTATTTTGTTGTAAATTTTCATACTTTTGAAAGGCCTCTAGTGAGAAAGTCTTGTAAATCACCAAAAGAATTCAATATTACAAATTGCTAAGATTTCAAAGACCATTTCAAATCTATACAAAATTTCAAAATTTTCATAGATAAAATAATATGGGAAAATACCTAATTGACTTATCCAAGCTCAACCATGAAGAACTTGCAGGGTATTGTATGTTATATTTGTGTGCTTTCAAGGATTTTAGATAGTTTTTTTGAACAATATTCTCTTTCACTTTTTTGTCTTCATAAAATATTTACAAGTTAGTAACACACTAGCTCTATTGAGTAGGTTGTGAATGTATTTCTCTATAAATTTTACATAAAATAGAATGGAATTATTTTCATTGTTTGAAAGAGATCTATGCATTAGACAATGCCATCCACCATTTTCATTCTTTATTATACTCTCAGTCATGTTTTGTCCCATTGATCTTTGGTTTGCTTCAAGCATGCACCATTTTAAGAAAGTCATGAATTCGAGTACCTGCAAACCTTTTTCCTGATGATATTTGATTTATTTCTCTTTAATGGTTTCACTTCCTATTATCCTGTTGATTCCTTGAGAATCGTAGCATCAATTAGCAATGGATTCTCCCCAGTAAGAAAGCCCAATTAGATCGCTCACCATTTGGTGTGGGGAATCCATCCGGTTAACGGCCCGACTACCGTGTAAGATTTAAATATTTGTTTTCCTTTTACTGGTTGCGACCCAATCCACCATTTATATATTTTTTTTATTTTTAAAGATGAGATGCAAGTGTTGTAATCTAAATGCAAACTGTTAAACAAATCTAATCTAAAACTGTTTAAGCAAATTTAATCTCTCCTCATAAGGATCAAATTTAAAGAATGAGTAATAAACTGGAAATGCAACCAGGAACTTCATAGGTAGTTGTTAAATTGAATGAAAGCATTTACAGCAGAAAATTAAAGATTATCAAAGATAGCCTTGATAGAGATAAACATTATATTACCATTTTACACAGAAATTTTGCGTAGGAGAGTGAAAGCATTCATAGCAAAGAAATAATTCAAATGGTTAAGAATGATCTCACAGCCCATGTGTGAATAATGCAGAAGTAATTTGGCCAGTCATTCAAACATTCCCATAACAAAACTCCTTGCAGGATTCCTTTAGGAAAAATAGAGCTTTCTTTATTGATGTAGTAAAATAGTTCACGTACAGCATAAGTCCATCCTTTCACTTGCGAAATGTCCCTATTCATCTCTTCTATTCCTATATTTATAGATTTTACAAAACTTGTCTCTTCTAAAAATCAAACGCTAGGGGGACACAAAAGTTTGTCCTCTAGTGCCTAAAGAGACAAAAGACATTTCCAGCTGTTTTTTTTTTAAACATATTTATACAATAAACAAATTCCAACTGTCTTTTCTCAGAAATACAATAAAACAGATTAAGCTCCAGATGGTCCCGCTACTTCATCTGATTTCTCTACCTCTGCTGACTTGTTCTCTCCAGCGGGCCCACCTACTTATGCTGGTTTGTCCAACCCTTTAATATAACTGGCCCACTGGTTGATCTCTCTCAGAATGGTATTTCCCCTCCCAGAGATTATCACTTTCAATGCTATTTCATGTTTGTGCAAATCTGACTTGACACTTGTTTCTCCTGCTATAGACGCCTAAGCAATCTCTTCTAGGAAATAAGCGTGGACAACAGTCTTCCCAATGAACTGGTGGATCTCCTTCGAGTTTATCGCCTCTGTATTCTTCAAATATTATAATTCTACATTCAAGTTACCCTGCAGTTCTACTAGACGTTGTTCTCTCTCAGGAAACTCATAAATGGTCTAAGGTAAATTCATGTGACATTTATCGTGGGTTTCCCGGATCTTGGAGTAGAAATTGTGGCATTTTTTTATGGTTTTCTGGATCTCAAGACTTAACTTGGTACCACAATCCCTGCAAAACTCGAGGACTCTTGTATCTATGTCCAATTCCTCAGCGGTTTTAACACGCAGGTTTGAGGGGAATCTAGATCTCCCTTTCCTCCATTCAAATTTTTCCTTTATTTCTACTACGCGATGAACATACTTATTCTTCATATTAAGATCCTCAACCTCAATGGCTGTCATCCTTGTTATCATTTCCTTCATCCTGCAGACATATTCATAAATCAATACTAGCGATTGATGAGTCTTTTCTTTCATGTCGCAGGCTTGTTTGTAAAACGTAGCTAGATCCTCCTTCTTTTCATTTACCTCCTTGAGTTGTTCTAATAGTTATTCCTTTTCTTGCATCAACCTTTCAAACTGAGGCTTGAAGAATTCAATTTGTTGAACACTGTTGGCTTCATGATTTTCCAATTCTGTTACGCGAGCCTTTAAGTCCTTTTGCTCGCCTTCTGAGATTGCTAGCTGCATTTCTAGTGTATTCTTTTCATTTTTTGAGCTGGAGAATTTGCAAAGTTGTTTCTTCCTTCTCTTCCTAAATCTCTTTGTACTTCAACCTTAATTCATTTCCTTGTAACACCTATTTCTGCATCTTACCTTCTATTTTGAAACATAGTTCCCTGTACTTCTTAACATCTTCAACCAGATGATCAACATTATCTTTGCTTGCTTGGTCCGAAGCCATAGTGCATGATGCCGTGAACACAGGGTCTATGTCAATCCCTTGGGAAAGTGTGGTTTCTGATACTCTGATTTCGTATCAGTCCTCTCCAATCTTCATTTTCTTCTCTGATCTGTCAATAATAACCTTCTTCCTTTTATCGAAATAAATTGAATTCAGGTTGGCCACTTGGCTCTGCTTTGAAGTGTTGTATGGGGTAAGTGCCAACTCTTCATTGGTGACAATCCCTTCGTTATCTATCCCTGACTGGTTTATTATTTCTAGATCCAAGTCCAAGACCCGTGGGCTACACATGCATTCTTCCATGGCTTTATTGGACTCTTCTGCTCCTTCTCTTGCTTGTCTCTCTTATTGCTCTAGAAACTTTGCTAGCTCTGCTACCTCTCGCTCTACTTTCTCTCTCATTGCCTGTAACTTTTTGGCCTCTTCTTGCTGTAATTTGGAAGCTTCCTCTTGCCGGATCCTCTCCTCTTCATCTTTCAGAGATTTTTCTTCTTGCTCTTGTTGAACTCTAGCAGCTTCCGCATCTTGCTGCTGCTTGATTTCTTGCTCCTTCTGGAGTCTTTGTTCTTCTTCCTTTTCCTTCCTCCTTGAATCTTCTAATTGATATGTTGTTGCCTCTTGCTCCGTCTGGATCAACCCAACATGTTTATGGTTGGAACTTGCTCCGCTTTTAGGGTGGTAATGTTTTCCCATTTCAGTTAAGTTCCTGGCACTTTGGAAAAATTCTTCATCCCTATCCCAAAGATGTGCGTACTCAAAAGAAGTTCTGCCATTGTTACAGTGCTCAACAACTCTACCATTAGGATCATGCCTCCTAAAGGGCTTTGTGCCGAAATGAAAAAATTCTAAGCCCTGAGCAAAGTTTTCACATATTTTTCTTTATGGAGGCTATACGCACCAATGGTGAAGGGAATTGGTGGGTACATACCTTTCTTCCTCTCACAGAGAATCTTGCTGACCACACTAATGAAAAGATTCCTTAGAGCTTCTTTGTGTACCACAAAATATGTGACATACCAAGGAAACAAAAAGGGAGGTTTAGACCCTCCACTCATTTGGTTATAGGTTCCCTCGGGGGAGAATTAATAATCCCCAAACTCTTCTATGATGGGCATGGAATTTTTGGACAGGCAGTTCAACTCCTCTTTAAAAATGACCTGATATAGGGGCATGATGAATTTCTCACAAATATGTTTGTAATAATTTGTGTATTTGCTTGCCCATGTTGGTTGGTAAGCTACAAAGGGAGGGGACTCTTTTCTGCTCCACATGCAACCCAAATCCGGGAAAGGGTGTTTTCTTAACAAACGATCTATCAAATATGAAGACATGAAGAAATCAACTTTCTTCTGGGTCATTCCTCCTTTAGAAGCAGTTAAGTGCGAGACCATACTGTCTGAAATTATGTTGGCCCAGTTGAAGATTGTACCGGATGTGGCCACATGGACCATCACCGGCACCCTGACCCAACCAAGCTTGAATACATTTCCATTTTGCATGCGGAAAATCCGACTTAGCATTAAGGAAATGAGTCTATAAGGAGTCCTTAGAAGAGCACTTTCATACTCATTGTTGTTCCTTTGCCTTATTTTCCTTTCAATTATAAGCATCTTCCTGGACTCCAATGGGTCTATTGTTTTCTTTGCAAGCCATTCATTGTCCAGCCAAGCCCTTGCTTGGGGTAACTTGTAAGTAGCCATGATGTGTTCTGATGCGAAAGATGCAAGATACATCTTGGTCTTATCATTAATGAATCTTGTATCAGTCTTAACATGGGGAATTATCCAACCGATAAATTCTGAGCATGGGAATAGCTCGGGGTGAGTCACTCCCTTGTGAAGGCCAGACTTCTTGATGTTCAAGTAGACCATGGTTTCTTCTAGGGATGCCTCAGGGTACTTCTAATCTCTGATAAACCTGTATAAATCACCCCATTGAAATTCTTGGGTAGCGGCTGCTAGGGCTACTCCGGTCACATCTTGTGTATCGCTAAACATGGTTTCGAGTGATGTATCTAACAAAATTTCCATGTCTGAATCTGATTCAGAAAGCTTAGCCTTCTGTCTGGCAGATCTTCGGTGCACAACAAACCTGTCGTGGCGAGGATAACACAAATAAGGAGTTGACAGATTCATGAGCAACCATCGTTAGCGAATCAATACATCATTCAAATTCATGGTGCTCAGCGAAAATTGAGTATGTACGGGTGTTGTATTTCAATTTAAAAACATCTTTTAGAAACAACGGTGACGAGGAGAAGCATTTAAAACAAAACATCCATGCAACGACTCAAAAAATGCATTTTAAACAATACTGAACATTGCTAGCTTGCATTTGACAATATCTTGTGCTAAATTTAATTAATCTGCTAGCACTAGTTCTTTGAAAATCTAATCACACAAAGCGTTGCTACTGTAGGATAAGGGACTTTCCCAGACACCACTTGGATTTTTCACAGGTTCATCTTTTAGCAATAAAATGAAAACTGGGAGGAATCCTTTCCCATAATACTGAGAAAAACAATGGCTGACATGCCATAGTGCATATGGGCAGAAGGCGACTTTTCTGGGTCGTGATTCGATGGGAATAAATGGAACAATTTCGTGCTCTATCAGTTTTATGGGAGGTCTGTCTAATGGGAGAAGGAGTTCTCTTAAATCACAAGAAAAGGGAGAGACTCAAGTACAGTGACGACGTGGGTTTGCTTCGAGGACCGCCAACGAAATAGCTTCAAAGCAAAAAAATTAAGCTTCAAACAGAGTTTTCTTCCAGACAAAACCAAAGGAGACAGAAAAAGAGCCTACCTGTTAATCTTAGAATGGATCCTTGCAGTCGACGGGCATACCCAAGTTAGCAACAGTCTGAACGCTTCCAATGGAAAATAGAAAATTGTTTCTTGGTCTTGGAAACAGTGAAATGAAACAAACCCCGTTCTATGTATATATAGCATGAGCATTTAATCCCCACGGGGTGGCCAGATGGAGGTTTAATGGGCAATGGGCTCAACATATGTAACATTCCGATAATTTTCAAAAAAAATTAAAGTTTTTAAATCAGCAAATAAATGTAATTGCGGAAAATATTAAATGCATTGAAGGGTCAACATTAATGAGTCATAAATGCATAAAGTAATTTAATTACTGTGACGCAAGAAATCATTTACTAAATGCGTTATGTCACGTTTCAGCATACGACATCTTCTTTTGTACTTAACTGAAATAATATTTGCGATAGAGATTTTCTAATAACAAAGTTCTGAAAGTTGCTTTTTGAAGATGATGAAAGGGTGGTCCTGCGGGGTACCCTAGAGCTTACTTATCTAAGTTTAGCTAAGGCATTTGCATCCTGTTTCCATGTGCAGGCTGCAGGTAAGAAATTCTATGTCACAAGCAGTACGAGTACAAATGTTCATCAATTCATTGTCAATGTAAAATTAGAATGTTAATTACTTTTTGCGAAACCAGTTACCGGGGTTTGGATAAATCGTTCTTCATCTAGTTTGTATGATGTACAACTCTCCGGTGGTATAACTTCGCGTCGTCTAGGTATTTGTTAAATGCAGTAATTATTATCGTGAGACTAAATGGCGTTTTTGGTGAGGCCAATATCTATCGCTGAGGCTATTCGAAAGCTTGTAAATCTAGTGTTTATGCTATAGAGCTTAACATTCTGTCTTGATTCTATTTAGACTATCCTAAGTCCTGAATGCTTCATTTGATTTATTAATGCAAGGATGACATATGAATGATCTAATGACTAGTACTATGTACTCGACATTATAGTGCATAACGTCACCACTCAAATCACAACTTAGGTATTCATCTATTAATAGGCTTATATATATAGGTCTAGTATATTAACTTGTATTAATTAACTACACTTATAAGTTCATGCTCTTACTATGGGTTGAGAATCATAACCTTTGTATAAAACATACAATGCACATGGCACGTGGCTTATACTATTGCAAAGATGTTGTAATACATACCATCTTCATATGTTTCAAGATTAAGGTGTGACGATAGCATCAACAGGATTATGCATTTGTATAATATATGGGATATATTACATGTTACTATATTTGTTTAAATTCAAATCCTTGCATCCAAACAAATGCATTGCTACTATGGAACTAACCATACAAAGGGTTGACTGTGACAGGTGAAGATTTTAGTTGGTTCCAACTATCATATTTATGTCTTAGCATACGTTGCAGGTTTGTATAGTGAAGTGGAAGCTGAGTTGGCTAGTGTCACGTGGTTGAGCAAATGGTAATAACTCCATGATCTGAGCTGGGCTATGCTTTGGCTCTCACATAAGTCTACTGGAAACTTTGGTAGGAGTGACAATTTAATGAGGTATTGAATGCAGTTGGGTGCAAATATCGACGTGCCCTGAAGGGCAGGCATCCACCGTCAATCTCTGAGAGATCTGAGGCTGAGAGTGATACACGATCCTTGCGTTGGTAAAATGGGAAAGTTGGTGTTTCAGTCTTTCATTGTTGCGTTTGTTTGGAGGAGGTTGTAGAGAGGACAGGCTGTTGGAGAGTTAGGGTTTCCAAAGTGATGTTGTGAGGACTCCTTCCTCGGTCTTGAACCTTAGACCTCTATGCAAGGGTGTTAGAGGTTGCAGTTTTAGTGCCATAGCACTCTGGTTTGGCAATGGTGGTTGTAAGAGGTTTAACTCCTACCTGTGTGGAAATTCATGGCTCAAACCCTTAATGTAAAGGAGTTCTTGGTGTCTTGTTCGTTGATGTCTGTCGAAGCCATCCAACTCCATTGAGCCCAGGTCTAAAGGTAAGCATTCACTAACGGAAGTTTCATTTGTTATAAGCTTTCCCACATTTGTTTCTTCACTTGGTAACCCTTCACGCTATGTTTGGTAGGTTCCACTTCACGGGAGATGATAACAAGTTTCAAGGAGGGGATGCATCCAAACCTGGTAAGTTCCGGTGGTCCTCGAACCCCGCAGGTGCCCTTCCATGGTTGATGGTGACAGTCATTAACGTAGGTTGGAACTATGGACCTTGACCGGTGATGGTTGGGTGTCAAGTTTTTGTTTTCCTTTTAAATGATGTACGTAGTGTACAGGAGGTAACCCTTGCTTTGCTTCGTTGTTGCTTGGCTCCATAGTAAATCCATTGTTTTGTTAAGGGTAGGAATTTGCGTGGTTGTTGCTCCACGATTTCATTTAATGTTGTGTTTGCTAAGGGTTAAACCCTATGGACTATTGCACCACAATGTAACTCTATTAATTAATTTTATTGTCGGCGCCTTAGGGATGAGGGTTTCCTTTTGCTCGCTCCATTGCGTTTGGGAGGGAGTACCACCATTTTGGTTTTCGTGTGGTTGGAATGTTTTGAACAGTGGCCGAGCCACGTTGGTGGTCTGTAGGCATCTTTCTTTGTCATTCGCCATCGTTGTTAAGTTGGAATGATGGCTATGGAATATTTTTGTTTGATATTTGTAAAATGATTTTATTTGAAGTTTGAAAACAAAACGAGTCATTGTGTTCTTTGGTTTTACAAAAGTGCCCTAAATGCTACCATCATTGCTTTCGGGTTTTGTGTGTCTGAGATTATTGGATTTTTGGTACTCATAATGCTGGCGATGGTTAAGCCATAGGTTTTTACTTGGTTTAAATGAATAGAACCCTTATGTGTTAAAATGAGATCCTACTAGTGATGAGAATTGAACCCGATCCTGGGTCTTGACTTGTACATAACTGTTTTGATTGTTTTTATTTCTAGGGTTGAAATTTTTAGGTGGGTAATCGAAGTAAACTTCGAGCTGTCGGCTAGGTGAAACTTCTTGATAGCTAAGACTTCTGTTTGTATTCTCAGATCGATGCATAGTGTGTGATTTTTAATGATAGCTAGAAAATATGATAGGGTTTAGGATATCGCACTTCCTAGGGTTTGGTCATGGAATTATACGAATGCTTAAATAGTGCTTGAAATCATACTTTGCTTTTTAAAAAAAAGGGATAGGGAACGAATGTATAAAAATAAAAATGTAACTAGGAAAGAAAATAATTATGATGTGTTTGTGTGTGGACACTGTGAATTACTATATCTTATTTGTAATGCTTTGAGATACGTACTTGTTCTTACAACTTGTTAAAAGAAAACTTATAGGAGAAGAAAATAACACTGTATGATGACAATGGATTTTCTTACGACTATTAAATAAATTCATGGATACTTGATGAGGAAAGGTAGGTACATATTCATAACTCTTTCACACAGCGAATGAAGTATTTTGTCTAATTTCATGAATGAAGTAGTATGTGAATAGTTAAATTTAGTCGGTGCAAAGATTTAATTTGTAGTTGTTAACATATCTAGAATGTGAAATGCTTGGGAATATAGATATCTGCATGTATGCTTTTTCTTAGTTATGAAATAGATGAATGTCATGTTTTACATAAATGAACAGAATCACTTGTATTGGAGTACGATGCAGCCTTAAGCATGGGGGAAAATGCAGATAAATCATTTTGTCAGTCAAAAATTAAATCAGAATTTAACAATTTACTACTACTGATCATTAATAATATTTCTAAACCCATTATTGAAGGAAATCATGCAACTGGAAAACACAGAAAAAATGTAGAACCAGAGAATGGTAGGAGAAACAAATCACCCAAGAAGCCTGTTCCACCCAACCTACTACTAGACAGCCAAGATGCCTGCTTAGGACCCCCGAGCATGTTCACTAATCCACCAGGAGGAAGAAACTTCAGAAGCTTAGGTCCTCCACTTGCAGCAGTAAGAAATTTATCCATCCTTAAAGGCTTAGTAGTCAAAGGGACCTGCACCAGCACCTCTAGTTTTTTGTACTTCTCAGTATAATTTGCAGACTTATAAATGCACTCTCCACATCCTCCCTATTTGAATCTCTCAGTCATCACCTAATGTACATGAGGAATGTTTCTGCAGAAAAACATTGTAGGAGTTGCCTGCTCAATTCGAATTGCCTTTAATAGGCTTCCTAGGCCTTTTAGTAATTAATTGGTCATTAGTGAGCTTCCTTCTCACCTCTCTCCACCTGGAGAGGGAATAACACAAATTTAGGGGAGTTGTCCCATAACCAACAGCTAGTGGTAGAGTGCAAAAGCTGCCATCTATCCCATGCCTTCTTTTAGCCTCCATTCCTCCTAGTGGGACAGTGAACACTCTTGTAACAACTTTCTTGAGTGTTTGTCTCCTATTTTTATTTATTAAATAATAATAATGATTCATTACAGTCATCTTTGACCAAATTGGTCATTAATTACAAAACTTGTAATTATAATTTAACACAAAGTATTTTTCCAAAAATGAGAAATAATATAAAATAAATATCCTCAAAATTTGGGTAGGTGACATACACCCCCTCTTAAGCCTCAACATCGTCCTCGATGTTGCTTTATTCACTCACTGAGTGTTCCTGGAATAGAGTTGGGTATGCTGCCTACATACTACTCTCCAACTCCCAGGTTGCCTCTGATGGGCTAAAGTTCTTCCATTGCACTTTTACTTGTCCAACGGTGCGGTTCCGGAGTAGAGTTTCTTTCCTTGCTAGGACACAGTCCGGTTCCACCGGAAAATCGCCGCCTTGTACTGCCTAAACATTATTCCAATTTACAACATGAGTAGGATCATGCAGATATTTCTTTAAAAATGAAATGTGAAAAACATTATGGATTTTGAGGTTTGAGGGTAAGGCCAATTGATATGACACAGGTCCAACCCTTGACAAAATTTCGAAAGGGCCACAATACCTGGGTGCCAGTTTGGCATAGATTCCCAACTTCAATGAACTCTTTTTCGGCCTTACCTTAAGAAAAACATGCTCGCCAACTTGGAACTCTTTATAAGTTCTTTTAAGGTCTGCTTGAATTTTCTGTCTATCTTGGGCAGCTTTAAGATTTCCTTGTACCTGCTTCACGATTAGTTCTAACTCCTACAACAATTCAAGCCCTAGAGTGACTCTGCTAATTGGATCACTCCACGAAACATGTGTGTTACATTTCCTACCGTAAAGAATTTCAAATGGGCTAAGATTGGCTGAGGCATGGTAGTGATTGTTATACGCAAACTCTACTAGATGAAAGTAGTCCTCCCACTTACCAAGCTGATCCTTAACATACATTCTGAGCATGTCCTCCAATATCTGATTCACCCTTTCCATCTGCCCATCTGTTTGCGGATGAAACGCGGTGCTGAAATTTAAGGTGGTATTTAACCCCTTAAACAAAGACCTCCAAAACTTTCCTGTGAACTTTGAATCTCAGTATGAAACTATTACCTTGGGTATCCCATGCAATCGAAAAATCTGCTTCATAAAAATCGTTGCAATGTCAGGAGCTTTATGGGTAATTTTGACAGGGATAAAATGGGCTGCCTTGCTAAGTTTGTCTACTACCACCATGATGGAGTCGTGCTGTTTTTTATTCTTTGCTAACCTAGTGATGAAATATATACTTATGATTTCCCATTTCTAGCTGGGTGTAGGCAAGGGCTGTAGCAATCCAGCAGGATGCTGATGTTCCACCTTTACTTTTTGACAGTCAAAACACTTAGCTATGTATTCTACTACTTCATCCTTCATTATGGGCTAGTAGTACTCTTTTCGTAGCATTGTGATGGTTTTTTGATAACCTAGATGGCAAGAGTAGTGGCTTTTGTGCATCTCATCCAAAATCAGAAATTTTACTGCTGGTACATTTGGTACATATAGTCTGTTTTTGTACAGCTGTAAGCCATTTTCCTTCAAACTGAAATCTGTTATAGAATTTTCAGAATTGTTTTTTGCTATCCTTTCCTGTAATTTTCTGTATTCTTCATCCTCTTTAATTCCTTCAAAAATTTGTTTTTCCAAATTTGTTGCGTATGTGCTTATGGATGAAATAAAATGTATCCTTGCATTACAACTTAACGCATCAGCAACTTTATTCTCCTTCCCCTTAATGTGCTAAATTTCAAAATCATACTCACTCAGAAAAGTTAGCCATCTAGCCTGTCTAGCATTCAAATTTGTCTGATCTAATAAATATTTCAGTCCCATGTTATCTGTCATTAAGGTAAATTTTCTGCCAATAAGGTGGTGACGTCACATTTTCAAGGCATGAATTACTGCTAACAATTCTAGATTGTAGGTAGAATAGTTCTTCTTATGTATTTTCAGCTTTCTAGATTCTTAGCCTACAACATGTCCCTCCTGTGTCAGGACTCCTCCAAGTCCGTCATTACATGCGTCTGTGCACACTATGAAATATTTATTAGGATCTGCAATCCTCAAAATAGGTGATGTAGTCAGTAATTCCTTTAACCTTTTAAAACTGTCTGCACATTTTTTATCCTAGACAAACTTCTTTCCTTTTTTCTGCAAAGACGTTATGGGGTTTGCAATCCTTGAAAACCCTGCAATGAATTTTCTGTAATAACCAGTAATATCCATAAATGATCGCACATCCGTCACATCTTTAGGAACCGACCATTCATTAATGGCCTTTATCTTGGCGGGGTCAACTGAAATCCCTTCTTCAAATATTATGTGTCCTAAGTACTGAATTTTGTCTTTGTAAAAATCACACTTACTGAACTTAGCATATAGATGGTGCTCCCTCAGAACTTGCAGAATGATACGTAGATGTTCATCTTGCTCCTCGTTTTTAGAATATAGTAAAATGTCATCGATAAACACAAATGCGAACTTATCTAAGTATTTGTGTAGAATTTTGTTCATCAAACACATAAATACAGCAGGGGCATTAGTCAATCCAAACGGCATGACAACGAACTCATAGTCTCCATAACGAGTTCTAAAGTCTGTTTTGAAAATGTCTTCATCCTTCACATGAACCTAATGAGATCCTGACCATAAATCAATCTTCGAGAATATCGTTGCTCTGCATAGTTGATCGAATAGATCGTCAATGTGGGGCAGTGGATATCTATTCTTGATTGTCATTTTATTCAGTTGACGATAATCTATGCAAAGTCTTAGGGTACCATCCTTCTTCTTAACAAAAATGACCGGTGCTCCCCAAGGAGACATGCTGGGTCTTATGTATTTTTTATCAATCAGCTCCTTCAACTGAGATTTTAACTCATTCAGCTCTAGTATATTCATTCGGTATGGAGCTTTAGAACTTGGTACTGCACATGGTATTAATTCAATAGTAAAATCCAGGTCTCTTTTGGGAGGTAATTCTGGGACCTCTTCAGGAAACATATCTTGGAAAACCTTTAAGATAGGTATGTCCTGATCTATTTTCAGTTTGTCCTCCTTAGTACTCAACTCATCATGTACCGCATTTACTGCAAACATCTGACATCCTTTTCTGACTACCCTTTTTACTTGCATGGCTGAAATCTATCTAACGAATGTTTTTCTAGGAATGCCCTTTACCTTTGCTGTCCTTCCTTCATCATCCAAACAAATGAAACTTTTTTCATAACAATTCAGAATGACACGATGGATTTCTAACCAGTCCATACCGATTAGGATATCATACGATCCTAATGGCAAAACATTTAACTTAACCTGCGTTGTTAGTTGATTCATAGATAAAGCACAATTTTCCACAAAATTAGAAACCTTTCTTTTTGTTCCTGTCACTAACCTTACTAACCAGGATTTATTGAATTTTTTTGTTTTCAACTTGAGACATTCTACAATAACTGGTGATATATAACTTAGACTAGCACCAAGGTCAATCAAAATAGAAGCTGGATGGTTTTGTAGCATACCTTCAACCTCTACCATTGAGACGTGGTGTTCTGCTTGCCAATTGTCTAGTGCTGCACTAATTCTGGGTACTCCCCTTGCCACATCTCCTACAATAGATTCAAACTATACAGAGTGAATATGGTTGGCTGCTGCTTCCTAAGGGGACATTCTGAGGAAAAATGGGGACCTTGACACTCAAAGCATTTTATAGGTGGTTTTTGATCATTGGTTTTGGCAACACTGGAAACATTTCTGGGTGCTGTAAATTTCTGCTACTGATTATTTCTGAAACTGTTCCCTTGAAAATTTCCATTCTAAAATTTTTTCTTCTGGAATCCATAATTTCCACCATATCTGAAATTTTTCTTTTTTTGTTCAAAATTATTGGGTCTTGGATTTTTCCAGCTAGGCACCCCTTCTCTTTTCTTATTCTGGTCAAAGCAAACAATTGCCTTCCTTATGGCTTATTCCAACGTCTTAGGGTTATCGTACTCTATTATGTCCTTGATGTTGAAGGGTAGACAACTTTGGTATCTTTGAATATTTGGTTTTTCTTCCACCATGTATGGCACATACCTCAGCAAATTTAAAAACTTGTTGTTTAGTTCCTTCATCTTCATCGTTCCCAGTTTCAGATCGTAAAAATCCTTTGATTTTTCTTCATAATATTGTTCAGATAAAAATTTCTTTTTGAAGTGTCTTTTAAAAGTGCTCCAACTTACGTCTCTGTCTTTTATGCTTTTTACTCTTTTGAGGTCCTGCCACCAAATATTAGCCTTCCCGGTTAGATTATAAATTGCCATTCTCGCTTTTAAGGATTCTGAATAATCGTAGATCTGAAAATACTTTTTCATGCCGGACAGCCATGCTTCCGCTGTCTCTCCTTTCTCGGTTTCGCCATTGAAAATTGGAGGTTTGATTTTCTTGAATTCACCAGATATCTATTCATACTATTTATTTCTTTTCCTCTCTGGCTTGAAATCTCCTTCATTGTTGTCACTAGAATAGTTATGCTTCTTTTTGCGTGGATGTTTGGCAGTTCCTGTTGAGTTGTTATTTTCATCGGCTGTTTTTGCTTGCTTATTCCTGCCTTCATAAGGTAAGTCTTCAATCTCGATAGTATGTTCAATTTCATGTTCATAATTTGGGTATTGTTCGAACAGTGCTTGCTTCAACTCCTCTTGTGTCCTCAGAATTCTATCATTGTCCTACTTTACTGATCTTATCTCTGCTTTTAATTCTTGAAAGGCATGTAATAATTCTGATGCATTGTTGTCCAGTTTGCCAGGGAATTGTTGTTCCGTACTATGGCTGTTTGGCGGAAATCTGTCCCCCATATGTTCAGCCGATCCTTCCATACCTGTAAATTAAAATAATTTTCTGTATACAACAAAATAATTTAAACTTGAGTTAGTGAAAAAATTTCGCAGTCATAATTTTTTTTTTTTTTGCGTGTTTTTTCTTGGACCGTTTTTTTTTCCTAGAGTTCGAACATGAGCTCTAATACCACATGTAACATCCCAATAATTTTCAAATAATTTTAAAGTTTTTAAATCAGCAAATAAATGTAATTGCGGAAAATATTAAATGCATTGAAGGGTCAACATTAATGAGTCATAAATGTGGAAAGTAATTTAATTATTGCGATGGACGAAATCATTTACTAAATGCGTTATGTCACGTTTCAGCTTACGACATCTTCTTCTGTACTTAACTGAAATAATATTTGCGATAGAGATTTTCTAATAACAAAGTTCTGACAGTTTCTTTTTGATGATCATGAAAGTGTGGTCCTACGGGGTACCCTGGAGCTTACTTAGCTAAGTTTAGCTAAGGCATTTGCATCCTGTTTCCATGTGCAGGCTGCAGGTAAGAAATTCTATGTCACAAGTGGTACGAGTACAAATGTTTATCAATTCATTGTCAATGTAAAATTAGAATGTTAATTACTTTTTGCGAAACTAGTTACCGGGGTTTGGATAAATGGTTCTTCATCTAGTTTGTATGTTGTACAACTCTCCAGTGGTATAACTTCGCGTCGTCCAGGTATTTGATAAATGCTATAATTATTATCGTGAGACTAAATGGCGTTTTTGGTGATGCAAATATCTATCGCTAAGGCTATTTGAAATCTTGTAAATCTAGTGTTTATGCTATAAAGCTTGACATTCTGTCTTGATTCTATTTAGACTATCCTGAGTCCTGAATGCTTTATTTGATTTATTAATGCAAGAATGACATATGAATGATCTAATGACTAGTACTATGTACTCGACATTATAGTGCATAACGTCACCACTCAAATCACAACTTAGGTATTCATCTATTAATAAGCTTGTATATATATGTCTAGTATATTAACTTGTATTAATTAACTACACTTATAAGTTCATGCTCTTACTATGGGTTGAGAATCATAGCCTTTGTATAAAACCTACAATGCACATGGCACGTGGCTTATACTATTGCAATGATGTTGTAATACATACCATATTCATATCTTTCAAGATTAAGGTGTGACAATAGCATCAACAGGATTATGCATTCGTATAATATAAAGGATATGTTACATGTTACTATACTTGTTTAAATTCAAATCCTTGCATCCAAACCAACGCATTGCTGCTATGGAACTAACCATACAAAGGGTTGATTGTGACAAGTGAAGATTTTAGTTGGTTCCAACTGTCATATTTATGTCTTAGCATACTTTGCAGGTTTGAATAGTGAAGTGGAAGCCAAGTTGGCTAGTGTCACATGGTTGAGCAAATGGTAATAAATCCATGATCCGAGAAGGGCTATGCTTCGGCTCTCACATAAGTCTAATGGCAGCTTTGGTAGGAGTGACAATTTAATGAGGTATTGAATGCAGTTGGGTGCAAATATCGACATGCCCTGAAGGGCAGCCATCCACTGTCGATCTCTAAGAGATCTGAGGCTGAGAGTGACACCCGATCCTTGCATTGGTAAAATGGGAAATTTGGTGTTTCAGTATTCCATTGTTGCATTTGTTTGGAGGAGGTTGTAGAGCCGACAGGATGTTGGCGACTTAGGGTTTCCAAAGTGGTGTTAAGGGGACTCCTTCCTCAGTCTTGAACCTTAGACCTCTGTGCAAGGGTGTTACAGGTTGTAGTTTTAGTGCCATAGCACTCTGGTTTGGAAATGGTGGTTGTAAGCGGTTTAACTCCTACCTATGTGGAAATTCATGGTTCAAACCCTTAATGTAAAGCAGTTCTTGGTGTCTTGTTCGTTGATGTCTGTCGAAGCCATCCAACTCCATCGAGCCTAGGTCTAAAGGTAAGCATTCACTAACATAAGTTTCATTTGTTATAAGCTTTCCCACATTTGTTTCTTCAGTTGGTAACCCTTCATGCTATGTTTGGAAGGTTCCACTTCGCGGGAGACGATAGCAAGTTTCAAGGAGGGGATGCATCCAAACCTGGTAAGTTTCGGTGGTCCTCAAACCCTGTAGGTGCCCTTGCATGGTTGATGGTGACTATCATTAACGTAGGTTCGATTTATGGACGATGACCGGCGATGGCTGGGTGTCGAGTTTTTGTTTTCCTTTTAAATGATGTACGTAGTGTACAGGAGGTAACCCTTGCTTTGCTTCGTTGTTGCTCGGCTCTGTAGTAAATCCGTTGTTTTGTTAAGGTTAGGCATTTGTGTGGTTGTTGCTCCACGGTTTCATTCAATGTTTTGTTTGCTAAGGGTTAAACCCTATGGACTGTTGCACCACAATGTAACTCTGTTAATTAATTTTGGGAGGGAGTACCACCATTTTGGTTATTGTGTGGTTGGAATGTTTTGAACAATGGCCGAGCCACGGTTGTGGTCTGTAGGCAGCTTTCTTTGTCATTCGCCATCATTGTTAAGTTGGAATGATGGCTATGGAATATTTTTGTTTGATATTTGGAAAATGATTTTATTTGAAGTTTGAATACAAAACGAGCCACCGTGTTCTTTGGTTTTACAAAAGTGCCCTAAATTCCACCGTCGTTGCCTTCGAGTTTTGCATGTCTGAGATTATTGGATTTTTGGTACTCGTAATGTTGGCGATGGTTAAACCATAGGTTTTCACTTGGTTTAAATGAATATAACCCTTCTGTGTTAAAATGCAACCCTACTAGTGATGAGAATCAAACCTGATCCTGGGTCTCGACTTGTACATAACTATTTTGATTGTTTTTATTTCTAGGGTTGAAAGTTTTAGGTGGGAAATCGAAGTAAACTTCGAGTTGTCGGCTAGGTGAAACTTCTTCATAGCTAAGACTTATGTTTGTATTCTCAAATCGATGCATAGTGTGTGATTTTTAATGATAGCTGGAAAATATGACAGGGTTTAGGATACCGCACTTCCTAGGGTTTGGTCGTGGAATTATACGAATGCTTAAATCGTGCTTGAAATCATACTTTGCTTAAAAAAAAAAGGATAGGGAACGAATGTATAAAAATCAGAATGTAACTAGGAAAGAGAATATTTTTGATGTGTTTGTGTGCGGATATTGTGAATTACTGTATATTATTTGTAATGCTTTAAGATACGTACTTGTTCTTATAGCTTGTTAAAAGAAAACTTATAGGAGAAGAAAATAACACTGTATGATGCCAATGGATTTTCTTACGACTGTTAAATAAATTCATGGATACTTGATGAGGAAAGGTAGGTGCATAATCATAACTCTTTCACATAGCGAATGAAGTATTCTATCTGATTTCATGAATGAAGTAGTATGTGAACAGTTAAATTCAGTTGGTGCAGAGATTTAATTTGCAGCTGTTAACATATCTAGAATGTGAAATGCTTGCGAATATAGATCTGTGGATGTATGTTTTTTATTATTTATGAAATGAATGAATCTCATTCTTTACCTAAATGGACATAATCACTTGTATTGGAGTATGATGCAGCCTCAAGCATGGGGGAAAATACAGAGAAGTCATTCTATTAGTAAAAAATTAAATCAGAATTTAACAATTTACTACTACTGATCATTAATAATATTTCTAAGCCCATTATTGAAGGAAATCATGCAACTGGAAAACAAAGAAAAACTATAGAACCAGATAATGGTAGGAGAAACAAACCACCCAAGAAGCCTGTTATGCCCAACCTGCTCCTAGAAAGCCAAGATGCCTGCTTAGGACCCCCGAGCCTATTCACTGATCCACTAGGAGGAAGAAACTTCAGAAGCTTAGGTCCTCCACTTGCAGCAGCAAGAAATTTATCCAGCCTTAAAGGCTTAGCAGTTAAAGGGACCTGCACCAACACCTCTGATTTTTTGTCCTTCTCAGTATAATTTGCAGATTTATAAATTCACTCTCCACATCCTCCCTATTCGAATCTCTCAGTCATCACCTAATGTACATGAGGAATCTCTAGAAAAACATTGTAGGAGCTTCCTGCTCAATTCGAATTGCCTTTAATAGGCTGCATATGCATTTTAGTAATTAATTGGTCATTAGTGAGCTGCCTTCTCACCTCTCTCCACCTGGAGAGGGAATGCCACAAATTTAGGGGAGTTGTCCCATAACCAACAGCTAGTGGTAGAGTGAAAATGCTGCCATCTGTCCCATGCCTTCTTTCAACCTCCATTCCTCCTAGTTGGCCAGTGAACACTCTTGTAACAGCTTTCTTGAGTGTTTGTCTCCTATTTTTATTTATTAAATATTAATAATGAGTCATTATAGTCATCTTTGACCAAATTGGTCATTAATTACAAAACTTTTAATTATAATTTAACACAAAGTATTTTGCCAACAAAAAAATAATATAAGATAAATATCCTCAAAATTTGGGTAGGTGACAACATAAGATGAAATAAATCCGCATGTCGCAATAAAAACTCCTACCAACTTAACTTTCTCGCTTACCAAAAATCTGGTTTGTGCTGTGGCGGCGATTCAAATGGCATCTCTTGTGAAATGGGCGATGATCTTAAGGCCAACTCTTGTGATCAAAAGTTGTTCCCTGGGATTGAAGCGAGGGTCAGCGACTTTAAGCTAAAGTTAGCAGAACGGTCGGGAGAAATGGTCTTAAAATTTGCGACCAGCAAGCACGACGGTATAACGAGGCTAAGGCCAGAGAACTGGCGCAAGAGAGGAGGCGGCGATGTTAAGGCTAAATGTTGTGCAAATGGCAGGCACTTTAAATCTAATATATGTGACCGATCGACACAAATTTAAGATTTAGAATAAGCGCAACCATCGTCCGAGTTAATGTTAAGAATTGCACAACGGCGGCCCTTTTAGAGTTAAAAAACTGTGATCATCTTGAGATAAAAGATCAAAATGAAGGCCTTTGGTTGGCAAATTTAAGGCTAAAAGACGCACAACGGTCAGCCAAAATAAGGCTGAAATTTGTGCTAATGTCGCAAATTTTGTCATTAAAAAATGCACAACTGTCAACGATTTTATCTTTAAAACTTGTGACCACTACCAAAAATGAGTTTTGCCTTAGTAGAAAAAATCATAAATTTGCCGAAGAAGGAGAAGACTTGCAAAGCTAAACAACACAATTTTCAAAAAACCAAAGGGGTAGGAGACTTGCAAAGTAAAACAAACAAGTTTCGAAAGACCAAAGGACTTCTTCGTAAAATAGAAGGAGGGGCCCCAATATTTACAAAAAAAAATTGGGGGGATGTTGCAGCAACAACATATCCCAATGGATACTTTGTTACAATCCTTCCCTTGTAATCCTCTTTAAAAATTTACCATCCCTAAAAATAGAAATGTAATTTTTGGGTACAAAATGATGTCCATGCAAAGTGGGAGCACTAAAACAACTCCTATAAAAAGAAACATGCCAAATATAAAACATGAATTTAATCTAAATCCCAAAAATTGAGCTCTTAATATGAGGATTCAGTGCAACAGAGAGAGAGAGAGAGAGTGTGTGTGTGTGTGTGTGTGTGTGTGAGAGAGAGAGAGAGAGAGAGAGAGAGATGTGTTGAGATAATGGATCTAGAATATCCTATTCAAATGATACAAGCCTATCATGGTAAACTGGAACCATCTTCGCTAACATCCAATGATGGATGAAGGAATCTAACCACGCAAGTCTATCTGGAGGAAGAACTAGAAGAGGAGTTGAACTATTTAATGTGTTGTTGCTTGGAGGAGGAGGCCAATAATTATGTTCTAGATTATATCAACTAACTGTTAATTTTTTAGCATTAATTCAACATACTCTAGGATCTTTATTAAGAGAATAACATGTATAACATATCAAGTATAACAATGCATATCAATCACACCAAGCAATCACATGAGACAATAGACACACAGAGTTTCACTAGGGAAAACCATAAAGGTGAAAAACCCCAAAACTTCCTCAGAGATAGAAAGAGCAATGATACAACCCAAGTATAAGAGATAGTCTTCTACTAGCAGCTACTCCTCCTCCTCAACTAGTGCGCCACTTTCCGAGTGATGTAGAAGTGAATAATGAGATGATCAAATAGAGAGCTCCCGCTCTCTATTTATACTTATCCTGACTTGCCTAATAAACTAGCAATGCTGACTTCTCTAGGAGAGTCTAATAACCCATGGTTACATTAATCAGGGTCGACCCCACACTTGGTGGTCTAATAACCCATCACAACAAGTTACGACACTTGTCAATACAAATGACGACACTTCCGTATAGAGGAATAATAACATCTCTATAGGAGTACAATATACATAGGTGAAATACATTCCGAAGTTACATATACATAAACACTCCCTCTTAACTAGGAAGGTATTTCTTGACATAGATCTGCTAGCACAAGTCTTCTTCTATGGATCATCGTCACTGGATCATCGTCATCGAATCGATGTCATTGCTGCTGCTATCTCAATCAATCTCCAATCTACTCGTCATAGGAATTTCTACAGAGCCAGTCCTTTTTCATACTGGATGTAGGCCCACCACCTGTAGGTCCTCATCACTGGCCATACTATGGAATCCTCGGGACTTATTACGTGCATCACAAAACCTTGCAAGAGCATCCTAGGTTGTTATGAGCACACATCTCTACTTGTAGGATATCCCAAGGACATATTATATGTGACCTCACCACAAAACCTCACAAGAGCATCCCAGGCTATTACGAGTACACAACTCTACCTATAGGATCTCCCAGGGACATATTACATGTGGTCACCAAAAAACCTCGCAAGAGCATCCCAAGACTTACTACAGGCACACAACCCAACCTATTGGATCTCCCAGGGGCATATTACATGTGGTCATGGAAAAACCTCGCAAGAGCATCCCAGGACTTATTACGGGCACACAGCCCAACCTATTGGATATCCCAGGGACATATTATATACCATAGGACAAAAAATTGCAAGAGCATCCCAGGACTTATTACGGGCACACAGCCCAACCTATTGGATCTCCCAGGGCCATATTATATGTCCTCCCAATCAAAACCTAGAAAGAGCATTTTCCAGATATCCCGGGGCCATATTACATGCCATAGGCAAAACCTCGAAAGAGTATTTGCAAACCTCCCAGGGCCATATTATATGCTTATCTGCACAACCTGTCCACGACCATAGAGTATCAACCTGATACTCACCATACATCATCCTGATGTACATGATCATCCTGATGTACATGATCATCCTGATCATCATCACTGCATCATCCTGATGCATGTCATCATCGCATGATCATCCTGATCATCGTCATAGCATCATCCTGATGCATATCATCTAGACCAACATCCTGAAGCTCATCATCCATTATCATCCTAATCATACAATGCATCCACCTGATGCATATCTGATACATATCATCTGAAGCAACATCCTAAATCTCATCAACCATGATCATCCTAATCATACAATGCATCCACCTGATGCATAGATGATACATATCATCATCCATGATCTACCTGATCATATAATGTATCTACCTGATACAAATACAAATACATGATCCAACTGATCATAACAAGCATCCAACATGATGCATATACCTATACATGATCCAACTGATCATAACAAGCATCCAACATGATGCATATACATATACATGATCCAACTGATCATAACAAGCATCCAACATGATGCATATACATATACATGATCCAACTGATCATTACAAGCATCCAACATGATGCATATACGTATACATGATCCAATTGATCATAGCAAGCATCCAACATGATGCATATACAGAGCAGTAACTAGAGCATCGTCCTGATGCTCATCATCCAGCGCTTACATCCATAGCCATGGAAGGAACCTCCTCTCACCATGCTTGGAATGGCTCCTGCAAATGTGTCCATCACTTCTTCCTCAAAGTGTCATCAATCTGAAGAACACCAAGCCTCTCTCTAAAGTACTCGAACTTCACTCTGGCTAGTGGCTTCATCAACACATCTGCAACCTACTCATCCATTGCAACATATAAGAGCTTCACTACTCCTCTCTGCACCATATCCCTGATATAGTGGTATTTTATCTCTATGTGCTTCGACCTATAGTGAAACACCGGGTTCTCAGACAGCTTCACACAACTCTGGTTGTCACAAAAGATACCAGTAGCATCCAACAGGAGATCAAATAACTCAGACAATAGCTTCCTCATCCATACTGCCTCACAACTAGCTGAACAAGTTGTAACATACTCTGCTTCGGCTGTACTGAGTGCTACCCAGGACTGCTTCCTGCTAAACCAAGAGATCAAACCTGATCCCATACTGAAGCAACACCCAAAAGTGCTCTTCCTATCTGCAGCACTGCCTTCCCAGTTCGAATCAACATAACCCTACAGGTTAAACTTTTGATTCACATCATACTTGAGCACATAATCAATTGTACCCTTCAGGTACCTCATAATATGCTTTACAGCAACCAGGTGAACACTTCTGGGATCCATCAGGAACTGGCTCAATATGTTCACCACAAAGAAAATATTTGGTCTCGTGTTCATCAGGTGCATCAGGGACCCAATCATATGACGATACACAGTGACATCAACTGGATCAGATGAAGCATCACATAGAAGCTTCAGGTTTGATGCCATAGGTGTGGCCATGGCCTTGCAGTCCATCATCCCAAACCTCTTCAGGATCTCTACTGCATACTTCCCCTGTCCAAGGAAGATTCCATATGCACTCTGCCACACCTCCATGCCTAGAAAATAGTGCATCATCCCCAAGTCCTTCATCTCAAACTTAGTAGCAAGCTTCTTCTTCATGTCGGCAATCAATCTATACTCAGCTCTTTACAAACAGGTCATCCACATACCAGAGTAGTATCACAGGATTTCCTTCCTCAACCTTGTAGTAAAGGTTGGAATCTGCTTTACTCTTAGTAAATCCCAAACTTGATAGAAAGTTGTCTATCCTACCATACCAAGTTCTAGGAGCTTGCTTCAAGCCATACAAGGCTTTCTTTAACCTGCACACATATGACTCCCTATCATGTGTCTCAAAACCAAGTGGCTGCTCCACATACACTTCCTCCTCGACTACACCATTCAAGAAGGCTGTCTTGACATCCATATGGTGTATCTTCCATTTCATCACTGCAGCCAGGGCAAGTACTGATCTGATGGAAGTGTATCTGGCCACAGGAGCAAAATTCTCTTCATAATCAATCCCTTCTTTTTGGGAGAAGCCACGAGCTACAAATCTCGCTTTGTACTTTTCTATGCTTCCATCTACATAATGCTTAATCTTGTAGATCCACTTGGAAGTCACCACAGACTTCCGTTCAGGTCTTGGGACTACATCCCAAACATTATTCTTCATGATCGGCTGGTATTCCTCGACCATGGCATTCTTCCATTACTACATCCTGTATCCTGGGAACTTCAGATTCTTTAATATCTTCAATAGATAGATTTCTTTGTTGCTGGAACAAATGTTGTAGTCCTTCTTTTGTAGGTGATTGTACATGATCTTTCCTACAAGTCAAATTCAATTGCATGATTAGAAACTTCTCATAGTTTCATAACAAAATCTTACACATAAGAATATATGTCATACAATCATGCAATTATTTTAGCCAATGCTTCAATACAACATTTATCCATATCCTGTAACTTTCTAGATGCCTTCCAATCTCTACCAAAACATTGTTAAGAGTGTGCACAACTCCCAACATGTCAGCAAAGAGGTTTCATTCTAGATAAGTAGCAATGGAATGTTGTACAGTACCATAGGCCACTTACCCATTACTTGCATTTTAGTGGTATCTTGTTCATCAATGCAATTATTCTAATATGCATAATACACAACCTAAGTCTAGGAACATAATCATATACATCATTGAATAATATTATTTAAACAAACAGAATATACAAGAAATGACAATTCAAATACTTATCTTTGTTTGTTTGTTGGGTGGACTCCCTCTGAATCTTTGCTTCCTTGCAGGAGCTGCTGGAGTCATATTCTGAAGTAACTTCTTCTACTCCTTTCTATTGTGAATTGTAAGGATGGTGAACTCCCTCTTAACCCCTGAATCGCTGCATAGCACTTGAAGTTTGCTGAAGTGAATTCTCCACCATTGTCGGATCTAAAGGTCTTGAACTTCTTTTCAGTGTGGTTTTCTATCAAGGCCTTGAATTCCTTGAACTTGTTGAATACTTCATTTTTGTTCTTCAAGAAATAAATCGCAAGTCTTCCTAGCGAAATCATCAATGAAAGAACCATAGTATACATACCCACTCAAAGAACTAGATGACATCGAACTGCATACATCGGAGTGGATAATTCCTTTTTCCTTACTTGCTTGTGATTGCCTTCTTTGTGTTCTTTACTTTTGCAAATCCTTTGCAAACACCTTCATGCTTTGTCTTGATTTCAGGAAGACATTCTACAACTTTGCTTGCAATTGGTAGTGCTCTATAGTGCACATGTGTAAGCCTTCTATTCCAAAGTTCACTTGGCTCCATGGATTCATGTACCATGGCATGTTCAGGTTGTCCCTTCAATTTGTACAATCCTCCCTCTTGCTCTCCAATCACTACTGCATCATCTACAGTTTTACCATTTCGCCACATTAGGACTTGGCCATCTACAAATGAAACCCTCATTCCTTTTGCATCCAATGCAGATATGGAGAGTAAGTTCTTCTTGAGCCCAGGTACATATAGAGCATCTTTCATCTTCAAAGACTTACCAGAGTCTAGGTTGTAGGAGGCTTCACCACTTCCTTTGATAGGATATTGATAGTCATCCCCAAGTTTCACCTTATGGGGTGACTCATGTTCAGATAGATTTGCAAAATATTATTTAAACACAGTCATGTGTTTGGAAGCCCCAATATCAATGAGCCAATCATTACATCCATGAGAGATAGTACCTATGAGAGCAGAGATTAGAACATATTCATCTTCGCTTGATGAGTCATCATTTTCTAATCTAGTCTTCTTCTTGGGAGGTTCATCATCCTCAGTAGCATGAGCATGGTATCTCCTTTTGTTATTCTTCTTCTTCTTGTTGAAGTTGTTGTTGTTGTTATCCCTTTTGTTCTTGGGACAATCTGTAGCAAAGTGTCCCTTCTCATTGCATGTGAAGCATCTCAGACCCTTCTTATTCTTTTGATGGTTGTGAGAGGATCTCTTGTAATGAGAGTGCTCCTTCTTGGGCTTGCTTCTTTCGGTGTGAGCTATGAGAGATTGACCTTCACTTCCCATCTTTTCTTCTTGGGCTGCAAGCCTAGTCTCTTCTTGTGAACATTCCTCCCGCAGTCTACTGAAGGAGATCAACTTCCTTCTTACACAAATTCCTTGAATAAAGGAATCCCATGACCTAGGTAGGCCATTCAAAGTGGTCATGACAATTTCACCATTCTCCACCACTTCATCCACAGCTTCAAGTTATTCCTTGATCTGAAAGACCTTAGAGAAATAGGATTGAATGGTCTCTCCATTCTGAAGCTTTACCCCTTTCAATTGATTCCGTAGAGTCATCTTTCGATTTATGTTCTTCCCTTCAAATAGCTTGGTTAGGGAATCAAACATCTCCTTGGGTGTCTTTAGAGATGACACTTGTGGTATGAGCTGGTCTTTGATAGAATCAACAATGATTCTCTTTGCCTTGACCAAGTTCTTCTTATGCAAGGCCTTAGCCTCTTCTTCCTCTGGGATAGGGACCTCAAAACTTATTTAACTATCCAATTCATTTTCTTCCAGGATTAACCCAATCCTATACTTCCATGCTCGGAAGTTATCATCCCCTTCAAGCTTATATTCAAGCTTGGTGTGGTGAGACATCTTAAAGAGTACTTCAAATGGAAATAGAAAATATTTAGGTCTTACCACTTGATTTGCAGAAATCTAGATCTAGTATTGGATTAGGGTCTGTCAGAGAAACCCTACAAATTCAAAATGTGAATTTCAACTTTCTGAAAGGATAGAAAGATGCGCCTTGATGAGTTGATCATCCTGGTATACCTAAAAATTGAAAACTGCAAAGATTCACCCTTCATAAATGCTTTTCAATCTCCTGGATTCACTTGGGAGGACCCTAAATTAGGGTTTGAGTTTCCCAAAGCTTCACCCAACCAAAAATCTCGATCCAAAGCTCTAAACTTTGATTTTTTCAAGGAGCTTCCAGCTATGTCCTCAGATTTCAGAAATTCTTATTTTTGTGGAAACCCTATTTTTTAGGGCCAAAAAATGAAAGTGCCCAGAATTGAATTCTGATTGGACAGAAAAATTCTCCTTGATGAGTAGAGTCAATCTACCTTGCTTCTTTTCCAAAATCTATGGAGAGAAACCCAATAATCAAGAAACCCTGGTTTCTGCCACTGCACAATGTCTTCTTCTCAGGTTATCTCTGATTCCATGTTAATTTTTTAGCATTAATTCAACATACTCTAGGATCTTTACTGAGAGAATAACATGTATAGCATATCAAGTATAACAATGCATATCAATCACACCAAGCAATCACATGACACAATAGACACATAGAGTTTCACTGGGGAAAACCATAAAGGTGAAAAACCCCACAACTTCCTCAGAGATAGAAAGAACAATGATACAACCCAAGTACAAGAGATAGTCTTCTACTAGCAACTCCTCCTACTCCTCAACTAGTGCACCACTTTCTGAGTGATGTAGAAGTGAATAATGAGATGATCAAATAGAGAGCTCACGCTCTCTATTTATACTTATCCTAACTTGCCTAATAAACTAGTAGGGCTGACTTCTCTAGGAGAGTCTAATAACCCATGGTTACATTAATCAGGGCCGACCCTGCACTTGGTGGTCTAATAACCCATCACAGCAAGTTACGACATTTGCGACACTTGTCAATACAAATGACGACACTTCCGTATAGATGAATAATAACATCTCTATAGGAGTACAATATACATAGGTGAAATACATTCCGAAGTTACATATACATAAACAAACCAAACATTGCCACCGCATAAATAAACGTAATTATTAGCAAATGAAGAGTATTTCATGATATTGAAGATAAACATGACTACAAACAAACAAAACACAAGGATAAAGGATCACCTTATATTGGTTGATAAAATATTTTAGTATCTTATTTAAGGCATGGCCAATATGTAGTTCCCGATTAGCATAAGGTGGCCCATCATGAAAAGTGAAATATTCCTGCCAAAAAAAATATAAGCACATTAAATCCATGTAGAAATATACTAATCAACTTATGTATAAGACTCTCTATACTTAATATCAATAAAATGGAAACTTCTATACAACCATGATTACGGAAAAGGATTGGATATTCAAATAATAATTCGAGAAGAACATCAAATTTTGTATGAAGAAACAACAAAGAAACCAATTTTGAATTCTAAGGCTTCGCTTACATAGACATAACCAATTTCTCAGAGTAAACAAAAAATTCAACTTACAAATACATTTAAGCAGTATATGGAAAAAATAACATTCTGAAAGAGGTTCAAGGAAAAGAGCAAATAAACTCTTAGATCTAAAAGAGTGCGAGGAAAGGAAAATTAAAGGAAGGAGAACATTAATTTGGAATTAAAATTCGTCATTTAAATACTTGCGTTCATCATTTAAATATTGTTTAATTTATGTTGTATTTTCGACTTGGCACATTGAATACTTCACCATGGATCCACTATCTTATGATCTCAACATAGTATCAAAGTCAATGTGCACTCTTCTTTCTCTTTTCAACATTATTTATATCCATTGTTCAACAAGTCCTTCCAAGAGCAAGGGTGACCCGACCTAAGAAGGAACATAAACGTCACGATCCATGAACGAGGGCTTTCTCTTCCTGATCTTGACCAACAGACATTATTACCATTACAAAAGGTGAGGCTCTTATGAGTCAATCCCTCTTCTTGTAGTGGGATTTCAAGATCCACTGACATTTTTTCTTCCAATCATCATGTTTTTGTCTATGTTTCCCCAGATACCATCTTATTTCAGGTCAAAAAATATGATAGCTCATCCAAACAGTGAGCAATGTGTTTTATAGGGGTAAAAAATCTATACAATTCTTGTTTATTAATAGCTTTATTGCATCTAATATTAGAGACTTCAGGGGGCTCACGCAAATGGAGTTCAAGGGGCATTAATAGTCCGGGTTTAAATTTTATAGATGGCATGAATGAAAATTATCCCTCCTATACCTCAGGTGTACAACTATCGCGCTAGAAAACACCAAGGAGGCCATACGATCTACCTCCAACAACCTGCATGGATACTATATAAACCAATGAATACGACTATTCTAGATTGGAATAGTTAATGAAAAATCCCTCCAGGAACCTCATCTTCACATACGAGGTCCTAACCTAATGTTGATCATCTTGCTTCATCTCAAATCACAAATAAAATGCATAGAATTTGATGTCCTAAATTTGCGGATTTGGTATGCAGGTCTGGGATATAGAAAGGCTCATCCCTTAAGCAGGTTACAATAAGGCCACACGCCCATCTAGGTTGAATTCATCTGTTCAACCTAGAGACTGAATTTAAAAAAAAATAAAAAAAAATGTAAATGCTTATACGATGTGGCCAAAATACATAGTAACTAGAGAGTCTGTGACTTGTTTATCCAGAAAAACAAATATATATCCCACTACATCAACCCTCAGAGGAGGCATATGACCAATCTACGGGTCAAGCACATACAATTCTTAATATGGGTATGTTAGATGAGCTTGAACTGGTGGTTATAGATCTTCACCTAGAACCCTGACCCTTACATTCAATCTAGTAGTGATGTCGTGGGCTTAAATGGAACCTTGGGAAACCATGCATCCATGTTGGTTCCATATGTTTTTCGATGACAGATGTGATTGATGAAACTGTCCCTTTATATGCTTTAGGTCTTGCTTGGTAGGAAATAAGTATTCGTGGATGCTATGCTACTTGAGCTCACTTTGTTTGACTGGATTGCAGGGCATGAATGAAGGTTTTAATAACCACTGTAGCACAGTTCTTTCCCTTTGTAGTTATAGCTCCTAGATATGATGCAGAGGAAATAGTTCTGTTACTAACATAAGGTTCACCTACGCGAAGTGTAATAAAAATCCCTTCTGGAAGGCCCATCCATATATTAATAACTTACTAGCGCTTACTAATAGCTCTTCACTTTCTTTGAAACTTGAATTACCTATTTTGGTCCCATCCCAACAGATATAGCCTTAACTACTGATTCCTACCTTAAAAATATTAGTAATACCTAGACTGTATCATGAGTTTATTTTGTCTCCCGTGGGGTCTCTTTAGTTTTTGGTAGCTCGCCGAATTTCTTGAACTCTGTTGTTGGGTCGGTTTCGGGCCATGTTTCTGTAGGGCCTGGTGAGGGTTGTAACCCTCAAGGTTCAATGGATAGCACTTCTATGGGTGTGACACTTTTTCCTGATGCGAGTTTCATTGTTGGTCATCTGGGATTCAATGAACAGAGGGGGTTTACTAGCCCTGTTTCCGGTAGGGTGCATTGTACTTATCCCCTGTGGGGCGGGGCCATGGAGGGAGGGGAGGCTTTCTCTTGGGTAAAAGTGCGATGGAAGTGGTTAAAAAACAAGGGGAAGGCACCTAATTACTCTCTGGGTGAGGATATTGGGTTCCAACAGATTTTAGTGATGGTCAAGATGGTACTAGTTGGTAGCATTTATGGTCGAGCAATGGCTCTTAAGATAGTTATCAATTGGGTGTCATAGGTTTGGCTGGATCATCTTGGATATGTACCGGAGGTGGTGGCTCTCTTTGAAGGGTGGTTTGCATTTCACTTTACCTTGGAGGAACATGCACTGTGGGCTCTGGGAAAAAATTGGGTTTTGGTGAACGTTCCCCCGCTTCTGAAACCCTGGAATGCTCTTTTCGATGCCAGTTGTGAACATTTGGATACTATTCTGTTGTGGGTTCACCTTCCTGGTCTCTCACTGCACTATTGGTCCAAAGAACACTTTAGGAACATTGGAAACCTTATGGGGTCCTATTTGGACGCTGATTTTTCATTTGTTACTTCCAAGATATAGAAGGTTTCCCGGATCTTGGTTAGCATCAATGTTCGGGATGGACTTGTTGATTGTATGGATCTTCGATGGGGCCCTTATGTGTTTCCACAACTCCTCGACTATGAAAATTTCCCGTTTCATTGTCAGCGGTGACACGAGTATGGTCACCCTGCTATTGACTGTAAACTCCCGCTACGTACGAGGAATGGATCTTCCTCTCGGCCTGTGGACAGGATGGTCGACTGTAATGAGGAACCAGAGCACTCTTCACATGATTTGGCCACTTGGGTTCCTTCTGGTTTTCATGATTCGGCTCAGGGTGATGAGATTCCTTTGTTCGAAGATGCGGAAGTTCCTAAAATGGAATCATATGCTGCCCTGGTTATTGATCATTCTTTGTACCTCTCGGTTGGGGCTAATGGTGAGTTGTTGAATTCACTATTACGTCCAATGACCATGACTTCGGGTACTGCTCTTGATCCTTGCTCTTCTTCTTCCTTTAATTTATTTTTTAAGAATTTAACCATTCCTAGTCTAGATTGGGTGGAGGGATTAAAGAACCTACATATCTCCTCTTAGCACTTGTTTCCCTCATCCCTCGCCATATGCTCCTCTATGGTGATTTATATCCTTGAACCCCTTCTTCAGGAGGTACCCCCTTCCTCGAATCCTATAGACCCCCATGTTATTATTTCCCTTGTGGAGCTGCCACGGTCCCCCACTAGCTCATTTGATTCGGGCTATTTTCTTCGTTCTTCCACTAAACGTTCTGCCAAAGGTCTTGGAAAAGACAGGGTTTGCTTGGCCAAGGGCAGAGGTCGTCAGTCCTTTATCTCTAAAGAAAAGTACAAGGAATGTTCATATATAATAGAAGGGAAATGACAATCCATTGAATGGGAACTTAGAGCAGTGCAAGCCTTGAAAAAAGGGGCGTTAATGAAAATAATGTCCTACAACTGTCGAGGTCCTTTTGGTCCCTCAAAAAGATTAGCTTTGCGGAGGGTGCCGGAAAATGAGCATTCGGATATTCTTTTGTTATAGGAAACTATGGGTGGGGTTGAGGTTGCTAAGAAGTTAAAAGGGTGGCTTCTGGGCTGGAAGTTTGAGGCCTCGGATGCTAGAGGGAGATATGGTGGTTTAGCTGTGGGTTGGAGGGAGTCTTGTATCTTGGCAACCAATATTTCGGGGATGGATTCTGTTTTGGGGTTATCCTTCTGGTCTTCTGATTTTGATAGGGAGTTCACTGCTGTTAATATTTATGGGCCTTATTGCAATAGGATTCCCTTCTAGGAGTCCCTATTGAGCAAAGAGTTGATTAAAGGTGATTTTGTGATCTTAGGGGGGGAGGATCTTAGTTTTTCTTTGCAAAATGCTAAAGTTTGGGGTCCTCATGCCCAGGTGGACACTTTGATGGAATTTTTTATTAGAAAATTGGTTGAAGGGAATTTGGTGGATGTTGAGCCATTCTGTCTTAAACCATCCTGGAGGAACAAATGAGTGGGTGATGATAGGATTGCGAAACAATTAGACAGATTCTTGCTTGCAGATCATCTAGTGGAAATTTTATTTCATATTCGTCAATGGGTTGGTTGTGGGGGTTGCTTTGATCATGATCCTATTTTCCTTGAGATTAAGAATGGTCCTGATAAGCCACCTTGTCCTTTGAAATTTAACAAGACCTGGTTGAAGGATCCTTCCTTTTTTGAAGTATTTCATTCTGTATGGATAATATGCCAGCCAGGGATCAACATTTCGGCTACTTTTCATTTTTCTGAAAAAATCAAATGTCTGAAGGGTTTGATCAAACAATGGGCGGCCGAAAAATGAATCAGGGATGAACATCAGCTCAAGTAGATTGAAGAGGAGTTAGATGCCATTGCTTTGAGTGATGGAGGTGGTTTCCTGACCCCTGATTCTAAGGAAACTTTGGTTCGGTTGGAAGGCCGCAGGAACATCATTCTTTTGGAGATGGAGGAGACTTGGCGCTGAAAGAGTAGGGATATTTGGTTAGAAAGTGGAGATGAAAATTCTAAATTCTTTCATGCCTATTGTAAAGGGAGACAATCTGCTAATACGATATGGAATTTGAAGGATCACCTAGGTACTTCTCATCATACCTTTAATGGTATGGCTAGAGTCAGGGTCCATCACTTTCGAGATCTCTTCAAGGATGGTGACAAGGTTAATATTGAGGAAGTCATTAGGGTGGCACAATTGTTTCCATGTTTTGTGTAAGTAGAGGACAACAAAATGCTGATGGATGTTATTATGGCTAATGAATTGAAAGAGGTCCTCTCTTGTTTTCGGAAGGACAAAATCCTTGGGCCTGATGGGTGGACTATTGAATTTTTTCTGGGTCTCTTTGATTTCATTGGAGATGATCTACTACGCTTGGTTGAAGATACACAACAGGAAGGAAGGATCCTGGCTAGCATTAATTCTACTTTTATTTCCTTAATCCCCAAGTTGGACACTCCATCATCGCTGAATGATTTCCGTCCCATCTCCTTGTGTAACTGTGTCTATAAGATCGTCACTAAAATCATTGCTCGGCATCTTAAGTCTATCCTTTCAACACACATTTCAGAGGAGCAATTCGGGTTTTTGGAAGGTCGTCAGATACACGAATCCATTGGGGTTTCTCAGGAGGGGTTGCACGGTATGAAAACTAAGAAACTGAAGGGGGTTGTTCTTAGAATTGACTTGTCAAAGGCTTATGATAAAGTAATTTGGCTTTATCTTCTCCTTTTTCTTACTCATTTGGGGTTTGACATTAATTTCATTCGGTGGGTTATGAGCTGCATAACCACTGTTTCTTTCTTAGTTCTCATTAATGGGGCAACAACTCCTTTCTTCCATTCTGGCCATGGTTTGCAGCAAGGATGTCCTTTATCTCCTCTTCTAGTTTTTTTAGTCACGGAGGGTTTGAGTAGATATATTAAGGAGGTCAAGAGGAATGGACATTTTGGGGGCATTCAGGTTGCTCCGGGTTTTCACATTACCCATCTACTTTTTGTTGATGATATCCTCATCTTTTGTTCGGGCTCGCGTCGGGATGGACACAAGTTGAAGGGGATTTTGGATTTGTTTTCTAGAGCAATAGGGATGGAAATTAATGGAGGTAAGTCCACCCTGACTACTAACCTCCTCTGTGTAGAGGATTTGGAGGCATACACTCATCTTTTTCCTTTCTCACATCTTACTTTACAGGATGGAATTAAGTATTTAGGTTTTAATCTGAAACCTAATGACTATAAGAAACAGGATTGGTTGTGGTTGATTGAAAAACTGGAAAAGAGATTGAGATGTTGGAGTTATAAGTGGTTTTCCAGAGCTAGGAGACTGGTTTTGGTCAAATCGGTGTTGGAGGCTATCCCGGTTTACTGGATGTCACTGGCTTGGATTCCTTGGGGCATCTTGGATCAAGCTAGAAGACTTTGTTTCCATTTATTGTGGAGTGGTAAGGAAGATGCTTTTGTAGCTCCCTGGGTTCGATGGGATAAGATTGCTATCCCTAAATCCTTAGGGGGATGGGGTTTGAAGAACATCTTTGCCTTCTCAAAAGCTATGGTCGCTAAGTGTGGGTGGAGGTTGATCAAAACTGGGGGTTTTTGGGCACATATTCTTCTCCACAAATACATTGCTCTTGATTCGCTTGATAGTTGGATTCAAAAACCACTCAAATCTCATTTGGGAGGCTCCATCATTTGGAAGGAAGTGGTTGCTTCTTTCCACGTTATGGAACATGATTTGGTTTGGGATGTTGGAAATGGAAAAAAGGTTTGGATTGGGCGGGACCCTTGGGTGGGATGTGAACAACAACATTTTTTTCCCGATGGGGACTTCAGATGCCTTGGGTCGAAGGGGCATACACTTTCTTCATCAGCTGGCAGATCTGAATGCTTTTCTTTTGGGACGACATGCATGGCTCCCAGCCAATTCGTTTGACCTCGAGGAGGCTGATAAGTTGGAACTGGCAAGTATCTTAGGGCCCTCAATCTGGATCATGTTTACCTAGCAGATCATGAGGATGAACTTTGTTGGGATGCGGATCCTTTGGGCACCTAAACTCCCAAAGGAGGTTATATGAGGATCAATGATGACTTGGTATAGGGGGAACATGTATGGTGGTTGAATATTTTGTGGAAACTACAGTGTCCACACAAGACGCGACTGTTCGTGTGGTGTATTCTTAGGAATCGGGTTCCAACTTGGGATTTCCTTCAGAAGAGGAACAAACATGGGTTGGGCTAGTGTATTTTATGTCGACAGAGTGACGAGATGGTAGGACATCTTTTTCTTCAGTGCTCTTACATAAAGCGGTTTGGGAGGTTGCTTCCAGGGTGCTGAAGGTTATTTTTCATTGGGAATGGGTGTCGTTGAATGATGCATGGCAGTTATGGTACCAAAACCCGATCTTCAGGGATTACCGAAAGCTTCCCTTGTTGGTTGTGTGGGGGGTTTGGATTGCCAAGAACAAACTTTTATTCATGGATAAAATCTCCATGCCTGCACAAACCGATGTTTACTGATGTGGGCTCTATCTGTCATGCAAACGGAGTAAGTAACTTGTTAACATCAAGGACGTCCAGTCGGTGGTCATTGATCGATCTCAACCATGGGTTTTTTTTTACGGTGCCTGTTAAAATAAATTCTGTGGGGGTGGGGATTTACTTTTTCTTTCACTTGTACACTTCTTTGAAATGTTGTTGGGATTGGGGGCTAGGAGTAACAATCTTGCAGAGATCTTAAGTCTCAATTTTCTTGTCACTTATGCTCTTGAGATGGGTTGTTGAAATTTATCGGTCTATGGGGACTCACTGAATGTGATAAATTGGGTCTCCAGAACTCAACACTGCCACAATATCAAACTCACAAGCATCTTGTCTGCTATCTGGAATGATACTTCATCATTTGACAACTTTACATGCATGCATGTCTACAAGGACAATAACAAAGAAGCGGACCAGGCATCGAAGAAGGGGCTGTTGTTGGGGTCGGGGATCTGGAAGATTAAAGAGTATGTTGATGGATTGGTCAAGGAATTTTATCATAGGACCTTGATAGATTGAGGGGTCTTATATGATATTTGGATATGATGTTTTGGTCCTCTTCTACATTTTTGGTTATTTTGGCGGTCGTGGCAATCATAGCACTGCTTGGGTATGCTTGGGTTCTTTATACAGTTTGCAGTTTGTTGATCTATTTTATAGTTTGAATATTGCGGATATACAGTGTGCATAATGTGAATCATGCAATTTCGCATAATGTCGTTCGATTTCTACATCAGCTTATACAGTTTTTATTTTCAGAACTATTATACAGTTTACATTTACTACTTAATGGTATGTAAATTTTTGTAATTTTTATAAACATTACCACATTTATGTGGAGGTAGTCACAGGTTATCTCTCAACCGATATTGCATATCATCAATGACACTCTTTTAAGAGTGATGAAGATCAATGTAATTTTGTACTCGAAAGATGAAATAAAATTACGCCTTTTTTCCAAGGAAAAAAAATAATGTCATGTGTTTATTTTAATAATATCATGCCAGTCTCACTCAAAAATAATACGATGCCTCGTCAGATTCCCTTAAGTAACACTACAACTAGAACGTCTCTATTCTTCTAGTGGAACCATTCATGGTTATATTTATTAAACCTATATTTTTCCCTCCAAGCAAATAAATAAGGAAAGAAGGTAGGCTCTCGGATACGAAACCTATTTCCAGTTCTACAAGCGCTCTTCTTCAAGAAAACCACCCTCTATTTGAGTTTATCGTCCAGCAGTGAAAGCTAGTCTTCGAGCTGAGGCGAGTGACAAACAACACCTACTCAATTAAGAAAACATTTGTGAAGATTGTGAGAGATAATAGTTCTTTCAATATGGTTGTCTAGGAAATAGCATAGGTTGGGGGAAGGATTTCGCTTATGCAATTTCCCACATGTGGCCAAAGATACCAATGTTTCCATACTTAGAATCTCTACAAATGAGCACTCAACAATCCTGGGCATTTGTGGTGGTTGTGTCCATCCTGACTTCCATCCAGCAAACCTGCACACCCAAACTTGTGGTCGTGGATGTCCATTTCCTACAAATAATCCAAGGCCGCCATCGAACAAACCTGCATACCCAAACTTGTGGTTATGGTTGTCCATGTCCTACAAATAATCCAAGGCCACTATCAAACAAACCCGCACACCCAAATTTGTGGCCGTGGATGTCCATAGCCTGCAAATAATCCAAGTTTGCCATCCAACAAACCTGCACACCCAAAATTGTGGTCGTGGTTTTCCATGGCCTGCAAATAATCCAATGCGGCCTGCAAGTCATCACCAAGAGCACAAAAGAGACTGAACCAGGTAACAAAACAATAAACAATTAAGAAAATGAGAACAATAAAATATATATATTTAGCACAAGAAGAAAGAAAAACAACAAACTAAGGAAAACCTTAGATGGAGGGAGGGGCACTAAAACTGAGTGAAGAAAGTGAAGCCGAGCAAGGGGGGGAAAGCCGCATATTGGTGCATACCGAGAAAGGGGGGGGAAGCCGCATATTGATGGAGCCATGCTCAAGTTGCAGAGCTCTTCTTCCAAAATTTTGATGAAAGAAATGACTGAAAGGAGGGTTTAACCCGTTTTTGTTTATTTTATATTTTGCATTCCATAGTGGGATGACTGGGAAAGGCGTTGAGGCTCATGGATTTAGGGATTGTGTAAAAGTTTTGTAAGGTAAAGGTTTTGAATAGATTAGGATAAATATGAAATGTAATTTAATTATCTTTGTTAATAATTTTTAAATTATTTAAATTTTTTATCAGGTTGTAGTTTTAATTATTTAAGATTGAATGTATATTTTAAATTAAACTAGTTAAATTTTGTTGTTATATATAAATTAAATTATTTTAAAATTTAATTTTGTTTAATTTAATTTTATTTAAATTGGGTTATCTTTATTTAATTAAATTACATTTCAAAATTTATATGTTGATTTAAATTATATTATGTTAATACAAGTTAAGATTTAACTTTTATAATTAAATTAACATGTTTACTATAGGTTAATTATAAATTTAATTTGAAATTGACTATAGGGTTAGGATTCAAATCTAAGTTGATGCAAGACCTCAAGCCGTGCTCTAAAATTCCTCTGTTGAATTCCAGTCTCGGTTGAAATTAAATCACTGTTGATATTCAAACTTGATAGGACTATCGATCTTATGGTTTCAGATTTGTCAGAAATTTAAAATATCAAGTATTAATATGGACTCAATACTCTTCAAGCCTACAAACGCTTACATGATACATTCATTCCCATAAAGAATGGAATCTCATTTTCTCAGCTCCATCGAATGGTTCTTTAAAACACTTCTACTATTGATACTTGATTCTCTCCTCAAAAGATTAGTCTTTAAACCCCCGTGTTCTAATAACATGAATTACATATAAACACATAAATTAAACTATGATCATCATAACTCCATAGCATATCCAGAATCACTATGAATAATGATTGGGTTCGTTTTACAAATCAAACTTACTTATGGGAGTTCTATATAGATTACTCCTCATTTTCTTGCATTTACACTTTTACTGGTTTTAATTCAATTAGACTCTTCACAAGTATATTAACAATAAAACATTATTTCATATAGCATGCTCTATAACTAGGCAATAAAATAATATCTTACCAGGCCTCATTACCATTGCTCCAAGAAAAATCAACTTCCAATGGATTATGGAGATTAAAACCTTGCTCTGATACCAATAATTCATGTAGGCACGGAGACTCTTAATTTTTTTATTCTATTTCAATCTTAATTCAACATGTAGACTCCAACTACTCAAAGATAACGCATCTCCCTGGAGTGTACACCATCGATTTGGATTGATCCTGAGGTTAAGGTCGTATTCTTTTCTATGGACCAAGATCAACTTTTGACTAACTGAATCTACCATAGATTTAAATGAACGTTGAGATTTGAACTAGGACCATTTCTAGTTTTTTTTAGAAATGTTTAAACCTTATTTCTGAAGCACCAAAGAAGGAAAAAAAAGGAAGTGGAAAGGAACTATTCTTACCTATTGAAATCACTCTTAACTGGTTCGAAATGTTAGACAGAACCACTCACTCAAAACCATTATCATTAGTTGATATCTTTGTGTGTATTCAACTCAGATTTGAGGTCAAAATTTGTCACTAGCATATCAAAAATTCAGTTTTTTTGGTCTCCTAGTAACTGTGGTCCCAAATTCATATGCATTTTGAAGGTTGAATTGCAAATATTTTAATCAAACTTCATCCTCCAGAATCATTTATGATATTAACACTTATCCATACGAATGAATAGGTTTAGAGTTTTGTTTTCACCATAAAAATCATTTACTTGATATTCCATTATTGAGTTGTGCACTGTCCCCCTAAACCACTAGTTTTTCGAAACTTTAATAGGTTTTCGACAGGGTCAAACGATAATGGTTTTGTTCAAACAAAATATGAACATGACTAGTACTAAAAGTCAAACACAATGTCAACACCAACTTCCCAACATGACAATGCCCAAAGGGAAAGATGACAAATATACAAGACTCAACTCAATCGACACACTATGATGATGCACAAAATGCAACTTGGTGGATCTGTCGAAGGGATAATACATAAAGAAAATTAGTGAAATAAGATATGGACATGATAAGCACATTGTACTGGATATTATATGAGTCTATATACAATGTTACAATTTACTAAATTTTAACACTTCAGATGGATTCATAACATTCTACCCAACACTAAAATGTATCCTATTTAAGAAAAAATGTGAATATTGCAAGAATATTTCGTATTTTGGGCATAAATTTTTGTTCGTAACTCGTAATGGGGTGAACTTTCGATTGTTGGAATGCTCTTGAAATTCTCTACAACTTTCATGTTTTTTTTTTCTCTGATTCCTTACCATTTGTCTGGGGCGAACATTTTAGTAAAGAACGCATATTTCAAAAGATGCTTTAGAAAAGCATCTTTTGAAAGGTGTTTTTTTTACTAAAATTCCTGCCCTAGACAAATGGTAAGGAATCAGAGAAAACTAAAAACATGAAAGTTGTAGAGTATTTCAAGAGATTTCCAATAGTCTAAGTTACTCCCAATTCCGAGTTACGAGCCAAAGTTATGCCCAAAATACAAAAGATTCTTGGAATATTCATGTTTTTTCTTATTTAGGATACATTTTGGGCTTGGTAATATCTTATGTTCAGAGACTGCTTGAGAGGTCTCTGTATCCATCTGCAGTGTTAAAATTTAGTGAATTGTACAAATTCATTGTCAAAATTATAATATTCCATTGTCGGAGTGATACAACTAAAAATGGCCAAATAAATGACCAACTGTTATGTGGTCATTTTTAGTTTAGTTATATGATACTTGCGATATCTTAGTTTGGGATGATTTTTATTAATGCTTGTACCACAAATGCATTGAAAATTAATTATGATACCTTGGGAAGGATGTAAATATTATAAGAAAATTGTTTATGCTCCAAGAACAGAAAACTACATGTAAGGTCATTAATGTAAGTGGTGCAAATCTGCTTCATGCATTAATGTTGAGCTATGACACATAAGGGGGGATACAATTTACTAAATTCTAACATTGCATATGGATTCAGAGACCCCCTTTAGTAAATCCATCTACAGTGTTAGAATTTAGTAAATTGTACAAATTCATTGTCAAACATGTAATTTTCCATTGTCGGAGTGATACAACTAAAAATGACGAAATAAATGACCAATTGTTATGTGGTAATTTTTAGTTTAGTTCTTATCTCGTGACCAAATTGGTCATTTATCTTGGTCATTTTTAGTTAGCTCGCTTAAAATTTCTCAATTTTGGTCATTTATCCCTTGAAAAAACTGTGGCGACCAATTTTTTTGGTCGCGTGGTCACTTATCTCTCATTTTGTACTAGTGACTGCAATATACTCATTGCTGACCCTTTAACAAAAATTGATATGATTCTGGATCTACAAAATTGTTCATATAACACAGTTTTTAGATTTATCAAGTTCTTAGGAAATAAAAAATAAATCTCATATATTCTAGAAATTATCCATATTGACAGTTTTTGTCAATTATTGTTATAGGCACTTTTATGATCAAATCATAGAAGCATATGAATCAACTATTCATAATTTAACTCTTTAAAATTGTTCCCCTTTGGATAATTTTTCCAATGACTAAGAATCCTCAATTCTGGTTCATGAGGACAAAGTTACAATCCTTGGAAATTGTCAATTTGGCCCAAATTCTGCACTTTTCCTGTAGGTGCATTTAACCCAAAATGACAACTTCAAACACCTGCAAAAGGTCACCTATGGCGAACCAGGACAACTTTTATAATGGATTAGATAATAAATATTATGAGGAATACTCAACAATTTTCAGTTCTCTGATCGGATGCTGTAGTCACCTACTATAAAATTATGGAATTCACTACTTTTATGTTTTTCAACTTCTTTCGAACTTAGGAAAAATCTATAGTTCTATAAAACACCCTTACAATCCAAAATATGACCAAATTTATACTGCTTTAATGTCCTCTAATAACCCCAATTCCAACCTTGTTGACTAAAAATAAATAAAAATGGGGGTCAAGGGGGCTTGCCCCCTTATAGATCGAGGGCAGTACCCTCGTTTTTTTTTTGTAAATAAATCAATTTCACGCAATCTGGCGCATAAGGAAAATTCCATTTTCACTAAGATAATAAGGTTCTAACATGGCCTAACACGTCCCTGTCAATGTGTCAGACAAGCCTACATGTTGCCCTGTGATGTGACACTAAAATGTTCGTCCCAAAAAATTGGTGCGGAATCTTGGAAAACTCAAAACACAAAAGTTGTATCACTCGTTGAGACCTTTCCAACGGTACTAAAATTGTGAAATTCCGAGCTTGTAGGAGAATGTTATTGCAAAAATAGCGAAATCTTATTTTATCTCTCTCCTATTTAATTATTTATGATACTTTTTAAAATTTATTTATTTTTCTTTATAATATATTAATTATATAAATGTTTTTATTATTTCAAAATTGCTCCACTATCATCTTAATTAATGTGAGATTCACATTTTAAATAACTTAGAAGTAGTGATAATATAAAATACTCTATATTTATTATTTCAAAATTACTCCACTATCATCTTAATTAATGTTATATTTATATTTTAAAGAACTTAGAAGTAATGATAATATAAAATACTTTATATTGACTATTTCAAGTATATTTATGATATTTCGAGATGAAATTTTGAAAATCTTAACCAAGGTGAGGTTTATATGAAGTTAGCTATTGTCAAATAAAATTATGACACAAACATTTTTTACTTCTTTAGGTCCAACTCAACCATAACGATTGACCAAAGTTATTGAAATTCTATTGGTTTGAGAAATCCAACTCATCCTTTAAGAAATCAAACTCATCCATGGCACATTTTTTTATAAGGCCCATTTTAGACCCCAAACTTCCTCTAATGATGGGTGGAGCCCACTTTAAAATTTCCCAAAATTTTAAAATTTCGGATTTGTATGAAATTTTAATTCTTCGATAAGGGGATTGTTACCAAATTGACTATGGCCCCTTATTCGTCATTTAACATAACTCATTTTCCATAGAGACGTTTTCGGATTTATTCCTGTAACTTCACATTCTCGGCCCATACAGCTCTAGTATTGCAACCAAAAGCTCTGATACCACTCTATGACGTCCCCATCCCTCAATCCGGCCAGCAGGAGGGGACATTAACTGAATCGAGGCCTTTGAATTTCACCCATAAGCATAATTGTGAATTTATAGTACTAAAATGCATGTGTGGACATGAAAATAAAACACACATCGGAGTGAACTAAGTCCGCACACACAACATGCAATTTACAGGCATAATTATCACATGAATACAAATAAAAATCACAGCACATCAAATACTCTTTCTACTGATAGGCCACCCCCAAGCTATGTTATGAGGCTACCATGGAGAAGGAAACACCTACATGCTTCTCTCTCTCATCCCACAACCCATTCTAGTCACTATGCTTAGCTAAAAGATCCAAAAGATCTCTACAGGGGTCTCACTAAGCCATCACATCCATGGCACTCCTTCCCAACTTTCCCACACAACGCAAGGAAGGAATTTCCCTTCACTGATCCACGGTTGCCTTATCAAATCAAACCCTTGCAGTGATTACTAGTGTGTGTTGTAAGAGCCCAACCTGTTGTATACTATTGGAAAACCTCCTGCAACATTAGTCCATGGCTTCTCAAGCATCCAATTGTAGCATTTCTTAATGGGTAAGGGTTCCTATCTTTCCCAACCTCCATGCTCACCTACGACCATTTATTTTCTCTTCGAAAAAAATGTAAATTTGTCTTCAAATTCTAATTTATGGGTTAACATAGTCTAGTAATGGACATGAACAATAGTGGAAACTCTACATAGTGTAGGAACATGCATGACGGAATGATAGAATCCTCAAACGAGTGTTGAGTCCAAGAGATATGAGGTAAGGGTGAAAAGACAATTGACATAGCTTCTGACCATAGAAGAAATACAACTGCTGACAACTGACATAATTGTCACAACCCCCGTGCTTCAGTAACTACATGAAGTGACTTTCCCCACCAACCTCACGCATGCATTCAATGATTGGGTTTAATGGTCAAGAAAAGGTAATTGGCTCATTTAAGACACATGGCATATTTTGTATGAGATCTAAGGTTGACACTTGGAAGCATAGGATTTGGTTTTCCCGTAGGCCCCCCTTTATCTTCCTCTCTGGTGGAATCATAGCCCCTCTAGTGTTCTCTACACAACCATCTTGGACCATTTTATTAATTTCCAACATAATATTTACAGAAATTTCGAATTGACATGATAAGCCAATCATATGGTCCAAACAAAATTATATACATCATACATGCCTAGCCATTCACTAGTTGGGCCTTGGCCTTGAGCACCTCCACACTAGGAATCCATACTAGCATATTTACATCATTTACATAATTTTGAGTAAATACATCCCAAGTCAAAATCGGGGGTATTACAGATAAGGTGAGGTAGATTCAGGTGAGACAGAGATGAAGTAGGACCCTAGGCAGACTTGGATAAGATAGACTTAGTTGGAAGAAAAAACGTATATTTTATATTTGAACAAAGCTTATGCATTGAATCTGATTGGGTGAAACTTGTAGAGCTATGGTAGGTAGCAATTAATGTATGCTAGAAAGGTGTGAATCCCATCCCTCCCTTTGGTCAGGAAATTGAGGAAGGTTTTCAACCAGTATTGGATATATCCGCTTATTGAACCCAACTTTTATAATTTGATGACTTGATTTGTTGTTTTCCTTCAATCCAACCTTATGACTTGAACTTGAATAGAGAGAGTGGGATTGGTGGTCTAATTTCCCCTAGGAGGTATAGTAGTAGCCAAAGCGTGAGAGAGCATGAGTCATAGAGCATATGATTAGTCACAGATCATGAGTCAAGGTCCACGAATCAAGGGTGTCATGTAGATGGTGATAAAATATATTAAAACAGTAGGTAGAAGACACACAGAAGAAGGGTACTTCTTTATAGTAAATGAATTCCCTTAACCTGGTTAGCTTGACCTATTAACTCTTTCGGTGGTAACCCTGTTAACTCTTATGGTGAAAAGAAAAGGTGGTGAGAAGATGCAATCCTTTGTAACCCTTATGGAGCTAGTGGGATAAAAATCCTGGAGAAACCCTAAAATTGGATATTAAAGTATTAGAAATCTTATTATTGAAATTATTGGAAGGTACTCATATTGGCCTCGATTAAGGGAGGAATCGCAGGTTGAGCAAAAACAACGATATAAGGTGTTCCAAGGGAAAATGAGAAGGTTTTTTGAAATAAGCTAGAGTGGTCCCTTTCACCCAATCTACAGCTTTCTCTTTGACTGAAAAGATTGATTGAATATAGTTCCTAACTATGGGTTTATCTTAACTACCGTATGCAAAAGTAGGGATAAATAGAACCCAACTTTCAGTGTTATTTTCAAGATTAGTAAGATTTGTTTTTCCAATCCAAGCTTCCTCTTTCAATTTATTGAAACTCAAAGTCTATTGACTAGGATTGTATTAATGTAAATAAGAACACTCGAAAGGTTGATGAGGGTTAGTATTGCTTATGAGACTGCTATCATTTATGAGAGTGGAGTAGAAAAGGATGCTAAAAGGTTTTTTAATGATTGGGTAATGAACAGCGTAACAAATCTATTATTTCTTCTTCTTTCTTAATGAGTGAATCTATGCTCTTATTCATAGTGTTCATAGTACTAAGAATTTTAGAGAGGTGGGTATATAACCTATTTTCCTATCTCTTTGTTGGAGTTGACCATAAGTGTAATATTTTATATTAGACCAAAACTTATTGATTGAGCTAGATCCAATAACACCTGCGGAGCTCCAGTAAATAGTGAGAAGGTGGGTCTTTATGATTGGGTATATTGAAACCAAACATTATTACTTGATTGGTATATAAACTCAATCCTCGTGAATTTAACTTAAATAGAGTAAGGTTTGTTCAGTTGCTCCTAGCACTAGTACAAAATGAGAGATAAGTGATCAGGCAACCAAAAAATTTGGTCCCACAGTTTTTTCAAGGGATAAATTACCAGAATTGAAATTTTTTAAGTGAGTTAACTAAAAATGACCAAGATAAATGACCAATCTGGTCATGGGATAAGAAATAAACTAAAAATGATCAATATAAATGACAAATTTGGTCACGCGATAAGAACTAAACTAAAAATGACCACATAACAATTGGTCATCTATTTGGTCATTTTTAGTTTTATCACAAACAATGGAAATTAATTACAATTTTGACAATGAATTTGTACAATTTAGTAAATTTTAATGCTGCAGATGGATTTAGTGACCCCCTTTAGGGAGTCTCTGAATCCATCTGCAGCGTTAAAATTTAGTAAATTGTAAAGGGGGTCTCTAAATCCATATGCAGTGTTAAAATTTATTAAATTGTAACATTGTAGATGGATACAGAGACACAAGATAGTGTCGAAACATGATGTCATAGGCAAACCTATTGAAATTTTTTGCAAGATTGTTTCATCTATACTGTCACATCCATTTTGATGTGCTTATCATGTCCATATCTCATTTCACCATTTTTTCTTTCGTATTATCCCTTCGACAGATTAGCCAAGTTGCATCATGTGCATCATCATAGTGTGGTTGAGTCGAGTCTTGGATATTTGTTGTCTTTACCTCTCGGCATTTCCATGTCATAAAGTTGGTGTCATTGTGTTTGGCTCATCATTCTGACCACGTTCATATTTTGTTAGAACAAAACCATCGTCGTTTTACCCTCTTGACAGTCTGTTAAAGTTTCGGTAAGTTCATGTATTTTGCGTCTTGTTAGATAAATATTCTCAATTTCACAACCTCAATTAATTCTCCATATGCATCCATTCATCATGGTTCTCTTCACGCCTAATTTTGGAAAGTGCGAAATTTCCCCTTGGGTCTCTCTCGTGCAAAAAATCGCCTATATCCTCCATTTTGAAAAGAAAAAAATTCTTCCATTTTTTAGAATTCTTTTTAAAAACGAGTTACCATGATTCTAATATTTCCTCAGGTTGACATTGAATAAATAAATTGTTAATGGTGTAAAATAAAACTCTAATTTCTTAACTTAACTCTAAGGTCTTAACTTGTGCAATGGCAATGTTATTTTTATCTTAAAAAAAATAAAATTATTATTATTATTAAATTTTTAATTCTATATTATATAAATAAACAACAAATAAATATTATATATACTATATTATATAAATAAATAAATAACAAAAAATAACACTAACTATTATATATATATATATATATATATATATATATATATATATATATATATATTAAAAAATATATATTATTATATATAATATTTAAAAAACAAACAATACATAAAACACTAAACAAATCAAACACTTCCATCCCAAAGTATCCTTACCTCCTAACCTCGTGGGCATACATTTAACTAATTTTTGGCGCTAGTTTTTGGTGATTTAGAATATGCCTGCTCTTCTTTGACAGAAATATGTTCATTAGGAGACCTCATAATTTGGGAGCGAAATTTATTTATTTGGCGATTTAGAAAATGCCCCCTTTTCTTTGACAGGTTTTCATTTAATATTTTTCGGGGTTTTGTCATATCCCCATTTTGACCCTTTGGCATTAAAATTGTAAATGATGTAAATATTGTTATTTAATCATGGTGAGGAGCTCAAGGCCAAGGCCCTACCATTGATTTATCGTTTTATGTATCGGAAATTAAAAATCGGTGCATATGGCTCCTGTGCTAGATAGGCACAATGTAAATGAAGACATCATGTAAATACAAATTTTAATGAAATACCCACAACTAGCTATGCAATGCAACAAAAAGATGGGGCATGACTCTACAAGGAATAGGGGGGGGGATTATTCAAACCCTTGAGCCCATGGTGTTAATCCATTTCATTGAGAAAACCCATAAATCCCAACTAGCCATTTTGGCTTATGCACCCAATCATTTAATTCTTCCAAGAGTTGGTTGAGGCAGTTAATGCCTTGGGAATGGAGAGGCATGGCAGCCAATTTCGTGTATGGGCAAGCCATCCACCTGGAAAATCGTATTTTTGCTTATTGGGCAAGAAAACACCCACAAAATGGTGCCCAAAGCCATTCTTCACCCATGGCCTTTGACCTCTCACGTAGTATGAGCTAGCTGGGTCTTTCCCTACACATTTTTCATCCTTTTTTCTACATTTTCCCATGCCTGGGAACTCATTTTTGGATAGCACAGTGGATGGGAGAAGAGAACCACAATTTGGGGGTTTAATGGAGGTTGTTTTTTTCTCTTGGGTTGTCCCTAAACGTTTTCTGAAAATGAATTTTTCCTTCCAGGGTTTATTCCCATTTCTCCATTTCGTTTTTGGGTTGCCCACGTTTTTTTTTTAAACTGGTAAGAACCCCATCTTGGGCATCCCACTGAAGAAACGTTTTTATCATGCCCAACAATTGTGGATTTGTTGTTATGTGCATCCCTGTCTTGGTTTGAACCTATGAGCAAGAAATTGGAGTGGTAGTGGAAAAAATCGGCTTGATAAACCTAGTGGGGGAAAATAACCTCTCAAGAAGATCAAGAGGGTTGGCTACTCTTCTATGCACACCTTGGACACTCTAGATTGGAAGGTATGGCCTGAGGGACTGTGCATTGGTGAAGAGAATACTTCCTTGAGTGGGGTGTGTAGGCATTGTGGGTTCCAAGCTAGATAGATCTTGTAGAGGTATCCATGGCTCTATGCTTGAGCTCACTAGCTTAGCAATTCTTCCTTTCCATTTCCTAGTAGCCTGATAAACCCAATTGTAGATTGGCTTGGCTCATTTTGGTGTATGTTGGGCTATGTGTGAGTCTGTTGTTCCCTGATTCCTTGTAGAAATCATGCCCAGCTCGAGGGTGGCAGTTGCGTCAAGAGATTGATAAGCACAATTGGCCTATGGTTGGGAGGAACGTTGTAGTTGCATAGCTGGTTTCTCAGGGACTACTCTGTTTCAAGATAAGTACTCTCATATCCTAATTCTGTATTGTTTCAATGGATAAATGACATGAATGTCTTGAATGTATGATGGATGGGTATGTGACAGAATGGTATCAAAGCCGATGGTTACAACACTGAGGCTATTGGGCTGACATCTACACAACAGATTAGGAAAATATGATTTTGTGTGTGTTGTGCATGGGGTATGTTATTGTGTGTTGGTTGTTGTTTGTTGCTAATTGTTGTGCATATGAGATAATGCATCATGTGCTGGAGACCTTAATTAATTATGACTCCTTGTCCCTTGAATGTCCATGATGCTTTGAATGCATGAAATTGAATGTTGGGCATGGATGGCATGAATTTTTGTGTGTTAATGTCATGATTGAAAGCCTGAACAGTTGGTTGTTACAGCCCCATATCTTAATGACGTTTGTTAATTATAATGAACCAACATTTATATGGCCGATTGATGGTTTTTGGAAGCGAGGAAAGCTTGCGAATTATGCCCTTATGCACATGAGTTTTCCTTGCCCATGCTTGTTGGCTGCTTGAAGATTGATTGTGAATCCATTGGTTGGATTGTTGAATTTGAAATGAAGAGAAAAACCCTTTTCAAAGATGCAAGTTCTTGGCATTCTTTTACTGTTTTTATGCAAGTTGGATCTGTAGTAACTCACCTCTATAAAGAAAACAAAGCAGATATCTCGAGAAAAATTCTAACTATTTGTGAAAATTTGCAGAATTTATTTCTAAAGTATTTATGAGTTCTGCTAAGGCTCTGTCAGCAATTTTAGCATTAAGTTTTGCATGCACAGCGGCAGAATTAACATTAATTTTGTGTCGCGGGCGCGGCGGCAAAGTTAAGCATAAATCTACGTGTGCGGCGCCAAAATTTCCATAAATGTTGCGCTGAAAGGGAAGAGAGATTCAAAATTTTTCTAAGTGTCCTTTTTGATATTTTGCACCACGGGCGCGGTGGCAAAGTTAAGAATAACTCTGCGTGCGTGGCGCCACAATTAAGCATAAAATCTGCATGGTACGTAGTGCGCGGCGGCAGATTTAAGGATAAAATCTGCGCAGTACGCGGTGCGCGGCAACAGATTTAAGGATAAAATTTGCGCGGTAGATTTAAGGATAAAATTTGCGCCGTGTGCGGGCGGAACTTAATATTTGTGCCAAATGGGGAAAGTATAGCAGCTTTTCAGTGAGATTTTCAGGTGTCGAAAATGGAAAACTTGCCATGAACTTATGCACCAGATTGCGCAAAATCAAAGGAATTATAAAAAAAAAAAAGAGGGCACTGCCCTTGACCCGCCCTATAGTGGCACAGGGAAGCCACAAGGGGGCAAGCCCCCTTGACCCTCGTTGTCCCTCGGAGACAGTTGTTGAATGTGTGAAAGGCATTTTGCATGCTTGGGATGTGCACTATGGATTGCATAAAGGGGTTGTGGAATTCAATAAGGGTAATTGGTTGTGATATCCATTATGGAGGATGAAAGGGAAATTCCTCACCTTAAACTATTTATGTTTATAGCATAAGAATTGCATAGTTGGAAAAATAGCAAGGATGAATGTTATACACGTATGTATATGTGGAATTGTTAATTCATGAGAAGATCATAGCTAATAATTGTGTGTATGCTTGCTAGGGAAGCCAAGAAAAAGATCAGTTATGATGTGGAGGAGGAACTCCATGTCATGATGGAGATTAAGAAGGGAGAATTCCTTCACTCCTCTCTTACTATTGTATTTATATACTGAAAATTATGGCATAAGGATGCTGGAAATGCAAGAGAGTAATAGATTAAATATAAATTAGTGGGCATGATTAAATAGTCATTGCATAGTGCATGTGAATTGCTTATGCATGAGTATGATGTTGCCTATGGGTAAAGATAGTGAAGTTACACATGCAATAGCTCATTAATGGTATTTAATGTTGTTGATAATGGTTGTGTGAATCAGACCATAAAAGCATGATTGAAAACGCAAGAAAATTAGATTGATGAAGTGAATATGCATTATCTGGAATACTAATTGCCATTGCACAATGCATGTGAAAATGTTTATGCATATATGATATTGCATCTTGGTAAAATAGTGAGGTTTTACATATGCAATGAGTCACTTAAGATAATCATTGTGGCTGCTAATAAGTAGTTGTGTTCGCATTGGTTGTAGGATCAAATACAACCAAAACATGGTTGAAGATGTGGATGATGATTGTTGCATATGACCAAAACCTTATGAAGAAAGGATGGTGCAACAAATCTATGATCATAAAGTTGGAAAAGGACTGCGAAGCCTTGGTAAGAGTCCAACTAATCAGGTAACATCAAGTGATGTTAATAAAATCCATGCAGGTAAGGGTTAACCGTGCTTAATTGCATGAATGCTGAAAAGGATTTGGTAAGACCCCTTCAAACTATGTTTAAACTATGTTGATTTGGGTGAGTGAAGGCAAGGATCCTTACACCCTATAGTTTCTTAGAAGCCTCAATGCATTCATATTGAATTATATCATGCCATTGGTGTATGCTATATTATAAGAAAGTAAGGACTTATGGCCCTATCATGATAGTACATGGTTAGGTCATAATATGTATGAATGCATAGTACTCATAAATTAATGCAGGGTTGCATTGAGGAGATTATGTGAGTGATGTAAAAGTGCATGCATATGTATAGGTGCACATGATGAGATGCATTGCGTGAATGCATGATTGTGGTGTATGTTCCATTACAACTAGATAATAGATGGAATGGTGAACCATTGTCAATCCTAAGAGCATTTCATGAGCTGCTGTGAATGCAAGAGAATGAATGCATAAAATGATGTAATTAAACCATGCAACTCTAGTATGGTAATGATTCACATGAAGTAGATGATTTTTGGTGATATTAAAATGCTTCAGTGACTGTGGCAGCAATGAAATATTATATGCATAGAGACTTACCAAGCGTTTGGCTAATTGAAGTTTCAGATTTTAGGTAGATTGTTTTGGGCATGGCAAATATGGGTAAGTCCATGATGAAGATTGGAATCTACCATGAGAAAGAGCCAAACTATATGAGAACAGACTCATGGCTAAGCAAATCAATTTTCGTAGAGGACATAATTGCAATTCATAATTGAATTTAATTATCAATGCCCTTGACTGATTAGAGAAATCATATTTGAATTTTATTGTTAAATGCTGCTAACTGTTTGGCTATTTGACAAATGTGCCAGGAAGACCAGGAGTGATGGCCTGCAAAAGCCAACCTAGATGGGAAAGAATCCATGCTTTGGAAATGGGTTTCGGGTGAAATGCCATTGATAATGTCTCAGCTAAACCGCATGTCGGTAAACCATGAGAGTGAGATGGTAAATCTATGCCCATAAGGCATGTGAGATACATCTGCAAAATGAATGAGTATTCTGTGATCCTGGACAAGAACATGCATGTATAAATTATTAGGGTTAATATGCAAAGCATGCCCTATCTTATTTATATCATTGCAGACTGCTTGAGTATGATTAGGGCCTACATGGCGCACATCGGAAAGGGGGTGCATACCTTTTCTGGTGCTGGGTCATGATAGGGTTTTCAATATTGACTACACCCTAAGGGAATGGATGCATTCCTGGTGTTTCAATACTTGATAGTGAATGATATGGATTACAGTTACAAAATCGAACAACAATACTGATGAGCTTGCTTATCCTTCTTGTGTTGTTAGCCTACACAGATGCAGATTGATACTGCACATTAAGAGGCAATGTGAAGAAGGGTACGCAAAAGGACTGCATAGGAATTGGTAACCTTTCTATGCTCACACAAAATATTACCAGAAGGGATGGACAGGCCTGAAGAGCTGTGTAGTATGAAGAGGTATCATCTTTGTGTGAGTGGAGTCATGCTAACCTGTAGTCAAGAAAGTCACCTATAAACTTCCTAAAAGGAACCACCGATTTGCACCAAAGAAGGAGTGACATCCTTGTATGAATGAAGAGTTGTGTGTGTGAAGGGTTGTGGTGCAGGAAGGTGTGGTGACATTGATGAAGGCATAAAATCTCTATTGGGAAATCAATAGGAGGGTGGGCGCCAAGACTGACTGAAAACCCTGAGATGCCTATGGATCCATAGTAGAGCCTTGACCTATAATGGTTAGGTGGCGCAGTCTCCTTCCATTGGTCGATGACCCAAACAAATGTGTTGGCTCGGCAATGGAGAGAGCCAACCAGGTATGGGACTAGTTGGGCACCACCAAATGCTTGGTAAATCCATTCAAATGGAGGATTACTGGTGAAGCATTAACTACATCCAAGTCCGTAGGCGATCCCAAGGCTTGCAAAGCGAAGCAGGATCCTGTGGACCAGAGGGGAAACGCACAATATAGATAAGTATTCAGTTTCATTTATGTCTTGTTTGGAATAATGAAGATTTCAGGCATAAGTATTCTAACAGCTAAGTTGATGCACTATTGTTTCTTTGTTGGAAACCTTGGTCATTGCAGGAAAGCAAGACCCTGAAAGCACTATAAAATCACTGGTAAATCCAAATATTAAATGAGTGGGCGATATGAAATTATTGATAAATCTAGAGAGTAACGGGTTGGGCATTCACTACTTAATATTGTGAAACAACATGTATGCTAGCCCAATACCCCTTAAACAATTGATAAAACCAGTCAGCGTACTGGCCTGGAATTTCCTATTTGAATGATTGTGAAGTACCCTACGTGTTGGCCCAACATTCATAATTGTGTCCATGGGAAATCCAAGGCTCGTAAAGCAAAGAAGGATCCCGTGGAATAAAGTGAAGACATCCAATACAGATAAGTATTGTTGGAAGCAAGGACCAGGAAGGCATCATAGGGATGCATATGGACATATGACCATCATAAAGAGCTCAAGATGAGCAGTAATAAAAGACGGTGCTAGTGAACATGAGTGGGTCCTAGCAACCAAAGGTTCTGTAAGCAGAATTGGAAGGGGTACCCAAGTTGAAAAGCATTAGACAGACCTTAGACACTAAGTGTCATAGCCAATAAAGGGAAATTCAAGCATTCACCTTTGTTGTGGGGAAAATGCACCTATAGTTCAGGGGAGAAACTACCAACTTACGGTGATAAAGATAGACTTACAAGCATTCTGCAAGTATAACTAATAAATTAAGAGATTAGGGTTTAGAGATGTAGGCACCTTATTCAGAAGGTTGATCCTAGATTTTCCTCCCTCGCTCTTCAATGCTTATCCAGTGTCGCAATGCCCAGACCTGCAAAACAACTTGATACCTTTCTCAAATACATTTGACTACATATATAATACTGATATCTATAATGGAAAGAGACATCAAACTATAATCAAACAGTGATCAAATCTTAAGACACATTAATAGGTCATATTTGGAAAGAGAAGAACGTCTGATCTTTATTAATGAATGAAAGCAAGTACATACAATTATACCTTCCTTCAAGCTTGGCACTTCACGAAACCTAGATTCAAGGTCTCCTGCTTCCGTTCTCCAAGGATCCCAGCCTCTAAGCAATTGTACTAGGGTTTACCAAAACTGAAGCACAAGAGAGGGGGATGAGAGTCTCCATTCCTCCAGCATAACTTTGCAATTAGGCTTGCTCCTCTCACATGACCCTTCTACCCTCCTTATATAGTCAATGAGGAAGAGGAAAAGAAGTTACAACCGCTCAAGAGGTTTCCCAACCAACTTAACTTACTCGAATTTCGAGATTTTGACCAAAACAAGAGTGTACCCTACTCTACAGTATACAAAGTCGCGTACATATGGCAATGGGCGCTACTTTGAATGAGACAAAGTCGCGTACACACGCTACTATTATAACAGTAGAGTCGCGCTCATAGTGAAAAATGGCCAAAAACAGGCTTTTCTGCTCATTTTCAGGAGATGGTTTGGTCTGGAAAAATGTTCCTAAGGGTCATATACATCAAATGGGTCAAGAATGAGGTAATTTCAACCATTTTAGTGTCCCAAATGACTCCTCCATCCACAAATGTCCTGTTGTGTGACTAAACTTGATCTCAAGAAGTGTCGTCATGCGACCAAGGGAAACAAGTGTCGTCACGGACGGAGAGGTGTCATTTCAAGCTATAACAGATGCCCCCTAATGTATGAGGTCAGAGGGAGTATAGGAAACGATGGCCGAAATACATTATAAATAAAAGAGTTGAATCGTGGAGGAACGGAGAAAACAAGAATCATAGGCTCAAATGAAGTACCTGAAAGCAAAGGCAAAGTCAGACAAACTTATCCATGGGGTAACTGTCCATGTTCAAATGATGGAACATGATCTCCAAGAGGATACAATAATGATCCAAAATACTGATGCATATATCATGGCCACTAAAATACAAGCGTGGATCCATGAGGAACATAAGTGTAAACATAGCCACATAAATACAAGGTGGATCTATGTCAAAACTGGAGAACATAGCCATAGAGAACAAGCTGGATCTATGTCTCATCAAGAGCCAAAAGGAGTGGGGCTCAGTCTTGCGCAACTTGGGCGATAACATAAATAATGTGATGCTATCGAGGATCCCAAGGTCTTCATCCAAAAAACAACCCAAGGTACAAACCTATCCATGCGAATAAATGAGCTGTTGTCGAACATGGGAGGTATCGTTTGATTACCGGTCATTGATGTATACCGTTAACAAACGCGAGGGTGTCCACCAATAATGAAAATGGAACCCAAGGTACCTAGTACATTCAAGCAAGTGCGAATAAGTGGTCTTGCCGTCGAACACTTGAAGAATCCATCGGATAGGAGACATTGATGTATTCCCATCTATCCAATAGTGAGGGAAACTGCCACTAATGACTGCAATCCCCAAGGTACTAACCGAAACTCTAAACGTCATTCCCAGAGCACAATGAGTTGAAGTCGATGGGAAGAAGTCCGTTGGAAGGGAGGCCTTAATGCATCCTCCATCATCCAACATGAGGGACACTCAAAAGGTATGAACTGATTTGGAGTAGGACTGAACACATGATGAAACATACTGACACCAAGGAATGGCCGACACATGAGGTCAAGGCAACTGTAGAATGGCCGACACAGGTTATATCCTTGAACAGTGAGCACGACACAAGAGTGACTTAGGCAGCTTTGAACACAAAGGGACCACGATGCAAGTCTGCAATGTAGGAGACATTAACAGATTCTCCATATGAGTGGAAGACTAACCAAATGGAGGAGTAGGAACTCTGAGATCAAGTTTACCCTAAGGCCAATGCTAGAACCCAACTTGTTTGATAGACTCAAAACAGGTGCTTTGTTCAAGGAGATAGTTGACTTGCTGCCATCATATTGAAAGATATTTTGACATTCTTCCCTTCCCTTTCCTTTGTCATTTTTTAACGAGCTTGACAAAGAACTAGAGCATGCTCGACGGTATTTTCATATTTAAGGAGTCTGAAAAACCTAGAAGAAAACTCCATACACCTATCCGTGGATTTTATATCGAGCCCGGATTGGTCTGTGCTCGGCGGTGTTTTCTTGCTTATAGAGTTGAAAAACTTAAACAGTCCTCTACTTACCCTCTCGTGGATTTCACATCGAGCCCGAGTAGGTGAATGCTCGCTTGGTGTTTTCACATTTCGAGAGTCTGAAAACCCTAAAGACGACTCCAAAGGTCCTTTTTCGTAAAGTTAGTCTCCTTCCCCGAAAAAGTGTAAAATGATGGAAGAAGAACTCTTCTAGCGCATACAAGAGTATACCTAGAGTATACCTTTTCCGTAAATTATCCACCAAGGCCCGGAAAAGGGGTAATTCTATACCTAATTGGATGTCGGTTCAGTTATTTTAACGAGCCCAAAAAGACAACTATGCTCGGCAAACTTTTCCTATTTAAGGAGTCTGAAAAGGGCTTAAAAGAACTCCATAGGGATCTTTTCCGTAAAGGTTTAACGAGTCCGGAAAAGTAAACTCATGACCTCCTTACTGTTTTTAACGAGCTCAAAGGAGATAGGAAAATGCTCATAACTTCCTTCCTGTTTTTAACGAGCTCGAAGGAAAGGTGGAAGAAATGCTCGTAGCCTCCTTACTGTTTTTTAACGAGCTCGAAGGAAAGGTGGAAGACTGCTCGTAACTTACTTACTGTTTTTAATGAGCTCGAAGTGAAGGCAGAAGAATGCTCGAAATGGGAGGAAACGAGTGTCAGGGACATGCAAAACTAGCTCCAAGCGCATGGAACAAAGCTATGCCTAATGCAAGGAACATGGGCAAGATAAGGACACTCAGGGTGTGTCTCCTCCAGGTAAAAGGTGTCAAATTGAAAAGGCAAAATGATACAGGGCTTAGCGGAAATGAGATCAGAGATGGAGGCTTATACAACGGGCTAAAAGCGTGGAAGCCGGCTTCAGGCTCATTAGCGCAAGCGGGATCATAATAGATGCATATGCAATTTGAACACAAAGATGGGAGCCTTATCAGGGATGGCCAGAAATATGTGAGGAAGAAAGATATGAGGCTTCTTCTCAAAGTCATGGTAAATCTAAAAAGGCTCCCGATCCTATGAGAAAAACTCAGCATGGGCACCAGAATGGCATAAGGGTGCTGACTAGGGTGACCCATGTTAGGTAGGCTCTGCTGTCGGACTGGTGCACAATGCATAAAGAGATGGATAACACACCAATATCCAACAGGTTCGACCCTATGGCGAATTCGGATGGCAAAAGGTTCAAATGCAACATAACAGTGGGGAAGCCTAAACCTATATGCAAGGTTCCGAATATACCTGACATGGTTGCACAAGGTGTCGAAAAGGACCAGTAAGCAAGTATACATCCAGCTAAGAATCCTGTCTCCAAGAAACATTAGTACTGGGATCATATCTAAAACATATGTAAAGGAAGACCCGATACAAGTCACTGTGGTAGAAATACTTTCAACTTCACTATCATCAACAGCAGGCATAAACAAAGCAGAGTTTTCGAATGAGGACTCTATGGTGCCCAAGCCCGAGGACTTACAATCAACAAGATCAAATTCAGGATGAAGATCAAAGTTGAAGGACATGATGGAATCTGCAGAAACAAATTCATCATCACGGGAGTTGAAAATTCTAGAAGCAGAATCAAACTCAGCAGGAACACCGATTTGCGGATCTATAGGAAAGTCCAAAGACTCAACAGTAGGAAGATCAAACTTGAAGGTCAAACCGGGGCTGGACATGACTGCGACTGGATCAACATCCAAATGAATGGCAGACTGTACTATAGACTCTAGGAAAACTTCATCGGAAGGAAGAATATCATCCCAGATAGAATACATATCTAAACATTCAGATGGAGGTGTCACTTGGTCAAAAGCTGGGACCAAGTCCCGAGAAGGTAAGCATGAACTCAGAGACTTCTTCTCAGTAGCAGTTGAACTCAAGGAACAATATTCCACATGAGGCGCATGTGACATAGTAGTGCCTAATGACGAGGGATCAGACTGGTCTACAGTTGGGTAATAAGGAGGATCAACGAATGCAAGCTGGTCGATGGTGACAATGTTTTCGTTATGAGGGAAATGCATCACACGAAAAAGCGTAGACACCACAGCATGCATAGCATAAACATAATCACGCCCAAGGATCATATCAAAGTCCATAGGGTCCTTTAAAACCATAAAATCAACTAAGACTGTTTTTCCACCCAAGGTAACAGGTGCCTGACGGAGGAATCCGATCGGTTCACTAGGTCTTCTATCAAAGGTCAACGGCCAATTAACAGCTGGAATAACATTAGGGAAACCCAAATCTCTCCAAGCATAAGCGGATAAGAGACTAACAGAAGCACCTTCATCAACAATGCATCGATCAACCGTATGGTTCCCGATATCAACCTTTATCTGGAAAGGTGTCGAAGAAGGAAGGCGAGGCTCGGCTAGACTATTCCAATCAAAGGAAACAATCCTAGGGCTTGGTAGGGGTTCACATGGCACAGATGAAGTGCCCCCTTTTTCAGGAACATCCAAACTGGAAATGCAGAAGACTTCAGTAGTAGGTGCATCAATCTCTGAAGGACTGATGGGATCGGTCGAAGATTGCATCGATTCAATCACTTCACTCTCCGAAGGAAGAGTGGGGTCGACCAAAGATTGCATTGGTTCAACCACTTTATCAACCAAAAGTTGATCTGGCTGCAGGGAATCTATAGACAACTCAAGAACAGAGGTTCCTTCAGACATGGACCACACTCTTCGTACCTCTGGAATGGCAGGGCATCGGTGAGTAAGGTGATCTCCCTTACAAAGTTTACAAGGGAACTTTGGTTTCCGTCCTATAGGTTTAGACTCCTTTACAACGTCAGTACTCTCAGCATGACTAGCATTGGCTGACAGCTTGCCCCCAGCATGACTCACAGAGGCTGGTTGCTCAGAAGCAGAAGACTTTTGAACTAAGGACCACACTTTTTGCACTTCTGGAAGTACAGGGCACAAGTAAGTAAGGTGGTCTCCCTCGCAAAACTTACAAGGGAACTTAAGCTTCTGTTTGTTGGGTTTGTCGACAATGTCAACTTCCTCAGCATGACTTGCAGTGGCTAAACTGGTATCTCCAGTATGACTCACAGGAACTGGTGACTTGTCATTAATATGACTAGCAGTGATCAGTGACGTGTCCTCAACATGACTGACAGTGGTTGAAGACAAACTTTCAGTATGATTTTCAGTGACTAAAAGTTTTCTCCCAGCATGACCTCCAGAGGCTGGGTGGGTGCCCCCTGCATGATTTGCAGAGGCAGGGTGCTTGCCCCCTTGTTTTGGCATCTTCTTCCTATTCTTCCCCCGTCTATTCCTTTTAGACTGCTGGTTACTAGTATTGCTACTTTCGCCACATGAGGTAGAAGGAGGAGGAGAAGATGTTACTGGCAAAGGAGGCACAGGGTTCTGATGCTCTTGATTTGAGGTGCTCACAAAAGAAGCGTCAGGAGCATGCAAGGCATTCGGAGTGGAAAACAACCAAACCGGCAGCCCAATAGTGAATCCAGGAAGATTCAGAGTAGCCATTAAGGGAGCACCAATGTTTCCAATGAATGGAACAGCACAAGGATCCCCTGGAACAGGGGTACCTTGATTGGCACTCGCCGGAATGCTAGACATAGTTTCCTGCTCAAATGAACAAGAAGTTCTCTAAGGCAAACTAAAAAAAAAGTAGCACAAAGAGCACACCACTAAAAAAAAGGTCATAAGTAAATCAAACCAGGCAAACAGATGCCTTCCGGAGAAGAGTCTGGGATGATGAGGGCCCAGAACAGATCAACGAAGGATGAAGGACAGTTACCCGGGGTCCACAATACAATGACTAAGGGTGCAAGCGCTGGAATCACCCAACCGCCCTCCCAAAGACCTGCAAGGGATTTCCTCCCACGTCTGTCCTAGGTACAGCAGATATACCCTCCGCTGTCACCTGTGTATGAACCTAGAGTCTGATACTAAGGATACCACAACACCGAAAACTCCTGGGGGAACAGTCACCGGTCGAATCAGAAAGCGTGGGCAGGGTAGCTAAGCCCGAAACTCGAAAGAGTCCCCAATACGCAATCCGATCCTGGCGTATGCTCGAACAGAAAGTAGGAGGGGTATTCCCACAAACTGATCTCACATTGACCTACTGCATATGCTCCCAGGCAAATTTCGAGTGAGGTGGGTTTGCCTAATGATAGTCTCACTACGATTTTTGCGCAATGTGTGATCTTGGGTGGTTTAAGGTGTTTTAAACCCAAGATCCTAACCAAGACTAGTTGGTGTAGTGTAACCTAGAAAAGAAAATGTTGCTAGTTCATTTTATTAGAGTTCATTTTAAAGGTTACTTGATTACTCAAAAAGGTAGTGGGTGTGTGAGAGTGGTTATAATAGAAATAGAGTACTGAAAATGAAATATTTACCACCAAACAAATCTTTTTCTTTTCAATGCAAGTCTTAAAATTCTGATTTAGAATGCATGTGCAAATGCAATTTTTTAATCTTTTGAATGCAAAAAAGGTAAAAATAAAGTCGTAAAAAATTAAACTCAAAACCTAAGAATGCAGCTACTCAAGCAACTAGGTATGCAAAAGAAAACTTGTTCTTTTTGATGCAAAGCACTCTAAAATCTTTTAAGCCACTTGCAAGGTACTCTATTTATAAGATAAATCAAAATTCTTTATGCTTTTCAAAGGTAAGAAACAAAAACTTAAACTAACCTACTATCAAAGCAAAGCAAAGAAACTTTCAGGTTCTCTTTATGAAACAGTAAAAGCTACCAAATATGACTTTCAAATTCTTATTGATGTAAGCATGCCAAACATTGGGAAAAGAGTACAAAAACTACTTTTAGACCCAAACGAAGCAAATAACCTACGAAGAAGTATGGTTTGGTAAAGTCAGGTCTGCACGTAAACAATGCAAACAAGGTCTTGAACAACAGCCAAAACACTTGAGCTTTCACTACAAAAGAAAAACTAAAAGCATAAAGGAGGACAAGAAACCAACCTAAGAGAGAAATTTCACTCAAATAGATACAAACAGGGTCAAAAAGACTCAAGAGGTTTCAAATCCAGTGGAAATGGGGCAAGCAAGTTCAATCAGACTCAAATTAGGGTACAAAACACCAAACAGGTCCACAACCCCCCAACTTGGGTCAACAAGCCCCAAAACTTTCCAAACAAGCCCAAATTGATCAAAAGAGGTTCAAATCATGAATGTAGGATCAATACAAGGATGGGAGACCACTTACAGGGATTTAACACAGACCTAAGGTCATCAGGGACCCCAAAAAATGCAGCCACAGCCCCCAGATTTGGGTCCACAACCCAAAAACTCAAAAATTTCAAACCCAGATTTTGAGCGCTACTGTGTATGAAGGAAACTAGCGCTCATAGCAGTATGGGCGCTACTGTGCAAAGGAAAAGTAGCGTATGGGCGCTACTGTGTGGTACAAACAGTAGCGTACAAGAAAAAAAAGTCTAAAAAACGGGGTTAAAACCCCCAAACTGGGTCCACAAATGTTTGCAAGGGTTGGGAAGGGTCTGTAAAAAGCCCAGGAGGGTCAAACAGAGCCTACTAACTGATCCTAATCAAGAAAATGAACAAAGACCATCAAACAAGACTGAAGAAATGACCTTGGATACCCCTAAGCAGTTAGGCTTTCCCCAGCATGGTCGCCATTCTGTTGTGGGGAAAATGCACCTATAGTTCAGGGGAGAAACTACCAACTTACGGTGATAAAGATAGACTTACAAGCATTCTGCAAGTATAACTAATAAATGAAGAGATTAGGGTTTAGAGATGTAGGCACCTTATTCAGAAGGTTGATCCTAGCTTTTCCTCCCTCGCTCTTCAATGCTTATCCAGTGTCGCAATGCCCAGACCTGCAAAACAACTTGATACCTTTCTCAAATACATTTGACTACATATATAATACTGATATCTATAATGGAAAGAGACATCAAACTATAATCAAACAGTGATCAAATCTTAAGACACATTAATAGGTCATATTTGGAAAGAGAAGAACGTCTGATCTTTATTAATGAATGAAAGCAAGTACATACAATTATACCTTCCTTCAAGCTTGGCACTTCACGAAACCTAGATTCAAGGTCTCCTGCTTCCGTTCTCCAAGGATCCCAGCCTCTAAGCAATTGTACTAGGGTTTACCAAAACTGAAGCACAAGAGAGGGGGATGAGAGTCTCCATTCCTCCAGCATAACTTTGCAATTAGGCTTGCTCCTCTCACATGACCCTTCTACCCTCCTTATATAGTCAATGAGGAAGAGGAAAAGAAGTTACAACCGCTCAAGAGGTTTCCCAACCAACTTAACTTACTCGAATTTCGAGATTTTGACCAAAACAAGAGTGTACCCTACTCTACAGTATACAAAGTCGCGTACATATGGCAATGGGCGCTACTTTGAATGAGACAAAGTCGCGTACACACGCTACTATTATAACAGTAGAGTCGCGCTCATAGTGAAAAATGGCCAAAAACAGGCTTTTCTGCTCATTTTCAGGAGATGGTTTGGTTTGGAAAAATGTTCCTAAGGGTCATATACATCAAATGGGTCAAGAATGAGGTAATTTCAACCATTTTAGTGTCCCAAATGACTCCTCCATCCACAAATGTCCTGTTGTGTGACTAAACTTGATCTCAAGAAGTGTCGTCATGCGACCAAGGGAAACAAGTGTCGTCACGGACGGAGAGGTGTCATTTCAAGCTATAACAACCTTAAAGTGAAAGAGACTAAGGAGCATGAAACCACAGTTATGGCATAGCTCCGTAATAAAACAAGACTAAGAGGGAGAAACTCTTACTCTTCTCGTTCCTTTATTGATGCATTTATAAAACAAAGAATTGTTGAATGCATGTCATGACTAGAAGAAGAATGTCTTTATTTGCTTGAATTAAATTGTGAATGCTAAAATAGTTATTTCACTATGAAAGGATGAACATGAAAGAGATCATGTGTATGTGGGGAAAGCATGAAAAATTTGGAATTTGCATGAGTAAAGCATGGATGTTCCATGTCAATTGGGAAATGATTGACTAATTTTAATGTTTGCATTATGCTTGTCCTAACAAAGAGTTTCCATGATAAATTTCACAGGTGAGAAATTGAAACAATTGGTTGCAGCCGACACAAGCAAGTGTTGCTAGTAAGTAATGAGTGGTCAGCTGTGCACATTGACCATGGCGGCAGACCAAGGGCTACTAGAATTACTTGAAAGTCTTCTTCAAACAATTGCAAAAACCCAAGAAAATCTTGGAGAGATGCTCAAGCTACAGAGGCAACAGAATGAGATGAACCACGAGGTTTTGCAGGACTCTATTCTTCTGCAAAAAGGGGTAAAAAGCATTCTGGGAGCAATCAGTAAGGGAAAGGAAAGTGGATCAATGAAGAAGCATTCATCCAATCGGCCGATTAAGAAACATTCCAGGCGGGAAGACTCAAAGGAAATGGAATAGGAAAAGGTAAAGCAACCAGTGAAATGTTGGGAATGTGGCGGAAATCATTTCCTCCGTGACTGCACAACAAGAGAACATCAAGAGGATAGCAGTCGTAAATTTTTCAGGTTTGTGGATCAGTTGGAAGGTAAAGAAAAGGAAGGAATTATTTTGGAACGATCGCCTCATGCAGAACTAGAAGGTAACATTTCTTTGAAACTGAGCCATCGGACAGGTAAAGGTGTAATGGAGGCACTACGGTCCCGATGAGACTACATGGGAGCTGGAGGATTCCATGAGAGTGGCATATCCATTTTTGTTCAATTTTAATGAGCACTGAGGATAGTGCTAATGTAAGGGGAGGGGAATGTCATGTCCCCATTTTAACCCTGTGGCATTAAAATTCTAAATGATGTAAATATTGTTATATAATCATGGTGATGAGCTCAAGTCCAAGGCCCCGCCATTGATTTATCGTTTTATGTATCGGCAATTAAAAATCGGTGCATATGGTTCCTATGCTAAATAGGCACAATGTAAATGAAGACATCATGTAAATACAAATTTTAATGAAATACTCACAACTAGCTATGCAATGCAACAAAGTGATGGGGCATGATTCTATAAGGAATAGGGGGGGCATTATTAAAACCCTTGATCCCATGGTGTTAATCCATTTCATTGAGAAAGCCCATAAATCCCAACTACCCATTTTGGCTTATGCACCCAATCATTTAATTCTTCCAAGAGTTGGTTGAGGCAGTTAATGCCTTGGGAATGGAGAGGCATGGCAGCCAATTTCCTGTATGGGCAAGCCATCCACTTGGAAAATCGTATTTTTGCTTCTTGGGCAAGAAAACACCTATGAAATGGTCCCAAATCCATTCTTCACCCATGGCATTTGACCTCTCACTCAATCTAATCTAGCTGGGTCTTTCCCTGCACGTTTTTCATCCCTTTTCTGCATTTTCCCATGCCTGGGAACTCGTTTTTGGACAGCACAGTGGTTGGGAAAAGAGAACCATGATTTGGGGGTTTAATGGAGGTTGTTTTTGCTCCTGGGTTGTCCCTAAACGTTTTCTGAAAATGAATTTTTCCTTCTAGGGTTTATTCCCATTTCTCCATTTCGTTTTTGGGTTGCCCACGTTTTTTTTTTTAACCGGTAAGAACCCCATCTTGGGCATCCCAATGAAGAAATGTTTTTCTCATGCCCAACAATTGTGGTTTTGTTGTTATGTGCATCCATGTCTTGGTTTAAACCTATGAGCAAGAGATTGGAGTGGTAGTGGACAGAATTGGTAGGGGAAAATAACTTGTCAAGAAGATCAAGAGGGTTGGCTACTCTTCTATGCACACCTTGGACACTCTAGATTGGAAGGTATGGCCTGAGAGACTGTGCATTGGTGAAGATAATACTTCCTTGAGTGGGGTTTGTAGGCATTGTGGGTGCCAAGCTAGATAGATCTTGTAGAGGTATCCATGGCTCTATGCTTGAGCTCACTAGCTTAGCAATTCTTCCTTTCCATTTCCTAGCAGCCTGATAGACCCAATTGTAGATTGGCTTGGCTCATTTTGGTGTATGTTGGGCTATGTGTGAGTCAGTTGTTCCCTGGTTCCTTGTAGAAATCATGCCCAGCTCGGGGGTGGCAGTTGCATCAAGAGATTGATAAGCACAACTGGCATATGGTTGGGAGAAATGTTGCAGTTGCATAGCTGGTTTCTCAGGGACTACTATGTTTCAAGATAAGTACTCTCCTGTGCTAATTCTGTATTGTTTCAATGGATAAATGACATGAATGTCTTGAATGTATGATGGATGGGTATGTGACAGGTTTTGAAATATTTTATTGAGTTGAACAACTCTTCCTCAGCTGCAATGTCCAATGGATCTTCATTGGCTACCTACATCTCCAATGGAAGATGAGGGAGCTGCAAAGGAATGGGAAATCCCCTCTATTCATTTAGAATTATTTCAGATTTTCCTACTTTTAGGGTTTTTGATGGGACCAAAGTTAAATTTCCAGAAAAATCAGTGATGATTCTGCTTGTAGGTTACAGTCGATGGTGGCCTTAATTGCATTCAGTAGGTGTAAATTGATCAATCTTTGTGTGTTGATGTATTTGTAACTTTGGAAGATATTTACTTGTATATTAATTTGTACTTTATTGTATATCCAACAGAGATGTATTATTCCTTTGATTGGAAGTGTCATCATTTGTATTTGCAAGTGTCACAAGTTACATTGTAAGTGTCGTCATTTGTATTGATGGGTTATTAGACCACCAGTGTGGGGTCGGCCCTAGTTAGGTCATGTGGTTGGGTTATTAGACTTCAGTAGCAAGTCGGCCCTGTTGGATTATTGGTAGGTCAATTCAATGTATAAATAGAGAGGTTGTGTGTCTCATTCTATTCACTCACTCACTTCTCAAGCTCGCATAGCTAAGAGAGAAAGTGGTGCACTAGTGGAAGAGGAGGAGCATCTGCTAGAGACATCTTATTGGGTTTGATCATTGTGATCTTGGTTTGTGGCTTATCTTATCTTTGAGGAAGTTGCGGGGTTTTTCGCCTTCTTGGTTTTCCCCGGTGAAACTCTGTGTCTCTTGTGTGATTTCTTTTATGTCTATGATTGATATGTTGTACATGTTATTCTCTTAGTGATCCTGAATGATAATGGAATGAAATTATCAAAAAATTAACATGGTATCAAAGCTGACCTAAGAAGAAGGCACTATGCAGCTGCGGAAGCTAGGGATTCTTAATATTTGAGTTTCTCTCCAAATATCATCAAAGGAAGGAGGCTAGATTGACTCTCCTAGCAAGGGTGCATCTTTCTGTCGAGACAGAATTCAATTTTGATCATTTTCAGTTTTTGACCTAAAAATTAGGGTTTCTGCAAAAATTGGAATTTTGAAATCTGAGACCATGGCTAGAAGTGCCTCTAAAAAATTGAATTTTAGAGCTTTGGATCGAACTTTTTGGTTGGGTGAAGCTCCAGGAAAATCAAACCCTAATTCAGGGTCCTATCTAGTGAATCCGGAAGTTTCAAAACCAATTTTGAGGGGTGAAAATTTGCAGATTTCAAATTATGAGTATACCAGCTTGACTAGCTCAGCAAGGTGCATCTTTCTATCCTTTTAGAAGTTTGAAATTCAAATTTTTGAATTTTTAGGGTTTCTCTGACAAACCCTAATCTAGTTCCAGATCCAATTTTCAACAAATCAAGTGGTAAGACCTAAATCTTTTTTTATTTCCATTTGAAGTACTTTTTAAGATGTCTCACCACACCAAGCTTGAGGATAATCTTGAAGGGGCTAATAATTTCCAAGCCTGGAAGTATAGGATTGGGTTAATCCTAGAAGAGAATGAGTTGGACAACTACATAAAGGAAGAGGTTCCAGTTCTAGAGGGAGATGAGGTTAAGGCCTTACATAAGAAGAACTTGGTCAAATCCAAAAGAATCATTGTTGATTCTATTAAGGACCATCTCATACCCCATGTGTCTTCCCTAAAGACACCTAAGGAGATGTTTGACTCTTTGACTAAGCTGTTTGAAGGAAAGAACATAAATTAGAAGATGACTCTGCAGAAGCAATTCAAAGGTGTAAAGATCCATAATGGAGAGACCATTCAATCCTACTTTTCAAAGGTCTCTCAAATCAAGGAACAACTTGAAGCTGTGGATGAAGTGGTGGAGAATGGAGAAAATTTCATGACCACATTGAATGGCTTACCTAGGTCATGGGAATCCTTCATCCAAGGAATCTGTGCAAGAAGGAAATTTATCTCCTTCAGTAGACTTTGGGAAGAATTTTCACAAGAAGAAGGTAGGCTTGTGGCCAGAGAAGAAAAGATGGGAAGTGAAGATCAATCCCTCACAGCACACACTAAAGGAAGTAAGTTTAAGAGGGATAAATCTCACAACAAGAAACATCCTCACTTTCATCATAAGAAGAGAGATCTCTCTCATGTTCAATGCTTCACTTGTGATGATATTGGACACCTTTCCTCAAGTTGTCCAAAGAACAAAAGGGACAACAACAACAACAACTTCAACAACAAGAAGAAGAACAACAAGAAAACATATCATGCTCATGCTGCTGAGGATGATGAACCTCCCAAGAAGAAGAAGAGGGAAGAAAGTGAAGATTCTTCAAGTGAGGAAGAATATGTATTGATCTCTGCTCTCACATGTATTATCTCACATGGTTGTGATGACTAGCTTATTGATAGTGGGGCTTCCAAACACATGATGGGATTTAAAGAATCCTTGGTAGACCTATCTGAACATGAGTCACCTCATAAGGTGAAACTTGGGGATGACTATCAATATCCCATAAAAGGAAGTGGTGAAGCCTCCTACAAGTTAGACTCTGGGAAGTCTTTGAAGATGCAAGATGTCATATATGTACCTAGACTCAAGAAGAAACTTCTCTCCATATCATCTTTGGATGCAAAAGGAATGAGAGTTGCATTCATAGATGGCCAAGTACTCATGTTGCCAAAGGGTAAGACAATAGATGATACAGTAGTGATTGGAGAGCAAGAGGGAGGATTGTAAAAATTGAAGAGGCACCCTGAATGTGATTATTTTGATCACAGAAGATCTAGGAGATATGGAGAACCTCACAAAATCGAATTAATTTGCAAAACTAGTGGAAAAACTTGAAAAAGGAGATAATTTTACACACAATGTGAGCTGAATATTTTCATTAACTGACTGTCTAACATGTGAAAATGTTAGTAACAAGTTTTTATTACATCCATGATAAATTCGAGAGCATTAGTGAGCTCAAGATGAGTGTACAAGTCAAAATTGCCAAATGGGCCTCAATCCCCCCTAGGTGGGTCCAACTCAATCCCAATCATCCCAAACAGTCATGAATTCTGGTGTGAAGGTGGCTGAAGCATGCTGGGTCATTAATGAGGCCAAGGTAGGCGTGGGTGAGCAAGTAGAGGAGTTTTTGGGGACCAAGGGAGCATTAAATGCTCCAAATCTAGCCAAAAATGGGCAAAATCCACCCTAGTGCCCCTAGTCAACTGAAATTCCCCAAATCAAGGAGAGAGGGCGCTCCAGCAATTAATGAGGGCACACTTGTGGACAAAATAGGAGGCTGGGTGAACTGGTTTGGTTGGAAGTGGGTGTGAACACTCTCAAAAGTGGGTATTTGACCAATTTAAGTCACCTAGTCCAAACTATGGTGTAATTAAGCACATGAGCAATAAAAATTGACTATGGTTGTGGACTATGGTACTAAGTGTGGATTACTGTTCTAACACCCCCCCTTAACCAGAACTTAGTACAACTCATGAAAGATAAGTGGGAGGCCTTGGCAACAACGGCTCAAGTCACCTCATTACAAACAGAAATTTTTATTTGTCCATATGAACCGAGGAAAATATGTAAAACCTCATGGGATAAAAACTTCCCTCTAAAATGGACATGGGGCTGAACCTGCAATTAAATTGCAGCAATCACCATCCATCACTCACTCCAAGCAAATCTCTCAAGTGAGTGAAGGTCTTCTCAGTAAAGCACTTGGTGAAAATATCTGCAGTTTGCTCGGTGGATGGGCAATACTACAATGAAATCACCCTGTCATGCACCAAGCCCCGAATGTAGTGCATATGGATTTCAATGTGCTTTGTTCTTTGCCTCTGTACTGGATCAGTAGATATCTTGATGGCACTTTGATTATCCACCCAAATATTGGTTGGAGAATCAATAGCAACACCAAACTCCCGAAGAATGCCTTGCAACCAAACACACTGTGTGGCTGCGTTCACTGCTGCCCTGTACTCGGCCTCTGCTGATGAAAGAGAAATGGTATGTTGTTTCTTACTTGACCAGGAAATGGGACCTTCAGCAAACATAAACACAAAACTTGAAGTGGACTTTCTATCGATGGGATCTCCAACCCAATCGGAATCAGAAAATCCATCTAGTTGTAGTGAAGAACCAGCTGCATAGTGTACCCCAAAGCTCTTTGTTCCTTGGACATATTGAAGGATCCTTTTGGCTGCCTTCCAATGGATCTCATGTGGATGCTGCATATACCTTGCTACAGCACTTACATCATAAGACAAATCAGGTCTTGTATGTGTAAGGTACAACAAACTTCCGACTAGCTTCCTGTAGAGTGTGCAATCCACCAATGGAGAGTCTTCAAATTCACCTAGTTTTATGCCTGAAAGGAATGGGCACTTGGCTGCCTTACATTCAGCCATTTTAAACTTGAATAATAGGTCTGAAGCATACTTAGGTTGACTCAGCAATATACCTCTCTCAGATTGCTCAATTTCCAAACCCAAAAATTGCCTTAGCAATCCTAGGTCGCTCATGGCAAATTCACTGTGCAAGGAAGCTTTAATTGAGCCAATTTGTTTGTTGCAGCTCCCTGTAATTAAAAGATCATCAACATACAGTACAATGAGCTGCAAATTATCATCACATTTCTGAAAATAAACATTTGGATCAGACTTTCATCGACAGAAACCAATTGAGAGCAAAAAAGCATCCATTTTGGCATACCAAGCCCTGGGGGCTTGCTTGAGTCCATAGAGTGACTTCTTCAACCTACATACAAGTGTGGGATCCTCTTGGAATCCTTCAGGTTGCTGCATATATATCTCTTCCTGTAGCTCACCATGCAAGAATGCACTTTTAACATCCATGTGGTGAACTTCCCATCCCTTACTAGCTGCCATGGCTAGAGCTAGTCTAATTGAGTCCATCTTTGCAACCGGTGCAAAGGTCTCTGTATAATCCACACCATGGATTTGTGAGTAGCCCTTAGCCACTAACCTAGCCTTGTACTTCGGATCATAACCATCAGCAATAGGTTTGGTTCGAAAAATCCACTTACATTGCACAAGTTTCCTCTTGGGAGGAAGAGGCACCAAATCCCATGTTTTGTTCTCTTGGAGAGATTGGAATTCTTCTTGCATTGCTGCTCTCCACCTTGGATCATGATGAGCTTCCTGATATGATGTTGGATCTGATCCAATCATCATATAACAGTGATCGGCAAGTTCACTTTCATTTGCAAAGGAAGCATTGATTGTTTGAGATCTAGTCTTCCTAGGCTCTTGGGGATTGCCTGCCAATTCACCTACAGCTTGTATGATTTTTTCAGCCCACTTGGGCCTTGATGGTGACTCATGTACATCAATGTCATATTCAGCCATGTCATCTTCAGAAATATCAGAAAAATCAGAAGTGGAATCATCACTAATTTCATTAAGGTGTGGAGGAGAAGAGCTTTCCTCCGGTGCAAGCTCAAAATCTGGAATTGGTTCTTCTTCGAATTGCACACTTCTCTCAATGAAATTTTTGAGTGTGGATGTGTCAAAGAGCTTGTAGCCCTTTGTGTCCTCACCATATCCAACCATGATACATTATCTGCTCTGTGGCTCCAAATCCTTCCTCTTTTCTGATGGAATTCGAGCCCATGCTCTAGACCCAAAAATCCTAAAATTTGACACATTTGGTTTTTGGCCAAACCATGCCTCATAGGGGGTATTTCCTTTGACTGATTTGTGAAAGGCTCTGTTCTGAATATGAGCAGAACAATTGATGGCTTCAGCCCATAGCTTAGGGCTTAGATCCCTATCTTCAATCGTGCAAGTGGCCATCTCTTTGAGAGATCTATTTTTCCTCTCTGCCACACCATTTTGCTGAGGTGTGTAGGGGATTGAATGTTGCATTTGGATGCTACATTCCTCACAAAGATGCTGAATGTTATTATTCACATACTCATTTCCATTATCAGTCCTAAGGATCTTTATCTTATGACCACTATGATTCTCCACTAAGGCCTTCCAAATCTTCAATTTCTCAAACACTTCTGACTTCAATTTAAGGAAGTAAACCCAGCAGAATCGAGAGTAGTCATCTATGAATGTGAGTACATACCTTGATCCACCATATGATGGAGTGGGAAGAGGACCAATGAGGTCTGAATGCACCAATCCAAGTGGTTGAGTGGCTCTCCTTGCCATTCCCTTCTCAGAGCTGCGCTCAGGATGCTTTCCAACTACACAACCAATGCATGCACCATTTGAAGATCTGATTTCTGGAAGCCCTTCCACCATCTCGTCCTTGTGCAGTGTCTGGAGATATTTGTAGTTCATGTGGCCAAATATTTCATGCCACAACTTGGAGGTCTCGTTGGCATGAGAGAAAAGAGCATGGTCACTAGAACTTGGAATGAAATTGGAGAATTTGTACATCCTCTCATCATGATCATCATACCCTACAGCCACAACTTGAATTGAAGAAATTTCTGAGATTTCTACCAAATCTGGAGTAAATGTTACTCTCTTGGCTTCTCCTATATGGGTAATTTGATAAACTGATAGCAAATTTGCAGCCAATGAAGGTACATAGAGCACATCACTAAAATAGCCATGCTCCATGTCAATCCTACCAATCCCCTTGGTCTGGATTTCTGAATCATCTCCAATTCAAACTGTTGGGCTACCATTCGAATGCATAGAGGAGAAGAGCTCTCTGGATGAAACCATATGTCTGGAAGCTCCTGAATCAATGATAAAGGATGAGGGATTCGAAATACCTGCTACCAAAGCATGACACTTCTCCTTATTGTCAGGATTTGAGGTGCTCTTTTTCTTCCTTGCGCCCTCAGGGACTGGGATGTTGTTCTTCTCCAGCAGCTGCGCCATTGAGTCAATGGTTTTCTTCATGCATGAGCTCTCTAGATTCCATCCCCTATGAAAATAGGTGCATTTGGTCTTTTCCTTTCCCTTCTTGTCCTTTTCCTTTGATAGATTCGAACCCCCATCTGCAGACTTGGTCTTGTCAAACTTCCTCTTCTCTTGCTGCTTTGAATTCTTGGCTTTCTGCTTGCCTTTGTTGCCATTTGAAACACCCATTGCCAATGCTTGGTCCTTAGATTTTATGGTGCCCATCTGAACTAGTTTGTCCTGCTCCTGAGTGAGACACTCCATGAAGGTAGCTAGTGATGGCATTTGCCAATTTCGAAGGGTCATTTTGGCTGAGTGAAATGTGCTAACAAAAACAAAGAATTCTGGGCCTAGCTTCGAAAGAATGGACAGAATCAGTTGTTCCTCCTTCTTAACAATTCCACATTGTTGCAGTTCAAGCACTAGTGACTTGAACTTTGTGAAGAACTCCTGGATGGTTTCAAAATGCGCTAGGCTCAAGCTAATGAGCTCGTTTTCAAGCTAGTGGCCTCTCAGTTCATCAGTTTTCCCAAAGAGTGATTCTAGCTTCACCCATACTTTGTTGGGGGTTGTCAAACTGTTTGTATGAAACAAGAGTTCCCTTGAAATGCTCAGGCATAGCAATCCATAAGCTTCATCAAGTCGATTGTAGTACTTTGCTTTCTCCACAACAGAATTTGGCTCCACTTCTGTGCCCATGGTTACTCTATAGAGACCCTTAGATCTCAGCTTGATAACCATCTTAGTCTTCCAATCGAAAAAATTGAAGGGTGTGAGCAACATTTGGTTTGCTTCCATGACTGATGCGTTAATGGTGAGAAAACTACTGAAACACCTGCAAAAAACACTCAATTTTTATCTGGAAATCCTCTCTAGAATGCAGTTCAATGCTCAATATTGAACTGCAACTCACTAACTCCATGATGGCTCTGATACCATGTGATTATTTTGATCATAGAATATCTAGGAGCTATGGAGAACCTCACAAAATTGAATTAATTTGCAAAACTAGTGGAAAAACTTGAAAAAGGAGATAATTTTACACACAATGTGAGCTGAATATTTTCATTAACTGACTCTCTAACATGTGAAAATGTTAGTAACAGGTTTTTATTACATCCATGAGAAATTTGAGAGCATTAGTGAGCTCAAGATGAGTGTACAAGTCAAAATTGCCAAATGGGCCTCAATCCCCCCTAGGTGGGTCCAACTCAATCCCAATCATCCCAAACAGTCACGAATTCTAGTGTGAAGGTGGCTGAAGCATGCTGGGTCATTAATGAGGCCAGGGCAGGTGTGGGTGAGCAAGTAGAGGAGTTTGGGGGGACCAAGGGAGCATTAAATGCTCCAAATCTAGCCAAAAATGGGCAAAATCCACCCTAGCGCCCCTAGTCAACTGAAATTCCCCAAATCAAGGAGAGAGGGCACTCCAGCAATTAATGAGGGTGCACTTGTGGAAAAAATAGGAGGCTGGGTGAATTGGTTTGGTTGGAAGTGGGTGTGAACACTCTCAAAAGTGGGTATTTGACCAATTTAAGTCACCTAGTCCAAACTATGGTGTAATTAAGCACATGAGCAATAAAAATTGACTATGGTTGTGGACTATGGTACTAAGTGTGGATTATTGTTCTAACACTGAACATGCCATGATACATGAATCCATGGAGCCAAGTGAACTTTGGCATAGAAGGCTTTCTCATGTGCACTATAGAGAACTTCCAATTGTAAGCAAAGTAGTAGAGGATCTTCCTGAAATCAGGTCAAAGTATGAGGGTATTTGCAAAGGATGTGCAAAGGGAAAGAACACAAACAAATCATTTCCAAGTAGTGAAAGCAAAGCAAAAGGAATCTTGGAGATTATCGACTCCGATGTATGCGTTCCAATGTCATCTAGTTCTCTGAGTGTGTATGTATATTATGTTTCCTTCATTGATGATTTCTCTAGGAAGACTTGGGGGTTTGTTTCTTGAAGAACAAAGATGAAGTATTCAGCAAATTCAAGGAATTCAAAGCCTTGGTAGAAATCCACACTGAGAAGAAGACCAAGACCTTTAGATCCGATAATAGTGGAGAATTCACTTCAACAGACTTCAAGATAATATGCAGTGATTCAAGGATTAAGAAAGAGTTGACCACTCCTTACAATCAACAACAGAAAGGAGTAGAAGAAGCTACTTCAGAGTTGGACTCCAGCAGCTCCTGCAAGGAAGCAAAGATTCAGAGGGAGTCCACCCAACAAACAAACAAAGATAAGTAGTTGAATTGTCATTTCTTGTATATATGATTGTTTAAATAATATTATTCAATTGTGTATATACTTATGTTCCTAGACTTAGGTTGTGTATTATGCATATTAGAATAATTGCATTAATGAACAGTATACTACTAATATTCATGTGATGGGTAAGTGGCCTATGGTACTATACAACATTCCATTGCTACTTATCTAGAATGAAGCCTCTTTGCTGACATGTTGGGAGTAGTGCACACTCTTAACAATTTTATGGTGTAATCTACCCACCCTTGGACCCAATGCAAGGAAGAGAACATGCTACCAATGTTGATGTATATGTAACTTCGGAATGGATTTCACATATATGTATATTGTATTCCTATAGAGATGGTATTATTCCTCTATAAGGAAGTGTCGTCATTTATATTGTAAGTGTCGTAACTTATACTTGATGGGTTATTAGACCACCTTATTTGGGGTCGGCCCTGTATAAGTCATGTGGGTCAAAGGGTTATTAGACCACCCTATTGGGGGTCGGCCCACTCAGCATTATGTTATGTGGTAAAGTTCGAGCCTACATGAGTTAGGTAAAAAGGCAAGTCAAGTCAAGTATAAATAGAGTGCGGGAGGCACTCTATTTACTCACTCACTTCTCACACATGCTCTCAAGGAGGAGAGGCGCACTTATGGAGGAGGAGGATTGCTGCTAGGTTATGTCTATCTCTCTTGGTTGGTTGTATCATTGCTCTATCTATCTCTGAGGAAGTTATTGGGGTTTTTCACCTTTATGGTTTTCCCCAAGTAAATCTTTGTGTCTCTTGTGTGCTTGCATTATTGTCTCCATGATTGATATGCTGTAGATATGCTGTACATGTTGTTCTCTCAGTTAATATCCTAGATCAGATTGAAGTAAATTCTGAAAATTTAACATGGTATCAGAGCTAGCCTGAAAGAAGGCATGATATGGCATGTATGACACTTGTTGCACTTACGATGCTAGGGCTTGATATAGAAAAAACCAGTCATCGTAGCACTTTCGCTATAAATCCGTTTTGGTGAAGTTTTCGGATCTGAAATTGTTACAGGCCGAAGATAAGATCTCCAAGTATCTTGTGTCCAAAGGACAACCTCTAATTCGTTGTACTTTGTGATTTATGATCTGTGCAATATAGGGTTTCTGCCTCTTCCAGATCTGAGTCAAAATCAGGTGACCTTGGGAAAAAGGTCATAACTTGGGCTAGGAAGCTCCAAATGAAATTTCGTAAAACGTGACAGGTAGTAAACAGTCTGTACTATCTCAGAAAACTTTTTCAGAGGCCGAAGTGGAACCAGTGACACGTGGAACGCCGTACAAGTTCGCTCTACTGTTTTATCCCATAAACAGGTCACGTTGCGACACGTGGCATAACTCTCTCTCAGAAAATCCAATTGAGGTAAGACCTGTCAGGATGGAAAGATAACAGGCCGAGCTATCTCAGAAAACGTTTTCAGAGGACGAAGTTCAAACAGTGACACGTGGCACGCCGTACAAGTTCGCTCTTCTGTTTTATCCCAAAACAGGTCACGTTGCGACATTTGGCATAACTCCCTCTCAGAGAATCCAATTGAGGTCAGACCTGTCAGGATGGAAAGGTAACAGGTCAGGCTATCTCAGGAAACTTTTTTCAGACCCTGTGGATCAAAAATTTCAGAGTTACACCAGAAACAATCAGGTACATATTTCTGTCAAAACAGAATTATTTTTTGGTACCTTCATTCATGGCTTCCGGAATTTAGGGCTTTGGAGAAAGTTGGAATTTTTGTAATCGGAGACCACGGCTGAATGCTACTCATCAAAATAAAAATTTAGAGACCAAAATCAGAATTTTTGGTTGGGCAGAAGGCCGGGCTTGATCAGACCCTAGTTCGGGACTTTGATCAGGAAAGTGGAAAATTAGGGCTTCTGTAAAAATGGGAATTTTTGAAATCTGAGACCATGACTGGAAGCTCCTCAGAAAAATAGAAGCTTAGAGCTTTGGATCAAACCTTTTGATTGGGAAAAAGAGTGGGATTCATCAAACCCCAGTTCAGGGTCACGTCCAGTGAATCCGGAAGTTTCAAAGGCAAAATTGAGGAGTGAAACTTTGCAGTTTTCAAATTATGAATATACCAATTTGATCAGCTCATCAAGGCGCATATTTCTATCCTTTCGGAAGTTTGAAATTGAAAGTTTGAATTTTTGGGGTTTCTCTGACAAACCCATATCCAGTTCTAGGTCCAGTTCTTGCACATCAAGTGGATTGGGTTAATCCTAGAAGAAGATGGATTGGTCACCTACATAGGTGTAGAAGTTCCTGTTTCAGAGGGAGATGAGGCTAAGGCCTTACATAAGAAGATTACAAGCGATCTCGACAGGTATGACTCATCGAGGTATGTTTTGAGATTTGTTCATGATTAAGTTTATGGTATGTTTGTCTTCATGTTATTACAGTTAAGTACAATTTTGTTTTTAGATTTGTCGTATCACCTTAACAAAATTATGAATGCATGATAGAAGATATTCATTATTTAGGTTGTTGACACTTATGATTGTACTAATGCATTATGGTGTTGTATGAGGTTTATGTTGTCTACTAACATGAAAGGTACACCAAGAAAGACAAATCATGTTCCAGTTCAAGAACATATGATCATGATGACATGAGGACAAAGATTCATCCATTGTCATGGATCTCATAAAAGATCCATTTACGAGGTATGTATAACTTGGTTTTATAATGGTTAACCTATGAGATATACAGGTTACTAGCACAAGTCATTGAAGAAGAACAAGAAGACATCATGTGAGTATGTTAGACATAATTAGCTAGCATGCTAATCCATGTATGTTTTTCCTATATCAAGTTAGAATCTCACCTTATGATAAGATCCTTTATACTTGGCATGATTGATTATGATTATTCATTGAAGTTAGTACTCATGGGTTTAGGCATATTATGATTTTTACTTTGATTGATGATATGACTAACCAGAAAAGTCCTATGGTCAAATAGGAATATAAGTAAAAGAATTATGTCTCTTATATTGATTGATTTGACTAACCAGAAGAATCATGAAGGTATAGCTTTGAATAGTCACAGGTTTTATGCATATTATATCTCTTATCTTGATTGATGATTCAACTAACCTGAAGAGTCATAGGTTTGAGTAATTACAGGTTTAGACATGTTATGTTTCTTATGATTTGACTAACCATAAGAATCCTACATAAACCTTGAATGCTAATGCTTATTATTTTCTGTTTGAAATGATCATGATTATACATGCTTGAGATTATTGTGTTTTTGATAATATTAAGATTATTCTAATGAATTTTTTGATTATGATGATACTAACAAGCATGCATAGGGGTCAAGAATGAGTATAAGTTCAAAGACAGGTAATCCAGGAAGCAAAGATCAAGAGGGAGCACACTCCAGTTGTTCCTGCAAGAAAGCAAAGGAGCACACTTCAGTAGCCTCTGCAAGGATGCAGATATTCAGAGGGAGTTGACCATCTCTCTACATTCCACATCAGAAAGGTGTAGAAAAAGCTACTTCAGATTAGGACTCCAGCAGCTCCTGCAAGGAAGCAAAGACTCAGAGGGAGTCCACCCAACGAACAAACAAAGATAAGTATTTTAATTATCATTTCTTGCATATTTGTTTGTTTAAATAAAATTGTTCAATGATGTATATGCTCATGTTCCTAGACTTAGGATATGTATTGTGCATATTAGAATAATTGCATTGATGAACAATATACTACTAATATTCATGGGTAAGTGGCCTATGGCACTGTACAACATTCCATTTCTACTTATCTAGAATGAAACCTCTTTGCTGACATGTTGGGAGTTGTGCACACTCTTAACAATGTTCTGGTAGAGATTGGAAGGCATCTAGAAAGTTACAGGATATGGATAAATGTTGTATTGAAGCATTGGCTAAGATAATTGCATGACTGTATGACATATTTCTTTATGTGTAAGAATTTGTTCTGAAAACTATGAGATGTTTTCTAATCATGCAATTTAACCTGTTGTGTAGGAAAGATCGTATGCCATCTCCTACAAAAGAAGAACTACAACATTTGTTCAGCAATAAAGATATCTATTGAAGATATTGAAGTTCCCAGGATCTGGGATGAAGAAATGGAATGCCATGATCCGTCGATCATGAAGAATGATGTTTGGGATGTAATACCAAGACCTGAAGGGAAGTTTGTTATGACTTCCATATGGAACTATTAGATCAAGCATGTTGCAGATGGCAGCATAGAGAAATATAAAAGTGACAAAATGGATTCAAGACAGCTTTCTTGAATGGTGTAGTTGAAGAAGAAGTGTATGTGGAGCAGCCACTTGGTTCTGAGACACATGATAGGAAATCATATATGTGCAGAACTTGGTATGGTGAAGATAGATTGATTGCCGACACGCAGCGGAAGCTTACTATCGAGTTCGAGATGAAGAACTTGGGGATGATGCACTATTTGTTTTTGGCATGGAGGTGTGGCAGAATGCAAAAGGAATCTTCCTTGGACAAGGGAAGTATGCAATAGAGATCCTGAAGAGGTTCGGGATGATGGATTGCAAGGCCATGGCCACACCTATGGCATCGAATCTGAAGCTTCTATGTGATGCTTCATCTGAGCTGGTTGATGTCTCTATGTATCGTCAGATGATTGGGTCCTTGATGTACCTGACGAACACGAGACCGGATATTTGATTTGCTGTGAACACATTGCGCCAGTTCCTGACGGATCCGAGGAGTGTTCACCTGGTTGCTGTAAAGCATGTTCTGAGGTACCTGAAGGGTACAGTGGATTATGGACTCAAGTATGAGGCGAATCAAAATTTTAACCTGCAGGGTTATGTTGATTCATATTGGGCTGGCAGTGCTGCAGATAGGAAGAGCACATCTGGGTGCTGCTTCAGTATGGGATCAGGTGTGATCTCTTGGTTTAGTAGGAAGCAATCCTGCGTAGCACTGAGTACAGCTGAGGTAGAGTATGTTACAGCCTGTTCAGCTAGTTGTGAGGCAGTATGGCTACGGAAGCTACTGTCTGAGTTATTTGATCTCCCATTGGATGCTACTGGTATCTTTTGTGATAACCAGAGTTGTGTGAAGCTATCCGAGAACCCAGTGTTTCATGACAGGTCGAAACACATAGAGATCAAATATCACTATATTAGGGATATGGTGCAGAGAGGAGCTGTGAAGCTCCTGTATGTTGCGACAGACGAGCAGATTGCAGATGTGCTGACAAAGCCACTAGCCAGGGTGAAGTTCGAGTACTTCAGAGAGAGGCTTGGCATGCTTCAGATCGAGGACACTTCGAGGAAGAAGTGATGGACACATTTGCTGAAGCCATTCCAAGCATGTTGGAAGGAGGATCCTTCACATGGCTGTGGATGTAAGCGCTGGATGATGAACATCAGGAGGATGTTCTGGTTTCTGCTTGGATATGATCAGTTGGATCATGTGTATGTATTTTGTATATGCATCATGTTGGATGCTGGATATGATCGGATGGATCATGTGTATGTATTTTGTATATGCATCATGTTGGATGCTGGATATGATCGGATGGATCATGTGTATGTATTTTGTATATGCATCATGTTGGATGCTGGATATGATCGGATGGATCATGTGTATGTATCTTTGTATGATCAGGTAGATCATGTATACTGATGGATACATTGTGTGGATTATGTATGATCAGGTAGATCATGCATACTGATGGATACATTGTGTGGATCATGTATCTTTGTATGATCAGGTAGATCATGTATGCTGATGGATACATTGTGTGGATCATGTATCTTTGTATGATCAGGTGGATCATGTATGTTGATGGATACATTGTGTGGATCATGTATCTATGTATGTATCAGGTGGATACTTGGATGATCGTGGATGACGAGCTTCTCCAGATGACATGCAGCAGGATGTTGCAGTGATGATGATCAGGATGATCATGTGTACATCAGGATGATGTTTGATGAGTATCAGATGATACTTTGTGGCCGTGGATCAGGTTGTGCAGGAAAGCATGTAATTTGTGCCCTGGGAGATTTGCAGATGGTCTTTCGAGGTTTTTCTTATGGCATGTAATTCGGTGCCCTGGGACATCTGGCAAATGCTCTTGCGAGGTTTTGCTTGGGAGGACATGTAATTTGTGCCCTGGTAGATTTCAGGTCGGAGTTGTGTACCCATAACATCCTGAGATGCTCTTGCGAGGTTTTGTCCTATGGCATGTAATTTGCTCCTGGGAGATCTGGACAGGATGAAAAAGGCCTCAGATGCTTCAGCCAGGTTTTTCCATGACCACATGTAATTTGCTCCTGGGAGATCTGGACAGGATGAAAAAGGCCTCAGATGCTTCAGCCAGGTTTTGTGGTGAGATCACATGTAATGTGCTCCTGGGAGATCCGACAGGTAGAGCTGCATGCTCGTAACAGCCTAGGATGCTTCAGCCAGGTTTTGTGATGGGTCACATGTAATGTGCTCCTGGGAGATCCTACAGGTAGAGCTGTGTGCTCGTAATAGCCTGGGATGCTGCAGCCAGGTTTTGTGACGCACGTAATAAGTCCTGAGGATTCCACAGTATGGCCAGTGATGATGAAGACCTGCAGGTGGTGGGCCTACATCCAGTATGAAAAAGGACTGGCTCTGTAGAACTTCCTATGACGATTAGATTCAGAGATTGATTGAGATAGCAGCAACAGTGACGATGATGATGAATCGATGATGATTATCCAGTAACGATGATCCAGAGAAGATGACTTGTGCTAGAAAAACTGTGCTGAGAAATACCTTCGTAGTTAAGAGGGAGTGTTGATGTATATGTAACTTCGGAATGTATTTCACATATATGTATATTGTATTCCTATAGAGATGGTATTATTCCTCTATAAGGAAGTGTCGTCATTTATATTGTAAGTGTCGTAACTTATACTTGATGGGTTATTAGACCACCTTATTTGGGGTCGGCCCTGTATAAGTCATGTGGGTCAAAGGGTTATTAGACCACCCTATTGGGGGTCGGCCCACTCAGCATTATGTTATGTGGTAAAGTTCGAGCCTACATGAGTTAGGTAAAAAGGCAAGTCAAGTCAAGTATAAATAGAGTGCGGGAGGCACTCTATTTACTCACTCACTTCTCACACATGCTCTCAAGGAGGAGAGGCGCACTTATGGAGGAGGAGGATTGCTGCTAGGTTATGTCTATCTCTCTTGGTTGGTTGTATCATTGCTCTATCTATCTCTGAGGAAGTTATTGGGGTTTTTCACCTTTATGGTTTTCCCCAAGTAAATCTTTGTGTCTCTTGTGTGCTTGCATTATTGTCTCCATGATTGATATGCTGTAGATATGCTGTACATGTTGTTCTCTCAGTTAATATCCTAGATCAGATTGAAGTAAATTCTGAAAATTTAACAACCAATCTATGGGGATTTTCATAAAACTCATCCCATTCATTAGATGCATACAGTTAAAACAAATGTGTGCAGATGTAAATCAAACAAATATGCACAGTGGAAATAAATTCATCCACACACATATTTTCATATGCACTCAATATATCAATTATAGTCATCAATTAATTAAAACAATGCAAAAGTAAAAACACATAAGAGAATATACTCATCTCACTATAATGTTGTCCCAAACAACTAGCTATGTCATTGCAACATTCCACCCAACCATAGGCCAGTTGTGTTCATCAATCTCTCAACACAAATGCCACCCCCGAGCTGGGCATGATTCTTACAAGGAACAAGGGACATTCAAGCTCACACACAGCCAATTAATCATTTCATCTGAGCCAAGCCAGTCCACAGCTGGGTTTATCAGGCTACATTTGAACCTTGGATGCTTGCACTCAAGCTCAAGCCAAAGCAATACATACCCATAACCCATACCCCAACATACTCTTTTCTCACACAGCAAGCACAATATTGGGCATGGATACACATTTTAAACAATGGGATTTACGAATAAGATGGCCATGGGTTTTCCCAAAAACGTTTCCAACCAAAAATGGATTGTGGGATGGGGCAAACAACCACAGGGAGGAAAATGATTTCTTCCCCAAATATCTCAGCATTCAATAGCCTAACACGGTCTATATTGAACACTAGTTTGATTTCCCCTTCTTCCCCACTTGTATACAACACAAAAATGCCCTTCTCCCAGCTGAGGATCAAGGAAAACCATAAAAACATGGCTGGAAAACGCCCAGGTAGCTCCCAACTCATGAGGGAGAGGAACTGGTTGATGGATAATGGCTTGGGGAGCAATTCATGGCTCTTTTTTTTTGCCCAAGAAGCCAAACACGTTTTTCCATGTAGGGTGGCTTTCCCATACTCGAATTTGGACAGCCATACCTCCCATTCCCCAAGGCATTAACTACCTCAACCAACTCTTGGGAGAAATCAATGATTGGGTACAAAAGTCAACATGGGTAGTTGAGGGTTTGATGGGTTCTCTTATTGACACTTGACTTGACTTGATTGGCTCAAGGGTTTGAAAGTTTTCCCTCCCAATTTCTTGTAAAATCATGCCCCCATCTCTTGTTGCATTGCATAGATAGTTGTGGGTATTTTATATTAAAATGCATATTTACAATTCCCATGGTTCACTAGCACATGGGTAGCATAATATCCAATAATTTCCTCTTCGATGTCAATTGTTCACTAGCGGGGTCTTTTCCTTGAGCTCTACGCTAGGAATCATACATAATATGCATACAATATTTACGTTATAGCCCAAAATATTATAAGGGTCAAACTGGGGACATTACATCTGGTAGAGATGGATGGCATTTAGAAAGTTACTATATGAATATGGGATATGGATGAATGTTGTATTGAAGCATTGGCCAAGATAATTGCATGACTGTATGACATATGTATTTGTGTAAGAATTTATTCTAAAAAACTATGAGAAGTTTCTAGTCATGCAATTGAATTTGACTTGTAGGAAAGATCGTGTACAATCACCTACAAAAGAAGGACAACAACATTTGTTTCAGTGACGAAATTCAAGAAAAACTATCTATTGAAAGATATTGAAGATTCTGAAGTTCCCAGGATCTAGGATGTAGTAATGGAAGAATGCCATGATCAAGGAATACCATTCGATCATGAAGAATGATGTTTGGGATGTGGTCTTGAGACCTGAAGGGAAGTCTTTTGTGACTTCCAAGTGGACCTATAAGATCAAGCATGCTGCAGATGGTAGCATAGAGAAATACAAGGTGAGGTTTGTAGCTGCTGGCTTCTCCCAGAAAGAGGGAATAGATTATAAAGAGAATTTTTCCCCTGTAGCCAGATACACTTCCATCAGAACAGTACTTTCTCTGGCTGCAGTGATGAAATGGAAGATACACCAGATGGATGTCAAGACAGCTTTCTTGAATAGTGTAGTCTAAGAGGAAGTGTATGTGGAGTAGCCACACGGTTTTGAGACACATGACAGGGAGTCATATGTGTACAAATTGAAGAAAGCCTTGTATGGCTTGAAGCAAGCTCCTAGAACTCGGTATGGTAGGATAGACATCTTTCTATCCAGTTTGGGCTTTACCAAGAGTAAAGCGGATTCCAACCTTTACTACAAAGTTGGGGAAGGCAATCCAGTGATACTACTTTTGTATGTGGATGACCTGTTTGTTATAGGTGAGGATAGATTGATTGCCGACACGAAGAGGAAGCTTGTTGCCGAGTTCGATATGAATGACTTGGGAATGATGAATTACTTTCTAGGTATGGAGGTGTGGCACAGTGCAGATGGAATCTTCCTTGGACAAGGGAAGTATGCAGTAGAGATCTTGAAGCGGTTCGGGATGATGGGCTGCAAAGCCATGGCCACACCTATGGCATCAAACCTGAAGCTTCTATGTGATGCTTCATCTGAGCCTGTTGATGTCACGATGTATCGTCAGATGATTGGGTCCTTGATGTACCTGACGAACACGAGACCAGATATTTTCTTTGTGGTGAACACATTGATCCATTTCCTGATGGATCCCAGAGGTGTTCACCTCGTTGTTGCAAAGCATATTCTGAGGTACCTGAAGCATATGGTTGATTATGGGCTCAAGTATGATGCGAATCAAAAGTTTAACCTAGAGGGTTATGTTGATTCAAATTGGGCAGGAAGTGATGCAGATAGGAAGAGCACTTCGGGGTGCTACTTCAGTATGGGATCAGGTGTGATCTCTTGGCTTAGCAGGAAGCAGTCCTACGTAGCACTGAGTTCAACCGAAGTAGAGTATGTTGCATCCTGTTCGGCTAGTTGTGAAGCAGTATGGATTAGGAAGTTACTATCTGAATTATTTGATCTCCCATTGGATGCTACCTGTATCTATTGTGACAACCAGAGTTGTGTGAAGTTGTCTGAGAACCCGATGTTCCATGATAGGTTGAAGCACATTGAGATAAAATATCACTATATCAGGGATATGGTGCAGAGCAGTGAAGCTCCTGTATGTTGCGACGGATGAGCAGATTGTAGATGTGTTGATGAAACCACTAACCAGAGTGAAGTTTGAGTACTTTAGAGAGAGGCTTGGTGTTCCTCAGATTGAAGATACTTCGAGGAAGAAGTGATGTGACACATTTGCAGGAGCCATTCCAAGCATGGTGAGAGGAGGATCCTTCCCATGGCTGTGAATGTAAGCATTGTATGATGAGCATGAGGACGATGCTCCAGTTATTGCTCTGTATATGCTTTGTATGATCAAGTGGATGCTTTACATGATCAGGTGGATCATGTGTGATGATATGCATCAGGTGGATGCTTTACATGATCAAGTGGATCATGTATGATGACGAGTATCAGGATGATGCTTCAGATCACATGCATCGGGACAATGCTATGATGATGTACATCGGGATGATGTACTATATGATGATGATCGGTATGATCATGAGTATCAGGTTAATACTCTATGGCCATGGATAGGTTGTGCATGTAGCATAGAAAAGATCCTGGGAGATCCGATAGGTTGAGCGGTAAGCTCGTAAATCAATCCTGGGATGCTCTTTCGAGGTTTTTCTACTGGAGGCATGTAATCAGTCCCAGAGATCCGATAGGTTGAGCTGTAAGATCGTAAATAAGTCTTGGGATTCTCTTTAGAGTTATTGCAGGAAGTAAGACACTCTTTAAAGGTTTTTCCTAACCACATGTAATCATTCCTGGAGATCCGATAGATTGAGTGGTAAGCTCGTAAATAAGTCTTGGGATGCTCTTTAGAGTTCATGAGGGAAGTAAGACACTCTTTAAAGGTTATGTGGTGGTGGTCACATGTAATCAGTCCTGGAGATCCGATAGGTTGAGCGGTAAGCTCATAAATAAGTCCTAGGATGCTCTTTAGAGTTCTTGCGGGAAGTAAGACACACTTTTAAGGTTTTGTGACAGTCAACATGTAAAATATCCTGAGAGATCCGATAGGTTGAGCGGTAAGCTCGTAAATAAGTCCTGGGATGCTCTTTCAAGGTTTTGTTGATGCACATAATAAGTCCTTAGGATTCCACAGTATGGCTAATGATGATGAAGACCTGCAGGAGGCTAAACCTACATCTAGCATGAAAAAGGGATGGCTCTGTAGAACTTCCTATGACGAGAAGAATTAAGAGATATCCCAGTGATCGAGATGTCGAGTGCAGCAGCAGTGATGATGATGATGCTCCGTGATCGAGTGATGATGATCCAGCTCTAGAATTTAAGACTTGAGCCAATATGTATTGATGAACTATGTCTATAGAATACCTTCCTAGTTAAGAGGGAGTGTTGATGTATTTGTAACTTCGAAAGATATTTACTTGTATATTACATTTGTACTTTATTATATATCCAACAAAGATGTATTATTCCTCTGATTGGAAGTGTTGTAATTTGTATTTTCAAGTGTCGCAAGTTACATTGTAAGTGTCATCATTTGTATTGATGGGTTATTAGACCACCAGTGTGGGGTCGGCCCTAGTTAGGTCATGTGGTTGGGTTATTAGACTTGAGTAGCAAGTCGGCCCTGTTGGATTATTGGCAGGTCAAGTCAATGTATAAATAGAGAGGTTGTGTCTCTCATTCTATTCACTCACTCACTTCTCAAGCTCGCATAGCTAAGAGAGAAAGTGGTGCACTAGTGGAGGAGGAGGAGCATCTGCTAGAGACATCTTATTGGGTTTGATCATTGTGATCTTGGTTTGTGGCTTATCTTATCTCTAAGAAAGTTGCGGGGTTTTTCACCTTCCTGGTTTTTTCTGGTGAAACTCTGTGTCTCTTGTGTGATTGCTTTTGTGTCTATGATTGATATGCTATACATGTTATTCTCTTAGTGATCCTGAATGATAATGGAATGAAATTATCGAAAAATTAAAATTGTGTTCACCAACTTACAATCTCTGTGTTGACTCAATTGATTGGTCCTTTGATCGATGGGAGAGCCGTGTAATAAAATCCCCATTCAGGATTGACTTAAAGTAGATGAAGGAAGTCGTCCCTGCCACTGAGCAGATGCGATTAGTTTAAGTTATGAAGAAACACAACAATACCACTGGATTATTATGTTAAGGTTTGTTAGTACACCACCAAGTGTAGTAGTTAATCTGGTTGATTTAGCAATTGATGCAGTAGGAGAAGCTCCAGGTCTAGACTAGTATTTCAGTCGCATTGCATCTATAGTAAATGTATTTTCTTCTCTCCTTCAATCCATATGTCAGGTAATTTCTAGGAATCAATTGTATAGGATTGCTAAGGGTTTCTTGTCCTCAATCTTGCATCTTTTACATTCTTGATTGTAGATGAAAAATTATCCAGAGGATCTTTTAAACTCAACTCCTAAACCTAAAACCCTATATGCTCTCCCCATAAGACTACATATCCATCACAATTGGAATTTCTCACGGAATGAAGTAGTGAGACCGTTTTGGGTTTTCTCTCTGAGAAGGATTTTCGGCTCAACAAAACTCAAGGCAAGAAGCAAAGAAGCATCAAGAGCCATGGAAGAAGTTGTATTGGAACAAGAGATTTCAAGAAAAGTTCTCCGCAAGGTACCCATTATCATCTTTAATCATGTAGTATACATCCTTCCCTCACATTCTCAGTTGATTTGATCCAATTTCATTAATTTTTAATTTGTCTTTTATTGGGCTTGCAAGCAGGTTGAATTTTACTTCAATGACAACAACTTTCTGCGTGATAAGTCCCTTAAAAAAACCATTCAAGAGAGAGAGGATGAGAGTATCTTTTTTTCTTTTCATCTTTGATTTATACTAATTTTTGTATTGTTAGTTTCTATTGTTCATGTATGGAATTTTATTGACAGTACCTGATAACAGTGGTTAGTGTTAAGATTTAATATGCTAAGACAGAAAAATAGCAGCATTACATTCCATTTCACAATAATGGCATATACATGATCACTGAAGAAACAACAAGCACAGCATAAAAACAAGAGACACAGATTTATCCTGGGAAACTCTCATGGGGTAGAAAACCCAACAAAGCTTCCTCAATATAGATGACCAGCAATATACAAAGATGCAAACCAAAGACATGATCTCCTCCTCCACCATAGCAGACCTCTCCTCCACAAGTGCGCTACATTCTGAGTGAGGGAAGTGTGTGTATAATGAGGAACACACCTCCTCTATTTATACACATCTCTGACTTGTACTTTATATTAACTAGGTTGGCCCCAACTTTACCATTGGGTTAAACACCCCACTACAACTAACTGGGCCGACCCCTCTAGCGTGCTCTAACAACCCTTTGACCCACATAACACATATAGGGCCGACCCCCACTAGGGAAGTCTAATAACCCAAGTTACCACATTCCGACGGAGGAATAAACATCTCCGAATATACAATAAGATCTTCACGGAGGAATGAAACATATCCAGAATAATAAAGCACAAATATAATATTCTTAGAAGTTACAATATCTCAACACTCCCCCTTAACGAGAAGGATATTATAACAGCATCTACAAAATCAAGGAGTCATCAACGTCATACATGATACATCTATAAATCATTGGAAGCTTTCTCAACATCATCAGTAACTCAAGCAGTTACTGGAACATCTTCAATACTGGAACATCAACATCTTCAGTACTGAGTCTTTATCTTCTGCAGCACTCGAACAGTTACAGCAACATCAACATCTGGATCCTCATGATCATCAATATCATCATCGTATGATCATTAGCATCGTCATCACACGATCGTCAACATCGTCATCATATGATCATCAGCATCGTCATCACACAATCATCAGCATCGTCATCACATGATCATCAACATCGTCATCATAGATCATCATGATCAGTAGCATCATCATCTAGATCATCATGATCAATAGCATTATCATCTAGACCATCACGATCAGCAGCATCGTCATCTAGATCATCATGATTAGCAGCATCGTCATCTAGACCATCAGTATTAGTATCCACACCAATACATACACATCATCAGTACAAGTATCCTCATCAATACAAGTATACATACAAGTATCCTCATCATTATATATCATCAATACAAGTATCCTCATCAATACAAGTATCCTCATCAGTTAAGTATACACAATAGCAGCACACTCTGCAATACACATGATCCTTTCTTTCGGAATTACGGGATCCATCACAATCATGTTTAAGACTATCCTTCCTTTCGGAATTACGGGATTTACGGTCTAAGGATGATTAATCCCACTCAATCTCTTTTAAGACAATCCTTCCTTTCGGAATTACGGGATTTATAGTCTAAGGATGATTAGTCCCACTCAATCTCTTTTAAGACAATCCTTCCTTTCGGAATTACAGGATTTACGGTCTAAGGATGATTAGTTCCACTCAATCTCTTTTAAGACAATCCTTCCTTTCGGAATTACGAGATTTATGGTCTAAGGATGATTAGTTCCACTCAATCTCTTTTAAGACAATCCTTCCTTTCAGAATTACCGGATTTACGGTCTAAGGATGATTAGTCCCACTCAATCTCTTTTAAGACAATCCTTCCTTTCAGAATTACGGTATTTATGGTCTAAGGATGATTAGTCCCACTCAATCTCTTTTAAGACAATCCTTCCTTTCAGAATTACGGGATTTATGGTCTAAGCATGATTAGTCCCATTCAATCTCTTTTAAGACAATCCTTCCTTTCGGAATTACAAGATTTACGGTCTAAGGATGATTAGTCCCACTCAATCTCTTTTAAGACAATCCTTCCTTTCGGAATTATGGGATTTACGGTCTAAGGATGATTAGTCCCACTCAATCTCTTTTAAGACAATCCTTCCTTTCGAAATTACGGGATTTACGGTCTAAGGATGATTAGTCCCACTCAATCTCTTTTAAGACAATCCTTCCTTTCGGAATTACGGGATTTACGATCTAAGGATGATTAGTCCCACTCAATCTCTTTTAAGACAATCCTTCCTTTAGGAATTACGGGATTTACGGTCTAAGGATGATTAGTCCCACATGTCCACTAAGGAATTCATTCTTGGAGACCATACGTTTACGGATCAATTCAAGGGATCGAAGTCCGGGGACGATACAATCCCCACCTGTCCACTAAGGACTTCATTCTCGAAGACCATACGTCTACGGATCAATTCAAGGGACTGAAGTCCGGGGATGATACAGTCCCCACCTTTCCACTAAGGAATTCATTCTCGGAGACCATACATCTACGGATCAATTCAAGGGACTGAAGTCCGGGGATGATACAATCCCCACCTGTCCACTAAGGACTTCATTCTTGGAGACCATACATCTACGGATCAATTCAAGGGACCGAAGTCCGGGGATGATACAATCCCCACCTGTCCACTAAGGACTTCATTCTCAGAGACAATACGTCTACGGATCAATTCAAGGGACTGAAGTCTAGGGATGATACAATCCCCACCTATCCACTAAGGACTTCATTCTCGGAGACACATGTCTACAACTCACTTTAGGACTAAAGTCCATGGATGATCCAATCCCCACATGTCCACTAAGGACTCCATTCTCGAAGACATATGTCTACGGCTCACTTTAGAACATGTGTTCAAGGATGATGCAATCCATCTTCTTTCTCGGAGACATCTGTCTACAGATCCTTTTAGAACATTTGTTCAAGGATGATGCAATCCCCTTGTCAACTTATATCCTATCTGAGGACCATCCACCAACCTTTCTGTCGGCATCACCAATATAGGTATCCACATCATGAACCTCACTGTCGATGCAGGCAATCTCATCATAAGTGACCACATCACTCCCCCTTTTGAGGAGGGTCCTTCCAAGCTTGTCTCGGAAATACTCAAACTTTTCTTGAGGTAGAGGTTTGATTAGTACACCAGTAACTTGTTCACTTGAGGTAGAGGTTTGGTTAGTACATCGGTAACTTGTTACAAATTCAAACTTTATAGTTCCTTTTTGCACCATATCTTGTCAGATCTCTATGTGCTTTGACTTATCATGGAACACTGGATTCTCTGCCATCTTGATATAACTCTTTTTGTCACATAGGATCACAGTTTGGTCTATCTCTAAGTCAAACAATCCTGAAGCCATACTTCTTCACAACTAGTAGAGCAAGCAGCCATATATTCCGCTTGTGCTAAGAGCCACACTAGACTGCTTCCATCTAAACCACGAGATCATGGATGATACCAAACAATAACATCCTCTCGATGTGTTCTTCCTGACTGACACACTTTCTGCTCAATCAACATCTATGTAGCCATCTGAAGTCATGATCTCCAAGATAGCATAGATCAAAGTCTATCGTATCCTTTAGGTACCTTATCACATGCTTTGCAACTATCAGGTGAACACATCTAGTTTCCACTAGATACTAACTCAAGGTGTTCACAGCAAAGCATATATATGACTTAGTATTCGTTAGATACATCAATGACCCAATAATTTGTCTGTACAGAGTTATATCCACTAACTCTGATGAGTCATCCACTAACAGCTTCAAGTTGGAATCCATGAGAGTGGTCATTCCAACATATCAAGTCCTTTTAATATTTCCACAACATACTTTCCTTGGTTGAGAAAGATTCCTTCTGAGCCTTGCCATACTTCTAGACCTAGGAAGTAATGCATCAATCTGAGATCTTTCATTTTCATTTCTGCAGCCATCTATCTGTGCCATCTCTCGTCAGATGGGTCTACTAATATGAGCCTCAACATCATTCAAACTCTGTGGTGAGTTCCTTCTTACATCCATGTCATCTGTGTATAGAAACTATATTCAACCTTGTAGCAAAGGTTGAGATCCACATCACCCATGGTGATCACTATCGATCCCGGGCACCCATACAGAACCTGATTCACACTTCTTCTTTAATTACACCATTAAGAGAATGGTCTTATCTAGTCACTTGGAGCAAACATCTCGTCATGATTCTCTTCCTCTTTCTAAGAGAATCTTCTAGCCATGAGCCTTCTATATTTTGTTTGATTTGTAAATCTTCTTGTTGAACATCCATCACTTGTTCGATGTTCATCATTCTTCACGATCTTTCCTACAAAACAAAATTAAGTACATGATTAGTAATACTTCGTAATCATGAAATCATGTTGACATGATAACCTATTATGCATACAGATATCATTTACATAGTTATGCAACTATCTTGACCAATACTTTGGCACAACACTTTTCCATATCATGTATGCATACAGTGGCTATCTAGATTCCTTCCATCTCTACCAGAACATACTATCGAGAGTGTGCACAATTCTCAGCATGTCAGCAAAGAGGTTTCATTCTAGACAAGCAACACTGGAATGTTTGTCCAACTTACCAATCATATGCATATTAGTAGTATATTGTTCAATGCTCTATGAATGTTTACACTCAGCATGATATATTCTAGGAATACAAATATGCATACAAGCAATATCATTTACTATTTCAAATAACAACTCAAATACTTATCTTTTATGTTTGTGTGGTTTCCTCCCGCTTGATCTTCTATATGTCTTTTGAAATTCTATTCATTCTGTACCACTGTGCATGCTCAAGTGTGCACTAGTGTCATCCTCATGATCTCATACACAAACATACATTCATTAGTATATTCTCAATATTATCAAAACATTATAATTCTAACTAATCTTGAATATGTATAGTCATGATCATTAGTATTCAGGGTTTCAAGGAAGTCTTCTTTTACTCATGCATATTCTTGTTTGATCATAGTACTCTTCTGGTTAGTTAAATCATCAAGATAAGAGACATAATATGCATAAACCCTTGATTACTAACTTTATGAATAAGCATAACCAATCATACCAAGTATACTTATATAAGGGATCCTAACACAAGGTAAGATTCTAACTTGACATAGGAAAACATACCTGGATTAGTATAACTGCTTAGTTATGTCTAAAATACCTAAACAATATATTCTTTGTTCTCTTCAATGATTTAGAGATCCTGTGCTAGAACCTGCATATCTCATAGGTTAAGCATAATATAACAAAGTCATACATACATCGTAAGTAGAACAAAGATTATGGATGAGTCTTTGTCTTCATGTTGTCATGGTCATGGAACTTGATTTGTCTTTCGTGATGTACCTGTATCTTGTTAGCAGACAACATCAACCTCATACAACACCATAGTGCATTAGTACAGTCATATAGCCCTAGTCAATGAATGTATCTGATCATTCACATGCATTCATACTATTACTAGGGTGATAAGAAAATTCTAACATTAATCAAGATTGTACTAATAAATAATATGAATAAAAACACATTATTAACTTAATCAAGAATCATATTTCAAGACATACCTGAACCTCCTTAAGTCATACCTGTCGAGACTTCTTGTAGTCTTCTTATGTAAGGCCTTAGCCTCAACTCCCCCTGAAACTTGATCTAGAGCTTGATTAGGGTTTTCTAGAGAAACCCTAAAAGTTCAATCTTTGACTTTCACACTTCTGAATGGATGGAAGGATGTGTCTTGCTGAGCTGATCAAACTAGCATACTTCAATTTTGAAATCTCCAAAATTTGACCCCTCAAAATTGCCTTCGAAACTTCTGGATCTTCTGGATAGGATCCCGAAATAGGGTTTGATGAAGTCCACCCTTCTGCCCAATCAAAACGTTCGATCCAAGGCTCTAAACTCTTTTTTTTTAGGAGCTTCCAGTCGTGGTCACAGACTTTAGAAATTCCAACTTTTGTAGAAGCCCTAATTTTCCATCTTTTCGATCAAAATCCTGAACTGGGGTTTGATCAAGCCCGGTCTTCTACCCAACCAAAAAATTTGATCTTGGTCTCTAAATTTTGATTTTCCTGAGTAGCATTCAGCCGTGAACTCCGATTCCAAAAATTCTAACTTTCTCCGAAACCCTAAATTCCGGAAGCCATGAATGGAGGTGCTTCAAAAATAATTCTGTTTTGACAGAACTATGTACCTGATTGTTTCTGATGTAACTCCGAACTTGTCAATCCACAGGGTCTAAAAATGTTTCATGTGGTATCCTGGCCTGTCATCTTTCCATCCCGATAGGTCTGACCTCAATTGGATTTTCTGAGAGAGATTTATGCCAAGTGTCGCAACGTGACCTGTTTATGGGATAAAACAGGAGAGTGAACTTGTACGGCATGCCATGTGTTACTATTTCAACATCGACCTCTAAAAACGTTTCTTAAGATAGTACAGTCTGTGTACTACCTGTCACTTTTTACGAAATTGCATTTGGAGCTTCCTAGCCCAATTTATGACCTTTTTTCCTAGGTCACCTGATTTTGGATGAGATCTGGAAGAGGCAGAAACCCTAACTTGTACTGATCATAACTCACAAAGTACAAATAATATGAGGGTGCCCTTTGGACACAAAGTACCTGGGAATGTTATCTATGACCTGTAAAAGTTTCAGATCATGAAACTTCGCCAAAAAGGATTTATAGCGAAAGTTCCACGATGACTTGTTTTTGCTATACAAAACCCAAACCTTGAAATTGTCGCAAGTGAAGCAAGTGTCGTAAGTGCCATACATTTCCTTCCTTCAGGTTAGCTCTGATACCATGTTAAGATTTAATATGCTAAGACAGAAAAATATCAGCATTACATTCCATTTCACAATAATGGCATATACATGATCACTGAAGAAACAACAAGCACAGCATAAACACAAGAGACACAGATTTATCCTGGGAAACCCTCATGGGGTAGAAAACCTAGCAAAGCTTCCTCAATATAGATGACCAGCAATATACAAATATGCAAACCAAAGACATGATCTCCTCCCCCACTATAGAAGACCTCTCCTCCACAAGTGCACTACATTCTGAGTGAGGGAAGTGTGTGTATAATGAGGAACACACCTCCTCTATTTATACACATCTCCAACTTGTACTTTATATTAACTAGGTCGGCCCCAACTTTACCACTGGGTTAAACACCCCACTACAACTGACTGGGCCGACCCCTCTAGGGTGGTCTAACAACCCTTTGACCCACATAACACATACAGGGCCGACCCCCACTAGGGAAGTCTAATAACCCAAGTTACCACATTCCGACGGAGGAATAAACATCTCCAGATATACAATAAGATCTTCACGGAGGAATGAAACATCTCCAGAATAATAAAGTACAAATATAATATTCTTAGAAGTTACAATATCTCAACAGTTAGTGTGTCTTTACTTTGCTTGTTTCAACGAATGAGAAACCATGTTGGTCTGAAGGAAGTGGGGCCTGAGAATGTACCGGAGGGAACTGTTACTGCAGTTGTATAAGTCATTTTCTCAAGCCTGAGAATGGGCCTGAGAATGTACTAGAGGAAATTGTTGCTGCTACTAGGTTTCTAAGACGGTGGGTCATTTTTCTACATTTTCCAAATGGGATTTGAATTTATTTATTTTTTTGTGTAATTTGTATGGTTCTAGCCTGAAAAAATTGAAATAAAAAATGCCATGTTCTTAACCATACATAAGCTACCCACATGGTAATACAAAGCATTGCCCTACTAGAATAGTGGGTGTGGTTTAGTGTTAGGAAACGTTTCCTTGTTGGGTTTTGATCTCTGAATTCTTGTTGGAAAAAGCTATTTTACTAGATTCCTCGAGTTGGACTAGGACTCACAAGTCAAATGCATGTCAGGTTGATATGTGAGTCTGATTATGCTATACCTGGCTCTGCTTTAGTTGGATCCTAAACCTTTTGGGATATTCAAACTTGTTCAGACCAGGCCTCCTTACCTTTTCCTACGAAAAATTAAAGGATAAAACCTCATTTGATTTAAAAGAAAAATGTTATTTTAGAGCATTCGTTATGGCTTTGAATTTTTCATGTATCATATGTTTAAATTTTCTTTTATAACTCTGACCTTAGGCTCTAAAGTATGGATATTGTTATTATGTCACATAGACTTGTGTATATCTCTTTTGAGTTACATATGATGCGTTTTAGTGTATTTTTTTTATTATTTGAATTTTTGAGCAATGCCTTTAATTAAGTATAAATTGATATGTTCCATATTTCTGAACTTTCTTTGGAACCTTCTAATCCTTTTATTAAAATGTTGAATCTTTCTAAACATCACCCTGCCCAAATCTACTAAACATTTTCTGTTAACTATGCGCACGTGAGTCAAACTCTAAATTATACTCGTTTGGTTTGTTTTTCTGACCCAAATACACACCAGACTTGTTTTATACACACCAGACTTGTTTTTGTAGTATGTGCTATATCTATGTTCTTTAAAAATGAAGTTTTATTGAAAATTTGCATGATGCTATCATCTTTGCACTTTGAAATGAACTATTATTAAAAATTTAAAAACTAGAAATTCTTATAGAATAGGATTATTGAAGTGTGCTAGAATTTATATCACCTCCACTAGTAAATTAAAAGCAATATAAGGAAGTTATGGCACTTATATTTGAACCGATGTTTAAATTAGTTAAGAATGATAGTAAAACTTGCTAATAGACACCTGTAATAGATCTGAATGATCAAACCAATATTTACCCAAAAATGAAAACATTATAACGCTTTCGGAAGGACGTGTTTGAGCTCTAAATTCACAAAATTATCTGAGCTCAAGCCCTTTTTCTGAACTCACATTTGTAGTTGTAACCGTTTCAAACATAACAACAGGCTACATTTCTGTAACATATCATATACAAAAAAGTAGAACAATGCCATGGACATATCTTATTTCAATCCTTTATTCATTAAAATACTACCAAGAATGTGTTACTGAATTAACTTTGGCTAATAAAATAAAGAAACTTCCTATTAATGTAGAAATCCCACTGGATTCTAAAACTTATCTAACCATAAATCAAATTGTGATTAGATGATGCATTAGCAGTGCTCCTCGTTTCCTCATTTGTTTTGTCAAATGTTGGACCATCCCCTTTTATGTTCTCTGTCCTGACACTTGAGCTTGACGGGTGTACCTTGAAATCTACATCATCCCCTTTCATGTTTTCAGGCTTATAATTTAGACTTGATTCTAAAGTCTGCAGTGAAGGGGCCGTAATGGCGCTTGATGGATCTAGGATAGGTGCATCCACCTTCTTCATGATACGTTTTTTATGAGCATCAAATTCATTCTCTTTCCATAGACCAATAGAACATAACTTAGAAATCCGATCCCGTTGCACCTGATCAAGGCTCATTTGTAGCAGTTCCTGGTGACATAGACATTGTAATGAATAAGATATAAAAGATGAAACTTGGATATTTTGAAGGAAACTTCTACTTACATGCATGTGCTTCCTGACTGCATTCTGTATTTGTTTCGAAGCCTCAAATGGCTCCATATGCGCACCCCCAAGAGGTTCTTGTGCATATCAACATCCATGTTAGAGAATGGGCTAGTCTCAATATGCAGAATTGACAATTTCAATGTACTGCTTTATAAGCATTTGAATAAAATACGAGAGATATAAGTAGATTAATTCATACTGAACTTGAAGAGAAAATAGACATAAAATTAGATAGAATCACTACTAGCAGATAACGTCTCAGAATTCAAATAATGTTGAGACTATATTTTTAAATATGCCTTGAGAAGCACAGCCACGCTATCCTATTTCACATTCACCATTCATTCATCGATTAGATTATTATTTCATTATTAAATGTTTGTTTATGTATTATTGAATTGGGTTTACCACTTATGTGTTTTGGGTTATATGTGTGAATTCGGTTTGTTATTTACAAGTAACCCCATGGAGAAAGAGAAGTAATTTCCTGCTTGCAACTGCCTTGTTGGCCCAGAAATTTTGCATGGCCATGATCCTTTCATGGGTTAAATAAATAACTAAAATCATAGATTCAGATTTGGTGCTCAGATGACAAAGCTATAGACCAAACTCCTGGAATGACACTACCCTCGTGAACTATAAGTAAGGGTTTTAAGATTGCAATAGAGTTTTTTTAAAGTTCTACCATTTAAGAAACTAGCTATTGGCCCCATTTTTTCCTATACAACCCTTGGATTGAGCCCACTTTTCCTTTCAAGATAATTTTTTGCAAATCTATCATACTTGGAAAAAATTACTTTTCGACGCCTGTTTAAATCCAAGTAGCTCATTTATTTGGCTTGATGTCCTGCATGAATTATATTGTCCATTCTGAACACTGTAATATGGGAATAAACGAAGAGAAAAACCAGGTATAACACAACAAGTACTTTCTACGCTTCCACTAAGTTAAGTTGATGAAATTAAGATTTTAACTTTTATAATCTTATTGGGTGGAGTTCATTTATTTTAAGGAATAAAATTACTTGTTACCATAAAATAAATTTTGATTCTATTATCCATTTTGTAATAGATAGAATCAATGCTGATGGAAATTCTCCATTCAACCTTTTTCTAATATGGGTTGAAACTGAAATATATTGAAATCAATTACTCTCTTTTTGTGCAGGCTTACTTTGCTTCAGCAGGGAAAGCACCTTTGGTTGGGGTGATTTTTTTTTACCATGCAACTGATGGTTTTTAGCAGTTATGGAGGTTGGCTTGTAAGCTTTGATTAAGTTAATGATAACCTGAATTAAAAAAGGAAATCCCTGTGCATGTGTGTAACTATTTATGCTTGCACTATTTTACTTTCCAGCTATCTGTGAGATTGTTGCTATGTGAAGAAGTTAAATTTTTGCAATGAAATAAATTGCTTGTTTAGTTGAGAACATAAGGACAACATTCACCTAGCATTTGGAACTTTCACAATCGTAACTAACTCCTAAGAGTCTAAATATCCTATAACTCTGTTGATCTCTAGTTTGAGCATTGAAGTCCCCTAGAAGGATGACCTCACCCTATGTCAAGTAATGGAAAATATCAACATATATGTCCAAGTAGGGGACCCCACCAAAGTCCCTATGTAGAGAATAATATGATGAAGTAGGGGAGAAGTAGCAAACCACAATGAAGATGACACGTGGAAAGGGGAGCATGCCACTAATCCAAAAAAACATAGAGGAACATGTACACAATTTTCCACTTAACTAAGGACTCTTGAATAGGACTTCATGATAACCTCCATAGCTCAACCCCCACCTAACAATAAGGTATATTATCATTTTAGAACAATAAATATTAAATCCAAGATCCCAACAACAAGACTTATTTGTTGACTACAAGAAAAAATATAACTTGATGATTGAATTGCAGCTAACAAAATGACCCTTGTACCCTCAACTATACATAGGTATCCTTCCATGATTAATAATATGTATTATGTACTAGAAAAATTAACAACCAAGTACTAACAAAAATATTGTTCATACTAGGGAAGGATAAACTTACAGGAATAACTTCATCATTAATCTTAAATTTTCGTAGTTCTTGGGCTGTAATTATCAGTTTCTCTATTGCTTGTATAAGAAACATATGAATAAGACCAGAAAGAGAACTAACACTTCGTTCTCATTTCACCAAAAGAGAACATAGAATGAATTATACTAACTACATACCTTAGGAGCAGCTTTAGCTGACTTATAGAGGATTGCAACACATGACTCGGGACTACATTATCCATACCAATACCAACAAGAAATTAGACCCATACATAACACTTTGGAATGCAAACGATGATTAAAATGGCATAAGACAGGGAGCTAGAATATAGAAAACATGAATAAGAGGATAGCAAAAAAACAGAACACCTCGTCTAAAATAATACAGGGATATGTCACAGTGCCTAACTATGAAGAGTAGAAATGGAAATCACAACAGAGATAAAATACTACACTTAATTTTTCAAGAAATATCCCTAAAAGCATCAACCATATTGTGCCAGTTAGCTGCAACAAAGACAAACACATAAAGCATCCAATGGAATATGAGACCATGTGTAAGACATCGCAAAGTTAAAGAATATCAAGCATTTCTATGGTCTAGAAATCACACAATTAGAATTAGGAATGTCTAGACATTACTAAACATCTCTATAAATGTACATGTAGACAATGAGATATCTTAAGCACTGTCTGGGATTTCAAAATATCTAGATTACACGGGGGGCCTCGTAAATATTTATAAAGAACATCTTTCAACCAGAGTCACAAACCTAATGTGGCCAATACATAAAACGGTAGTGGAGGAACAAGCTCAATGCCCATTTTAAGCACAATATCAGGGGATGATGACATAGACTAAGAAAATATTGAGAATCTTAACAGATTGATGTTGCGAAAGAGAAATATTTAATTTTTGCACGTCAATTGAATTAGCAAATTGACCTATTTTATGTTTAACCTACAATGATTGACATATTATCGTCTAGGAAACCAGACACATCTTAAACCCCTTGCGTGTCCCATGTCATTGTGTCAGACACGGACATGATGCAAACACGTGTCAGACACGGATTTTCATTGTGTCCTGCACAATCAACACCGTGTCCCGATTCCAAGACACCAAAAAGGCAGAAATGAGGGTCCGCAGGGGTTAAAACCGATTTGTGAAATGTGTAATGTGTCTCATTGTGATAAGGATATGGTTCTTTTTCTTACTAGCAATTTGATCTATACGACATTGAAGTAGCTGCTCCTGAGTCCATATCTCTACTTGCCATTCCTTTCCCAACATTTTTTGAACAAGAAATAAACTAATCAGCTCCGAACTCACGTTTTTTAACAAGAAATAAAATAATCAGTAGGTACATTTGTTGTTAGTTACTGGCATGATTTTTTTCAATTTTTATCAGTACTACGATCATTTCTTGAGAAGCCACATTTTGTTGTATCTAATATTTCCTATATAAATGAGCAGGTATAAGAAAAATAATGGGAGAAGTTGTCATTAAGCCTTCAGAGGAGAAAACAACAGGGTGTAGTGCTCTACTATTGCACATTCTGAAGGGTCCATCATCTAAATTTCATTAGAGAGCCAAACAAGCTCTTCACCTTTTGTTGGATAGATCTACTTGCTCTATTGCTACCAAGAAGTCTCATGGTATGATTTATTGGAAATTTGGAATAGTGCTGATAGTTACGATCTTATGATTTTTGTTCTTAGCATTATACATTATGATAGGTTAATTTACTTCCTATGTACTTAATGATATGGATAGATTTTCTGAAACTTATGGTAACTGTTAAACTGTACTATTGAATTTGAGTAGGGTCCAGAAGTGTATTGAGTGTATTTCCCAAGATAAAATACATTTCATTATCTCAGCCTTTTTTGGCCTAGTTGTGGTACTATCCTCCCATCCATATTGTTGTCGTTCCATTCAGGTGAGTCTAATTGTTATAATATTCCACTAATTGTTCTCCTTTTAATTTGTCATTGGTTATTTGCATGCCAGAATTTGATTTTTCAAATTGTAATGGTGACATAGATTGTTGGAGCACTGCAAAGAGGACAAGATACAGAGTATTATGATGGATGAGATCTTGCAATCTGTCTGCACTCTGGCTAAAGATCAATATGGAAAATATGTGATACATGTTTGCAACTTCTTGTCTAATATAATTCAATGATGAATGATCGCGAAGTGTGGTGTCCCTCAAGTTTATTCAATTTATTAAGTTCAGTCAGTATCACCATTTCAAATTAGTGTGTAACTAGTAAGTCCACATAATGCATGCTATAAAGGCTCAATGGAATTCTATTTAAGGGTTCTAACTCAATGGTAGAGCACATGCCTTATAGGAAGGAGGTTGGTGGTTTGATTCCTTCGTGCCCTATATATATTATGAAACCACTAAAAGGAGATAAAAGACTTAAAAATGACCAAAATTTGCATACAAACGACCACCAGTACAACATGGAGATAAGTGACCAAAAAAATGACCAAAATATGCATATAAATGACCACTTTTGAGTTGGTGATCGCTAGTAGAAAATTAGCGGTCATTTATCACGTGATAAAAAATGTGGTCATAAATTTGGTTATTAATTGTGACAATTAATGACCAAATTTATGACCACATTAATGACCAAATATATGACAACAAGATAAGCTATAAATGACCAAGCTAAATATGACCACATTTTTTGTCGCGTGATAAACGACCGCTAATTTGATACGAGTGGTCACCAACTCAAAAGTGGTCATTTATATGCGGATTTTGGTCGTTCTTTTGGTCATTTATCTCTCATTTTGTACTAGTGTAGGAGGGAAAGCCAACATAATGACTAGAGAGAGTTACTTACAAATAGAATGAACATATAGTATAAGGATGTGACTTCTTGATAGCATATAACATCCTTTAACCTGGATGGCTTAGCTTATCAACTCTTTTACTTACAGTGAGAAGGTGCAAACCTTATTGAGCGGATAACCCTCATCGAGTGATAGACTCTCATTGAGTGAAGTGAGTAGGATCATATTGAGAACAATTAAATTGGAATTAGAAAATATTTATTTTGAATATATTTTCTAATTGAAAGTTTGACCTCGAGAAGGGTATGAGTCGACGGTTGAGTGAAAACGTCGATATAGCATGCTGTGAGCATGCTCTACGGGAAAATGAGAAGGTTTTCAACATTTTTTAAGTGTTATTCTAAGTTATTTTGTTCAGTTTTTATTTATTTGAGTGTGAGCATATCGTAAAGGTATTGGTTGGTTGAACCATCTACGAAAATTTGTTGGTTGATCTATCTACAGAGAATAATATATATAGATATTGACAAAGCTCGATGTGTATTCATTTTTTTATATTGATTGACTTTCCTTGCTTGATAAAGTTTGATTGTGACTGATTGATTTGCTTCTTTTCCTTAAGGAAGGAAGGGCCCTAGGAAGCCTCAGATTTCACATCATCAGATCAGGTGAATTTTATTCAAGTAGGAATTGAAGCAACATATCTTAATTTGAAAAAAGAAAAATCCTATAATGGATGATTTGCAGAGTGTATGATGGTTGTTTGATAGTCGTAGGTAAATGAATGAGATGAAATTCGAATGTAAGTAGCGATAGAATCTGCTAAAGAGGAACCACCATCAAAATAGTTTTTTCAATTTGAAAGATATGCATCTCGAGCTTGACCTTTAGTTTTCTCTTAACTAAAAAGCATTGAACTGTGGTTTCTCCTTCTTAACTACAAAAACCTACAACCCTTATACAAAAACCTACAACCCTTAGCTATATTGGATTTTATTGCTCGGAACTTAGTTAACAAAAGGGTCACACTAACATATCTCTTTTCTCTTTTTATGGAAAGCCACAAATGGGGTAACAAGTCGTAGGTGGACCAGAAGTGTGTTGGAAACAATTCATATCTTCACCGCCACAAGTTCCGAAAAGTCATTCACCGCCATGCTGAATGACCGCCAAAAATATGAAGAGCCAAACACCGCCACATCGTTTTGATTCTGTCATGTTGTCAAGGTTTCGTAGGGGCAACACATCACATCGATTTCTGAATATGCAGTTACAGCCTTTGTCACAGTTCATCGAATGATTATTGGGGCTGAGTATTACATTGATTTTTGAAGAGTTATTCACTGACCTGTTTCAACTGGTCAAATGTTAAAATGAGCAGTGTGTTTCATCAAATTGTTGAAGGGACATCATTGTTGCAGCACATTAAATTTGATAGGGACATTCACTAGTTCTGTTGTAGCCTATCAAAGACCAAAGGGGCATCCATCGTTCATGCTGCAGCTCATGAAAAGGGCAGAGAATTAATTAAATTATGAACAGACAATTTTGTGAAAGGTCAAGCTAATTAATGAAGACCAGCTGATCTCATGGTGTATAAATACCGATGTAATCTTGCTTTGTAAGATATAGAAATGGAGAGACATGGTGAGGAATACAAATTCTAAATTGAATATGAAATAGATTTTTAGCTCTGTAATATTGCTTCTATGTTCCTCTCTATCTTTATGAGTTTGTAAACTCATGGTTGAATGTTTAAATGATGTTTTTTGCTGTAGCATGATAATTTTCTAAGCGTATATGATTGACTGTGGAATGTTTAGTTTTGATGTATCTAGTTAGATTTCAGAATTTGCTGAAACTGAGCATAGAGATGTTAAATGTGTTTGATTGTTGAAACCGGGTATTAGTCAAGATTTTTGAACGCAGGGGTTATCAAAACTTAGCTGAAATAGTCAGCTGCAACTATCCTGTAGATTAATGTTTGCTGTAATAGTCAGCTGTGACTGCACTCAATATTACAGTCAGTTGTTACTGTCAGCTTTGACTATCCTGTAGGTGAAAATTTATGAGTTTAGAGATCTGTGTGTGTTGCTGAAAGTAAGAGAAACACCCCCTACCTTCCCACAATTGGTACCAGAGCTGAGTGTTTTTAATTTCTGTTTGTTGGTTCTATGCTCACTTCATGATTGAGTCATATGATTGTATGTTGAACCTTTTGTGTTTTTTTTGGAGATCTTGCTGTTGATTTTTACTACGGCACCCTCTTCCTGCTACGTAGAAAGAGAAGAAGTAAGTTCAGTTGAGCTCTGTGTTGAAAGAGAGCTCTCGTTCTCCCTTAAGTAAAGGTTGAGTCATCATTTAGTAGCTGAAGTCTGAATCAAGTGTTTCTTGTGTCATCTGTCTGTTGGTTAAGTTGTACAAGCTTGGTTGTGACTTGTGTAAAGAGAAGAAAGGGTTGTAGCCTATGGATGAAGTTGATTTTGTGTTTGTGTTCCATCAAACAAAGGTTGAGTAGTTGAAAGGAAGACATTCTTCCTAGTTGAGAGCTCCCACATAGTTTAATGGTAGTGCAGCTTGACTCCCACTATTTGGGAAGTTTGCTTGGTTTAAATTGAAGCCATTATGCGTGAAAGGGGACCCAGAGGCCATATCCAATAGTAATTTAAATTCTATGAAAATATTTATTTGAAAACATAGACATGGGGAAAAGCATAAGGCTTAAACGAATGAAGAAGAATATTGTTAATGCAAAAGAAGTTGGTTTTTCCATAGCAGAGATATTAGGAGAAGCCATCATGGAACCTGTTGAAGAAGAGGAATTTCAAGAGAAGGCAGAGGATACTGAAGCAAATGAAGTTCAAGAAAAGGTAGAGGATGCATGGAGCAACATCTATTATCCATCGCCATATTTCTCAGGTATAACTTATGAATGTTGATCAGTTAATATGAAAAATTTCTTGCATGCTAGAGGTTTATGGAATTTTGTTAAGGATGGAGTTAAGAAACCCTAGGATGAGGCACGAGATGCATTTGCACTGTAATACATCCAACAAGCTCTGGATGATAATGTTTTTTATGTAATTGCTGAAACAAACACAACTAGAGAAGCCTGGGCAAGTTTGAAGAGAAATTTTGATGTAAGGGGGAGATACATGGCTGAGTCACATCCTGTTAACATTTCAACAAACAAATTTGTAGAAGCAACAAAAGATAGTCAAATTATTTGTAAATCTCACAATTGTGTTGATATACCAAATGATGCTAAAACTAAAAGTAAATATATGAGGTTGTTGTATCTTGTGTAGCAGCAGCAGAATTTGAAGAAGTTGAAATTGCTAGTGATGAATATGTTGATGTAGTTTCGAGATTAGATGTCACTGAAGTGAATTGTGAAAATGATGGAATGGTTAACATGCAGAATCCTGATAAAAATGATAAATTTCTCAAGTGTGAGGACAACAGAGAAGTATTTGTGCAAGGAGAGTCCTTGATGGACACACCCATGAAGGTATTTAAATTATGTATTGAATATGATGATTGTGGACATGTAGGTACAATGAATCTAGAAGACAACTCTACAGGTGTTGTAGAAGTCAAATACAAAGATGTGTTTGAAGTAAACTATAGTAGTAATGTTGATGAAGAATGTTGCACTCATCCATTTGGTGCACATAAGGAAGATGCTAAATCTTTGTGTGATAAATACATTTATGAAAATGGTGTATCTGCTAATGGAAAAAGTGTGAGCGATATTTTTGAAGAAGAATCTACAACGATATTGAATGGTGCAGATAAGGACAGAAAAGAGAATGAGATTTTTTATAATAATTTGATTGTTAGTGATTATGCAGGTACAAAGGAAGAAAATGATGATGTCTTGTCTTGTAATTCAAATATTGAAGGTGAAGTGACTGCCAATGTAGCAGTTTGTTCTTTGAATATTCCAGCGATGTCTATTGCTGATGACAACGATGAAGAAGTTGCTAATGAAGCAACCAATATCTATGAAATCAAGATCATGGAGAAGTAAAGGTCAATAATAATCATGATGATGGAATGAATACTGCCATATCAGTAGTATTTGAAGCAACATCAGAAGTTAAGAAAGATAAAGTGCACTGTGTTGAAGTGCTTGACCTTGTTTGTGAGTTTTTTGAAAATATTGATGATTTTAATTTTGTTGATGAATTTGATAAGATTGTTGAAGAATGCACAGAAGTTGTAGCGATTGAAGTAGAAGGAATTTATAATGATCCTGAAAATAAAAAGGTTGATGATTCGGTGATTACAGAAGCAGTGATAGAAAAAGAGTTGCATAATGATAACACTCAAAATGTTGTATGTTCTGTTGTAGACAGAGAAGCTGAAATAAGGAATAATGTTCTTGATGAACAGTTGATATTTTTGGAAGAATGGCTTGAAAAGACAAGATATGATGATAGCCTTGTTGTGGAAGCAGAAATGAAGAATGTTGATTTCCTTGTTGCAGAAGCAGTGGCATATTTGAATGAAGAGACAATGAGAACTCTCAGAGAAAATCAAAATGAAAAGAACCAATGTGGTTCACATTATCATAATTTATATAATCTTGAAAAAATGTTTGAGTGTGCAGATGAGAAACCAATTGAAGATGAAGAAGAATCCTTTGAAGATGATGATGAGTTTGATTTGAATGAAGAAAATTGCAGCAAAGATGGACTAGTTGAAGAATCAGTTGAAAAGGTTTTCATGTCATGGAGTCCTAAAGAAATCAGGCATTATTATCAGTTAATGTGTCTACAGAATGAAGTTGAACAAATTACTCTTGGTGAAGTTGAATATAGGTTGTGGGATCTTTAAATGGCCACGTTACAGTATTTAGGGGATAAGATTTGGATTGGAGTCCTTGGAATAAAGGACATTAAAAATTTGAATGATGGTAAGCAAATTCAAGAACGTTTTGTAGCTGAAGCTGATCATAGTGAATTTGGGGAATCATTAAAGGTGAGAATGAAAGTGAAGATGAAGAGTCAAAAGTATTTTTGGTATAAAGTTTGGCGTTCTAAGCCAAGTAATGATGAAGCTGAAGCTGAGAATGATGCAATTAAAATTATGAATGATGAGGGTGAAAACGTGAAGGTGGGTAACACTTTCGTGAGAAATCAGTGCAAAATCGTCTTAGCGGAAGTTATTCGGCCGAATAAAAATATTATTCGGCCGAATAAAAATCATTGTTCGGCCGAATAATTTACATTATTCGGCCGAATAATTTTGAGGTTATTCGGCCGAATAACCACAAACAGTTCTCCGTCCCGTTTAACGGAGACTCTTGAAATTTGTGCAAACGGTTGCCGGACGGAAAAAAATTTCGGGCAATAGTTTATTCGGCCGAACGATTATTCGGCCGAATAATTGTTCGGCCGAAAACTTGTTCAGCCGAATAATTGTTCGGCGGAACAATTATTCGGCCGAACAATTATTCGGCCGAACAAATTTTCTGCATAAAAAGACAGCATCGGCTGCCATTTGGCATTCCTTGTTGGAATTCTTTGGACCCCGCATGGGCCCGCAGTAGACTTTTGCAACCCTGCCGACGCCCCACCCCGCTGCTCGCCACCCCGCTGCTCGACACCCCGCGCTGCTTGTGTTCCACGGCTCGCTGTTTCTCCGCGACTCGCGTCTGCTCTATTTCTGCTGTCGCTCGTCGGCTCTTACGCTTCGTCGGGGTGTGATTTGCGCTCTGTTCGTTCTAACCTGCGTGTTCGTTGGTTTGTTGTTATTTCTGCTCTTGATCGTCGGCTTTAACGTTTCGTCGGGGTGTGATTTGCGCTAGCTGCTTCTCGTTGGAGGTAGTGTGTCGGTTGGTCTGTTGTCGTTGGCAGGTGTGTCTTGGTGGGTTGCTGCTTTGACGGTGCTGCGGTTTTATCTGAACGGTTGAAGGTGCGTTTTCGTTTTGCTTTTGACGTAATGATTGAGTTTATGTATGTTATATGGCTTATCTGATGACGTTAGTTGTTGTTTGTGAAGGAAATAGGTGTTGTTTTGAGCGTTGCTGGGTTGAATAGAGGCGGCGTTGGGATCGACGATTCTTCACTGCATTTTTATATATAGGTATGCATCGTTACGTTAACTTTGTTTTTATGTTGTTGGCAGTCTTAGAATTAAAAAAATCTGTAATGGGTCTTAATATTGGAAGGTTAAATGTTTTAAATGCAATTTTTAATTTAGAGAATCAGTTTTATGTTCAAGAACTCTGTTCATGAACAGAGCTCTGTTCGTGAACTCTGTTCATGAACAGAGCTCTGTTCGTGAACTCTGTTCATGAACAGAGCTCTGTTCGTGAACTCTGTTCATGAACAGAGCTCTGTTCGTGAACTCTGTTCATGAACAGAGCTCTGTTCGTGAACTCTGTTCATGAACAGAACTCTGTTCATGAACAGAATACCATGATTTATATTTTAGATGTGAACTGTTATAGTGATTGCAGTCTAATCATACGATGTACAGAAAATATAAGGATAGCTTTACAATTATTATAGCTTGGTTAGCTTTACTAAGAATACTATAATGCTTTGATTAGGCTTTATATGTGATTTCAGTTAAGGGTATTAGTATTACATGATTATTCATGCTTATGAGTGCTTGATAGAAACTATTAGATATGATAGGTCTAAGAATATGATTAATATAATAGTACTAGCTATGATTAGGTAATGATCTTTAGTTGTAATAATGTTGTTATCATTGCTCAAAGGGTATTGGTTCTCTGATTGACGTAGGCAGTACTTTCGATTCAATCTAATCACATGCATTCAACAATGAATCTCCACCTGCTACTTGGAATTGGGTATCTGTATAATATCATGAAAACTATGGACTTACTACTACTCCATCAACCATGAATGTTCGTTTTCTATCATAGAAGTTCTGTTCATGAACAGAGTTCTGTTCATGAACAGAGTTCTATTCATGAACAGAGTTCTGTTCATGATATGCTATGAAATTATAGGGGGCAGTTATGATATGAAGTAAGGTTTTGAAATATATAAAATGAAAATTAAACATCATAACATGTAGCTGTCTTATTTTTATGAAATGTAACTCTATTGCTTCTTCATATATATGGATATTTAAACCCTAATCCCTGACGAGTTTAAACCCTAATCAATGAAGTGATGATAAAGGATATACTAAACAACTATATAAATGATCAGCATGTGGTGTTACGATGTTAAGTCAGGTACAAGAATGTCAATTGAGTTCATAAACTCAGTTCAAGAACTTTGTTCATGAACAGAGTTAACGTAGAAAGTTACTTAAAAATTCAATATTGTAAGTTATTAAGTATTTCTTTTATAAAAATTAAGGAATGTTTGTTTATTGAGATATAGAATGAAAACATAAGTGATAGTTTAAAAATTAGGAAGGTGATTGAACTATTACAATATAGGATGATTATTGATGTCATGTTTATGCTGCAATAGTGTTCTTAGAGTTAGGAGAGGAACTTACAAAAGAAAATAAGTTATAATATTTTAGGTGGCTCTACATTTTTTACGCAGATCTTTAAGAGATATGTTTTTAATTTTGTAGAATGAACATGTACAACTTCAATGTTTGTAAATTGTTTTATCATAGATGTTAACTAGAAGTTTCTTAATAACGGTATATTTATGTTATACTATTTGATGAAGTTCTACATTTTGTATGCAGATCTTTAATAGATATGTTTTGAGTTTGTAGAGTTAACATGTACAACTTAAATGTGTGTAAATTGTAATATCATAAATATAAGTTGGAATTCTTTTAATAAGAATACATATATATGATTAGTGAGATGTTTGTTTGTTGACATATATAATTCAAACATATTTGTTGGATTAAAAGTTTTTAAGGTTATTATACTATTTCAATTAATTGTGTTTGATAATGAAATGATTATTAGATATGTCCTTTATGTTGCAATATTAGGGAGGGTAAGGAATTTTAGTTAATTAATTAGGGTTAGGAGGGGGACTTAAATTTTGTTGGAGTTTTTAATCAAATATTGGCTTGATGCTTGTAGTGGTAGTTATGTACATTTTCAATATGTTAATGTTTGTGTAAATTTAGAAGTTATATCAAATGGAAAGAGAGTCTGCGAAGGGAAAGCGTAGGAGGTCATCACAATCCTCAGGAATTGGTGTTCCAATTGGTAGTCGAAGGTTGTCAAATTCACCGCAGGGTTCAGGTTTATTGCATGGGTCCCAGTCGTTTGATCACCAACAAGTACGAGGGGGTACAAATGATTCTCCTTTGTCTTCTGTGGGAGAGCGTCGATCCCAACGTTCTGTTGGTATGAACATTAATGTTTAATAATGTATAATTTGTATTTTTTTGTGTTTTGAATTTATGGAAAAAGTTAATTTTTGACTACGGCTATATTTGAAGCAGAGCGATGTTCAGAAGATGTGCGTAATTCGATGGAGCGAGGGGAAGATCAAGATAGGAATATAGATGATGGAATAGGTGTGGGTGGAGAGCAGGGTCCTGAAGTTCCTCCTAGAGCTAGGATGACATATGTTCCACTAGCTGAGGGGTGTACACCCATATCAACTTATCCGTCTGATTTACCTGATGAGCTTCCATGGCGAGGTGTTGTGCAACAAACTATTCTTGAAAGTTGTAAATCCCACTATGACAGGTTGAACAATGATCTTTGTTCTTTGGATCTCCCTCCAGAGAGTCGACAAAGTCTAGAGATTGTTTTGGCATCTTTGCAAAAATTCATTGATGCATACGATGAACTTGGACCAACTACAAATAGTTTTGTTCATTTGATGCGGATGCAAAAGGAGCAAGTTATGGGTCCAGATAAGTGGGAGGTTGTGAAGGAGAGAGTCAGTAGAGAACAAGCCAATTCAATGTTCAATTTCAAAGAAGGCCTTAAGCGAAAAATGTTGAAAGTGCAATATTTCAAGCATCCTCAAATTGCACATTTCATATATGATCGATTTCTTGCAGCTTATGGTCGATTGCCTTGGAACGATGAGGTTCCTAATTATTTTGCTAGATTTTTTTATGCGGAGTTTTTTTTAGGTATGAAGCCTAACTATACTGATGTTCCCTCTGACTTTTATGGAGCTGGAAAGGGTAGAATATATAATCGAAAAGGTGCTCTTAGAGACCCTGCCACTATACAACCTCCACCTGAGATACCTCGTCCACCAAGGGTTGTGGCTTTAAGATCAGAGATGGAGACAACATCTCAACTAGGGACAATTGGAAGGGAATCAGTAGGTGATGGTTTAGCTTCAGCTCTTGCAGGAGTAGAAGTTGGTTTGGGGCGAGAGAAGGCTCGCGCTATTCTTCGTCAGAGTTTTGTCTACAAGACGAATGACGAGGTAGATGCATTGAGCATTGATGATCTCAGGGCTTATGCTAAGTCTTGTCGAGATATAGCTTCAGATGTGTTATCCAATGACACATCGAGCATGGGAGAGGTTTGTTGATTATGCTATGATAATCTATTTGATTTTTTATTAATCATTTTGAATTGAATATTTTGCTACATGGGAATAAGTATATTAAGCAAATGTATTTTGTTTGTAGTTTACGAGAATGTTAAATGCAAATAATTTTCGAGTCTCCAGTAGTCAAAATCAAGAGCATCCTAGTCAAAATGAAGAGCGCTCAGGAGAGGTATTTTAATTATAATATTTGTGATTGAACATGATATTTTTTTTGTTTACTTGAATTTTAATAAATATCAATGTATCTTATTGTTAATTTGACTTATCTATGCAGGTTTCATTAGATTCCAACTTTTTAGATGATTTACCATCTCTTGTGAGCTAATGATTTTAATTTTTTTGTTTTGGTTTTAAGTTAATTGCTTAATTTATTATTTGTATCTACTATGTTTTATTTACTAACAAAATTTAAATTTTAGGGAAGAGACCACTTGGAAATTGGGGGCGAAGATGTGGGGTCTTTAATGAATGCAGATATTGGCACTGAGGTAATTTTGTCGAACTAGAAATGATTTTTGATATAAGTTTAATGTTTTATATTTTCTTGATTTATTTGAAAATTGTTTTTGTACATGTTGCAGCTTGGCTCTTTGAGATCTTTTGGAGCCAAAGGAAAGTCTCTAGGGGAAAAAAGTGGTGGACATGCATCCAAAGAATTTGATGTACGATTTTTTTAATAATTGAATTGTTTTGTAGATGAGTTTAATATCTTAATATTTTGAATTTAGTTTAAAATTGTTTAAATAATTTATGATCTAAATTTATAATTTGTTTTTTTTGTATTGTAGGTGGAGTTGAGTCCCAGGGAAGGTCCTAGTGGAAAATAGTGGAAAGATATTGGTCGAGATGGATAGTGGTTCAGACTTTATAGTTTTTGTTGATATCTATATATTGGTGTTGTTTTGAACATGGAGGGTATTTATTTTTTGATTATATATATATGTACATTGAATTCACAAGTTCATCAACTCTTTTTTGGATTATATACATGAGTACATGTCCATTACTTCTCATTTGGTAAATGTTTAGAATATGTTTTGCATGAGTTTTGATAATATTTATAATATGTTTCGCATGAATGTTTAAAATGTTTTTATAGGTGCAATCCAAGGTTAGGAAATGTTGAATGATGACAATGAATGTTATGAAGTTAGAAAATGGGAAGTGTTAGGAATGTTTGAAATGTTATTTCAAGTTGGGAAATGATGAATGTTGAGAATGAATGTTATGGTAAGAATCAATGTTGGAAAAAAATGAATGGGAGGTGTTAGAGAAAAAGAAATGTTGGGAAAGAATGAATGAGAGGTGTTATGGAAGAATGAATGTTTTCAATTTGTTATGTTGAGAATAAGTGTTATTATAATATGTTTTGCATGAATGTTTAAAATGTCTTGATAGGTGCAACCCAAGGGTAGAAAATTTTGAATGAATGAGAACCCAAGGGTAGGAAATGTTGAATGAATGGGAGGTGTTGGAAATGTTTTTAAAATGATAATCTAAGTTAGGAAATATGTGTTGGAATAGTTCATTTGCCATCTTCGAAGTGCTCTTTTCACGCATGCTCCTGCACCATCATGCTCACCTTTTCCATGCCCAGTTTCAAAGAAATTCCAGCGATGTTTGATGTTCAGCGCTTTATGAAGTCGACATAACCAAAAAAATGATCGTGAAGATTTAAATTGACCCGCACATCCATCAGACCATATCCAATGCTCTTTGAATTTGACTTCGCGTTTTTTCAGTGAGTCATAGAAAATATTTTCTATACAATGTTGGACAAAATGTGTGTCGTGTGTACGATCATCGCTGATATAGAAGTGATATTCTTTAATCACATCTCGATTGTCACATGTGCTTTCAATGCCATCGATATCCTGTTGAGAATGTCTATATACAACATGGACAAATATCGAAACTTGGTCAGAGTGATAGTATTCACTCTGTATTTCGTTTTGTGCAGCAAATGTATAGTTTTCAGCAAAATCAACCACCGACAAAATTGTTCCGGGTGGAAAAATTTCACGAGACTGTTTGAATTGAAGATCTTGCCATCGTGCTCTATGTGAATGCTGGGTGTATTTATAAATTTCGTTTTCAAATTTTTTGAGAAAATCTGTGACGCATATCTTGTCTTCTAGCAAATCAATTCTTTTGGAACGTGAATCACTAGAACTTGTATTATAGTTGATGTATTCGTATCTCTTCCAATCAACATTTACATTTGACAACGATTGATCATTATCGATAGGGTATTTATTGTGGAATAACACCAAATTTCCACAATGATGACAATGTTTTCCATTGACACATTTCTTTGAATAAAATACTTCATCGTGATTTCTCTCACATAAAATTTGAGATATGAATTCACGTATCGTCGGCGGAGGTGGTGAATTTGTCCAAAACATTTTACCAAATTCAAGAAACGTGTCATAATATAACTGAAATTGCACATGATAATGGCAACAACATGTATCACGTATAGTTATAGGTCGAACATACAATGGTTTTTGTTGCACAAATGTAGTGATTGATATATTAATTCCACGATGATCTTCCTTGAATTTATTGAACAATTGTACTTGTGTCATGTCCATTATATGTTTTGGTTGGCTTTCATATACATTTCGTGATATTCTTTTGCGTATCACATCTCTTGAATTTGGTGAAACTCGAGCATGTTCCAACCAATATTCTCGTACAATATCTTTAACCCCTGCTCCTAATCTATCTTTGTAAGGTTGTCTACAAATAATTGCCCAACAAGCAAGTTCATTATTTTCATCTATTTGCATTCTGAATTTGCTATGTTTGTATAATGTTTTTCTTGATGTTCCAACTGCTTTTGCTAGTTCTGTTGTCAAACGCTTTTGTTTAGTACTAGCTGAAAGAATTGCTGTATGAATTGCTTTACGTGCAGCACTGATATCTTTCTTCCTGGATTTTCCAAATTTTTTTATTGCATCGCCTATATTTTCCATCACATTTTGTTTCAATTTCGACTCTTTTGTTACTTTGTGAATACCCAATAACGATGTAGCACCTTCTAATTTCTTGGACACTAATAAACATCTCAAAATTTGTGCTTGTCCTGCTATTGAGTAATCTTTGAGAACTTCATCATAAAATTTTGTAGCACGATATCGTGCAACATGTATTGGTAGTTTTTCTCCATATTTGTCGCAATCAATGTCTTCTAACATTTCATCATCAATAGTAAAAGTACCTATACATCAAGTTAAATTTAATTTAACATATATCAAAAAATAAAATTCATTATAAAAAAATGAATTTGGAAAATATATGATATATACATACCAGGTTCAATTTCTGGATTTTGAACTTGATCTTCAATATTGATTTCATCGACATTAGCATGTAAATCACTATTTACATCTTCTACAATGTTCTTTTCAACTTCAATTTGTTCTTCTTGTACTCTATTTTCAATTTCCATTTCTTCAACATTGTCATGTAAATCTGTATTTATATCTTCAATAGTTCTCTCTTCTGTTTCAGCAACCCTTTGTTTTTTGGCAATATATCTGAGTTTTTGTTTCTCTCTATTATCATCATCATCACGTTTACGATCAGCTTTTCTTTTACGATTTCTCTTATTGCCCATGGTTGTTTAATCTATAGACGATAAATTAAAGAATCATGTTACTTTATAGTAAAAACAAATAAATTAAGATTTAAAAACATTTACGGAATTTATAAAAACATGAACTGAAATTTACTTTACCTTTTAAAAATTTTGTAAGAGTCTTTTGAAGAAGATTTTTTTGGAATTAACTTTCCTTTGAAAAAATTCTCTGAACAAAAATCTTCTTTCAAATAAATAAGAAGTGCAAAACTACTTTGGAAAAAAATCATTTGCAAAATACCTTAGCAAAACAACTATTTGAAAAAACCTCTTTCAATTAAATAAAAAGTGCAAAGCTACTTTGAAAAAAAAACATCCTTGCAAAGAACCTCCTTGCAAATATGTCTAAGAAAAGAAATATTTTGAAAAAACTCCTTGCAAATATCCCTTAAAAAAAACACTTTCAATGTGTTTTGGAAAAAAGAAGAAGAAACATACTTTGTAAAAATCTCTTTTTCAAAAAAATGTTTTCTTTGCAAATATACAACAAGAAAATAAATATTTGGAAAAAACTTCTTGCAAATATGCCTTAGAAATTTTTTTTCTTCAATGTGCCTTTGGAAAAAAGAAGAAACATACCTTGTAAAAACCTTCTTTTGCAAAAAATGTCTTCTTTGTAAAAATGTAATAAAAAAGAGATATGTTGGAAAAACTCCTTCAATGTGCCTTTTGTAAAAAAGAAGAAGACATAGTTTGTAAAAACCTCCTTTTGCAAAAAATGTCTTCTTTGTAAAAATGCAATAAGAAAAGAGATAGTTTGGAAAAACTCCTTGCAAATATGCCTTGGAAAAAAAAACTCCTTCAATGTGCCTTTTGTAAAGAAGAAGAAGAAACATAGCTTGTAAAAACCTCATTTTGCAAAAAATGTCTTCTTTGTAAAAATGCAACAAGAAAAGAGATAGTTTGGAAAAACTCCTTGTAAATATGCCTTAGAAAAAAAAACTCCTTCAATGTGCCTTTTGTAGAGAAGAAGAAGAAACATACCTTGTAAAAACCTCCTTTTGCAAAAATTATATCCTCCTTCCGAAATTAGTTTGACAAAAAAATGCGAAGTTCAAACATGCGAAAATAATGAATTAACTTTATGTTTATTTATATGAGTGTAAATTTTTATTTTTATTTTTTTTCCGGCCGACGAAAGTTTTTTCCGTTTAGTTATTCGGCCGAATAACCTTTGCCATAAGTTACGGCGCCGTTACGGAAAACAGTTATTCGACCGAATAATTATTCGGCCGAATAATTATTCGGCCGAATAATTTGTTCGGCCGAATAATCCCTGAAACATGACCGATTCAGAGCTCTGCAAAATTTTCAGGTTTCTCCATTTTCGGAAGGAGAAAACCACCTCTTACACAACAAAACGAATGTCGGACTTCATACCAGTAGATTCATTATTGAATCTACTTTACGAGGGTATAAATTTTGTTGTATATAGATAAGAACTGATATTTTTTAAGTTTTATATTTGTAACATGTGTCGAGTTATGATTCAGCTCTTTAAAAAAACAGCGAAAAGAAAAATCCATAACTTTGTAAATACAACACCAAAAAAATCGAAGAAAATGTGGGTCGATTCATTGACGTGTCTACTTCAAAAGGGTGGTCGTAGATTTTTTGATTTTATAGCGGGTTGAGAGAAAAGTGGTGCAACAAAAAGGTTGTTGAAAATCGACTGAGTTTCCCCATGGATCGACTTTAAAAAAATATAATAAATAGTATAGAGGTCCATTGGATGCAAACTTATAGTCACGCGTTAGTACATTGTGTGTAGATTGTCGTAGCATTTTCAGTTTTTGCAAAACACAAGTCTAACAACGATTTTAGTGGTGCAACAAATCATAACTCTTTTGTAGTCTTTTCATTTTATAAGAACACACTGTCAAACATTTGCGAAATCGACATATCAAATCTTAATAAAAAAAATTGAAAAAATTATGAGTAGAAAGCTAACATAATTCTACAAAAGTTTTCTTTTTACGGCAAAGTGAAATTTTAAATAAAAATATCACTTTTGTTTGCCCGAAGTTGGAAGACATGAAAAAAACAGAATTATTTTCTCACGAGACCCCCCAAAATAGACACCCATCTTCATTTTTTCACCCATGATTGGCTTGTAAAGTCCAAGAAGTTTGAATGCAATGGTCTTGATGTTGAAGTAAATGATGAAATATTATATTTTGAACAACCAACTGAAGATGAGGAGAACAAGTATACTGGAGTTGCTGAGCAAATGGATTCAAGATGTAAACTCAAAATGGAGAGATGGATGAATCCACGAATGAAGCAAGAGCTAAAGAATATCAAGGTAAAAATGAAGATAAAGCAGAAAACAAAGTTTACATGTTTCAAAATTTGGAGTCGAAAGAAACATAAAAGATGCACTAGTATGTTCCAACAAAGAATGTGAAACAAATTTTTGAGTTGTTTTTTGATACTGATGTAAGCCTTGCTGAGACTTAGACCAGTAGGCATTATAGTTGGAATGTTGTTTTGTGAAATAGTAGTTGTTTGTGTTTGATGTATTTTTGGGGTGAAGTAATTAAGGGGGAGAATGTTGGCAACAGTTAATTTCTTCAGTGCCACAAGTTCTGAAAAGTCATTCACCACCATGCTAAGTGACCGCCAAAAATATGAAGAGCCAACCACCACCACACTGTTTTGATTCTGTCATGTTGTCAAGTTTTCGTAGGGGTGACACACCACATCGATTTCTGAATATGCAGTTACAGCCTTTGTCACAGTTCATATGATTATTGGGGATGAGTATTACATTGATTTTCGAAGAGCTGTTTTTTGAAGAGTCATTCACTGACCTGTTCCAGCGGGTCAGATGTTAAAAGGAGCAGTGTGTTTCATCAGATTGCTGAAGGGACATCACTGTTGCAACACATTAAAGTTCATAGGGACATTCACTAATTCTATTGTAGCCTGTCAAAGATCTAAGGGGCATCCATCATTCATGTTGCAGCTCATGAAAAGGGCAGAGAATTAATTAAATTATGAATGGACAATTTTGTGAAGGTCAAGCTAATTAATGAAGACCGACTGATCTCATGGTGTATAAATACCGATGTAATCTTGATTTTGTAAGATATAGAAATGGAGAGACATGGTAAGGATTACAAATTCTGAATTGAATATGAAACATAGTTTTAGCTCTATAATCTTGCTTCTATGTTCCTCTTTGTCTTTATGAGTTTGTAAACTCATGGTTGAATGTTTAAATGATGTTTTTGGTTGTAGCATCATGATTTTCTGAGCGTATATGATTGACTATGGAATGTTTAGTTTCGTTGTAGCAAGTTAGACTTCAGAATTTGCTGAAACAGAGCATAGAGATGTTAAATGTGTTTGAATGTTGAAACAGGGTATTAGTCAAGATTTTTGAACGCAGGGGTTATCAAAACTTGGCTGAAATAGTCAGTTGCAACTGGCCTGTAGATTACTGTTTGTTGTAATAGTTAGCTGTGATTATGCTGAATATTACAGTCAGCTGTTACTATACTGTAGGTGAAAATTTATGAGTTTAGACATCTGTGTGTGTTTCTTAAAGTAAGAGAAACACCCCATGCCTTCCCACAAAGTGGAGATAGAATGCACTAAAAGGTAAATTTCAATGGTTTTTTACATTCGCTTATAAGCCCCGTAAACCTCTTTAATTAAGTTTCTGGTGAGCATTCTAGGGCATAAGGTATGGATACTAACCGTTAGATGACGAGGAATTTACAAATATTTATTTATTGATAGAAACTATAATATTTTACTAGCGGCATGAATGGAAACAATGAAGTGAATTGAGGGATGGAATACACCCTAGAAGGAAAAAAGAATGGATAACGAGTACAACATATACATTTGAAAAAGTAGTCGAAGAATAAGTTTAAGTTGAAATATAACAAAATTTATTGTACATTCTCATGCTAAAATGAGATGAAGGCTTACATCATTCTTCGTAGTCCTAATCTTCTCAACAAGGCTTATATCCTAGTTTTCCTTGAAGAGAGATCTGAACTAAACTGGTTCGAGTGTTGAACCTCACAATTGACCAACACCTTCTGAGCGTAAAGAGTTATGGAATACCTAGAAGGACCAATATCTATTAACAGTGTAGACCATGTAACGATTGAGATTTGTTATGTTTTCACCTATAAACAATTCAACATATTTTGAAATTAATATATCTAGCAAGAAGAGAATGTTGGGAAATGAATTTCTTGAATCTTCAAAAGCATGGAAAGAGATATTACCTTATTGTGTCAAGTGAACCAAAGGAATAATCAATTTCTCCAATCTGGTTGAACAATCCTTTACACCCTTTTGAACTCTACACCATGTAAATAGGTAGTTAATTAGTGCATTGCAGTAAGAATAAGATCTTCACAATAATTCATTCAGATAGTTTGAAATCGCTCACCTGCATGAGAACTATAGGTTACCATCCCTTATAGTCCTTAAAGGTTCGTAAACTCAAAAGTGGAGAGCCTTGGTAGAACTGTAGTACTCCAAGGATCAACAGAGGAAGAATGGGTTACTCCACCTCTCTTCTCTATAAAGAAACCTGAGTTGAAACCTCCAGAAACCATCCTAGCTCTAAACTTGAATGAAAATAATACAACAACAAGCCCAAACCCTCAAGGAAAGCTTGAAGCAGTTAATCTGTGTACAAGTGGTTTGAGCTAGCCTTTCATTGGAGCTTCACTCCAAGTTTGAGGACTGAGTAAATAAATGAGGTTGGTGAGTATAGTAACATCTAGCGATGGATCAATCCAAGTATGAGGACTAAGTAAATAAATGAGGTTTGTGAGGATAGTAGCATCTACTGATGGATCGTCTCACAAGTGTCAAAGGATTTGGGGTTTACATTACCATTTTAATGAACATCAGTGTGATAGTCCACCTTAGGGTACCGAGATATAATATTGAGACTAAGAAAGTTGTAATACCCCGATAATGCATATATTGCAAGATTCTTGTATTAAACCCTAACACGAAAATTACTAATGTTTCTCCATAACCTTGAATATGGATCCACATAAACATCAACCAATGATACAATGGGATGATGTAAAATAATTGATAAATTTTTTATGGAATTAAGAATTACATCACCATGTAAGTTATAAGGGTTTCTCTAGGGATCTTAGACTGAACTAGGATATTTTGTCAAACAATGAAGACTTGCAAGGAATCCTTTGATGTTATTAGGGGTGATGTCATTTCTACATTTAATGATCCTTGCCAATTTCAACAACAAATGTAAATAGTACAATTAACACGTGAAATTAGTAACAAAGTTGCTTATACATGCCATTGAAAAAGAATTAATCCTTCAAATAAAAACTTAATCTAACATATTTATGTTTTCAACATTCCTATAAAAAAAAAAAAGTATTAACAAATTCAATAATAATAAACCAATAACATAAATAAAATTATGGCACATACGAGTGGTTTATAACTATGGCAAGCTTATATTAGATTAACTTTATAAAAATTTAGATAAGTTAAATCCTTAGAATTAATGACTTGGAAAATTGTTTTAGAAACATAAACTAAATTAACAAAGTATTAATAATTACCAGTAATAATACATTGGCCACCTTAACTCACTTAACTAAAAATATATTAAATTATCAAAATCAACAAATAAAGCATTCAAAGAAATCATTGTGAAAAAATTATAATTGTTCACCATATAAATTAGTATTTATTAAAACCATTCCATTATAATTAAATTTTGATGTGAAGATATTTTATAAAATGATAATATTATTTATAAATTAGTATTTATTAAAACCATTCCATTATAATTAAATTTTGAAGTGACGATATTTTATAAATTAGTATTTATTAAAATCATTCCATTATAATTAGATTTTGAAGTGACGATATTTTATAAAATGATAATATTATTTAGTGACTTTTTGTAATATTAACATAATAATAGCAATAAACTACACTTTAATGGCATCTGATAATAACTAAGGCCTCGATAGATCTTTTATAGGGTTTTTGGGAGTCTGCCATGGCGGCCGTCCCTGCAGCTTCTGCGCCTGTCCGCGGCTCCGTTCCTCCTGGGGGCTCTCCCTTCTCTGCGCGTGAGTTTCCTGAGTTGGCTCCCACGGCTGGACCTCTCCTTGGCGCCTCCGCAGCAGGAAAGACCTCCGTCCCTTCGCTGAAACCAGGGCTTCCTCTTGCAGACTCGAGCATCATCCCTGGCGGCCCTTCCTTCAAGGACGTGACCTCTCGACGGGGAAATCTATCTGCTCGGCCGTCTTCGATCCCTGAAGGACCTGCTATCACTATTTGCATGCCTGAGGAAGCCCGGACGCTTGCCTCCCAGTTCAGCAAATTTGCATTGGTTTGCAGGTTCAACGGCTTCTGGCCGAGCCTTGCAGACCTGCGTTCCTGGATCTCCTCCGAGTGGTCTCCGTTACTTGAGGGTGAGGTTTATTCTTGCCCCTTTGCTAGGGGCTTCTTCGCAGCGGTTTTTGACTCTTCTGAAGATAGAGACAAGGTCTCCAGCTCCGGACCGTGGTTTTGGGGCAGAGCAAGACTGTCCTTGCAGCCTTGGACTCCCGACTTCGATCCTGCCAAGGCCTCTATTTCTTCTGCTCCGATCTGGGTGAGACTCCCGTCCCTTCCCTTGCATTTCTGGGGGGACCAATCTCTTGAAGCTATTGGAAATGGACTCGGAAAATTTCTATGCAAAAGTCCCGATACTTCTCCTTCTCAATCAACTTTTGCTCGGATCTGTGTAGAGATGGACTTCAACAAGGGATTCCCAGCAGAAATCAACCTAACTGGCAAGGACTACTCTAGATCCCAGAAGATTGACTATGAGAACCTCTGTTTCAGATGCAGGGTTTGTTTTGAAACAGGGCATATCGCCCGTAACTGTGAGAAGCAACTCGGAAAAAGAAGGCAGTCTCGAAGCCAAAAGCCCACTTGGTGGACAGAAGCAACCCCAAAGAAGCAAGCTGAAGGGATGATCCCAGCACCAGTTGCAGAAGGGGAAGCAGGAACCGCCCCCAAAGAACCAGCTAAGGAGAAAGATCCAGCAGAAGCAGCTCCGCCTAGCTCGCCAAATCCCTCCCAGCGAGGCTCAAGTTGGGCAGACATTGCCGAAGCCGAAGAAGCACCAGATCAACCAGTAAATCTTGATCAAAGTCAGAGCAACGAGTGGCAGACTGTATCAAAAAAGAAAAAAATTGTTCAACCCCGAAAAGAAGTAATGACGCGAAGCCGCTCTGGTTCGCTGAAATAGTTCCTTACAAGCAGCAGCTAGAGCAAAGACTGTAGGTTCATCATGAATTCTGGCTTATTGAGTGACAGAATTATTCTCTGGTTGTAATCGAACCCAGTGGCTTGCCAATGTTTTTTAATACAAAGGGCATATGGGAATAGGGAGCCCTGCCACATTTTGGGCGAATCTATAAGATCGCTGTTCTACTAAAGAGGTGTATTGATGCTAGATTATCTATGTAAAAGCTTTCGGTTGCTAAAATACCGGCTCTAATACAATACCAATATGTTCTTGTCAAAAAAAAAAAAACATAATAATAATTTAATGACTTTTAAAAATATGAAAAATAATATTTATATTATTAAATAATGATAATATTTTCAAGTTTAAACATATATATAAAAGTTGGTAAAATAAACTTTTTAGTGATATTAATACTATTAAATAATGATACTATTTTTAAGTTTAAACATATATATATATATATATATATATAAGTTAATAAAATATACATTTTTAAATATATGGTAAAAAATATTATTTTTAATCCATAATCCATTCGTGCACCATTTCCATAGGTCGTACATTAGCCATTTACTTAATAAAGTAACAAATTAACAAGATTAAGATTTTTGCATAATTAATGAAGAATGAATGTTAGGACTTTTTAAGAAGTGTTCTTACTAATATTTTGTTATTAGTTGACCTTAGTTTGATAGCAATTGTCAAGTGGATATCGTTATTACATAAAGAACATAAGACATAACGAGAACACATGTAAAATTGCCTAACGAGTTATATGTAGGTATGTTTAATACAGCTTTAAGGTGCAATGCACATTAAAATCGATGTGATAAAAGGATAAGACCCCATGACAAACAGTACGAAAGGAAAGAGAGGTGTAAGATTTAAGTTTTTCTTTTTGTTATTTTTTCTTTTTTTAATTTTGATAAATATATTTAAAAGCAAGTATTTGGGGAGGAAATTCTGTTACTGGGCACGTTACTGCAAAATCCGCTTACTCCAGAATTGTTCAACACAAATTCATATATCCTCAGGAGTGGTGGTATAAAAGATTATGGCATTGGTCTATTTCTATGAAACTTAAATGCTTCTGTTGGTTATTAATACAAGATAGATTAAAAACATGGGAAAACTTGTGTAAACGTGGGTGGAGTGGCCCAGGTTTTTGTATCCTGTGTAAAAAGGAAGCTGAAACTAAGCAACATCTTTTTGTGCTATGTGAGTTTACATGCAAGATCTGGGTTGTGGTCTCATCTGCATTGAATATTTCACAGTGCTGGGGTGTTGGCGATTTTAATCAGTCCTTACTGAATTGGTATAGACATTGTAAACAACACTTCTATGTAGCTATCTGTATACCGTGGGCTATTTGGTACTCCGGGAATTGCGCCATCTTTCAAAACAAAAGTCCTGATATTCTACAATGTAGTATGTCTGCTCTTAATATGATTGCTGATTCTAAGGAGGAAGAACACAGTTTAAAGATTGACAGAATTAGCTCTTTCAATTTCAAAGTAGAACAACCTGTTCTATTTTTTGATGGTGCTTCTCAACATGGTTTATGTGCTGTAGGTGGAGTTATATATTTGAACAAGTCACATTACTTCACTTTTAGACTTAACTGTGGTGCGGGATCTAACATGAAAGCAGAGTTAATGGCTCTCTGGTGCGTTCTCAAAGTTGCCAATATTTTTGGTTTGGTAAATATTAAGGTTTATGGTGACTCTAGGGTTACCATCAAATGGGTAGCGGGTGAATTCAGTCTAAATGTTCTGAATCTACGTCGCTGGGTACTCCGGACTCAATTGGAGATTTCTAAGCAGCATGAGATTAGTTTTGAACATATATATAGAGAATTTACTTCTCTTGCTGATAAACTCTCAAAGCAAGCTCTATCTGGCATTGAAGGTCATTTGATTTGGGAGGAATGGTTAGATGGCTGCCTACAGGACTGTGGGTCCATCTACTTTTTTGACTGATCACTGGATGTTCTTTCTGGTATATTTTGTAATGTTGGGTAGTATGTTATATTTGAACTTATGTAGAAAAAACATATACTAATGATAGTAGCTGATCGTGATACAGTGGTTTATTTTGAGACTATAGTTGAGAGATTGAGCAGGCTGGATGTGCAGAGCTATATTAAAAGATTCGTCTGTAGAATCTTGTTTTTTATTGTACTATTTAATTCTATTTGAATATCAATAATAGATTTTTTCGCTGGAAAAAGTAAAAATGGTTAGGTCAAAACTTTAATCCAATCAAAAATTAGAATTTTATAGTTTAGAAATTATAATTTTTTATTTTTTTTACATTATTTGATCTAATACACAATTTTTATAAAAGTGTATTAAAATTATGGATAAAAAAAATTGCACATTTTAAATTAATCGAAAGTAAACTAAAGTTGACTTGTAACTGATTACAATATACCTGCCTTGGCAGCTATAAAAATACATGATGTGTAAAAAGGAAAAAAAGAAACGTAAGAGATTATTATAGTAGTCGACTTTAATCACAAATAATTAAACGGAATTCAATTAACATTCACGATAGTATTTCAACAATATAATTTTGTATGTAAAGAGGTTTTCTCGAAAGGTTTCATTTAAAAAAAAGAGCCAAAGTTGCAAGGCAGTTGATTCCGTTCCAATTAAAGCATGCTCCAGTTGGCATCAGTTGATTCCGTTCCAATTAAAGCATGCTCCAGTTGGCATCAGAGGAACAATTAACAAGCATCAGTGGAATAATTGATTAGGCCATTGACATTGTTGAAAATGTCTCCCCCGAACTGTTGTGAACCTCATAAGAGGCGACACACTATCAAAAATTCCTCAGAAGAATTGATGTGTGCATATAGTAGAGGGCTATTGACCTAGTCAAATGCACCGAAAGAGCTCAAAAAGATCGAAGACAAATTCGATACGATGTCTATCGAATTAGAAATATTTTATACATAAGAATCATGAGCCATATGTAAATATGGCCATCTTATGGTACACGTAAACATTTTGTGGGCATCTTTGCAGCTGCTTATATGTTTGGACGAGTTGTGGACAGACAAATGTGCAAAGGTGAAGAGCATATAGGGGTTGGCTGGGTGTTATGAGTTAGAAAGCTACAAAAAATGGAAATACTGCTAACTTTGGAGGAATTGTGAGCAACGAATGTGTGAAGCTGAAGAGCTTACATAGGTTAGTGCAATGAACAAATCTTTGAGGCCTATGTGTTAGTGGTTGATCATTGAAACTATAGTGCACACAGGGATGTGAGAAGCTAAAGAGCATACCAGGGTTAGAGTAGTAGAAACACAGTAGATAAAGCTTAAACAATGAAGATTTTTTGGGTGGCCTGAGTTAGAAGAGCTGCCAAAGTATGGAAACAGTGATGTCTTGGAGGTGTTGTGGCCAGATGGATTCATGAAGCTAAAGGGAATACAGGGGTTAGTGCAATTAAATAAAGCTTTGGACATTGATTATTGGTTGGTGATCTGCCAAGTTAGGGTCAGTGCAATTAATAAAATCTTAGGACACTAATTGTTGTTTGGTGCTCTGAGTTGGAAGAGATGAAATATGTTTAACATGTAAGTATGTAGTTGGAGAAACTTGATGCCTCTTAGATACTCTTAAGTGAGGGTTTTTTTTTCACTGGTAACCAGATCTAACAACAATGATCAGATTTTCTTAATATTTAACACTCCTTATAAGATTTATTTTTACTTAAATGAGAAGTGTAACTAATACGACAATTTAATGGGTTGTATCTCAAAAGCATTTTCAAGTAATATCCTGAAATTTTGTTAACTATTAATACGATGTTGAAGCGTTATTATATTAACAAATTAAAAATACGTAAAAATACAATAGATCTTATTAACTTGATGAGGCACTACCTTTTGTGAACATGCCAGGTGGAACATATTTTAATGTCTTGATAATGAAATTTGAAACATTTCGAAACATGTTAAGTGCGAAAGTGTGACAAACAAGTGAGAAGTTGAATATGTTGAGTCAAGGAGTGTGAGAAACAAGTGAGAAAATGAACATGGTAAAAAGGAACATGCAAGATATGTTGAAAAAGTTTGAAATATGAGTTTAAAGAATAAAAAATATGTTTAAAGAGAACACGAGATAAATTCAAAGAATTATATAAGTTATTAAAGAGTTGGGTACAAATTTGAATAAAGAAGATTACTACAAGGTTGTAATGCACAAATCTAGATGCTCTCTAGTGGATGGGATGATTTTAAAGATCACATAAAAGGAAATTTCTAGAGCGAAAAAAATTCAAATGGACTCAGGGAGGAAAGCTACATTGAAAGGCATAAAAAAGCACATGATTTCTAGACATGAAATATGCACCTAAACTACACTTCCAATTGATAACAATCACATAAAATATAGAAAGCCTAATCCTTCATTACCTCAATTCCATTAACAAATTTCAAGATCCATTAACCAACCAAGCACAGGAACAACATGAAAACCATTCAATAGAGCACTATCATCAACCATGTGACATCTCAATTGAGTATATTGAGTATCCCCATAGTATCCCTTGTCCATCAAACTCAATACCTCATGCCCTTGTCCCCTAATTTTCCCTTTTCCTCCCTTCCGCTACTTCTACATAAAATGTAATAAATATACCCGAAATATTTGTATTGTCATATAACATAATTAAGCCCCCCTTGGCCCCTTAATACAGGGAAATATATTTTCTCACTTCAGTATCATAGTTTATTCCCCAATATGAATGGATGTGATATGATATTTTCTACCAAGTGACCCCCTTGTGATTGATATATATATATATATATATATATATATATATATATATATATATATATATCTTTGAAGTGTACCAAGTATCTTTCTATACTAATGTGGATTAAATAAAAACTCAATATTGGTTTTAGATTTTAGGATGGATATGGATAATTCAAGGAGGGAATTAATACCTAGAATCCTGGATATTCTTGCTTGGAGTGTAGTTCGGATATTGGATGTCAATCCCAAGTGCATATGTACACTCATAGTGCTATCTATATGAGTTGCACGAAAGGTAACGTGCTACAATTTTGGGGTTGTGATGTGTTGGTGTACATGCACACCGTATAAGCACCCTTGCCACAATTTTTGCAAGTTTCTACTTTATCTAGTTGCTTCCTTTTAGTTCACTTTTAGTTAACTTAAGATAGATTTAGTGTTTTTGTGCTTGCATGTAGTTAAGGTTAACTTAGTTTCTTTATTCCTTACTTTATGGTGAGATTTAATTGCATTCCTTGTATGCCTTTCCTTACAAAAATATCACACTAGCAAGTTGTATGTATTGACTCATCAATTGATCATTATCCAATGGGAAACAACTTTTTGATATTAATTACAATTATTATTTGCAGTAATTCTACTCTTCTCTAGTTTTTCTATTTGAAATTGATTAATGTATTGATTCATACTTAGATTCTATATCTCTCATAAAATATTACATACTAGTATTAGAGCTAGATTGAATCTAGGTAGTTGTTTACAAATTTTTACATGTTGAAGAACATAAAAGAGCACACCATAAGAAATGGATCAACAACAATCTCATCATCTTATCCTTACTCCATTCAACTATCATGAATGGAATTCAAAGGTAGTGCTCCTACTAAATAGAAGAGGACTCTATAGGATAACAATGGGCAAAGAAGTTGGATCCAATTCAGTGGTGGAAAATGAAAAGTGGTTAATGGGTTAGATGAAGCATATGGTTTTTTATGTCTCTCATTTTCTTCAGATATGTTATTTCATATTGAATCTACATCATCTTGAAATGATGTATGGATCAAGCTAGAAGGACTCTTTGGAAAGGAAGATGTTTTAAGAGGGCATCAATTGGAGAATGAGGTTATCATATTGATTCCAAGTGACTTTGATACAATCCAATACTTGTTCAATAGATTTAATATCTTTTGTAGCAGCTCAAAGACTGTGGGATATATAAGAAAAGGGATCATCTTGTGCTTTCCATTTTGTCAAGACTAGGCCCCAACTATTCAATATTTGAACTTCTAAATTCTTTGCTACCATATCAACCATAGGATCCACTTGGAAGATGCCTTCTTTAGATTGATTTTCACCTTCTCTCACTCATGAACAAGATAAGATTTTTCAATTGGGTACTCTCAAGGCTTCAAATGCACATGCATTTGCAGCAAAGGTGGGAAGAAATACTAGGAATAGTTCCAAGCATAAAGGAAAGAAGTACCAATCTAAGGAGGAGGATTCAGTATCCATGCAGGAGACCTCACATGTCGAACGTGGGAAACCCAAAAAAGGTAAAGTGGTATGTTCTTATTGCAAGAAACACAATCATGGGGAGGATGTATATGCATGAAAAAGCAGCTTGCTCAGTGCATTGGTATACTTGAGAAACACAATCTCAAAATTTAGAGACATCAAACTGATTGAGAATTTTGAAGAGCCACCTCATGAAGACAAAATGCAAGGGGATGGGCCACACCTTTATTGTAGCCACTTTTCCACCTACTATTTCACATGAATAAAGGACGATGTCCTCTTCACAACATGCTCTCTAGTTCCTCATCATCATCTTCTTTTGAAAGGGGGGTTTTCCCATGAGATTTTCCCTCTTGTCTTAGTTTATGACTACATAAATTTTTTGTATGAGTACTTAAAATGGCTTAGGCTACATAATTGTCGGTACCCAATTTTGGTGCATCATACTCACCTAAGTTATGATTAAAGGGGGGTGTTGGTGTACATGTGCACTATATAAACACCCTTGCTAAGTTTTGCAAGTTCTAGTTAATCTAGTTACTTTCTTTTAGTTCATTTAGTTAAGTTAAGATAGCTTTAGTGCTTTGGTGCTTGCATGTAGTTAAGCTTAGCTTAGGTGCTTTATTCCTTACTTTATGATGACATTTGGGTGCATGGCTTTATTCCCTACTTTATGGTGACATTTGGGTGCATGTCTTACATGGATTTCTTTCCCAAATGTCACTCTAGCAAGCTATATTTATTCCATCATTGATTATCATTATTCAATGGACAAAAACTTTTAAATATTAATGATAATTATTATTTGCAACAATTTTATTCCTCTAGTATATTTCTTTGCAATTGATTAATGTGCATCTTTCTTTACAATTTATTAATGTATTGCTCCATGCTTCTACTCTAAATCTCCCCTAAAATATTATATAGGCGACCTAACTTGTTACAATAGAGTCACTTTTATTAATTTAGATAGGATATAAGTAAATAATGCCTTCTTAGGTCTAGTCTTGTCAAACGTAAATTCATACTCAAAAGGAATTAGGTATACCAAACAAGTAATTGTGCAGTTGGGTACTCTATACATTTATTTGCAGACATTCTTTCGTATATGCGATTGTTAAAGATGTTTCATGGTTGTGCACTATTCTATTCCATGTTCATGCTTGCATGTCTTTGCCCTCGAGACAGAGGGCTGCGTCTATACATACTCCCTCACAGTGTTAACTCTCAGTGAAACAGTTACATACTTGGTTGTGCGTTGAGATTAATCTCGTGGGCTGTGGCATGACCGGGTCAGTTATAATTTCATTTATTGATATCATTTCATCAGTTACAATGCATTTACTGATATCATTTGTAAAGACTGTGCCTCTTGAAATTCCAAATATCTTGTCGGCTTGAAATCCATGGCACAATACAGACCACCATAAATGTTTTCATGGGCTGGAATTTTAATGCAAAAAGTATCCTGTGACTTTGTAAGACTTTCCGAAATTTATGAAGTCTTCCTGTGACGTCTGAAGGTTTAGCGTCATGGACGAAATTGTGTTGCCCCACTTTTACCGCCAAAGACCTGGTCCAGTTTAATGGCCATAATATCTCTATAACGAAATTGAATCCTTAAAGATCATTTATTATTATTGCATCAGTTTGTAGAGACTTCTATGTATGGAATTACGAAATAATGATTTGTGCGTACTTATAGACAGTACTGTGCTAGTAGTGCTCTAAATTGTTTTTTAGCCGGTAGACGATGATTTGTCCGTACTTAATCCATATTTGTTATAGTAATTTACAGAAGGAATTATCTAACCTGACCTGCAGTCGATAGGCTTTAAGATAGGCTTTAAGAGCACAAAAAGTGCACTTAAATGTAAAATCATTTAAATCATAAAAGGATGCAATTCAATGTAAAAGAATTGCTATTTTGAATAAGAGAAAATAAATCAGGGTACACATATGGCTTGTTGTCACGTAATCGGGCATACATTTTCCTTCCATACTTGAGGTGTAAAATATCACAAATACATGATGCGAAACTATAATGAACCAGTAGTATTCCATAGACCTAATCGCTCCATGGAATACTATTTCCATGATGTACTTTGACTTCAAGGTAACTGAGAATGTTACTGATCCATAGGAAATTGTGAAGTCCATGGTGGCATCAACTGTTAATAATGGCGATGTACTTATATCAACCATTAATCGGACAATACAAGCATATTTTATGTCCATTGTTCCAACTGAATACATACTAGGCTGGGTATGTTTTTGCATCCCTCAAATACAACCTGCTAGTCATTAAATGAAACCCATACTCTGATTTTGGCGATAAATAACTCATTTATTTTTCACAAGATGAATCGGATGCCCATTATTTGGATGCTACAGCGCTTGAGAAGACAAGAGGACATTTCAACCCCATCCCCAGAGCTTTTTAGGTGTAGCGAGCTCCTGCCATTTTACCCAGACAACTTTTATGTGCTCTGAGGAACCAGACCAAATGAAGTTAAATATTTAAGCTTCCTAACATCAATTAAAACTCCCTTAGGTATCCAGAAAATGGTACTCCAGTAGACATGGATTGCTTTTAAGACTAACTTGGCTAAAACCAGCCTTCATGCTTTGGATAACCATTTAAAACTAGAGTTATTTATTCTTTTTTCACATTTAACTAACAGCCATTTCCAATCACTTATGAGATAACCAACAAGTTTTAAAAAGAAACCCAAATACTTCAGACCATTTCGCAAAATTGTTCAGTGAAAGGGAAAAATATTTTCAGAATAATCAATTCTTCATCCTTTACACCTTCACCTAAAAAAATATTTAAGGAAGTTTATTTCCATACTTGAAGCTGCGCAGAAAATATTTAAAGAGTTTGACAAGAATTCCCATTACTGTAGCTTCAGATAAAATGAGTATATCATCCACAAATAAGATGTGTGAGAGTCTACAAGCACCTCCTATGGGATGCCTTTAAATTGATCATGTGATCTTCACTGTAAAAGTATTCTAATGAGTCCATCTTCTATTAGAAGAAGTAGTAACGGAGCGAGAGGACAACCCTGGCGAACTCCTCAGCTTGACTTGAAAAAAGAAGATACTGCCCCATTCACTAAAATGATGAAGGAAAGTGAAGTAATAGTTGCCATTCAATCCATTTAATAAAAGGGCCTCCAAAACCTAACTCAGAGAGAATGATCCTTAGATAATTCCACTTGACCTTGTCATAAACCTTCCTTAAGTCGATTTTGAGAATCAGTGTCTTTATCCTTTTGGTCTTGATCTTATGGAGCCCTTCTTGAGCTAATCCCATAGCTTCATGTATTTGTTTGTTAGGTAGGAAACAGAATTGTTCCTGAGATATCCCTTCTGGGAGGAAAGGTTTTATCCTTTGCGTCATAAGTTTAGCGATGATTTTATAATTGGAGTTACATAGGGAGATCGGACTAGCATTGGCAATTGGCACTCAAATCGCCTCGGTATGATCGGTGATGGAAACTTTTTCGGTGAGGCATAGTCTCATTTTTTTTAGTTATTTTTGGGGAATTTCAACTATCTGAGTCGTTTTAAAATGGGCCAAAACTCTTAAGGACTAAGTTCCATGGCATAGTTCAGCAGTAAATGGGGTGGAACTATGATTCTGCCAATTTTTATAACAGGATCTAAGAAACAAATCGCTAGAAAAGCGGGACTATTTGAGTGCCAGTTATCCCATGCGACTAAAATGATCAAAACTGGTAGGTTTAACTACCTTTGGTATTAGAGCCAGAACGTAGTGTTAAAAGCTTCCAGCACTTTGCCGTTTTTTCTAGAGTCAACCCTTAAGAAGTCTTCGCGGGCTTTGCCAAATAAGGATATGTAAAATTCCACGGGAAGGCCATCACGGCGTGGACTTTTTTCCTTCATTAGACAATTAAGGGTTTCCTATAGTTCACTGCTAGTAATAGGCTGCATCAAATTAATGTTATCTTCCTCCTTTACCACAGTAGGGAAGTAGCTAGCTACTTTCATGATCTTAGCTATGTTATCTTCCTCCGGAGCTTTGAAAAGGGAATAAAAAAACATACTCCTGCCATAGCTAAGTCTTCAAAATTACTGATCTCCCCTTCCTATGATGATATCCTGCGAATCATGTTTGTACTTTTCCTATGTGTGGCAAAGTGATGAAAGAAACTAGGCTCTACTCTTGATTCGCCACTCTGCTTCTTGTATTAAGAATAGTTCTCTTTTTCTATTTTCCCAACTCAAAACTGTATCTTTGCATAGCTCTGAAGGAAAACCCATGAAATCCTGTAGGCACAGTTTACAAAGAACATATTATAAGGCAGAATAGCACAACAGTTAAAAAAAAACATGAAATAATCTGGAATGGATTAACTGTAAATGGCCACTAGTACGTTGCATGTAATTAATGGCGGCTTTAAGTAATTAATGACTGCCTGTGGGCTGAGTAATGGCTGCCTGCCTGTGCGTTATTACTGCCCTAATCGAAATCGCTCCAGGTAAACTATGCAAGAGCAAATGAGAATGGGATATGTTCTCAGTCATTGCTGAGATTGAGAGAGAACAATCATGTTCTTTAATATGCTTATATATCAATTATAGCATAGAGTTCTTCAATAGCAGAGTTCCACATTAATCAATGGGCAGGAAATCCTAAACAGAAATCAATGACCAGAAATCATTAGCATCTATTAAGAGGATAATACTGTTGATGACATCTAGCACAACAAGCACTCTATATTTTACATTCAGAATTTACGTTACGGTTGTAATTAGAATTTACATATGAATGAATTTAGGTTACGGTTACAATTTACGTTCGAATGAATTTAGGTTACGATTAGAATTTAAGTTGAATGAATTTACGTTTGAAAAATTTCTTTACTTCTGAATATGCTTAAGCATTTCAGTGAATTTCCTTTCATGGATTCTAACCTAGATGACAGTTCTCCAAGGTCTCACAGCTTGTACTAATACTAGAACATAAACTAAGTTTTTTCTTTTTTAAGGATCGTTACATCAAATATTAAATTCACGGAAACTAACAAAATCCAATATGGTTCAATATTTTCAATGTGATTATAAGCAATTAGCCTTTATAACAATGCTTAATCAATAATTTGTGTTAGAAATTTGATCATTTTCCAGTTTAAAAACAATTACCAAATAATTGAGATTGATTGAATGTCGTCTTTCCACTCTTTTATAATATCAGCCAATTTAAACATTATATATATATATATATATATATATATATATAATTGATCCATTCTATATATCATACAAGATTTTAATGATGATGACAATGAGGATGATGATGATGACAAAGTCAATAAGGATGATGATGATGTGACTAAATGAATATAATGATGACAATGATGATCATGATGGGGATGATGTTGAATATGACAAGAACATTGACAATTACGATGGCGATGACAATGATGACAATGAAGGTGATGACGATGTCAATGATGATGATTATGACAATGATAACAATGTAAATGACGATGCATATGACAATGAAAATGATAATTACTATGATGGTGGTGGTGGTGGCATTGGTGGTGGTGATGATGATGATAATAGTCATGATATAAATATGTGATGATTATGATAGTGATGATGATGAAAATGAAGATGTCAATGATGACAATGACATTGAAAATACATCTTCCCCAAACCCCACCCACAAATCATAATCTCCTAGACTTGGCACCTTCTTGATTTAAACCCTCACCCAAAATGCGACCCATAGAATCTCTCAATCTATCTAACATATGGAAAAAAAAACCTCTCTTGATCCTTCACCATAGAAATGAAATTATTTTCTTTGAACACATTCTTGTTTGCATCCACATACATCAGTTATTTAGAGATCTCTCTCCAAGTAAAAAATTTTTAGAAAACAAAACAAAGGGAGGGTCACATACACATGCATTCTTGGTGGATGACCTAGTTGGGAAAACAAAAGTATTGACCTCACTAATTAGGAGCATAATGCTTATGTATGGATAACCATCCTACATTGTTACCTCACTCACGAAGATGTTGAATGGGTTTCAAATGAATTTTATAGTGGTACCTATAGTGGCCATATTTTAGGAATGGTAAGTTGTTCTTTAAAAATAAATTTAATTTCATCTTATGAAATTGTACTTTTTTAAAAATTCTGGTTCACTGATGTCACTGGCTACATCCATAGAAAGAATAAACACTTTCTATTCACTAATGAATAAAGGTATCCTCAATGTCCATCATAACATGTCATGAGCTAGATTTGAATTTGGGTGGCGAATATCACAACCAATGCTCCCAACCACCCAATCTAGGCTTAGTTGACATAAAATTATAGTTTTCTATCCCTTCCTATGTCACTATTTGATTTTATTTACATATTCATTTTTTAACAAGGTAAGTGTTACTATTTAAAACTGATCTAATTCAATCATAAAGCTGATATTATTGATGATTGGATTATTTTCATTGTTAAACAATTTTGACTTAATTTTGGAATTAATATTATTTTGGTGCCATCACTACACATTTCCCATTTTGATTTTCATTTGGAGCATTGTCTTGCCTTAGGTCAAACCCTATGATTTTGGCACTAATGTGTCAATTTTTATAAACCATCTAAGATGACTCCAATTTTAACCATTCAATACCTTCCATGCTAGTAGTGTATTAATATGGTCCACTCGATTGTCCTCCCAAACCATTTTTACCTAGGTATCCTTATGTTTAATAACCTTTCAATGCTTTCTACGGGGAATGTCATCACCTGTGAGCGTAGTAGCAACAAAATCTCAATGCCGAGTAACTAATACACCCAAATCCAGTCTACACCCAATAAACCTTGGGCATTTTGCAACATCCCCTTCTCCAATATCTATTATAGAAACCCCAAGAACCAAACTATCACCATTGACTAGAGTTTTATGTGGACTAATGTTGCATGATTGGTCTCTATATAAATTTGATTCATGGTTTGTACAAAAGGTTCAAAGCCTAGGTCCCATGACCAAAGTTACATAATCACTAGTAGCTAGAGAATAGGAGAGGCATAAGAAGCAAAAACCTATACGAGTCCAAGATATTTGAATCCCTACTCAATATGTTCAAATGCATGTTGATGAAAATCACAAAATGGAAGCAACCAAAGATGGGATTAATGAGAAAAATCAACAGGGAAATGGAAATACTAATCAGGTGAGTAGTAAGAATGACTCTATTCTTTTTCTAACTCAAATATGTAGGAAAATAAATTTCTTGATTTTTTAATCTTAATTGCAATAAAAGGCAAGAGGGTTGTAATTAGAAAAATAAATATCCTGAGTTTTTCTGATCTTAATTGCAATAAAATGCAAGAGGGTTGTAAACAAACTTAGATTGAAATTGTATTACTCTAAAGATAGATGAAACAATGAAAATAAAACCATGTCCCTATTGGATTTTTTGGTTGTAAACTACCCAGGAATTTTTAGCTCGGTTGGTTTTTGGTTGAACACTTCACTGATCATCGAAGAACAATACATAGATAATTGAAAATGTGTGAGTGTTCATGTACAATTATTCCAAACTAAAGAAGTGTACATTACAAGAATAAAACCGTGCATTAGAAGATTGCATAGTAACCAACCTTTTTTTGGATTGATTGATTGCAGCTAGTAGCCATTCGACACCATGTAGAAATATTTTAATGTAATACATTCCTACTTGATCTTGGGAATCTGATTAGACCATGGAAGTCTTTCAAAAACCTTCACCCCTAGCCCATAATTTTGGTATCCCCCATAGCAATTTTGGTATACATCTTCTATGATTCCAAATCTACTATTGCTGACATGTTATTGTGGTTCTACCTACTCCTATTAATAGGTTACAAATCAATGACAAGTTTCCTTTTCTTCTTCTAATGAAGGTGTTTTGTATCTTCCCATAAGGAACTTCCCTAATGAAAATCTATTCCATCCTGGGATTCTTTTCTCTGATGGAAATTGCAAAACGTTCTCCAGTGAGGTCTTAATCAGCTAAAGTGTCAAACTGTGGAGTTGAGGTCTATTGAGGATTATTTTTGGTGGAGGTATGGATGTAAATTTTCTGTAGTATCATGTTTACATACTCCATTATCCTTATTTCATTTACAATCCACTTTTGATGATTTGGCCACTTCTTAATAGGTTGAGATGTCCTTGGAAACATACTATTAACATGTTGTGGAGAGAGATATCTTTAATGAAGATAAGTATCGAGGAAAATAACCCAAATGCTTGTGAAACAATCATTCTCTGGCCCAGTGAGGCTATGAATTTGAATTGATCCAATGACAAGTGATGCATCATAAAGAGAAAGTTGCATAAATAATCTCTTAGCTTCTAGTGTAAATCTAATGACATAATTTAAGATGCATACCTAAGTCACTACTTCCACTAAAGAAAAATGATCTTCACAATCCATGTTGGTAAAGCATAACCCCAAGTTGGATAGAATAACATGTTTGTTTTCTTTATTGAAAACTAGAATACAAGCCATTATTGACCTTGCAGGGAAACCATTGAACTTTAAGTGGACTTGTTGGAGGAGACCCTTTGGGATCCTTAGTTGTCATTAGTTACTATGTAATAATCTAGTTGAAGAAGCCGTTGGAGCGGGTGCAACCGTTCCAACCACATGTAAGATGTATAAATATACCTATCAAGATGAATATAACTAGTTGGATGCATTCGACTCATCTCCTGTCTTGAATATATTTGTATGTATGCTTATACTCTCTGCTTGAATATAACATCTGGTGCTGTTGCCGTTCTCTTTTGGCAGGGTGATAGCAGCAACAAAAGAGGAGTGGTTCGAACCTGAAGGAGATCATGAGAAGAAAGAACCCTGCAAGAAATGCTCAGAAATGATGATGCTGCCTGATCAAATATGAAGGAAATCGTGCAATGATTCGTTGAAAGAAACCTGCAAGAAATCAAAGACTGCGCCCTATGTGTGATAAATAAATCTTCTATTATAAAGATATCCCTTGGCGTTGATAAAGTTGTGGGTATGAAGGAAAAAGATTGTATATTTGTTGCTGCTGACTAACTGAATACACAACAACTTTTACGGTAAGCTATATGAAATCTAACCACAGAAAGAATGTAAGTTAAATGTGTTCATGGGAAAATTAGAGTTATTACTGCTGGTTAGGTATCAATTTGAAGGAGAATGAGAATTGCTATAATGTTGGAATGATATCTCTGTCGACTCCTCGTTGTTTGAGGTCATCTGAGCATAGATCAGTAGAAGGTAGAATGATACGTGCCTATACCTTTCGCTGACTACATTGTTGCACTGTCGGCCTATTCATATCTATATGCAACCATTCAATAAGTTTTGCGATTGCTATGGCTATAGACAAACCTGTCGGCTAGCATTCTCATGGAAATTACTAGATAGAGCGTCGACTACTGCAATTGATGGAGAGAACAAAGGTTGAATGTTGCCTAGAATATATAGTCGCTGCCAGGAGCAGACTCTCAATTAAAATGATCTGTCGACCAAGTCGTGGAGGTTGTCTTAGTATTATGGTGACCAAAATTTTAACACTACAGTCTTGACATCAAATCGTTTCAGGTAGTCGACCAGAAGTTTTGCTGCCATTGGTAGTTATGTAGTGCAACTAGGTAGTCGACCGTCGTAGAATACATATCTAGAGAAGTTGACCACGACCGCTATGTGATAATTACATCTTCCTGGATAAAGTATTGGCCGACATTAAAATTCAGTGGTACTATGATAGAGATAGTTGGGAGTATCTCCCTCATGTCGACTGATAACATAAGCAGTTTGTGCATGTGAACCATCTGCTTCGACTAAAAGTTTGATGCTCATCACAACGAAGTGACATCGACCAGGATGATAACTACAATCAACGGCATATATCTCCCTATTAGTTGTTGACCATCTATTACAACCATAAGTTAAGTCATTGAGTTTGGTAAGACAAGTGTTGAGTTTATCTTTCATATTTGTCTATTTTAAAACCTAGGTCTGTAACTTTTAGTTGATGTTATAATCTTTATTTTTGGTCCGCATCTAAAAGTTCTGGCTGACACCTTTTAGGTTGACAAAGTCATCAATTGTTATTTTGTGGTCAATCGCACAAATGTCATTCATGTAAAAATATAGTCAGTTGTAATCATTAGTCCTTTGATTTGGTCCATACCATATGTGGCTGATAGGATTTATATTTGTAATCAACATGGTCGGGTCACCTTATTTGTAAAAAGTGGTCGAAACTCAAACAAAACTCAAAATAGTCGAGTCTTTGGTCAATATTGTAAGTGGCCATGATGTTGTAAAAAGTGTTGGGTCATTGAAAATAAGTTGAATAAAGGGATGTTCAAAGCTTATTGAACCGTGTATTTTCATAAAAGTTGTAAATCAAGTCGGTCTCTTGCCAACCAGTGTCAGTCATGTCGAGTCAAGTCAAGTCGACCAATATCAGTCGATATAGACCACAAGCAGTAGCGACACATTCGAAACTTGCAGGAAGCCTCATGACAGCTGAGTCTATGAAAATGATGTATTCAAGCAGAAGTCATCTATACCGCACAGAGAAAGCGCTTCATGTTAATAATGAAAAAAGAACACTTAATTTGATCAAGCCCCCCAGTGCTGACACACATAAAAATCTATTCAGTGTCATTTTAGAAGTTTTTCAGGCAGATGGTGAGTTGGTGCAATGGCAGAGTGACGAATCCCAGAAGCTCCTGGACCATGGAAGAGAATCTGGCAGGAAGGTGAAAGAGGTGATAAAGCTCGATTGGCCACTACCACACTATTGACAGAGACTAAAGGAATCGCAGTTCATGGTTCTTCATGTTTCTTCAGGATGAAGAAATATTTTGGGGTGGGGGAGATGTTGGAGGAGACCCTTTGGGCTCCTTAGTTGTCATTAGTTACTATGTAATAATCTAGTTAAAGAAGCTATTGGATCAGGTGCAACCGATCCAAGTGTAAGATGTTTAAATATACCTATCAAGATGAATATAACCAATTGGATGCATTCGACTCATCTCCTGTCTTGAATATATCTGTGTGTAAAAAAATTGTTAAAGTGAGACCTCTTCTCATGCCCAATTTTGTTTCATTTAAGGTATAAGAAGCTACTCCACACACCCAATATGTGTTACGAAGTCATTAGGATATAATTTATCTCTAAGTGACATGGTACTCTTGTTGTAATCCTTAAATATTTCTATTATGTAATCTTCTAGTTTTAATCATGAATATCCATTTGGAAGAGGGAAACCATTCATCCTTGAGAGGTCGTGTTCATCTAGAAAAGGGCATAGAATTGTTGGTTGTGATCTTTTGCGGGAACCATGTGGGAGAGAGGAGGCGTAATACCTTTGCATAATACCCTTGCAGAGGGAACACATCATCTAGAGGGGACCATATCATCTGATAGAGGGTTGTGTTCTCCATAGTTGGGTCGAATCTTCATCGTGAGGGCCGAGTTCTTATGTGGTTGGCATAGTCTTTCCTTTGCAAACCGTGTCATCAATTGTGAGGGTGTAGATCTATGTGATAGGGCATTGCATTCTGAAGAGTGTGGGACTGTGTATTTGTTGCACCATGTTTGTAGAGGGTCGTGATCATTCCTCTAGGGCCGTGACCTCTTTGAAAGGGAATGATCTTCCTCTGTTGGCCATATTATTCAGCGGGGAGGTCACCTTCAACTTGGTTGCAAGCTCTCTTGACATTAAGAGCAGTGATATCTCCCTCTGAAGACACATTAAATGGAGCATAGTATTAAACCATTGTTGCAGCTGTAGATTTCAATCCAGAAGGCGATTTGAAGGAGATGGAACTATGAACTAAATGTTGGGTGCTCCAACTGAAGGTTATAATATATTGCTTCCATATTCATTTGGTCTAAGAGGTCGTAATACTTGTGGGGGAGGCTGTGTCAGTGTGGAGGTAGTATTGAGTAGCTTGGGACTGATATAGTTCAATTGGACGCATAAACTAAACTATTTGGCATCATTTTTCAGGTGTTGGATTGTTTATTGTGTCTTTACGGTGTATTGCAGTTGTCATAGTATCCATTGTTGTCATCAGATTTACTATTTATAGTAAAATTTCAATGTTGTCTCTCCTATTACATATTTCATGTGTACTTGCAATGTTTTGGACGAAATATCTTAATGAGAATGTATGGAAAATCATAAATATATATATATACAAATTGTTTGACAAAAACACACAACCAGATCAACAACAAACATTAATATCCTATCATAGCTTAGTTGGGGATATTACAAAAAATACAGACCACACAAAAAGCACACACACACAAACAAGAAAAAAAGGGTTGTCAACATAAAGAAAATACCACCTTAAACAAAGTACACACAAACAAGAAAATGAGGGTGGTCAACATAAAGAAAATGCCACCTTAAACATAGTGACTTTGATCACAAAATTAGAGTCAAATTTACAAAATGATTGAAAAGGAGGGGCACCAAGACGTGCTTCCTTTATCACATATGTCATACCTGATGAATAAGAATGAAATCCTTTCTTTGACTCCTATTACTCCTATTCATAGTAGCAATAAACCATAAAACGTGCCTAGCACTTTTCACTTCTACATAAATAGTCTAGAATTTATTGTTGTTTTTATTTCGCAACTTTCTTTTAACGTTTTGATGTCTCAAATTTATATTTGGTATGCTCTTTTAACATGTTGAAATGCTTGGAAACCATTTTTTTTTGTTAGTGTATCCAATGAAAACATCAAATGTGGAAGCGGTAACTAGAATGCCCCCTTGTCAACCATGCACAAAATTGCACACAGAGTTTAAACTATACAAAATCACTAATGTCTATGGATTTTTTCACATCTCAGTCCGAAAAGAAGTCAAAATAAACTACTTAACTTTCTAGAACTAATCATTACATAATGGAATAAATTCTTATTTCCAAAATGGAACAATGAGAATGTGACATTTGCTGACTACACTGCAAATTTATGCTCACTGTGAAATAGAGCACAAAGTCTGGTTCCTAACCAACAATTCATGCCATTTATAGCTCTATAAATGAAATCTAAGCACTTTAAAAATAATAAAACATAACTTCAAAGAAATACCTTTGTTTAGTATATATTAAGGATTGTCTCCAATTGGAGTTGAGAAGAGAGAACCACAAAACTTGTCAGCAAAAGATTTTAAACTGGCAAAGCAGGGTTCCTAAGATATAATCAATATTTGGAAGAGAAACTCGTGTGAAGCTTTCCATGACATAACTAAGCTATGAAGGTGTTTGGTTTAAGTTGTAGATCACATCCAACTCTTTGATTGATCATAAACACACTTTCTAGCTCTCAATCACATTATATTAAGATTTGTTAGAAGCTTGTGTAGATCAAAATATTTCAACCTTCTAAACATTAAAAAAAAAGTGTTTCAAATTTAAATTCATTTTCCTTAAACATTAAAAGAAAAGTGTTTCAAATTTAAATTCATTTTCCTTAACCATGGTAGTAAAATAAAATCCAATTCACTATGAATTTTAAATCACTTGCCTTAACTATGGAAATGTCATATACCCACCCATCCATCCAAGGCAAGGGAGGGAACATGATGCCAATCTATGGGGTTTTTCATAAAAACTCAGCACATTCATTATAAACTCATCCACACATATAATTTCATATGCATTCAATATATCAATAACAATCATTTAATTTAAACATTGCAGAGGAAAAACACATAGATAGAAAACACTTATCTTTGTTGTGCACTTGTCCCACACAACTAGCTATGTCACTGCAATGTTCCTCCCAACCGTAGGTCTCTGCCTAGCCTGTATTATTTCAGCACTCAGAGACCACCCCCGAGCTGGGCATGATATCTACAAGGAAAAGGGGACTCTCAAGCTCATACACAGCCAAATAATCATTTGTACTTAAGCCAAGCCAGTCCACAGTTGGGTTTATCAGGCTAAATCTGAACCCTCTTCATTTGTGGATGCTTCCACTCAAGCTCAAGCCAAAAAAATGGAAACCCATTTCAACCCCAACATTCTTAACACCCAGCAACTCAAAACTGAGCATGGATACTCATAACACCAAAATCACAATTTCTGGCATGAAGAAAAACATTTTTACTGTGGGATGCCCAAAATGGGGTTTCTACCAGTTCAGAAAAACATGGGCAGCCAAAACGAAATGGGAGAAGGGGAAAACAACCCTCAGAGAGCAAATTGTTTTCAGAAAAATGATTATGGGCATTCAAAAAATGATTTTGGGCATTCTAGGGCCAAAACCAGGGTATTTTTTTAAGGATTATAAAAGTATACCTAAGTATAGTTTTCTAGGTGATTATTTTGGATTGAAAAAAACATACATATAGATTGGTAGGCGAATATTAAATATGAAACATACAATTTACTACTGAAAATTGTAAATTTTGGCAAATATTATGCTAAAAAAACATATTTTAGGTAAATATAGGCGATAATAGAGGCTAAAAATGACCAAATAGCAAATTTAATTTTTGAAAAAAAGTACAAAAAATAGCCAATTGGCTAAATTTCACCCCTAAAAATTTCCCTAGCCAAAATGGCCTTCACAGAGTCATACAATTCGATGTAAACATTCAAACAACAATTTCTGAGGTAGGAGATAATTGATGGGTTCACAAAAATGACTTTTCCACAAATGAAACCAAATCTGGAAATTCAAAAACGTTTTTACAAGAATAATGGAAACAACAAGCTATCAAACTTATCTGTTGAGCTTCCCAATGGATTCTCTTCTTTCCCCACAGTCTAGCCATCACAAAAACAAGATTCTCAGCTTGAAAATGAGTGAATTTACACCGTACTTCATGAGAGAAACGCCCAGCAGGCTCCAAAAACGTGAGAGAGCAAAAACTGATCATGAAAAATGGCTTGGGAAGGCAATTCGTGGGTGTTTTCTTGCCCAAGAAGAAAAAATATGATTTTCCATGAGGGTGGCTTTCCCATACTCGAATTTGAACAGCCATACCTTCCCAATCCCCAAGGCATTAACTACTTCACCCAACTCTTGGGAGAAATGAATGATTGGGTACAAAAGTCAACATGGGTAGTTGATGGTTGATGGGTTCTCTCATTGACACTTGGCTTGACTTCATTGGCTCAAGGGTTTGAATATTTCCCTCCCAATTCCTTGTAATATCATGCCCCCATCTCTTGTTGCATTGCATAGCTAGTTGTGGGTATTTATATTAAAATGCATATTTACAATTCCAATTTTCCTGGCTAGCACGTAAACCATATGCATCAATAAATCGATGGCGGGGCCTTGGCCTTGAGCTCCTCACCACGATTTTATAGCAATATTACATCATTTACATTTTAATGCAATGCGGGTCAAGATGGGGACGTGACATTCCCCTCCCCTTGGAATAACACCGTCCTCGGTGTTCCAATACTTCAGAATATATACCCACTTTACACATGCCTCAAAATTCACAACTCGTGGTAGGTATGTCTGGCGTTTCATCTCTTTACTTTGAACCTTTAGGATCAAGTCCTTTAGCTTCCACAACTGCTCCTGCTGGATTTAACCTTCCATCTCTGCAGGTGAGCATTGCTCCACAGTAATCCCTTCCTTTTATTCACCTTCCAGCTACTCTGCAAGTCTGGAATTTCATGGATGTCTGGCAAATATTTGAGGAATATTTTCAGCCAAATCAAATAGCTTTTGGTCTACTTCCATGATCATGGTGCACGACTGGATCTCACTTTTCTCACCAACAACACTTGGCTAGTAATAGCTGCAATCAATGGCTTTCAATTTTTCACCTGTGAGACTCATCATGCCAATTCCTGTTAGGATAAGCATAACACAATATTAAAATTAGTCAATTATTTCCCAATTGACATGGAACATCCATGCTTCACTCATGATACTTCCAAATTTTTTTCCATGCTTTCCCAACATACACATGATCTCTTTCATGTTCATCCTTTCACAGTGAAATAACTATTTTAGCATTCACAATTTAATTCAAACAAATAAACACATTCTTCTTCTAGTCATGACATGCATTCAACAATTCTTTGTTTTATAAATGCATCAATAAATGTTTCTCCCTCTTAGTCTTGTTTTATTATGGAGCTATGCCATCACTGTGGTTTCATGCTCCTTGGTCTCTTTCACTTTAATGTGAATGCTTGAATCGCCCTTTATTGGCTATGACACTTAGTGTCTAAGATCTGTCTAATGCTTTTCAACTTGAGTAACCCTTCCCATTATGCTTACAGAACCTCTGGTTGCTAGGACCCACTCATGTTCACTAGCACAATCTTTTATTATGACTCATACTAAGATCTTTAGGATGGTCATATGTCCATATGCATCCCTATGATGCCTTCCTAGTCCTTGCTTCCAACAATACCAAATACTTATCTGCATTGGATGTCTTTACTTAATTTCACAGGCTCCTTCTTCTTCTTATAAGCCTTAGATTTTCGGTGGATAGAATAATAAAATTTGGGCCAGCACATAGGCTACTCCACTACATAACGTAGTTAATGCCCAACTAGTTACTCTCTGGCTTTACCAATAATTTTATAGCTCCCAACCAGTTACTCTCTGGATTTACCAAGCATTTATAGCTCCAACCAGTTACTCTCTGGATTTACCAAGAATTTATAGTTCTTTCAGGGTCCTCGCTTTCCTACAATGCTCAAGGTTTCCAACAAAGAAACAATAATATATTAGCTTAGCTATTAGAAGAATTATACTTGAAATCTTCATTATTCAAAACAAGAAATGAATGAAAATGAATACTTATCTGTATTGTGGATTTTCTTGCTACTCCATAGGTTTCCTTCTCTGCTTTACAAGCCTTGGATCACCTGGGGTGGATGCTTGGCCAGCACACATGCTGCTCCACAACATAATCCGAATAGGCAATGCCAAGCCAGTATGCAGACTATGTTTATCAGGCATCCCTAAAATCAGTATGCTAAGCCAGTACGCTGACTGGGTTTATCAAGCATTTCAAAAATCAGTATGCTAAGCCAATACGATGATTGGGTTTATCAAGCATACAACGACCATTTCCAAGCCAATTCTCCGACAGGGTTTGTCAGGAAATAACACCCTTCACCAATACCTCCACAACATGCAAATATCCAATGCCAAGCCAGTACACCAACTGGGTTTTTCAGGCATCCAACAACCATTCACCTCAACTTCCAAATAACCAATGCCAAGCCAATACACCAACTGGGTTTATCAGGCATACAACAACCATTTCCAAGCCAGTGCACTGACTGGGTTTATCAGGAAATAAGAACAACATAATATGATTACATGGATCCTTCTCTTATGCAAACCAGTGGTTCCCTCCAATAACTCTATGGTGACTCACTTGACTACAGGCTAGAATGGCCCCACAATACCCACTCACACTACACAAGGATGATACCCCTTTTCTGCAACAAAGCTCCTCGGGCCTATCCATCTCTTCTAGTGTTTTTTAGTGTGAGCGTAGAAAGGTTATCACTTCCCATACAGTCCTCTTGAGCATCCTTTCTTCACTTTTCCTCTTAACGTGCAACACCAAATTGCATCTATGTAAGCTGATAGCACAAGAAGGATAAGCAGGCTCATAAGTATTGCTGCTCTAAAATTGTAATCATATTGCATAACATTCACTATCAAGTATTGAAACACCAGGAATGTGTCCATTCTCTTAGGGTGTAGTCAATATTGACAACCCTAACATAACCCATCACCTGAAAGGTATGCATCCCTTTCCGATGTGATCCATGTAGGCCTTAGTCATACTCAAGCAGTCTGGAATAATAATGAAATAATAAAACATGCTCTGCATATTAAATCTAATAATCAGACATGTATATCCTCAGTTAGGGTTATGGAATACTCATTCGTTTCATAGATGTATATTTTCTTCATTGGCGAAGAATGGGGGCTCCCTTCTCTAAGTCAATAGTCCTTCGGTTTTCCACCCCAATATTCTCATGTTCCATAACTCATACATGCCTTCTTGACATAATTTTACTGTCTCACTCACATGCTTTACCAACATGCAGTTCAATTGAGACATGATCAACATTTACGATGGCGTTTCACCCGAAACCCATTTCCAAAGCATGGGATCCTTTCCATATAGTTTGGCTTCTGCAGGCCATCACACATGGTCCTCCTGCGATGTGTCATCCTGGTACGCTTATCATATTTCCAAACAATCAACAACATTTGACAATAACCTCAAATCTAATTGTTTCATAACCAATCAATGGCATTAACAATTAAATTCAATATGAATTTGCAATTCTATCTACTACATAAATTGATTTGTTTAACCATGAGGCCATCCTCATATTGTTTGGCTCTCGTAAGTGGCATCGCTCTGTCCATTATGGTTTTACTCTTGCTACCATACATGAACATCCACCTACAACATGTCCTCTTGACACAATTTTATATAAGCCAAACAGTGATTAGCAATTATAAGCAATTCTCAAATCTGAAATCTACAAATCTATTTTCCTACAGAAATTAGATTTGCAACCATGAGATTATTCTCATAAACTTAAATCAAACAATTTTTAGATTTGTTTTATGCATAAGTTACAACCATGAGAACCTTCTCATAAGCTTTGGCTTCTACACATGGTAGATCCCGATTTTTACTATGGACTTATCCTCATTTCCATACGCAAGACCTTTCTACCTGAAAACTAAAACTTCAATCAGCCAAACACATTGTGAGTATCTATTCATATAATCCTTTCATTGCCACAATAGCCACTGAAGTGATCTCAGAATTATAACACTCAATAATTCAAACACCTTCATCTGTTAACATTTGAAATGCAATGAAATATATGCACTTATATATATATGCATACTTATCAAAATCAAATTGCAAGACATAGTCACACTATCCATGCAATTTAAATAAACTATAAATATTCATTACTTCACATTCCATGCAACTCTGTCCTTCCAACAAGGTGACCTGGTAGCCCATAACATGTCTACCTTCTTCATGCAATCATTCTCCTACATTCACAGTCGCTCATGAAATGGTCTCAGTATTAACAATGGTTCACCATTTCATCAATTATCTAATTGTATTGAAACATATATATCACAACCATACATTTACACAATGCATCTCAACATGTGCACCCACACCTATGCATGCACATTCAGAACATTCACATAATATTTAATGTGCATTCATTCAATGCATAACCCCTCAATACAACCTTGCATTAATCCATCCATACTATGCACTCACGCCTATTATAACCTAACCATGACTGCCACTCATAACATGCACTACCACAACAAGGTCATAAGTCCTCATTTGCTTTGGTTGTTAAACTTACAACCAATATACACAAATGGCATGATATAATTTCATATGAATGCATTGATATTTCTAAGAAATTATAGGGTGTAAGTATCATTTCCTTCACTTACCCATACCTCGCCATACCAGGTAGGTTAACATTCCCATTCAGCACTCAATACCATATGCAAACTAAATCAACATAGTTCAAAACATAGTTGAAGGGATCTCACCAAATCCTCTTTCAACATTCATGCAATTAAGTACCAATAACCATTACCTGGATGGTTGTTATTAACATCGCTTGATGTTACCTGATCAGTTGGCCTCTTACCAAGGCTACTCAGTCATTTTTCCAACATCATGATCACGGACTTGTTGCACCATCCTCTCTTCATAAGGTCGTTGGTCACGTGCAACAACATCATCCTCATCTTTAGCCATGCTTCAGTTTCCTTTGGTCCTATAACCAATGCGAACACAACTAATTATTAGCAACCACAATCATTATCTTAAGTGGCTCATTGCATATGCAAAACCTCACTCTTTTACCGATATGCAATATCATATACATTCAAAAACATTTTCACATGCACTGTGTAATGTTTATTAATATGCCATCTAGTGCATATTCATCTTATCTATATAATCCCTTGCATTTTCAGTCATGCTTCTATGGTATGATTCCTACAACACTAGTTGTCATCAACCATAGGCAATACCATTAGTGGACTATTTCATGTGTAACTTCACTACCTTTACCATATGCAACATCATGCTCATGCATAAGAATTTCACATGCATTATTCTCTTACATTTCAACATTCCTATGCCATAACTTATATGCACGACCACTTCAGAATTATAAATACAATATCAAGAGGGTAGTGGAGGAATTCTCCCTTCCAGTTCCTCATTATAGCATGGAATTTCCTCTTCCACATCATAGCTGATCCAATTTCATGGGCTCTCTACCATGCACACAAGCAATTATTAGCTATGATCTTCTCACAAAGTAGAAATTCAATATATGCATTCACGTGTATAATATTCATTCATGATATTTTCCAAGCATACAATTATTATATTATAAACATAAATGGTTTAAGGTGAGAGATTTCCCTTTCATCAGCGTTTCCTTACTGCTCCCATTGCTTTTCCCCATTTGGCACAAATATTAAGGCTAAAATGGCTGCCATTGTCGCGGAAATTTAGCTTAAAAAGTGCCGCCCGTGTCGCCGAATTTTAAGCTAAAAATACTGCCGGTGACGCGAATATTTAGCTTAAAAAGCACCGTCTGTGTCGCGGAATTTCAAGCTAAAATTCGCCGCCAGTGTCGCGAATTTTAAAGTTAAAATTGTCACGTATGCCACAGAAAATTTTGCCGCCACGTCGCAGAAAATTAGCCCAATTTTTGCCGCCATGTCGCATATTTTTAACATTAACTCGCCGACCGCGCGCCCAGAAAGCTAACCTAATTTTTTCCGTCGCGCGCACATAAATTTAGCCTAATTTTCGTCGTCGCGCACACAAAAAATTAGTGTAACTTCCACCACCGCGCGCGCAGAAAGTTAGTCTAATTTTCGCCGCTGCAACCCTTAGGCAAAATTTCGAAAACAGTTAGAAATTTTTTTTTGAGATTTTCTGTTCCTTTTGGCGCAGAATTACCAACTTCTCCACCGACTATGTCGCAAAGATAACCTTAACTTCTGCACCCGCAAGCCTTCGTCGCTACGACTGCATCGCAGGTTTTAAGGCTAAAATTGCCTCCACGCGCAAGCCTCCATCGCAACTTTTAAGCCTAAAATTGCCGCCGCGCACAAATTTTAAGCTTAGATCCGTCACCAGTGTCATAGAAGTTAACATCACTTTCGCCGTGTGCATCGTAGATTTTAAGGTTAAAATTGTCACCGCCGTGCACAAAACTTATCGTTAATTCCGCCGCCGCAGCTTTAGCAGCAGACACTTAGAAAATTTTCAAATTTTCAAAAATAGTTAGAAAGATTTAAAATTTTTCCTTCTTTTTTCTGTGATGATCATTGCTCAACAGGAAGCATAATTAGAGATCATACTTCACATATAACAGAACAATAAAACGATGTAATAAATTGCATCTCTTCATGTCAAAATAAAACAACAAAATAATATACATATAGCAAGGGGTTGTGCCTCCTTTCTCTCCGCTATGGAGGCAAACAACAAATACAAAAACAAATTGCTACTGCATTAGAAAAAATGTAAAGTAAGCATTCAACCTGAGAAGGGATTTTCTCCCTCCTTCCTCACTTTTATAAGATGAAATCAATGCAAGCAGGTTTGCAAAAATCCCCAAAACAGTCATGGGAATGATTTCCCATTCTAACAAATAGAAGCCATGATATCTTCAGGTTTCTTTAATGCATTTTAATTCCAAATACTAACTAAATATACACACAATGATTTTTATCTCTATGAAGGGCCCAACAGCCGTAGTGTTGAACCTTAATCTCCGATACCATCTTTCACATACCCACCCATCCATCCAAGGCAAGGGAGGGAACATGATGCTAATCTATGGGTTTTTTCATTAAAACTCATCCCATTCATTATATTCATACAATTAAAAACCCATGTGTACAGATGTAAATTCAACAAACATGCACAGCGGAGATAAACTCATCCACACACATAATTTCATATGCATTCAATATATCAATAACAGTAATTTAATTTAAACACTGCAGAGGCAAAACACATAGATAGAAAACACTTATCTTTGTTGTGCAATTGTCCAACGCAACTAGCTATGTCGCTGCAACATTCCTCCCAACCGTAGGTCTCTGCCCAGCCTGTATTATTTCAGCACTCAGAGATCACCCCCGACCTAGGCATGATATCTGCAAGGAAAAGGGGACTCTCAAGCTCATACACATCCAAATAATCAATTGCATTTAAGCGAAGCCAGTCTACAGCTGGGTTTATCATGCTAAAACTAACCCTCTTCATTTGTGGATGCTTCCACTCAAGCTCAAGCTAAAACAATGGAAACCCATTTCAACCCCAACAATCTTAACACCCAGCAACTCAAAACTGAGCATGGATACTCATAACAACAAAATCACAATTTCTGGCATGAAGAAAAACATTTTTATAGTGGGATGCCCAAAATGGGGTTTCTACCAGTTCAGAAAAACGTGGGCATCCAATACGAAATAGGAGAAGGGGAAAACAACCCTGGGAGAGCAAATCGTTTTCAGAAAAATGATTATGGGCATTCAGAAAATGATTTTGGGCATTCTAGGGACAAAACGGCCTTTACACAGTCATACAATTCGATGTAAACATTCAAACAACGATTTCTGAAGTAGGAGATAACTGTTGGGTTCACAAAAACGACTTTTCCACAAATGAAACCAAATCTGGAAATTCAAAAACGTTTTTACAACAATAATGGAAACAACAAGCTATCAAACTTATCTGTTGAGCTTCCCAATGGATTCTCTTCTTTCCCCACAGTCCATCCATTACAAAAACGGGATTCTCAGCTTGAAAACCAGTGAATTTACAGCGTACTCCATGAGAGAAATGCCCAGCAAGCTCCAAAAACGTGAGAGAGAAAAAATTGATCATGAAAAATGGCTTGGGAAGGCAATTCGTGGGTGTTTTCTTGCCCAAGAAGGAAAAATACGATTTTCCATAAGGGTGGCTTGCGCATACTCGAATTTGGACAACCATACCTTCCCAATCCCCAAGGAATTAACTACTTCACCCAACTCTTGGAAGAAATGAATGATTGGGTACAAAAGTCAACATGGGTAGTTGATGGTTGATGGGTTCTCTCATTGACACTTGGCTTGACTTCACTGGCTCAAGGGTTTGAATATTTCCCTCCCAATTCCTTGTAATATCATGCCCCCATCTCTTGTTGCATTGCATAGCTAGTTGTGGGTATTTATATTAAAATGCATATTTATAATTCCAATGTGCCTGGATAACACGTAAACCATATGCATCAATAAATCGATGGCGGAGCCTTGGCCTTGAGCTCCTCACCACGATTTTATAGCAATTACATCATTTACATTTTAATGCAATGGGGTCAAGATGGGGATGTGACAGTAAACAATATAAAATCCAATTCACATATGCACAAAACATATAGAGAGATGATGTCAATTAGTTTCAATTTAAAAAAGAATATTGTGTCCCCCTTTACAGTGGATATCCTTACAAATGTTAGAGAGTGAGCCATCACTAACTACTAAATGACTACTAAATGAGTGGACTAGTATGAAAGTTACACACATAGGACATGGATATTAGAGTAAATGAGTGGATTAATACGAAAGTTACACACATAGGACATGGATAACCAAAACCAACGTGGCTTGTAGGATGTTACACCCAACCTAAGGTTTATAGTAGTAGTCCATTACATTTGAATCTAGGTTGTGCCCAAGTAATATCAATTAGTTATCAATTCCCCTCGATATATATTTTGTATTAGGTCCACTCATATACTTTTAAATAAAAACCTTGATGTTAATATTACAAGAGTATTAAAAATATGTATTAAAATTTTAATATTAATATTACATAATCACTACAATTTATAATATAAAAATAAACAAGGAAATCCAATTTGTAAATATATCATTTAAACATAGCAAGTTGATAATTTAAACATAGTGAATTAATTAGTAGACAAATTCACTTTTCTTGATATTCTCGTTTTTTCATAATTTGTAAATATATCATTTAAACATAACAAGTTAGTAATTTAAACATAGTGAACTGATTAGTAGACAAATTCACTTTTCTAGATATACTCTCTTTTTCCTAAATTTTGATATTAGGTTTGTCTTGAAAATTATCAAAACATTTATTAAGAAAGTTTCATGGTCAACGTTTACAATGATTAAAAACCTATAATAGGTAGAGTTATTGACCTAGTTTTTATTGATATTATCTCAAGAACCCGATTCACAACAACATCAACTCGTGGTTAGAGTGTGTTGATGGTTTGTAAGAGGATAAACTTCCACTCTTGCAATATTTCTTTAGGCTTTGAGTTGTTAACTTATTTTCTTACATTTAAAGAAGACAAAGTCTTAACCAATCAAAATCAATTTCAATTCATACTTCAAAACCAAAAAAATAAATTCGACCCAAATAATATCTAAAAAAACTAATATCATGTAATATCATCATTAAGACTATAATAGTAGTGAGGTCATAAACCTTCTAGTACCATTTATGTCCATTTGCAATAACCTTTTGTGAATTTTTTATTTATTTAAATTCTCATCAAATTCTCATTGGTCATCATATATCCCAATTAGCACAATTTGGCACAAGCATATCAACGTACATGATGATAGTACAATTAATAAGATCTGTCAACTAACACAGAAATCTACAGAACTATACTGTTTGTTGCGAACTGATTGTAGTCTACAGAAGAGGACGGGTTGATATTTATGTCAAGTTCTATAGATTGATATCCTATTGTATGTCACTCCAAGCTTCAATCACTAAAATTTCATTTGGGTTTGTGTCCTGCCAAAGTGGAGAAGGAGTGTTTCGAGGGCATAATCCCTTTTTTGGGCCCCTTCTCACAACTGAAGTGCAAGCTCGTGGGTTTGGCTTAGTTTGATAATCTCTATAGGGTAAAAATCATGGATTTATCAAATTTGGGTTCCATATCCAGCGTTGAAAGGAAGAATGGTAGTATCGATGGCTCTGATATCTCAAGTAAGTTTGATTTTTCTTCTCTTTCATTTTCACTCCGAAGGTTGTTAATGGGTGAAAGGGTAGCTGGATTGGAAGATAGTTTTCTTTTTTTATTTAAAAAATGGAACCCATATAGGTCATCTTCTTAGATGAAGATGTCTATCCATGAAATATCAAAGCCTATATTTACAAGTGAAATGAATGAGTCCATGGGATTTTAACTCGTGACATTTTTTTTCAATTGGGAATAATGGAATGCTTGTAGCTATGAATTAGATAATTTTAGGTGAAAACCTTGCCTAGTTATATCTCCTACTCATTTTAGGCTTGGGAAAATAAGTCTAATGTTGAAGCTCTTTTTCGATGCAGGCAATCTGTATGATTTTCCCAAGCAGGAAAACCCATTTTGCCCAAATATTAGACCTTAGTCACGATATATATCCTAGAAAACGTTTACATGGATCCAAAAGGCCAACAAAATTACAACATTTAATGCGAAAAAAGGGGAAGTTAAAATAGAGGTTAAACATAAATCCAAATAAAAAAAATTTAAGAAAATTTAAAAAACTTTGCAGGTAGTACTCTGAGTTGGAGTATTAATACGATGTGGTAATATTCGGAACCCGTCTCTCTTTTTGGTGAAAATTTTGAGAGTATATAATGAATTTCATAGGAATTTTAGATCCTAAGGGTGACATACCCCAAGGAACTACACTGCAAAGATTATACTTCCTTAATCTCACGTGCTAGGTTTAAGTTGTATTCATTCTACCAAAATTTCCCGGGACTTTCACCCAACCTGACTTCTTTTAAAATCATGACATTCCAGTGGGGATTACCTCAATGAGAATGGAAGCCTTGTGGATCTCTTAACACTCTCCCAACCTTACTAGTCAACCATTACCCAATGGGAAATTTAGAGCCAATAAATGATGGGAGCAACAACAAAAGTATGTGTTATTTTGGGAGAAAAGGATTCTGGCATTTGTGTGTCGGAATTATTTTGTTATAAATGCGGATTTAAATCTTTGGTTCATTGGAATATATGAATAAAAGTGAGTCATTTATGTCCTTAGATATTCATATTTATATATAAAATTTCAGTCTTAGATTTGTTTAACCACAATAAGCTTTTTCTGTCTATAAAGTTGTGAATTGTTTCGCTTTCGAATCACTTTTTATTTTACATATTCATTTCAATGTATTTTAGTAATGCATGTTACTTATCTAAGATTTTGGTGCATATACAACATATTTGTATTCCCATGGTATTTTGGATTTGGTTGTCACCCTATTTCACATTCAATCAACCAATATTTGTTGCATCTGATGGCTAAGTTTCACTAGTGCAAAACAACCTTTGTCCAGTTTTAAGGTTTAATACTATACATAATGGTTATGTTTTCAAGTAGATTTTGATGTCACATCAATTTTTTTTATGCCATATTTTTGCTAAATTTCCTTGACATTTCAATATATTTGTGTAAGAGATTCACTCCTTGGGAACAATCAGGTATGAGATAGTGTGCTAGTGTCATGTTCCCTCATTGAAGATTAGTGGAAGGATTCCTAGCCCAACCAATCCCTTGGGTTGAGGAGGAAATTTCATGCACTTGGGGTCAATTCCGAAGTTACGGAATTAATTAGTTAGGAAGTTTAATTTTAATTTTATCCTAAGTTTGAAATGCACTTGGTGGAAGTAATTTTTATTAATTAGATTTTTTTTTATTTTGGAATAAAGTGGATAATGCTCCACAAGTGTGCCTTAGAGGATAAGGTTGACTAAGACGTAACTTGCAAGACAATAAAAGATAAATTAGTCAAAGCAAGGAAAGTAAGAAAATGAGAAGAAAGTAGAATAAAGCATAAAAGCAGGACAAAGTAGAAAAGCAGTACAAAGGCAGAAAAACAAGATAAAGCAGAAAAGCAAGAAAAAGCAAGACAAAGCAAAAAAGTAGGGTAAGGCAGAAAAGCGGGGAAAAAGCAGCACAAAGAAGAAAAGCAGGATAAGTTCAAAAAGAAGGAAAAATAAGGATAGAAAAGAGAAAGTAGGATAAAGCAAAAGTAGAATCAGAAAGCAAGGAAAAAGCTAAAGCATAAAGCAAATCAAAGCAGAAAGAAAGGAAAAAGCTAAAGCAGAAAGCAAAGAAACCTTATCCACTCCATGAGGGAACCTTAGCCTATATTACTTGCTCAAAAAGTCACCTCAATCTATAAAAGAAAGATTCCAACTCCATTTCACATCTTTTGATCATTTGTGATTTGAATTGAGTACAATTTTGCCTCATTGACCAGGAGATTGGCCCCTATTTCTAGCTGGGTGATTGTTGGCTTCCCTTCCTTTTCCCACTAGTTTTATACCTTTCCTTGGGGATGACCCGAGTTATGTGAGGTTACCCTCTAGTCTTAGTCCAAAACAATCCTCTTCACTAGCCCTTTCAGCATCAACCTTCGAGCAGGCTGAAGTCTCACCCGAAGCGAACATGGGTGGTTACAGAAATAGCTTTTTGTAACCTGGTGATGCGCGGTTATGTTCTGCGATGTGGATAGGCACAGTTTACTCAAAATCCACTTCGTAGATCACTACTAGCATGTATCTGCGCTATTTGTAATTATCAACAACCTACAGACTCCGTTGAATCGTTGTTACTGCGCATTTACGATATTTAACACATCTTTGCAATGTTCATTCATACATGCTCCTATACTTAACATATTATTTCCATTGTCATTCATATGAAAAACTATATATAAGCATAAACATTCATAAACAGTCAATATAATAGAGATTCAATCACATAACGCAAGTATTTACGTGGTTCATCCCCCATATGGGAGCTATGTCCATGGGAATTGTTCTTATATTTCTTGGAAGGGGTTAACAGTTCTAGTATATGCACTCAGCTGCAGACTCTTCTCTACAATAGATCCCTGTGCACACAACTGCAGATTATTTTTCCTCTCTTATATCTCTCAGCACATATCTACAAAAAGTCTTACAAAATCTCTCTAACAAGATCTAACAACCAACCCTTCCTTATGCAAAATTGCCCCTTTTATAGATTGTGCCCGAAGGTCACATATTTATAATAACTATGGGATGAAACTCCATAGTACCCTTAAACAAAAAATGGAATGGCTCTCTTGTTGACCACACTTTTTCTTTACTTCACTCGAGCTTTGTTGTCCTTTTGCATCGCTTCCTTTGGCTCTGACGCTTATTTAACAGTCACAGTTTTGACAGTGTGGCTCTGATGCTATAGTGGTGTGTCCTTTGCACCATCCTACTTATTTACTTCTTGCTCCTATAGCTTGACAGTCTATCGCCTCATTCATAACTTCTCCAACTACTTCGTTGGTCCTTAGTGCTTCACATTTACTAAGGAGACAAATCCTTATTTTCCACTTGGCTACGCTCCATACCCTGCTCCCGGGAATTGCGAAATTGTTTCTCCCAAAACTGGTTGATGTTATTCCTTTCCTAACTTGTAGTTATGCCATCAAAACACCTTTGAATTGGACTGCAAAATCAAAACTCCTTCCACTTGGGCTGCACCCAACAAGCCCCTAACACTTACTCATGGATCATCCCTAAGCCACTTTGACTGGGCTGTTCCATCTGCACACCCTCTGATATGTTTGATTTTGTAGTGAACTCTTGAAAAGTTGTGCTTAACTTCACAATTGTATCCTTGGCCTCTTGCTCAAACTCCTTAATTGTTTCAAGCATCTCCTCTAAGATGGGTTCTAGAAGTTGCCCCTTCATATTATCCTCTGTTGTCCATAGTTCTTACAACTTCCACTCAATTTCTTCTGAAAGTGAAAGCGCTTCTTCCTATAGTTGCTGTAATTTCAATGAAGTTTTAGCTTCCTTTGCCCTCAATGATTCCAACTCTTTCTGAAGCTCCTTCTTGTCTGCAAACTTCTAGATTCTTTGCCTTGGTGGAAAATCCTTCGAAGCCATATCCACCTAATCAAGATATTTCTACCTTTTATGTACCTCGTCCTAGATTTTCTGCAACTCTAGTTCTTCTTGCAGCATATCCCATACCTTAGAAATTTCATCAAGCAGGATTTGAAATCTCGTCACTTCTGCAGAGATGTTTTCTGTGGAAGCCTTCAATGCTTCGGTGCTTGCTTCTTTATCTTGCTGCAAGGTTCCATATTGTTGTCGAGCTTCTAAATCAACAATCTTCTCTTTGTATCCAATCTCCATAGTGTCCATTTTAGCTTTGAGGTTGTCTACAACGGCACCAATCCTCAAAATGGAGGTTTCTACCTCAGGTTCCTCTTGGCAGTCTGGGATCTTTGCATAGACTTCCGCGACTTCTTTCTTCAGTTTATTCTACTTCTCATGTGCATATGAGAGCTCCTTAGTTTTCAGTATGCATTCATCCTTTAGATCCTTGTAGCTCTCATCCATCTTCAAATGTTGGTTATAAGAGATTAATTCTCTATCTTGGATTTCTTCCACAAACTACATTTGTGGATTATGTAACCCCTCTATGGGAAACATCCCAACATTGAATAAAAATATATATACTTCTAAATAAACTAGGCCAGTAATATCCTGCTCTCAGGATCTTGTGGGCAGTAGTCTCCCCTAAGAAGTGTCCTCCTGCAAGTCCTGCATGAAATTCCAATAAAATGTTGTCAGTTCTAGTCATCTCCAAACATCTAAGAAACACACCATCATAGTTTTTCCCAAAAAGTATACCATCAATAAACTGATATGGTGCAGCCTTTAACCTTAAAGCCCTACACTTTTTAAAATCAAGGGTTTGAGGAGCAAACCCATGTGTTAGAAAAAAGTTGATGTCACAATACCATTCAGAATTTTGAGTTGTAATGACATTTACAAAACCTTCTGATATAATTTTCTCTTGATCCCACTCGATTTGTTGTATAGCGTCGTTGGACTGAGCGGTGAGTAAGCACAAGCCTTAGCCTTTTACAATTTTTGTAGGTATGATCTCGAGCTCGTACTCCTCAAGAGCTATCATCTATTGAGTGTGTTTTTCACCCAACACCTTTTGGATCAGAACATTCCTGATGGATGCATAGGGGATGATAACCTTAGTCCAAGATTTCAAGAGATACGGTCTAAAGTGTTTTACCGATTTGTAGACCGCATTGGTTGGTTTATCAATATGGGAATAATTTAGTTCGTCCCCTTTGAACATGGAGCTCATGAATGAGATAGGAATTTCAAGATTATCTAGATGTTTCTGCCAGAGAAAAGCTGCATACAAGAATTTAGTAGAAAATGCATATAAAATAAAATCTATGGTAAAATAGGGAGACATAAGAGCTGGAGCTTCAGCAATGGCCTTCTGAATTTCAGCAAAGGCATTCCTTTGTTCATCAGACCATTTGAATTGTGCATCTTTTCTAATCATCTATTGTAATGGTTTGACAATCTGAGCAAAATTAGGAACAAATCTTCTAACAAAATTAATCTTACCAAAGAACGGCTGCATGGCTTTTTGAGAACTGGGAAGTCCTATCTTGGAAATAGCTTTTGTCCTCTTTGGGTCAATAATCATGCCGTGTTTTGAAACGATGAAACCTAACAACTTACCTTTAGTGACTGCGAAGATGGATTTCTTCGGATTCAATTAAATCCCATATTTTCTGCACCACTTGAATACCTGTTTAAGAGCAGACAAATGTTCATGCCTCTTTTTGGAATAAATCGTAATATCATCCAAATATACAACAACATAATTATGCATTAATCCCCTGAAATCTGTGTCCATAGCTCTCTGGAAAGTGGCACCTGCATTTATCAATCCAAAAGGAATTCGTCTATAAGAAAAATTTCCCAATGGGGTTCTGAAAGTAGTTTTCAATTGGTCAGAGGGGGAAACTAAAACTTGATTGTATCCTGAGAAGCCATCTAGGAGAGAGAACATCTCAACACCTGCAACCTTTTGTAACATTTTCCCAATGGGAGGAACGGGATAATTGTCTTCCTCAGATGCTTTATTTAGGTTCCTGAAATCAACACACGGTCTAATATCCCCATTCTTCTTCTGAACAGGTACCAAGTTTGCAATCCACTGTGTTTGTCTGATTGGAAAAACAATTTTTGCTACTAACAGTTTCTCGAGCTCTTTTCAACAGATGGTTCTAGGTTGGGATGCATCTTTCTCAACTTTTGCTGGTAAGGTTTAACATCAAGTTTCATGGGTATGTTGTGATGCATGATATGGGTATCAAAGGTTTTGAGCTCATCATATGTCCAGGAGAACACATGTTTGAACTCTCTACATAATTTAATGAAAGCTTTCCTCTCTTCAGGGGACCAGACAACCCCTAAATTGATTAACCAAGGGTTTTGATCAGTTCCCAAGTTGACAGGTTCATAGTTCAGGCATGATTTTTGAGTTTTGCAGTTCATCTTATGTTTGAATTTGTCTCGCAGATCATAGTACTTTTCCAAATTGATGACTGACTTGGGAATGAGATTAGAAGGGAATTTAGGATCAGATAAAGACTTCTCATGATCAGCCTCATCTATTGCTACTTCTTGGAAAGTATCTTGGGCTGTGAGAAAATATAAGACTTGTTGATCATCATTAAAAACCTTCCAACTAGTTACATTGTCAGGAATAGAAGGTATGTACATTAACTCAATAGAGAAATTATTAGGAGACAAATCGTTTGGAGGAATCAATCTGGAGGCAATGTTAACCAATAAGTCTGCATCAAAATTCTGAGACCTAGGGACTAACTTAATATTGAATGCAGTAAAAGAATTAGTCAGGTCCCTTACAAGTTTCAGATAATTAATCAAATGAGGAGATATACAATGGACTTTTTTTCTCACATGTTTTACAATAATTTCAGAATCCTCGTAGCACTCAATTACCTGAGCGCCCAAGTCAATTTCCTTCCCTAGTCCCTGAACCAGAGCCTCATATTTAGCAATATTGTTGGTGCACTAAAATTCCAATTTGTAGGAAATCATTATTTTGGCCCCCTTTGGGTCTATTAAGACACATCCTGCACCAGCTCCATCTTTATATCTCAACCCATCAAAGACCAAAGTCCATGCATTTGAATCTATCATGAAATTAGTATTCACATTATATACATTATGTACAATGGAACCCAAGAATGGGACAGAAGTAATATTAACAATTTGGGATTGATTTTTAGCATTATCAACAGGTGATGAATCTACAGGTAAATCCCCGAAAAATGTGTCAAAATTGTAGTGTTCGATATGTGAGCTAAAATAAGCAGCAGGCTCACAAGAACCATTCAAATCAGTTACAATTTGTTTCATGTAAGGCTCTATGTTGATTTTGATTCTATTATGTCTTCCATTATAAGGAAGCCACAAATGGGACCAGTCAGTCACAAAATAGCCTTTAATATTTTTTGACCAATCCCTACTTAGCCACATTCCATATGTCTCAAGGATATCAGCCAAAATTATGTCGATAGTTTGGTGGATTCCTGGATCAGCGGACAATGTCAGAAGAAAATTCTTTAACTCTCCCACTACCCTAACTTTTGATCGATCAAGTTGAATAATTTGGGTAGGGCAAGGTTCTTAATATGCTTTCAACTTTTTGCAAACAGATAAGGGAATCACATTAGCTGAAGCCCCTGATTCTATCATGCAGTTATGTACATTCCTATTGAAAATATCGAAAGTGAGCAAGAAAGGTGGTGTTTTCTTCCCAGTAGGATTTTGGCTACTAGGTTTAGAATATGTCTCTAAGTTGTTGTTCTGAACTTCCCTAGTTTTGTTCATAATCATTCTTTTAGGAAGACGCTCTCTCATGGCAGGGATTTTCAAAAGTTCAAAACGAGATATGTTGGCCTTCACCCTTTTCAAGTCATCAATTAAGCTATACTCAATCTCAAGAATGACAGTTTCTTTCTGTGTTACTGCTTTGCCTCTGTTTAAGGTAGAAGTTTAAGGGGAAGCTTCCTGTGTAAACTATCCTTTGCTTCTTGTATTATAAGGATGTTGGACATTAAAAGAATCCTCAGGCTCATCTTCCTCTTCATCCATGGGGAGTTTTGAAAACTAACTAATACTGTTGACCTGTTGGTCCTCTTCTTCATCTGGTGGTTCAAGATCCTGATTCTCTTTTGGATTGTCATCAGGATGATCAGGAGGATTGTGAGATTCAGAAACCAAAGCTTTAAAAATGGAAAGGATTTCTTTGGAATTTAACCCCTCATTAGGATTAGGTGGGACTTGATTCTATGGGGGTTGATAAGGTCTCCTAAAAGGTGGTCTATTGAATCCCCTGTTATTGGTTTGGTTTTCAGTGTTGGTATTTTTCAAGTCTACCATTTCATTAGAGATCTTTTGAAGAAATTTTTTCATGTCATTCATTTCAAAAGGATCCTTGTTTTACATAGTGGGTTTAGGAGGGTTATCTTGTTTCTTGCGGGAGGTAGAAGGTTGTTCGGATGAAGTGTCAGGGTTATATTTTAAACAGAACATGTCCTTTTCTACCTGGATGACTTCAGCAAAAGCGTCCTGAAAGTTATCCTTGTGTGATCTTTTGACCCACATAGCAATGGGGATAGGTAGACCTTTAATATAATATGAAACCAATAGTTATTTCGTAGGAAGAACAGTGGTAGGGATTCTATTCTTTAGGTAGTAGAACCTCTGGTTGTAATATTTAACACTTTATTTTCCCTTAATTTTCATTGAAGACAAATCTATGACCAGATCCTCAGGGGTTTTGTCATCTCCAAATTTCTGGATAAAAAGCTTTTCAAAATCATCCTAGGAAGAGATGGATCAGGATTCCAAGGAAAATTACTAGGTAGATGCTTTCCCCTCAAAGGTGTAAGGGAACAACTTACAAACTACATCTTCATGTATGACACTCCTAATTCTAATGGCCTACATGAAGGTTTTAATATGGTCCAGTGCAGGTGATTTATCATCGGGATTAAACTTAAGAAGCCACTTTTCTGGGTTTTTAGGAAGTCTATGTTGATCCCAAATAATGAATACAACATCTTGGTCCAGGAAAGGTCTTTTTTGGCCTTCTTCCATGGGTATATCCTCTAAAGAAGAATTGGACGATGACTCACTATCTGATGATTCCTCAAATGAGGATGATGATGATGAAGGAGGTGTTGGTGGTGGTCCACCTGTTTCAACGTTGATTTGTGGGATTTGTAGATCTTGATCTATTTCTTGAAATAATGAATCGATGTGGAAGTCAGGAAACAATTCTTGTAGAGTTGTGTTTTGATTATCATAATATTGATTTTCAGAGTCAATAACAATCCAATAATTATTGGTTTGTTGTCGTTTTTGAGCTAATATTTGTCTCAGGGTCCGATGGTATTCAACTATTTCTTATACCCAAGCAATTATATCATGAGTACTTTTTATCAATTGCTAAAGGGTGAGAGTCCCTCTAGTAGGTGATATAAAGATAATTTGAGGCCTAGTTGTTTCATGTCCTATTGTAGGAGTGGCAGGTATTAGATTTGGATCTTGGACTGGTTTCTATGTGGATGTGGATGCTTGAGTTTGGCTCCTGGTAACAACCGGTGATCTTGCTGGAGGTCTACTGGTGTTTTGTCTAGGCATCACTGATCATGTCCCTCCTTCTAGCACCATTTGTTGAAGCCCTGGGTATGCAAGTGTTGGAATGTTTTCCAAGTCTAGCAACAAAGTGTGATAAACTAGTCTAAAAGGCTTCAAACAAATCTGCGCAAGAGTAGTTCTATCCCTAGACTGTTTGGTATGGTTGACTCCCATAGATATTAGGCCTCTGCTAGTAGTTAAGTGGATTTATCCTAATGGATATGTCTTCTTGTGAAGGAAGATCAAAAGATGTTCTATGTCTAAAGGTAAGTAGTGTTTGCTTAAGGAAAATCTAAGTAGGTTAGATCTAAATTAAGAAATATGTTTTGATGTGCAGAACAATCAGATTAGGAATTTGGTGAAGTGTTTCACCAATAGATAGACATATGAATTGGATCTATATTAACTAGCTTTAGATAAAATAATAAAATAAAATTGAATGATTTTATTTAAAGAATTAAGCACGTGTGAGATTCTTCTTTTATACCCTGCCAATTGACAAACTAGCAGTAATGAAACTATAACTATTTATCATTTGCAGAAATAGATAAATGAATTAAATGAATAAATTCACTTAACACATAATAAAATCTAGATTGTAATTTCAAATAAATTCGACCTACAGATCGAATGCATTCATTGGATTGCAAAAGATAAAACAGAGTTAATTTAATAGCCAAGGTGAAAAATCAGAAATCATCAAAGAAATTTGACAAATTGAACAAAGAAGATGACAAAGAAAAACTAACTCTGATTCATTAAGCTTCCAAGAAATTACAATATATCAATAGAAACAGAGCGTCTCCAGTCCTTCTCTGGCAATTCCCCCCCCCCCATGCCCCTATCAGATCTAAACCCTTTAATAATAATTAGAAAATATTACAAAGTAAAATATCCCATGAAAACTAGGATTGCAAGATATCATTCAAAATATGCCTAATGCAATTCTTCACTTGGAAGTTGTATCTAATGAGTCTTCAACATCTTGATATCTAGAATGTCCAAGTTTCAACTGGGTCTTGCCATTAAAGGATTCGATTTCCTTAGTCTTCAACTTATCCCATTGCCGCAGGAATATCTTGATCTTCACCCCCAAATCGATAGGTGGCTCAATCAGTTCTTTTAACTAGGCAATTTGAAGGTGTTCCAACTGATTTATCCTCTCCTTGGATGGCTCATATCTTTCTTCTACTTGCAGTATAAATATCTTGGGAGGATCAGATTTTTCAATCAGGGTGAGAGTTGGGAAACCCAACGTGGTCAACAGCTCATGAGAAGTGTACCATCTTCTGCTACAAATCTCCTGTGCTTCCTGGATAGTCAACTTCTGCTGTTTCACAGGCATTTTCCCATGAATCCAATGAAAAATTGAATTTTCTAAACTTAATGCTTTCAAATAAACGTATATCTTCAGGCCTATCTTTTATGTACCTTTTCCAATCCGTAACATTCTCAATAGATCTAAGTGCTTTCTCTCTCCTTTCATTACGTTCAAGGAGAACATCAAACTGTTATCTACTAGTTAGCATTTACTCCATTGTACAAATTTGTAAAAGTGTGATGAAATTAGAGTCATTCACTGGGCCAAAATTTATATGTATAGCTCAACTCATGGGTCTCGTTTGGTCATATTACAGGCCAATAAAAAATATCCAACATCTAATTTGCTTGCCAAGATTGAGGATGCTCCTTTTCTACAACCCCCCCTAAAGGCCAAAAATGTAGTATTGAGTGCAAACATAAGAACTAGAGAAATTCCAATAACTCCTAGCTTATATTACAATTGCTTGATAAATTATGTGTGTATACAAAAGAATTGCAAAGGATTCTCCAACAATAAGAGCATATATGTTGTGTGACAAGTCTTGATAATGACTGTGAAAGGTAAGTCCCATATGCAACAAATGCTCTGGAAAAAAATTGATGATCGATGAATTCATTCTCATCCAGAATATATCCAATCGATATGTCAGTCCAATGACCAAGAACACCCCTATAGTAAAACCACATACAATCTTTTGTCCCATCTCATCCATCAATAAAATGATGCTTCGAACTACCATAAGGTGAAGAAGTACCAAGGCTGAGGTAAAATTTAAAAAACACAAGTCTTTGAACTTCCACATCTCTTTATCCCAATTATGCATGTTGACTTTGGTTAGTAAAATTTGGTTCATTGGAGGCGGCAAGGATCTAAATACCTCCCCATTTTTGCTTATTGTTCTTTTCTCCAAATGTGTAGTCAAATTTTCCTAAAGATCTATGATGGGATTTTTTCCTTTTTAGAAACCTGGAAGTATGCTATTGACTTAAAAATTTTCACCATTGATTTTGCTCTTTGGACTAATCTAAGGAGAATATTTTCCTTTAGGATTGAAATGTGAAACATGTGACTAATAACAATAGAAAAGTATTCTATAACTGTTAATTTCTTGATCCTAAACTCATTAGCAATCAATAGACCTACATATAAGGCCATGATATCTGCTTGGTTCTTGGACACCTCACTTAAACCCGAAGCAAGGCTAGTTTTTTAATTCCTTTGGGAAAGAGTACAATAATGTTATGGTAATTTGTGAAGGAGGTTTGGTGTCTAGAAAATAATTTATTGGTTGATGAATGTTTCTTTCCTTTTACTAAATATCTTTGAGACACAGGTCATTGTAGCTACTTTTTTTTTTTTTTTTCCTGAGAAAAAGTCCGTAATTTTATTTCAAAAAGATGATTAAAATTACATTCTGCAGATGTAGTAGAATCACAAGGATCCCTACATTTTCACATATTGCTGTCCCATATAATCAGATAAACAGCTTATAAAGAGCTGCACCAAAAAAAAAAGATAAACCCAATAAAACTTCTCCACTAGAAGATGAATCTTGAACAGTAAAGAGAAACCCTAAAAGCAAGAAGTCTTCAAACCGAAACCCTCAGCAGAAGAAAACAGCAGATCCAAGTCTATGGACAGGCATCAAACTCTAGATCTCCCAAACCGGCGAAATCAGCCAGCATCTACTGATGAAGAAAAACGGCCAGACCTCCTACGCACCATGACCTGCGATGCCTCCACCGCACGCCGTCCATCATCCTGCAGAAACAGCAATCAATTTTCACTCCAAGAACCGCTCCCTCCAACTCATTGACAGTAATTTAGCAGGCCCTTGCTGCTGCGGGCTGCATACAGCGAGCCGGGCGGTGCGAGAGACGCTGGGGACATCCCTGAAATGTATCAACGGAGCAAAGGAAGCCCGTGGCGCTGGAGAGCAGAAAATAAAGAAACCTCGGTGGTTCTTGATTCCATTCTGCGTGAACAGGCGTTGCGGCAGGGTATCCTGGAACGCGATCAGCCGCAGGCTTGGCCGGGACTCCGCGGAATAGTAGCCGCCATCGCTCAATATCTTCCCATACGCCACCACTAGGTCTGCACATCTGAGATTCATCCACTGCATGTCGAGATCTTGACCACCCTTCAAGAGAAGTCGCTGAGCGTAGGCTCGCCAGTGCCAACGCCAGGAGAAGTGCATTTAGTCGCAGCACTTACAGGCGTGTGGATGAGCACGAAAGAGCCTGTCCACTCTAGCAGGCCGTCTTGTTGGATGCGCCCAGAACCATGATAATGTGCAGTGGACGATATGGGGAATGCGAAAGGCTTTCAGTGGAGAGGGCCCTTCCATCCCACAAGTGCAGATCCAATCATAGACGCTTTGCATCGAAAACTGTATTGAACAATGATCGCAGCAAAGCACAATACAGAGCGCTAGAAGGGACTCGGAGAAAAATCAAGAAACGCTTCCGTCTAAACTAGGGTGTGAGAAACATCAAATGTCCCGCCTCCCAAATCAAAAATCAAAACATTCTTCTCACCAACAGAGGTAGCCTTCGCAGCAGCTGCTGTTGGCTCGTTAATGATTCTCATCACATTTAATCCAGAAATAACGCCGGCATTGTAGCCCGCCTCTGAGAGTCGTTGAATATGCAGGGACGGTAACAACAGCGGGCGTTGGTGAGCGGATCAGAGTCGGCGTCGATCTAGCGCATCCCATACAACACTGATCTGCGGTGCTGGTCACAGATTCGTCTCCATAAAAAAGATAGCCTGCCGAGAGATGGAAAGGAGGGGCGGCTGGGCCAAGCCCTGGCCGCCCAAGCTCCCACCCAAAACCTCCAAGTTCCTGAGACTTTCTTGCTCTGCATTGTAGCTACTTATATTGTCTATTGTATCTGGATTTCTTCAAATATATAAAAGACAAGGTAATTTAATAGTTTGATTACTATATATTAGGTATCTATCTTGTGGATTTTAGTGGTATTGTGATGATATGGTATTCAATATTTTTTGTTTTCCATAATTGGTAATGGTACAATCATCCCCAACACATTATAATTATCGAGCTTCTTTAGTGTCTCAGGTCATACTGACAATTTCTACATGAAGCTTTTGCTTTGAGCTGACATGGATTGACACTTAGGGGTCAATATTTAAGAAATTTGAATTTCGTTTGGATATTTCCTTTTTATTGATTTACTTGAACGGATGAATATGATATTTATATCTATTTGACCATGAATCCAAGGAACTATTTCCAGTTAATTTGGGGCTTGTTTCCTGGATTCAAAATGTTTCTAGGTACCGAAAATGATTTCTGAGATGTTTCTTGAAGGATGAATTTTAGAAATTGCTAATGTTATTTCTTGGTGGTTTCTATAAACTTTTGGAAACTATTGATGATTTCCACGAATTTTGAATATTTCTTGGTTAGACTATTTAAAACAAAACTACCTGATCCCACTAACCCTAAAACAATTACTCTAAGAAAGTAAAGCTAATAACAAAACAAAAAATCATTTCATGAAGTTTACCAAAGGAATATTTATCTTGCATTAACCCCTCCGGTATCAAAATTTTCCTGCTCAACCTTCTTGTGGGTTCAATCCATGTTGTGCTTCACATGACACTCTCCAGGCATATTAAATTAGTTTTGGATAATTTTAATGTGTTGTGTTGGATGCCAAATTGATCATACTTTGCTAGAATTTCATCCTTTATTAATTTTGAGAGGATGGGTGCACTGATGTTGCAAGTTTCAGGTCAAAAATGCATCCCAAACAACCCACTGATCAGCATGTAAGATTCATAATTCATTATACAAGGATCACCTCATTTTTAGGTTCATAAAATCTCTTTTTTTGGGATATGTGGTTGGTTGCACCTACTACTTTCACTCATAGACATTCCTAGGCTAGTATTCATCTCTTCACCATTGCTTCATGTTTCAAGAAGATCAAGAATAGGACTAGGCCATAAATTGACCAAGAATACTCCATATCTACCCAAACTCATCCCATATTCACCATCAAAATGTGAATTTTTTCCATTATTTAGGATTTTGGGTCCTTAATTTCAGTTTCTTCCTGCATAAAACCTTAGAAACATGATTGTACATTGTTTTCAATAATTTATTTGGTGGTAAAGATGATGATTTTGATGGTCATGATGAGGATCATAACCATGATCTTGATGATGATGTTGGTGGTTCTAGCTAGCTATTGGGGCTATGCATGAGCATGCTAGATTTTGGATTAATATTTACATGTATTAGTGTTGATATATAACTATGATGTATTTATCATTTTGACTTGTATATCTATATAGGGATATCATACAACTTTTTTTTCAAATTGGTATTTAAATCATATATATTTGACTTCTTTTTTATAGAATAAAATTAATCGATCTAGACTTAGGATATATTTTATTATAATGTTTTAATACTTTCCTAGGTGTTAAACTAGGTTGTTGGCCCCATGGAGCCTAATTGGACCACTTATTGTCATAATTATCCACTTGAGTGCCCTCATTAGATTTATTCCTGATTGTATGCCAGTTTTGGTTAGAAAGAGCGCACTTCCTTCTTTTAGAAGCTTTGTCCTGCTTTCCCTTCTCATAAAGCATCCTGCTTTGATTTTGAGTTGGATAACGATAAAGCAAGGGCACCTTTTTTGTCTTAGCAAGTTGATATATTTTTGACAAACCAATACTCCCTAATTTTCTCTTCTAAATCCATCATATTTCTTCTTTTCCATCACACATGTGTTTCCATACCTGATTTTGCCAATTCGTGAGCCTCTTGACTGAGTTGGAAAGTTGATGTTTCCATTGATGGGGATTTTCATGAGTTGTAAGCCTGATTTTTATGAGCTACTCAAATGCCTCCAAAGGATTTAGAATTTCATCCTTATATGTATAAATTTGGATAGCCACTTCATTTCCCAAGTTTGGTTGATGTACAATTAATCAATAGAGTTTTATTGTGTTCATCAATTATGTCTCAATTTTCAGTGTAATTGTGCAATATTTCCTTAGCAATTGTGTGAGGATTTACTTGTGAGCATAGATCATCCTGTGACCTAATTTTGACATGGTATTAGAGTTCAAATTGCTTCCAGATGCTCTCTGATATTTCCTCTAAGCACTGGAAGCAGTGAAGGTTCCATAGAAGTCATGGTGATGGCACCTTGAGTCTATTGGCTTGTCCTTTCGGGTCTACCAAAGCGTGATGCACTATCAAACATGCTCGGTGTCGAAGTAGAAATTTACTATGCTAACAAACCTTCCTCCTAAGTGTTGTTTTGCAATTTTGCAGGTTACAAAACCAGTCTCACAAGAGTGCAGCGGATTATCATGGAGCAATCTCAGTCTATCATTCTCACTCCATTCAATTACTTTGATTAGAAAGTAGAAATTGTAATCCTGTTGAGAGCCAACGGCCTTTATAGAGTTACTATGGGCACTGAGGTCGAAACTAAATTAGCTGTAGAGAAAACCAAATGGCATAAAATAAGAGATGAAGCATATGGTTTGTTGTGTCTCAGTACTTCAAGGGATCTCTTGTTCCATCTGAATGGTTTATCCACACCGAATGAATTTTGGGTTAAACGTGAATCTTTGTTTTGGAATATAGATGCATTAAGAGGCCATCAACTATAGAATGACTTGATTTATCTAATTCCTAGTATTTTTGATACCATACAAGACTTCTTCACTAAATTTAAGTCTCTAGTTCTTTATCTCAAACAGTGTGGGATTGAAAAGAAAGATGAGCAGTTGATCTTGTCCATACTTTCGAAATTGGGTCTAGAGTACTTAGTTTTTGTTTCTACCTTCCATGCTAGCAAGCTCACAGCTCAAAACTAGAAGAGGCATTCTTTGGAAGAGTTCATGGAATCACTAACTCAAGAGAAATACAAGCTGGTCCAAATGGGATTCATCAAGCAATCAAAAGACCATGCCTTGGAAACTGGAGATTCCAAGGGTTCCAAAGTGAAGAAGAAGGCTAAAGATAAAAATCCTTCTGATCAAAGGAAGAAGAAACCCAAACCGCCTGAAGAGGGTTCGAGTTCTAAGAAAGAGAAGTAAAAGAAGAAGGAGAAGACAAAGTGAACTTACTATCACAATGGTTGGCACCTTGAAAGTGAATGCATGAAGAAAACCATAGACATGATGGAGTCACTTATTGAGAAGAACAATATTCCAGTTCCTGAAGGTGTCGGGAAGAAATATGGATGTTAAAATTCAGAATGAAAAGAAAAATTCCATGCTCTCATAGATGGTACATCAAAGTCTTCCTCATTCATAATTGATTATGGAGATTTCGAGCATATGGTTTCCACAAGGGAGTCTTTCTCTTAGTTCAAATCCATTGGCAGTCCTTAAATATTGTTGGGAGATGATTCAAAGACTACTTCAAAAGGTATGGGTAGGATTGATCTAGATCATGGTTCTTTCAATAATGTCTTGTATGTCCTTGGTCTAGCTACCAACCTCCTTTCTTTGTATCAAATGACTCACATAGGGTCTCCTAATAAATTCATATTTACCCCCAATGAAGTGGATATTTCTGAAATTTCCATTGGTAGAATTGTTTCCTTAGCTATTGCAAACCATGACTCAAATGTTTACAAGCTTTCTAATTTTCTTCCCTATCATAACCCAATGCACTCCTTACTCATGCAAATGAAACTAGCAATATCTGGCATGATAGATTTCGCCACCTTACCTACAAGTATTTGCATGATTTCCATAAATTTTCCATGGTTGATGGGATATCAAACATTAAGTTTTCAAAATGAATTTTTCAAGGTTGCATCCTTGGAAAAAAACCTAAGCGCAACTATGAGAGAGGTATACTAGAGAGAAATTCACAACCCCTTGAGCTAATCCATAGTATGTCTCAGTTCCATTCCCCACGTTTTCCTTGATAAATAATAAGTATGTGCTCACTTTCATTGATGACTACCCAAGATTCTTTTGGGTTTACTTTCTCTTATACAAGTCAAAAGTATTTGGTAATTTCAAATTTTTTAAAGCCTCTATGGAGAATTTGTCTTGTAGGAAGATCAAAACCATTCAAATAGACAATGGGGGGAATATGTCAAGTCATATTTGCAGCAAATTTGTGTTGATTCTGGCATTCAAATGCATCATATTATTCCCTACAAACCTTAGCAGAATGGTGTAGCAGAGTGGAAGAATATATCCCTTAAGGAGATGGCCACTTGCATGCTAGAGTCCAAATCTTTCTATCTAAGCATCTGGGTTGAATCCATTAATTGTGTACCCGATATTCAAAATAGAGTGCCACATAAATCCTTTAAAGGTATGAATCCTTTTGAAGCTTTGAGTGGACACAAGCCATATGTGTCACATTTAAGAATTTCTGGCTAAAAGGCATGGGCTAGAATACCTCCTGAGAAGAGAAGGGATTTGCAGCCCCAAAGCCAACCCTGCATATTTTTTGGATATCCAAAATATTCAAAGGGTTTTCAATTTTACCACTAAGAAGACCTTCATTGAAAGGAGTGTGAAATTTGAAGAAGAAACCTTGCATATAGTTCAATTGGAAGAAGGAGAGTGCTCACATCCACCACTTGATGAAGTAAGTGATGCCTCATGTGAAACTTGTGTTTCTAAGGCTAATGATGATAATGATGATGAAGAGAATCGGATTGCAGATCCAATTCCACCTACAAGACCTAAGTGGGCTTCAAAAACCATTGAAGTAGTAGGATAACTTGCGGATGACCCTCAAGATACTAGGAATACTACGTCTCAATTTGACAATGCACATTGTGCAATTTATGCCACTAATACTTACCTTCTTGAAAGATGTCATATAATGATTGGATCTGATCTTGTATTATATTCTAAGGTCTCCAAATATCCCATATGGAAAGCATCCATGGATGAATATTTTCAATCTCTTCAAAATAACCAAACCTGGGAACTAGTTTCTTTGCCTCCTGGCAAGAAATTGGTTAAGTGTAAGTAGATGTTTCAGAGAAAAAAAAATGGATGTTTATGGTGAAAAAGTTAAGTACAAAGAAAGGAATGTGGCTAATGGATTCTCCCAATTCCAATTTCTTGACTATAATGAGACTTTTGCACCAATAGTCAAGATGGATTCAATCATGATAGTTCCTCCAATTACAACATCCAAGCAATGGGAAGTGCACCATGTGGATGTAAAAAGTGCATTCCTCGATGGAGACCTAGAGGAGGAAATATATATGCAACAACCATAAGGTTATTTGAGTGACCCCTCTCTTGTGTGCAAATTGAAATGTCTTTGTATGGTCTTGAGTAGGCTCACAGAGCCTGGTATGCCAAAATGGATAGTTTTCTTCTATCACAAGGTTTTAGCAGATGTGAATCTGACCCAAATGGTTACTTGAATCAAATTAATGGTTCCTTTTTAATCATTTTATTATATGTTGATGATATTTTGATTACTAGGAATTTTTCTGATAAGATTTCATCAGTAAAATATGCTTTGCATCATGCATTTTCTATGACTGACTTAGGACTATTAAGACAATTTCTGGGACTTCAGATCACTTAGTTCACTTCAGTAATTAAGGTGTCTTAATCAAAATATGCATCAAATATGCTCACAAATTTTAGATTTTAAGAATGTAAGTCATCTAAGTCTCCTTTTCTCTCTAGTTTAAGACTTGAATATGGTGACTCTTCCCCATTGGTAAACAACACTTTGTACAAAGAGTTGGTTGGGATCTTGGCATATCTTACACACTCTCAGCCTGATTTAGCTTATGCAATTAGTGTTTTGTAAAGGTACATGTAGGAGCCTCATGAGATCCGTTGGAAGTCCTCCAAAAGGATATTGCATTATTTGCAAGGAGCCAAGTCATTCGAGATACATTATGTTGCTCATTCTTCATTGGATCCTTGTGGTTTTTCAGATTTTGATTGGGCAGGAGACAACTCAAACTAGAAGAAAACTTCCAGATATATTTTTGTGCTTGGAGGTGTTCCAATATGTCAGTCAAGTAAAAATAAAAGTGTCATTTCACTTTCATCTATAGAGGCTGAATACAGAGGAGTTCTAAATGTAGCCACTAAGGGTGTCTAGTTGCAAGGTATGCTTTTAGAGTTTGAGATTGACTTCTACACACCTAGAGTCTTTTGGTGTGATAACAAAGTACCATTAAAAACTCAAATGACCTAGTGCAAAGATAGAGCACCAAGCATATATAAATTCACATGCATTACATCCAAGTACTAGTGCATGGTTAGCTCATATCTCTGCATTATTGTCCTACTTCTAAGCAAACTAAAGATATATTCATCAAATAATTCACAAAGAAGATTGTCAGCCATCTCAAAAAAGTGCTTGCATTGGCTGAAGATATGGTGAAGAAAGATTGAAAAGTACTTCATAAATTGAAAAATAAATGGCTCAAAGATCATATTTTTAATTCATAACATCAGTCATCTTATGCAAAAATTAACATAAAAAATACATACATATTTGCATGAAACAGCTCCTTAACATATAACTTCTATCATGTTCCTCCAGTTCCAACCCTTATTACCTCTGTCTATGTCCTATTTATACAAAATTTGTTCAAAATAGAAAGCAGTTACTAGATCTTATTACATTGGATCTGATCGCACCAAAAATAAAATAGAGTTTTAGAATAAAGTCTAAGTCTATCGAATTGTTACAACAAGCAAACCTAATCATAACAACTTGCCACCTAAGACATCTTATCTCTTAATTGTAGAAGACATACTTAAGACTTCTTGATGACTTGGCTAAATCAACCATTTCATTTAAAACTTGTGATCTTCATTGTAACCTGGCAAATTCTGCATCTTCATTGTGCTCTCGCCCCTTCAACTAGTCTAGCTAGGCCTTCATCTGCTTGCATTCCTCGTTCATAACTTTCTTTTTCTGCAAAGCGTCCTTGGAAATCACTGCTAGCTTCTCATAATCAATATCCCTCTGCTCCAGGTCCTCTCGCAGTCTTTTGTTCGATATCATCAAACTTTCATTAATACTGTGCAAGTAATGACACTACTCTTTATAGGGTTGCAAGGATCTCCTTACCAAATCCAATTCCGGGACTCTTTTAATTTCCTCTGCATCCATTACAATATTATCCTTCTGTATGCCAGAGCTTGAAGCTTGATTTTTTATATGCCTTTGTTTATTTTCCACAAATATTTCAGGTATTTTCCCTACATGTATCTGTATATCAATGGAACCCTCACCTTCAATTACAAGAGTATCATTCTCCTATATAATCATCTCATCATCAGACTCATTCACCGGTACAATTTGATGTTCTCCTACAGGTTGTTTTAACAATCTAATCTCTGTGGCCACTTTAGCTCTGGCTCTAGTCCTCGGCTCCAAATCCATATTTTTTGCACTTATGCTGTTTATTGGTTTATCTTCATCAATGTTCAGCAGGGTTTGAACAGTATCTTGCTTTTTTTCAGAATTTTCAAACTGTGCTTGCTCATCTGACGATCTGCTTTCTTGAATTTTCTTCTTGGTGGATTTCTTCTTCTCTTTAGTCTCAAACCCTTGTTCATGAATAAATTGGTCCCAATCTTTGCCTATTTGCTTCAAATGGTGTAAAATCAACAATTTGATAAGCCCTTGGTGAAAGATAGAACGGTCGGTGTGCTTTGGCCGTTTTTGAATTGATAAAACCATTTTTTGCAGACTCCTCCACAAGTAATATGGAAGATTTAACTTCTTTCTTCCCTACAGATGCATTAATAACCTAACATGGCATCTCAAAACCTTATCAAACCGACCATCACAAGTAATGTAATTTTGGATTACCTCGAGTGGAATTTGCCAATTAGGTTTTATTTTGCTTGTGTGCATGCCACTGCTTCAGTTTAAACTTTCAAACCCTGGTAACATGAATTCACCATAATCTCCTTCAAAGTCTTGCTGTTTGAACCATTGTTCGCCTTCAGCAATGACACCTGTGACTTCTGCAACAAACTGCTCATTTACCACAATTTTGAAATATTTGAAATCAACCACTCCTTCTTTGTAATTTTTTATAAATGCCTTCTTCACCTAAAGGTTATAACCCTGTAACCTTTCACAAAATATAAACCATCCAACATTTTTCATTAACCTTGTTGTCAGAGGAAATTGGGAAATCCATTCAATGTTGTTGGGCTCAATTCTGCATAGGAGTCCTCCAGGATTTTTCTTTGGGCTCTACGTGGAAATTTCATCCATTGGATCCTGTTATAATACTTAAACTCTCAATACTGATAACCTCTTTTCAGTTTCGAAACCCTTCTCTACACCTGTGTGGAAATTTAGCTGGATTAACCATGAATCGGTGTTCAATAGACCCTGATTTGCATGATACATTCCCGATATTTCATTCTCTGTCCATAGCATTCACCAATTTCGATGTTGGACAGACCTACTCATGACCCTGACTGGTGTACTGGCCTGATTGCCAAATGTTGAGTGGAGAAGGTAGTCATGTTGTCGACCATATGTTAAATTCATGCATATATGACTTATAGGTCCCCCAAACATTTCGAATCATGATTGCAACGAATTAAAATTACAAGCATTTACAACCCTATTAAATCATAATTTGAAATTCGAAACTGACAGCATTTTTCAGAAAATAACAGCATTCTCAAATTTGAAATTACAGCAGAAGCTATCAGTTCGCCATTTTAAATCAAAATTATGATATTTAGAGCTTCACAAGCATTTGTAATGTTTGTTAATGCAAGAAAATGAAATTTATTTTGAAATAAAAAGTATGAACTAGAGCCAAATCCTAATTTAATTATGAAAAGATAACTAATGGCAAAAAATGTTTAAGGAATGGGAAAAGCATAGGCTAGACTAATAGCAAAGATATACAGAGGATAAGTAAAGGCTAAGTAAATCTTAGGAACAATCCTAGAGATAGCAATGGTGTTGTGAGAGAAAGAAAAAGTAGGTCTGTCTTTTGTGTTTTATTTAGAGCATGTACGAGTCAAACATTTCATGTTTCTTTTGTACTAAATACAAAAGGTAAACAGATAAAGATGCACTTCATTTGGGTTTAATTGGCTATCCTTTTGAAGAGTAAATAGTTTTTACAGTTGGAACAAAGGCACTGCCTTTGTATTTATTTAGAGCGGGGATAAAATTCAAGGAGAGGGCAATGGATTGTGCTAAATTTAGAGGATGGATAAGATGATAAGGGTGTTCTTTTTAGTGCCAAATTTAACATTTCTTTTGTCTATATCTAACAATAACTTGAGTGCCAAGTTTAATGCTCCACTTGTGCCAATTTGTACCAAATTTCCATTTTAAAGGAAGCTTCATGAAGGAAAGAAAAGGAATTTATTCAATCAGTCATCCTCCTTCAACAAATCTTATGTCTTTTTTCTTCAACTTATGTCTAATTCCATAAGCTACTATGTCTCTTTTAAAAAACAAGATGGTTCTTAAGCTATGATACTTGTCATATCCCCTTACCTAATTTGGATAAGTCTTGATTTGAATGTTTCAAAACTTTGTACTCATGTCAACCCTGATGACTGAAAGTCAGTGTGTTTGTTCTATCAAAGTCTCTGACCATTCAGACTTCCTTCATGCAATGCCTCTCTTACCTTGAAGATTAAGATTTATTTTTTTTAAGTAAGAAAGTTTCAATTTATAATTGCTTTGTTGATTTTCTTCCCCTTTCCACCCTTTTTCATGCCCAATGGATAAGGCACCTATCACACCAATTAATATTGGGGTGTTACACTACCTTTAACACACAATAAATCAAATTGGGATAGGTCATAATGGTAAAGGCTTGATCAATGGAAGTGAAGATGTTACATGGGGGCTATTCCATGCCATTTATGTTGACATGATAGCAATTTTTAATATAAATCTTACAATTAGTAATTACTTCTTAATGTGCAAAATTTATGTCTTATACTGTGAACATGTTGAATTTTTTATTTTTTATTTTTTATCTTTTATAATTCTTTAAAGGGTGTTAGCTCAATGGAAGAGCAATTGTGTTTCAAAAGGTGGATGGTGGTGGTTCAATTCCACCATGCCCTATAATAAACACATTTTAAATAAATTGCTTATTTTTTTAATAAACATTTTCATATTGTCTCTACAGAGACACAAGTTGGGACTAAAGATGTATTGTCTCTATATAGATAATATGTCTTTAATTTCACATATAGTCTCTAGAGAGACAAAAATGTTGTCTCTTAAGAGACATTAAGTGACTTGTGTTTTATATTGTCTTTATAGAGACAATAATTTGAGACACTCACTTAAAGACAATATTTAGTTTTTTTTTGTTTTAAGTTAAGACAATTTACTCTAAAATTGTCTCAAATATTGTCTTAAAATCCTCCTCTATATATTAGTGTGTATGTAAAAATGATATAAAAAGAAAATAGAAAATAAAAATAATGTTGACTATCTTTAATATATTATAAAATATATCTAAGTAATGTTATGTAACTATCTATTTTAGTATGTGTATCAACTAATTATTTAAAAAATAATATAGAATGTATTGACGATTTTCCATATATTATAAAATATATGTAAGCAATGATAATATTGAAGTGAGAGAGCATGTTATCTATGTAAGATTGACACTACAAAATATACGAACATACTTATTTATATGTTATAAACATGCATGCTGGTAATGTTAATATTGAAGTGAGGGAGGTTTGCATTCAACTTTTAGTTGATTGAGGATGTTATCACAACAATTTATAGTTTTTTGGATAGATTTGTATATCTCATAATTAGTGGTACTTTTTTATGTTATAAATTTGTATGTTGGTAATGTTAATATTGAAGTGAGAGAGATTTACATTTAATTCTTTGGTACTTTTTTATGTTATAAATTTGTATGTTGGTAATGTTAATATTGAAGTGAGAGAGATTTACATTTAATTCTTAATTGATGTGATAGGGAAGATGTTATCAAAATAGCTTATAGATATGCATGTCTTATTAATGTTATGTGTGAGATATTATTCTCAATACATGCCCACCAATAATAATAACACAATTATTTGAGTTGTGGTTGAATAATAAATACTATATTTTTCTAACAATTTTGAATTTCTTAATATTAAGACAATCAGTTGTTCCAAATGATAATTAATATTAGTAACTATGCAATGTAACAATTTTGAATTTCATAAGATAGTTTTTATCACTTAAAAATTTTTTCATCACTAAAAAACTTTTCATAACTATGTCCCATTTTCCTTGTAAGAATCATGCCCAACTCGGGGGTGGTAGTTGTGTTAAGAGAATTGATGAACACAACTGGCCTATGGTTGGGTGGAACATTGCAGCGACATAGCTAGTTGCTTGGAACAATTGCGCAATGAAGATAAGTAATCTCTATGTGTATTTACTTTTGCAATGTTAAATTTGATGATTATTTTTATATGTTGGATGAGCATGAATTGTGTGTGGATGATCTTTTAATTCCGTTGTGCATACTTGCTTGATTTGCATGTGCACACTTTTGTTTTTAATTTTATGAATCTAATGAATGGGATGATTTTATGTAAAAGCCTACATATTGGTATCATGTTCCCTTCCTTGCATTAGGTCCATGGGAGGGGACGTGACAAACCATCACATGATAGTGAATGCTTTAAATCCAAATCAGATCCAAGACTTGAAGAATGGTTTCTTGAGATCTCCTTTGAACCATTAGAGGTGAGATCAAAACCATGATATGCATGAGAAATTATCCCAAGTAGTGATTTCTTAGATTTTAAATCAGCTCCAAGAATTAATGAATGGTTTCTTGAGATCTCCTTTGAACCAATAGAGGTGAGATCAAAACCATAAAATGCATGTAAAATTATCCCAAGCGAATGGCAATGCCCTACATTTTCAATAAACTTCTAAGAGCATGTACAAATGATCATATAGTAGTACATAAGAGGTGAGTGATCAAGGAGAGTGAATGCTTTACCTCCAATTATTGATTTGACCTCCGAAACATTCAATAGATCATGATGCAAACCAATAGACTCTTGTGCAAGAGAGGATTTAAGAACCTCTGCAGTTTCTAGAGTGTGAGCTGGCACATAATTTGAAATAGAAGAAATTAAGAGCATGAGTGTAGAATCTGCAAGTTCTTCTTCTTTGTGGACAACTTCAATACGAGATATGTTTGATATTGATTCATGATCAGAGAGATCATCAAGGAGGGTGAATGCAACAGTGGGATTGCTTTCGAAATGGTTTGGACCAATACCTTCATTCTGTTTTCCAAATCTTTCATCCAGATGGGCCCATAGCTCTTTTGGAGATTTGGCAGAAAAGAAGTGGTGTACCATGCATCGAGACATAGCAAACATCATGGTTGTAGAGGCTCTGTCACCTTCATTTAACCAGTCATTCTCTTCTTCAGAGGATTTGAACTCTCTTTCAAAACAATAATCAAAGAGACCATGTCTCTTCAAATGTGCTATCATCTATGGTTTCCATTCATCATAGTTGAATGGAGAAAGAGGAGTAATTTCTTCCGAATTCATGGAAGCTGTTTCAGAAGACTTGCAAAAAACAATAGAAAATATCTGCAACTGCTACTGCTGCAAAAGTGCAGAAACTGCTGCACTCGAAATCTTGATAATAACCTGCAAAAAACTCTCAGGAATGGAGATAGACAATACTCTCAACCTGCTCTGAGACCATGTGAAAATACTCATAGCAGATCTAAGAGCTGATGTATACCTCACAAGAAAGATTAATATTAAGCAGGAAAATAGAATAAGAGTGGTCAATGCAGTGTAAAGGAGCAACAGAATCATGATACAATAGAACTTGGATAGAAGCAGAATAACATCACACACTAATTCATTAATCACAATATGGACAAATAAATAGTACAATGGTGAGGATTCGAATGCCAAGGTGGCAATTCGAATTAGCCTTCATGGAGTGATCATAATATCAATGGAGTGTCATCAAAGGACAACCAGGAGTCCTGATCATCATCAGTGGAGTCATCAACACACAAGTAACTGTCAACCAGGTGTCAAATTGAGTCTAACTGAGTGTGTGATGTTATTCTGCTTCTATTTGAGTTCTTCTGTATCATAATTCTACTGCTCTCTTACACTGCATTGTCCAATCTTCTTCTATTTTCCTGTTTAATATTAATCTTTCTTGTGAGGTATACATCAGCTCTTAGATCTGTTGTGAGAATTTTCACCTCACAAGAAATATTAAGATTAAGCGGGGAAAATAGAATAAGAGTGGTCAATGCAGTGTAAAGGAGCAAAAAAATTATGATACAGTAGAACTTGGATAGAAGTAGAATAACATCACACACTAATTCATTAATCACAATATGGAAAAATAAATAATACAAGGGTGAGGATTTGAATGCCAAGGTGGCAATTCGAATTATCCTTCATGGAGTGATCATCAGATCAATGGAGTGTCATCAAAGCACAACTAGGGGTCCTGATCATCATCAATGGAGTCATCAATGCACAAGTAACCATCAACCAGGTGTCAAATTGAGTCTAACTAAGTGCGGTAGGTGTAACTGGAACATGGAGGCACTAACTAAATGAAGGAGGCTTAGTGGAGGGCGCGTGGGGAGCTAATTGAAGTCAGAATACGTAGTCTAGTCTCACTGGAGGTCCATCGGAGTGATATAGTCAGTTGAGGAGTCAATCTAGCCTTAAATCAAGGAAAGATCTAAAGATAACTCAACTAACTGAAGTTCAATTGAGTGGTAGGTGAGAGAGGGCACCTGGGATGCATGCAATTGCATGCAGGGCACACTAAGCACTAGGAGGGATAAAACTGATAAGAAAGAAGCTCTCGGGGATAGCTAACTGAGGGCTAGGTGCTAGTACTGCTGACTGGGATGCATGAAATTGCATGCATGCATGCAAAATGCATGCACGACTGAAAATGCAAAAATGGAAAATGTTGTTAGGACTAGGATGGAGTATAGGAATATCTCAACAACATTATCCAACAATTCCAAAGAAATTTTCAGATTAAGAAATCATAACAAGACATTAGTCACAAAAATTAAGAAGTTGAAAAATAGTCGAAAGAAAGAACAATCTACGGAAGACAGTGAAGGAAAAATTCTAGACAAGCAGGAAGAAAATAACTACATCAGAAGTCATAACGAAGATCTTAAGGAACAACTTAAGAAGTCTGAAGATGACAAAAAATCGCAAGTAGAATTGATTAAGAAGTTTCAAAATGATAACATGCAATTAGAAAACAAGTTGGAAAAGATACAAAACGAAACCTTAAAACCCCAAGAGACGAAAATACAACTTCCAGTTCAGATCAATGCTCAAAAGACGACACTCGTAAAAGAAAATGACATTGTGAAAATTCCCTATCGACACCCCAACCATAAAAATTGATATTCTAAAAAGCGGAAAATTTCAAAAGATAATGGTACCAATGTGATCAAAGCTCATGATGACATATCAGTAGGGAATCCCAACAATCGACAACAAATCAATTTGGGATGGATGGACCCATCCACATATTGGAAGTTATGCCCCACACTTAGTAGTTCGTATCAACTTGTTTCGTCAACCACGACATCACAAAGAACGATGCAACAACATTATAAGACTTTGAAGACAAAGCCTTTCTAAGAGAGTGGAAATGCTACGAATATTAATGGCATATTAAATTAAATAATAGTTGTTAATTATTTAAGTAGTTCACTATTAATGTGAAGGGACGTAACCCTTCACTACAAATGCTCAAGCCATATAAAAGGCGAGCTATGTTGTAATATTAAAGCATCTATTATCTATTCAATTATCAATATATATTTGTCCTATCAATGGATTATCTAATATTCCAGGTGTTCTGGTAATATTGATTGTGTGAACAAATAAATATTCGCTTCAGATTGACATTAAATACTCGGCACTATCCATCCCCTGTTTTGGCATTGATTGACATAGGCAATTGTTAACAAGATCCAACAAGCTTTCCACTCTCCATTATTTTCCTACTATGAATGGTTGACTATGTTGTTTTCCTACAATACATCTTTTACATACTACATTGTGTCGCTTAGTCCAAGGTAGCTCTTTAACCATCTGCTTCCTATGCAAAATGGAAAAGTTAAAATTATGAAAAATTTAAATGACCATACCTCTCATGCCATAGATTGTCAAACTCTATATTTTTCCACTGCCATTGGTGATTCTAATATGAATAAAATTGCATCCAATTTATATGATCCATGTTTTTCCACCACATTTACAATAAATTCATTATTGGCTTTATCACAAATCTTGCATTCTCTACCATTAAAGATTATTAAATTTTTTTCTTAGTAACTCCGTGTTTATAGTTCAATTATTTCTTGACAATATACATACCATACATCTTTTAGTCTTCTAATGTGACCATTTGGAACTCTTAGATCAATGGTACTCTTTCCTTTGACCTCATACATAAAATCATCTATAATTCATATGGATTTTCTGTCATTGGATAATGTTTCCAATCCACCATTGGTTTGTATCCTAGCATATGCTCTGTGGCTCCCGAATCCAACCACCAAACCTCATCTCTATTTGATTAATTGTTTGTGAAACACAAATCAAGAATTTAGGTTTGTAGGTAACTCAGGTTTTCAGTTTGTAGCATTCATTACAACTTCTATAAGATCAAGGGAAGCATTACATGTAATCAGTTCTATCTATTAAAGATACATTTTGGTTGAAGGAAACATTTTATACATGCCAATATTAGGACCTTCAATTTAACAATTTTCTACAAGATATGTTTGATTTCTCCCATCTCTGATCTCAACAATTCAAAGGAACATGCAAGTTTCATCGGTGCATGACTCTATTGTATGGTTGAGTTCATGTAGCCATCTCAGTTATTCTACATTGTAATAGAATTATTTCTAGCTCATTTCGACATATAGAAGATTCATGTCTAGATTTATTGGAAATTATCTTATGCATTGGGTCATATGCAATAGGTACAACTATATGTACAACTGTGAAGATGATGGTGTTATTATTGAAATTGTGAGAAGCTCATTAAATTTTATTGTATCCCACTTGTTGAACTGGAGTGACAAGAAGAAATGTAGATTTTTATTCCAAAAGTGGAAACATAGTGTTGTAATATATAATTTCATTCCACAAGTGTAAGCACAGTGTCGTAATATATAAATACCATGTTGTTTGTTCTCAATTGATTGAATGGCTAAATAATGATGTTGTTGATAATGTTCCATTTGCTAATATGATGATGATGGTAATGCTAGTATGGGGGAATTAACTAATCATGCAGTCAACATGAGACTAAAATAATCATAGCAACAACATTATCTCATTAGAAATGACATATATTAGATAGGAAAAGATGCGACGATGTATATTTATAGGAGCTACTATCGCCTATCGATTTAAAAAATAAAACTATTAATCATTCCAAAATTCAATCTTAATCACAAAAAAATAGTTTTCTTGTCCTGGACTTGATGTTTAGGCAATCTATGATTTGATAATAGCACCTATAGTAAATGGCATTGATCGATGATCGACAAGTGCTTAATATCTTGTGAAGAATTGGCACTGAGGATTTCTTGTAGGTAAAAGGATAATTACCATGGAAGCTATCATTAAACAATTTAGTGACGTTTTATTATTATTATTATTGGATGTTATATTGATTGAGACCTCACCTTTTTTAGGATAGACCTTGTCTTTATTTCAATAGAAAAGGTTCTTTGTTAGCTGTTACAACAAGATATTATGCGATCAAGACCATAGCTAATGCAAATGGATTTAAGCTTCTCCATATGCTAGAAAATAGAAGGTTGACACCAGTGCCAAAGGTAACAAGGGAAGCACATTCACTAAGTGTATGTTCCAAAAATCATGATCAAAACTAAATTATGGAATCTATGCGCTGTATGTTACACTTCCAAACCTCATTGGCACAACAAATTCAGTTGGTCCTCTTCATTGGCACACTAAATTCAACACCAAAAAGTTCAGTAAGAATTCTACCAGCAGTATGTTTGCTTCTTTGCAATATTTTTACATTACCTTATTAATTGACTAGTAATATACTTATTATTAATAGATAAACTTTAAGTAATATTTATTTTAATTAATATTTGTAATTTTCATGATCAACATATAAACACATAATGGTGTTTTTAGCAATTCAATGGTGGATGTGGATCAAGGGCTTCGATATGAGGGTACAAGTCTGAGAAAGAACTAGAATTTTTCCTAGGTAATAGATCTAGTCCATTGTAGGTCTCTCAGTTTGAAATATCCACTACCAACAGGAAAGAAAAGCTATCTTCTTATATATAGTAGAATGAAAGTGTACCCGTTTGATGGCATTTTCATGCTCTCTCACATTATAAAATCTCCTACTCACATGGCTAGAAATTTCTTTGGTGAGTTCTATAGATTGTTAAATTAATTTACACATATTCAAGTTCTTGTCTCCTAAATTTGGACAATAATGTTGCATGTAACCTAGGGATGCGGAAACATAATGATTGGAATCCAACAAGCAAGCTATGTCTTCCAAATGGACAAATTCTACTTTCAGCTACAATATTTGAATGTCATTTTCACTCTCCATTTAAGTTGAATAAATTTTTAGAACTTATTTGATAGCTTACAACATATTTTCCACCACATCTTTTGAAACCTTCTAGTGGTTCCCTTATGGTAAATGACACTAGTGACAAAGGCCTAGAATAACATTAAAGTTAGTACTAGAATCGACCAACCCAGTAATCTTGGGATAATTTTCTATGAGTGTATTTCGAAAGGACTGGTGATGTTTTTAGAAGAAAAGTGTTGTCGTAAAGATAATAATGTTTGATATATTTAGAGGAGAAGCATTGCCTTACTATTTGAAAGTGTGTTACTTCTATTTAGAGAGAAAGCCTGTTATTTTGGAAGATGATCTTGCTATATTCTTATTGATAGAAAAATGGTTGTTATCCCTAAAGGTTATCCTAGACTACAGGGGATCAAGCTTAAGGAGATCTTGGTTGTAGGAATAAGGCATCTACATAATGATTGTTTCAGTTTTGTTTGGTGGAAGCAGAAAACAGAGCTATGTAAAATATTTAAAAGGAAATAAAAGACAGGTACAGTATAACATCTCAATATATGAATAGAAGCAGAAGAAAGACTGTGATTTTAAGGCAATGAATATAAAATATCAAATATATTTCATGATGGGGGCATAGTTATATACTGTTTGGAAGAATCATAACATGGAATTTAGACCACATATGGACAGAATACCAAAAGCATACACTTCATAAATTGAAAAAGAAATGGCTCAAAGATCATATTTTTAATTCATAACAGTCATCTTCTGCAAAAATTAACATAAGAAATACATACAGATTTGCATGAAACAGCTCCTTAACATATAACTTCTATCATGTTCCTCCAGTTCCAACCCTTATTACCTCTGTCTATGTCCTATTTATACAAAATTTGTTCAAAATAGAAAATAGTTACTAGATCCTATTACATTGGATCTGATCGCTCCAAAAATAAAATAGAGTTTTAGAATAAAGTCTAAGTCTATCGAATTGTTACAACAAGCAAACCTAATCACAACAACTTGCCACCTAAGACATATTATCTCTTAATTGTAGAAGACATACTAAAGACTTCTTGATGACTCAGCTAAATCAACCATTTCATTTAAAACTTGTGATCTTCGTTGTAACCTGGCAAATTCTACATCTTCATTGCGCTCTCGCCCCTTCAACTAGTCTAGCTGGGCCTTCATCTGCTTGCATTCCTCGTTCATAACTTTCTTTTTCTGCAAAGTGTCCTTGGCAATCACTGCTAGCTTCTCATAATCAATATCCCTCTGCTCCAGGTCCTCTCGCAGTCTTTCGTTCGATATCATCAAACTTTCATTAATACTGTGCAAGTAAGGACACTGCTCTTTATAGGATTGCAAGGATCTCCTTACCAAATCCAATTCCGGGACTCTTTTAATTTCCTCTGCATCCATTACAATATTATCCTTCTGTATGCCAAAGCTTGAAGCTTGATTTTTTATATGCCTTTGTTTATTTTCCACAAATATTTTAGGTATTTTCCCTACATGTATCTGTATATCAATGGAACCCTCACCTTCAGTTACAAGAGTATCCTTCTCCTGTATAATCATCTCATCATCAGACTCATTCACTGGTACAATTTGATGTTCTCCTACAGGTTGTTTTAACAATCTAATCTCTGTGGCCACTTTAGCTCTGGCTCTAGTCCTCGGCCCGAAATCCATATTTTCTGCACTAACTCTATTTATTGGTTTATCTTCATCAATGTTCAGTAGGGTTTGAACAGTATCTTGCCTTTTTTTCAGAATTTTCAAACAGTGCTTTCCCATCTGACAATCTGCTTTCTTGACTTTTCTTCTTAGTGGATTTCTTCTTCTCTTTAGTCTCAAACCCTTGTTCACAAATAAACTGGTCCCAATCTTTGCCAATTTGCTTCAAATGGTGTAAAATCAACAATTTGATAGGCCCTTGGTGAAAGATAGAACGGTCGGTGTGCTTTAGCCGTTTTTGAATTGATAAAACCATTTTTTGCAGACTCCTCCACAAGTAATATGGAAGATTTAACTTCTTTCTTCCCTGTAGATGCATTAATAACCTAACATGGCATCTCAAAACCTTATCAAACCGACCATCACAGGTAATGTAATTTTGGATTACCTCTAGTGGAATTGGCCAATTAGGTTTTATTTTGCTTATGTGCACGCCACTGCTCCAGTTTAAACTTTCAAACCCTGGTAACATGAATTCGACATAATATTCTTCAAAGTCTTGCTGTTTGAACCATTGTTCGCCTTCAGTAATGACACCTGTGACTTCTGCAACAACCTGCTCATTTACCACAATTTTGAAATCTTTGAAATCAACCACTCCTTCTTTGTAATTTTTTATAAATGCCTTCGTCGCCTAAAGGTTATAACCCTGTAACCTTTCATAAAATATAAACCATCCAACATTTTTCATTAACCTTGTTGTCAGAGGAAATTGGGAAATCCATTCAATGTTGTTGGGCTCAATTCTGCATAGGAGTCCTCCAGGCTTTTTCTTCGGGCTCTGCGTGGAAATTTCATCCATTGGATCCTGTTACAATACTTAAACTCTCAATACTGATAACCTCTTTTCAGTTTTGAAACCCTTCTCTGCACCTGCGTGGAAATTTAGCTAGATTAACCATGAACCGGTGTTCAATAGACCCTGATTTGCATGATACATTCCCGATATTTCATTCTTTGTCCATAGCATTTAGCAATTTTGATGCTAGACAGACCTCCTCATGACCCTAACTGGTGTACTAGCATGATTGCCAAATGTCGAGTGGAGAAGGTAGTCATGCTGTCAACCATATGTTAAATTCATGCATATATGACTTATAGGTCCCCCAAACATTTTGAATCATGATTGCAACGAATTAAAATTACAAGCGTTTACAACCCTATTAAATCATAATTTGAAATTTGAAACTGATGGCATTTTTCAGAAATTGACAGCATTCTCAAATTTGAAATTACAGCAGAAGCTATCAGTTCGCCATTTTAAATCTAAATTATGATATTTAGAGCTTCAGAAGCATTTGTAATGTTTGCTAATGCAAGAAAATGAAATTTATTTTGAAATAAAAAGTATGAACTAGAGCCAAATCCTAATTTAATTATGAAAAGATAACTAATGGCAAAAAATGTTTAAGGAATGGGAAAAGCATAGGCTATACTAATAGAAAAGACATACATAGGATAAGTAAAGGCTAAGTAAATCTTAGGAACAAATCTAGAGATAACATCTGGCTCTGTCTAGGGATAAGGTCTTCTCTGTAAGATCTTAAGAATATTATGACCTATGCCTTCTAAAACTTGTCTTATTGGGCTGGAATCTACATATAACTACTTGAAATGATATTTACACTGACTATGTACAATATACCTATCATTTTAGCATGTATGGAATAATTTCAAAAATCATCCATTGACTGGACCTGGAATCTCATTACCACCCAAAGTCTATAGCACAAATGTGTTGTTTCCCAAGTTTTTTACCACTATGAATGGTCGCAACCATAGTGCATCAAAATTACCATGCTTACTTTTATCTTCATTCCGGGCATCCCATCTTAACACCTTGTCACCTACTGAGAAAATATTTTTCTTCACCTTCTTATCAAAATTTTCTTTCATCCTGCTTCTATGTATTTCAACTTTGTCCATAAGGGCTTCCCTTTCTTGCTGTAGTTGAATTATCTAAAATGTTCTCCTTTTCTTTATTTCTGGTTCTTCTTCAGCCTCCTGCACAAACTTAATTACTGGAGTCATCAATTGAATTGGGAATACTACTTCAGTTCCATACACTATTTGAAATGGAGTAGTTCTGATAGCTTTCTTTAAAGTAACTATGTCTGCCCATAATGCAAATTTTAATTTAGTATCCCAATTTTTCTTATTCTCTGATAACATTTTCTTGATAGTGTTTATAATGCTTTTAATGCTGGACTCTGCTAGTCCATTTCCCTGGGGATAATAGGGTGTAGATTGTCTCAAGGAAATGTTATGGTCTTCAGCAAATTTTATCATCTTTTTGGATTTGAACACAGGGGAATTAGCAGTAAGGAGTTTTCTAGGGCACCCAAATCTACTAAGAATATTTTCTTACAGGAAATTAATGATAATTTGGTCTATGGCTCTTCTGGTAGGAATGGCTTCTACCCATTTGGTGAAAAAATCCGTTGCAGTTAAGATCCACCTATGTTGGCCACTAGACGGAGGATGAATTTCACCTATAAAATCCAGACCCCACTGTTGGAAAGGAGCATCTATTGAAATAGGTTTCAAGGCTAATGACTGTAACTGATGTTTGCCTGCAAATTTTTGGCATTTTTCACAAGCTTTAATTCGTTGGTACACATCTGAGAAGAGAGTGGGCTAGTAATACCCAGCTCTCAATATTTTGAAGGTTGTGGCCTTCCAGTCCACCACACACACCAGCATGCATCTCCTCAATGACATTATTTGCTTCTAATTTATCCAAACATCTCAGAAGTATCCCTCCTGGATCCTTCCAGTACAATACTTGATCAATCAACACATATTTAAGATCTTTCAATTTTATTGATCGACATTCATTTTTACTTAACTCTTGGGGACACTGTAAATGTAACAGGAAATATACAATTTCTGCATACCAAGGGCTGTCATCATACCTGCTACTGTAGACTTGTTCTTCGACCTCTTTTGTACCTTCTGCCATCATATGCAAATCTAGTATTTGACAATTTGATTCTGAGAGAAGCTTTCTAGGCCCTACCCTTTCACCAATTTAGTGGGCTTGATCTCCACATCATATTCCATCACTTTTTCAATCCATCTACCCCTTTTTCCTTCACTGTCCGGCTGTACTAGGATTTCCTTAACAACAGAATTAGGAACATAGGCTAAAACTTTAGAATGGAGTACGTATATTCTAAACAATTTAAGTGCCTTTACCGAAGCGTAGGCCTGTTTCTCCATACTAGTATATTTCAACTCTGAATCCCTTAATGTTTTACTAAAGAAGGATATGGGATGCTCTAATCCCTCAGAATATTTTTGCAACAACACAACAGCAATTGTTTCTTCTGATGCAAATGAAAATATTGCAAAATATTTGGTGTAATCAGGGGCTGCCAACACTGGTGCTTCTATCATTGATTTTTTTATATTTTCAAATGATTGTTTGGCCCATTCAGTCCATTTTATCTCCCTATTCGTCTTAAGCATATCTGTTATGTACTTGATAGTTTCTGCAAAATTAGGAATAAACCATCTCAAAAAGTTGATTTTTCCTATGAAAGACTGAATTTCCTTCTTATTTATAGGAATAACAATCTTCAAAATGGCCTTCACTCTGTCTGGGTCTATCTTAATTCCATTTGCTGAAACTATATGACCCAATAATTTGCCTTCAGTCATGGCAAAGCGAGATTTTTTTGGGTTCAATGACAGTCCAAATTTTCTACATTTAAGAAAGGTTTGTTTCAGATGTTTTAGATGCACATCATCAGATCCAGAAAAAACTGTGATGTCATCTTGATAAATGACTGCAAATTTCTCATTTTCTCCCACAAATGCTATATCCATTGCCCTCTGAAACGTAGCACCAGCATTCATTAGCCCAAAAGGAATTTTATCATACATGAACGTACCCCAAGGGGTTGTGAAAGCTGTCTTTTCTCTATCTTCCGGATGAACTACAATCTAGTTATAACCAGAGAAACCATCAATCATCGATATCCTTTCTACACCCACCACTCTCTGCAAAATCTGATCTATCTTAGGCAATGAATAGTTATCTTTAAGGCATGATCTATTTAAATTTTGAAAATCTACACATAACCTTATTTCCCCATTTTTCTTGCGTACTAGAACAAGGTTGGATACCCAGAAGGAGTACCTAAGAGGAACAATAATATTGGCATCCAGTAGTTTCTTCACCTCTTTTTCAATGACTGGTAAAAGTGTTGGATTAAGCCTTCTTAATTTTTGTTTAAAAGGCTTAGTTTTAGGCTTTAATGGGATCTTATGTTGAATAACATTAGTGTCATAGGTTTTAAGATCCTCATATGACCATGCAAAAATATCTATAAATGCCTTCAACAAAATGATGTATTTGTTTCTCTCCTTTTCTGATAAGTGTTTAGATATCTTAACCATCCTCAGTTCTGCCACAGACCCAATATTACAGCTGATTACACTCTCTTCAGTGGTCTAAAAATTATTTTTCAAGAGTGTATCATTTTTTGAAAACAACCTCTCTAATGGAACAAGTCCCTTAGGGATAAAATTGCTCTTTAAATCCAAATTTTTTTTATCAGCAATTGACTGTTTTGCATGAGTAGACATTTCAGCCAGATCTAGGTCTTCATCTAGGTCAACCTGGTCATCTGTAAACTCTTCAGTTAATTCTAAAAACTCTTTTATTTCTTGCTCATCTTGAAAAACCCTCCAATGTTTAATATCATCTGGGACTACTGGCCTATACCTCACATCAATGGGATACTTTAGGTGTGCCAATTTAGGAATTCTGAAATATGTTGCTGCTGATGCCAATGAATCTGCAGTCTGATTACAATCTCTTGGAATATATGTTATATTAAAAGCACAGAAAAAATTATCTATCATATCCCACACTTCATTTATGTAAACTTTCAATAATGACTGCTTTACTTGATAAATACTTTTCACTTGCTGAATTATCAATTCGGAGTCGCCAAACACTGCAAGACTTTGAATATTCATATCTTTTGCAGCCCTCAATCCAAGGATTAGTGCCTCATACTCAACAGTATTATTTGTGGTTTGGAATTCCAATTTATACATTAATGAAATCATCTCACCTCCAGGAGAAATTAACAACACACCAGCCCCTGCTCCATCTTTGTTTGATGACCCATCAAAGTACATCTGCCAAATTCCTTCCTTTTCTTTTGTGTCACATTGAACTGAACTATTTTTCCGAACTTGCAAAATCCCAGCATCATCATCATTTACCTGCAACATGCATGAACCCATATCCTCTTGTACTATATAAATAGGATGATTCGTAGGATTTCTGTCATCACTTACCAGAAATGCCAACTGCACCTCTCTATATAACCTTCTATATTCACCTCCAAATATAGGAATTGAAGCATATGATAGATCCATTTGGAGAGTGCCTCCTATCTTTTTAGCCCATGATCTTGATAGAAACATGCCAAACTTAGGAGAGATATCATCCACTACAACTCCATGAGAACACTTTTCATAGGAAACTAAGTAAGGTTGATTGCAAGGTCTTTTATGACTCCTAAACATTTGACAGCTCGGGAATCAAAAGCATATAAGTCATGATAGGGTTTTGTGATGGATAATCCTAAGGCTTCCATAACCTCTTTTGGCATAAGATTGTGCGAAGAACCCGAATCCAAAAGACAATTATGCAACATCTGGTCATGTATGGTAAGTGTAATATAAAAAGGTGGGGGATAACAGGATTTTATTTCTAACTGGTCAAAAACTTTTGAACCAGTGATAATGGTGGGATCTTTCTCCTGCAAATTTATCACATCTTCTAAGGCTTGACAGGTGATGAGTTCAAGATTTTCATGGTAGGTTCTCTATAAGTTCTGCTCCTTATCAATTCAGTCAAAGGGATGGGAACCTTGATTTTATTTATCTCATGCTCTAAATCAAAACCAAGCATATTACTTCCTTCTGCTAATTTAACAGGGCTGCTTTTATCTTTTTGTGGTTCCTGATGTTCTATAGAAGGCAATGCTGCTTTAGTGGGCACAAATTTCACCTTCTTTTTGAATAGTGAAGCTTGTTTTACCCCAGACCTAAGTCCATACGATTTCTGTTGTTTTTGTTGCTGACAAATTCCAGATTGCTGCTCATTAACACTTCCTTCTTCATAAGTAATCTCTACTGCAGCATAGTAATCATCCCTAGTTATAAATTTAGAAGCATATATATCATCCAGCTGATTAATATCATGGTCTGACTCTTCAATCTCTTCTAATGCTGTTTCATAAGGATCATCCTCCCTTATTAAATTTTTCTAAAAAGGTGGTTGTACCTTTTGATCTTCATTCTCTCTCTTCTCCCTTTCAATGTCATTGTTCCTTCTCTCTTTGGTCATGAATTTGGGAGGATAAGGGCACCTAAATTGATTTTGGTTTCTGTTATCATTATCATAGGAAGGCCTGTTCAGATTTTTCTTCTCCATTTCCATTATATTAAGCTTTGCAGACAATTCTTTTATAGTCTTATGCATTTCATCATATTTATTATCTGCATCTTTTGTAACAGAAGAAGAGGGCATCATCTCCTTTTTACCCTTTCGATCTGTCTTTTGATACTCATCCTCTTCTCTGAGCTTATTTGATGCCAAAATGTTAGACTCAACTTCTAAAGCTACATCCTGCATGTTCATCAATGACACTGCTTTCTCTCTCTTAACCACAAGGAAAACTAATGATCAAAGGCATTGGCATAAGTTAACTTGGCTGCAGTTTCAGTAGGTTTAATTTCTATGGGAATTTTGTTATACATTTTATTAAACCTTTTGGAAAAGTCTGCAACAGCTTCATCAGGCTTTCTTTTTAAAGCTCTAAATTCTGTATAATAGTAGAGATAATCTTTTGTGTCTCCCCACTACCTGATAAAAACATGGTGTAATTCCTCCATAGTATCTATAGAATTTGTTGTTAGTTCCCTAAACCACTTTCTCCCCTCTCCATCCAAACTCTATACGAACATTCTCATCCACACATCCCTAGCTTCAATGTTGTAATTATCAGCATAACTACAAAACTTGTCCTAGTGTTCTTCTACAGTCCTACCACCTTGGCCATCAAATATGGGCAAGTATTTTTGGTAATCCCCACCAAGAAAAGAATTTAAGGGTCTGGGCATAACTAATGGGGTATATCTTGCTGTTACCATGTGGTCAAACATATCAGGAGGTTAACCAGCCATATTTGGTGAATGAGATGTTTGAATAACAATTGGCTGATGCTGTAGAGATGAAGGTTGCACTATATGTGAAAAATGGGCTACCTGTGAAGGATATGGGGGTTCAGTTTGTGGGGGAGAAGGTACTTCTATCTTCAACTAGCCAATGAAGATTCTGCTCGTGAGAGGAATCTCAGGAACTGTCAAAGACTTCAGGGTAAAGACTTCTTCGGGGACATGTTTATGTTTTACAGATAGGGGGTTTGAATAAACATTGAATTCACCAACCTATGTTGGATTTAGATCATCCACCTCTGGGATGTTCAGAGATATATCTGGCTTATTTTCTTCTTGAATATCCACAGGATTTGAAGAGGAAGGTCCTAATTCTACATCATTAGTGGAAAACTGAAGGTTACTGGATGATGGAAAATTTAACTTCCTTCTAGCCTCCCTGATAATCTTTTTTGGATAAAAAACTCCTTCATGTAAAGGAGATGTAGGATTCCCTCTTGTACCAATCGGCTTTGAAGCCACTGTAACTTTTTGACTGTCAGATGAATGTAGTCTGTAAACAAATGTACTGATTTTGTCACTTCTCAAAACCAGCTATAAAAATGTCAACACCCAGGGAAGATATACTTTCGTTTCTCCGTCCTTGGCAACAGCGCCAAAAGATGTTATCCCTAAAGTTGATCCTAGACTACAAGGGATCAAGCTTAAGGAGATCTTGGTTGTAGGAATAAGGCATCTACACAATGATTATTTCAGTTTTGTTTGGTGGAAGCAGAAAACAGAGCTATGTAAAATATTTAAAAGGAAATAAAAGACAGGTACAGTATAACATCTCAATATATGAATAGAAGCAGAAGAAAGACTGTGATTTTAAGGCTATGAATATAAAATCTCAAATATATTTCATGATGGGGGCATAGTTATATATTGTTTGGAAGAATCATAACTTGGAATTTAGACCACATATGGACAGAATACCAAAAGCATACACTTCATAAATTGAAAAAGAAATGGCTCAAAGATCATATTTTTAATTCATAACAATCATCTTCTGCAAAAATTAACATAAGAAATACATACAGATTTGCATGAAACAACTACTTAACATATAACTTCTATCATGTTCCTCCAGTTCCAACCCTTATTACCTCTGTCTATGTCTTATTTATACAAAATTTGTTCAAAATAGAAAACAGTTACTAGATCCTATTACATTGGATCTTATCGCTCCAAAAATAAAATAGAGTTTTAGAATAAAGTCTAAGTCTATCGAATTGTTACAACAAGCAAACCTAATCACAACAACTTGCCACCTAAGACATCTTATCTCTTAATTGTAGAAGACAGACTAAAGACATCTTGATGACTCAGCTAAATCAGCCATTTCATTTAAAACTTGTGATCTTCGTTGTAACCTGGAAAATTCTGCATCTTCATTGTGCTCTCACCCCTTCAATTGGTCTGGTTGGGCCTTCATCTGCTTGCATTCCTCGTTCATAACTTTCTTTTTCTGCAAAGCGTCCTTGGCAATCACTGCTAGCTTCTCATAATCAATATCCCTCTGCTCCAGGTCCTCTCGCAGTCTTTTGTTCGATATCATCAAACTTTCATTAATACTGTGCAAGTAACGACACTACTCTTTATAGGATTGTAAGGCTCTCCTTACCAAATCCAATTCCGGGACTCTTTCAATTTCCTCTGCATCCATTACAATATTATCTCCTGTATGCCAGAGCTTGAAGCTTGATTTTTTATATGCCTTTGTTTATTTTCCACAAATATTTCAGGTATTTTCCCTACATGTATCTGTATATCAATGGAACCCTCACCTTCAGTTACAAGAGTATCCTTCTCCTATATAATCATCTCATCATCAAACTCGTTCACCGGTACAATTTGATGTTCTCCTACAGGTTGTTTTAACAATCTAATCTCTGCGACCACTTTAGCTTTGGCTCTGTTCCTCGGCCCCAAATCCATATTTTCTGCACTTACGATGTTTATTGGTTTATCTTCATCAATGTTTAGCAGGGTTTGAACAGTATCTTTCCTTTTTTCAGAATTTTCAAACTGTGCTTGCCCATCTGACGATCTGCTTTCTTGACTTTTCTTCTTAGTGGATTTCTTCTTCTCTTTAGTCTCAAACCCTTGTTCACGAATAAATTGGTCCCAATCTTTGCCTATTTGCTTCAAATGGTGTAAAATCAACAATTTGATAATCCCTTAATGAAAGATAGAACGGTCGGTGTGCTTTGGTCGTTTTTGAATTGATAAAACCATTTTTTGCAGACTCCTCCACAAGTAATATGGAAGATTTAACTTCTTTCTTCCCTGTAGATGCATTAATAACCTAACATGGCATCTCAAAACCTTATCAAACCGACCATCACAGGTAATGTAATTTTGGATTACCTCGAGTGGAATTTGCCAATTAGGTTTTATTTTGCTTATGTGCACGCCACTGCTCCAGTTTAAACTTTCAAACCCTGGTAACATGAATTAGCCATAATCTCCTTCAAAGTCTTGTTGTTTGAACCATTGTTCGCCTTCAGCAATGACACTTGTGACTTCTGCAACAACCTGGTCATTTACCACAATTTTGAAATCTTTGAAATCAACCACTCCTTCTTTGTAATTTTTTATAAATGCCTTCGTCGCCTAAAGGTTATAACCCTATAACCTTTCACAAAATATAAACCATCCAACATTTTTCATTAACCTTGTTGTCAGAGGAAATTGGGAAATCCATTCAATGTTATTGGGCTCAATTCTGCATATGAGTCCTCCAGGATTTTTATTCAGTCTCTGCTTGGAAATTTCATCCATTGGATCCTGTTACAATACTTAAACTCTCAATATTGATAACCTCTTTTCAGTTTCGAAACCCTTCTCTGCACCTGCGTGGAAATTTAGCTGGATTAACCATGAAGCGGTGTTCAATAGACCCTGATTTGCATGATACATTCCCGATATTTCATTCTCTGTCCATAGCATTAACCAATTTCGATGCTGGACAGACCTACTCATGACCCTGACTGGTGTACTGGCCTGATTGCCAAATGTTGAGTGGAGAAGGTAGTCATGCTATCGACCATATGTTAAATTCATGCATATATGACTTATAGGTCCCCCAAACATTTCGAATCATGATTGCAACGAATTAAAATTACAAGCATTTACAACGCTATTAAATCATAATTTGAAATTCGAAACTGAGAGCATTTTTCAGAAACTGACAGCATTCTCAAATTTGAAATTACAGCAGAAGCTGTCATTTCGCCATTTTAAATCAAAATTATGATATTTAGAGCTTCACAAGCATTTGTAATGTTTGTTAATGCAAGAAAATGAAATTTATTTTGAGATAAAAAGTATGAACTAGAGCCAAATCCTAATTTAATTATGAAAAGATAACTAATGGCAAAAAATGTTTAAGGAATGGGAAAAGCATAGGCTAGACTAATAGAAAAGATATACAGAGGATAAGTAAAGGCTAAGTAAATCTTAGGAACAATCCTAGAGATAACAATGGTGTTGTGAGAGAAAGAAAAAGTAGGTCTGTCTTTTGTGTTTTATTTAGAGCATGTACGAGTCAAACAATTCATGTTTCTTTTGTGCTAAATACAAAAGGTAAACAGACAAAGCTGCACTTCATTTGGGCTTAATTGGCTATCCTTTTGAAGAGTAAATAGTTTTTACAGTTGGAACAAAGGCACTGCCTTTGTATTTATTTAGAGCGAGGATAAAATTCAAGGAGAGGGCAATGGATTGTGCGAAATTTAGAGGATGGATAAGATGATAAGGGTGTTCTTTTTAGTGCCAAATTTAACATTTCTTTTGTCTATATCTAACAATAACTTGAGTGCCAAGTTTAATGCTCTACTTGTGCCAATTTGTACCAAATGTCCATTTTAAAGGAAGCTTCATGAAGGAAAGAAAAGGCATTTATTCAATCAGTCATCCTCCTTCAACAAATCTTATGTCTTTTTTCTTCAACTTATGTCTGATTCCATAAGCTACTATGTCTCTTTTAAAAGTCAAGATGGTTCTTAAGCTATGATACTTGTCATATCCCCTTACCTAATTTGGACAAGTCTTGATTTGAATGTTTCAAAACTTTGTACTCATGTCAACCCTGATTACTGGAAATCAGCATGTTTGTTCTATCAAAGTCTCTAACCATTCAAACTTCCTTCATGCGATGCCTCTCTTACCTTGAAGATTAAGATTTATTTTTTGTAAGTAAGAAAGTTTCAATTTATAATTGCTTTGTTGATTTTCTTCCCCTTTCCACCCTTTTTCATGCCCAATGGATAAGGCACCTATCATACCAATTCATACTGGGGTGTTACACTACCTTTAACACACAATAAATCAAATTGGGATAGGTCATAATGGTAAAGGCTTGATCAATGGAAGTGAAGAGGTTACATGGGGGCTATTCCATGCCATTTATGTTGACATGATAGCAATTTTTAATATAAATCTTACAATTAGTAATTACTTCTTAATGTGCAAAATTTATGTCTTATACTGTGAACATGTTGAATTTTTTATTTTTTATCTTTTATAATTCTTTAAAGGGTGTTAGCTCAATGGAAGAACAATTGTGTTTCAAAAGCAGGATGGTGGTGGTTCGATTCCACCATGCCCTATAATAAACACATTTTAAATAAATTGCTTATTTTTTTAATAAATATTTTCATATTGTCTCTACAGAGACACAAGTTGGGACTAAAGATGTATTGTCTCTATATAGATAATATGTCTTTAATTTCACATATAGTCTCTAGAGAGACAAAAATGTTGTCTCTTAAGAGACATTAAGTGACTTGTGTTTTATATTGTTTTTATAGAGACAATAATTTGAGACACTAGCTTAAAGACAATATTTAGTTTTTTTTTGTTTCAAGTTAAGACAATTTACTCTAAAATTGTCTCAAATATTGTCTTAAAATCCTCCTCTATATAGTAGTATATATGTAAAAATAATGTAAAAAGAAAATAAAAAATAAAAATAATATTGACTATCTTTCATATATTATAAAATATATCTAAGTAATATTAAGTATGTAACTATCTATTTTAATATGTATATCAACTAATTATCTAAAAAATAATCTAGAATGTATTGACGATTTTCCATATATTATAAGATATATGTAAGCAATGATAATATTGAAGTGAGAGAGCATGTTATCTATGTAAGATTGACACTACAAAATATAAGAACATACTTATTTATATGTTATAAACATGCATGCTGGTAATGTTAATATAGAAGTGAGGGAGGTTTGCATTCAACTTTTAGTTGATTGAGGATGTTATCACAACAATTTATAGTTTATGGATAGATTTGTATATCTCATAATTAGTGTTACTTTTTTATGTTATAAATTTGTATGTTGGTAATGTTAATATTGAAGTAAGAGAGATTTACATTTAATTATTAATTGATATGATAGGGAAGATGTTATCAAAATAACTTATAGATCTGCATGTCTTATTAATGTTATGTGTGAGATATTATTCTCAATACATGCCCACCAATAATAAGAACACAATTATTTGAGTTGTGGTTGAATAATAAATACTTTATTTTTCTAACAATTTTGAATTTCTTAATATTAAGACAATCAGTTGTTCCAAATGATAATTAATATTAATAACTATGTAATGTAACCATTTTGAATTTCGTAAGATAGTTTTTATCACTTAAAAAACTTTTCATCACTAAAAAACTTTGGCAATATTAAGACAACTTTCTATCACTAAAAAACTTTGGCAATATTAAGACACTTCACATGTTTAGATTAAAATTTGGTAATATTAATCTTAATAAAAGTTCACATCATTAATGGTAGATTATTGGGCATTCTTATAAGGAAAGCATGTGAATGATTGTACCGAGTGTAAACGAGGTGCTTACAATCCAGTATGGGGGAGATCTTCTAACGTGTGTGATGTAGCGTTACATCTAATAAAATGTAAAAATGTAGTGTTACATCTAATAAAACGTAAAAAGCGATTGCGCGTAAAAAGAAGTAAAGTAAAGTAAAAAGAAGTAAGTAAAGTAAAGTAAAGAAAAAAGAAGTAAAGTAAAGTAAAGTAAGTATGGGGGAGATGTTGTAAGGTTTGTGATGTAATGTTTGTTACTAACAAAATAATTAAAAAAATTAACATCAAATTTCTTGAATTTAAATTTAAAAAAAGAAATACACCGCAAGAAATTGGATCCCTCTCTGTGCTTAATAGATATGGCTTTAAGATGGATCTATGCTGGTGTACTATACAAAGCATGTGAATGATGTACTATACAATACATATATGATAAGGCCATCCACATGTTATAATTATATGTCAAGTGTATTCAACTTTTTTAAGTAGGTGTGTGGGTGAATATGGGGTACACAAGTAACAAATTTGAATAGCATGTGAAAATGATATTATAGAGTCCACATGTTATAAGGTCTTAAGTATATATTATTTATTTTTTAAATTTTTTTTAAACGTATGTGGGAATTATGTAAAAAAATTTTAATATGTTAAGAAAAATATATAAACTTTGGATTTATTATGGGTAAATAGGGATCAAATCTCTAGAGGTACAAACCCTTTTTAGAGTGCAAAATTTTGAGGAAAAAATTGCACCTCTAAGGATTTGATAGTAGCCTAACCCATGATAGATAGGTAAAGATTTCAACATTACACTCGGTTTTGATAATTTGGTAATTATTTTTGGTAAAATCCAAATTTCCACATGTTTAAATTGTAATTTTTGAATCCATAAATTGATTCAGCACCCTCAAATACCCCCATAGCACTCAAATTATGCAATTTCCATAACTAATATATGTGATTATAAGAATTTTTAAAGATTTCCAATCTAAATACAAAAAAAATTAAACGAAAAATATGCTCAAAAAATATTGAAAACTTAAAATATTTAGACTACACCATTTTTTAGTTAACATTTTATTATTTTATTAAAATACTACGTATAAACCCTATTTAATTATGGTAAGAACCCAGCATTATTTAATATTAATAAATTTAATTATTTAAAATAGATTTAACTACAATAATATTAATTATACCAATTATTTCAATAACATATAACTAATTATATATCTATAATAGTTTTTAATGCCAATTTTCTTTTTTTTTTAATTTAATTTTGTATTTTTTATATTTTCTCACACATGTATGACAATGTTCATCTAATCCAGAACATTAAATTTAGATATTAAATTTTTTCAATAAAATTAGTTCATGCAGTGCTTATAGTGCTTATAGTATGATTCAGGTCGTCAATACGAATATCTTAAAATGCGGACAAATTTAGCGTTATTTAATTTACGAATATCTTAAAATGCGGACAAATTCAGCGTTATTTAATTTATATTGGGCGCCATCTTTCAATGAAAAATGGCTTAATTTATTTATATATAAAAAATAATTTTAAAGACAGCTGGTTTTTCCATAAAAAATTAATTATTTCCAACAACTTTAAACATTGAATTGTTCCTTCCTCTAAATTAAATAATTTTCTGTACTGATATGTGCCAAGAACAGTAACAAGAAATTTTCCAAATAAGTTAAAATGGTGCATCTGTTCGATCCAAGGACGGCATTAGAATTTCCCCACTGCGGTTTCACTTATATTCGACAAGAAACCAACAGAGACTATCAATCTGACTAATTTTCCGTCCGCAGGATAAAGATCTTTAATGGTCGAAGAACGAGATATCTTGTGTTGGACTAATCTTTTAGCACTGTCGGCATTTATCGAACCTGAAACCTTCGTAAGGCTTTTGTATTACCAGCTTTTAAATATATTGTTTGTTTCTGCTATACGATTTCGCTTGTACCATACTTTCTAATTTAACATTCTCACCGCTATAAATATCAGATAATAGCCCAAAAAGAGTTATGCCAATTTAACATTCTCACCTCTATAATTATCAGATAATAGCCCAAGCCAGATTTTTAATTTTTATGATTTCTAATTAAAAAAACCGTTTGAAGATATTAAAGATATTCGCAGCCCTGAATTAGCTGAACAAATTTTGTGAAGCCTCGCTCATGGCCGCAGCACTGTTTTATGTCGAATTATGTCGAAGATTTTATGTGGAATTAATAATACTGTATAAATTAGCTTTATAATGTTAATTTTACCATACGGTCATCATCTGGGCCAAGAACAGTAAAAGAATGAGAATAGTAGCAGAATGTGTACGCGATCCAACCAAATGCTAAACGATTGGCGACATAAATAGGCCGTGGAAAGTGGAGCCTGTCCAAGAATCAAGATGGCGCCAAAAATAATCAAATTGGCCAGAAATACGGCCTGACCGAGGTAGAAAACGCCAGTTCCATCATTATCAGAAACCTGCCAAATATTTTCATGAAGCACAGCTCCATAAAGCTCCATCATTATCAGAAACCTGCCGACTGTTATCATGAACAACCGCACCGCCCAGCATTTAGCTATTCAATCGGTAAGCTCTTTACGCGATCTTGTCTATGATTCTCTTATGATCAGGAATCAGGATGAAGTCATGAACAGTGTTTATATATATCTGTAAAATACTTTTATGTGCAAATATACTGAAGGCAAGGTCAATGTGTGGACAAGTTAATCACAAAACGATGATGAGATTGAGATTCTGCTCCTGATTCTGTGGCGAGCGGTATCAAGCCATCGATAATATGCAGTAAAGATTGTTTTGCTGTTGCTTTCTTGTTTAAGCAGAAACTTATTTCCGAAGATCGTAAGTTAATTATGAGATTCGCCTCTTATTCTAATCTGATCATGTTTGAGAATTGAATAAGATCTAAATTTTGTACACATTTAATGAAACTTGGATCAATATCTGATGAAGACCGGGAAGATAAGGACGATGAGGAAAGCCAGGCGTTCATTACACCGCACCTACCGTGGATGCAAGGTCGAAAGGTACGAATATTGGTCTTATGGTAAATATGTTCCAAAGCTTTACTTCAAATCTTGAACCTCTACCAGATTTAACTCAGATATTTAATCTATCTTGTCTAGACGCTAAAAATAGGAAAGCAAAGAGTTTTCTTCATTTCTTTAATTACCCCAGCCTAGACGCTAAAAATAGGAAAATAAATAGTTTTCATCAAATATTTAAAGAAATGTGGAGTAAAAAGTTTTCTTTAAATATCTGCGAGCTACAGCTCTCTGCCGGTCCCAGACAACCAAAAACAGACAACAATGTCCTGCTAGAGGACGGCGATCGATCTTGTCTTAGCTATTCAACGTAGCAAGCAAGATCGGCCGCAGAAAGCAATGGTACTGATTTCCAGCTTCCTGAACCAGTATAATACGGAAGTATAATACCTCTCCGCCTCACGATCTCAGGCGTATAGAGAGTACAGTACACCAGAAAAAAAGACCTGCACGTTTCGTTCCGCTTGAGAGACTTAGTCAAAGAAGGCGGGCAAGATAGTTGTGCGTTCCAAACCTCCAGATCTTCATTGATTTGCATATCCATTTTCTACGGCCACCATGGGCAAAGTGCACCTTCTCTCCCGTAATGCACGGAATACTTGTATGAAAATTACAATTAAAATCTGCAATTTCAACCCTTTGAAGTTCAAATTTGAAAATTTACGCTGGATTTAAAATTTTAAGAAAAAATCAAACAAGAAAATTTGAATTTAGTTTATTGTGATATCTACTAAACCTGAAATTTGAAAAATTATACTAGATTTAGGGCATTAATATTACAAAACAGAATCAATGCACGGAATCCTTGTATGAAAATTACAATTAAAATCTGCAATTTCAACCCTTTGAAGTTCAGATTTGAAAATTTACGCTGGATTTAAAATTTTAAGAAAAAACCAAACAAGAAAATTTGAATTTAGTTTATTGTGATATCTTCTAAACCTGAAATTTGAAAAATTATACTAGATTTAGGGCTTTATTATTACAAAACAGAATCACGCGAGCAGCTTATTCTCTACTGCGAGAGCGACAATTCACTTAGAGGCCTTTTACACCAATACCGTATATGTGTAGATGTATGAACAGCTAATAATATGCGTTTTGCAGTGACATACGTCAAAAGCTGTACAGGCACAGGCACTTCAGTCCATTTATTGAAGGGAGTTTTAATTCGAGTCCTTGCCCCGGGGTGTGTGTGGATGTCGGAAATTCCCGAACCGTCGTTCGGCCCCATTCATTATTACGGCCGCCGCTCGAGGGACTCGGAAGAAGGAGAACTCGGGATTGGACTCGGGAAGGAGGGACCGCGGACCCCGCCCTGAGCCGTCGGGTCCCGTCGGCTCCTACGTCCCTTTCATGTGACCCTTACCCTTTAAAGTCCCGTGGGCCGTAGTTCTACGATGTCCAGCTTACAGTACTCCTAACACCTCCCATGTCGTGTAGCTTACCCATACCTCCATGGCATGCATGATGGACGAAATAAACACCATGCATCGATGCACAGTGCATTCATGATAGATCGATGCATCCTCTTTCTTCATGCAATCATGGCGCGGCGGTTGACTCGTGCAGTTAATGGCGCACAGCCGCCTTCGGTCGTCTGCCTGACGTTTGCCCGTTAAAACGTCTTCTCTCGTTAAAAGGTTAAAATCATGATGCCCTCCCCCGCTCTGTACTTTTCCCTCATAACTCTCGTTAAATCATGACTAAAGTACTGGACAAACGCATCATGAGATATTCTCGAGTCCGCCGACTTCTCCTTTATTAGGGTCAAAGATATCTTAGGGTTTTGTCAAATCGTATTCGTCTTAGCTGTGACACAGTGGTAAATAGTTGAATATTTGCCCCACCGACGCAGGTTCGATTTCCAGCGAAGAATCATGATATCGACACGTCCTTGTTATCGGTCAAAATAATTAAAAAAGCAAAAAGACCTTGATCTTTGTGACCCACGCAAAGAACAACTAGCTCAGCGGAATCCAAACCTGGTTGCGAAATCACACGACCCTTTCCGCACGTCGCCTACAAAATCGAAAATGATAAAATATTTTCTGTGTATTAAAATAAGGGGCTTGCCTTGACTTTAAATTGTTATGGAAATAAGGTAACCCAGAACCTAAAATCTTTGAAAAGCACAGAAATGGCGGGCCAACGCAGGCGTAAAGGCGATATAACCTTCAGTCGGAATATCAATAATTGGCGTATCATCACATTACCCATCTGTACACGCTCGCACCGCTACCCACCGACTCCCGACCTACCGGTTAGCCTTTCCATCCGCCAGAATGTCGGGGATTGCAATTTGCCTCGTTCATGGACAGACCTTTTTGCAGGCCTTTTGCTTAACTTTTGGCGGACTGTAGACGGTACTGTAGACACAGGAAAAGCTTCCTGTTTCCTCCTAAATTATGCGATTTTATTCACAGCGCGATAATTTAGACGCACATTAATTTGGAAATCCAGATCAAATCAGCGGAGCCCATTATTTAAATAGATCCCTTCTTTTCAGGAAAACTAAATCGTTTTATAGGCTGTCATCGTTGAAAAAATCAGAGCATACTAAGAACTTCCCAAGCTAATGATAACTCTCTTTTATTAATTTTTTTCGGCACAGACGTGCACAGCCAAAACTGTAACCTTGATTTTGTGCATATACATTGCGTTCTCAATAATGTAATCCAAAAAGGAAAACCTCTCAGTGTCGTAGTTGTATTCTCTTCATTAAAATATGGAAAAACGGAGATTGGAAATTATGATTGCGTACCCTTCTCATTAAAAAGGGCACTGGTTGATATCTTTGGAGATGTGAAGTCATCAAAGCAAACCTTTATGGAGAACGACGAAATACTGTGATGGAATTTTCTGTTTAGTTTATTTGCCATTTCGAGAATACCGTATTCCTTCAGCCTTTATGTGAATTCGAAACAATCATAGAAACCATAAATATTCCCTATAGAGGGTAAAATGGCCCAATGAAACGGTGTCCAAATAGTGCTCTTTGAGGCAACTTGTCTTTTTGTAACATACTGGACCCATAATTTATATTATGTGAAGAGTTCGTTTTCATATTCTTAAATGGTATCTGTTCGAATGTGTATGTCATAGACACCCTCTTACCTATGTTGAATAAGAAGTAAATGGTTTCATCATGTGACCAATATCTCTCGTAATGGTTTGATGTTTGATGACATATGCCAATTCAATGTCACTTGCACTGAATTTTTTAAAAATATTTTTCAATTAAAGTATATTGGGAAATGCACAAGAGATACAAAATTGGGCTTTGAAGCGTGTAGGTCCTATGTAAACTTAATCTCCCACTTGATCTCTCGTAAATGTTGTAACTTACAGAGTTGTGTGCTTTGAGTCTATAAAACTGGATTGTGAATTTTTATATGTGATATTCTATGTGCCTTGATTTGCATATATGATTTTTTTTTATGTGCCTTGATTTGCGTATATGATTTTTTTATGTGTTTTGAGTTGCAATGAAAATGTAATGTAACTAAAAAAATAGACTGTATTTATCTTTATATATATTTTTTAGATTTCCAGTTGTTATAAAATAATATATGAATTTGTTATAATATATATATATATATATATATATATATATATATATGCAAATTGAGGGATGATAAGAGATTTAATATTGCTTTGCTTTCAAGTTGAAATGAGTATTCTTTCTCCACTTGAAAACAAAGTCTTGAAAATATTGATAAATATGGATTTATTAAATATAATAATATGAATATAAATAATCAAATGTGGAGGAACAAAGTAAAAATTGTGAAAGAAAGCTGCAAAACCAAAAACCTTATTGTAATTCAAGTACAAGAGCATGTTTTCTATTTAGGATGATGGAAGAGGCCTATCATTAATAGCTAGGAAGATAAGGATGACTACATCATCTTACAACTAACAATAGTTGGTTGTATTGGAAAATAGAGAACTTTAAGCGAAACATAGGGAGCAAACAAAAAAATAAAAGGTTTTGGTTGTTGGTTGTGGAGCCTAATCTTCCTTATTTAGAGGTCGTGTTTCAGCCGTGTTTGGATCCCAGCCCACGACAGGGGGTTTGGTCGGGGGATTTCCCCCGAAAATAGTCTCCATGGGGGGCGACGACTAGTTTGGGAGCCCCCCTTGGCAAGGATTCGGGGGCAGCGTCCCCGTAGCGAAAATTTTGGAAAAAATGCCTTGTAAAATGTTGTAATTTCATAGTCATGGCTTGGTCAATAATAAGTGATTTATGGGCCCAATACCATGGTATAGGGTGTTCCATAGTATTTTCTCATGGTAATCGCTCTTTAAAAGGAAGACATTCTAATATGGATGTGTATTGTAGCATTGTAAAGATCTCTGATTGTGTGAGAGAGACTGTGAGAGAGTGAAGAGGAAGTTGCAACTAATGTGATGCAGGTTGTATCCCTTCATTTGTTGGATGATATAATAATAAGAACTCTGTGTGGATGTAGCCCATCTTTGGTGAACCATGTTATATTGGTATCTCTCTTGTAATGTGGTTTATGTGATTTATATTTGCATCTTGTTTATTATTATTGCTCTGCGATTCTGTTTTTCTAACAATTGGTATCAGAGCCAAAGGTCTATTTAGCAGATAAACTCACAGGAAAGAAGGGTTCCAGGTTTGAGTGGGAGCAATGGCGGAAGAAGGAAAGTTTAAGGTTGAGAAATTTAATGACTAAAACTATCAGTTATAGAAGATGCAAATGGGGGACTATCTATATCAGAAGGATCTATTCCTACCATTGGGAGGAAAAGAAAATCAACTAATGACTATGAAGGATGAAGAATGGGAGGTTCTTGACATAAAGACACTGTGAACAATACGATTGTGCCTAGCTTCATCTGTGGTTTTCAATATTTCAAAAGAAAAGACAATGGAGGATCTGATGAGTGCATTGGTAAAGTTGTATGAAAAACCCTCTGCCTCCATCAAGGTATTTCTAATTAAGCGTTTATTTAATATGAAGATGTCAAAAGGTGGATTTGTTGCTGATCATTTAAATGAATTTAATACGATTACAAATAAGCTAAGTTTTGTAAAAGTGAACTTTGATGATGAGGTTAGGGCTCTCCTAATCTTGCGTTCATTTCTAGAAAGTTGGAACGGCTTGGTCATGGCTGTAAGTAACTCTGTCTCTGGTTCAAACACTTTGAAATTTGATGATGTTGTTGGTGTTATTCTTAGTGAGGAAATGCGAAGAAAAAGTAAAGGTGAGACATGAGGTAATGCATTGACCATGGGGAGTAGGGGAAGACAAAGGGAGAGAGGAAAGAGCCTAGGTAATCGCACCTAGTCCAGGAAGGGAAGATCAATTCCATACTGGGAAAGGAAAAGTGTTGGAACTATAGAAAGAAATGACATTTGAAGAAAGACTACAGATATCTAAAGAAGAACGTAGATGGACAGCGGGAGACCACTCAGAAAGTAAATGTAGCAAGTGATGTGTTACAAGATGATTTGATTCTTGCATTAGATAATACTAGTGATTAATGGGTAGTAGATTCATGGGATTCATGTCATGCTACACCCCATAAGAAATTCTTTCGTGATTATGTTATAGGGGATTTTGGATATGTTTTATTGGGTGATGATGAACCATGTAAAATTGTGGGAATGGGTAAGGTACAATGAAAAAAATATTAAGGAAGTTAGCTAATTCATTTGTGATGAAGGATTTGGGTGCTGTAAAGAGAATCCTTGGTATGAGAATAAAAAGAGACAGGAAAAATCACAAATTGACATTGTCTCAGGGTGAGTACATACAAAAGGTGTTGGAGAGGTTTAGAATGTAGAATGCAAAACCAGTTAGTACACCTTTGGCTAGCCATTTCAAACTAAGTAAGGAGATGTGTCCCAAGACACATGAAGAGATAGACTACATGTCCAGGGTTCCCTATTAATCAGTAGTTGGAAGCTTGATGTCTTCCATGGTGCGCACACGACCAAATATTGCACACATAGTGGTAGTTGTGAGAAGATATATGAACAATCCAGGTAAAGTACATTGGAAGGAAGTACAGTGGATTCTCAGGTATTTGAGAGATACTACCACTCATGCATTACATTTTGGAGGTTCAGACACCGTTTACAAGGATATGTTGATGCATATATGGAAGGTGATAAAGATATTAGGAGGAGCACCACAGGGTATGTCTTTACTGTAGGTGGAACAATAGTAAGTTGGATTTCGAAACTACAGAAGGTTGTTGCACTTTCAACAACGGAAGTAGAGTATGTTGCTGCTACAGAGGCTAGTAAAAAGATGATTTGGTTATAGAGGTTCATGGAAGAATTGGGTAATAAGCAAGAGAATATAAGGTTGTAGAGCAATGGTTAGAGTGCCATTCATCTTGCAAAGAAATCATCCTTCCATTCTAAGACTAAAAATATAGAGCTCAACTAGCATTTCATACAGTCTGTTCTGGAAGTTGAATTGTTAAATCTGGAAAAGATACACACTAGCCAAAATCCTGTAGACATGTTAACAAAGGTGGTAACCAGAGAGAAACTGATTTCATGCTCGATTTCAGTTGGCCTTCAAGCATGAAGGTGAAGATGAGAAATTTTCCAGATCCGAGGTTCAGAGCATAATCCAGCAAGTGCAGGAACGGTGGAGTTGTTGTGATCAGTATCCAAGTGGGAGATTGTTGGTTGTGGATCCTGGATTCCTTATTTAGAGGTCGTGTTTCACCCGTCTCCGGATCCCATCCCATGACAAGGGGGTTGATGGGGGATTTACCCCCCAAAATAGTCTCCATGGGGTGTCTAGGGGGGGCAGCGACTAATTTGGGATCCCCCCCCCTAGCGGGGGTTTGGGGGAAGCGCTCCTATAGAAAAAATTTCAGAAAAATGCCTTCTAAAATGTTGTAATTTCATAGTCAACACTTGGCCAATAATGGGTGATTTATGTGTTAGAAAAATAGGATCGCAGAGCAATAACAATAAACAGAAATGCAAATATAATCACACAAACACATTACAAGAGAGACACCAATATATCGTGGTTCACCCAAGATGGGCTACGTCCACACTGAAATTGCCAGTCCTTATTATTATACCGTCCAACAAAGTGAAGGGATACAACCTGCAGCACAGCCGCTGCACTTCCTCTTCACACTCTCTCGCAGTCTCTCTTCACGATCTCAGAGATCTTTATAATGCATAAAACCTAAATACATCAACCCTATCCGTATTACAATGTCTTTCTTTTATAAGGGAAAAACAATGGGAAAATACCATGGGTTATGATCGTGCCGGGATCATAACCAAACCTGGGGTTCAAACGCGGCTTAATCATCATCTATGAGACTAGAAGATCAGGCTCCATAACCAAGAATCTCCCACTTGGAGACTGATCACAACAACTCCACTGTTGTTGCACTTACTGGACTTGGACTTGGAAAATTTCTCGTCTTTACCTTCATGCTAGAAGGCCAACTGAAACCGAGCAGGAACTCAGTTTCTCTCTAGTCACTACCTTTGTGAACATATCTGCAGTATTCTGGCTAGTATGTATCTTTTCCAGCTTCAACGGTTCATCTTCCAGAATAGAGCGTATGAAATGGTACTTGAGCTATATATGTTTAGTCCTGGAATGGAATGTTGAGTTCTTTGCAAGATGAATGGAACTCTGGATGTCACTATACAACCTGCTATCCTTCTGCTTCTTACCCAATTCCTCCATAAACCTCTGCAACCAAATCATCTCTTTACTAGCCTTTGTAACAGCAACATACTCTGCTTCCGTTGTTGAAAGTGCAACAACCTTTTGCAGTTTCGAAATCCAACTTACTGTTGTTCCACCTACAGTAAACAGACACCCTGTGGTGCTCCTCCTACTATCCTTGTCACCTGCCATATCTACATGAACATATCCCTATAGAACAGTGTCTGAACCTCCAAAACATAATGCATGAGTGCTAGTACGTCTCATATACCTGAGAATCCATTGTACTGCCTTCCAATGTTCTTTACCTGGATTGTTCATATATCTGCTCACAACTCCCACTGCATGTGCAATATCTGATCTTATGCACACCATGGCATACATCAAGCTGCCAACTGCTAATTGATATGGAATATTGGACATGTAGTCTGTCTCTTCCTGTGTCTTGGGACATTTTTCCTTACTTAGTTTGAAATGGTTTGCCAAAGGTGTACTAACTGGTTTTGCATTTTTCATTTTGAACCTCTCCAACACCTTTTGTATGTACTCACCTTGAGACAATGTCAATTTGCGATTTTTCCTATCTCTCATTATTCTCATACCAAGGATTTGTTTTGCAGCACCCAAATCCTTCATTGCAAATGAATTAGCTAGCTTCCTTTTGAGTACATTTATATCCTGCATGTCAGACCCTACAACAAGCATGTCATCCACATACAATAACAAGATAATATATATTTCATTGTCTAGCTTCTTGAAATAAACACAGTGGTCAGAATGACATCTACTATAACCTTGTTCTGTCATAAACCTGTCAAATTTTAAATACCACTTCCTTGGAGCTTGCTTCAAGCCATACAAGCTCTTCTTCAACCTGCATACCAAATCCTCCTTCCCTTTAACCTCATGCCCTTGTGGCTGCTACATATATATCTCTTCCTCCAAAACCCCATGGAGAAAGGCTGTTTTTACATCTAACTGTTCAAGATGCAAATATTCTACCGCCACTAGATTTAAAATAGTCCTAATTGAAGTCATATTAACAACAAGAGAAAATATTTCATCAAATTCTATACCTTTCTTCTGTGCAAGCCCCTTTACAACAAGTCTGGCCTTGTACCGCTTCTTACCTCCTTCTTCTTCCTTCAACCTGTAAATTCATTTGTTCTGCAATGCTCTTTTACTAGTAGGAAACTGAACCAAATCCCAAATTTGGTTTCCTACCAATGAGTCCATCTCCTCATTCATGCCTTGCTCCCACTTTTTTCTAGTTTCCACTCGCATTACTTCTTCATAACACTCTGGTTCACCAGCATTAGTCATCAATAAATAATACATTGAAGGAGAGTATTGTTCAGGAAGTCTACTTAACCTGGTAGATCTTCTTGCAGTTGCAGGAGTTTCAGGTACTTGCTGATGCTCTTGATTTTTTGGCACCTTTGGAACTTCATTTTCTTTAATTTCATCAAGTACTATGTACTATGCGTTTTCATTTTCCTGTTTCTTTCCCTGCACTAATATTTATACATGAAATTTTCATTGAATATCACATCTCTACTCCTAATGATTTTGTTATTTTCATAATCCCATAAGCAATAACCAAAATCATCAACCCCATATCCAATAAAGGTACATTTCTTGGATTTAGCTTCAAGCTTTGTTCTATTATCTTTATCAATATGGACAAATGCTTCACAACCAAACGTTCTCATAAATGAGTAGTTTACCTTTTTACCTGTCCATGCCTCCTCTGGAATACCACCAGCCAAAGCACTTGAAGGTCCTTTATTTATTAAATAAACAACAATATTTACAGCATCTGCCCAAAACTGTAAGGGCAACCCTACATGCAGTCTCATAAACCTTGAACACTCCATGATCATTTTATTCATCATTTCTGACACACAATTTTCTTGTGGTGTTCCTGGGACTGTCTTCTCTCTATGAATCCCATGGTATGAACAAAAACTATCAAACTCCTTCCCGTGGTACTCACCTCCATTATCAGATCTGAGACACTTCAACATTTTTCCTGTCTCATTCTCAACCAAAGATTTCCACTTCTTAAAAGTAGCAAACACATCAGATTTATGTCTAATGCAATAAACCCAAGTTTTTCTAGTTGCATCATCAATAAATGTAACATAATAATGAGAGCCACCAAGAGATTGTACCTGAGCCGGTCCCCATATATCTGTATGCACAAGATCTAACTTTTCATTCTTCTTCTATTTCCCAACCCCGAGAAACATGACTCTCTTTTGTTTTCCATAAACACAGTTTTCATAGAATTACAAACTTACCTACTTCAAATCTGGTAGCAACTTTCTTGAGTGGAGAATCTACATCCCCTTCTCACTCATGTGGCCAAGCCTATGATGCCACAATGTTGTATCTGTTCCTGTGGAAGCTAAAGAGATAGAATGGTCAGTATTATGAGGACATAAATACAACGTACCTACCCTATCTCCTTTTTCTATCACCATTGATACTTTGGTGATCTTCCACCACGTTTCTCCAAACGTAGATAGACAGCCGCCATCTGCCAACTGCCCTGTTGAGATCAGATTTCTTTTCATAACAGGAATATGCATAACATCTTTCAACAACCAATCAGTTCCATTCTTAAATTTTATCCATACCTTACCCATTCCAACAATTTTACATGGCTCATCATCATCCAATAAAACATGTCCAAAATCACCTGGAACATAATCATGAAAATATTTCCTATGGGGTGTAGCATGACATGAAGCCCCTGAATCTACTACCCAATAATCACTAGTATTATCTAATGCAAGAATCAAAGCATCTTGTAACATATCACCTGCTACATTTGTTTCCTGGGTAGTTTCCTGCTGTCCATCTCCTTTCTTCTTTAGAGATATGCAGTCTTTCTTCAGATGTCCTTTATTGCCACAGTTCCAACACTCTATTTTTCCCATTTTGGACTTGGATCTGCCCGTTTTAAACTTGCCACGATTACCTTAGCTCTTTCCTCTCTCCTTTTGTCTTCCCCTGCTCTCCATGGTCAACGCATTACCTGATGTCTCACCTGTGCTTTTTCTTCGCATTTCCTCGCTAAGAATAACACCAATAACATCATTAAATTTCAAGGTGTTTGAACTAAAGACAGAGTTACTTACAGCCATGACCAAGCTATTCCAGCTTTCTGGCAATGAACACAAGATTAGAAGAGCCCTAACCTCATCATCAAAGTTCACACTTATAGAACTTAATTGATTTATAACCATATTAAATTCATTTAAATGATCAGTAACATATCCACCTTCAGACATCTTCATATTAAATAAACACTTCATTATAAATACCTTGTTGGAGGCTGATGGTTTTTCATACAACTTACTTAATGCACTCATCAACCCCTCCATTGTTGTTTCTTTTGATATATTGAAAGCCACTGACGAAGCCAGGGACATCCGTATTGTTCCTAGTGCCTTTCTGTCAAGAACCTCCCATTCTTCATCCTTCATAGCCGCTGGCTGCTTTGCTCTCGCTCCACATGGTAGGAATAGATCCTTCTGGTATAGATAGTCCTCCATTTGCACCTTCCATAACTGAAATTTTTGGCCATTAAACTTCTCGACCTTAAACTTTTCTTCTTTTTCCATTGCTCCCACTCGAACCAAAAACTCTAGCTTCCTGCGGGTTTAACTGCCAAATAGACCTTTGGCTCTGATACCAATTGTTAGAAAAATAGGATCGCAGAGCAATAACAATAAACAGAAATACAAATATAATCACACAAACACATTACAAGAGAGACACCAATATATCGTGGTTCACCCAAGATGGGCTACATCCAAACTGAAATTGCCAGTCCTTATTATTATACCGTCTAGCAAAGTGAAGGGATACAACCAGCAGCACAGCCATTGCACTTCCTCTTCACACTCTCTCACAGTCTCTCTTCACGATCTCAAAAATATTTACAATGCATAAAGCCTAAATACATCAACCCTAGCCGTATCAGAATGTCTTTCTTTTATAAGGGAAACACAATGGGAAAATACCACGGGTTCATAACCAAACCTGGGGTTCAAACATGGTTGAATCATCATCTATGAGACTGGAAGATCAGGATCCACAACCAACATTATGGGCCCATGGTATTGGGTGTTCCATAGTATTTTACCATGGTAATTTCTCTTTAAAAAGAAAGGCATTGTAATACGGTTGTGTATTGTAGCATTGTAAAGATCTCTGGTACTGTGAGAGAGTGAAGAGAAAGTTGCAGCGAATGTGCTACAGGTTGTATCCATTCATTTGTTAGATGATATAATAATAATGACTGGTAATTTATGTGTGGACGTGGTCCATATTGGGTGAACCATGTTATATTGGCGTCTCTCTTGTAATATGTTTTATGTGATTTATATTTGCATCTTGCTTATTGTTATTGCTCTACGATCCTGTTTTTCTAACATTGTCAATGAGGCATTCTAAAGTACCCATGTACAAACTCTCATAAATAGAGAAAATGAAAAAAAAACTGTAGGATAAAAACTCCTCTCCAAAAGAGAGTCAATCAACAATGCCAAAAAATGCACATTTCAAAGTGTTGAGACAATGAGAATTGAATGTACACAATCCCCCCAAATAAACCGATCCTCTAAAATGAGTCTTGGCACAAAAGGCCTGATTAGGTACTCATTGACAATCGAGAAAACATCATATATTTAGTGTCCTAATGGACAACAATCCATCTCATTGGAGTGCATAAGTTGCTAGTCATTGCAATCATCAAGTCAATGTAGGAATCAATGCTATGTACAAATTTCACTCTAGCCAATGGATGTCACAAATGATAGTGAAAGTATCTAGGCACTAGATAAAGGTGGCAATGATTCCAAACAATGTAAGCAAGAAATACTTCGAAGTGGAAAGATCCAAGTGACTACAAAACAAGGCATTGCACGAAGGAAAATGCTTGGTGACACTCTAATACTATTTGCATGAGTGACACACAATCCACTACTCAAAGGTACAAAATCAGAGGTGCCATAAATCATGTGACTAGCTCTAAATGAATTCAAAACAAAGTAGTGCATGGGGGAAAACACCCGGTGACACTCTAAGGATACTTTCACGATAAAAACATAATCTACTACTCAAAGGTGCAGAATGAGAGGTACCATAAATAAATACCATCATGGACAACAATCGTCTATATGGGTCCTGACAGACAAGGCCATGTTAGGTACCCATTTACAATAGAGTCAACACATATTCATTGAGCTTATGAAAACAATAACTATCTCAATTACGAAAATCAATGTGGTGTGCAACCACACATTTGAAGTAGAGAGGAATACTCTTTGCAATTCCCCAGTGGGTGTTGTAACCTTCGAGGTATCCTAGGATATGGTTTAGGATATGCCAAAGCATGATGAAACTCAATTTAGGCCTCAAGCTGATTCAAGGCCATAGGGTGCTCCCTCACTTAGATTATAGCAACTTAAATGTCCTGAGGGGTTTAAGACATTTTATATATCAACAATATATATAAACAAAATTTAAAGTAAAATATGGGGTGTGGCTGTAAGGTCATGTCACTAGTATAAAAATGAATGATAAATGACCAAGCGACACAAAATGTTGGTTGCCAAGTGAAATAAATGACTAAACCACCAAAAACGTTGGTCACCAAAGTGTTTTTAAGTGAATTATGACCAAATTTGAGTAATTTTAAGTGATCACAACTAAAAATGACTAATTTAGACATGGGATAAAAAATATGACTAATTTAATCATGGGATAAAAATATGACTAGACTATCAAAGTTTATAATTATATAAGATGTCCATTGATAAAATTTACGAAATTGTAATAATTTTATTACAATTTCATAAATTTTAATGTTGTAGATTTGATTTAGAGACACCCTATCTATTGTTTGAACAATGGATAATTGCAATTTTGACAATAAAATTTTACAATTTTGTAAATTTTAATACTGAAGATGGATTTAGCGACCCTTTTCGTAGAACTACTTTTGTCCTTACCCCATGCTAAAGGCCTTAGAAGGACTTGAACCGGGGGCTCAAGACCTCCTATGGAGATGGATCATGGATCCCTCAAGTAGGATAAACTAAACCGACCCTTTGCTTGGATTAGGATGGGGTCGAGTCTTATTCCATAAATAATAGACTCTACTATTTGGGTCCATTACAAAGGGATGTAGGTAGAGTCCATTTTTAGTATGTGACAAAGTCCATTCGTCATAAGACTCTTAAGGAAGGGAGAGGAGCTTTCTATAAATAGTGAGGGGAGGCCCGTTAGGAAAGAAGTATTTATGTCGGCGCCACATGAGGTTTTCCTTGAATGAGACTACGGTAAGCTGGTAGATCTTCCTATTTCTATTTAGGTTGGACTAAAAAATTTATTTATATATAGTCATGGAAGTTACATACAACGCAAGGATTTCTTGACATGCAGACCTAGAACCAGCCCTGGCCATCACAAAAACACTTCCATCTCATTGGCACAGGGTTGCACATTATATTGCAGAGAAAACATGACCACAAATACATTGGCTAGAAGAACCATACGTCAGTAGTTAAAACACCAACAAGTTATACAACTTAACGAGAACCTGACATTGTTCTCATTTTTTTGGGGGTCAATTTTAGTAGTTGTTTTTACCTCCGTTTCAAAAAGTGTGTATCTGGTAGCACCATTTATCATTTCGAGCCGCTTTTTTGTAATTTTGAAACTTCTTGGACATAAAGAAACTAAAATTTTTATGTACAAATGCGTTTTTTCAAATTTTACAAAAAAATATACATTTAATAGCTAGTTATATAATGAAAAAATACACATTTTTTTTAACATTTAGAAGCTAGTTAGAATGAACAATATATACATTTTCAAAGTTTTTTCATTAAAATTTTCTCTAGAAGAAGACATTTTTTGGGAAAATTTCTAAAAACAATGAGAAAAAAAACATTTCAAAGCATCAGCTATTTGATGTATAAAAATTATACTATTTAACATTATTTTCCATCAAGTGATGATTCACATAAAATCAACAAAACGTATACCATGTATTTCTAAATAGAATATTAAAAACATAATAGTTATTCTCAAAATAAAATCTTAAAGTCAAAACATTACAAAATATCTTATCAAAAATTTGAAAACTTTGACATTTTCCTCAACGATATGAAACTAATTAAAAATATCATGTAGGCTAAAATTTTCATCAAAATTGACATTTTATGTTGCTTGGCTCTCTTCCTGGACCTCAATGTGTTCTTCCATTGGTTCCTCTACTTTTGCAAAATGCCCAAAGTGATCTTTTCCAAACATCCCTTTTAAACTTAGGAGGTTGAGGCTCTTTTGTGAAATCTAAGTCACAGTAGGACCTAGCTACCATAGATTACCTCACGATTGAAATAATTAGCTTATTATGCAAGATACAAGTGCAAGAAGAGTTCTGGAAAACAACTAATGATAAAAAACAATCACAAATGATAAAAAACAATCACAAATGATAAAAAACAGGAATATAAATGATCAAATATCAGAATCTATTAACTATGTCATATTACAATGAGATGTGATCTTCCTTATATAGCATTTGGAAGAGATAGATTTCACTTGTAGTGTCCACACTAGACTAGCATAGATTAGATCACAATCCCCCCTAGATTGAACAAATAGCTCCCAAAATAACCCAAATAGGTACGAATTGATCATGTGAACATTGGGTGAGCATGGGAAGTCATAATGAGGTTCACACATGTGGAGGATAAGGTTGGGTGGAAGTTAGGTAGGCTAGGTTAGGCCAAAATAGCCAAAAGAGGGGCAAAATACTAGGTTCAATCCATGTGCACCCTTGGTCAAACCCATATCCAAAAACAGGGAAAGGAGGGCACCTTAGGCATGGAGGTGGTAATAATTGCATGTGGTGGTCATAATGAGAGTTCCCAACAGCTAGTTTGACCACCCTTTAGCCCATTCAATGTGAGAACTTGTCCACACTTGCCCCGACAACTTCTAAACAACTTATAACAACTTCCTAACAACCTAGGGATGTAATTATTAACTAGTTTATCACCTAATAACCATTAATTAATTAATGATTAAGGTACTAAGGTATAATATTGTTCTAACACCCCCCCTTAAGCTAGAATTGGTGGAATATCAAAAATAAGGCCTTGGAAACTAAGGCTGAAGTCACCTTTACAACATAAAATTGATTTGTCCATGTAACCAAGGTAAGGAGAAAAAACACATGGGAAATGAAACCTCCCCTCTAAAATAGACATGAAGCACACCAAAAATAAACTTCTCCAAAACTAAGTAGGTGTGAACTTGATTATATGTCTGGAGAAACCTTATTTGGAAGAAGAGATTGTTGCTCAACTAGATCATAAACATGAACAACTGTACGATGGAGAATGTAGCCATGTAGAACAACTCAAATAAAATGATGTGAGAGAAGAAGTAGCTACTCATTAGACTTGAACTTCAAACTGAAATCAATTCCAAATTAGTCTTGAGGTGCTTAATCCAAAAAATTTGAACCAAAAGTGGAGAAATCAACATCAAGCAAAACTGAAATTTCTTGAAACTTTGAACCAAAAACTATTATGGAATCTCCAAGAATGATGGACAATATTTCCAAATGATATTTGGAGTTGAAATATGACCTAAAATCAGATCCAAAATAGGTATGATCAAGTCCAAGTGAGAGGAACAAAGGTTCAATGCATGCCAATACAATGGCAATGTCTTCTTCTTCAATAAAATTGTGAAGTATGCAAAGGATATTCAATAACTAGCTTATCATCCTCAAAATTAGGTGTTGTGAAGGAAAATACCATATAGTGGGGAGACGACACTACCAACTTGTGTGGGGTGACAGGTAAATACATTCATGTTTTGCATTAGTTATTACAAATGGAAAGAAGTTAAGATTTTGAAAGCCGTACCTTTTTAACGATGGCTAGTCCTAGATTTCGCTTGATCTTCCACAATGATGAACCTGCAAAACAAAGTTAACCTTCCTCAGCATATCTTGACTGTAATAAATATGATGAAATCAGAAATAACTTAGCATCAACTACAATCAGATATTTAATCAAATAAACATTCCATCAGATAGACATTCGATCGGGACGGGAAGGGTATTTCCACCTTTTATTGTCAAAGAAATATAGATAAGTACAGATATACCTAATTTGTACTTCTGCAACCGAGTCCTGGGCTCCTGCTCCTGACAATGAATTGGTAATTCCTCCAGCATAACAGCAGCTTATCATTCCTTCTAGGGTCCCTCTCTCATGGCTTCCCCTTGTATTTATGGGACAAGGTGGGCAGTTGAATTCGAGAGGCGGTTGAATTGGGAGGTTGGGGAAGTTGCAGAACCAACTTCAACTAATCCCAATTCGTAATATTAATATATTTTTTTCATTTCATCTTAAGATGTGCGCAGGTTTCATACAAGTAGACTAGCGCACAGTATGCAATTTTTGCACTTGACAATCAGCGTTTGCAACATTTTGGAGGATGTACGCAGGTTGTCTTTAATAATACCAGTGTTCATAATGCTAGATCATTGTGGCAATAGTAGCGCACATGTCATGAAAAATGTAGAAAAAATAATATTTTCAGCTGAAGAGTGTAGTCTCAGCAATAACTCATCCAAGGTCAATCTAGCTCTTCCATCCATAGTGTCCTTTTGTGTGATAGACAGAGCAATGTGATCACGGACAGAGAAGTGCAGATTTGACCTATAATAGATGCCCCCTAATGTGTGAGGTTAGAGAGAAACGATGGCTGAAATACATTATAATTCCAAGTCAGAAGATGAGCAAGAAACCACATAACCAAGTCACAAAAGTACCTGAAAACAACGCTCAAGGTCAGCGAGCAACTACAATCTTGACATCATATAGATGTGCGGTGTGATACAACATGATCTCCAATACATAACTAGGAGATGTATATATAGTATGTCCACTGAAATACAAGCGTGGATCCATGACACAGATAAGAGAACATAGCCATAACAACAAGCTGGATCTATGTCTCATGAAGAGCCAAAATGAGTGAGGCTCAGTCTTGCGTAGCTTGAGTGATAACATAATATGGTGATGCTATCAGAGTCCCAAGGTATTCATCCAAACAACACAAGGTACAAACCCTAACCATGTGAATAAATGAACTAGAGTCGAACATGGGGGGTATTATTTGATTACTAGTCATTAATGTATATCGTTAACAAATGCGAGGAATTCCATCGATAATGATAATGGGGTCCAAGGTACCTAGTACGTTCCAACAAGTGTCAATAATTGGTCTTGAAGTTGAACACTTGAGGAACCTGTCGAATAAGAGACATTGATGTATTCCCATTATTCAACAGTGAGGGAAACTGCCACTGATGACTGCAATCCCTAAGGTACTAACTGAAACTCTAAACTTCATTCCCAGAGCATAATGAGTTGAAGTCGATGGGAAGAAGTTCGTTGGAAAGGAGGCCTTAATGCATCCTCCATCATCCAGCACAAGGAACACTCATAAGTTTGAGCTGATGTGGAGTAGGACAAGTAACAAGATGAAACAAACTGACACCAGGATGGCCGACACATGAAGTTAATGTAAATTGCAGAATGGCCGACATAGGTTGTATCCTTGAACAGTGAGCACGACACAAAGTGACTTAGGAAGCTTTTAACATGAGGGGGAAGTGATATAAGCATGCAAATGTAGGAGAAATTAGCAGACTCTCCATATGATTGGAAGAATAAAAAATTGGAGGAGTAACAAACTCTGAGATCAGGTTCACCCTAAGGTCAAAATCTAAACCCAACTGAATGATGGAATCAAATAGGTGTTGTGTTCAAGGACATGACTGACTTAACTGCCTTTGAAACTTAAAAGATGTAGATATACCCTTCTCTTCCCTTATTCTTTTTGGTAAAAGAATGTCCTTCTTGTTGTTTTAATGAGTCCAAGAAAGCAAACTCAGTAAGTCCAACCATGTAAAATTTTAACAAGCCCATGGGAGGAAGACTCGGGACCTTCTTCATTTTCTACAGAGTTCGAAGAAGAGATAGAAGAATACTCTATAATACTGATCTCTAGATTTTAATATTGATCCAAGATCTGTTATTGCTTACCGGTGTTTTCAATTTTAAGGAGTTCGAAAAACTTAAATAATAACTCCATACACCTACTTGTGGATTTTAGTATCGAGTCCGGGTTGGTATATGCTTGCCGGTGTTTTCCTGTTTATAGAGTCTAGAAAACTTAAACAATCCTCTATATACCCTCTCATGGATTTGACATCGAGCCCGAGTAGGTGAATGCTCGCTTGGTGTTTCCATGTTTCGAGAGCCTAAAAACCCTAAAGAAGGCTCCAAAAGTCCTTTTTTGTACAATTACTCTCCTCCTCCGAAAAAGTGTAAAACAATGAGAGAAGAACTCTTCTAGCCACAGATGACTAGAGTATTCCTTTTTCGTAAGTAATTCACAAAAGTCCGGAAAAAGGGTTAAACTTATACTTAAGCGATGTTCCTTCACTTCCTTTAACGAGTCTGAAGAGAACAAGAAAACTCGACAATCTTGTTTGTTTTTGAAAAATCAAAACAAGGTCTTAAAATGACTTAAACAACTTCAGACATCGTAAGTTCATGTCCTGCCAGGTAATGAAATCTCGACAACCAAGTTAGTAACGAGGACAAATTTTCTCAATGACAAAATATTGAAACAATATGGTACCTATTCTGATCCTGTCAATGAAGAAAAAAAGCCTTAATAGTTCGATGTTGAAATTATAGTGATAATTCAAAATATATAGTTAGTCTAATCCATCAAAATTTGAAAATATTAATGAATTAAAATTACATTTTTCAAAACAAAATGAAACTATACCCTTTTTTGAAAAGTGGGTAAATATTAAAAAGCAATTTCTATAAATAGTTTCATTTTTGAAAATCAAATATCACAATTTGAAAATTAGTGCAAAAGTGGAGAAAAAACCTCTAGCTACCTTTTCTCATTGTGATCAAACCGGGTCACCAATCCAAATTCTTCTTTCACCAAGTAAGTAGTCTCATCCTTAGCTTGCATTTACATACAAAGTTTTTCAATTTCTGTGGTCAAAATCATTTTTTATCAAACTTTTAAATACGTTTCTACACGAGCGCTGGTTTGCTTGCAAGAAACTAGCGCACTTGACAAAAGTGCACTAGTATGCCTATAAGACAGTCACATTCGGGATGCTACTGTTTATGATAGACAATAGCGTTCATCGCAAAAACTAGGGAAAAAAATTACAAGTGACCAACGTTTGATGGTTTAGTGGAAGGATGGTGCTCATATGGCATGAAAGGGAACATGAGGAGATGGATCAAGAAGCTTTACAAGATCCATTAACCTTGCATGCATTGCAAAGATGTGGTTTGTTGAAATTTTATAGAACGGTCAACATGCAGGTACAAATCCGCTTGTTCGAGAGGCTTGTTCAGTATTGGGATGCCAATGCATTGGTATTCAATCTCCAAGGGGAGATATTGGAACTAACGGTTGATGACATCTATTTCATCATGGGACTCTCCCAAAGGGGAGATGTAGTGAATCTCAAAGGGTCCCTCTCGCAATGTGGGTGCCTTATCCATGCAGGATTACATCAATACCTATTGTGTATCGGGTACAAAGAAAATCGACAGTCAAATCCTTATTTCCACTGTTGCGAGCTTCCCACTCAAGGTGATCTTGAGTATTCTCAACTGGATGGCCGGAAGTGCTACGCAACATCTTGCTTCAAGGAACTTCATGCACATGGGTACTGAATTCCTACGGGGAATAGTATTTGACTGGTGTTCAAGTCTACTGGCAAACATGAAGCTTCAACTTTCTGGGTGTAAGACTGGGAGGATGAAGAACTTTGGGTACGAAAGTAAACTGTGCACCTTTTTCTTTGAAAGGGTGTCTTCCATGAGTCTGGGGATGGCTTTGCCCCCACTTAACCCTCGCAAGCCACTGATGGGTCATTGGGAAGAGATCTTCCTGTGCCAGGGTGGTGGCGATAGCAAATTTTGCTACAATGAGGATGATTTCTGGGCATGGTGGGATTGATAGGTACCAGCTCTTGAGCAGTTCCCATATGTGGGCATAGAATTCCGCAATGATCCTAAGCTGGCTCTTCCTCTAGGAGCAACCTGGGGAGAGATTGGTAAATTTGTTTTTGAAAAATTATTTAATTTTTTCATTTTATATATATGATTTTTATAATGAGTTTGAAGTACTGAAAAAAAAATGTCTTATGCATATGTTGGACTAGTGCATCCTGAGGGACACCCCCGTACGTTCGTGAGACCAGTCGTAGTAGGAGTAGCTGACTCCATGCTGGCGAACATAGAGGGGAAGATGAGTCGGTTGACTCATGACATTCTGACATACATGATCGAGGGGATGTCGCTTGACATGCAGGAGAATGTGGTGGGTGTGCCCCCAGCATGGATTAGGCTACTAAGGAAAGTAGCTAGGTTGGTCATTTACTATCGAGAGGCAGTAGAGGTGAGTGAGGCCCCTCCTTCTCCATAGGAGAAGGACATATATATGTATATTTTTGAGGCCATTGAGCCCATTTTTGTATATTATGACATGACTCTGTGATAGACTTATGACTCAAACTCATATTATTTTTTGATACGGATTATATATACAGTATCGGTGTTATTTACATGTGCGTTATTATCTTTTATGCATGAATTATTATGTATGTGAATGATACAAATGGCAATCTAAAACGTAGTTTGCAAATGAATCAGCTAATGCATTCAAATTTCTTGGAATATGTTGATATGTGATGTAATCAAACTGTCTCTCAAGTAACTTAACGCACAAAAACTGACGTAGCAAAGTAGGATCTCTAACCTGATAAACACCCGTTAACTGAAACACAACTAGCTGTGATTCGAGCCATACCTCCAAATGTGAAATGCCATGGAACAGAGCATCTTGGAGTAGCTCTATGATTTCACTGTATTCAGCCACATTGTTCGTTGTGGGACCTAAACAAGCCCCTCTTGAAGAAACCAGTTGGCCAGTTGGTGAATAAATAACTCAAACAGCTACGGCCAACTGACGGGTGTGGCGACTAGCACCATCAACAAACCCTAGAAAGTGTTCAGTTGACATCTGAAACACAAAGCAATGAATGCATAGGACGTAATGACAACCGTAAACAAAGCTAACTCTACAAAATGTATAGCTATAATACATGAAAAATCACAGAGGCCTAAGCATAGTACTTCTTCAAGTAGAGCCCATTTCTAGGCTCCGACAACTTATTACCTTCATAGTCTGTTAACTTGTATGAACCCTTCTTCAAAACCTTAGAAACTATGTAGGGGTCGAGCCACATGGACTTAAAATTTACAGCTCCTAAGGGTTCCTTGTCATGATCGTAGAGCAGAACAAGGTCTCCTTCGAGAAAAACCCTAGGTCTGACAGACTTATCGTACTGTCCCTTGACTCGGTTCTTATGTGCTTCATTTGCTGTGAGCACGTCGTGGAGCTGCTCATCCAGATGTTCTAAATGCAACAAACGTTCTTCCAAGACTGAAGTGTTAGGTAGTAGTTGGACAACCAACTTCAATGAAGGAATCTCACACTCAACTGGAATGACTGCTTCTATCCCATGGACAAGTTGGAAGGGAGAGAACTCGGTAGCAGTCTTCACATTGGCTCGGTAGGACCAAAGAGTAGGATACAACATAATGTGCCAGTTATTTCTACTGGCATTAACGGTCCCTTGTAAGATGGTCTTCAAAGTTTTATTGACCACTTCAACTTGACCATTCGCCTGCGGGTAAAATGAAGATGAATGTTCCTGCCGAAAGCCTAACATGGTGTGTAGATCGGTCATCATGTTGTTCTGAAAATGACGACTGTGATCAGTCACGATATCTTTGGGTATACCAAATCTTGCAATGATCTGGTTGAAAATGAAATAAGCAGTCATTTCCCTATATTCCTTAATAGTAGGCATTTCCTTGGCCCACTTGGTGAAGTAGTCAACGACAACAATGATATGGTGATGACCTCCAGCCGAAATTGGGTTACAATTCATATAATCAATCCCCCACTCAGTGAAGGGGCCTGCTGTGATTACAGGATGGAGAGGAGATGGGTGTGCTCTCATTTTCCCGGTAAAAAACTAACATCACTGACAACGTTTCACAACTTCCACACAATCTTTGAATACCGTGGGCCAAAAATAACCGCACGCAGTATTTTCTGGGTTGTTTCCAACCCAGAAAGATGACCCCCACAGGATCCACTGTGAGCATCATTCAATACTAATTCTACTTCCTCTAATTTTAAACAACATCGTAAGATGGAATCTACCCCACGTATGTACAAAGTGTTAGAAATGATGAGATAGTTCTTTGCATGACTCTTAAGTTTGCGTCATTCATCCCTAGAGAAAGTGGTGGGACACCTCAAAGTCTGGAGATATACTAGGATATCCCCATACCATGGATCAGAGGATGCAATGAGAAAGATATGTTCATCTGAGAATGATGAATATTCCTCGACGTGTACTATGTCACTAGGGAATTCATAAATCAGTTCGGCGAACACCAGTGATTTCTTTGACTTAGCGGACTGAAAAAACTAAGTCAAATTCTTGCAAGATTACAATCCATTTATTAAATTTCCCATCGATGATGCATCGAGTGATAACATATTGAAATGGGTTGACCTCTGCAACCACTGTGGTAGTTCACAATAATGTATAGTGACATATCCTTTGATCATCATAGACGACAACTTATCATTCCTATAACATCAACATTTGAAGAATTATTGGATAACAATGATGAAATATGGACGGAGTGTTCTTCTTCAACAAAATCATATTGAATGGATTCTCTTGGATCATCTACATGTGATTATGAGAAATCAGAGTTCTCATCAACTTCTACAACAATAAGAGAAGGAGTCACTTCAAGGAGACTTTCACCATTTTTACCTTGAGTTGAAATTTATGCCATATCTTCAACAATAGCTTGAGGAAGTGTGCATGTGACCATGTAGGAAGTGAGAGGATGCATGGGACCAAGGAGAGAAAATGAATGAACTCCATAATCTGATGTAGACTCCAAAATATCCAAAGAACCACAACTTTTCACATCAACAAACTCAAATGAAGAATGCTTATCTTCTAGAGTAATAACTGACAGAGAATCCTCAATAGAAGAAGTATGATGGGAGAACAATGACTATAGAGATATTTCTTATTCAACAATGGATGCTCCATTTGTTGTATCTTCATCATTTGCGACAACATCTTGTGAAATAGATGATGTCTCTTCACATTCTACTTCATAGAATGTAGAGGAAGCATTTGAATCAAAGAGATCTATAACAATAGGAACTTGTGTTGAAGATTTTTCCATTCGATCTTCTTGAACAACTTCATCAAAGAGAGGTAGAGGCTGAACCATAAGGAGGGAGAGAACATAATGAGGTGTCCATAGTCTCAGTCAATGCACCATTCTTCTGCTTATCAAGAACCTTGTCCATGTAGGACCATATCTCAAATGAATAGTCTGTAGAATCAATCAAGTAGTGCATGCATGGAGACATGGCTAGACACATAGCTCCTAATGCTCAGTCACAGTCATTTAGCCAATGATTTTTCTCTTCATAATACTATGGTTCATTCTCAGTACCAATGGAAACATCATAAAGAACTTTTCTCTTGAGATATGCACACATTTTAGGCTTCCACTCAGCATAACTAGATGGAGTAAGAAGAGGAACTTTCGAATCCATGTAGAAGTTGTTGTACCTACAATAAAACTCTCAATCACTCAGGAGGGGATCTACACTAACATATTCAAACCTTGTTTGATAGTAGTTTAATTCGGGAGAGCATCACACCCTATATAGACTCCAATGGATTTATCCAATGGCTTCAATGCAATCGTTCCAGGGACTTTTGTGGTTTCTCCACAGCTTCTGTCACACCACTAAAACAATCTATTGGTTCGAATAGTAGCTCCAAGAGCTCTGATACCATGTGAAATTGAAGTCAGAGTAGGACCTATCTACCATAGATTACCTCACAATTGAAATAATTATCTTATTATGCAAGATACGAGTGCAAGAAGAGTTCTGGAACACAAATGATAAAAAACAGTCACAAATGATAAAAGACCAAGAACATAAATGATCAAATATCAGATTCTATTAACTCAATCATATTACAATGAGATCTTATCTTCCTTATGTAGAATTTGGAAGAAATAGATTGCACTTGGCGTGTCCACACTAGGCTAGCTTAGATTAGATCACAATCCCCCCTAGGTTGACCAAATAGCTCCCAAAATAACCCAAATAGGCATGAATTGACCATGTGAATGTTGGGTGAGCATGGGAAGTCATAATGAGGTTCACACATGTGGAGGATAAGGTTGGGTGGAATTTAGGTAGGCTAGGTTAGGCCAAAATAGCCAAAAGAGGGGCAAAAGACTAGGTTCAATGCATGTGCTCCCTTGGTCAAACCCAAATCCACAAAACAGGGAAAGGAGGGTGCCTTAGGAATGGAGGTGGTAATAATTGCATGTGGTGGTCATAATGAGAGTGCCCAACAACTAGTTTGACTACCCTTTGGCACATACAATGTGAGAACTTGTTCACACTTGCCCCAACAACTTCTAAACAACTTATAACAACTTCCTAACAACCTAGGGATGTAATTATTAACCAGTTTAGAACCTAATAACCATTAATTAATTAATGATTAAGGTACTAAGGTATAATATTGTTATAACATCTTTTGACATCTTTTCCACAAGTGACTCACTAAATTATAGTTTCTTCAAATCAACTCCCTACCTTTCATCTAAAAGAATTTTCATAGCATTAATTATTTGCTTGATATAATTGCACTATAGTGGATCATTATCAATGGATATGCAATTTCTTCCTTTTTGTAATGAACATGCTATTCTTGTACCTAATTACCACATACAAAAAAAAATTAAATAGCATAATGAAACATAAATTAAAAAAATCTATATTATTGAATATAGATTATGGCACTAGTTTCATATATAATATCGGAAATATTACCTTACCCCGAGAACAAATCTAAAACCCAATCTCCTTCTTTTGAAAAAGTATCTATGAGATAATTAATCAATTCTTGTGGAATCTGGTATATGTTTACAGTCTCTTCTTTCAAATCCCTTTCTTCATATGTCAAATTTTTAACCACGACAATATAAGACAATATTTGACTATATTCTCCTTCACTCTTTTCATCGAATAAAAGAAAATCATAGGTCTCATCTTTTGTCCAACATGAAAGATGTATGTTTTTCAATATCACTCATAAATGGATCACTACTAGAGATACGAATATTAGGCTAATGCATGTAACACAAATAGATAAGAATCTCATTAACTTATAGAAAAATAAATTTGGTTTCTAAATTCAAATGTTTAATAATACACTGCAAATATCTTACCAATACAATTGTTTCCTTGAGTTTGATTTATCCTTGAAGATTGTTAGCACTACTCCTCCTTGTACATTAGAATGTAAAAGAAGAAATCTCTATAGAGGCGATGTTGTGACGTCCATAAATTTCGAAACCACTTTATTGAATGACTGGTATGTATAAGACTCACAATCGTAAGTAATGTTTTTGATATTGTATCCATGAGGGATATCTAAAATAACTAGGGAGCACTCCTTTTTGGAAACAAGATTTGCAATGTTTGCACAATCACCCAAAATCACTTTATATTGCACAGTGCCGAGCCCATTCCAAACATGATGATCAAGGGTGTCATCAAGTTCAATGTTTGGAAGATGTTGTTTTCTTTGTCGTTCTATTTTGGCTTTTTGAATATGAATTTCGCAAGGATCTGGTATTGTACTCTTCTTTGGCATCTTTGAAACAAGATGATATCTATAAGTAATAAAATAGAAATGAATTGACTTAGAAATAAATAAAATAGAATATATCATAAATCATCATACCTTTTTCTATGCAACAAAAAAAATGTTTTAAGTTTTCTATGGAGCTTGAATCTGGATAGTTACATTTGACATCATCCCGACTCTTCTCAGCCAACATTATAACCATATTCTCTTGTATTTTCATGTAAACCTTATGACTACATGATGTAAAAATAAATGGTGTTTACAATCACATCTAATAATATAATACAATGCTTAATTAATAAAAAATACTAAATTGAAAAAATAAACTTTAAAACATAAAAGCAACCTGCAAACTTACTTTTCAATTTCATTGCACATTTACTCCATGGATAATTCACATGACATTACATGTGACAGTATTGTAGATATAAGTGTTTCATCCTTCACAACTTGTAATGATATCCAAGGTGTTATAGTCATATCTTCTGGAAAATTCTTGATGTCGGGGCCTCCTTGACTGTTGCTCCATGCAACCGCTTTATTTACCTTTCGATTTTTTATGCCAATATTCTCTCACATGATAAATATATCATCTATCAAATCCCATATGGTCCCCATTCTAAATGCCAACTGAAAATGGTTATCTAAATCTCTAAATGCATCACTTCCTCTCAAACCTTTATGTTTCACATTGTCCTCTTTAATAGTGATACATATTTCCATACAACATTGTTTCTGTAAATATGCATCAAATTTCAATTTATCCCCACCACATATTTGTTCAAATTCATTGTGGATAAATATAACCATTTGAATGAATGTCATGGACATCCTATAGTCACTGTCTGTGTTATGATCCCATGCCAATAGTTTTGCTTCCACATTTGTTAAACCAACATAAATGATGCATTTCAATGTTTGAAAAATAGAGCTTTTGGGAAACTCTTGCATCAATTCTCTTCTATCCTCTATGGAATGATTCACCCCCAAAACATAGTAGTTTTAATAAAAAAATATTGATTCATCAAATGCATCTCTATCAGGAACATCTTTTGGGTCAACAAGAACTCGGTAGTCAACCACATGTGCATAGGGATTGTGCCTAATCAATTCTTTCAAGTTAAGAACATGCAAGCGATGTGGTTTCCTAATTTGATACTTCTCTTGGCCTTCTGTGGGTCTATAGATTTTCTTCACATTTAAATCAAATGTATTCCCATTATGAACCAACTTATCCCTCTGCAATCGATCTTGAATAGCATTTTGTGTTGTCTTGACAACACCATCATTTAGATCACCACCTGGAGTGATGATTTCCAAACTGTCCCCCGATTTTTCACTCTGATTTTCAACGATAACATTGGATTGAACATCTTGTCTCCTCCTTTTATGTCTTGAAGCAGTTGTATCTAAAATAACAACCTGTTGATCATGAATGGAAACACCCTCATCCATAGGTATTTTGGAAGAGTGTTTCTTACTCTTACCAGCAAAAGTAACATCCTCATTAGCAACAATTCGTCGATCATGCTCAGTTGGGAGAGATATCCTTTTAAATGTATCCTTCCTAGGTACTTCATTTGATTGTTGGACGCCTTTTCCTTTATATGCTTGCACTTCTTTAGTATGAACATTTTGCACTCATTTTTTCTTTGGTGCTTCTCCCTTACGATGAGCGGCATTAATGGAATCCATCGGATTTTCTTCTGTAGAATAAATTCAATTCAAAATATGGGAAAGTGGCATAACAGAATCATGTCAAATAAAAACATTATTGTATTAAATCTATTAGATTGTCATATAATCAAAATTATAATAAATTCAAAAAGATATAAAAATATAGAAACTTACACTCTTGTGCTCAATATCGTGCATGAATCCTGCACAAAATTATGTGAAAATTTAGTCGACCTTACAGTTTGAAACCTTCAAACAATATCATATTTTGACACAGGTTTTAACTTGTTTCACTAGTGCATAAACAACGTCTTTACCCGACACCAAACAAATATCTCGCAACAATCCCAATGACTGATAATATGTTTTAAGATATGCAAATGCATCACAATATAAGAGAATATTGTTTGGGTTTCCTTGATATTTCATTTCAAAAACCAAGAATAGTCCAGGTTTTCTCTTCTTCTGGTGCGTGTTTCCATTCTCCAACATTCTTGGTTTTTAAATCCTCACTAGATACAAGTTCATCACGCGCAACATTCTCATATGGCTCAATTGTTTCTTTCGATGAATTCATCAATTATATTGCTTCAGAGATGTTTATAGATAGATTTCTTGATTCCATTTTTCCCTATAGTCAGAAACATACATTTTTAGTATATGTTTGAAAAAAAAAAATGCACTTAAAAAACATTTAACATATAGTTAAAGAAAAATATATATTTTTTAGTTTTTACTTTGGGTTGAGGGCTCTCCCTTTGGATTGGCCATGAAGTGAGTTCCCAAAGGGGGCCCTAGGGGAGGATCTTATCTCCACCCTCTTGCGCCCAAAGGGGTGGCCCTAAGCTCGCCCCTTTGGGCGCATGAGGGAGGAGCTAAGCTCCTCCCCTTGGACCCTTTGGGAACCCAATGCATAGCCCTTGGATTATGCATAGCCCACATGGGCTATGCATTGGGCGACCCTTTGGGAACCCAATGCATATCCCAAGGGATATGAAATGGGCATCGAAAGGGTGCCCAGGGGAGGAGTAGAGATCCTCCCTACTACCCAAAGGGGAGGGATTAGCTCCCCCCGACCCCCTTTGGGAGCCCATAACGCCCACCCAACTAGCCACACAATTCTCAGAATCACCTCAACCATTGGGCGGGTGTTGTGGGCACCAAAAGGTGGCTGACGGGGAGCACAGATCCTCCTCCTAGCCCCCTTTGGGAACCCACAACGCCTTCCCATTTGGTTGGGCAATATGCGCACCCAAAGAGCATATAGGGGAGGAACGAAGCTCCTACCGCTTAACCCGTCCCTTTGGGAAACATGGAGGAGCTCCACTCCTCTCTCAGATTGCATTTGGGAGTCCATTTCATATCCGTTGTATTTATTGGGAGCCGAAAGGGATTCCCAATGCACATTCCATGGGCTATGCATAGCCCGAGGGATATGCGATGCGAACCTAAGGGGTCCCGAGGGGAGGAGCTTAGCTCCTCCCTCGTGATCCTAAAGGGGCATGCCCTAGGGACGCCCCTTTGGGCACATGAGGGAGGAGCTAAGATCATCCCCTTGGGTCCCCTTTGCACCCCAAATTAGAAATTATAATTTACCCAAGTTTTTCCAAAGGTCATGCCCGAGCCCAAACAACATAATTTTAAAAAAAAAATTATATCAAACTTTAGAAATTTACATTATTTTAAAAAAACATTTACAGTACAATTTTTTTTTTAACTAACCTTGACAATGTTTGAAGCTCTTCGGTGGTCTTGAAAGCCTTGTGGATTGCTCAAATGTCTTTGATAATTGTTTGCAAAGAGTGATTGTAGAAAACCAAACTACATTTATATAGCATAGATTAAGTTGTTTTTACCGCTTGATGAAGACACCAATATCGTGTACAGAGGTTTGGTACACAATATTAAGGAGTGTTGCATGATTGCAATTTTGGCCAAAAAAATCCACGTGGTTATCCATTATGGATTGCAAAAGTTATGAAGGTCAATAAAAACCACTTATACTATGAAACGAGAACTATACACTATGAACAAGAACTCTACCCATAAAAATGATGATTTTCGCAAAAAAAAACACCAAAAACACCCCTTAAATAGAAAAGTGTTGATACCAGTAAACTACGTATTTTTTTTTAGGGTAAAAAATAGATCCATGGCCTAAACATCCCATATTGTTGTTTAACAAAACTTTAAAATCAACTTTAAATTGGAAAAAAAATAAAATTTCTTGAAGAGATAAATTACAACTTTAAGGAAAATTGCATATTAAACAAAAAACAAATTTCTCTAATAATTTCACCATTCTAACTATATAAAAACAAAGAAATTATGATGTGATTCATAATGAGATAATATATTAGACCATACAAGAACAAATGGTTCATATAAATATTCAAAAACTCCTCTAGACTTTCAATTACAAAAATCATACTAGTAAAAAGCATCTAAACTGCTTCTTCAAATTCATCCATGGATTTTGACACCCCATCATCAAAAATTCCTCTAGAGTTTCAATTACAAAAATCATACTAATAAAAAGAATCTACACTGCTTCTTCAAATTCATCCATGGATTCTTAAAAAGAATCTACACTGCTTCTTCAAATTCATCCATGGATTCTGACACCCCATCAGAATCAACTTTTTCTGCAGATGAAGGACTTAATGAAGATGTAGATGACCCATACTCTTCTCTATTATCAATGGGCGCACCATTTGAGTCTACATCTATACCCATCATTTTAGATGTCATATTCCTTCAGAATCTATGGCTTGGTTTAACACTCTCCCATCTTGCACAAATGCTCCCTATTCTACGAATATTAGCTTTGGGTTTTAAAAAACAAATTAAAAACAAATTAAACTAACATTTAAACTAACAAATTTAAACTAATGTTATAATTAAAAATTTTAAAAAAATTAAAAACAAACTATACTAAGATAACATTATAATTTAAAATTTAAAAAAAATTAAAAAAAAAAACTAAGTAACTATATACTAACCAAACTAACATTATAAAAAAATTAAAAAAAAACTATAAAAAAACTTAAAAACAATTAAAACAAAAATTTAAAAAACAAATAAAAAAAATCAAACTATACAAAATTTTAAAATATGTTAAAAAAAATAATTAAAAAAAGATTAAACTATACAAATTTAAAAAAAATTAAACAAATTTTAAACAAAAAATTAAACAAAATTTTAAAAAAAATAAACTATACAAAATTAAACAAAATTAACCAAAAAAAAAAATTTAAACAAAATTTTAAAACAAATCGAAACAATGCAATGGCGGGGGAGGTGGGCGGCGGCGAGGGAGGGGGGAAGGGAGGGACGGTGGCGGTGGAAGGGGAGGGCGACGGGGGAGGAGCGAGGAGGGGGAAGGGGAGGGCGGTAGAGGGATACGGGAGGAGGAGGAGGTGGTGGGCGGCAGCGAGGGAGGGTGGTGGCGGTGGAAGGTAGAGGGCAGCAGGGGAGGAGGGAGGAGGGGAAGAGGGAGGGCGGCAGAGGGGGAAGGGGAAGAGGTGGTGGAGATGGATAGGGGAAGGGAGGAGGAGGTGGAAGGGAGGGTACGGGGGGAGCGGGAAGGGGAAGGTGGCGCCGGGAGGAGGGGGAAGGGGCCGCGAGAAGGGAGGAGGGGGAGTGGAGGGAGCGGGGAAGAGGAAGGAGGGGGAGGGCACCGATCACTTGGGCACCAAAGGGCCGCCCCTCACGAGCGGGCGCAATCCCCAGCATCGAGCCGCTCTGTGAGGGGCGTCCCTTTGGCGCCCAAGCTAGCGGAGCTCCGTCGCTTTGGGTGCCAAACGGCCGCCCTTCACGAGCGGCGCAATGTTGGCATCGAGTCGCTCATGAGGGGCATCCCTTTGGCACCCAAGCTGGCGGAAAGGGAGGGGGGGGGGGGGGGAGGGGGAAGGGAGGTGGCGCTAGGAGGAGGGAGGAGGGGGAAGGGGAGGTGAGCGGAGTTCCGCCCGCGTTGGGCGCCAAAGGGCCGCCCCTCATGAGCGGTTTCGATGCTGGGCATCGCGCCGCTCGTGAGGGGCGGCCCTTTGGCACCCAAGCGGGCGGTGCCCTCCCCCCTCCTTCCTCCTCCCCACTTCCCCTCCACTTCCCCCTCCTCCCCTCCTCGCGGCCCCTCCCCCCCGCCACTCCGCTCACCTCCCCATTCCCCCTCCTCCCTCCTCCCAGCGCCACCTCCCTTCCCCTCCCCCCCCCCCTCCCTTTCCCCCAGCATTGGGCATCGCGCCGCTCGTGAGGAGGCGGCCCTTTGGCACCCAAGTGGGTGGGTGCCCTCCCCCTCCTTCCTCCTCCCCGCTCCCCTCCACTTCCACCTTCCTCCCTCCTCGCGGCCCCTCCCCCCGCCACTTCCGCTCACCTCCCCTTCCCCCTCCTCCCTCCTCCCAGCGCCACCTCCCTTCCCCCTCCCCCCTCCCTCCCTTCCACCAGCATCGAACCGCTCGGTGAGGGGCAGCCCTTTGGCACCCAAGCGGGCGGTGCCCTCCCCCTCCTTCCTCCTCCCCATCTCCCTTCCACTTCCCCCCTCCTCCCTCCTCGTGGCCCCTCCCCCCGCCACTACCCTCCGCTCACCTCCCCTTCTACCCCTCCTCCCTCCTCCCTTCCCCCTCCCCCCCCACCCTCCTTTCCACCTCCCCTCGACCGCCCAGCTCCACCACCTCCTCCTCCCCTTCCCCCGCCTAGCTCCACCACCTCCTCCCCTTCCTCCTCCTCCCTTATCCCTCCGTCGCCCTCCCTTCCCCCCTCCCTCGCAGGCCGCCCACCTCCCCGACCATTGCATGGTTTTGTTTTGTTTTTTAAATTGTGTTTATTTTTATTTTATTTTTTTAATTTTTTGTATAGTTTAATTTTTTTTTAATTTTTTTTGTTTTTAATTTTTTTAAAGATTTTGTATAGTTTGGTTTTTTAATTGTTTTTAAAATTTTGTTTTAATTTTTTTTTAATGTTTTATATTTTGATTTTTTTGATTATTTTTAAATTTGTTTTTAAATGTTATATAGTTTGATTTGTTATTATATATAATTTTTTTTTTTAATTTTTTATAATGTTAGTTTTAGTCTGTTTTTATTTTTGTTTTTAATTTATTTTAAAATTTTGTATAGTTTGTTTTATTTTTATTTTTTAATTATAATGTTAGGTTAATTTACTGGGTTTTTATTTTTAGTTTTTAATTTTTAATTATAAGAACATTAGTTTAAATTTATTAGTTTTAATGTTAGTTTAATTTGTTTTTAATTTTTTTTTAAATGTTAGTTTATAATGTTGTTAGGTTAGTTTAAGTTGTTTTTAATTTTTTTTTTAATTTTTTATTATAATGTTGTTAGGGGTTAGTTTGATTTGTTTTTAATTTTTCTTTAAATTTTTTATTATAATGTTGCTAGGGGTTAGTTTAATTTTTTTTTTAATTTATTTGATTATAATGTTAGAGGGGAGAAACATGCAGCATAAGAGGACATGAATTTGGCCTGCATGATATTGTTGATTAGTTTCATGTTTTGAAGAAAATGCTAAGTTTGACAATATTTTGATAAAATATATTAGTAATGTTTTGACAAGATATATTAGTAATGTTTTGACTTTCAGACTTAGTTTTAGAAATAAAATTTCTATATATAATGTTTGAAATATGTTTTTTACAAATAATTTGTATAGTTTTTCTTGAATTTATGTGAATCAACACTTTTCGGAAAATAATATGAAATAGTATCATTTTTATACAAAACATATCTGAAAATTGATTGAAAATGGTTTTAAATGTCTATATTTTCTAAAAAAATTTACAATTTTGTCAATAAAAGTGTCTTATTTTGTCCATAAAAATGTCTTATTTTATAGAAAAAATTGCAAAATGTATATGTTTTTCATTATAAATTGCTTAAACATGTATGCTATTTTGCTAAATTTCTAAAAACGCACCTAAAAATAGAAACTAATTTTTTTTTACGATAAAAATAATTCAAATGTCCCAAAAAATGCCTCGAAATGAAAATGTGTGATACTGGCATCACCCATTTTTGAAACGGAGCTAAAAATACCTACTAAAATTAGGAGAGAGAAAAACGAGAACTGTATCGAGTTCTCGTTTCATAGTATAAGTGGTTTAAAGAAAATGAATAAGTTATAACTATTGAAGTACATTGGTATGCAACAGACACACACCCATTTGATGGTGTGTACAAGCCAAAGATGGTGGTTGAGAAAAAAAAGTTTGCAAAAAGAGAAAAAGAAACCATCAAAATGTAAATCATCGTTGCATTGAAATTTTGAAATTAGAGGATGTTGACATACTATTTTATGACTTCCAATTGACAAAGAAAGGTACTCTTCTCTTCAAGACTACAAAGATCATTAAAATATTGTTGGAACAAGAAATAGTTGCCACATGGGAGTCTTCTAAACTGAGGTGTAGATCTAGAAGGAATATGGCATATGAAATGTTGGGCATACATGAAGACTCGGATGGTGCACTCATTGATAGTAGAGAAGAAAAACGAGCCATCTACATCTTCATCTGATCATTCATCTGAAGAAAATGTAGTTTCTGATGGTGTGTTAGAATCCATGTGTTAATTTGAATATTGGCACATGAAAGATTTTGTCGTTTTTATTAAGATGACATTGTTTGTATGGAAACTCTAAAGGAGTGATCCAGGTGGATATTGGTGGTGACCCACCTCTTCCAACTGGCTCAAAACAGTCTTCTGGCAATTTTGGTAATTTACTATTTTTAGCAGTTTTTCGGGTCCTGAACTTCCGGAGCCGTTTTGAGGCCCTAAACGACCTTTTTTGGCAATTTGGAGGGCCAAATGGTTGCCAATGACATTCATCTGGCCCCAATCGATTATTGTAAATCTTAGATATACCTTTCCAACGGGCTACCGAGCGCCCCAAACGGAGATCGTATGCAAAAGTTATGACCCCGGGAAGTTCACTGATCAACTAACCACCTTGGGGCCGTAAACTTTATGACGGTTCATCTTCTAGGGTTAGGTTTTTGGATGTTTGGGATTCTCTCCCTCATGCTTATGATAAATAGGCCCTTCCGGCCTCTCTTTGTAATCGTCTTGGCACGAATGAGCATAGCGGCCACATCTCTTCTCAGAGATAGCTACTACCATTCTAGCTATTGTATTTTACAATCTGTTCTATTTCCTCTATTTTAATAGAATATGTGTTTACTGTATCACTGTGTTCTCTGCAATATATCTTTGTATATGATTTTGTATCTGCTCTTTCATTTCGTTCCCACATAAATCTGGATCAGTGGTATCAGACCGGTCTTCTCTTTGATTGTTTCTCGGTGCATATCCTCAACGAGGTCCAAATACAGAGAGTTGGGTCTCGAACTAGTTTCACTTGGGGAAGACCACTCTCGCCCCCCCAAACGCCTCCCATGGAGGAATAAAAGAGAGACGACGGAGCAGTAGATCCTATAAAGTTGTTGCTCGAGGAAGCCCTCGTGGGACAGAGGAACAAGATGATGGATAATTTTTCCCAAATCCTTCGACGCATGTCAACGGCGACGGATACACCTTCAATGAGTAGTCATTTCAAAGATGTGACTCCTTTCAAGGTACAAGTTAATTTTGACATCCCTTTATTTGAAGGCCAAATCGATGTTGATGCCTTAGATAAATGGTTGAATCTACTAGAAGGGTATTTCTCTGTCCACAATCTTTTCGACGGGGAAAAGAACATCTTTGCGCTTCTCAAGGCCGTCCCCCATGTCAAAAATTGGTGGGAAACTTATTGTGGGAAAAACTCATCAGACGAGTCTGGATTGTTTGAATATTTCAATCCCACTTAGACCTCTTTTATAGATGCCATCAAGGAACAATATTACCCTATTGTAAACTATGATGACCAATACACAAAATGGACCATTCTGCGTCAAGAGAGGGACCAAACGGTGTCGGAGTACACCAACAACTTTCATACCTCGCACACAAAGCTGGGTATCAAGGACTTCGAGTGGCACCTAGTACTGAAATATCGCATTGGCCTACACCGGTACATACGAACAGAGATGGATTTCCTAGAAATCTCTTCACTCGAATCCACCTATCGATATGTTGTCAAAATCGAGTAGAAATTTTAGCAACAGAACAAGTGTGACTTCGGACCTACGCAAAAGTAGGGCAAGGGAAACTCTGGCTCACAGAACGCGGGATAGGGAAAGGACAACCAGTCCCAACCACAAGCAAAGAAGGGTAATCGAAAGACAAATAAGGACACTGGGAAGTGGTGCGAGTTCCACGAAAGCCCCTGGCACAACACTGATGAATGTCGCTCAAAACAGTCATTGGTGGCTGAGATCAAAGCGTCAGAATCATATCCCAGTTCTGATTTTGACTTAGAACCTAATTTCACAACCGCGCAAAAAGGGAAGCAGATCATTGATGCAGAACCCACTACCATTGTTTCCACCACACAGATTCAACCAGAGGAACCTAAAGATTCGGAGGCAGAGGAGCGCCTTTTCCACTCATAGATGTGGGTGAATGGAATTCCCCTACACTTTGTTGTGGACAGCGGCAACCAAAAGAACCTGATATCAGCAGAAGTCATCAATAAATTGGAGCTACCAATAACACCACACCCATAACCATACACCATTGGATGGCTAAGCCAAGGACGAGGGATATGCGTCAGTCACCAATGTCGCCTACCATATGGCATCAAGCCCTTCAAAGATGAGGTATTGTGTGATGTGGCCCCACTTGAAGTATGTGATGTTCTCTTATGACAGCCATATATGTGGAAGCATCATGTTGTATATGAATCGTGGCCTCACAGTGTCATTGTCACTTTGGGAGGACAACTCTATCGGATACCAGAGACAGTTTCACCTACCCCAACCAAGCAGGACAGGAAAATAATCTCCCACACTGGGAAAATTTCCCTATTCACAATTGCCACTGAAGGAGAACATCAGATCACAGAGACATCCACAACCTCTGCACATTATCCTTATACTCAGTAGAATCAAGAAGAACACAAAGTCAGTGCAGCGTCGCCTATTCAGGTACCTCTACAATGCAAGAGCACGCATTCAAGGTGCTCCTCCAAAAAGAAACCATCCACACCGGTGCAGACCAAGGATACCACAAGAACCAAAACTGTTAAACAGCTCCAGTGCATCCAACAACAACAATTACAACCCTATGAAGACTTCAAAGAAAGGCAACCCTTTTGCTTCAACAAAAGCCGCACCAAAAGCTCAACTCAACACACAGTTCGACATATGATAAGGGATTTGACGCAATGGAGACCATTGCTTCCTAAGGAGGGAGGATTGATCCAGGTGGATATCGGTGGGGACCCACTTCTTTTAACTGGCTCAAAACAATCTTGTGGCAATTTTGGTAATTTACTATTTTTAGCAGTTTTTTCGGGTCCTGAACTTCCGAAGTTGTTTTGAGGCCCTAAATGACATTTTTTGGCAATTTGGGAGGCCAGATGGTTTCCAACGACATTCATTTGGTCGTAATTGAAAGTTCTAAATCTCAGATAGACCTTTCCAGTGGGCTACCAAGCGCCCCAAATAGAGATCGTATGCAAAAGTTATGACCCCGGGAAGCTGATTGATCAACTAACCACCTTGGGGCTGCAAACTTTATGACGGTTCATCTTCTAGGGTTAGTTTTTTGGATGTTTGGGATTCTCTCCCTCATGCTTATAATAAATAGGCCCTTTCGGCCTCTCTTTGTAATGATCTTGGCACGAATGAGCATAGCAGCCACATCTTCTCAGAGATAGCTACCACCATTCTAGCTATTGTATTTTACAGTCTGTTCTATTTCCTCTATTTTAATAGAATATGTGTTCACTATATCAATGTGTTCTCTGCAATATATCTATGTATATGATTATGTAAATGCTCTTTTATTTCATTCCTGCATAAATCCGGATCAAGGAGTGCTTGAATTTTGATATGAATCACTTCTACGTCTTATGGTTTAATGTATGATTTTATTATAAATATCATAAATTCTTTTATTTTATATGGAAAGAGTGGTGAAATAATTTATTGAATAATTTGTGTTTAACTCAGTGTAATTTTTATATAGTGTTACTAAGAGATTATATAAGTACAATTTTAAATTATGATCAAATGATATAATAATGCCATTTTTTGAAAAAGTGTGCTGCTAGTAGCATTATTTTTCAATTCAGAGCTTGATTTCAAGGTTTTTGCAAACAAAATTAACAATTGTTTGGTCCATTTCTATATTTTTTATTCGGGGTTGTTTTTTTGTGTTTTTAATGCAAAAATATGGGTTTTTATGGCTAGAGTTCTCGTTTTGAGTATAAATTTCTCATCAAGTTGTATAACTTGTTCACCATACAAAAAAATAGACTTAACAACAATCTGAGACTTTACGAGGGGACAAAAATCACTACAGACTACTACTTTGGCTTATAATCACTATCGTTGTATCCAAGAGAATACAACACTCACTACTCTGGTTTTAACAAGTTCGATATCAATTTTACAAAAATGCTTCTCCATATCTAGATTGGTGCTCAAGATTTGAGTGTAGAGGGATTCCAAATGTCTTCACAGATTAAGCAGATCTATCACTATTAGGAATCACGGTTGGTGTTCTATTGAACTGAGACTTAGTTGTTCTCAAGATTATCATAATACAAGCAATACTAGCCAAGTAACACCTTTCTTGTTCAACATTGCTGCAAGAAAGTCACACTCTAGTTTGGAAAAATATTTTTTCATATCTAGTTTAAGAAATATTGAGGTTGTTTGACAATTAGAAACTACAACACCCTTGATTGTACTCAACCTATTAGCCAATACTTTGGATAAAAAAATTTGGTTGAAATTGCAAATCAAGATGGATCTCCAATAATTTATTTTATTAGAGGTTTTTCAACTGGGGTCATTTGGGGTCAAATGATTATTATATAAGAGGTGACATATACTAACATGGTTCATAGTTGTTTCCAGGTTCAAACCATAAAGTTGAATTTATTGTTGGGTGCTCCTCTTAAGTGATATGAACCTTCTGGACAATGTTTGCTAGAAGGGGATCAGCTACTTGATTTAAGATAATTTTCAAAAATTATGCTAGGATACCATTAGGGCCTGGAGTCCCATCATTTTACAATGAATTAACTACCCTCTTCCATTAAAGTAAGAAGTTCTATGAGCACCACAGTTAACTCATTTTCCTATTGTTCTTAAAGTGGTAAAACATCATAAAGGAGGAGAGATGATGCCACTTCTATTTTGTATTGATAAGTTTGTATTTGCTAGAGGTCCTAAGCATATTTAGCAATTTCTTCATGGGATACCAACTTTGTTTTTTCGGGCTACCTGCTTCCTTTCTATGTCAACATCTATTCTAGAAAAAATTGGGAGCAGGCTCCATGCAACCATAACCTAAATCCCCATCTTAAGAAACTGCTCATGTTTCCATCTACTCTCATTTTTATTATAGTTAGATCTCGTGGGGGATTAGCTACATCAATTTTGTTTTAGGTGACCCCGTTAGTCCTACAATACAAAATCTAAGCTCCACCACCCCTCCCCCCTGGGCCCTAACTACCATATAATATACATTAGCACATTAATTAATTTTGAACCCCTTTTTCCTAAATTTTGGCAGGATTATGTTCAATCTACAGGTCATCTACAATGCACATATAGAATACTGTGATGAATATGGAAATAAGCAAATCTTATTTTCATCCATGTTTTAGTGAGATAAAAAGTTTTTCAATAGGATTGTTGCTTAGAATGCATTATATCTTTTTTTAATGATAGGATGACTTCCTTCCTTTGTTGAGAGTTGTGGAAGATATGTGTCCATTCCTTCCTTCTCTATATGATAATTGAAGAAATTCTTTGGCAATGGAACATGGAGTTTTGTGCATGCTTCTCTATTCATGTACCTCAAGGACATTTATCTTTTTATTTTATGTTCTCTATTCTTTTAGAAAAAGTTATTGTGAGCCTCTAATATCTTTTCCTTGTCTCTGATAGCTTTCTAGATTAATATTTTAAGTTGGAAGTGCAATAATGTCAACAATGGATAAATCTAATACTTTGGAGTATATCGATCAAATGTTTTCAACGGGTAATTTTCTCTTCTTCCTCTGCTAGTCCTCTAATCACTCTTCACTTCTAATTTGTCTTGCTTTTGTATATAGCTTGTATTCTTGATAACTCTATTGATCTAAATTTACCCATACCATATTATCTCATTTTTTTCTTTGGTTCATAATCTATTGTCTCCTGTTTTTTCACTGTGAAGTATGTTTGCACACCAACTTATTTAATGTGCTTGATTTTGTATCAATTTTGTTTAAAAGTACAATAATCTACTACAAAAAAAATGATTGTAAAGCTTTGCTATATGATGTAATACCTTCAAATGTTTTAGAGATCCCTGAGTTTTATTCATAGAAAATCATTGTACTTGTGCCACTATACACTACAACAAATACTGGAATTAGTGTCTCTTTTAGCTCCCCTTTTGGCGTCCACTAACACTTTTAGTGTATTTTTCTTCATTTTCTAGGGAAAGTTGGCGCTATTTCACGAGATGGTGCTTTTCTTGGCGTTTTTTGCATCCTTTTTTTTAAATTAGGTGCTAAACTAGACACTAATTGCATCCACTTTAATGTCCACTTTAGCGCCTGGAATAACACCAAGCATAGCGCCCTCAATAATGCCTAGTTTTGCTTCCTTTAGTCCCAGAAATAGCGTCCTCCATAGTGCCAATCTTAGCACCAAGTTTAGCTTCCTCTTTTGCGCTAATATTTAAGCCAAGAATTGTGCCTAGTTTGGCTCCCTAAGTTGCGCCAAGATTCAAGCCAAGATTAGCACCATGTTTAATGCCTAATTTAGCTTCCTAATTTGCGTTAGGTTTAGCACCAAGTTTTGCATCTACAATTAAATGTCTAATATATAATCTAGTTTTGCTCCCAAAGTACCACCATGTTTTTGCTCCTAGTATTGTGCCTATATTTGCTCCCAAAATAGCATTGAGTTTTCCTCCTAGAATTGAGCCTAGTTCAACATATGAGTTACTTAATTAATGGGATAGAGGCTATTGGTTATTGGAGTTGGGAGTTAGATTTGGGAATGTTTTGTTAGACATTAATGTTGATGTCTATGATGATAATGAAAATGATAAGTACGGCGACGATGATGATGATGATTCGATGATAATGATGATGATGAGTGTTAGAATCCAAAATTTGTCCACTAGCTCATCTCCCTAGTCACATAACTCTGTTGACCATTTTTTCTACCATTATGGCCTCCAAAACCTTAAAAAACCCTCAAATGGTCACCCAAAAGGATAAAAACCCACATTTCCTCCTTAAATAAATGAATTTGCTTCAAAAATATCAAAAAACCCTCAAAAGGGGTCCAAAATTCCCAAAAATCAAAATAGAAGGGGAAATAAATCAAAATAATTTCAAAAAAGGAGAGAGGAGGGAAAAAGAGGGCTAAACCCTAAACCATTGACCTAAAAACAATTGGCCCCCAAAACCATGGGTCAACACTCCACCACCCAAAAAATCTATAAGAAGGTGATGGAGGCCCCCCATTTCAAATCCACTATTCACTCTACCCTTATGCTGCTGAATTTCACTCAAAACCCTAGCCCACCATTTGTGCTCATGTTTACCATTTTAGTGAACCCTTTGGCCCAACCTTGGAGCATTTTGGAGAAGAGAAGGACATTGGAGTACTGGTGCACCTCTCTAGTATGGCTGCAAAAGACTCCACTAGCCTCACCCTTGAGGTAAAAAACCCATGTAACCCTCTTATTTACTGTTTAATGAAAAGAACCGTAAATCCATCTTTTTACTATGTTCTCATATATGATTTTATTATTTATTGTTTTAGTTTTATATTTCAATACCTGTTATGCACATGCTTAGGTTTTACATTAGATATTTCAGTTATTTACATTAGATTTTATTGTTTTTCTGAACTGCTGCTAAGGATTCCATAATCCTTAGCAGGTGCTCTTTAGCACAAGCTAGGGTGAAAACCCTAGCTACAATGAGGATGATGCATGTTATTGCATTATTTGATCCTGAGTGACCCTAATGGAACCTAAGTGGTCCTTTTGGAAATTAAGAGACCGTAATTAATCCTAAATGACCCTGATGGCATATGAGTGTCCCTATGACATTTGAGTGACTCTAACTGCATGATGTTGATGATGTTGTTGCATCTTGAAAATGATAAATATAACATTGATAATTTGTAATATGTTGACTAGGATGTTGATGATGATGATGATGACAATTTCAATAATGATGATGTAGGCGATTATAGCACTATTTGATCTTGAAAAATCCTAATGGAACCTAATGACCCTAATGGCATATGAGTGACCCTAATAGCACCTAAATGACCCTAATGGCATTTGAGTGACCCTAATAGCACCTAAATAACCCTAATGGCATCGAATTGTCCCTAACAACATTTGAGTGACCCTAATGGAACTTGAGTCACCCTAACAACATGCGGATGATGTTGATGATGCATGATGACAATGATGATTTGATTACAAGATGATAACAATGACAATTATGATCACTACATTGATAATGACAATGACGAGGACTATGGTGATAATGTCGATCTCTATGATGATGGAAAATATGATAACGACAGTGACGATGATGACAATGAGGATGATGTTGATGATGCATGTGATAGAAATTATGGATGTTGATGATCGCAATGGAACCTAAATGACCATAATTGCATCTTATCGACCCTAATGTCACCTAAATGACTCTAATGGAATTCGAGTGTCCCTAAAAACATTTGATTGACCCTAATGGCATCTCAATGACCCTAACGACATGACGATGATGCATTATGACATTTTTGATGGCATTGATGATGATTTGATAATTATAAGATGATATCAATCACAATAAATGCTTACATTCCCACTTAGATCCCAAATATATTTTACGAAACTCATGTAATTAATTAGGTAGTTTCATTCCTTTATCATTATCACAATGATGATCATGATGATGATGATCTTGAGATTGATTGTGATGATCATGATGTATTATGATGGAAATGATGATGACTATGATGATACTAATGTCGATGTCTATGACCATGACCATGATTATAATGATGATGATGCATTGTAATGATGATGATGATTATAACAATCATAATTATTATAACAATAATTATGGTTATAATGATAATGATGATGTCTAATTGATGATGATGATGTTGATGTACTGTATTATGTTGACGATGATGACAAATACAATGCCAATGTCCATGGTAATGATGCATGTGATAGCACTTCTGGATCCCAATTGATCCTAATGCCACCTAAATGACCATAATGGCATCCGAGTGACTGTAATGTCACCTAAATGACTCTAATGAAATTCAAGTGTCCCCAACAACATTTTAGTGACCCTAATGGCATATGAGTGACCTTAACAACATGACATGAACACTAATGGCCATGAGTGACGATGAACTGTAATGGCATATGGGTGACCCTAATGACAATTAGGACTATGATGCTATTGATAATGTACTTGATGGTGATGATGACGACGACGATGATGATGATGATGATGATGTACCATATGATGTTGATGACGATGACGACGACGTCGATGTCCACAATGATTATGCATATGATATCACTTCTAGATCATGATTAATCATAATGGCACCTAAATTATTGTAATGGTGTTTGAGTGACCCTAATGTCACCTAGATGACTATAATGGTCTCTATGGTCATTATGGTCACTATGGTCACTATAGTCACTATGGGCACTATGGTCACTACAGTCACACAATGTCATATTTCATGAAAAGCCATGTTGATGTTCTTTTCTTAACAATAATAAAAGAGTTATTTATTATGCTTTATCATGGGATTAATGTCCATCCAATTTGTATCGAAAGGAAAATGATTTAAAAAACATTAGCTTGTACATCTAAACAAGTTCGTCAATCAAACCAAATAGGATTTGGAATGTGTTATTAAGATTATAAAACTTGTTAGGTGAGATAAAATTTTGAAATTCTTGAATAGCAAAATGACAAATACTTGGTTCATGTGACAAATCCTTGAAATAATTAGTTTGAAACAAACCAAACTCATGTGAAGGATTAGAAAAATCCTTCCATGTTTTGGTGTTCACATCTACAGGATCTTTCCAAAAAAAAAAGCCTTATATATATGTATCATTTGTAAACCCTATTCCAAACCATTGTTCCTTGAAAGGTAGGCCCTCGTAAATCAATTACTAGGGAAATACCCTCAACATAAAGAAAACTCTGGAATTCGAAATTGTTTGAAGGCGATTCAACCATTTCACTATGAAACGGCCTAATGTCCATCCAACTTGTCTTGAAACGAAAATGATGTGAAAAACATTAGCTTGTACATCCAAACAAGTTTTCTAATCACTCCAAATAGGATTTCAAATAATCATATTAAACTTATAAAACTTGTTAGATGAGATACACCTTTTAATAACATATGACCTTACTCCATACATGACACCAAATACTACTCTCCATAACAATCTAACCACTTAGTTGACCACTTAATACACTCTCCTAGTCCATTGTTGATTGTCAACTAACTGTCTATAGAATATCCATATATGACGTGATGGACCTGAATGTACTATTTTTCCAACATCCCTTAATGAACCCAACTACTTCTTCTTGCATTCTATACTAGTAAAATATTTTTGAAAGTTTGCTACGACATCAAAATGTCCTACAACTTTATTTAAGGTGAAAGTCTCTCTTATAAGTTGTGTTCTCTTCATGTTGTCAATGTTATTGTCACCTTTAACTTCACGATCTTTGCATTTTCCAAAATATGGAAAGAGAGCATACAATTAAGGTGAAGATATATGTTAGATCCACTGAGCATTGGAAAAATAATAAACAATTAGGGTAAATACATATTTTAGATCAATTAAGCATTGAGAAAAAAATTAAAAAGTAGGTGCAAATCTATGGCAAGGTTTGAGTTTAAGATACAACTATGTTAGTCTATTTTTTAAGTCATGTTAATTAATTAGAACAAATAAAGGTCGATGATAAATTCCATGTTGAACATTGCTTTTTTTCCATTTTATTTTGTTAAAACTACTTGCATATGAATGTTGTAATGGATTCAAATTTTTATTGTTATGCTATGTAAAAGCACACGGTTTCAACATAGCAATTTCATACCATATTTGATATTTCAATTTTTACCATGTTATGTAAAGGCGCATGGATTTGGCATAGCAATGTGATATTGGATTCCAATTTTTACCATGCTATGTAAGGGCACATGGCTTTTCTTAATGCAAAAATAATATTGAAAGAAGAAAAGTACTAAGTATGAAGCTTTTCCAAATTTGAACAAAACTAATGTGCCTCAAACATGGGGATTTGAAATGGGCACATGTTTCCAGGAAGCTAACTAAATTCCTAACATCATTGGAAACCACTGGTTTAACTAAGCCCTCATTATGTTTAAATGGCCCCTACTTACCCACAATTGAACCATAATTACCATTAATTACTGTTAGTTAACCCATAATTGACCCTTATTTACTATGAATTAACCCCTAATTACCCCATCATTGACTTCTTATTAACCCCTAATTACCACTAATTACCCTTAATTACCCATAATTGACCACAAATTACCCCTAAATGATAAGTAATTAACCCCTAATTACCCTTCCTTTACCCATAATTACCCATAAACGATCTCTAACTATGTGTAGAGCTCAAATCCATCACATAGGCCTTACTTTGCACCTCACAACTTCTTGTTCACTCCTCATTTTGGAATAATCACACCTTGATCTCTCAATCCATGATGATGCCTTTGAACATTGCTTGCATCCTTTTTAATATAGGTAGGGATTGTCTCAATCATTTTCTTCTTCTAAGGTGCCTTTAATCATGCCCGATACCAGGTGGAGCCAAACATGCAATACACTCAAATAAATGTGTAATTGTTTTCTCAAAGTCTTCTAAGGCAAGGAATGGTCAATCCATTGGGTCCATGTTATCACCAAATTTTGCATGACTACCCAAGGTATTCTAAGTCTCAATGCACATGACAATTACAATTGGATGTCATCTTTGTCATTGTGTCTACACGTTGTAATTGGATGTCGAGGAAATAAACCTAGTTCAATATCTATATTACCCAAAAGACTACCTATATTGATTGTTTCATTTTATGTCTTCCCAACTTTAGACTTATCTTTATAAGTGGATAGACATCCAAAGATCAAGAAACTTCATGCCAAAGGTCAATAAATATTCAAAAGGAACCCTTGTATTGCAAGAGATATATAATTGAAGGATCTCTCTTGTAATTTAGTTCATTGACTTCTCTCACATCCACATTAGAAGAAAAAAACCATGATCCTTGTAGTGGATTTATACTTGTCAACAAAGGGACTCCATACTTATCGATTTATTATTGTTTGTTGAGTTAAAAGTGCTTGCAACTATGTACTAGTCGAATGTTCTACAAAGATGTCCAACCTTAGATGCATTTGTTGTGGAATTCCACCCAACTAGGCCACCTCAATAGTCTTGTCATCTAGCTCTGCCACCAATATGTCACAAACCATCACAGTCACCTAAGACAATTGTCGACTAACAACTAGATGGGAGTGCCTTTTGTTGTTTGAAAACAAGGCCTTACAATTAATACCAACGTGAGAGTTAATGGTGATGTTAGCAAAGTGAAAAAGAAAACTATCACATAAACCTAAAATATTTTAGATTGATAAAGATGTTAGTGTAATACTTTCTTATAGATAATGTCAATATAAAAATTATTAATGCATACATAAATTTTAGCAATCAATACAAATACCTAACGATGATATTAACACACAATGTAAGAAATAATTATTTATGTGCAACACATTGCCATAACGATTTATCATTATAACAAAATATACTTAGTCCCTTACATAAAATATTCAAATATTCACTAGGACTATTTTTGAACATATGTATTGTATGTGCACCATGCCATTTGTAACGATATAATTTACAATGCCCATGTTATGTTGTTTGCGCATAAATAACGTAGTTTATCATGCCCATCCATATTAACTCCCACCAATACAAAAATTTGAACCTGCTCATCCATATTAACTCCCACCAAAACCAAAATTTGAACCTGCTCTAGTTGGACGGTTCCACAACAAGATGCATCCAAATGAAAAAACTCGTTTGTGGAAATACAGACCATACTAGCAATTGCTCACAATTCTCCCGCGATGTATAGCCATATATCTAATAAGTTAAACCAAATAGCGGTAGGATATAGAGGAAATTAAGTCAATGTCATTTCATTCGCTACTGTTCATCCCAAAACTTGTTCAACTACGGCCCTTCACTATCTTTTTTCATCCCTCAATCGCAATTCAAGATGAATTTTTTTCCCTTTAGTTTAGAGCAAGCACTTCAGTCTCTCCTTTTATTGCTCAAGTGGTTAGCGGCTATAGGAATCGCATTCGTTGAAAGGAAGAAGCAAGAAGACAAGCATACCTCGGTTTAGGGAAGATCGAATCGCTTTCAGTAAGATATCCTCGTATTGGCTAGAAGGACGGAAGCGTTGATCAGAGAGTTTGGATGAGATGAGAGCAACGATGGTGCAAAAGGAAGAGTTAGTGCACAGAAAGAAGGAAAGCAGGAGAGGTGATTCGACTTTTGGAATATCGTCTCATCTTGGTTCAAAGGCAGCAAGCGAGAACCACTTTCTGGGTAGTGATGAAATCTTGCTTTATGATCTGTATGTTTTTTTTAGTAGTAAAGACACTTTCTCTCCTTGAGGGATTAGACGTGTGATCTTTCTTAGATAATTAGAAGTGGGTTTCGATCAAATGTTTCTATTGGAAATACCCCAATTAGATAGGTACTCAAAATGTTGAAATATAGAGAAGGAACGCGACTTGTTTGACAAAATCTTTCAATGAAATGTGTCATTTCTCGAACGACCATCATTGCAGCATATGCCATACATTGGCGTGGCAAGGTAGCCCCCAAATTTTTTCAACAAATGCAACAATTAGGTATGAACTCGAACCATGTTACCTTAGTTTGTGGTTTGTATGCGTATTAGTCTCTTTTGTAGGCATGCACTGAAATTAAAGGCTCGGAAGAAGGCAAGAGGGTTCACTCTCATATGCTCAGAAATCGGTTTGAACCATACACCTTTTTGGCTACAATTTTTTTGATCATGTATGTTAAATGTAGTATTTTTCTTTGTTCACACTAATTGCTTCATGAAATGCCTGAACGAAATGTCATTTCATGGAATGTGATGCTTACAGGATATACACAGAGTGGGAGAGTAGATGAGGTGCGGCAATTTTTCAAGAGAATGCCTAAGCGGGATGTGGCCTCATGGACTTCCGTGACTGCTGGATATGCTCAAAACAGGAGGGTTGAGGATGCCCGTCAACAGTTTGAGAAAATGCCTGTGTGAGATGTTGTCTCATGGAATGCTATGATTTTTGGGTATAAGCAGAACATGATATTGGACTAGACACGCCATCTGTTTGATGAAATTCCAAGGAAATATATATTCTTGTGGAGTGCAATGATTGCAGGGTATTCTCAAAATGAGCATGTAAGGAAGCCCTGAAGCTATATTATCAAATGTTGTGGGAAGGCATGAATCCCACAGTGTCCACTTTCACTGCTACTATCCTACATTATAATCTTTGGCCAAGGGAGAACAGATCCATATCCATACTATCAAAATGGGATTCTTGTCATACATCTTTGTTCAAAATGTTATTTTTTTGTGCTATGCAAGACATAGGAGTATAGATAATGCACGCAAAGTGTTTGACAAAATGTCAACACATGATAGAGTTTATTGGAATGCCATTCTAGCATGATATATGAAAAATGCAAGGCTAGATGAAACACCACACCTTTTCATTGAAATTCTTGAACATAATATGATGACATTATGAGTATGTTTCTTTTCTATCCCCTGATATCCTCACCCTACTGTTGATGCCCAATTTTGTCATCATTTTGAATCCATGATCGTGCTACAGTTATACCATTTTGTCATTTTTTATGCCTCAAGTTCATATTTCTCAGCGTTTAGACATCCATATGGACTCAGGTATATATTCTTTGAAATACATTTAATTCTCCTATGATTTTTCATTAAATATCATCTTATGTGGCGAATTAACATCAACTTAACATTTCTAAATCCATTGGGCATATAGTTTTTCTGCTACATGCTATGGTTCTCATGCGGACGTTCATTCGGACTCTCATTCGCATACAGACGACCATTCAACCCATCTTTCGCACTTGAAAAATCATTTGTTTGCCTACTTGGACGCATTGAAGACGCCAACAGAGACGTGTATTTTGTTTCCCACCTGGCATACATAGTTCATGAGTTTCTTCCTATAAAGAGTCACTCCATAACTTGTCCAGGCATCCAGTGGTTTCGTTGCCCACATTTAAGAAACCAACATGCACGATTTGGGGAAAAATGGCTTGTTCATCAATGAAGTCGTTTTATAACATTTAGAGACATTCTATTATTAGAGAGGTCGACCACTGAAAGGGTCGACCCTCTCTCTATTGTAAATCATTATAAAAAGACGTCTTGGGTTGTGTAGAAAGGAATGAAAAAACACTTTGTAAACTTTGCTTCCGATTTTAATATCAAAACTCTGTTCAGCTATTGATTCCATTTCCTATTTCATGGTTAGTGACCGAGTAGTGTAGGAACAACCTCTGTCTCTTGAGAAGGGCCCCTCAACGATAATGACTTCGAATGTGCACATGTTTTGTTTCTCCCCTTCGTTGTACAACTAAGTGATTTGATATTCAGTATTGTGGAATGTTCATAGATTCAAATCGTTTTCCTTGTGCTTATGAATTCAATGTGTATAAAAGCAATTTAACTTTTCTCTATTTATAATTTGTGTATTTTCTACCATTTGGTCTGTCGTATGTACCAAGATTTCACACTATCAATCCACCTTGAACATTTTCATTTGTATTTTGTATTTAGCTAGGGTTTGAACTCTTAGATTTAGTATTTTGTTTATATCATGTAGCCGGTTAGTATTTGAATTTACAGTCAGTATTTCATTTCTATTTAAATAGCACATTGTTATTGTAGATCTTATCAATTCCATTTATGTTTCAATCCATTTCATTTATGTAGGTGCAAGAAGATAGAAATAGGTGTTTGATTCAACTCAATCAAAAGTAGTCTCATTTGAATTTCAAGATGTAGTCATTCCAAGTTATTTTCATGGTTTACATAAACTAGTTTAGTATAGATTTGCACTTCAATTGTAGATCAGTTTGTATTTTTTTTCATGGATGATTGAGATAGTTAGTTTGTTGTAGAGGTAGAGTAGCAGTACCTTGTTTTATGTTGTAGATTTGCTTGCAAGTTGAATTTCTTATCATCCATTCAAGTTATTGTTTTATGCTTAGCCATAGGTCTACTTACAGACTCTGAGTTCAGGTTTTTTTTGTATTTGATGTTTTATGAATAGCTTGAAGTCTTGATAGGGTAGAGTTAGAAGATTGATAGGCATTGCATGTTTTAATTACGAAATAGTAATTAGAAATAGAATAACTCAGAGTGTGTGCTTTTCAGTAGAGTTGGATTGTTAAGTAGTATTTCATTTGGATTGATTTTAGATAGTGTAACTAGGTTCTTAGATGTCATTTGCTTAATGGATAAGTGATAGTTCGCAATGTTTAAATTCTCTTGTAATTGGTCCATTTTTAGATTTCATATCTTTCTAGAAGTTAAGATAGATTTACTGCCTTTTTGTATTTCTGTAGCATTTGTAAGTCACCTTGACACAATCTCTCAAGAAGAGTGGAGTTAGATAATTTAGATAAATTTGCTTATGAATCATTTATTGTTTGAAATATTAGTTGTCAATGCATGCTTAAACCCTAGAGTAGCATTTCATTCTCTTGAATTTGTAGTTAGTTGTTGAATTGGATTTCTTAGGGTAATTAATTAGTTGTCTTTCTCAAGGTAGCATAGTTTTTCTGTCTTTGAATACTTAATTACAATTGCATTTGTTTTTCAGAAAAACTTTGATTTCACATAATAAAATAGCTTTTCAATTCCTAGAATAGGTTAGAAATTAGTTAGAGTTTGAATGATTGTTTAATAGTTTTTTCTTATGTAGTATAGTTTGTTTTCAATCAAGCATTGCTTTCTAGAATAGTGATTTCCTTTCAATTCGCAATCTCAATTCCTGTTCTTAGATTAGAATAGCATAGAATTAGTTTTGAATTGATAGTTAAGTTGACTTTACATTTGAAATTGTATTGCAATCTTTTCAAGTTACTAGGTTAGGTCTAGATCCGTTCGATAGTTCATAGTTTAAATAATCTTAGCTCTTAGTAACTCGGTTTTTCATTTTGAAAGATTTAAATTGTATTTAGTTGAAAATATCATAGGACTTGCATGATAAACATCCTAGTTTACCTTCTACTTCGGCACATACTGTGTCACAACTCTAAGTGTACAAACCCTGGTTGATAATTAATATTGGAAATTTAGTAGACATAAATTATACCAACACCTACACAAAAAATATGCATTTTGAAAGTTTGTGTATAAGGATATGTTTAATGTTGACCCCCTTGTGTTTTGGTATGTAGTAGGATTAGTGAGACTGATCTCTTAAATCAAGATTGGAGAAGCAGGACATGGATGCAAATTTTCTAGTATGTTGTTCTCAAGTTGAATTTTTATTTTTCGATTGATCTCTCAACTGGGCTGGTTGGGTTCTTCAACAATTTAGTTGTTGAGAATATTGTTGGGTACAAACTAGTCATAGCCTCCAACAATATGCTGCAAGAGAGGTATGAATGAATGAAAATCTGTTGGAATTCTATTTAATCTTTTTGTATGAGTGAATGGGGATCTCCATTGATTGGATGGGATACTAGAATCCCCAGAGAGCATTCACCTAGCGTCGGGGGCCATGATTTAGTGGGTTTTATTTTAGTTATTTGAAATGAAATCTTGTGAATTTATGTTTTGATTTCCCTAGTCAACTATGAGATTTTCTTGAATCTAAGTCAACTCTTAGGCCTCACCAATTCATTTTTGAATGCTATTCAATGAAACAAACATTGATTGAATATGGATCATTGTGATTTGGTCTAGTGTGGTGAGTACAAAGGTATTAATAAAATGATGTTGTTCTAGTGCAGGTATGCACTAGCCTTTTCTATATTTTCCAGCTCTAATTTTATTTTGGCTCTACTGTCAGCATTGATCTGTGCTTACATTGCATTATTGCACAAACTATTGTTGGGTCTCATATATCTGAATTTAAGGCTTACCTTAATGGAGTTGATGCCCTTGTTATTTTGTCTCCTAGTACATTGTTTGTGAAGGTACGTATGGATTTGTTTAAAGGAATCAAAATTCAATGTTAGAAGCTTATAGCTAATACAGAACATGCCATTCGGTGGCTTTAATGATTTAGGCTTATTGATGGTCTTCTAGTTTCTATTTTCTAGAAGAGTAGAGCTGGAGTGCTAGATTATGCATTTGTTGGATTGTAATTTGTTGGAATCTATTTGGTAGTTTGTGTTTATAGGAGGAGAAACAAGCCAAATATAATGATCAAATCTGTTATTGAGTGAAACAAGTTATACAAAGTTAAAAGAGGTTTTGAGAACTAGCTCTAGTATATGCATATATTGAAAAGCATTAAATTCCATTGTATGATATATAGAAACATTTCCGCCTTTTGGTCTCTCTATGAGAGAAACTCAATCCTATAATATGCGTGTGTATTTGTTCATTTGCTAGTTTTTATACATATTAGTGGGGATGAGATACCTTATCTTACTTCCATGAGAATTTGAATGACTACCCACTGAAGATTCATACATTCCCAATACTAGTTCAAGAGTTGAGTTGTTGGGATTTGGGTAAATCTTTGTATGAGAGTGTCTCTAAGAAGAAAATGGTTTTTATTGAATTTTAGGCATGGAGAAATGTTGATGCCTTCCTTACCTTTCTCTCTACTACTATGAAGTGAACTTCTCACCTTGTTTGGTATCCCTAGAGTCTAATTATATAAATTGAGCATTGGTCTGTCATCAATACTAGTTAGAAATTATTTAGTACATATACCCTAAGGACATGGAGTCCATGTTATAGCCAAAATTATGGTAGGAGAAACATATAGGGCCATTGAAATGTCTTATAATGATTAAAGCTTGTACTTTACTTCCTATTTAGTAACTTCTAATTCCTTATTCTTGCTAATTACCTTTTTGATAAATCTTTGTCTTTTTGTTATAACCCTAATATGCATATTATTTCAATACTAGATCATTCTTGCCCCTATTCTATTTAGGTTTGGGTTCTAGCTCCCATTCCTCAATTTCCTTACTACCCATACTATTGTGGTTAGCATTATTTTATCCCTTCCTTAACATCAAAATATATACCCCTGAAAATGTGCCTTGGATAATTTCAACCCTTGTAATGACATCATAGTTCTTGAATGTAAACGTAAACATTTAAAATTTTCTATATACATGATATAACTTTGCAAATTTGTGTCTAATGTTTTGGATTCATGGATGGAAGCATGAGCACCTGGTGGTGCGGTGAAATAAATACCACACATGGATCCAAATGTTTAAAGTGCTTATGTGCAAGCATTAGACGAACTGGTCTCTATTGAGGAGTGTACTATCATACGAAAACAATTCAGTAACCACATCAATGGCCACAAAAATATATGGTCATACACATGCAATTAAAAATCAAGAAAAGTATTAAAAGATGATGTCTCTTTAGTAGTGAAACATTTACTTAAATTTTTAACATCACCATTAATTTTTTTAGGATGTTTGAGATTGATTCCAACCTCAACGAAATTCATATGTAGAAAGTAGAATTTTAGATCCCATTTAGAATTTAACAAAGCCAACAGTTTCTAGGATTCAAGGATTGCAATGTTTCCACTGGATTCTATATTGTATGAGGGTATGGGATTGATATTTAATCAAGAGGTGTCAAACATATCCAAAAGTATTCAACAAATGAAGTTTCCCTCATTCATGTTTCAAATGTATGAGAATTATTTTAAACTTCTTCTCATAAATGATCCATATTGACTGTTCAATGGGACGACATTTGTTTGTTGAGTATAGACTATACCAAAACACCATAAAACATTTTATTAACAACCCAAACCTTGCTGGTAAAGATGAATACCATATTCCTAGTTTGAAATCTACCTTGACTGCTGATTTGTTGATCAGAACATACATAAGAATTACTGAAACACTTTCCCAATGATTGATGTTATAAATGCTCCATCAAACCTTCAAAGGATGCTACCAGAGGTATGTCTTAGTGCTGGTCCAAATGCTCAGGTATCAGTGCTCAAATTCATCATCATTTCAGTTGTCAAATATGTCATGTATTGTTGATACAAGGGTCACTTCATGAACAGTCATACTTGTTAATCTTAGGCTTGTATTTTTGTCATAGAGTTGGTCAATACTCATCAGAATAAAATTGGTAGTCTTCCCAAGTTCTCTCCAACATTTGTATTTTCTTGAAGTGGATTTCTGATCTTTAACTTTAACTTTGTGGATTTCTCATGGCTCCAATCTTCTTCATCATTCTCCTTAAGATACTTCAACATTACACTTTGTGAAATCTTTGATCAATGTATCTTATTTTTTTTTCATGGCACTTTGGCTTGTCTTCATACTTCAAGATTTCTAACCATTGTTCTCAAATGTTGCTTTTGTTTCTGAATGTTTGCATAGAATTTTGACCTTTGTGTTGATATGCTCTCATCAATATCAATGATGCTCTCATCATCAATTATTCAATCTTGAATTCAATGGAAACATCATTCAATAGGTTGAAACAGCTAGATGTCCTCTTCAAAATAGTTTACATGTGCTAAGTTTTAGGTTGGAATCCTTCTCTAAAGTCAGTGGCTTCTTCTACAAAAGGCTGGTAGCTTCTTCTAAATGGATGGCCTCTTAAAGATGATATAAGATGGAGCACTTAACCTTGGAACCACATATCTATCCCTCCCTCAAAAAAATAACCTCCTCTTCAAGTGAAAGCATAGGTCTACAAGTTTTCACATCTGGATTGGTCCAATTTGGATTCCCTAAATAATGATATTCTCCTCCATATTTTGCTTGTTGCTGCTACAGGTCTTCCTAAGGCTCCAAACAATGAACTTTCAAGGCTTGTATGACTATTGTTCACACCTAGAGTTGGAATTTAACCCTCAAATTCGACCCATAATTATAGATTAGGCATATTACTTATTGGTTCATGGTATTTCTTGCCATGTATTTACTCAGAACTGCCCAGATTTGTTCTAGGTTAGTTTTTCATGCCTTTTAACTATCAAACATGTTGTTTATTGGCTAGGAACCACCCAAAATGGAGGATTAGGGCATTTTGATGCTCAAACATTTTTGTTGTAGGGTTGGAGTTATGCACAGAACTAAGAAATGATTTATTTTGCCACTATTCAAGTGTCCCATATTTGCTAATTTATCCCACAGGTGTGACAAAAAGTGTCCAAAATCATCTCAGATGGATGTTGAGGATCACTTCTCCTTGGAGGTTAGAATATGGATGCAATATACCCTTAACCTGCCCAGGAGTTGAGATTATGGGTTGTCTTGTTACCCAAGACTTCTTAGAACATGCCTAGATATGAGAAATGGTCTCATCACTACTGTTAATAGGGTAGAAAAAGGTCTCAAAACCTTCCATTCCACGTTCCTTTTGCCATTCCCTATGCTTGTTTTCACTACAAGTAAACGATGCACATTTATCTTGACAAAATGTGTTAGTACCTTCCAAAGGGAACACATATACATATTTAGATGTATGTTCCTTTGAATTGCAATTGTGCCGTTGTGCTAGAAATGAGACAATAAATCCACTAATTTACATCCAAGCGCAAAAATGAAATAATCTTGTAAAGATCATACTTGTCATACTTCGTTATAGAATTTGTAATTTTCTGATGCCCTACTGACTATGCTTTGATGAGCCTACACTCTTCATTAGGGATAAGGAGATAACAAAGTTAAATAGTAGGCGTGCCTGCAGAGTTACTGGAAAACATAATTAAAATAACATAGAATTTACCATAGCATTGCATGAAACAAAACTGTTTTCAGACTCTTGATACTAAGCTCAATTTGTTAGTAGAAAACAAGGCCTTGTGAATTTTTTCCTTTTATCAAATTATCAAGATATATTGAGTTTAAAATTTGACTTTAAAATGAGCTTTTTGACATTACATGTAAGACTGTTGCAAAAACTTGATTGAACGACCTCATCATTTAGAGTTGAACATGGAAAATAACTGAAATGTTTCCCATTTAATTTTTTAGTGCTTATACAACGAATGGAGGAGTCTCTTTGGGTGGAGTGCTAATTGGAAAGCACTTTTTGGAGGGTCATTGAAAGAGAAAGTCACAACTTCTATGAGAAAGGTATTAGCTCTCAAGTAAAAAGTTAAAATTGTGTTTTTCTTCATTGTGTCAAAATTCTGTTTATTCAAGCTATTAAAATGGAATTATTAGGTTGAGGCATATGTTGTAGGATACTCCCCATGAGGCTATAGCTATATCTGATGCCCATAGGTACACTGTGTCATTTCTCACTAGTGTTAAACAGACTGAACTGCATCCACCTAGAAAAGTTGATATCTTCCAGTCATAACTGTATAATTATGCACCTTTGGTGACACTAGTCCAAAATGACTATCCTGCATGTGTGTTTGGGAAATGGCGTGATGACTATGATTCCCATGCACTCACTCGACACATTTTTCAAAATATTAGCCTATCGTGCAAAAATTGCACTACACATCACTTAGCAAAACCCTAGTTTAGAAAACCGTCAAAATAGAAAACTTTTGTTCCATGAAGCCACCGGACAGGGGTGTCCCTAGTGGTACATAGATGAAACATCAATATACAACCCCAAAAGCATCATTATTTGGCAAGTAATATGATTTTTACAAGTTGGCTAGTCTCGTTGTAACTCTAAGCTTTACTCTCCACTTTCAGATTGATTTTGCAATCCAACTTTCTAGAGGGATGTACTTTTTGGCAACAGAGCTTCATATATTACCTGGACTATTTTTATTAATAGTTATTGAATAGGTTCCCATGGGAATTCATGGATTATGATTTTTGGACAATGAACATATTTACAATTGCATGCCAAAGCACAAAAATGTTAGACGGTCTCTAGTAATTTATGCCGAGAGATTATTTATTGTGTTTTTTTATAGGAATGTTATTCATAATAGCTGGCCAAAGTGATGAAATGTCATATTTTATGGATCTTTAGAAGTCTTTCATTTTTCATTGGGTGTTTATAATAGGTTCTAACTCCTATTTGAATTTGGATTGATTTTTAGATGCATAACTTTGAGAATATGAACTTTATGGAATAATAGTATTAAAATGAAGAGATATCCCTTACTATAGATTCCTTTGACTAAAATTTGGATGTAAACTTCTTGAGGACATATCATGAATCGCATGGTCAAATTATCCCTTCTAAATGTCTTATGGATCTAGCACATTATATGGTTGTAGGAAATATCCAATATAATGAAAACCTAAAATACATAACCAAACCTAGTACAATATGGTATCCTTCTAAATAAGAGACATATGGGATTTTCTTTGTAGGCAATTCTACAAAGGGTTCAAGCTATGCATGTATTGTCCCAAATAGGATTTCCCCATAGGCCCAACATCCTGTAGCCAAGTTAAGTACCAGAAAGCTGTACTTTATCGTGTGTGCTCTATTCTTTTCCATAATCACAAGATTTGTGTTCCTAATTCAAGATGTTTATTGTTGATTATGTTTCCCAAACTTAGGCAATCTAGGATCTGAAGGAAACTCCATTCCATCCATCCATATCAATATATGTATCAAGGCCTTTCCTTTTAGTGCTCTTTGGAACAACATTGGCCAAAGTAGTGAAACTGTATTTTATGTTTTCTGAACTAAATCTTCATGCGTTGTGTGCATGTTCTATGATTGCTTCTTTTGATAGGTACATATGATTTTTTGTATCAAGTTCAACTAGCTTTTGGTTGGCCTAGGATGCAAGAGCTAATACAGATTGTCTTCAGGTAAATACAACACTGGTTTCATCTGTTTTTGCACGATGAAGAAATTATCGACGACATGCGCATGGGATTCTAATATGTAATCTAGACATAGATCTAATGATGGAAAACAAAATTATGGAGGCTAGAGGAATAAAACAGTTGCTTGTTGTTACACATGTTGGAGAGTGAAGGCAAGAGAGAGGGCATACACTTATTGGTTTACTATGTTATGATGGCATTTCCATTTGTTTGAGGTTAGGTACTCTCGTCCCTTCTACATTGATTTTTTTCTAAAGTTTGTTTTTCTCAGTGAATCTTACTTGTGGTATATTCTTTAGGTTGTTTTCCATATGTAAATAAAGTTAAATTCATTGGTAATGAAAGAAAATCTGAGATTGACAAATATGTAACTTTAATTAAGAAGTACAATCTTTTATTTATATTGTAGGGAATCTTTAGCTAAGATAGCATCACCTTTGCATTTAAATCATTTCGTACTTGATCTTCATGTCATTAGTGCATATCTATACTTTTACAACAAAAGAAAATAAAATGTCTATAATTAGGACTAATAAATTGGTGCACTTACAAAGTCTGTTATGGATGGTATTTGGAAGTGGAATTTCATTTTTTCTATTGTTTATGAAATTAGTCTAAAAGAATATTACATTTTCTCTGTCAATAAATATGTCTCTCTTTTGCATATTGCATTTCATAGTAAATCCATAAAATGAGGAGAGTGTTTCTCTAAACAACAAACCACTCTTCCTTAAAAATATCATTAGGAGACCAATTTATGAAACACTCCTCCTTTCATGACTTGTTCAAGATGTGTTCTAAATGAAAAGGAGGTTATGGGCATCCTAGGTCAAGGGAATTCCTCCACTCATGCCAAAAAAAATTACTCCATAAGGGAATGACCTCACTTCTCCCATGATATTAAAACTACTCTACTATTGTTGCATATTCTCTTGATGATGATCAAACTCCTTGAACACATCTACCAAAAATGCATTTCCAGATTTGTAATTATCCTATTTTTTCAATTGCTTAGGGAAAATATGAGCAATGTCTCTATTGGTCACTATAATCATCCAATCTTAAATCACTTGGAACTCCAGATTATACAAATGGAAGCAAATTCCATTGGTTTTGTATATGAATAATTTTGAGCTACAGGTTTCAATGAAAGAATGTGGAAGCATATTCCTGTCTATGAATAATATAACTCTAGAATAGCACCCATGTTGCTAAGTATAATCTATAGGATTAAAATATGAGCATACGCCTTTAGGTTCCATTGAGTGATGCTAGATGTGGAAATAAAATCTATCATTGTATCTAGATCTGATCTTGGGTATTTAAATACTGTAATCTGGCAGAATAAATGGGTTCATGTATTTGTTTGATTTTCTGCAATTGATGTGTTGCTTGTTGCACATGAGACCATGTCAAAGGAGCATGCAATGCACTTTCCTCTAATCGGAAGTGTTGTGCTTGTTTCACTATTTTTGTTGTTCAAGTTCTTATCAAAAGACTTGGTCAATGCCATTCTCACGAGTTACTTTTTTGTTCTTGGAATAATTGCATAGTTGTACATTCTTAAACCTTAGAGTTAATTACATAAGTATTGCACTTATGTGGCTAAGTTTCCTGTTTAATGCTTTCCAAGAGACTTCATCAATTACCAATTTCATCAATTTTTTGTGCTAAGAATGATTGCATTATTGTATGTTCCCATCTTATACTAAGCAATTCCTTCAATTATTAGTTTAGTGGCATTGACAGTTGTATCAATCTTATGGAACATTATATTTCAGTTTAACACTAAGGTTTAATGTTGATTTCTCATGTACATAGCCACATTGTTACCTTCTATTGAGTGTTTTCTGCCAAAGAAGTGGAATGAGTTGCCGATAAACTATCACCTTCCATATTTCAAATGTAAGAAACTATTCAGATAACATTCCTTTGCAAGTTAATACTAAAGAGATGATAATTATTTAAAATATTGTCAATGGCTGGAAGCAATATAGTGTGTTTAATTTCTAGATTTAGTACTATTGTAAAATATATGTTGTGAGAATAAGTATCTATTATGTACATGGGTAAAATTTGTATATTTTGTGTCTACTTCTTACATTGATGTACATGAATGTATGTGTGTGTAAACTTCACATATGTTATGTATTTTTAGTAGGTTGCTTCTGGTCCGGTCCCGGGATAACCCTCGGATAGTTCCAGTTCTTGTTCCATCCTTTATAGCTTTGAACAACTCAAAACTATCATAGGGAGTGGAGACAAATATCTGTTCACCCAGGGTGAACCCAAGACTCGCCACAGGGAAAACCAAAGTATAATTAAGTAGTGAATCTGTTGAAAAGTTGAAACCAGTTATTTTTCCAAAGTATTTTTATAACCATGAATTTTTAATTTAGTATAGTACTGCACTCATAGACTTCCAAACCTAACTTCTAAAACTGTGGAACCACTCATATGATCTATCCCCAAAGCCACAAACCCTATTATTATGTTCCTAAGGAGATCCACTCAAAATTAATGAAAATTTATATGATGTGTTCATGTGTACCAAGGATTCTTGTTGCTACACCCCAATGCACAAATACATCAATCTAAAAACTTCCTGTGTTAAATATTTGGCATCTCCCTGAACTGAACGAACACCATAATTGAAGTCACACTATACACACGACATCTACATAAGAGGATCTATATGTTGATGACATTTTACGGTAATGATCTGTACTTGACACAAGCACAGAAATTGGAGTTCCAATAGTCAGACTTTCAGAAACCTAAGGGAATGCGATATGTGTCAATTACAGATGCCAAGCAGTAGCCTTATTGTCTTATTCTAGTCCCTATATCCTAGCTAGCCTGTATCTAGTCCTTGCCATTTGCAATATCCCACAAGTCTCTTTTTCTATTAAAAGAATTTTTAATATTGAGCTTTTAGAAATTTAAATTTTCTTCATAAATTTTCTCAATGAGATGTTGTTCCATGATTGCAGCTATTATGTTTTGTGACTTGCACTGTAATCCACATTTCCAACAACCTTCTTGCTCATAAGAATTGTATGTAATTGCAACAGGAGTAGTAAGGTGATTTACAACCCAATATGGGGGAGATGTTGTAATGCATAACATTGTGTAATGTTATGTAACATGTTGTTTCCATAAAAAAAAAGTAAATGATGTCGGCTTAAACAAAAAAATTAGATTATATTGATTTCTTCTTAAACTTAGATATAAAAAGCACTGAATTTTTTTTTAATGTGTAAAAAATTTAAAATAAAAAAATTTACACCTCAAGAAATTGGATCCCGCTCGGTGTTTTATAGATCCAGGTTTAAGATGGATCTATGTTGGTTATCATGATATATGTGGTTGTTATGATTGATTTTTTAGAGATTCACATAGAGAAAGGAAGTCTCACCTTGTCCCTTTACCAGAGTCATTTGTTCCATCCTCTTTATGGTTCATAACGCATTAAGCAAGAGGCGTTTTGGACAAATTTCTATGATGAGATTGCTTAGACAACATAGATAGAATTTAGAGTCCCCAAATTGTTGCTATCACAAATCACATCATCCATTTTAGGAGAGTTGTTGGGAGACATTGTACTTAACCTATTTTTATTGGATTCCACTGCTCTAAGGCTTCTTTCTTGATGCTCTCCTTTAGATCCTTGCCATCACCCATTTGCACTTTCTTGTTCTTGATTCTAATTGTTGTAGAGATTGCTTTATTTCATCTCTTGGTCCATTTTGTTTCCACTTTTTGGAGATGCTTTAGGCACTTCCAATGTACGTTCTTATTCTTATCTTTTCACTATGTGAAGTCCCATTGACTATCTTTGGCCACTAGTGGACATTGATACACAAATTACATTAAGTTGAAATTATATACGCACTTGAAATTACATTGTCTTTTATTAGAATTACGGATCATGCAATCTAGGTGTTAATATTGCTCCTCTCCCCAATTCTTAAAGGGTGCTAGCTCAATGTAAGAGCGCATGCATTACAAGCAGGAGGTTGGTGGTTCGATTCCTCCATTCCCTAATGATATTGCAATGTATTTCTAAAATAAAATTGTTGTGATAATTTATATTAGTTGCTAAACGGGAAGCAACATGTGGTGATAGTGAGGTAGTAAAAATGGACGATAAATTGGGCACTAAAGTGGTAGCAAAACATGGTGCTAATGTTGGCATCAATAGAGATGCAAAACTAGGCATTAAAAAGAGGCCCAACACTTGACGCTAATGAGGAATCCAAACATGGCCTTGATATGGTATCAAAATAAGATGTTACTTTGGAAGCAAAACATGGCACTACATAGGAAGCAAAATATGGTGCAACAATAGAAGAAAAATTTGACTCCATCTTGGTAACAAAACACAATGCAAAAAAGGAAGCAAAAATTGGTGCAAAATTAGAAGTGAAAATTGGTGCATATTGGAAGTAAAATGTGGTGCAAAATGGGATGCTAAAGTGGTAGCACATATGGATGCAAAATTGGATGCTAATTTGGATGCAAATATGGCATGAATGTAGATGCAAACATAAATGCTAACACGACGCTTTTAAGGATGCAAATAGGGCGCTTATGGGGACGTCATTTAGGAAGTAAAAGATGGCGATCTCTAGGAAGAAAAATAGGATGTTATTTAGGAAGCAAACCTCGACGTTGTTTAGGAAGCAAAATTGGATGCTATTCTGGAAGCAAAAAAATGGGTGCTATTTTAGACATAAAAAAGGATGCTATCTAGGAAGCAAAAAAAGATGTTACTTTAGACTCTTTACATTTTGTCCATGACGCGTCCCGTTTAGCATCTACTTTTACCACTCAATGAAAAAAAAATTTACACTAAAAAGGCACGCTAAATGGGACGCTAATTCCAGGATTTGTTGTAGTGTATAGCTATGCTATTGAAGCAAGTCATTGCTTCTTCTGTGGAATGAAACTTCAATTATTTATCAAACAAATTACATAATCATAAGGATATGAGATGAGAGAGAGATGTTCTAGGATAGACCCACACATTGTGGGATTTTCTCAATTTCCTTAGTTTCCTCTTTACTTCTTAATATCAATCCTATCTACATGTAAGTGCATTGTATTTCCTCTGTTGATGAGGTTGTTTTCTTTTCTCCTTATAACATTTTGATTTGTCTACATGGATTCCTCATATATGTTCCTTTAACCACCTCATACTCATAGCAAATTTACAATAACTCAAGAAATGGATTCCTTATATTATATATGTTCCTTCAACCATCTCATAGAAACTCCACAATAAATTTTTATTTTATTTTTGGGAAACTCATCTTATATAATCTATTTGACTAAGATTTCATGCTATCAAAGTCACCCTGGACTTTCATTGGCCTCATCTGCACCCACATTGGGGGTTTTGAACCTGGGTCTCCATGTTAATATAAGCCTGATCACCTAGTTTCTTTCCGCTAGATCACATTTCCATGGGAAACTCCACAATAACTTTGAAAAATAATATTACACATATGTGCATGATGCATGATAGCCCATCCTTTATGTCTACCATTGGGTTATAATTTATAATTATAGCTGATATCGTATGCATTAGCAACATGGTTACTTAATGAGAATAAAAGACACCTTCTAGTATGAATAAACTCATCCTGAATGTATACCTTGAATTCATGGTATTAGCCAACACAAAGTTCCTTAATGATTCCTATAAAGCATATTTTATGGATGTCTTTTAATTTGGAAAATAGACCCTAATATAAAAATAATTACTTTAAAGTTTTGGTTTTCAAATTTATATAGCTTTTTTTGAAGTCTTTATTAGTGATGGATGTGTTTTGAGAGCATAAGCTGCAAATTCACAATACAACATCTTTAATGTCAATCCCGCCCCCAAAATTATGAAGTGTGATGATCCTTACCATCCAACCAAAATATTTTCAAATTCATGCCTTCAACTATGGCTTAAGTTTATTATTGGTCAAGTGTGATGATCCTCACCATCCAACCAAAATATTTTCAAATTCATGCCTTTACTTCAACTATGGCTTAATCTTGCTATTGGTCAACTTATTTCTCATAAGTGTACTTCAACTTATTTCTCATAAGTGTACTTCAATGTTGTCCAATATTATTGAATGACATAGAGTTTCATATCTGAGAATTTTCAAGTTTGTATGAAAATCTTGATTTGTGGCCTTCGTGGTTAGGCTCAAAATCAAAAGCAAAAGTTAAGATGAAATTCACAACTACTTTCATAGATTTATGATTCCTTGAGTTGCATAAAATCTTAAAAAATGGTCATCACATGGTCTCGGAAATGAGGGCACTAATATCTTTAATTTAGACTTGCATAAAGTCTGTTTGTTTGTTTTCATTTGTAGTGATAATGATGTGGTCTATTTTTAATACAACAAATCAAGAGTGACCCAATGAACTTTAATACAAAGGAGGAAATATACTTTTCCATTCCTACTTTCTTCATACTTTGTATTTTTATATGATATAGTACTGGAAAGAACATTAGCTCATATTCCTTGCAACCTTTTGTTGCCTTTATACAACAATATATTATAAATAGGTAAATTGTATTGGATACATGAGGTAAGTTTAAGAAGTTTGAACTTTGTAATAATGTCGGCATTGAAGGTGAATTGTACAATGGCCCTCCAAAAAGAACCCTTTAACAAAACATGACAGGAGACAGAGCATATTATCAGACACAACAATTCTATGTGCATACATGTTGTGCATGTGCATGTGTGTGGTAGTTAATAATATCAGAGTAACAATTGATGGCTTAATGGATAATCCTTGAAGGGATCAGTTATCACCGTGGTTGGATGGTCAAAAAGTGAATGCATGTCTTCATCAATGTGCACATCACCATCCTATCCACACTACAGGGACTAAAGTCTATTTTTAAAACTGGAGGATGGCATGCATCCATATATTCTGCAATTCTAGATAATATATTTTACTAGTAAAATATTATTTGAAGGGACGTTTACACACTTTAGTTGATTACGTACTACTAAGTACTAACTCAAACCTTTTTTAAATTCTTGTTAAATATGAAAGAGAAAGATGCATGTAAAGAAATAAACACTTTATAGATATAAAGAATTAATGCATAAAGTATAGTTAAAGTTGTAGTTGTTCATCCAGTCCTATTATGTTAGAGCCCTTATCAAATCTGTAGTTACATGATAATAACACAAACAAACTTAGTGTGTAAGAACCCAAAAGTAGCTCTACATGTGAGATATCATTGATCATCATCTATCATTCAAGACACAAATAATTGCTAATATCATTGTTGAAGGACCTGCAACTAAAAGACAATAATACCAAAATCATTGCAGCTCTGGCTCTTGTTGGTCTGTTCAGATTATGGTAGGACAAATATCTTAAATCCCTATTTTTATAGGGATAGAGAGGGAGAAGGTAGCATCACATGATATTTATGGGTTAAATGTATTAACTCATTTTATATATTTTTAACCTTATACATTATTTTGTTGTTTTAGATCTTAATCAAAAAATGATCAAGAGAGTCAATTTCTTGCAGTAGACCTCATAGGTTTGATCTGTGAATACATTTGGAATCCCTCTCCACTCATATATTGAACACCAATATAGCTATGGCGAAGCATTTCTGTAAAATTGAGATCGAACTTGTTAAAACTAAAACTGGTAGAGGCTTTATTTACTAAGTCTTCTCCCTAATATGTAGAGGATTTATTTACTAAGTCTTCTCTCTATTATGTTGAGGATTTATTTAGTAAGTCTTCATTTTTAGTTCAAATCCTTTTCCTTCTGTACTTGAGCATTTGCCTTATGTTTCTCAAGCATTTTTTCCTTTTCAAATATTTTCCTCAGGTGCATGCTTGAAGCATTTTATCCTTTTAAAAAAATTTCCTTAGGTTCCTCAAGTCAATTTCCCATTAGTCATTTCATAAATGATTAATTTGTGATGCATAATTAATTTGATGCTAGATCACCAAAAGGCTTAGAGAGAAATTTAGACTTTGGGTATTATTTTATTATGCACGAACACTAGAATGATACCTTGATTGCATTGATGCTAGATTGACCTATCACAGGATTGTACCTCTTTGGGAATAATACTTCATGTCCCCCACTCTTGACACTCATCAAATCTTTGGTCCTTTGGATTGTAAGAGAGGTCAGAGTATTTTTTTCCTTCTAATTTGTGATTGTTCCCGATTCTTTAGGTGGATCATCCTATCATAGTTTTGTGGATTCTTTATTTTGAAATATGTTATACTTTATGCTTGATGTGTTGAGGTCTAGTGGTGGTTTCCTCCATTATTATTTTTCAGCATCACAAGGTTTGAGAAGAGTTTTATATCTATTCATGATTCTTGATGCTTGAGGACTCAAATTTGCTTGTGATTGGGGTACAATGACTTCAAGAATTTGTGAATAAGAAAAAAATACATCATTAAAATTCTTTATGGATCACAACCACTTAGTGTGATTGGTAGTTCAATAGTTTTAGTGGAAGAGTTCACCATCAAACAAGGCGTTGCTTTAATTAGAGCATGCAATGTTTTCAAAGAAAAATTGACCAATTTTCTAAAGTATGACGAAATGAAATATCAAAACCATTAACTTCTAGAGACCACACTTGTATATCATATTTATACCCTTTGTCATAATGTGTTAAGGTTTTTAAGAGTCCGTGATATGTTTTATGTTATAGTTGGAATTGTAGTGTGTTAATGTTTGTAAGAGTTTGTGATATATTTTTAGTGTGAACTTTGATTCTATTTAAGGGTGTTGGCTCAATGAAAGAGCACCTACCTTTTAGGTAGGAGGTTGGTGGTTTGATTCCCCCGTGCCCTATCTACATAAATCAATGACTAATTAAATGACCAGTTAACAACAACCAATGACTAAATAAATGGTCAATTAACAACAATCAATGACTAAATAAATGAATAGTTAATAGCAATAAATGACTAAATGTACTACCAAACAACGATAATTAATGAGCAAATAGTGATAATTAATGAGCAAATAGAAAATATTATTCAACAAATAAATGAATAAATATATTACCAACTCATGAAACGATTCAAGCAATTTATGACTAAGTTATAAATGACCAATTTGGTCAGGTGATAAGTGACTGCTATTTGTCACCAGTGGTCACCTCCTCAATTTGAGTCATTTTTTGGTCACTTATCACTCATTTTGTACTAGTGTGTTGCAGGGCTATTTCTCTCAAACTTCAAACAGTCATTGCAAAGGAGTGGGGTACTAGGAAGAGATTTTATTTGGATGGAGGAATCACATGCACATGCATTTAGATATCAGATAATCTTGGGGGTGGTGAAAGTGAAATAAATAATTATTGAGAACTGAAGAATCCAATAGTTTAAAACATATTTGTATTTGAGACAAGATTCATTCAAGAGTTGGTTACTAATAGTAAAATAAACCCTTTACATACATTTATTTCCACAAAGACTTCACTGGAAATAAAATCTAAACACTTCCTGAATTTCATATTATGTCAGATATCAAATTGTAATGTACCCAAACCCAGATCTAGACACACTAACTCAAAATTTAATAGATTTGGTTAGAAATTTAAAATTTATGACCCAAACACCTCTAGAGCTCTAGGAATTCCTCAAGGAAGGATATTAGGGTCTGCTACAGATTAAGGAAACCCTACAACATCCTCAGGAAGACACCCAACTTAAACAGGTGCACATTATTTGGGTGTATCACACATGGGTATACTTCTTTGGCTAAACCAAAGGCTTCATGGCAATGGCTCCACGACTTGTGTGGATTCCAATGGATTTTGGTGTAGAACTAGAAGTGGGTGGTCTGTATATACCCCAACCTATTATTAAAATACTTATATTAACAATTGGACTCAACTTGGAATAGTTTGGAAGCTAGGATGTAAATTGCAAATTTCAGGACAACTCAACTAGAGGATTTCCAAGCGATCCCACATGACTTAGGAAGGTCATGAATTTATAAAGAAATAATTGGGATGGGTTCAATTGATCCTTAAAAATTTGCATAAACTTACAGAATGTGATTTGGATATGTGGAAGATAGTTTATTATAACAATTCTACATACTAGCTAGATTTGGCATCAAAACGAGCATAGGGGTAGAAATTCATGGAAGAGAAAGATAGATTTGCAGAACAAGAAGAAACTTAATTTCATTAAATTGTAGAGGATAAAATTAACATTACAGGTATGTAGGTACAACAACAAATATCCATGAAATCAACACCCTCCATCACTAACATGGACAATTACAAAACATTGCAGAAATCACACTAATAATGTTGGAGTCTTCAACACTGCTGGAACAGTAGATCGCTTGACAAAAAGAGAAGTGGACCTGAAAATGATTGAGGAGTATGCAATTATTCTCAATGAGAAAGGTTGAATTCCTTCCTCCTAAAGGTATAGCTGAATCCTTGACTAGTGTAGTGAACAGAAGGGGCACATCACCCAACTAGTGACAAGGGGCACATCTCCCAAGTTTCAAAAAGCTCAAAGATCTTCAAATCAATAATCAAACTGGAAAAATATGTGAATCATTGTTCTCATCCACCTTTTATAATTTAATTTGGATTCTAGGATACACTGCATGTGGACCAATAGCCTCATCCAATGTGCCTTAACTGGGTAAACTTGGACTTGCAGCTTTATCTTAATTTTTCCTTAATTTCTTTCATTTTCTACTTTAGTATGCTTTTATTGCTTTTGGGAACTCCTGATTTTCCTTGATTTTTTGTTGCTTTCCTAATTTTCCAATGCTTTCCTTCTTTTCTGTACTTTCCTGCTTTTCTGTTGCTTTCTGCTTTTCTGTGCTTTCCTACTTTTTTGTTTCCTTCCATCTTTTTAGTTGATTTCCTGCTTTTCACTGCTTTTCTTCCAGTTTCCTTTGTGGAGGAAAACTCAAAGGGTCCACTTAATATCCTATGCACCCTCTTAGGTATCCTAACCATTTCCAACTCATCACACTATTAGTTAATAATTAAATATTTACAACTTATGTACTACATCACTTCTCTATGTTTTAATTTAATTAAACTAGATAACGATAAACCAATTTTAATCCTTAATAATTTATTGAATTTTTGCCAAAACCCATGGCGATTGAATGGATTAGGAATATGGCCATGGTGCCACTAGGGATGGGACATTACGTTCCTCCCCACCCAAGATTGCTTGTCCTCAAGAAATTGCAATCCCATATGCTGTAAAACCTGCTCACCTTCCCATGTTGCATCTTCACTTGGTAAATATTTCCATTGAACAAGCTATTCTCTGATGGTCCTATTTCTTCAAATTCCACTCTCTTACCTGCAAAATATTTTCCGGAACAAGTGTCATATTTCCTTCTTCATCAAGTGGAGGGAGCTCCTTTTAAATTTCCACTTGTTTCTCAACTGCCTTCTTAAGACAAGATACATGGAACACATTGTGTATCTTGCTTCCTGCAAGTAACTACAACTCATAAGCAACTTCACCAATCCTCCTTACAATTCTATAAGGGCCATAGAACCTTGGTTGCAACTTTTCATCCCCCTTTTCTTTCAAGGAATATTTCCTATAGGGTTGCAATCTCAAGTATACCAAGTCACCTTCTTGGAAGGTTCGCTCTGTCCTATGCTTATTTGCATTTACTTTCTGTTGGTTCTTCGCAACCTGCAAATTCTCTTTGAGTGATTTGAGGATGTCTTGAATTTATTGGAGACACTCCTTGTCCTTTTGGGCCCTACAATATCCAAAACTAAGATCTAAAAATGTAGGAGCATCAGACCCATATAAAGCTTTGAAAGGTGTCATGCCAATGGATATGTGGAAAGTTGTGTTGTAGCAGAATTATCCTAAATATAACCATGTAATCCATGATTTCTATTTCCCTGTGACATAGCTCCTAAGGTAGCCTTCAATCCATTGATTCACCTTTTCAATTTGTCCATCAGTTTGAGGGTGATAGCTTGTGCTAAGATCCAAGATTGTCCCAACTAGCTTGAATAATTCTTGCCAAAATGCACTTGTAAATTTGATGTCCCTATCACTTATTATGGTTTTGGGAAAACCATGCAACTTGAATACTTCTGGAAAGAAGATACTGACAACTTGGATTTCCGCAATAGTGGATGTTGTTGGAATATTTTATATTCTTTGGAAGGCAATAATGTCTTTGTATTATGTCGAAAAATATCCACAATCTTATGTAAAAGAGTTTAATACATTATATCCCATATTCATTATGGTAAATTATACTCTTGATATTCATTATTATATGAAGAGATGTTATTATGGAGAATAATATTATCTGGCCATATGTAATATTTGAGAGTAATTCCTCCTCATCTCTTGGTATATAATATAGTCAAGGGAGTCTTTCTTATTCATTAGTGAATCATCCATTTCATCCTGTGTGGATCACTCATCATGATCTATACTTTCACAAGTATTACTATATTGTATTGGGGTTATTAGCATTGCTCTCTATAAGCTTAAGGGAGATATTCTGGAGATAATAGAAGACTACCTTCCCGTGGACGTAGCCCAATTGGGTGAACCACGTATATCTAGTGTACTATTTTCTCTTGTTCTCTTTCTGTTCTTATTTAATGTGATATGTTATTGTTTGCATAGAAAGGTAAGCTAGTTGAGTTAGATCCATATCTCTAACATGGTATCAGAGCTTGTTGCTATGATCTATCACCTTCCATTGCTTTCAAACAATATTTTATCATTTGGGAATTGATTATTTCTTTAGATTTGCTTTCTATCTGTTAGCCATTAGGCTTCTCTTCAGATCTGGGCATATTTCTACAGTTTTTTATTTCTAACCCTAACCTTGTTGTGTAGATTTTTGCAGAAAATTTTCAAGGGTTTCTTGATGTTGTTTTTGTAGATCTATATGATTTTCTGATTCTCCTCAAGGAGATCTATCTTTCAGTTGTCAAAACAAAAAAATTTGTCCAAGTTTGGTAGACTTTGTGCAGGTTTCCGTCTTCGACAGATTCAGCACTGCTTTCAGCCTTATACTGGACACCCGCGACTGTTCCCATGCTGAACTCGCGCATGCTTCGACAGACCCACGACTTCACAGTATAGAGACCTGCGCGTAGCCACGAATCCTCTACACCGCAACTCGCGCACCCGCGAATAACTCTACTATCAACCCGTGCGTACTCGCGACTTTTGTTAAGTAGAACCCGCGCATATCAGTGTATGTGCATAGGTTTCCTATTGGAAGACCCGCACATGGCCATAACTCGGTCAATTTTTACTAGATGTTTTATTATAACCTATTTTTGGAACCGGAAAGTTGTTCTGGATCCCCCAACGCGAACAAAACAGAAGTTTGGGCAAGTATGGGTACTCAATCAAAAGGGTTGTAAGTAAAAGTTTCTCTTTCCTTTACTGTAAAGTATTTAAATTTTATGTTATTCATTTTTTGCATTTAGGTTTTGCTTCTAATCATGTTTATTAAGAGATTATTTTTTGTTCTTGATATATATTTGTCTCACTTTTCTATATGAAAACATTGGCATCTTTTAAGGGCATGGATCTCTAGTATTTTGTCACGATGATAGCTATAAACCATCTAATGCTTAATATTTTAACAAGATACTTGATAACTATTTGTTCTTTTTTGTTTAATCATGTTGATTTCTAATCATGTCATGTTTATAAAAGCAATTTTATAAGAACAATCTCATATGTGTTATCTTGTGATCATTATTTGCTTTATTTATATGTTATTGCTTACCTTTGTGTAAAAGCAATTTCATTATTTTTTATATAAGCAATCTCTTTATGATCATTATCTGCTCTTGCTAATTAATTTATTGAGTAAAGTCAATTTTTGAATCTATGTGATATCATAATTTTTTGGCTTGTCATACTTTATTTAATTGGGATATAGTTTCTTTCTCATGTATTGCAAAGATTGTATCTAGTTCCTGTGCTATTTGTCTCTAACATTCCTATACGGAAGCATTGACATGTGTTGTTTGTCTCTAAAATTCCTATATGGAAGCATTGACATTTCCAAGGCATTTCATCTCTTGCATATTTACATCGTCTTAACAAGAAATGAACCCATGATTAAGACCATTAGTGACTTGTCATTTCATAATTTTTTATAAGTGATATCATGAGTTGATCATACTTTGCTATATGTTGATCATATTAAACATTTTGATTTATATATCTCATGTCATGTTTATTTCGCTCATCTTTTACTCAATATTTATATGGATTTGAGCAATCTTATAATCTTGAACTATTTATCACGAGCACCTTGTTCTTGTTGCAATGAGATTTCTATTCTTATGATTGCAGAGGTTATCTTGTTCCTATTTGTCTCTAATGTTCCTATATGGAAGCATTGACATTTTCAGGGCATTCATCTCTTGCATATTAACATCATACTAATAATAAATGCACCTATGCTTAAGATTAGTTGCTTGATGACTAAATTTTCATATATTTAAGTGAAATCTCAGGCTCACTATTTATATGTTGTGGCTGACACTTAATGTGTAAAAGTAGCTTCATTTTCCTTAATGAGCAAATTAATATTTTATTTGATCATATCATGTTGACATATTTTATATGATGTTTGCTAACCTTTGGTGTATGAGAATTTTCATTTATGTATGAGAAATTTTATTTTATGATCTTTATATGCTTTAATCTTGGAAGTTCTTGTGCAGATTAGTTTTCTGTTTAGGCTTTCATCTTATTCCAGAAATAATGACGCACCATCTTCTACTGTTAAAGTCATGATGTTCATCTGTATGATATCATTTTTTATGTATAGACCATTGGGGTCCTGTTTATTCGATGTTTGAGGTCTTCTACAGATATTTCTATGCACCTTGATTGGAAGAATGTCTGCTATCTACATGCGTATTGGCCATCTAGGTTTTTGGTACATTGTTGTGGTGTTCTTAGCCACATGTTTTGTTGTATCAACCGTTAGAAGGTATATGTACACTGGTGTGGATGTTATATCAGAGTTCTTCAACTATCAATTATGGTTGTGATGATTCTTGTGGTGATCTAGGCATCTTGTGGATCTAGTAACTATGTTTGCTTCTCTTTAGATCTAGGCACCTTAATGTTAGATTGAGTCACATGTTCTCGACATCTTGTGGATCTAGTAGCCATGTTGGCTTCTCTTTAGATCTGGGCATCTTGTTGTTGGTATTTCATCATACAACCTGGTTCATGTGCAATTTCATGATTCAGCGAGAAGCGGTTGTTCTTCATCAAATTCCATCAGCCGAAGTGCTCTTTTTTGCAGCTTTGGTTCTTCTGGAAGTTGTCATCAAGGGGGAGAAGTAATGAATCCTTCCTTCCTTGTTAGTAGGATTTTCTCCCAACCATTATTAAGGGGGAGTGTTGGAATATTTTATATTCCTTGGAAGGCAATAATGTCTTTGTATTATGTCGGAATATATCCACAATCTTATGTAAAAGAGTAATACATTTATCCCATATTCATTATGGTAAAATATACTCTTGATATTCATTATTATATAAAGAGATGTTATTCTGGAGAATTATATTATCCCACATGTAATATGTGAGAGTAATTGTTGCTTGGTTTTTCAACCAATCATGTGCAAGGATGCACCTATTAACAAAGTAATAGCAGTTTCAAATGAAAAGCAAAAACAATTGTAAATTTAATCTAACATTAACATAAACATATGTAAATAAACAAGAACTAAATCAATAACAAGAGATCTATGGAAAGAAAAAAAGAAAAAATAATAGATTTTTTGGATTACCTCAAAGGTGAGGATGTTTGGTGTTGAGCAGCTCCAAGGTTGAGGTGCTCCAAGCTTCAATGGTCTCTTCTCCAAGATGCTGAAATGGGGGTCTTCAAACTCGAAATGGGAGGCAATGGCTCTCAAAAGGAATTTGGCAGCATAAGGATATGACGAAATGTGGATGGAAAATGAGGAGCCCCTATCACCTTTTTATAGTTTTTGGTGATGGGGAATACCATTATGGTTTTAAGGAAACCAATGGTATTAACCAACATGGTTTAGGTCTCTTTTTCCCTCTTTTTCCTTTTTTGAATATTTTGAATTTTTTTATTCCCTTTTAATATTTTTGGGAATTTTGGACCCTTTTTGAGGGTTTTTTGTGTATTTTGAGGAAAAATATATATTTTGAGGGGAAAAAAGGTGTATTGTGGTCTTTCTGGTGACCTTTTGATGGCTTTAGAGGCTCAAATGATGGAAAAGTGAACAAATGGGTCATGTGAATAAGGGAATGAGCTAGTGAGCACTTTTTGGGTGTTAACAATAATTCATCATCATCTCTTGGTATATAATAGAGTCAAGGGAGTCTCTCTCATTCATTCATTCATGAATAATTCATCCATTATGGATTACAACTTTGGTTCTTCTGGAAGTTGTCATCAAGGGGGAGCAATAATGACTCCTTCCTTCCTTTGTTAGTGGGATTTTCTCCTAGCCATTATTAAGGGGGGGTGTTGGAATATTTTATATTCCTTGGAAAGTAATAATGTCTTTGTATTATGTCGGAAGATATCCACAATCTTATGTAAAAGAGTAATACATTATATCCCATATTCATTATGGTAAAATATACTCTTGATATTCATTATTATATAAAGAGATGTTATTATGGAGAATTATATTATCCCACATGTAATATGTGAGAGTAATTCCTCCTCATCTCTTGGTATATAATAGAGTCAAGAGAGTCTTTCTTATTCATTAGTGAATCATCCATTTCATCCTGTGTGGATCATATATTTGTGGATCACTCATCATGATCTATACTTTCACAAGTATTGCTATATTGTATTCGGGTTATTGGCATTGTTCTTTGTAAGCTTGAGGGAGATATTCTTGAGATAATAGAAGACTACCTTCATGTGGACGTAGCCCAATTGGGTGAACCACGTATATCTGATGTACTATTTTCTCTTGTTTTCTTTATGTTCTTATTTACTGTGATATGTTATTGTTTGCATAGATAGGCAATCTAGTTTAGTTAGATCCATATCTCCGACAGATGTAACAAAAAAACGTGCAAATTTTGTTAGCCTATCAACCACCACAAAAATGCAATCTTTACCTTGAAATTTTGGCAAGCTGGTGATGAAATCCATGGAGATACTCTCCCACTTCTCCTTCGGAATGGGTAGAGGTTGTAATAGTCCAACATGATGTATGTGCTTCACCTTGTTCTATTGGCATTCAATACATCCTCTCACATGCTTCACCATGTAATTTTTGAGGCCCTTCCATTAGAACCTCTCGACTCTTACCTTTCTATAAGTTTTCAAGAAACCAAGATGGTTTTCCAAGGGTGCATCATGAGAAGCTTATAAAATTATCTTTTTAAAAACTAATTCTGGCACTAAGAAGATTTGGTCCTTGTAGTATATGAACTCATTAAGAACCTTGTATGCATCATCATGTAATAATCCATCTAGCATCTCACATGCAAACTTATTTCTAGAGTACTCTACTGCTAACTAAGCCTTCCAATCAAAATGAAATTCCATTAAAGAAAGGGTTGGCTTCCTAGAAAGTGCATCTACAACTACATTCATTTTCCCTTTCTTGTACTCTATGTCAAAATCATAGGCTTGAACTTTACTCACCCATTTTTGCTACATGTCATTAAGATCCTTTTGTGTCAAGAAATGCCTTAGACTGAATATTCAACTTACAACGGCTATGCCGTCAATTCATGTATATCCAGAATGGTGAACACTAGAAAAGTTTAGAGCATAAGCAGGGTTGGCCGACCCTTCATTTACGAAAGAAATGTAAAAATATTTAATCTTAGAAGGATGGGATAACAATTCCCAACTTCTGACATCTGCAGTAAATAGCAGGGATCGGGACATTGACTAAGTTATAACATATAAAAAATAGTTTCATTAAGGATTTCACAGGTTGTAGTCATCTTTATGGGGAGTTGGAGACCTGTGTGGAGTTTTTGTTCTCGACGTGTTTCAAATTCCAAAGTTCACTCCATATTCAGGAGAAAGGTATCTCAATACCTTTCTCCTGAACATGGAATCAACTCTGGAGTACGAAACACATCGAGAACAAAAACTCCACATAGGGCTCCAAATCCCCATAAAGATATAAAAAATATTTATCCTGACTTGCGACAAGAAGGATCGGTTGCCCCTTCATTTAGTATAGAATTGTGAACACCTATATTCAATAATTCACTTGTATCCAAAATGGTGAACACAATAAGGATCGACCGACCATTTTTTCAATCTAGAAATATTATGGAAAGAATAATGGGTAGAAGAAGGGTCGGTCGCCCCTTCATTTATTAGGGAATTGTAAAAATATTCAACCTACGAAGGCTAGGCCTTCAATTCATGTATATCCAGAATGGTGAACACTGAAAAAATACAGAGAAAAATAAGGGTCGGTCGACCCTTCACTTAAGAGAGATATGTAAAAATATTTAATCTACGAAGGATGGGATGACAATTCCTGACTCCCGACGTTTGCAGTAAATAGTAGGGATCGGGACATTGGCTAAGTTATAACATATAAAAAATATTTGTCCCGACTTCCGACTTCCGACAAGAAGGATCGACCGCCCCTTCGTTTAGTAAATAATTTTGAACACCAATATCCATAAATTCACCTGTATCCACAATGGTGAACACAAGAAGGATCGAACGACCCTTCTTGCAATCTAGAACTATTATGAAAATAATATTGGGCAGAAGAAGGGTCGGTCGCCCCTTCAATTATGAGGGAATTGTAAAAATATTCAACCCACGAAGACTAGGCATTCAATTCATGTATATCCAGAATAGTGAAAACTGGAAGAATATTGAGCACAAGAAGGGTTGGTCGACCCTTCATTTATGAGAGAAATGTAAAAATATTTAATCTATGAAGATTGAGCCGACAATTCCCGACTGTCGACTTTTGCAGTGAATAGTAGGGATCGAAAAATTGGCTAAGTTATAACATATAAAAAATATTTATCCCGACTTCCGACATCTGACAAGAAGGATCAGTTGCCCCTTCGTTTAGTAGAGAATATTGAACACCTATATCAAGCAATTCACTTGTATCCAGAATGGTGAACACAAGAAGGATCGATCGACCCTTCTTGCAATCTAGAACTATTATGAACAGAATACTGGGCACAAGAAGGGTCCGCCGCCCCTTCATTTATGAGGGAATTGTAAAAATATTCAACCTACGAAGGCTAGGCCGTCAATTTGTGTATATTCATAATGGTGAACAATGGAAGAATACTGATCACAAAAGGGTCAGCCAAGCCTTCACTTACGAGATAAATGTAGACACAACAAAACCCCTTTCACTGGTCCTTTCGGCATCACTCTGTAAACAGGTTGAAGTCTCACCCGAAGAGGATATCAGGGATTACAGAATCAAGCTTTTATAACCTTGACAATGTGCATATGTGGTTAAAAACTTCATTTAACGTTCTATTTAACATCTACTAATGGGATAGAATAAAAGATGACTCCACACTTTGCAGCTATCACAATATACAGAACTATGCTGAATCTCTACTGTATTCACCAGTTAGCTACTCATTCATCATACTGAGTGTTTCTTCTTCACATTCACGCACTTTTATTCCAATTACTCAACATGTGATTACCATTCACATACATATGAAAGTAAATACATAAATGCACATAAACACATATACAAAACATGTCATAAAATCATACACATAAACACATCGATTTACATGGTTCACCCCCAAGTGGGAGCTACATCCATAAGAACTGTTCTTTTATTATCTCGTAATGGTAACAGTTCTAGTCTGCGCACTCAGCTTCAGACTCATCTCTAGAATCATATCTCTACAAACTCAAATATAGATTATGTTCTCCCTTTATCACTATTTTCTTCTAAGGTCTATCTAACAATAAAAATCCCAACAACCCTCTAATACCTAACTCTTCCTCATACAAAATTACCCTTATATATAGATGTGCCTGAAGGTCACATATTACAATAACTATAGGCCAACCCCCATAGTACCCAAAACCAAAAAACCCTGTGGTTCTCCTGTAGACCAAGCTAATCTTTAACTTGGTTGTCCCTTTGGCACCGCTTCCTCTGAATCTGACGCTTTCTCTGAAAGCACAACTCTGACTTCTATAGTGGCATGTCATTTACACCACTTTGCTTCTTTACTTCCTACTCCTGTAGTAGTGAGGTCATCACTCGACCCTTAACTGTGCCAACCACTCTAGTTGTCCTTAGTACCTTGCCTTTATTAAGGAAACACATCATTTCTTCTCCACTAATCTTCGCTCCATACCTTCTACTCGGGCTTTGCGGAGTCACTTTTCTCCCAAAAATGGTCAATGTCAGACCTCGCCTAATTGTACTCACCTTCATAACTTCCTCTTTTTAGGCCAGACCCAACAAGCCCCTAACACTTACTTGTGACTCGTCCCCAAGTCACTTGCACTAGGTTTTGCTGACTTTGCATTGCTTAGGACCTTCATCTTTGTTGTGAACTCTTGATACGTTGCGCTCAACTTCGCAATAGCCTCCTTAGTTTCCTGCTCATATTCCTTCACTGTGTCGAGCATCATCGCAGATATCGATTCTTGCATCTGGTCTTTAACTGTGCTTTTTGTTGTGTGAAGCTCTTGCAGCTTCATCTCAATCTCTTCAGAAAGCAACAATGCCTCTTCCTGCATTGGTTGCAACTTGCTCAAATTTTATGCTTCCTTGGTCCTTAATTCCTTTAGTTCTTTCTGAAGTTCCTTTGTTTCTGCGAACTTCTGTATTCTTTTCCTCAGTGGAAAGTCCTTCATCGACATGTTCATTGAGTCGAGTTCCTTCTGATTCCTTTGTACTTCACCCTGAATCTTCAGCAATTCTAGGTCTTCTTGTAGTGTGTCCCATAACTTGGTCACTTCTTCTAATAAATCTTGGCACCTCGCAACTTTTGCGGAGATGCTTTCTATCGAAGTTTTTAACTCTTTAGCTCTTGCTGTCTTTAATTCTGACGGAGTACCAGGTTGCTTCCTAGCCTCCAAGTCTGCAATATTCTCTTTGTATCCAATTTACATGTCCTCCATCTTTGTTTTAATATTGTCGACTGTAGTGTCGATATTAACTATAGTCACTTCAAATTCAGGTTCTTCGTCGAAGTCCTGGATCTTCGTACAAACTTCTTTGACAGCCTTCTTTAGCTTTTTCTTCCTTTCTTGAGCGTATACTAGCTCATTTGTCTTTTGTTGGCATTCATTCCTCAATTCATTATAGCTTTCTTCCAACTTCAATTGCTTATTGTATGTTATTATGTCCCTATCTTTGATTTCTTCTACAACCTGCAAGTGTAGATCATGCAGTCCATCTATAGGAAATATTCCCACATTAATTTCTAAGTGTGCAAGATACTTCGCACCTTCAGTGACTTCATTGGATGGGAATATAACATTTGTTGGCTCTATGTGCACCAGCCATGGTCACATCATTAGTGCAGGTGATTTCCTTTTCCTTCGGATTGACTCCTCTAATCTATCTTCAGAGTTTGATTCTTTCATTATATCTCTTTGTACTTTCTCTACCCTTTCCATCATACTTCTCAACATGAAAATACTTTATGCCATGCTTATGTGAAGTTGCTCTTGCTTTTTGTCTTTTTCTGCAAGTGTTTATTCTATATGTACATGAACTTTGGATGCGATGTAGCCATAGCCATCGTCCTGTAACTTTGCATCAAGAGGAGTCTTATTTTCTTTTTGTTTCTTTCTTCTCACCACCTACGTCACATCTCTGTCGGGGTTCTTTCTCTTTTCTCCAACTGGAGGATCACCAACCTACTGTTTTTCTTGCTCTTCTTCCTGCTGATCATCTTCTCCTTCATCACCATTTTTCTCTTGTTGATCATTGTCATCAGCGCTCTCATCAGATGTCGTCAGAAGTTCTTCTAGTGCATCCACTTTCCATTCCGGTGGCTAATCCTCAATAATGAGGTAAATCTTTAGTACATCCAGCTGATATTGACCCTCATACCATTCCACATTTGATGGCTCTCTGGGGTGTGTGAAGATAGAATGGAGACCAGCCTTGAATCTCATCTTCCTGATGTACACAATTTTTATCTGCTTTGGAATATGCGAAGTGCGTGTAATCACCTCCCATAATTTCTCATAAAATGCATATAGATGAACATTGTTCAACCTTTGTATTTCCATCCTTGCATTGCTCCACATATTTGTGTATCGAGGTCCATGACAGTCACCAACGAACACTGATACATTCTGCTAGTACTTTGGCTCTTTCCATCCCACAAATGCGATGAGGACTCTCAACCAACTAAAGTGAAACTGATAGCCATTGTCCTATTCATCCTATACATCATCCAGAAATTCATTCAACAGGTAGCCTTCCCAGTTGAATGGTATCCCATACTTAGATTTAGCGGATAGGGAGATCGCAGCAGCCGACACTTCTGTCGGTCTGCATTTTCTTAGTACTCTACCTGCGAGCAATTGCACTGTGAACCATGTGGCATCATCTTTAATATGGTATACTTGATAGCCGCGAGTTCCTTTAATTAACCCAAATTCGCTCTTCATCTACTTGGTGAGTTCTTTATATTTTTTATTACCCACAAAATCCGTTGCGGGGTCAGTCCCTCATTTGCTTAGATGGTTGATCTTGTAGATCAAGTCTATATTTATATCTATATTGCGGTCTAGAAACAAGTATCCTTGGTGTCTGCACGACAACGATGTATGTACGACGGATGTTAGCTCTGCACTTTGCGCAAAGTGCGGAATCCTTAATAGGTTCAACAGTCCTGAAGACTATAATGGTGCAATCCAGTCCTGTGCTTGTATGGTCGTCTGCTTAGTGGATTGATCAAATTTTCTGCACATGTATCTATCTGATTGAAATTGTGGATACTTGGTCAAATTTAGCATATCATAATATCCAAAATTACAGTCTGGGATCTCTCCCAACAAGTTTTCCTTCTCCTAAACATGGCTTGACATCGGCAGCAGAGGGATGTCATACTGCGGGTTCTTCTTCAACAGTACCACCGATGCATCATCTCTGCACAGTGGAATGTATTCACATATCAACAGAATTGGCCTCTCGCGAGGTCAGTTTACCTGTTGTTCTCTTGATGTTTCTACAACCTGAGGATTTTGTTGTTCCTTGGCCTTCTGCTTAGATTCTAGTGCATGGAGAGGTGAGGCTCTAGAAGTCCCACCCTTCTCTTGAGTTGTTGTTTTCACAGGAGTCTTCATAACTGCTTCTAGACCAAACTGTTGAAATTTATTTGATATCTCTTGTAGGTATTCTTGATCAGACATGTACTGTTGGAATGCTCTGTTATTCATTAGTAAACACTTAGAATTTCTCATGGTAAAATTGACAATCACAGTAAAATAAGTATCTGTACGCTTCTTGGATTTTTATAGCCATAATCCAAACTAAGACATGCCCAAAAATGGTAAAGTTAGCATTAAATGTTATGTCCGTTGTCCAAATCTAGCCTATATCTTGGTCCTTTCCTTACATTAAATGTTTCTTCAATGGATAAGTATGCCTTAAAGCGGAAAAATCTGATTTCCCGAAAGTACTGTATAATGGTAGTTTTGAAACAAAAATTGTAACGACTAGTTTTGAAACAAAAATTGTAATAGTTAGTTTTCTCTAGCTTCGTTGAAGGTTGGGTGAGAGGCAAAGCTCACTGTGCATTTCCCTTCTCTTGATGGAACTTCACATCACTAACCCCTTCTTTACTTCGTGACTTGCTTCACTATGTGTACTTCGCAACACATCTTCAAATTTGTGAACTTCTCATAATGCCAAAACTGTTGTGTGCAAACTCTGCTCTCTGTTTAAGAGAGTCTCCCTTCATTTAAGAGAGAAATGTAAAAATATTTAATCTACGAAGGCTAGGACGAAAATTCCTGACTTCCGACTTCCATAGTAAATAGTAGGGATCGAGACATTGGCTAAATTATAACATATAAAAATATTTATCATGACTTCCGAATTCTGACAAGAAGGATCGAATGCCCCTTCGTTTAGTTGATAATTGTGAACACCAATATCCAGCAATTCACTTGTATCCAGAATGGTGAACACAAGAAGGATTGACCGATCCTTCTTGCAGTCTAGAACTATTATGAAAATAATATTGGGCAGAAGAAGGGTCGGCCACCCCTTCATTTATGAGGAAATTGTACAAATATTCAACCTGCAATTGCTAGGCCGAAAATTCATGTGTATCCATAATGGTAAACACTGGAAAAATACTGATCACAAGAAGGGTTGATCGAACCTTCATTTAAAAGATAAATGTGAAAATATTTAATCTACGAAGGCTGGGACAAAAATCCCCGACTTCCAACTTCCACAGTAAATAGTAGCGATTGGGACATTGGCTGAGTTACAACATATAAACAATATTTATCCCAACTTTCGACTACCAAGAACAAGGATCAGTCGCCCATTCGTTTAGTAGATAATTGTGAACACCAATATCCAACAATTCACTTGTATCCAGAATGGTGAACACAAGAAGGATCTACCGACCCTTCTTGCAGTCTAGAACTATTATGAAAATAATACTGGGTAGAAGAAGGGTCGACCACCCCTTCATTTATGAGGGAATTGTAAAAATATTCAACCTACGAAGGCTCAACCCTCAATTCATGTATATCTAGAATGGTGAACACTGTAAAAATATTGCACACAAGAAGGGTCGACCGACCCTTCATTTCAGAGAGAAATGTAAAAGTATTTAATCTATGAAGGATGGGATGACAATTCCCAACTCCTGACTTCCACAGTAAATGGAAGGGATCTGGACATTGGCTAAGTTATAACATTTAAAAAATATTTATCCTGAATTTCGACTTCTGACAAGAAGGATTGGTCACCCCTTTGTTTAGTAGATAATTGTGAACACTTATATCCAGCAATTCACCTGTATCCAGAATGGTGAACACAACAAGGATCGACTGACCCTTCTTGCAATCTAGAACTATTATGAAAATAATATTGAATACGAAGGCTAGGTCGTCAATTCATGTATATGCATGTTCGCGAACACTAGAAGAATACTGATCACAAGAAGGGTTGGCCGACCCTTCATTTACGAGAGAAATGTAGAAATATTTAATCTACGAAGGTTAGGCTGACAATTCCCGACTTCCGACTTCCGCAGTAAATAGTAGGGATCGAAAAATTGGCTAAGTTATAACATATAAAAAATATGTATCCCAACTTTTGACAAGAAGGATCGGCCGCCCCTTCATTTAGTTGAGAATTGTGAACTCCTATATCTAGCAATTCACCTTTATCCAGAATGGTGAACACAAGAAGGATCGACCGACACTTCTTGCAGTTTAGAACTATTATGAATAGAATACTGAGCACAAGAAGGGTCGATCACCCCTTCATTTATGAGGAAATTGTAAAAATATTCTACCTACGAAGGTTCGATCGTCAATTCATGTATATGCAGAATGGTGAACATTGGAAGAATACTAATCATAAGAAGGGTCGTCCGACCCTGAATTTACGATAGAAATGTAAAAATATTTAATCTATGAAGGCTAGGCCGACAATTTTCGACTTCTGACTTCCGCAGTAAATAGTAGGGATCGAGACATTGGCTAAGTTATAACATATAAAAAATATTTATCCCGACTTCCGACTTCCGTCAAGAAGGATCGGCCACCCCTTTGTTTAGTAGATAATTGTGAACACCTATATCCAACAATTTACCTGTATCCAGGATGGTGAACACAAGAAGGATCGATCGATGCTTCTTGCAGTCTAGAACTATTATGAAAATAATATTGGGCAGAAGAAGGGTCGGTTGCGCCTTCATTTATGGGGAAATTATAAAAATAGTCAACCTACAAAGGCTAGGACGTCAATTCATGTATATCCAGAATGGTGAACATTGAAAATATATTGAGCACAAGAAGGTTCGACCGACCCTTCATTTACGAGAGATATGTAAAAATATTTAATCTACGAAGTCTGGGCCGACAATTCCCGACTTTTGACTTCCACAGTAAATAGTAGGGATCAAGACATTGGCTAAGTTATAACATATAAAAAATACTTATCCCGACTTCTGAATTCCAGTAAGAAGGATCAGTCGCCCCTTCTATGATGATCTCTCCTTCTATGATCGATTCTATCTCAAATCACTATATAAAATTTGCATTTGATCTCTCATGGATAATGCTAGCATATTTGTTCACAATCAATCAATTGATTTTGGTAATGAGCGGTCATTCCTTATCCATCGATCATTCGCCTGAACATTTGAAAGTATACATCTAATATTAAAACACTAATTGATAATTATAAACATTGTATGCACTCTTATATTAACTACACAATATCTATTGTTTTGTAGATAAAACATGTCTGTGTTGTTGATCCTTAGTCAATACCAGGAAATCTTGTTCTTTGATTTGTTAAAAGATCACAACCTTGGTTTATTCAAGCATGGATAATATGTTGAGATGGATTAACCAGATAATTTGTACCGGGATTTATATCTATTCTGGTTGGATGAGGAAGGAGCTTCAACTCGAGATGGAATATTGACATCTCCAGATCCCATTTCTGACGATTTATTGCATGTTCAAGTTAAAGTGGTCGAGATACACCGATGTTTCCTTCTACAGGTTGATCTTATGGTTTGTAATTTTAGACCAAATCTAATGAAAATTGGTATTGATTCAGATTCATTTTCCTATACGAAGCAAGGGTGCGTTTTTCCCTCGTATGATGTTTGTAATCGGTCCCGAATTAATACCACGTCATCTTTGAAGAAAGGAATTTTGTCAATATGGAAGAAAAGAATCTTGGCTGCAAAAACCTCATTTGTATTGCATTACATGAATACTGGAAAGAAGTTGACAAATGTAGACAATGAAAAGATTCTTCTCTACCTTAGAAGAACATTTTTCAATCATATTAAAAAATATGTGACCAAATATTCCTTCAAAGCACTCAAATCAAGTCCTTCTATAGCGATGACGTGGAAAGCGACTAAGAGCTTCGAAAGTTCAAAAGAACTTCAATAAGAACAAATCAAATACTTTTTGTTCAATGAGAAAAAAAATTATGTTGACGTAACAAGATGTTTTTTTGTGCCTCCGCATTTGCAATATCGAAAAGTTGATGAGGAGTTCATGGAAAAGATGGTTTTATCTCTTCTCTCAACTTTTACAACAACATTGAGAGATGTTATTCTATTTCCTTTCGATAAGGAGACCACATTGGGATTTCTTCCTAGAAATGAAGATGAAATTAATTTCCCTTCAGTAAACTTTTATATATTGGATGGGAAACATACTATTTTTGCGTAGAAAAAAATCATTGAAACTAATAAATATCAATCAGTCAATTCAAGGTATCGGCATCAAACAAATCATCTTCTACATAAATATGTTCCTCAACACATTATCAACAAATTATGCAAATAAAAAAATTTATCAAACAAAGAATTTGCAGACACTCCATTCATTTCTCAAGTTGTAAAAGCAAGGGAGAAATGGATATCTTGTGGTAGGCCATCCCGCCCGGGAAAGGGAAATGCTTCCAGTGATGATTGGAAGGTATAGAATTTTTCTTCTTATCAATCAAAGTCTTTGGATTTCTTCCCGTGTTATGAAATTGACAAATTAAATATTATCTTTAATTTTATATGTTTGCAGTCTTTCCAAGGTGAATGTATGGATATCTTTGTTGTTCAAACAAAGGGCATCCTTAAAGATAAGATAACTCTTGTTTTGACATCGGATCGACTGTGGAGAAAATGGATGTCTGTATTCGAGCTTTACAAAAGTGGTTCTTTGCAATGCTCACCCAAGAGCATCACTCATGTTGATTTTGCTCAAAATAAAATAAAGAATCATGGATCTAATTTTTTTAGACCATTGTGTGATCTTGATGAAGATGAATTGACCACTGTGGAGGACAATATAATCAATGGATCAGTTTGGATGAACACATCAGTCGAAAAAAATGTTTGCACAGAGACTTTATATCAATATTGCAAGCGAATCAAGGACGAGAGGTCAACCAAGCATTTGATCTTTGAATATTTCAAAGTTCATGATGTTAAAAATTTTCGATCATAGATTATCACTGTCGATATTGTCATTGAAATCTATAAAATTGCAGCAAATCATCTCCAACAGCTATACAATATTTTATGCTCCAAAAAACAAGCAAAATCTCTGGGTAAAAAGAGAAAGAAAGAATCTGAAGAGGATAATGGTACCAAATTACCAAATGATGCAGAGAGAATATTGAACATATATATCAGTAAAGAGGGGATGGGTATGTCCATTGAATCTGTCAAAGATATTTCATAGTTTGCTTGTGAATGTTGTTATCCTATATCTTTGGTCAACAAAAAAGATCCATTGCATTTTTTGGTGTGGCAATCAACTGTGAATTTGTTGTTGTTGATATGTTTAACTGTGATAGTCCCTGGATAGAAGAATATATGCTTGCGTTGTTGTAATACTTAGAATCAAATGAAGCATCATGTACTTGTATTTTTTTAGCTAATATCGAAAACTCTTGTATGATTTCTAAAGCTTTCACACTTTTCAGCAAGAAATAAAAAAAAGGTAATGTGGAATCCTACCAAGGGAGTTTATAAAGATTTCTCCAAGTAATTTTATGGGATTCTCTATTATACAGTGTTGAAGAATTGGAAGGGATGAGGATAATTTGTCTACTTTTCAAATCGATATGGATTTGAAGGATTAGTGCCTACCGACGATTGATTTACCTTTTCCCAATGTTAACAATGGTTGTTCGAGAAGACATGTTTTTGCAAAAGAAAGGACACTGGAATTCTGGGATCACATAGTTTCCAGACTGGTCTCTTCTCGAGGCACAGTTCTTTCGTTGTATGCAAGAGGTATATTTCTTCATTCGTTGATCAAGTCTCCGGATAGAATAGTTATTTATATTGTGGAGATAGTACAACAAGATTTGTTTATGAACAATTTCTATCATGAATTGGGTATAAACCAAGGTATTTGTATTAACATTTTCAGATGTCTTATTTCATTGTATTTTACTTTTCTCGGTCGGTTATGTTCAATAACTTATTCAAATTCCTATTCTACTACAACTTCAAATAAAGAGCACACTTAGGTATCCTCCAATAAAATTATAGTATCCGATGATGACATTGAATGTGATGGATAATTGACAAATAACTACCAAACTAGAGAACAAGATTGTTAGGAACCAATGTCAACCCTTCTCTTTACTTTGTTAGTATATTGTTCTTGGACGCATATGCTTTGTAAGTCGTCCCATAGTATTTGTTGGTCCATAGTTTAGATTATTGTTGTTGGACGCATATGCTTTGTAAGTCGTCCCGTAGCATTTGTTGATCCATAGTTTGTATTGTCCCATGGTATTGACCCATAGTATTGGCGCCTAGATTTAGTATATAAGTTTGTGTTGAGGCCAATGAAGCCACCATGAATTCATTTTATATTGAGCTTGCTCAAAGGAGTTTGTCCCCTCGAAGTGGCCCGCGATCAATAAAAATATTATGTGATCTGATATATTGTGTATTTCATCAATTAATTGTTGCAGGTTCTTCTCATCTGGTATCATAGCACTGTCTTGGCCTCGTTGGGTGAAATTTCTGCCATTCTTCTTTTCGCATCTGTTGCAGGTTTGGATCTAGGAATAATCCCTATCCACTTAACTGTGGGAAGTACTTGGTAATAATCCCTAAAACTCATTGTGAGGAGTACCACAAGAACCCCGAAGTAGCTAGCCTATTGAGAGGACTTGCCAGTGAAAAGGGCAACAACCCCTACCTGATTGACTAGTTCCCACCCGTGAGGTAAACCAAGAGTTGTGGTTTGTGGCAAAGCGGTTATCAGTTTTACCTGACCCGTGGAGTGATGGGTATTTCCCCAATACGCAAGCCATCAGACGCATTGGTGGTCGAGTGAATCCCCTTAACCATTAGGAAGCCAAGCATACTTGGGGTCCATATTTATTTTCAGCTTATAAATCATAGATTTCCTCTATCCAGATCTGTTTCTTATTCCTTCTGTGCCGTTGCAGATCCATCTATTCCCGATCACTTCCACGCTGTTACAGATCTGTCTGTTTCCGATCCCTTCCACATCATTGTAGATCCCTTTCTGAAATTGGTGAAGAAGGTCCAAATAAAATAGATGGTCATGTCGACATTCAGGAACCTCATATTGACTCTCTATCTTAGGACGACCACCTAGAGATATCTCTCCATGCTTTAGCCGGAATCACCACCCCACAAACAATGCGGGTCAGGGGTTACTTCAAGAAAATTCCTCTTACAATACTAATTGATTCTGGTAGCACTCATAACTTCATTGACCCTCGGATCACCAAACAGGTTGATTGTTTTGTCCATCCTTGCTCCAACTTTGAAGTCATGGTTTCCAATGGGGGCACCTTACCTTGAAAAGGGAAGTGTCGCAATGTGCATATCTCTATGGGAGATTATAACCTGCACTCTGACATGTTTTCCTTGACCTTAAGAAGATGTGATGTGGTTTTGGGTGCTCAATGGCTATGCATACTTGGCCCCATCTTATGGGATTTTGCTGAACTTTGAATGCAGTTTTCACCCAATGGAAAAAAACACACATTGACAGGCTTATGACCAGGGTCTCTTAGCATCATCAGTTCACATTGCATGGAGAAACTCCTTAAGAATAATTCACATGATGTCATCGCTCAAATCCATTCCATTCAGATGCAACCATTAGCGGTCTCCACTACTCCTTTGGATCTACAACAAATTATGGATTGATATACAAATGTCTTTTCTGAACCAGTGGGATTGCCACCTTCAAGGCCCGAGGACCATCGTATTCAGCTCCTTCCTGGAATCGTTCCTCCCAACATTAGGCCCTATCACTACCCATTTCACCAAAAAACAAAGATTGAAATGCTTGTTCGGGACTTACTGAAGAAAGGTATTATTCACCAATTTTTCTTGTCTGCAAAAAGTATGGGTCATGGAGCCTTTGCATTGAATTATGAACACTTAATCACCTCACAATCAAGGATAAGTTTCTAATTCCTGTTGTTGATGAGCTTCTTGATGAGCTTCATGGTGGTCAATTTTTCTCTAGGTTGGATCTCCATTCTGGGTATCATCAAATTCAGGTTCATGAGGATGATATTCCTAAAACATCTTTCTGAACACATGATGACCACTATGAGTTTTTGGTCATTCCCTTTGGCCTCACTAATGCTCCTTCCACATTCCAGGCATTGATGAATAAAACATTTCAGCCCTACTTGGGGAAATTCATTCTGGTCTTCTTTGATGATGTCCTCATCTACAGTAAAACATGGGTTGAACATCTCCAGCATCTGGCTCTTGTAATGCAACTTTTATTTGACCATCATCTCCACGCCAAAAAGTATAAATTTATTTTTGGGCAAAAGGAAGTAGAGTATCTCGGGCACATTATTTCAGCACAAGGGGTTCGCATGGATCCTGCCAAAATCTCTGTCATGAACAATTGGCCGCATCCTCAGACACTCAAGAGCCTTCATGGTTTTTTAGGGTTGACTGGATACTACCGCAATTTTGTCAAGGATTATGGGAATATTGCAGCTCCATTAACTGCTTTATTGAAAAAGGATGCTTTTACATGGACACCTACTACTGAGTGTGCATTTAACAAACTGAAACAAGCTATGTGTACTACACTTGTTCTAGCTATGCCTGATTTTTCCAAGCCCTTCACTATTGAGAGTGATGCTTGCAGAAATGGACATGGTGTTGTTCTCCATCAATATGACAATCCCATTGCGTTCACCAGCAAAGCCCTTTCAGGTAAGGATTTAGCTGCCTCTACATATGAGAAGGAAATGTTGGCTATTTTGCATGCAGTACAGAAGTGGCAGCCATACCTATTAGGGAATCATTTATGCATCAGGACTCATCACTAGAGTTTGAAATATTTCCTGGAACAACGTGTATCCTCCCCAGCACAATAGAAATGGGTTATAAAACTCATGGGGTATGACTATGAGATCACTTACAAGAAGGGTAACGACAATATTGTGGCGGATGTCGTTTCTCGCACATTTGATGACCAAGTTTATCTTTCAGCTATTTCTATGCTTGTTCCAAATTGGTTGCAATCTGTTCAACAAGGCTATGTCAATGACTCTTCATTATCTCAAATCATCCAACGCTTGGACAACAATCCTTCTGCTGTGCCACATTACTCTTGGGATGTTGGTTCCCCAAGATACAAGGGTCATCTGGTGCTTCCCCAGAGCACAAATATTCAACAGGATGTCTTCTATGAAATCCATGCTTCTCCATCGGCAAGGCACTCTGGATTCCTCAAAACATATGAGCGGGCACGACGTAACTTCTTTCGGTTATGTTCAATAACTTATTCAAATTCCTATTCTACTACAGCTTCAAATAAAGAGCACACTCAGGTATACTCCAATAAAATTATAGTATCCGATGAGGACATTGAATGTGATGGAGAATCGACAAAGAACTACCAAAATAGAGAACAAGATGGACTAGAAGGTTAAAAATTATTTTTCAAAGATCTTGGTTAAATTAACTAAATTATGAACATGGATAGTGACCTTGGATACTACAAAAAAGTTATATAAAATGTATACCTACAAATTTCTAGGTCAAGATGATTGGATTGCTATTCAACATGTGGATCATCCACAACCAAAGTTGGGATCGACGATGTCTGTGGATATTAGCCAACAAATCAAATTGGATAATAATGAACCAGGCAAGGGCTTGGTGTCAAAACGCGGTATCTCCAACAATGTTACTCGCCACTCAAATGATGGCCTGGCATTGAAAGGTAAAAGACACAGATTATTTTCTACTTAAATTGATAAAAAAAATTATTCTGAAATATATAATGACAATAAATATTTATGTGCAGATCCCCATACAAAAATTCTATTGATATTATAAATGGAAGGTTTTCTATTTCGCAAGAAAGTCACAGAAAATGACTCCAAAAGAGAAAAAAAAGGAAATAAAAAAATATTGTTGGAGGGAAAAAAGTAAAAAAGGGGGAAGAAAGTATTGTTGGTGAATTTGAATTTAAACACAAAGAATCTTCATATGAGTTACGAACATATGCCATACAATTTTTAAGATTATGTCTTTCCAAATTCAATGTTGGGATTTGGTCATCTAAATGCGGGGTCAATGAGGGAAAGTCATTGTTTACAAAAATTTTGAGGGAAGGTAGTGCAGAAAAATCATATGGGGAACAAATTTTATTTTTATGGTTTTGAGAGAGATATACCAACAATAAAGAAGGAAATACACAAAAAAATATGGAGAGTGTGTGGGAAGATTTCCCAATGAAATCTTCTCAAAATAATACTTCAATGATTGTTTTGGAGGGCGATGATGTGAAAGCACATCCATGTGAAAATTGTATTTTGAGTAAGCCCTTTATTGCATCATCTATTAGGAAAAATAGTGAATTGGTACATCGGCTCTGGCAGGGTTTTAGTAAAATGCATGAATCGACTGATATCAGAACCTTCAATGCCTTCTTCTAGTTGAGTGATAGCAATAAAATGTAACCTATCATTGCCTCTTTCAAGAACGGGAAACACTAGATGTAACCTATGGAGATTTAAAATCATTCAATGTGTTTTCTATTTTTTTCGGTGATGTTATTTTCATATGAATATAACATATTAGTTCAGTGTGATGCTTTTATTATATCATTTGAATCTGTGAAATTTTTAGAGATTTTTGTATTAATATTTGGAAATCAAAATCTTCATTTACAGTTGCATGTTTGTGATCATTAAATTCATGAACGAAGTGTTGTTGTTGTGGTTATATCTATAGTCACGGTTTTTGTATGTAGTCCAGATATCACCGCAAAAGAAACTATTGGTCCTGGGAGTAGAGGGACTTCTCTTTGGAGTTTGGATGTTATCCAACATTGAATATTTTTCCAAACAACCTCATTTTGTCCATAATTGCTATCGTTATTATGAACGGATGTTCAACCCCGATATTATCAATGTTTCCAAAGAACATTTTGACGTTGCTCTGTGGTTTTCCTTACTAGACAACATGGAAATTAAAAAATTCCTTGGTATATTTGAATGGTTGAAGAATGAAGACTTTGTATTTATTTGGGATCAAGAGCAATGTAAACATAGTACTATTTATAATTACTCAATGTATGCATATTATAATGTTGGTGAAGTACTACACATATACAAAAATTCATTCAAATATGTACTTATATAATATGGAGATATATATAAAAAAACGCACATGTTGTTTATAGATGAAGGGAAATATCAATCAACAGATAATAGCAAGGAAAACAGCTTGAAAATGCCAACTATTTGGACATTTGATGGTTCACAAGAGAGAGAAATAACTATAAAAACAATGTCGTGTTCTATGTTGAATTATCTTGGACCTCGTTAAAAAATGGGGCGTTGGTTAAATACATTCAACTTCAAATGACCATCATATTATATTGACAACAATTCATTTAGTGATTTGTATATTTTTGACAACTTATACATTTAATTGATGTAATTTTTTTACAATTCTACATTTAATTGATTTGTAACCTGTATTTTTTACAATTATCATATTATTTATCGACATCGTATCATGTATCTGGTGATGTGTTTGTAATTTCCCCATTCAAATAAATCTCAAAAAGAGAAAATTCCACCAATCTGTTAGTTTCCTAGGTTGGGGTGGAAACATTAGATTTGGAATAAGGGAAACATAAAACCCCAAATGGAAATTAGCTTGAACATATATATTAAATGGGGAATAAATAAATAATTAATATAGGAAAATAAGGTGGCACTTGGTCATGAGGGCACATTGGAGGTGTAGGACCCACTTAAGCAAGATTCCCCATGCCACATGGCATTCCACTCTCACCCATTCGAATCCTAGGTGGAGTCCACATTCTTGGGGGATTTGGACGGTCAATATACTTGGAATGACTCAATGAAGGTCGAATTGGAGTGGAAGATTAACTCCCATGGAAGAGGAAGAGGCATTTGAGATAAATTGAGACACTTGGGCTAGATTCCCTAGCTTCTATGACAACAATGATGAAGATGCTATGACACAAATAAGACCTGATTGCTGAAATATGAAATATATGACATGTTAGGGATAAAAATAGCCTCCAAGAGGGTGCACAAGGGAGTTAGGGAAGCCAAAGAGTCATCCATTCAAATTGAGTGAAGGAGGAGGCTAGGAATGGAGGGACAAGTGGCACACATTGGAATATCTTCCCAATTCGAGTTGGCATGAAGCTCATGGATGGAATTCGAGCTAAGGAGGTCTTTGGAATTTTATAAAATTCAAGAATAAATAAGGAGAGTAGCTTTTTATCATTTCTCATTTTGCAAATTGGAGAGCATAGCTTGTCCAAGCTAGTAGAGTGTTATTCTACTTTCCTTAGTACCAATTTCGAGGGTGAAAGATTCCAATCCTAATTGGAAATTGGAGAGGCCATTCAAAAATTTCATTTGGATCTACAATGGAGTTATTTGTTTCAGTTTGAAGCTACATGGCAGCTTGTGATTCTTTCTTCTTCAACTTGTTCCCATCTCTATCTAACATTTCTCTGCATATTTTGGCTCTTAGAGGAAGGGCGCCTTTGGTGAGATGATGATCTCTTTGTGTGAGTCCAAGATATACCATTTATTTCTATTCTAACATATATAATATGTATTTAATTTTCAGAATACTCTCAAGTCCAAATACCAAGTGAAACTATGTGAAAATACCAAACAATGCATAAATGGTGCCATTTTCCCTACATCTTGTTGTGAGAGCTTGAAGTTGCTTTATTTCGATTTGTATCACTTCATATATGTGATTTTTATGATGTATGGAAATTAATTAATGTCCTGAATAAGTTTCATATACATTACATAAGTATTTGGAACATAAATCTTGAATTTCATAGCAAGTGGTGAAGTTTCCTATCATTTCCCCCTATGTGAAGACATGTCCACAAACCTCTGATTTATGGGAGTTGAAGCATCCTTTAGAAACTGAATAATGATGAATTTGGGTTCCCATTGAAGTCCTTTAACTAATACATCTCTCTTTTCTAAAAAATTTGCGGTTCGTACTGCATTTGGGAAGCCATTAGTGACCGCTACCCTTGGGGGTTTTAACCTCGAAATTGCTAGTAAAATTCCCCAATTTCTCCTAAAGTTAAATGAATGTTGCATAAGTATTTTGAGAGTTTCCAGAAACCTATAAGTCTCATTTTTATGTCTTAATACCTTTCAAATACCTTCATACCCAATTTGGAATCATTTGGATCCATTTGGAAGCATTGCAATCATATCTAGTTAAAGGGTCGAATTGGCCAAAAATTGCAATTTCTCCAAATTTATTAAAAAGGGACACTACAGGTGGTATAAAAGCATTATACTTGCACCTGATGTGGTTTACCATTCATGAGGACAAGAATTCAGGGACCACCCTTAGAAGTCGAACCTAAAGTACTAAATTTGTTGAAGAGGAAGAAGTAGGAAAATAAGTGCATTTTGTTGAAACTATGGCTAGGGATGAGAAGGGAACCTCAGAGGAGAATGAGGAGTTTAGGAAATTCATGAAACGATTCTTTGAATACGTGACAAAACATATTATGAAAGGGTTTGAACTGTTGGCTAGTTAACTTGGAAGCAAAGGGGAAATAAGAGGCAAAAGTAGTTCTCCTTTCGAGGAAAAGAAGGCAATGGGTGAAAATATTTTCTCAAAGACATGACCTCATAATCAACATCATGAATTTCAGAGTTCAATAAGGCCTACTACACATAAATTTATTGATTCCAAAGAAGAACCTAACATTCAATATGACATGTAGGAAGTTATACAGAATGGAAAAAGTTGAGTGAAGATTGTAGAAGGACTCTACCATTTGATCAATACTTTACTGTCTCAAACAAAATCAAAATGAGGAAAGGTAATAGGAATCCTTTTCAAAACAAAGAATTGAATTATTCCATAGGTAAAATTCCCCTTCCTACCTTTGATGGTTCATCTCAAAGTTCTGTAAATACTAGATGTGTATTTTCAGCCGAATCCAATGGTTGAAGAGGATGCTCTTAAAATGGATATTTTTCATCTTTAGGGAGATGCCAATGATTGGTGGTTCCATGGAATTAAAACCTTGGGACATGATCAAGTTACAACATATGAATAATTTGATAACAAGGTATTGGAAATATTTGATAAAAAAGACCCAGAAATTCCTTTCAAAGAACTAGCACAATTGAAGCAAAGTGGAACACCAGATGAGTACATGTTAGAATTTCAAAAAAATTCAGTTAAGGTGGCTGATATATCTATGGTCATATTAGTATTTCTCTTTACTGAAGGTTTTTCTGAACCTTTGAAGGTTTTATTTAAGTCCCACAAACCTACTTCATTGAAAGATGCCATGAACTTGGCAAGAGATCTGCAAAATGTGTTTCCCAAGACAAGGTATCCTCCTAAGCCCAACCTTCCTTCCCAGTTCAGATCTGAAAATAAGCCATGGAAAGAAGATTCAATTGGAAAGGATAAGAAAGAGGGACAAGCAGGGAAGAAATTAAAGGAAAGAAACTCTGTTACACATGCTTCCAACTATGGGTACCAGGACATAAATGTGTTAAGGGGAAAGCACAATTCATTGAAGTATTTTATGATGATGATGAGTATGAAGGGGCTATGAAGGAATAAGGACATATTTCATCCCAATAAGAGGGATATGAAACAGCATAAGAAGGGAAACAAGAATAATATCATCCATTACCTGACAAAGGGAGACTGGCAGTGCTTTCAGGAGTGCCTCGTTTCCACACTATTCGATGCCAAAGAGTGGTACAAGGACAAAGGGTTTCAGTATTGGTAGATTGACTAGCCACACATAAATTTATTATGCATCCATGGTGGAGAGGAGAAATCTACCTACTGAACCATTCGATGGTTTTACAGTCATCATTCTAGTTCACCATACTATGGAGTGCAAAACATGGATTCCAAAGCTACAACTCACCATAGGTAATTACACATTTTTTGATAGATTTTATGTGGTTGATGTTGCTGATACTAATGTGGTATTGGGAGTGCAATTTGTGTACTCTATAGGGGAACATACAGTGACCTATCAAGTCCCTGAAATGAGATTCAAAGATCCGGAAGGAAAACAAAGAGCATTGAGAGGAATGCACACCTATCCGAATCAAGTAGGGTCATCCCACAGTATGAATTCCACATTGAGGCATCCTCTAGGAATGCCACCTGATAGAGGAGGGACAATTTTGAAGAATCCTAAATTTAAATTGTTTTAGGTCAAGTAATCTTGGGTGGAGAGGACTGTAATTTCCCCATTCAAATAAATCTCAAAAAGAGAAAATTCCACCAATTTACTAGTTTCCTAGGTTGGGGTGGAAACATTAGATTTGGAATAAGGGAACGATAAAACCCAAAATGGACATTAGATTGACAAAATATATTAAATGGGGAATAAATAAATAATTAAGATAGGAAAATAAGGTGTCACTTGGTCATGAGGGCAAATTGGAGGTGTGGGACCCACTTAAGCAAGATTCCCCATGCCACATGGCATTCCACTCTCACCCATTCGAATCCTATGTGGAGTCGACATTATTGGGGGAGTTGGAAGGTAAATATACTTGGCATGACTCAATGAATTTCGAATTGGAGTGGAAGAGTAACTTCCATGGAAGATGAAGAGGCATTTGAGAGAAATTGAGACACTTGGGCTAGATTCCCTAGCTTTTATGACAACAATGATGAAGATGCTATGACACCTATGACAAACATTAGACCTGATTGCTGAAATATGACATATATGACATGTCAGGGCTAAAAATATCCTCCAAGAGGGTGCACAAGGGAGTTATGGAATCCAAATATTCATCCATTCGAATTGAGTGAAGGAGGAGGCTAGGAATGGAGGGACAAGTGGCACACATTGGAATCTCTTCCCAATTTGAGTTGGAATGAATATCATGAATGGAATTAGAGATAAGGAGGTATTTGGAAGTTTATAAAAATCAAGAACAAATAAGGAGAGTATATTTTGATCATTTCTCATTTTTCAAATTGGAGAGCATAGCTTGTCCAAGCTAGTAGAGTGTTATTCTACTTGCCTTAGTACCAATTTCGAGGGTGAAATATTCCAATCCTAATTGGAAATTGGAGAGGACATTAAGAAATTTAATTTGGAGCTAAAATGGATTTATTTGTTGCAGGTTTAAGCTACAGGGAAGCTCGTGATTCTTTCTTCTTCAACTTGTTCCATCTCTATCTCACATTTCTATGCATATTTTGGCTCTTGGAGGAAGGGCTCCTTTGGTGAGATGATGATATATTTGTGAGAGTCCAATATACACCATTTATTTGTATTATGAGATATATACTCTGTACTTAATTCTCAGAAGACTCTCAGGTCGAAATACCAAGTGAAACTATGTAAAAATACCAAACAATGCATAAGTGGTGCCATTTTCGCTACATCTTGTTGTGAGAGCTTGAAGTTGCTTTATTTCGATTTGTATCGGTTAATATCTATGTTTTTTATGATATATGGAGATTCATTAATGTCCTAAAGAATTTTAATATACATTACATAATTCTCTGTAACATAAATCTCAAATTTCATAGCAAGTGGTGAAGTTTCCTATCATTTCCCCCTGTGTGAAGACCTGTCCACAAACCTATGATTTATGGGAGCTGAAGTAGACTTTAGAAAATGAATAATGATGCATTTGTGTTCCCATTTAATTCCTTTAACTAATACATGTCTCTGTTATGAAATTTTGTAGGTTTGTACTTCATTTCGGAAGCCATTAGTGACCTCTACCCTTGGGGGTTTGAACCTCGAAATTGCTAGTAAAATTCCCCAATTTCTCCTCAAGTTAAATAAATGTTTAAAAAGTATTTTGAGAGTTTCTATACAACTATAAGCCTCATTTTTATGTATTAATACCTTTCAAATACCTTCAGACCCAATTTGGAATCATTTTGATCCATCTGGAAGCATTGGAGTCATAACTAGTCTAAGGGTCGAATTGGCCAAAAATTGCAATTTTTCCAATTTTTCCAAATTTCTTAGAAAGGGATAGTACAGTGTTTCAAAAGTTGTTTAAAAAATTTCAGAACATGCAAGTAATAATATACTTAGAAACATTGAAACACAATTTTTTATTGACTGGGTTGTGTGTGCGTTTTTTTGTTTGCAGATACTAGAAGATTTGTTACTAGTAAACCATTGATTATTTTATATTTCAATGGAGTTTTGTTACACGTAGTTCATAAAAAAAAAATTCAGATTGCCATGAACACTGGATATCGAATCAACCACAAAGTATTATTTTATACGTCCAATATTTATGGAATTTTTTGAAAAATGCTTTAGTATATTTGAAGTTGGGGTATGGACATCTGCACAACAAAAAAACATTGATGAGTTTTTGCCAACATTATTACAAAGAACATGGTTGCAAAGGGAAAAATTTAGAGTAATTTTAACACAAGAATATTGTTCTTGCATAGCCAGAGAGGGTTATCAGGGTGATGGAAATCCTTATGTATTTCTCCAGCCTTTAAACAAAATTTGGGACATTTTGATCCATGGTTGGGATGCTACAAATACAGTGATTGTAGATGACTCGAAATAAAAACATGTTTGTAACGAGGAAGGGAACTGTATTATAACAAAAACGTATACTGTCAAGATGTCAATGACACATTCTTGTTAGATCAATTATGGACTTGCTTGCTGCACCTAAATGGCGTCAGTGATGTGAGGAAAATTGTGAATAAAATGAAAGTATTTTGTTAAATAATATACTTGAATGTTTGTTTGTACTAGTATGTTCAATTTCACTTTGATTATAGTACTATACTTATAAAGTGTCGAGTTTGGTTTTCGAAAATGAAAAATCAGAGCTTGAAAGTGCCAAAATCGATTTTCAAGATTGCGAAATTAAGTATTGGAAGTGTCAAAAGTAGCCTTCCAAAAGGGCAAAATCAAGTTGTAAAAGTTCCGTTATCATATTTATCATATCAGAAAAAGTGCAAAAACCAATTTCAAAAGTGGCGATATCAAAAGAAAAAGTATGCTTTTGGAACCTGGATTTGGCACTTTTGGAAGCAGATTTGTCACTTTTGGAACCGGATTTGGCACTTTTGAAACCGGATTTGGAATTTTGGAACCAGATTTTGCACTTTAGAAACCTTGATTTTGGGGTTTAGAAAGGTTTTTTTCAACCCGTCTTCAAAGTGACTTGGACTAGAATATGTCCAAGTTTAATGAAATAGGCGTTGTAACTAGATAATTTGGCATATACCAAGGGGAAATTTTCACATCAAATCTCATTCAATCTATCACTAAACAATATAGGATCAAGCATAGGAATTCTACATTGTATCACATACAATCCAATGGACAAGTTGAAGCCACCAATCAGTTTCTAGAGTCCATTCTAAATAATACTATGTAGATCCATCACAAGGATTGAGCCATCCTACTTCTAGAATCTCTTTGGGGATACCTCATTACATGGAGAAACACCACATGCTAACACCCTATGAGTTGGTATATGGTAAGTAGGTAGTCCTTCCTATTGAGTTTGAAATGAAAGCATTAATAACTACACTCAGATGCCCAAAAGCATCACCTATATCTGATTAATGAGCTTGATGAATTTTGACAAGTCGTTGTTTAGTAGACCACTATTGAGTAGAAACAACAATCAAAGTGGCATGATAACCTCATTAAGGAAAATAAGTTTCATACAAGGGATTGGGCCTTGTTGTTTGACTCCAAATTTAAAAATTTCTAGGCGAAGCTCCATACTAAATGGCTTGAACCATATGGGATTGATACAATCTTAAAAAATGGGTTTGTCAAAATCCTTACCATTGACAAAGGAACCAATAGACCTAAGGGATGATAGAAACTAGCTTGTTGGCTAGTATTCCTTAGCATGAATAAAAATTATGACTGTGAAAACCCCTTTTGGGGGAACATCCAAATAAACTCTATTTGAAAACTAGCTTGCTAGAAGATAAATTAGAATAAAAAAGAAAGAAAGAAAGATTAAAAAATAATAATGATTTCATCACTGAGGCTAACTACAACTATATCATATTTTTCTTCCTTGTGTTTGTGTGTTTTTCAAGGACTACACTTCAACTTCTTGAACTATTCAACACTATTATGGAACCCAATATTACTACGGATTTGAGCCTTAAACTCATAATATTTTCCAGTACAACAATGTTATAGAACACTAATTGAAAGTGGCCTCTTAATTTCCATGGTATAATAATGTTTTATCTACTCGAGGTCTCAAACAATCATATGATCATCTTGCTATAGCATGTGACCTTTTGGACACTAGTGACATCCTATAGCATTCAACTTCTTACTCATAGTTACCAAGGTGTTTCTACAACGTGGGTCATCACATGATCATTCAAGCCATGTCCTTGTGAGACACTTGGTTCCTGTTTCCAATACACAAGCTTTACTAGGATTTTCTATTGATCCTTCTAAGTCATGCACTAAATGAAACTTGTGTTAAATTTTGAGCATATATTCACAATACTCTAGGATATTTATTGAGAAAATAACATATACAGTATATCAATGCATAACAATCACAATAAGCATGACAAGAATCAAAAGCAGGAGAGACAAGAGACAGAGTTTTCGTGGGGAAAACCCTAAGGTGAAAAACCCCACAACTTCCTCAAAGATAGAGAGAGCAATGGCTCAACCAAAGTACAACCAAAATACACTGAGATAGTCTTCTAGTAGCGGATGATCCTCCTCCTCACTAGTGCACCACTTTCTGAGTGAGAGAAGTGTGAGTTTCCGAGTGATGAAAATAGAGATCTCCCGATCTCTATTTATACTAACCTGTTTGCCCAGTTACACTATGGGGCCGACTTGTCTATCTAGATACATCCACAATATAATATATATTTCAGGGCCGACCCCACACATGGTGTTCTAATAACCCATCAGCAAGTACACACACTTGCGACACTTGTCAATCCACATGACGACACTTCCTTATAGAGGAATAACACATATCTTATAAGGGTACAATAAATATATATGAAATACATTCCAAAGTTACATATACATCAACACTCCCTCTTAACTAGGAAGGTATTTCTCGATATAGATCTGTTAGATAAGTCTTCTTCTCGAGATCATCGTCATCAATGCATCGTCGTCATCATCATCACTGCTGCTGCTATCTCAACCAATCTCTGACTCTACTCGTCATAGGAAGTTCTACAGAGCCAGTCCTTTTTCATACTAGATGTAGGCCCACCATCTGCAAGTCTTCATCATCACTGACCATATTGTGGAATCCTTGGGACTTATTACGTGCATCACAAAACCTGGCTGCAGCATCCCAGGCTATTACGAGCACACTGCTCTACTTGTCGGATCTCTCAGAAGCACATTACATGTGACCCATCACAAAACCTGGCTGAAGCATCCCAGGCTGTCACGAGCACACAACTGTACCTGTCGGATCTCCCAGGAGCACATTACATGTGATCTCACCACAAAACCTAGCTGAAGCATCCTAGGCTGTTACGAGCACACAACTCTACATGTCGGATCTCCCAGGAGCACATTACATGTGGTCCACCACAAAACCTGGCTGAAGCATCTGAGGCCTTTTTCATCCTGTCCAGATCTCCCAGGAGAAAATTACATGTGGTCATGGAAAAACCTGGCTAAAGTATCTGAGGCCTTTTTCATCCTGTCCAGATCTCCCAAGAACAAATTACATGCCATAGGACAAAACCTCACAAGAGCATCTCAGGATGTTACGGGTACACAAATCCGACCTAAAGATCTCCCAGGGCACAAATTACATGTCCTCACAGAGCAATGTCTCGAAAGAGCATCCCAGGATGTTATGGGTATGCAACTCCGACCTATAGGATCTCCCAGACATGCTCATCTGCACAACTTGATCCATAGCCACAAAGTATCATCCTGATACTCATCATACATCATCCTGATGTACACATGATCATCCTGATCATCATCACTGCATCATCCTGAAGCATGTCATCTGGATAAGCTCGTCATCCACGATCAACCTGAACATACAATGCATCCACCTGATGCATACCAAGTATCTACCTGATACATATCACCATACACAGTGTATCCACCTGATACATAGATACATGATCCACACAATGTATCCATCAACATACATGATCTACCTAATCATACCTGATACATATCAACATACATGATCTACCTGATCATACAATGTATCCACCTGATACATATACAGATACATGGTCCAAGCATCCAACATGATGCATATACAAAATACATACAAATGATCCAACCGATCATATCCAGCATCCAACATGATGCGTACATACATATAAATGATCCAACTGATCATATCCATCATCCAACATGATGCGTACATACATATAAATGATCCAACTAATCATATCCAGCATCCAACATGATGCATCCATACATATACATATAAATGATCCAACGGATCATATAAAGCAAAAACTAGAACATCATCCTGATGCTCATCATCCAGCGCTTATATCCACAGCCATGTGAAGGATCCTCCTTCCAACATGCTTGGAATGGCTTCAGCAAATGTGTCCATCACTTCTTCCTTGAAGTGTCCTTGATCTGAAGAACACCAAGCCTCTTCCTGAAGTACTCGAACTTCACCCTGGCTAGTGGCTTCGTCAACACCTCTGCAATCTGCTCGTCCGTCGCAATATACAAGAGCTTCACAAATCCTATCTGCACCATATCCCTAATATAGTGATATTTGATCTCTATGTCTTTCGACCTATCATGAAACACTGGGTTCTTAGACAGCTTCACACAACTCTAGTTAGCGCAGAAGATACTAGTAGCATCCAATGGGAGATCAAATAACTCAGACAGTAGCTTCCGTAACCATACTGCCTCACAACTAGCTAAACAGGATGCAACATACTCTGCCTCAGCTGTACTCAGTGCTATGCAGGACTGCTTCCTGCTAAACCAAGAGATCACACATGATCCCATACTGAAGCAACACCCAGATGTGCTCTTCCTATCTGCAGCACTGCCTGCCCAATCTAAATCAACATAACCCTATAGGTTAAACTTTTGATTCACTTCATACTTGAGCCCATAATCCACTGTACCCTTCAGGTACCTCAGAACATGCTTTACAGCAACCAGGTGAACACTCCTCGGATCCGTCAGGAACTGACTCAATGTGTTCACAGCAAAGCAAATATCTGGTCTCGTATTCGTCAGGTACATAAACGACCCAATCATCTGACAATACATAGAGATATCAACTGGCTCAGATGAAGCATCACATAGAAGCTTAAGATTCGATGCCATGGGTGTGGCCATGGTCTTGCAATCCATCATCCCGAATATCTTCAGAATATCTACTATGTACCTCCCTTGACAAAGGAAGATCCCACCTGCATTCTGCCACACCTCCATACCTAGAAAATAATGCATCATTCCCAAATCTTTCATATCGAACTCAACAACAAGCTTCCTCTTAGTATCTGCAATCAATCTGTCATCTCCTGTTACAAATAATTCATCCACATACTGGAGTAGAATCACAGGATTCCCTTCCTCAACCTTGTAGTAGAGGTTGGAATCCGCTTTACTGTTGGTAAAGCCCAAACTAGATAGGAAACTGTCCATCCTACCATACCAAGTTTTGGGAGCTTGCTTTAAGCCATACAAGGCTTTCTTCAATCTGCACACATATGACTCCCTGTCATGTATTTCAAAACCAAGTGGCTGCTCCACATATACTTCCTCTTCAACTGCACCATTTAAGAAATCAGTCTTGACATCCATTTGGTGTATTTTCCATTTCATTGCTACAGCCAGGGTAAGTACTGTTCTGATGGAAGTGTACCTGGCTACAAGAACAAAATTTTATTCATAATCTATTCCCTCTTTCTGAGAGAAGCCACGAGCTACAAATCTTGCCTTGTATTTCTCTACACTGCCATCTACATCATGCTTGATTTTGTAGATCCATTTGGAAGTCACAACAGACTTCTCTTTAGGTATTGGGACAACATCCCAAACATCATTCTTCATTATTGATTGGTATTCCTCAACCATGGCATCCTTCCATTCTTTCTTTTCCGTTGCTTCTTCATAACTGGAAGGTTCTTTGTTCATAATGTCACAGAGTAAAGCAACATAGTTGGTATGTGATCTAGTTCTCTTCTTTGCTCTATGTTCTTCTTCTGGAATGCCAAATCTTTCTGCATCTTGAATGAGGTCTCTAGCCCATGCAGGTTTCCTCTTGTGAGATTTATCCTCATGGGGTGGATCTACAGGTTCTTGCGGATCTTCAAACTCATGAACAACTTCTGGAATTGCTTCAGTCATGGTAGTGTCTTGAAATCTAGTTTCCTTAGGTTCTTCATAAACTTCGATAGGTGCCTTCCTTGATTTGATGAATGTTGAGTTTTCATCAAATGTTACATCCCTGCTAACATCAATCTTCTTGAACCCTGGAAATTATATTCTGTAAGCCTTCGAGCTTTCACTGTAACCCACAAAGATACCCTTCTTTCCTGAAGGATCTAGTTTAGTCCTCTTTTCCTTTGGGACATGAGTGTATACTAGACAACCAAATATTCTGAAATGGCTGACTTCAGGTTTCTTACCAGAAAAGACCTCTTATGGTGTTTTGTTGTCCAATATCTTGTGCGGTGTTCTGTTCTGCACATATACAGTTGTTCTAGCTGCTTTTGCCCATCGATGCATAGGTAGATCCTATTCATGCAGCATTGCCCTTGCTGCTTCCATGATTGTTCTGTTCTTCCTTTCTGCAACTCCATTCTGTTGTGGATTGTAAGGAGCAGTCAACTCCCTCTTAATCCCTGAATCACTGCAAAGCTTCTTGAAGTCACCTGAGGTGAATTCTCCACCATTGTCGGATTTGAATGTTTTGATCTTCTTGTTAGTTTGATTCTCCATCAAGGTTTTGAATTCCTTTAAATTATCAAACACCTCATCTTTGTTCTTCAAGAAGTATACCCAAGTCGTCCTGTAGAAGTCATCAATAAATGAGACATAGTAAACATACCCACTTAGAGAACTGGATGACATAGGACCACATACATCTGAGTGGATGATTTCTAGGATATCCTTTGCCTTGCTTTCACTGCTTGGGAAAGCCTTCTTAATGTTCTTACCTTTTGCACATCCTTTGCAAACTCCTTCATGTTTGGTCTTGATTTCAGGAAGACCCTCTACAGCCTTGCTTGCAATTGGAAGTGCCCTATAGTGCATATGAGCAAGTCTTCTATGCCAAAGTTCACTTGGCTCCATGGATTCATGCACCATGGCATGTTCAGGTTGTCCCTTCAATTTATACAAACCTCCCTCTTGCTCTCCAATCACTACTGCATCATCTATGGTCTTTCCCTTTGGCCACATTAGGACTTGGCCATCCACAAATGCAACCCTCATACCTTTTGCATCCAATGCAAAGATGGAGAGTAGATTCTTCTTGAGCCCACGTACATACAAAACATCTTTCATCTTCAAAGACTTCCCAGAGTCTAGATTGTAGGATCCTCACCACTTCCTTTGATAGGGTATTGGTAGTCATCCCCAAGTTTCACCTTATGGGGTGACTCATGTTCAGATAGGTTATCAAAAGATTCTTTAAACCCAGTCATGTGTTTGGAAGCCCCACTATCAATTAACCAATCATTACAACCATGGGAGATAGTACCTGTGAGAGCAGAGATTAGAACATACTCTTCTTCACTTGATGAGTCATCATTACTATCATCACTTTCTGCCCTAGCCTTCTTCTTGGGTGGTTCATCATCCTCGGCAGCATGAGCATGAAACCTTCTTTTGCTACCCTTCTTCTTCTTGTTGAAGTTGTTGTTGTCCTTCTTGTTCTTGGGACAATTTATGGCAATATATCCTTTTTCATTACAGGTGAAGCATATTCTTCTTTCTTTATAGTGATGTGATGATTTCTTGGAGTGAGATGGCTCTCTCTTGGACCTCCCTTTCTTGGTGTGAGCTGTGAGAGTTTGATCTTCATTCCCCATATTTTATTCTCGTCCCACAAGCCTTGCTTCTTCTTGTGAGCATTCTTCCCGTAGTCTGCTGAAGGATACCAACTTCTTTCTTACACAGATTCCTTGAATGAAGGAGTCCCATGACCTAGGTAGGCCATTCAGAGTGGTCATGACAACTTCACCATTCTCCACCATTTCATCCACTGCTTCTAGTTGTTCCTTGATCTGGGAGACCCTTGAAAAATAAGATTGAATGGTTTCTTCATTCTGAAACTTTACTCCTTTTAATTAGTTCCGCAGGGTCATCTTCCGATTTATGTTCTTCCCTTCAAATAGCTTGGTCAAAGAGTCAAACATCTCCTTGGGTGTCTTTAGAGAAGACACATGGGGTATGAGATGGTCTTTGATAGAATCAACAATGATTCTCTTTGCCTTGACCAAGTTCTTCTTATGCAATACTTTAGCCTCTTCATCCTCTGGGATAGGGATGTCTTCTTTTATATATGAGCCCAACTCATTCTCTTCCAAGATTAACCCAATCCTATACTTCCAAGCTCGGAAGTTATCATCCCCTTCAAGCTTATCCTCAATATTGGTGTGGAGAGACATATTAAAGAGTACTTCAAATGGAAATAGAAAAGATTTAGGTCGTACCACTTGAAATGCTGAAAACTGGATCTGGTCCCAGATTAGGGTTTGTCAGAAAAACCCTAAAAATTCAAAATGTGAATTTCAACTTTCTGAAAGGATAGAAAGATGCACCTTGATGAGATGATCAGCCTGGTGTATTCAGAATTTGAGATCAACAAAGTTTTACCCTTCAGATTTGCCTTTTTGTCCTCCCGGGTTCACTAGAGAGAGCCCTGAATTAGGGTTTGAGTTTCCTGGAGATCTACCCAGCCAAAAATCTTGATCCAAAGCTCTAAACTTTGATTTTTGCAAGGAGCTTCTAGCTATGTCTTCAGATTTCAAAAATTCCTATTTTTGTGGAAACCCTAATTTTTAGGGCCAAATCTGAAAATGCTCAGAATTGAATTATGATTGGACAGATAGATTCTCCTTGATGAGTAGAGTCAATCTACTATACTGCTTTTCTAAAAACTGTGGAGAGAAACCCAATAAACAAGAAACTCAAGTTTCTGTCACTGCAAAATGTCTTCTTCTCAGGCTAGCTCTGATACCATGTTAAATTTTGAGCATTAACTCACAATACTATAGGATCTTTACTAAGATAATAACATATACAGTATATCAATGCATAACAATCACAATAAGCATGACAAGCATCACAAGAATCAAAAGCATGAGAGACAAGAGACATAGAGTTTCCATGGGGAAAACCCTAAGGTGAAAAACCTCACAACTTCCTCAGAGATAGAGAGAGCAATGGCTCAACCAAAGTACAACCAAAATACACTAAGATAGTCTCCTAGTAGCATATGATCCTCCTCCTCACTAGTGCGCCACTTTCTGAGTGAGAGAAGTGTGAGTTTCCGAGTGATGAAAATAGAGATCTCCCGATCTCTATTTATACTAACCTGTTTGCCCAGTTACACTATGGGGCTGACTTGTCTATCTAGATACATCCACAATATAATATATATTTCAGGGCCGACCCCACACATGGTGGTCTAATAACCCATCGGCAAGTACACACACTTGCGACACTTGTCAATCCACATGACGACACTTCCTTATAGAGGAATAACACATCTCTTATAAGGGTACAATAAATATATATGAAATACATAGATGAAATACATTCCGAAGTTACATATACATCAACAACTTGAATCCAACTCATAGATCGCATGCCACCAACAATGCCCATAATTGCATTTCCCAATAGTTATGATCATTTTCTTTTATTTATTGAAAATGATATGATAACTATGAATGAGTGTAAAAGTACCTTATCACACTTGCATGAGAATCCACATTGATCATGACGTAATAACCTATGGACTCATCGGCCTATATTACATGAGAAATTTCAAAACCCTTCCAAAACTAGAATCTCTCTGCTCACCCTTTCCAATACTCACAAAACCTACCTCAACTACTAACAAACACCATGGGAGGGACAACCATCTGGCATGACCCCATTGAAACTAAACAATTAGAGTAAAATGCCAAAGTAATGGCCACCTTCCAGCTTTTTGGGTGGATGACTTACTTTGAGAAGTTGTAGGGCTTTGAAAAACATATAGTGATGGAATTTTCTCAAGCAATAAAAGTCTCTACTATAGTGGTTTGAGGAATATGGATAAGAGTAAATCAAGACACCATTCGTAGGCTTATAATATTGCTAGGTATTGGTGAAATCCAGTTTGAATGTCAAGGGAAAAATACCACATCTTGAATTTAGTTTTTGAAGGTGGCAAAGGTATACAAGACACCGAAAAATGGGTGAAAAGAGTGTCAGTCCACCAACCTTGGGTGGATGTAGCATACTTTACATATAATTATTTGACTCGTGCGGGTCTCCATAGCTTACATTTAGATACCATTTCAAACACATATATCATTGTCTCCAGTGAAGGCTCATATCCATACCATACTTCATGCTCAAATCATTGTAGTTAATGTCAAAGAGATTTATGTAAACCCTAAATCCTCAGACAATATTGGTGCACTATGCATTAATAAGGTTGATAGTTGAATACTCCTTTCTATAGAGAGACTATACGTGGAATAACTTCATATGTCAAAATATATAGGTGGTACGAGATCAAGTATAGCCAGTAGTTGCAAGTTCAAAGGCTACTAAATTTATTCAACACATAAAATTTGATATTGCAATCATCCAAGTATTGAACACTTCATCACCTATAGAAGGCTCATCAAGAATCACGAGACAAATCCTATGGAGGAAAAGAACTTGTTCAAAGTCTCTCAAGAATAAAAGGGCCATGCATAGCTCATCCACTAGAGCTACGAAGGCCACAAAAGAATCAGACTTGATTGAACTCAATACACTAGAACATACAGTCATAGAAGACCCAATGGATATTTTTTAATAAGATTTTGTTACATAAGTTGTAAAATATTTTGTTATGGAAGCTAAACAAGATTTCCATACTGAAGTTGAACCAATTCCTACCATGAATGACATTTACATATAGAGGAATGCACTAGAAAATAATATGGAGTCATTTGTTACAAAGGAAAAGAAGATTATGGGTCAACATCATCATTTTCAACCATATTATAAAGAATTTTTGAATTTTAATAAGGATTTGAAAAGGATTAACAAGAAAATATGCAAAAAGTTGGCCAAAATTTGAAGAAACACTAAATCCAAAAAACCTAAATGTTCTATTTGAAGCAATTTAAAAGAAACATCATTGGACATTCCCTAAGGATGACAATGAGACTTTGTTGCAGCAGTTATTGCAAAAGAATATGAGACATAAAACATTGGAAAAACAAGTTGTGGATGTTAGAAAACAAATAAAAAATGGAAACATGAGACATCCATCTTGGTTTACCACTTCAAGGGATAAAGTTTCGAATAAACATATTGCAACTAACAAAGAAACCCTCTCGTTACAAGAATCTGTTCAGTTATTTAGAAACTTTGGGATTTTTTTACTAAGGATTTTAATAAGATGAAATGAGAAAAGGGAGAAACTCACAAAACTACCACTCAACTGGTAGGGGACCTACAAAATTTGAGGTAAGAGAGGCACAAACTACATTAGCTACATCTTAGGGCACTCTCATGTATATTCCCTTCATCATTATACTATGTTTTCCTATTGGAAGCATGGGCATGTTTTTAGATTTGGGCATTAGCTACAAGTTGGGTGTACAATATATACTCCTAAAGATTTTATAATGTTATATTCTAGTTCTGAATCTTCGGTCCAAAATTTTCTATGTGAGTTATATCATAATAACCTCCTCTTGGATGATCAAACTAGATGGAATCCCAACCACTTTGTGGGGATGTACAATTGAGAGCCTTTGTATTTTTTTTAGTAATCAAATTTAATCGAATGATATGTTATCTCAATTATAATTTATGGAGCATAATGGTAACCAATGGATCAAGGGTGGTAATTCTCAACCATCCCTAGTGATAGAAGATGTTTTAAGTTATTGAATAAATCTAGTTCTACTTCTTCCATTTTAAAATTTCAACAAGCCTTTGTTATCGAGTGTGAGGTATTAATCACAATGAAGATACTAGAGGCCCTCCTATGTTTCAAACATAGATGGGAGATGTTTCCTACCAAGCAATAGAGGAAAAAACCCCTATCTTATATTTATTTGGAACAATGTTATACATATCCCAAACATATTTCAAATACTTGAAACAATATGGCACTAGCTGGATTGGCCTCTAATTTAACTGTCTTATTTTATGGAGCCCTATGGATGCACAAGACAATGAAGAGGAATTTTGGGTCAAATGATGTAATTGATTGAGTAAAAAGTAGTTGATGAATAAGGATAAATGACATTTAATTGGAGTAGACTTCACACTGATACCACTTCATCCACTCCCACAAATTCATAAGATTGACATAACATAGTTGCATAGGGATGTGAAACAAATTTAGTTATGGGGATATGGTGAGTCCCAAATTAACCTCCTTTTTTTCTATGTTAAAATCCTTTTTCTTATCTTCCTTGACATTTATTAAGAGATACTATCATAAGGTATCTTTCACACATTATTCTAGTATTTTATTGATTTTTGTTGTAAACAAGTAAGGTTCCATGCTTGGACTCTATCTTGCAATTAACAATATGGTTGATTGTGAAGATAAAATGCTAAGAGTTATACTTGGATAAAAAATGACATCATCTTAGAGACAATATCCCATATTGTTAGGAGGTACAACAATATTGAATACTAAGATGCATACTTTTGCAGTTGTCCAACAATTTCTACAGATCATGGACAAGATATGCGACCCTCAATGTGCACTTGTGGTTGTTATAGATCACATGGTCCTTGGTATGCATATGTTTTTATTATAGATCATAAGTTAACAATTGTGTAGTAATCACTTGCTATGGATGACCTATAAAATATCATGGATATTCCACTCAAACAGTTCAACACAATAGATCTTACAAATTTTTGCAAACTCTTAGTTATGCAATGTTTACTGAAGATTTAAGATTCATTGTGTTAGCTTAATTTCACATAATACTAAAATAAATTGAAACTAAAAGGAAAATATATAGATAAAAATAACACATCCACACAAATATCACAAGATATACTCTTGGAAAACACACTATGGGGAAAAACCCAACCAGAAGTGAGTATTATGCCTTGGTCTTTTCTTCTACAATATGCAATGAAAATACAAATAATGTAGTACTCTCTGTGGAGTTACCTATGACAATGTGGCATGTATGGATCCTACATGATCTCCTACTTCCTCTATTATTCTTTAATATCCCCTCCTTAGCTCTTTCTCTACTATGGAACAATACAATAATACCATAAGAATAGAACCCCTTATTCTTCTAGTAGTCTAGTATTTAACAATGTCATGATATCTATCTAGGGTTAGTTTTATGGTTTTTGCGTGAATCAAATACGAATCAGGATTATGGTTTTGGACTCTATAGAATGTTCTTGAAATTCCACAGGTTGCTAGCTCTACATGCATGGGTAATGAGAGTTGACATAGAATCCACTTGGTACCATGGTGGTCAACAGGATAGGTCAACTTATAGGAGGCATAACTTCCTCATACAAACTTTGATTGAGGTGATCTTTTCCCCATCATAAATATATCGAATTGAAGAACAATGTTGATAGGGTGGGAAGTATTTCTACAAACTTTTGACTGTAAAAAACATTGTTTAAGCCCTCAAATAGGCCTTATAAGGTTATAGACCCCAAATATTCAAAGTAAGACCCTACAAGCTAATTCATCCAAATTTTCAGCCCATAAAGCACCAAAATAGATGACAAATTATGTATTGATCCATTTATGATCATACCTCCCCATTTTGGGAGGCTTTTCATCCCTAAAATATTTTACTAGATGAGGTGGGGAAATTTTCCCTCTACCTTCTTTATGGGGTACCATGTAGCCTTGCCTAGAATTTTTCCATTCAACCCAACTTGCCATAGTTCATACTATCATCATATGGTTTTTTTTCCGATTTCTTCTGAAAAACTATGATTTTTGCTAACTATGCTTGAGCATCTAGCACTAGGTTCTCTACAGAAGGTAAGATCTACTCAAGTTCTTGGTCCAAAATAGATGGTTCAAAGAGTTTCATATTTTCCACATTCACTACTTAGTAAATGTACATATGTTGGGGTAGAATATGTATGTAGTCATTATCTCTGACCTTCTCCAACACTTCAAAAGGACCATACCTCACTTCCTTGATCTTCTTACCAACACCTTTTAGTCTTTTCTTATTCAAGTGAAACCAAACCATGTTTCCCACCTCAAATGTTTTCTCAATCTTGTGTTGGTCATGTTTGGCCTTTTAATTTTCCTTTGACTTCTCCAATGTCTCCTATACTTGCAAATTGATTTTCCTAATATTATCAATGAAAATTTTGATCTCTTAATGCTTCACCTATGGAGTATTCCCTCACTACCCCTTGTTGTCCATATACTAACCTCTAGAGGTGAAGGTGCTAGATATCCAAAGCAAGTTTCAAAACGGGACTTACGAGTGTTGGATGTATATAAAATTATAATCCTAGGTATTTGGATGTTTTTATTACAACCCCTCAAAAGTTGAACCAATGCCACGTTCACCACTTCTATTTCCCCATCTATCTATGGATGGAAAGCTATAGACCTCTTCAACTTATTCACCCCATATTCTCCCAAAGTGAAATCCAAAAGGAACTGACAAATCAGGTATTGTAGTGTCCCCCTCACCCAATCTGACCATCAGAAGGGGACGCTAGCTAAATTCGGGCTCTCAAATTTCACCCCAAATCCATAATATGAATTTCAACATATACAATGTGTGCAGAAATGTATATAAACATGCACAAAAAAATTAAAATCTATCCACACACATCTATCATGAAAATGCAAGCATAAACATTACATGCATCACATAAAAATATTTCAATTTCAAATGCATGAGAATTCTTATCTTTATCCAATGTAGATCCAAGAAACTGGCTGTGTAAGGGTGATTTTCCACCCAACCATAGGCACTTTGTCCATCATAAACTCTTTCTGCTGAGAGGCCACTCCCAAGCTGGGCTATGAGGCCACCAGGTCAAAGAAAACACCTATAATCTTCTATCTCTCAACCCACAACCCATTCTTCTCTCTATGCTTATCCAAATGCTCATATAGAGCTCTACAGTGGTATCACTCAGCCACAACAACCTTGGCTTCGACAATACCTACCCCACACAACACCCTTCTTGGCTCAAGCATTCCCTTTAATGATCCACGGTTCTCTTTGGTGATCCATATTACCTAGTGCTTCTAGTGTGTGCATAGAACAATTCCAATCTGATATGTGTTTCTATAGAACCACCTGTAGCTTCAATTTGTGGCTTTTCAAGCACCTACGAGCAGCAGAACTCGATGGGTAAGGGTTCCTAACTTTCCCAACCTCTTTGCTCCCTTACAACCGTCAATTTTCCCTTCCAAATCTACAGCATGGTATCCAAATTCGAATTTATGGGTTCAAAACAACATGGTAAGTTCATGGAAAACAATGGATAGTTATGCCCAATGTAGATCAACATGCCAGAATGAGAGAAAATGAGGGTTGACTCCAAGGGATATGAGAAAATGGTGAAAAGACAACTAACATAACTTCTAACAATAGAAGAAAGGACTTCTAGAAGCTGCATACTAACCTCTGTCATGAAAGAACTATCACAAAAGTTTAGTCAAGCCCATGCTTCAATAACTACATGAAGTGAATTTTCCCACGAACCTCACACATGCATTAATGATTGGAAAATAGTCAAAAGAAGGAGATAATTGGCTTATTTTCATCACATGACATAATTTTGGGTGAGTTCTAAGGTTGACATTTGGAAGCAAGGATTTAGTTTCTCATAGACCCCCTTTCATCTTCCCCTCTGGTGGAATCATAGTCCCTTTGGTGCTCTTTACAAAACCATTGTTGGACCATTTTATTATTTATGCACATAATATTTGCATATATTCTAAATCAGCATAAAATCCAACCAAACAGTCCAAATAAAATATATGAATCATACATGCCTATCCATTCACTAGTCATGCCTTGGCCTTGAGCTCTGCACTAGGAATCCATACTAGCATGTTTACATCATTTACATAATTTTGGCTAGATGCATTCCAAGTCAAAACTAGTGGTGTTATAGGTATCTCTATCTAAGATGATGCTTCTTGGTATCCCAAATTGCACCCAAACCTTTTCAAAGAACAAGTTTGTGTGTTCTTGTTGGAGGAGCCTAGTCTATAAGTCGACTAGGTCCTCCACCGACTATGGTCGGCCCAAAGCCGTTAGTCAGTTAGTTGACTAACCAGGTAGTTGTAACTGAATAATTGTTTGAAATTTATATAAATATTCTATAGAGCCGGCAACAAATATATCTCTGCAATGATATTGTACTATGCTTTGGTCTCATTAATATCAATCTTGTTGTTGTTTTCCCACTTACTCTCTTATATATGGTTGTATGATGTATGTATGCATGCGCCTCTTTCTCTATATTTGTAAAATGTACTATTGGTAATCGATGCAATACCCTAGACTACAAAATTGGTTATGTTTTCGGTAGTACACATCATAAATAAATGAGAAAGACACATAAATGCTAACAAAGAAAGAAATTTGAGAGTGGTGGGATAAGAATATAGAAAACTATATTCAAAATTATGCACGGCAAAACAAGCTCACATTAGCACAGGAAATGAAAAAATTATTCACTAAGGCCCATGAGAAATTTATAGAGACTGTTCCTCGTGAGATAAAGAAGTTCTTGACTTCTATTAATGACTAGATAGGATGCTCTAAATGAGAATATATTGATGCGGGATATTTATAACGGAGGCAAAACAAATTTGCATGACTGGTTCGAAAAAATTTGTGAAGAATTTTGCAAAGAACAATCCATCGAAGACAAAGTATCTACTGACAAAATCCGACGTAAGTTTTACACTGAACTCCACAAGAATTTTTTCTGCTCTGTACCAAGTCTACTATATAAAAAAATTATCGAGAAAGGCGCTAGACACATTATCGAACCCTGGCCACCTTTAGAAGTACATGCAATGACACATTCAAAAAAATAAACAAAAAGAGTGGGAATGGTTCGTGAACGAACGATAGTGGGAATACTTTTTGAGAAAATGACAACCATTGTTTACCTCATATCTATCGATCAATAAGGTTCAGGTCTGTAATGGAGGGGGTCACTAAAAATGTGTTTTGAATAAAAAAGTTGGAGGCTAGTCGACGGAAGAATGAAGGCCTATAAAAAGTCGAGTTTGTTGTGACGAAATAAATGTCAGGTTGTCCACAAGCAAAAAATAGACACACAAATATTAGAGATATATAAAAGATACAGACAACGAGAGTAATTGAGGGAGATTTTCAGCCCATTATATCATAAGAGGGGCTTGAAAAAGTTAGTAGAGATGGTCGAGCAGCCAAAAGTCCTACTTGAGTCAAGGGAAAGTCGACCAGTTGAAGAAGAAGGTGAGGCACCGACATCGGAATATCGGTCAAAATAAATGGTGTTGACCCCACAGAAAATGTGCATCACAATTCCATATGCCACAACTCCCATTAATTCTGTACCTATGATCATGATGACTAGACTGACTATTAGACAAATCTTCAAATGTGACATGGGATTGCGACCAAGCGACACTAGCATTTGGAACCGACTAGATCAATGTGGCGGAATCGAAGATATATTGATGATCCAGTGACCAGAGCGAGGTAATTGGATTACCTTCACTCCTGAGTTTGAGAGACATTCTTTCTATTTATTTTATTCAGAACACACCGAGGTACCCCCCGCTAGAAACATTATTGATAGAACATGTCAGCTCATCAGATTCCTGACCAAATAAATAGGATTCTGTAGAGGAAATATGTTTTCCTTGGCAGTAGTTGCATTCGCCAGAAGTTATGAGTAGTCAGTTAATAGTAATTTTTTTCACTAATCAGTCGATAATTCCAAAATCTCATAAAAGTAGCAATATGGTTGTATGTCTTCCAGTCAATCCTAGTATTTTTGAAGGATATGGAGATCCTAAAACGAATTTGTTTGTGTGTGAACTCTCTTGCAAGCTAACCTAAATGATGATGAAAATCAACAAATTGCACAGTTTGCAAGTGGGCTTAGAAATTGTGCACTCATGTGGTACATGATTTCTTTTGGAGGAAGGTCCAAAAACAAAGAACTAGATCAAAGACTCCTTTCTAGACCACTTCAATGTTGACGATTCAAAGCATTTGGTGGGCCACCATCTGAATCAAATTAAACAAAGAGTGGGAGAATCTGTTCGTGAATATGATAGAAGATTGAAATATCTCCTAAGCCAAATGCCTACCAAAATAGACCTCGTTGTAGTCATTCAATTTTTTGTCGACAGTCTAGCTGAAAGAATCAGAACTCCATTGTTGATGCATGAATACACAGCCTATGAAGATGCCTTGAATAAAGTGTTAATAACTGAATCAAATTCAAATCATTTCAGTCACACCATCGATAGAGAATTCCAAGATAGACTCTAGAGGATGGAGAAATCGATGCAGCATTTGACTCTCCGACACAATGATCTATGGTGCACTCAATGTTCTAGTTTAGGGAAAACTAAGTACACATGTCCTTACAACTATAGGAGAACCTATCACAATAATTACATTGTGTAGCAAATATATATGAGAGCACCAAACAAAATACTAAATCTATTTCTTGAGGAAAGGAAGCCAGAAAGTCTCCAAACGACGCAAACAACATATTTTTGTGATATATGTGAAATATTTGAGCCCCACATGATGACAGACTACCCATATAATGTTGATAATGCTAAGAAAAAGTGGTGTCGAATTTTTTGGAAGACGTGGCACTTGACTAAAGAATGCATAAAGAACTTAAAATTTAAAGCAAATCACCACACCATCTATCAGATGCAAACAATTGATCAATGAGTACGGTATAATTGCAATAACAACCAGCACAACAATGGAAATAAATACTGAGGATGACACAATGGTCGAGTCAAAAACTTTAACAATCAGGGGTACTGACCACTAGGTTGGAGTTGACCATGTTGTTATGTATGTTTTAGTGAAGAACATTTGAGTCCTTACTATCCATGGAAGGGAAAGACTGACTTAAAATTTTGTACAAAGTGTGGAGTCAAGGAGCACAATCTTGAAGAGTGTCCCATTATGTTAGAATCCCTTAATAAATGAAAAATTGTTAACATTTTATCGTGTGTCGCTAAAAGTGAAGCATGTAGTACTAGACATATACATGTAATTACATGAAAAGGCACAAAGACTAGGGGGGATAACCCTCACTTCACTCGACTGCACAATAAGAAAGACGATTATCCTAACCCGACAAACCAAAAAGATATATTCAAAAATTCCTCAGAAATATTCTCGGAAAATAAAATTAAAATACTTAATGACTTACTTCATCTATTGACAAAATAATAAGTTGTGGAAAATTTAATTGACTTAATACATCTTATCAAAAATAATGGCCAAAATGAAAAAATCAGTTAAATGTAATGCAGTCTGAATCACAAAGAGAAAGCCGATATGGACCCCATTGTTGATATGGAATTCAATGGATTTCGTATTTCACAAGTTGTCCTTGACTTTGGATCACAAGACAACATCATGACTAGATCGATGTGGGAGAGCATTGGTCAGCCACGACTTGAAGAATTAGGTATATTACTCTAACTAGCCGACCAAGGACTGATTAAACCCATCGGTGTGTGGAGAAATGTAAAAACTTCAATTATGGACATCAGCACACATATCGACTTCGAAATAATTGATTCAAGAGAGGAGGGAAAGTCTTTTCCAGCATTAATCATATGTCTATGGGGACAACAAATGAAAGCTTCCATTTCATTTGAGAAAGAACAGATCAAACTTAAAGGAGATGGGAAAAAAGTAATTGTACCTACTGATCCATCTCAAGGAAAACCTTGGGAAGAACCTGATGATCATGATGAATACATTCGTTTACTGTATCAAATAGTCAACAAAATGAAGATTTCGTAGAACCCAACAATTGGGGAGAACTGCGACTGGGAAGTCCTTTGTCTATTGCGTACAACTTTGACTCAGATTATTTGAGTGAAAAGTCGAAAACTATGAAGCACAAGATTGCGACTGTTGGTATGTTGAATTCATTCCTATAAAAATGATGCAACATTACTTCACTGTATCAGTCATTCTAGAAATCATCGAGAATAAAATCAGAGCACACCCGACTACTATTCTTCACAAGACGAAACTGATAAGCACCCCACCCCTGCAGTACAAAGAACATGAATCTCTGACTGAGCATATCGAGCAAGTATCTACAAATTTCAATAATCAAGGTCTCCTACCAACTCTAGTTGAAACAAGTATGAGTCACATAGCAGGAACGAGGGATATGCATCAAACTTGTTGTCAAACTGGAACAACTACTTCTACAAAACAATTTGAAAAGATGAAGTGAACAACACAAGCTAGGAAATCACAAGGTCAAGCTCTAGTCCGTCACATCAAGAAACACGACCCAACAAAGTTAAGAATTTGTGTTGATTTTAGAAGACTGAATAAAGAGACGTCAACTAACCATTTGGAACAGGGAAAAACAAAGGAAAAGTCTGTGAATCTTGATAACGACTTACCTGATGATCTTGTATTTTGAGTCACAGTGGTACCGACCATTATAGTTGAATAAATACATCAGAATGGACCGATTCGACTGAGAATTCTACAAGAGAAAGCTTCTTCCAAAGTTATCAAAGGTGCAAAATTAAAACTTTATAAAAGCATAACATGGGCAGGGTGTTGAATGAATGGTTGCTTTCCCATTCGGTTGACCGCCATGTCCTAGGTTTGTAAATTAGTTACTCCTTTATCCAATCTTAATTACATTTTTCAAGATGAAGGTAGTTATTATAAAACTAACTTGCACTCAAAGAAAAAAATGTATAAAAAGGCACCAAAACATGAAGGATTGGCAAAAATCAAGCATATCACAATGACGGTAGATTGGAATAAGGATCATGGGACAAGTCATCAACGAAGAATCGACTACAATCATGCATCTACTACTAAACGACAAAAAGAAGGCATTCAACATTGTCCGAAAGAGAATTCAAAGATTATTTGGCCAATGCATAATAGACATTGGCATGACCAATCGCAACGAAGGTCATATGAAGAAATTTGACTGAAGCGTGACCAGGAAGGTTAATCACACGTACCAAGAAGTTTTATCCCACAAAATACACAATTAATGCATTCACCTACCCAACTTGAGTGCACAACGGACTCTCCAACTATAAATACGGATCTTGAACAAGATTGGGAATACTTTTGCAAAGAAATCGAGCAAGTCTATTTAGCATCAATTCCAAACAACCTCAACAATCCAATGTTTCTAGTTGAAGCAATGCATACAATGGCCCCAAACTGAACAACTGCTACAATAATATCAATGAAGCTTGTTGAGAAGGATTTTCCTTATGTAGAGGACAGTTCACTTTCACCTCTGAAATCCCGTCTCCTTAGAATCCGTAAAGCGCGCCCATAAGAACACCAATGGAGCCGCTACTGGAAATAAATGCGTAATTGGGGTATACAAATTGAAAAATGGATTGAATCAGCTAAAAAATTGTTTATCACCAAAATCCTACATTATTTACAAGCTCCACTACTAGACCATTTCAATGGAATCAAAGATTTAATTGCACAGTACAATGTCAATCAATATCACAATGGGAAATTGTGGTTGGGACAACCCATTGAAATAAATGATGAACTAATTGGTCGGGTCACACGTATTTCATCCAAAAGACCCGCTGTGCAGGTTCAGGTAACCCAAATCTTGTTGAAGAATTCACAGGGTCACCACAGGGGAAGAATTCCAAAGGACTGGTTATTAACAAAATTCAATTTAATAACTATAAATTTGCTACAATTATTATTTCAAACTTTCTAACTAGTACATGCCAACCATCTGATATTCGATTGGACATGTTGGAAGTTGTCAAAGCAGCAACGACATAAGGGAAAATATTTAACCAGGAAGATTATTTAGCAGGGATAGTCCATTCGACTTGTGAAAAAATTCAAGAAACAAGATCGACCATTCGGTATCCCTCCTTGCAAATATGGTTGGAAATGTACCAAATAACACCTATTGGCGATACCTCCTTCACTTCCAAATACCCACAAGATATGCACATATTCCGGATCTTTCAGTCCCAAGGATGTAACCAAGGCCTAGAAACGACCAAGATATGGCTTGAAAATTGGTTTCAAGTCCATAATAAAGCTTTCTCTAGGTGGTGATTTCCACAGCCAATCCGTCGAATTCTACCTCCAACCATCCACATTCAATTGGAACTTGACTACACTAAATTTTTGTATATGAAAGGCGCTACAGGTAATGCAACTAAGTTGGAATACTACCCCTCTGTTCAATTTGTTTTTGTAGATATCAGTGGTCAATCAAATATAATTTACCCAATTCCTAAGTCGGCATGGAAAATATCAGATCAGTCAGAAGAACCTCTAACTGATGGAGAAAAAGAAGAAATTTATGAGGCAAGGATTTACCTCCAAAATTTTGGCCCCCCAAAGGAAGAAGAAAATCATCTCACTATCATTCCCATACCCAAGCAGCGCAAACAAACAAGATAGATTAGCCATCTATAAATCAAGGATCCGTCACGAGAAACTACTGATGACGATGTACTTGACGAACATCAGTCTGAGCTAGACATTACTAAAGAGCAGCTCGATATTGTAGCCGAAACCCTCTTCAATAAGTAGTAGTTATTCAAATCAAAAGGGTCAACAAAGAGTAAAATGATATTAAACGCTCCTAAAGAGGATGATATTTAGGAACTACACGAGGAAACTGAGCATATTATTAAAGATGTTGTTGCACGCCACAGCACATTTGATGATTAGATCAACCATGTTCTTGCTAGTCGATCTGCTCCAGTACAGGTAAAATCAAACCCAATAAATAAATTAAAAATTTGTATGCAAACACCAATTGAGGATGTTGTTCATGTCCTCGACAACTCACCTCCCCTATCTCCAACTGTTATTGAAAAGACTACCCAACAATATGCAAGACCCTTATTTTTACAAACTTATTTCCAATCTACCCAACTTTTTCCCCAACTGGAAAACTATTGTTACCACACGCACTATCCAAGAATCTATGGAACCACCTGTTATTCTTGTAACCCTTCCACTTGGAGTGAATTTGACTGAACAATCCTTCATCCCACATTTGAACCCTTCGCCACTCCCTACTTATACCACTCTCTTTGAATGCATATATAGTCCAGAACCACCACAGTAACATATTACTCATGATCTGTCGATAGAACAATCTACTCCAGAAAAAGTAAATGATATTCCTCAATCGTCTATTTCCACATAAACTATTCCTAGCGAGTCGATGGAACTTAAGTTGAATATTCCTAAGTCGAATCTGCTCCCTGAATTGACTATTCATCCAGAGTCAATTGTTCTCCCTAAGTCAATTATTTCTCCTAACTCGACCATTCCACCATAATTGCCCGCACTTCCCAATTTGACTGATCCTCCCGCATTGACCCCTTCACCCAAGTCATTTGTTCAACCAAAAGAAACCAATCCACCATTTTCATCTACCCCAATGACTCCACAGACAACAACCTCAATAGACAATACTCAAAAAAATAATAAGAAGAAGCCATTGAAAGTAAAAATAAATCTCACCAAGGACCCCGAAGATCCACTAGTCACATTTGACCCCTCAATTTCAAAGGATCCTGAGATGAGTAAACTCATGGATGTCATCAACATGGAAAAAAAACGATGGACAGAATATAAACATAAGGTTGACAGGATGAAGAAGAATAGGCTAAATTATGATATACTTGTCAAGACCTCATTTTCCAAGTAGCACTGACTTTTCACAGACATCTAGCCAAGAATCCTTTAGACGAAATCACCAGTCTAGTAGGGTCCCTGGTCTCATTGTATCGGGACATTTTCTGACATAAATACCAATAAGACATCAAGCAAACGTTCTCTTTGCTTGTAAATCAATATCAATTATTTATTGAACGCCATGAAAAGATTAAGGAATATTCCAACCAGGCACAACAGTCTACTGTTGTACTTAATAATTAGTATAGATCCTATGGTCAAACTTTTATCAACATGGGAAGGATATAAAAAACTTTAACACATATATTCGAGTGGAAAGATACCGTAGATCATGACGCCCTTCAGAACCTTGAATAGCATATTCAAATGGAGCAAAATCACCTAGTTGAACTATAAGAAAAACATGCACAGTGGGATACTCAAGCACAGATTGCAAATACCAAAGTCGAATCAATTGGCCCTCAAATTGATCGTCTCCTCCGGGTGACCAACCAACAACATCTACTCCTGGGCCCGGAGCTTCACAATATTAAAAATATGTCTATTCCCGAAAAGATTAGCATAATTTCCGACCTTATTGTGCTAAGTGTAGACTTGTAGATAGCTTCTCACACTTGGGAATATTTCAAACGATGGATTGCTTCGTCAGCCCCAACTATTGCAGAATCCTGTGTCAGTTCAACTCCAACAACTGTGTCTACCAGTTCGCAACCATAAACAATAGAGACTACCAATTTTTCCTTAGTCCTTATTTATGTCTTTGATCTCTTCGGGACGAAGAATTGCTTTGTCGGTGGGGGAGATGTTGGAGGATCCTAGTCGACGATTCGACTAGGTCCTTCGCCGACTATGGTCATCCCAAAGTCGTTGGTTGGTTAGTCTACTAACTGGGTAGTTTTAACTGAATAATTATATGTAATCTATATAAATAGGATACAGAGCCAACAACAGATATATCTTTGCACTGATATTATACTATGCTTCGGTTTCATTAATATAAATCTTGTTGTTGTTGTCCCACTTACTCTCTTACATATGTTTGTATGATGTACGTATGCATGTTCCTCTTTCTCTATATTTGTATAATGTATTATTGGTAACCGATGCAATCCCCTAGACTACAACCGTTCTTGTCATTTGATGGTCTTTGTACAAGCCATAATAATGCACATCTTACTAAACCTATCAACTACCAAAAAGAGATATTCATGTTCATTCTTGGCTTTTGGCATACCAGCCATAAAATCCATGAAGATCCTCTCCCATGGTTTAGTAGGTACAAGTAAGGCAAGGTATAGAAATTTCTTCCTATTGTTGGGCTATCTTGTAAAGAGGAGTATGCATCCTCTAATAATCGAGCTACATCTCCTTGCATTCTAGGCCAATAAACATGCCTTTGTAAGTTGGCAATTTTATTCCCAACACCAAAAATCCCCACAACTTTGTAGGTGTTAGCCTCTCTCATAAGTTTCAATATCTCACCTTTAGGAACACGGAGTTTGTCCAACTTGTACAGTAACCCATCCTAGACATGATAGTTATCCTTTCTATCACCTCCTTCTACATGGAATTTTCCTTGTATCTATTGAAATACCTCCTCGAAGTCCTCATCTTCCATGTATTCCTCCTTGTTTGCATCATGGGTGAAAGGCCCCATGTGCATTAGAGTACCCAAAGTTGTGATCTCGATTGTAGCTATCCTTGATAGCATGTCTACAAACTTGTTTGTACTACCCTTCTTGTATTTCATGATTATATGGGAGTGCTGTAAAAATCCCATCTACTTGTAGCATCAGTATTGTTGTAGCTTACTTTAGGACTACAAATATTGTAGTGGTTGGTGATAAATGTGAATAATGGTCTCCTTTCTCATCAAATAGTGCTTCCATTTCTTAATAGATTCAACCAAGGAATACAATTCCTTGTCATATGTAGGGTAGTTTAGGACTCCACCATGAAATGTTTTTGAATGACAGCTTACAAGCCTTCCTCTTTGCATAAAAACCACTCTGATGGCATATCCACTTGCAGTTCTCTCTAATTTGAAAGGCTTATACAAGTTGGGAAACATGCCTGACTTATCTTTACTTTGAGCCCTTTAAATGATCTATTTTGATTCTTTCCCCACTAGAAATTGTTCTTGTTGGTTGTCATGGCATGGAGAGGTGCAATTGCAGTTGAAAAGGAATATGTGAACTTCTAAAGGTATTTCCATGGCCCAAAAAACATCCTAAATTTAGTGACATTTGTAGGATTTGGCTACAAGATGATGGCCTCCATCTTTGCATAATCAATCTTAAATTTCCTCCACTTGTCACATACCCCAAATACACCAAATACTATTGAGAAAAATCACATTTATTAAGGTTTTTTATCTGAATTTTAGGGGGAACATGGTCTAAATTCAGATGTATAATTCATAAAAGCATTAAATGGAGAGGCCACCCTCTCCCATTCATCATAAAATCCTTAAATGGAGCATCATCTCCCATCCATGGTTTTGGAATCTTCCATAGGATTCTAGAAGCCCACAATTTAGAATACACCCATCCATAGTATTTGGTATCCCATGGTTTTAGCCCATTGTATGGGCCCAAGGCACATTGTAATAATGTTATATAAAGGATTTATGCCTTCTCAATAAAGCAATCTATTATTCTTGGCATCTTACACTGGGTCTTATTATTATGTGCTAATATTGTGAGTTCTTCTTGGCTAATCCATTTGAGTTATTGTTCTAAGAGTTGAGGTTCTCTCAGCCTCACCTCCAATCTCAATCTTGGATCAATCAATAACAATTCACAGGTTTAATCTCCTCCTCTCTCGCAATTCAAGCCTTCTGGGTCTCAACACCCAAGATCTGGATCAATGGTATTAGAGCAGGTATGCTCTCCATCATAAAAAGGTTTTGAAGCTTACTGCAGGTTCAAATATTTGCATCTATCACCAACCTCCTTTTGGTACTATTGAAATCCATTTGTTGGGCCATACACAATAGTCATCACAGTTGGTCCACATGCACTACAGGTATTTTGTACCCTCGAATATTTGTTCACCATTACAAGTAGAACCATACCTAGATTCACTACATCCATACATGGATCCAATACATCCATACATGGATCCACTACATCCATTGGTCTGCAACATTTTCAATCATTTTGCAGGGTGTCCATGCTACCAACGGAGATTCCACAATCTCTACAATATCCCATGTTGCTCTACAAACCCTTGGCCCTCTACAGTAGGCACTCTCACATACAAAAATTTTTAGAGGGATTCTATGGAATTTACAGGACATTTTAGAGAGTCTACCATAGCTCATTTGAAAGGTTTTTCCATCAGATCAAATGGGTATTTCATGGAATTTCATTTCATTTCCTAAATTGTGAGATATGCTTGCTTGAAGTAGCACATGTATGTACACAATGTGGCAGCCCATACAACAGATTTAAATAGGTTCCACGAACTCCAAATAATTTTTCAAGACTCTACCATATCTCATTAGAAAGTTCTTTCCATCATCTAAAATGAGTATTTCACGGTTTTTCATTTGGCTTCCTGGTTTTAGAGATATTGTCAATTGAAGCAACATATGTCTACAAAACAATGTGCGTGTATCCCCTAATCTTTAGGAAACATTTTCTCACTATGTGGGCCACCACAGAGAAAGTATGTTATATGGATGGAAAGGTATTTTCAAGATGTCAAATAGATCTTCGACGGAATTTAATTTCATCACCTGCAACAAAATTTATGAATGGATTTGCAGCAAGGCATCAATTGCCCGCAAAGTCATGATTTTTCTAATTTGGGGATATATTAAATCCTTTTCTTTTTCTTTTCTCATACCATGTATCAACAACAAGCTTTCCATTGCCACCATGGTTATGGGTCAACCATGCAAAACCCATGCTTATGGGTCAACCACACAAAACCCTTCTCTTCATTGGCAATTGGCATATTGTAATCATGGGTTCTTTTTAGGATGGGTGAAATGATGGGGCCATCATTTTATAAAGGAGGAGGATTGATCCGAATTTTAGGGGGAATATGTTCTAAATTCAGATATATAAGTCATAAAATAATTAAATGGAGAGGGCACCCTCTCCCATTCATAATAAAACCCTTAAATGGAGAGACCATCATCTCTTATCCATGGTTTTGGAATCTTCCAAGTGATTATAGAAGCCCACAATACAATAGACCCATCCATGGTATTTGATAGCCCATGGTTTTGGCCCATGGTATGGCCCCAAGACACATTGTATAATTTTATATAAAGGATTTATGTCTTCTCAATAAAGCAATCTATTATTCTTGGGATCGTACATTGGGTCTTATTATTGTGTATTAATATTGTGATTTCTTCTTGGTTAATCCATTTGAGTTGTTGTTATGAGAGGTGAGGCTCTATGAGCCTCACCTTCGATCCCAAGCTTAGATCAATCGATAACAATTTGTAGGTTTAATCTCATCCTCTGTTAGCATTCAAGCCTTTCAAGTCTCATCCCCAAAGATCTGGATCAATTTTCCACTAGTTTATGTTTGTGTGGGACCTCTAACAACTTCTTGAGATATGCAATATGCTCTTCCTAGGTATCACTATAAACAAATATATCATCTAAATACACTATTATAAATGAATCTAACAAAGGAAACAATACATCATTCATCAAATACATAAATATAATTGGTGCATTACAAAATACAAAAGGCATTGCTAACCATTCATATAGGCCTTTCCTAGTCTTAAAGGTGGTCTTCCAAGTTTCTTCTTCCTTCAATCATACCTGGTGATATCCTGATTCAAGATCCAACTTGGTGATGTACCTGACATGCTGGAACTAATCTAGTAAACCATTGGTCCTGAGTAGAGGGTATGAATTCTTCAGGGTGATCTTATTCGGAGCTCTAAAGTCAATAAAAATCCTCTAATCACCATACTTATTGGGTACTGTGATGATAGGTGACCCATAAGGTGAGGTGCTTGGTTAGATTACTCCTTGCTCCAATAGTTGATGTTACTGCTTCTTAACTTGTTTTGTTTCCATAATAGATTGTCTGTACAATCCAATGTTTGGCAATGGAGAATTAAGAAATAGTTGTATATCATGTTCCACTTCCCTCTTAGGTGGTATCCCTTTAGGCTCCTAGAACACTTCTCTGTATGCATGCAAAATATTCTCCAATTGGTGTTTATTCTCTCTAGTTCATCCCTTCATAAACACCTTTGCTTTTACCAATTCATCTTCTTGTTGATTATGTCCTAAGAAAATTAATACAAAGTTTCTACTTGAACTAATCAACTTCTTGGCTTAGTTGGAACTTACCAAAGATATTTTTTATTTACCTTTGTGCACATTGATGATGAAATATTTTTCATCCTTGATCAAGTGGTAATATTTTTATCTCCTCATAAAGATTACATCCCTCATATACATGCAGGGGAATCCAAACACTACACCACAAACATCAAATGGTACTGCATCTACCTCTACTTCATTGATATAGTATGCACCTATAGAAAATTTAATCTTGCACTGTTTTGTGACGCTAAGTTATGCATCCTTATTTACCCATCCTACTGGGTAGGGGATTGGATGATCATGAAATTCTAGTCCATGTTTACTTACTAGGTAATTTTTTATGAGATTGGCATATGAATCATAATCAAATAGAGAAGATACCATGGTCATTTTTACTTGAATCTTGATGTGGAAGAGTTTCATCATCTCCTTATCTTTCTTTGGGATGGAGGCTACTCAGTTCACCTCCTTATCCATTGTAGTGCAGACAATATTTTCATACACATATGAGATACTCTCTTCCTGGTTGCATGAATCCATGGCCACCATGTTCTTCTTCTTGGAATCCTTCTTATAATTATTTGGGTTTAGCTTTGGATGTAGCTTCCAACACTTGTGTTAAGCGTTACCATTAATGTTGCACTCATTAGGGGAATTTTAAGGTCTAAAATGGGAATCCTAAGAGATATAATAAAATATTATGAGTTTGTTATTTTGTGGGGAAGGTATATTTACAACTCACCTCATGCTCTACGATATTTGTAACTATGGTTGAGCTAAATTGAAAAGATATCTAGAAATAAAATTAATAAAAAATCATCTTTGATATTACTATAAATAGGAATATCTTTAATACATAAATTTACTAAAGTATTAATACATAAAATAAAGTAAACTTTAATTTTGAATTATGGACTTAAGTTAAATTTATATGAATAAGTGTATATCAGTAATTGTTTATATATATAATATATATTCATTCAAACTCAATTTAACTTATATTTATTAAATAAATTTTAAATTTATATCTATAACTATAAATTAAAATTTATACAAATAAATTAAAAGTTATAAGTTAAAATTTAAACAAATAAATATTAAAATGATTTAATATCATGGCATATTAGTAGAAGTTAAATCCACAATGGTTTATGTGTGACAGGTGGAGTTATCTTCTTAAATGAAGGCCATTACTTTTCCTTACGTCTTAATGGCGGCAAAGGGACTAATATGAAGGCAGAGTTGCTGGCTCTTTGGGTTGTTTTAAAAGTGGCAAATATCTTTGGTTTGGTTAATCTAAAAAAATTCGGCGATTCACGGGTGACCATCAAATGGGAAGCTAATGAATATAAGCTGAACATTACTTCTCTTGGGCATTGGTGTCTTCTAACACGTCATAAGATTTCCAGACATGAGTACATCGTATTTGAGCATATTTTCAGAGAAAACAATACTCTTCCTGATTATCTTTCTAAGCAGGCACTTGAGGGGACTGTAGGCTTCTTGGTTTGGGAAGAATGGCTGGACTCTTGTCTGTTGGATAAGGGTACCTTTTTCTTCTTTTGATTTTTGGTCCCAACTTGTTGAAAAATGATGTATGACATTTGAGTGACTTTTTGATAAGTCAGTTCCTCTTTTGTACAAGACACAACTAATAAGTTAGACGCTTTCTTGAGATCAAGATCATTCAATTGTATTTTTGAAGAATCATTGTACTAATTGATTCAGTTTGAATAACAATAGTACGGTTTTTTTTCTGATTGAAAAAAGAAAAGAAAAGGGCGAGGACGAGTTTACAAGCCGCGATAAAAGCCTATAAAAGACGATATCCTATTACATTATAATAATTTATATTTTAATAAAAGTTATTTGTTATAACAAGTTATGATGTAAATTATAACAAATTTAATGTAAATAAGATATATGAAAAATTTTGTAATCACGTATAAGTTATAACATTACTTTTTTTTTCTTGGAAAAAAACTCATAACTTTTATTTATATAATAAAAACAAAAATTTTATATAATAAAAACAAAAATTACATTCGGTAGGATCACATATACTTGTATAGATCGGTAAAAAGAAGTTTTTATCAACACAGTAATAGAAATATAAAATATAAGTCTTTTGTAAAACAAGGAACTCTATCTCTTAAAAAGATAGTTAAAAAAAAACTTTGTAACATCAGTTCTTCAAGTATCGATAGAAAAAAACCAAGCGAAAAAAGGGAGACTCAGGTTCCCATAGTTTTCCCTTGCATTAGGATAATACAATACCCATTAGGATAATACAATAGATTCATGCATTAATAGTTTAATACAATATATTATAATATAATAATAATAACAAGATTTTGTTATAATATGTTATAACTACTCTATCACATATTCATCATTAAAACAAGTATGTATGAATTCCAATTTTGAAGATTAATTCAAATTTTGAATATAAGTTTACTTTTTGTTTTTATAATATATTTTATATTAAAATATTTATTATAATGGAAAGTATTTTAAAGTGTTTTATTTTATAAGTAATTAGAAGTACTAAATCAAAGATATTTTATTCAAAAGTATTTTATGATTATTTTTGTCATTATGAATATGGTTAGTTATAGGTTGGCATCCACCATTTAGGATTTGACAAGTAAGTATCTTTAACTCAAGCAATGCCACCTCAACCATAAGGGATGATGTCATTCTCTAGAATGTGATTGGTTCTTTTAAAGTTGATTTTGATAGTACATTTTTTTGTTTTGAGACCCATTTTAGACCTCAAAATTCCCCTAATTGATAAATGCAGTGGTGTTTTGGATCTTTGCACCGATGTGATGTGTCATGACTGTAGTCTTCTTATATTTTCCTTCCATCTTCTTCTTCCCATCCTTGGAAGTATATATGTGTTCTTTGCATTTGTAACTACTTGGTTTCCCTTTCTTCTTATCCATATTCTCTAGATAGTGTGCTTGCACACATGCCTCATCAACAGATCTACGCTTGAACAACATCACTTGCCTACTTAAATGACTACAGAGATCACCTAGATACTTGAGAAGTACATCTGGGTTCTTGTGATAGATACCCAACATAATGGCCATTTTTGTAAATTTAGTGGTGTACCCTCATACACTTTTCCCTTTCTTTTGTTGAAAGTAATGCCAACAAATCCATTGGTCCTCTTCATACCCAATAGGGTAAAACTGGGACATGATGAAGTTTTTAAATTCCTCCCACTTAGTTACCAAGGAATCACCCTCCATCCTAAGCATCTCCATGTGGATTTCATACTAAGTTAGGGAATGGACCTCCAACTTCAGTTGAGAAAATGACATATTTTTCTCCTATGCTATGTTATGTGCACTAAAATAAACTTATACAATTGCAACCATTGATTCAACTTAATAGCATCGATCTAATGTTGAAAAGGCTTAATGTCCAATTTTGCTTCCTCTTTAAACAAATATTAGGAAGAATTGTTGCTACTGGAACTTGGTTTGTTTTTCTCTAGAATTTTTTTCAATTCCTTTTGTGTTTCTTTAATGTCCCCCAATTTTTCATCTGATCCTACCTCTGAGTTAAATTTACCAAACTCACTGAATTGTCCAAACTTGCTCTCTAGAGATATGAGGATTGACATATTGTAAGAGATATCAACAACTTGTATTTTCATCTTCATAAATTTCTCTTCATATTTTCCCCTTGATTCTTCACCTAAATCATCCACCATGGCTAGGTTTTGGGTCCTTTTTCTTTATTGCACCAACTCCTAGATCTTGCAATTTCCCACAAAACCCCAAAGAAAATTGCTCGGATACCAATACGCTTTCTAAATTTGAATTGATATTCCACTCGAATAGTTCATCACAACATATCTTACAATTTTTCGTAGACTCTTAGTTATGCAGTGTTTACTAAAGATTTAAGGTTCATTGTGTTAACTTAATTCCAAAGAATGCTAAAATAAATTGAAATGGAAAGGAAAATTGATAGATAAAAATAACACATCCATGCAAATAACACAAGATATAATCTAGGAAAACCCGCTATGGGGAAAAATCCGTCGAAAAGTGAGGACTATGCCTTGCTCTTTTTTTCTCCAATATGCAATGCAAATATAAAGAAAGTGGTACCCTTTATGGAGTTAACTATGACATTGTGGAATGTATGGCTCCTACAAGATCTCTTACTTCATCTACTATGCTCTAATATCCACTACTTGGCTCTTTCTCCGCTATGGAATAATAAAATAATGCTATAAGAATGTAACCCCTTCTTCTTCTAGTGGCCCAATATTTAATAATGTCTTGATAACCATCTAGGGTTAGTTTTAAGGTTTTTGCATGCCTCAAATATCGATTAGGGTTACGGATTTGGACCTTAAAGAATGTTCTTGAAAATACACACATGACTAGCTCCATATGTGTGGTAAATGACAGCTGACGTTTAATCCAATCAATACCATGGTGGTCAATAGGATAGGTCAACTTGCATGATGAATATTTTACTCATACGAACTCCAGTTGAGCTGACCTTTGTGTGTTCAAAAATATCTTGAACTGTAGAACAATGTTGAGTTGGTGAAACTATGTTTGCAAACTTTCGACCTTGAAAAACATTGTTTAAACCCTCAAATGGGCCTCAAAAGGTTATGGACCCTAAATATGCAAAGTAAGACCTACCCCTAAAATGGGCCCTATATGCCAAGTCATCCAATCTTTCCACCCATAAATCACAAAAATAGACGACAAATTATATATTGATCCATTTTGGACCGGTGGATTGTATAGTATTTGTTAGGCACAATAAAATAGCTGTAATAATTTCCTTCTATTTGAAAAAGCTCAACCATGATAATTTGTTGTAATTTTGAAATATTTTAGGGCTCTATTGAATCTATGAGACATTATTAAATGATCCTAGAATCTATTAAGTAAATGCTCCTAGAATCTATTAAGAATAAAGATTGTATAAGAACAAGGTTCTTTCTCTTTGTAAACAAGATGATATTTTTCTAAAAGAAGTTGTAATAGAGATAATCCTTTGTTGTTCTTATAAGTGTGATTAACACTTTGTTTTCCCTACATCTCAATGTGTGAACTGATAGTGTGATGTCCTAGCTAGTGAAATTTTACTCAACACTTCACATGATAGGTTCAAGGCCTACTTTGGAGGAGAGAAGGTGTTTCTTATGTTTATTTAGTTATTTTATACATTATTTTTAGTAGCGGTTATATTTAAATTGTTAAATCACTTATTATAACTCGTGTAGCACAATTGATTGGTTTAATCATTAATTTATGTAAATAAAGGTTTATTTCCATTTCCTTGTTGTTTAATGTGTGAGTGATTTTACTTTCTTAAATTCCAAGTTTGTTTAAGTGATGACTTCTTTAATTGAATTCCTATAATCATAATAGAATTAAAATATAGAATAATTCTCAAAACCTACAAATAGTGTGTGGCACCTCTTAAGCTCAAGAAGACATGATATGAAAATTAAATGTACATGTGTCGTAAATAGCTATGTCATCACTTCTATATTGTTAAGGGGTTCAAATAACCTTTCAAGGGATATGATGGTGATCCTATAGCATCTTGATGTGTTCTTGGTTTCTCTGAAGGGTGTTGTGTAACTAGAGAAAAATATGGGATAGATATTTCACAAATGCAAGAGCTTGCTTTTAGGCATTGATTTGTTGTTGCGATATAGGAGTTGATAAGGTGAATGGGAACTCAAAATGGGTAGTTGATTGGCAACCATAATACACTTCAAAAGGAAAATATTTCATGATAGAGTGCACTTCTCTATTATACAAAATTCGCACTATATGTAATGCAATATCCCACTACTTAATTTTTTTAATAGGATACTTGGAGCAGCTTGACCAATGTGGTATTAACCACCTCAGTTTGGCCATTGATTTGTTGTTGGAAAGAAGTGGAGTATTGTATATCTCATTCCAATATTTTCCAAAATCACTTCAAAAAATGACTAAGAAAACAAGCATCCATATCTAAAGTGATAATGTGAGGAAGACTAAAAGAGGTCCAAACATGATAGAAAAAAATATGTTCTTTGTTGTCTAATAATTTACTTGTTATAGTCCATGAATAAAGCCATCTTTGAAAAAAAACATATTACAACAAAAACAAATCATTTTCTGAAGTAACCGTAGAAACTTGGAATTAAAATCCATAGAAACATCCTTCAAGGATGTGTAGGAATTAGAAGTGGTTGGTACAATATAGTATTGCAATTGTGTTGTGATCTTTATCTCACAAATCGAATCACAACAATGATGAAGAAAATTTATGCTCCAGAAATACCAAGCTACATTCACACCATAAAGAATAGAAGAATGTATAAAAGAACCCTTAAGGTAGGGTAATACCATCAATTACTCCTTATGGAAGGAATCACTCCACAATCCATGCTTTCTATAATACAATTCATCCAACTTATCTTGTACAATGATGCTCATGTATATTTAAACTTTCTCATGAGTATTCCTGGGGGGTCTATGCCAACTACTCCTTATTATTATATTATTTATTTTAACTACCTAATGGGACTATTCTATGATATGGTCACATTACATACATTATCCCCTTAGTTACCTCTTTATATACCCCATATCATCCTCCCTAGGTACATTACAGATTGACAAACATATTATTGTTGCAAATTGCACAACAATGCACAATAGCACTAACTTATTGGGACATATAAGGCCAATAAAAAATATTATGTATATGAAAAAGAGACTTTTGAAGACTGAAGTGTCCCCCATAGAGCGAAGAATGTGCTTCTTTATAAGGTAGAAAACAAGCTTCAGTAGTAGTCACACAAATCTATTGGAAATGGTACAACCAACCCACTTAGTGTGTGTAATACAAAAATTGTGTTTGGCTCATTGTATTAGGGTGTTGTATATACATTTGAGCTGGCACTATATCGATAGAATATTTTTGCTTCCACTCATCAAAAGTGGGCACTCTCACCTCGAAAAGTTGCAACACTAGAATAGGAAGATGCTTCAACAAATTGGATACTTGATTGTGTGACCCTTTCTTATATTTGAGCACTAGTCAAAACTATTGAACATAGGAATCTCATTCAAGGTGGCATTCTTTTTTAAGATTAGGTTGTGAACTCAAAAATATCAATCGATGATGATCTATGTGGAGCATTGTATCTTTACCTAATAAATATTGGTGCTTTAATGTTTTAAACTCTAAACCAATGCATAAGGTTTCTTTAATATATGTTGTACTCAAATTTATTTAATGATAAGTATTTTGAATGATATACTATAGGACAGACTCCCTATTTGAGAATGGCCCCAAGAGTGTAATTTGAATCATATCACACTTTATCTCAATGGGCTATTGGAAGTCAGGAAGTTTAAGGATAGGAACAGAACAAAAGTGATTCTCAAGGTGTTAAAAGGTGGCTTCAATGTTACGGTTCCAATCAGAAAGATGTTGATTGGACAGTATATGGATAGGAAGTGTTATCTTGGAAAACTGGAAAATGAACTTTCAATAAAACTTACACCACCCATAAAAATGTCAAGGTTAATTGTAATGTAGGGTAAGGCTTGGTCTAGGAGGGTCTGGATGTTATGAAGGTCTCGTTGAATACCATCTGCAAAAATTAAAATATGGGGGACATGTTCATCACAAGTCTTGTTGAAGATAAAGATATAATCTAGATAAATAATGACAAAATGTCCAAGGTGGGGACGAAACAGGGCATTAATGAATCTCAAAAAAGTAGAAATGGCATTAGTGAGATCAAAGGACATAAACAACCACTCATAAATCCAAAATTTGGTCTTTAATGTTGACTTCCATGCACCAATTTCCTTCATTTCGACTTGATGGTATCACAAAGTGAGATCCATCTTTGAAATATATCAAGCTGCTTGTAATTGGTCTAGCAAATCCTCGATGCAAGGAAATCAATATTGGTTCTTGACAATCACCTTATTGAAAACTCTATAGTTAATGACTAGCCACCATTCATGAGTTTTATTCTTAGGGATAATAAAGGAAATATACCCACAAGGTGAGGAGATGGGGTGAATCTTTCTTTCTTTCCATTTTCCAATCTTAGTTATCTTGGTAGTGGTCACAAAGTAGGGTTGGGTATTGAGAAGGGGGGCACCATGCACAAGGTCAATGGTATACTCGATATGTCATGGGGTGGAAAAGTGGTAGTTTCAGTAAAATCATCATGATAGTTAGAGAGGAGGGTTTTTTATGATGTTGGGGGGCTAGAGGGTTGACTAGGATTAGATTTTTGGATAATACATAGATGTAAACATTTATGAAGGGAAAATTGAAGTAAAAAACATTTCCAAATTATATATTTTATGTAGAGGAAACAACAAATGAGTGGAAGAAGAGTGTTGGCCATCCTTAGAGAGAGTATATGAGGTGGTGTAAGAAGCATATGTGGTAGAGAACTCATGTTGGTAAGGTATTCCTAGTTGTAACTAGACATAATTAAGTGGAGTAGCATCACACAACGTTGTATCTCGAAAATGATGGGAAATGGAAAAGGTGATATTACATTGTTGGGTCATTAACAAGGATTAAGTGCCCTCATTTTCCCACCTAAGATAGTATAGATGAGGGTGGGGAGTTACAAGAAAATATAGAGATTTGACAAGGGCTATAGAAACCAATTTTTTTCGACTAGAATTGTCCATGATAAGTGAAGTGAAGTGCTCTTTAATCTGAAAATTCTTAGTAAGGAGAATGGGACAGGTGACAGAGACTTGATGTATCATCAAAACAAGGTTTGGATCATGTGTAATAGGTTTTTCCATATCAATCACAAGATCTGGAGGGGTAGGTGGTGTGTAGAGTCAGAGAATAAGGTCTTGCTAGAGCAAGAACATTGTAAAGCATGACACTCTGATGTGTTGTGAAAGGATGACCTATGGAACATGTGTAATATTTCCCAGCAAGGGGTAGGGTTAGGGAAACCACACAAGAAGGGGTACTCATGGGAGATCTTTGTGGTGAAAGGGGGGACCAAGACATAGAACAAAAGGGTACTAGGCATTTCCTTGGCTTCTTCTTAATAGTGAGAGCATGTTGAAAAGCAAATGATAGAGAAGAGTGATGCACCAAAATAACTTCATGGAAAAGAAAATGAAGTATAACATAATTAAATTTAATTATCAGTACTTGTTATGGATTTAAATAGAGAATTGGACCTAGAGTTTGCATAATACTCCAATGTATTGTTGAACTCTTTGAGTGGAACGATGGTGAAGTTGAAGGCAACGCACCCAGATTCCAATGCACGTGCCCAAAATTGGTCCCGGGTATTGATGCCCCTAAAGGGATAACCAACCATCTACTTATTGAATCCTATGCAAAGGGATCCTATAGTGCCCCCCATATCTTTGGCATGATCCCACAATTAAGTATATAATCCTTGTAGATGGTAGGCTACCAATGTGACTCTAAATCTTTCTCGCAACATGGTTTGATGCTGCAAATATGAAGAGAAGCTTGTACACAAGCCTTGACTTCGATGCCATCTAAAGCACCATAAAAATATTGTAAGGTCAATTTATGATCCTAACACAATCTAGAGGTTAGTTGAGATGTGATCGTGTTGATCTTCAAATCTTGTAGTTTTGTACATCCATATCACGTATCACTTGGGTGTGCTCCTAAAGAAGTTGATTTTGATGTTGAATAATTTGTTAGTGCTGCTAGAACATTTGTGTGTATGCTTCTACAAGGGAAACATCCTCTTAATCAGAGTTATTTGGAGGAACCATGAAGTTGTTATTAAGATCATGGAATAATATGAGAAATGTTCCTCAAATCGCTATGAAGGCACTGGAGGCTTGATGCTGAAGGGAGAAGACTCCTTTTACACGGCTGTGGAAGCCGACTTTGATATCAAATTTGATATATCAAAAGAATAAAAACGACATAACTAAGACTTCTATTAACTCCAAAAAAAAATACCTATTTCTTATGTAGTGAATTCCTCATGTTATAAGAAATTCAAAATAAGGACACTTACCTTTACCATAACATCCTTTATTTTAATACCAAAACCTATTTACCTATTAAATGCATTGTTATATTGTAGTACTAATATCCATCAATGTCTCTCTTAAACTAAAGCATGCAAAATTAGATGGGCAACAACAAAACTTCCACAAACTAAGTTATTCGAAGAATGAAAAATAATTGCATTTTATCTAATAAGTTTCATAGTTAAAATTCAATGCTATAATTTCTAGCAATGACAAAGTGTTGAATTTCTAACTTTCACGCGGCACCTAGAGTTAGGTTTTTCTTTTCCAAATGTTCAAGTTTTTTTTTGTGTGTTGGTAGGAAAGATGCATGTATAGTGTGAATATTGGGTAGCTTGTGGCCAAAGAATCCAATATATCTATGGTGGAGGAGATCCCACGGAGATGATGAACATTTTAATATTTTATGTTAGAATATGTTACGGAGTGTTTTTTTATTAAATTATTTAACAACATGTTTTTCACACATGTTTCTCAAGTGAAGTATGATTTTATTTAAGACGTTTAAAAATAAAAGTTTATTAAATAATAATTAATTAATAATATTAATTATTGTGTATATGTTTTTTGATATTTATAAATGTTTATATTTTAAAATTTGGGATAGATTAGGAAGTAAACTTTTCCTAAATTGTAGGAGGATTGATTTGTTTCTAATTTGAAATAAACAATTATAAAAAGAATATAAAAAATAATTGGTAGGATAATAATGGACACTTTGTAGCACACAACCTGTTTAATTAAAAAAAGGAAGGTGATAACAGGAAGAAGACCAATTAGAAATAACAGGTAATTACAAGTAATGCGACACTTAAGTTGTGGTTTATCCATATTTATGAGCCACAAGTTAAGTAGTTGTGTTAGTGTAGTGTAATACACGTTCCAAATTCGAATTAAACAATTATAAAAGATAAAAGAATATAAAAAATAACTAGTAGTTGATGCATAGATAACTCTTAGGCTCTTAGCTGATGCATGGATAACAGGTAGTTCATGGGAGATAACTCATTTAACTAAAAGAAGGTAACAAATAACTTAATTATGACACTTAACTTGTAGACCTATGTTCACCTACCACAAATTAAATAGCTATACATAAATATATTTATTTAATAAGTCTCCCCTAGGATTGCCGATCAAAGAATGAAGACAGAATTTAAGAACAATATTATCGGATAGCTCTGCATTGGATATTAATTTGGCCATGGAACACAAGGATGTTCGGGTAACTGTTGGGCCCAAAACTGGAATAACGTATGTACGGGATCCAGCTAGATGCTCTAAAATTAAGGGCAACAACTCTCAGTGCAAAAACCCCCCGGCACCAGGAGCAAAATCTTGCCAATACCATCTTGATTATGGCAGACAGCGGGCCCAGCTTCAGCGCAAAAAACTCCTTGATGAAGCAGGCAAGATCCGTGGACATCCCAAGAAGAATCTGGCCAAAACTAATATTCATGAAGAACAACAACATATTTCTAAAAAACAGTAAGACTATTATGAGACCTTGTCTCAAATCCTTTATTCATAAACAAATTTGTATTCGTATTTGCTTTTTCTTTCTTTAAAGTTTTATAGGTCTGCAAATTAATTTGGCTCGTAGAAAACGTGTAAATTTTTTGATGGCATAGACAAATCAATCTTGAAAACTTGGCTTAAATTTTTTATTTCATTGTATCTATATGTCTATCTTGGAGTTGGCATTTGTATTGAACGTTCTCAGTGAGTTTTGAGTTTTGTGACATGGGTTAATTTTCTGTATTAGTGCTCCAATAAATGGTATCACAGGGTTTTGAGTTGGAAACTCGCCAGGTAAGGCTAAGGGCGATTGTCCACATGTGTGTCCAGCTTTTTCTGTAAGTTTGGGGACATAGATTAACCCCTTTTCGTAGATCTTAACTTTAGTGATATATTGGTCTAGGTCTAACGACCATCATGAACCATGGATCAGAGCTCAGTTTTGTACATATTAATGAATGAATTTTAGGTTCATGGCTGAAGATCCGGAGGGAGAAGATGAAGATGTCGACAGTAAGAATAAGAAGAAGAGGAAGATCTTGGCAGAGCGACTGCCTTCGAAAAGTGGTAACCAGAAAAGTAAGAATGGCTATCTCATAGAAAGAAAACTGTTTAAAACAAAAGCAGCCTGTGATGCGATCTATCGGTTAAACCTAGAGACAAACCAGCTACCACCTCCTAAGAGTTGGATTGAACACAAGAAGATGCAGAGTTTTGATGACAAGAGTATGAGCAGGCAGAAGTGGATGGCCATGTACAAAGCTTCCACAATGACTGGAAGAGCAAAGCTTCCACAAACCAAGTGATTGAAAGAAAGGAAAATAGCTGCATTTTATCTAAGAAGTTTCACAGTACCATTTTTCTGCAATTTAGATCTGTTGTTAGAATTCGAAGGTAAAATTTCTACCAAACACAATTATAACTTTCATGTGGCACCTTGCTTGGTCTTGAATTAGGTTTTTTTTTTTCCAAATATTCAAATTTGTGTTTGTTTGGAGGAAAGATGTATCTGTAATGTGAATGTTGGATCTATGGTGGGTAGATCCAGATGTAATGGAGATGGTGAACACTTCATATTAAAGAATTTTCTTTTATTTATTAAAAGATAATATTGATGTACTGTAGAACATAATACATGATGGCACTGGAATTTTTTTGAACCTCCAGCTCAAATGACCAAAAAAGCCTCGCTCTCTAAAAATAAAAGTAATAGAAGAAACCATCTTCAAATTTGGATCTATGCTAGTATGTATAGTGATTTGCAGAATCTACTTCTTACATCATGATGCCTATAAAAATCCTCTCCATTTCCTAAATCAATTTTGAAGAGTTCACTTTTTTTCTTGAAATTGTCAGCAAATTCTAAGCCGTTGTAGGCAAACCTTCATTAGTAAAATCTGAATGATGTATCATATGGATGAATGACATTCATTGCCTTCTCTTTCTTATGGAAAAAAGTTCCATATGCAGTAGTTTCAGTTGCGTCCACATTCTTTTTTTTAACAAACAACCACAAAATGTAGGTTTTGTTTGACCTCATCAACTCAATATAGCAAATTTGTATCGCCAAATCTAATTTATAACCAGCTAGCTCTCACCACATCACAAAATTCAAGCCATAGTCGGCCTCTGACTTTCACCTATTTCAATTCATAACCAGCGTTAGAATGGCACCAAGGAACTTTGTTAGTGGACAGAGGATTTATCAAGAAACTCTAGAGAAAGCATTATCATGAAACTCTGTTAATTGCTGAGAATGAAGAAATTTCTGGAGCAAGTGTTTATAAAAAACTTTGTTAATGGAGGAAGTGTTATCAAGAAACTCTGTTAATGCTCTATATATAGTGCTTCAATAGCCAAAACCCTAATTACTTACGGTCTTGTTATTATTGATGGTAAACCACCTAGGGGTCTCTATTCAATAACGAGGGCCCTTTTACATTAAGTCACTACCCACTAACTATCTAATGGGCCTCGTGGCCTTATACATTGATAAAGTAGGGGGGCTAGGGTAGAACCATAAAAACCAAGTCTTCTAAAGAGTTACCCATCCCGATGGCTTGATTTTGAAATTCATAAGGGTCTTCTTGTACACCTTGTCCATGTTCCTATTGAAGGCATTGTCATTTCATGAATTGCTCCTTTTCATATCCCAAGGATTGACTTGTCATTTAAAAAAAGCCTTGAAATCATCCCATTTGTAACCATAGGATTCTTTCCTGTCCTCAATGCATCTACATAGCACTCCCACCACAACAAAGCATGTTCAGTCATATTCAAATGAGCAAAATAAATCCATTGTGCTTCTTTGATTTTATAAAGGCCAAAATAATCTTCAAATTGTTTAAAGCAGCTATTCAATGTTTTGGTCTTAAATTGAGCATCATTAATTGGTGTTTCAATATTCACTTCAAGTTTAAAATGAATATTGCAAGATGAAGGAAGAGATTTGACCTTACTTATTTTACCAACAGTCTTTCCTTTGGAATCTTCCAAGACAACCTTTTCTTCTTTTGTGCTTAGTCTCTACTAACTGTCCTTCTTTACCCTTTATTACTAGTAGTTGTGTTACCATCTCTGGAAATGAAGCAATGTTGTCTTTAGTCAAGTAATCCCTAGTTCTCAAATCTTTCTTGTCATGTTCTTCGTTAGGAATCTCCACCATTTTTAGTTATTTTCTCCTCTCTTGGCCTTGTAGCACTACTTCTCTATTGTCTTGGTATCCACTATCAATGTTTACCGTATTGGTTCTTCACCAAGTCTTTCAAAATCATGATTTGATACCTATGATATATAGATGGTGTGTTTACGTACTATCTATCTCATCAATATGGATTCTTACCATAGAAGTAAAATTGTAATGTCTCTACAATCTTCAACACATTTAGTTCTAGATTCCAATGCTCTACTTTTGACTGGCTTCATCGTTTGACTACTTGGTTCACTTTCCTAGGGTGCAAAAATCACCATTAGAAAAGGATTTGAGTGTGTTGGGTTAATCTTGTCTAGATCATAGAGAAAGTTAACCGAAATTGGTTATTGTTGTTGTAGATCCATTGTATTAGGATATCCACCCATGGTATTCTTGTGATCAAAACCTATAAAGAGGATGGTCGTACTCCATTGTAAAATGTCTATAAATCACTTATGGTTGAGGGTACCCATGGAAGTAGAGCGATACTTGGCCATGCCTTGGCCAGATTTGGCGAAGGGGAATAATGAATATCTTCTACTAGTTTTCCCTATTAAGGGCTTCCAAAATAAATCACATTGACTATCATGTGTATGATTTTATGGTTTTCTATATTGTTCTTTATTTTTGTTGTGGATAATTATGTTTTCTATGTCCTAGAACTAACATATGGTATTAGAGCTTGGTAGACAATCACTCTCTAGTAAGAGTTGTTTGATCAAGTTCAGGTTACCTAGATCTATATGGTAGAATGTATATTGAATTGTTGTTGTATGAGATTGGTTGAAGAAAGTTTTTTAGTTGCCTAGATTTGCATGGTGGAGTGTGGATCAGTGTGGGTGGATACATTAGCATCATGGGTTTTCCTGAGAAGCAACAAAAGTGCCATATCTAAAGTTTGTAAAGAAACATGAAGTGCAGGTATACATAGTTGTTTTTCAGCAAAGCCGAGCATGTATGTTTTAGGTATTCTCATTTCCTTGGGATACTTTCATACCTAAGAATAAACAATCACATGGATTAAAAATTGAATGGTGATATGCATGATCTAGTTTGAGGTCACGTGGAATGCTTCAGAAGGTTCAAGTCTAAAGGGAGAGATATGTGGTAGAATCGGTCGAAATCAACAAGAGTTGTGGATGGTTGACTGGATGCAATTGATGGAGCAGTCAAAGTCGTGGTCTTTCTACTTGTTAAATTGAACAAAGTCGACCTATCAAATCGATGAGGGTGATTTCCCAAGCAGATGCGTTAACCAAATTTTAGTCAACATATTGTCGATGGAATGTAGATCGAATTAGGATTGAAGAGAACGTGTATTAACGGATGATCCATAGCTCGATGAATGGTCAACGACAAAGTGATCGACCAGGTAGTCAACGAGACTAGTGGGTTGACTAAGCATATGGTCAACTGGTTCAAAAGAGGATATGGTCAAGGTGAAGACTAAGGATTGTGGATTGAGGCCAATATTGACATTCGAGGTCAATATCAATTGAGGAGTCATGGAAGGTTGATTGGGTGGACAAGCTCAGGTTCACTGAGTAGTCACAATTAAGAATGATTGGATAGTCGATTGGTCGAATGCCCGACTACACAATAGTCATTTTGGATTGAAAGGGACACCTGTTTTGCCGAGTGTTAGAATGTATCAAAAAATATTGTGACTCCTGATGCAAATGTGATCGAGGACACTTTGGAGGTAACCAAGGAATAATTGGAGAAACATGAAGACAAACCATCTGAATCAGAATGTGGAATTTGTAGTCAAATGTGCAGAAATATTAACTGGAGCAGATAGTGGATTATATAATCTACTATGCAGAGAGATCTACTATATCAATTCATGAAGTGTGTGGTCGACTAGGTAGTCGATTGAGAAGTGGAATTCGAGTACTCAGTTCAAGAGTGCTTGGTTATTATTGTATGCGCAAGTAGATGCTTAGGTAGCTATTTTTGTAAAGAAATGTTTCACTAATGGAGTTGTAATCACTATAAATGGGCATATGGTTGTAAAAATAATAAAGGCATATGTACCCCTTTGTTAAATTTAAAAGTGGGGGAAGAATATGATATTCTTTGTTGAGAAACTTGAGGGGGTGGAAGGTGTCATTCCCAACTCAAGTTTTAGTGGGGGAATCTTGGGTTAATCTTGACTCAGTCATAGAGAAAGTTAATTGAAATCGGTTATTGTTGTTATAGGTCCATGGTATTAGGAGATCCTCCCATGGTATTATTGTGCTCAAATCCTATAAAGAGTTTGGTAGTACTCCATTGTAAAATGTCTAGAACTCACTTATGGTCAAAGGTACCAATGGCAATAGAGACAAGCTCGGTGGCATAATGAATATCTTCTGTTGGTTTTTCCATGTTAAGTGTTTCCAGTATAAAATCATGGTTACTATCATATGCATGATTTTATGGTTTTCTTTACTATTCTATATTTATGTTTTGCATAATTATATTTGTTGCGTCTTGGAACTAAAAGAGTGCTTTCAAACTCTGTATCTACGATTCTACCTTCATAATCCAATTATTCTAGGGAAATAAATTGCTCTAGATATCTTGAAATTCAAACCCAACACTTAACCATTGATATATCTCTGTCCATTCAATATTGCAACCAAGACCCAACATGAAAGATGTCTTTCTTGTTACTTTTTTCACCATATACATGAGAACAAAGGTAGCTACAAGTAATTGTTCCCTCACATAGTCTTGATGGTGTTTGTATGGTTGTAGGTGATAGTCAATACACATTGATATTTTTTTATGCATTTTTTGCATCATCTTTGTGTCATATTGATGCCATTTCACATCATCTTTTCATCATATAAACACTATTGAAAAAATTAAAAACATGGATTTTATATTGTGTCATTTTTTTGTCGATTAGCATTATTTATGCATCGCTAAATTTGTTAAGTGCCTTGATCATTGTGATTGCATTTTGTTGTGTCAAATTAGTGTTGTATATATGAATTAATAGAGCCTTCTTAGCATCATATTAATATGTTTAATAAAAAAATGAGTGCTATGATGTTTTTGTTGTATTTGCATAGAATTTTGACAACATTCTTCTAGGGAATACCACTATTGTAGAATGGTAGTATAATACCACCTATCACAGAGTTACATAAATGACACCATATGAAGTTGTATATGGCCAAAAACATTTATCAATGGTTTCCTATTTACTAGGAACCTCCAAGGTTCATGTAGTGGACAACACACTTCACACCAAAGAAGATATTCTCTACACACTTAAGGAGAATTTGATTATGGCTCAAAATAAACTGAAATAATAGGGTGATCAACATCACTTAGAGTGTAAGCTTTTAAAAGGGTCTCATAAAAAAAATCAATAAAAAATAAACTCCACTAGAAACTAGCACTGAAGTTCTATGGACTCTCCAAGATCATACAACACATTGAACAAGCGACCTACAATCTAGCTATGCCAAGTCACTCCAAGATTCATCTAAGCTTTCGGTCCCTCTAGAAGTAGTATTGGATAATAGAGATCATCAATTGAACAAACATGAAATTCAAATAAATATTGATCCAATGTAAATATATGTAACCATAAGATGTCACATGGGAACCATCAGAGATTCTACATCAATTCCTTGACCTTTAACCTTGAGGAGAACACTATTCTTGAATGGAGGGATCTTGTTACAGTCAAACCCTAACCTTTAAACTTGAGGAAAATGCTACTCTAGAAGGGGGATATCTTGTTAGGGTCCTACACTAACCTCCCTATGTTAGGATACATAGAAGTTAGTCAATTAATGTATGTGACCATGTCCTTCAAATAAGGCCCATTAGTTAGAAGTGGATAATTAATTAATGTAAAAAAGGTATGTTTGTTAATTAAGGCCCACTAGGTAGTTGGTACTCATTAATGATGGGACCACAAGTAGTTAGGATTTCGACTATTGAAATCATATTTAAACATCTAAGAGGCTATGGATAGTTTTGTGGAGTATTATTGTATTTGGATACTATCTCAAGTGAAATGTCACCCCACCTTAAGAGGCAAGTGAACATTGCTTCCTATTGGAAAATCTTAATAAAAGGTTATACTCTGTAGTATTTCATTTCAATTGTCTTTGTATTTGGTATTCTACATTATAATATCTGGTTTTCTACATTATAAATATTTGTATACCTAGTTTTGTTCTAAGTTTAAGGATTAACAATACCACATCGGTTCTCTTGCTTATTGTGCCAAAATCATAGTCCAACATAAGATTTAAGTGCACTCAAACTCAATCTCTACAATTCTTCCTTCGCAATTTGGTTATGCTAGCACCAAAAATCTCTCTAGATATCCATAAATTCAACCAAACAATCGACCATTGATATATCTATGTCCATTCAATATTTCCACCATGTAATAACCAAGCTACAAAACTACATTATTGTTAGCTTTTCACCTTATACATGAGAACAAAGATAGTTGTAAGTAATCAATATCACAAACAAATTATTGATGGAACTTTTATGGCTGTAGGTGGCAATCAAATGTAGATCTTGAGGGTGTTTTAATGCTAGCATATTGGTTTGTATAATGCTAGAATATAAACCAAATAAGGTTATATACTAAGGTTCGATGCAAATCAATAACTCAAAATAAAAATAATATACCAACAAATAAAAGGGAGCATTTAACAATAAAACCAATGACTTTCCAAACTTGAGATCACTATGTCTGCATATATATTCTAATTGATAGCATATTCAAAGGAACCACTTGGTTAAAGTGTCAAACATATCTAGGACTTATTGAATTGTTATGCCAATGATTCAATAAAGGACAACCAATTGTGGTATTTATGTGTTTAAGAGTTTATGTTTATTTGGGTAATGTTATAGGGAGTTGAGTCAATATCTAAATGTATGAAAGTAAGTTGTAGGTTGTTGAGGGATCAAACAAAAGAATTGGTTCCTTAATGTGTAGACATGGGCATTGCAAGTCTATTACTCATCATAACAATCAAGAAAACTAAATTGGATCATATCATGCAAGAACGATCCCAACAATGAAATTTGAGAGTTGTGGGGGATTGATTGGATGTATTAATGCAAGCAAACAATTATAATCTACCACTATTCATGCATTTTGAGGATGTGGGTATGGGTAGAACTTCACAATGAGTTAATAAAACTAAGACCAAACAAGAATCAATCATACATAAACTCAATCACACAACAATGAACCACACCATAAGAAAATAAATATTTACCCTAGAAACCCAAATGGGAAAAATAATAACAAATGGACTTTTTTAGCCTTGTTCTCTTAGAGATTTGTAGAATTACAATGTTGTTTGGCTCTCTAAAGCACTATATTACAAACTCAAAAAATATCAAATGCATTCCCTCTCTTCTCTACCAAAGAACCCATTCTCCAATGGTATGAAGGAGTTTATAATTTGGATTATATTGTTGGGAGCAGTTGGAAGGCCAAGTGTTTCCAACTCTTTACATTTTTAATTCCAACACTATTTCTCATTTGGAGTTTTGGAAGCTTCTTAGTTCATGGTTCATTCAATATTCATATTTTTTCTTTTCTTTTTTTCTTTTTGAATCCTTCAATTATTTTTATCTCCTTAGAAATGTAGCACTTTAGCATAGTGTTAGGTTTTGGGTTGATCCAAAAGTGTTTAAACCATGCTAGGGGTGCCTTCATGTGATGTGAGGTGCATGGTGAAGCCCTATCCCCTTAGTTGTATCTTAATCCTTTTGGTTGATGGAATTTGGAGAGATTCTATAAGTGGATTCTTTACCTTGGACTTGGTGATAGATGTGGCACACTCCTTGAGGAGGTGGTTATCTTATTTGGAATTGATATATTTTGCATGGCACATGTGTTGAATATAATGGTAACTTATATGCATGGTTTTTGGGATATACCTTGTTAGGAGGAGTGTTGAGCACTACAAGGGAGGGAACTTAGCCTTATGAGTATTATGACCACTTGCAATGCTTAAGGAAGTTGAGCACTTGACTTGAGGACACTTGGGTTCAGGGTACATTGCTTGAATTTTTTTGGTATCTAGGACACATATGTTGAGGAAGAACATTGGAGAATTAGATGTTTGTCTTAGAGAGTCAGGAGCCTTGTGATGAGGATAAATTGACACTTCAATGGAGCCCATGCTTGCAGAGTACACAACTTGAGGATTCTTCTCTTGACATTTGTACACCTTGGATATAGAGTGCTCCAATTAAAGACCTTATCTTGAGTTTCTTATGGACTCATACGACTTTAGTGTTTTTGGCTCCCTCACCTATTCTATATAAATGGAAGAGAGGGAATCTTTAGTTGTTACTAGTAATCATGTGAGATTTGATTAGATCATTGTATCTTGAAGATGAACTTGTATTGAGTCATTGTAATTGTATTTATTCAAGGGAAGAAGGATCTACAGTTTGTGAGTGTCAAAAGAAGTCCTTGTGTGAGAAGGACCCAGATTTTGTGGAAAGGAAACACTAGAAGATGACACTTAGATCACTTTGCCTATGGAGTTTTGTGTGAGGCAATATTGGATAAAGATGAAGAGGTGAATTGTTGGGGTTAAAGCTAGCTTGTTGTTAAGAATTTGTAGTGGCCAATAGTAGCTCTGTGTGATGCCTTTCTAGGACATTATTGCTACTTAGGGTTGGCTATTGATGATGGATTCCCTTGCTAGGGTTTGGATTCATTGAAGAGATCTAGCTTGTGATAAACTTAAAGGACTATCTTTTATGAACTTGTGATAATTTGTTAGCATGTATTTGAAACTTCATATATATAGAGAGAGAGAAAGTGTACTTTGTTGTCCAAACTTTGTGTACTTGCACATATGATTTTGTTTATGTTCTCATGGTGATTGAGTAGTATTTAGTGTTGATTATGTATGTTGATTTAACATAAAATTGATCTTATTTTGTTGAGTGATTTGACAAGTAAATAGAACCTAAGAGGGAGGACTTGTGGTTGTAACAAATATGTCGTTTATAAGTTATTTTGAGTTCTATTATATTTTAGGGATTGTGGTCTTAAGGGTGGAAAAATAGTTCCCTTGAAGTGCAATTGTTTCAAGTTTATATTCTTAGACTATCATATATATTTGGTTAGACATCAATGACACCCATATTGTTTCCATTTATATCTCATATTCAACCCTAAAGTTGAAATCTTATAAGAAAAAGATCTGGTAAAAAATCATGGTTCAAGTTGAAATTTTGAATTTTTGTTAAGCACGACTTTTTAAAACTTCCACACATAGCATATGTTTGTCACAATATAATGGACTTGAAAAGAGAAGCAATAATTCAATTGTTGAAAATTTAACAAGATGTATGTTTGTAATTGTTTATGTTTAAAATAATTTACCTTCTAATGAAATGTTTTCCAAATACACATCAATACAAGAAAGTTATAGTGATATACTAGTTACAAAATTTTACCAGAATGCTCATGTCTCTAAAGGCATTCAAATTTTATGGATCTAATAATGTTGTAGATCAAACCATAAAGGAAGCACTAGTTGGAAGTCTATATGCCACTTATTGTAAGGAAAAAGTTGTAAAGTATGCATCTCCATAAAGTATGACTCCTGGTAGTTTAGCACTATTTGGACTAAGTTACTATCAAAATGATTCATTTTTCAACTTCCTATTTTAAAAAAAAAACATTGTATAAAGGGCAAACCGGGTGGTAAAGTGGTATTTTTTATTTACATTCATAGAAATGCCTACAATTTCCACCAAGAAATGTCCATATTATCTTTATTGGTTGAAACAAACTTGCAACCATAAACCATAAATTTAACAAAATCTGTTGAAGGTTGAAACTATTGAGATTCCCACAAATAAATGAACTTGTAAAGATGGTTTAAAATTTTTAGCAAGTGGCACACAATTTTTTTCTTAGAAGAAATGTATAGAGAGAGAGTTTGATTGATGCAATTTCTCAACATGGAGTTTTTAAAAGTTGTGAAGAACCTGCAATAATTAATTAATGAAAACACACGAGATAGTAAAAATAACAGAACTTAGAATCACTTTTATATTGATCGCAGGCCACTTCGAGGGGGCAACCTCCTTTGAGCAAGCTCAATACAATTAACTTCACGATGCCTTCATTGGTCTCAACACAAACTTATATATTAAGTCTAGGTGCCAATACCATGGTTCAATACCATGTGTCAATACAAACCATGGGCCAATACAAAATATGGATCAACAATTACTACGGGGCGACTTACAAAGCATATGAGTCCAACAACAATAAGACAAACTATGGATCAACAAATACTACAGGACGACTTACAAAGCATATGCGTCCAACAACAATATACTAACAAAGTAAATAGAAGGGTTGACATGGGTTCCTAACATCCCCTCTCCCTTAGAAAAGCTTTATCCTCAAAGCTTTAGATGTGGAAATTGATGCAGAATCTGGAGTGGGTCCCCTGTAGCATCCTCGGGTGGCATTCCGGGCCACTGATGCCTTTTGAGTTTCAGGGAGGGTTGTTGGGACGGTTGTAGACAAAGAAGAACCATATCAGCTGGGTGAAAAGTGCGCTCAGAACGGTGTTGATTGGCTTGTTGTTTCAATCGAATTCTTTCCATGTAAAGATTGTCCTGTAGAATGAGAAGAATCTGATCATGGTTTCAAAGAACTGAGTCAATTTCCTGAATGGGGGAGCTACTGAGGGTGTATGGAAGAAGAGCTGGTGGTTCCTGTCCATAGACTGCTTCATATGGTGTCCTTTTCGATGTGGTATTGTACCACTGGAGCGCGTCTAGGAAATCCATAGAAATAGTTGTCCAAATCTGTGTAGGGATGGGCAAGGGTTCATGTAGTCCTGAAAGGAGTGTTGTTGCACCCTTGTTGACCTGGCAAGTATCACAATCAGCCACCATCTGTTGAATTGGCATTTTCAATCCCTGCCAAAACAAGTTACACTGTTCTCGGTCATACATTTTGAGGAACCCAGAGTGCCCTGCTGATGAAGAAGCATGGAGTTCATAGAAGAGATAGTCCTGTTGAACAGATTGCAACCAATTTGGAACAAGTAGAGAAATAGTTGTAAGATAAACTGAGTCATCAAATGTGCGAGAAGGAGCATCTACCACCATATTGTCCTTACCCTTCTTGTAAGTGATTGCATAGGCATAACCCATGAGTTGGATAGCCCATTTCAGGTGTGGTGGGGAGGAGATCCATTGTTCCTCAAAAATTTTCAGACTCTGGAGATCAGTCTTGATGCAGAAATAATTTCCTAATGGGTATGGCTGCCACTTCTGTACTACATTCAAAATAGCCATCATTTCCTGCTGAGATGTAGATGCGGCTAAATTCTTACTGGAAAGGTCTCTTGAAGGCGACAAGCCCACTGGTTCAGTAAGGATACCTACAGATCAATCCAAGGACGTAGGGGAGACCATTGATGGGTGCATCTGAATGGAATGGAGTTGAGCGATGACACCATGTGAATTCTTCTTAAGGATATTTTCCATGCAATGTGAACTAATGATGCGGAGAGACCCTTGTTGTAAGCCCTTAAATTTTTGTTGTTTCCCATTGACTGAAAACTGCATCCAAAGTTCAGCAAAATCCCATAAAATGGGGCCAAGTGTTCGTAACCATTGAACGCCCAAAACCACATCACATCCACCTAGGGACAAGGAAAACATGTTAGAGCGCAGGTTATAATATTCCAGATATATACGCACATTATGACACTTCCCCTTGCAAGGTAAGGTGCTCCCATTGGCAACCATGACTTCAAAGTTGGAGCAAGGATGGACAAAACAATCAGCATGTTTGGCGATCCGAGGGTCAATGAAGTTATGAGTGCTACCAGAATCAATGAGTATTGTAAGAGGAAGCTTCTTGAAGTAACCCCTGACCCGCATTGTTTGGGGGGTGGGGACATCGGACAAAGCATGGAGAGATATTTTTGGTTGTTCATCCTAAGATGGGGGGTCAATAGGCGGCTCCTGAATGTCGACCTAGTCATCCATTGTATCTGGAGCTTCTTCACCAATTGTAGAGGCGGATGGAGAATCTTCACGAAGTTTAGTGAGTGCTCTGGTGAAGTCATCAAAAGCACTAGGACCAAATCGTTGCAAAAGGAGTTGGGAAAAATCTGTCCATTTTGGCTCGTCATGAGCCTTGATGTACCAACGGTACCATTGAAGGGCTTCCTATTCCAAATGAAAGGATGCAAGTGGAAATTTTTGGACATCAAAAGTATTATGCAGACTGAAATATTTTTCTGCACGATAGATCCATCCAGTCAGATCAGTACCATTGAAGCAAGGAAATTCAAGCTTCGGACCACGAAAATTATTGGAAGAAGAGAACCCATTGGCTGCAGAAGATTCTTGCTGTCGATTATTGTTCATCGCTGAATGCTGAAGATGGAGGCTGAGAAATTTTTCATCCAGATCTTGGAGTTTGGTTTGGATGGCTGCAAGTGCTTCCTCCATGGTTTTTGCTCCTGCGCGGATGAAAATGGAGCATCGAAGGGAATATCTTATATGAAAGTTTTTGGTCAATAAAAACAACATAGAGCTATATGTTTTTCACATGCACCTCCAACTTATATAAAAGGTCAAACCCTACATTTCTTGAGGTTATTTTATCTAGCTTATTACCAGTGGATTTGGCTTCAAATTTTTAGAAAATATTTGACTAACCAAAAAGGTATAATTTTATTAAAAGGTCAAACCTTACATTTCTTGAGGTTATTTTATCTAACCTATTACCATTGGATTTGGCTTCAAATTTTTAGGAAAAAATTGACTTTAAATTTTGGTTTAAAATGGTATAATTTTATTAATAGGATTTGGATTCAAATGTTTAAAAAGGATTTGATTTCAAATCTTGATTCCAAAAGTATAATTTATTTTTTTTTGGTTATGATTTGTTATTTATAAATAATTTTTTACATTATAAAAATATTTGAAATGAAAATTTTATATTTACATGATAAGTGTTTAAATCTTAGAATTTGGGGTTGACTATCATCTATGCTTTTCCTAAATTGAAGGAGGATGGGATAAAATGTCAAATTCTACATTTCACTAATACCCCTTGAAACTCAAATATTTATGCAATTTCCATATCTAATATATGTGATTTTAAGAAGTTTTAAAGATTTCCAACTGACTCCAAACAAAATAAGACAGAAAATATATGTTGGGAAAAGGTTGAAAACTCATAATATACACAGGGGTGGACTTCCATCTATGTTTTTCCTAAATTGATGGACAATGGGACACGTGTACCATATTGATTTTATGGTCATATTTGAAGATAGTCATTAAGCAGGAGTAGTTGGTGTAGTAAGAAGGAGCTGTCCATATTGATTTTATGGTCATAATTCAAAATTCGAAATAAACAATTATATAAAAAAAGAAATATAAAAAATAACTGGTACTAAGCATGGAAAACAAGTAACAAATAACTTGTTCATGGCACTTAACTTGTAACTATTGTATTGTAACGTTTCAAACCATACTAACATGGCCATCACTTTTTATCATTACATACATTTTAAAAGTATTTCTAGTAACTAACAACTTTGACCTCTTATATTTCTATCTATATATATAGTCTGAATGGGCCTAATATTTAAGAGCATGTGTTTCCTCCTAGGAGGTCTCCATCTTATGGGCCTCTCCCCATTTTTTAGGTTATTTCAATCTTATGTTGATTTGTTCAACCCTTCCGCCCCCACCTCCCTCTTTAATTTTTTTATTAAATTTCCTCTATTTTTGTCTCTTGAGTTACTTTTTTATTTTATTTTAATCATATTCATATTATATATATATTTTTAATTTAATTTTTATTTATATTAATGTTTTTTTTGTTTTATACAATCTTCGTGACTATTGGGAGTGATCTTTAGTCTAAAAAACCATGACGGAGGGACATCTAAGCAATCAAAATCATCCACAATTCAAACTCAGCTTGGGCCACACCAACCTCAACTCGTTGAATTTTTTGGTGTCTCCTCCCAACTAGCTCACCCCTAAACCAACTAGCTCACCCCTAAAGAAAATTGATACCAAGTAACCTAATGACCAGACCCACACTTAATGGAATGAAGTAACGTGATTTGACTTTTATCTATATTAATGTTAAAAAGTGCTTACTTTTCAGGAATGAACCCAGAATTGATAGGTGATCGCGTTCATAAAGTCTGCTAATAGCTCTGCATTGGATATTAGTTTGGCCATGGAAGAACGGGTAACTGTTGGACCCAAAACTGGGAGAACTTATGTACGGGATCCAACTAGATGCTCTAAAATTAAAGGCAAAAACGATCAGTGCAAAAACCGCCCGGCACCAGGAGCAAAATCCTGCCAATATCATCTTGATTATGGCAGAAAGCTGGCCCAACTTCACCGCAAAAATCTTCTTGATCAAGCAGGCAAGATCCATGGACATCCCAAGAAGAATCTTGCCAAAACTGATATTCCTGAAGAACAACAACATATTTCTAAAAACCAGTAAGGCTGTGATGAGACCTTTTCTCAGATCCTTGAATTTATTCATAAACAAATTTGTATTCGTATTTGCTTTGTCTTTCTGAAAAGTCTTAACGGTCCGTAAATTAATTTGGCTCGTCGAAAAAGTATTTTTTTTTCATATGGCACAGGCAAACCAATCTTGTAAACGTGATTCAAATTCATGATTTCACTGTATTTATATGATTTGCAAAGTGTGATTTTTTTAGTGAAGATTAATGTCTACAAGCTTTAATGGTCTAACAGCAATCTTCAACTATCCATCAAATCTCATATTTGTACATGTTAATGAATCTTAGCTTAATGGCCGAAGATGATGAAGTAGAAGATGCAAATGTCCACAGTAAGCAAAGGAGGAAGATCTTGGCAGGGCGACTGCCTTCGAAAAGTGATATCCAGAAAAGTAAGAATGGCAATCTCATAGAAAGAAAACTGTATAAAACAAAAGCAGACTGTGATGAGAACTATCGGTTAAACCTAGAGATGGACAAGCGACCACCTCCTAAGAGTTGGATTGAACACAAGAACATGCAAAGTTTTGATGACCAGAGTATGAGCGTGCAAAAGTGGATGGCCATCTATAAAGCTTCCACAATGACGGGAGGAGCAAAGCTTCCAGAAACCAAGTGATTGGAAGAAAGGAGAATAGCTGCATTTTATCTAAGATGTTTCAAGGTTGGCGATCGTTAAACTTAATCTCATTACCATTTTTTTGCAATTTAGATCTGTTGTTAGAATTCAAAGGTAAAATTTCTATCAATTCATGTGGCACCTTGCTTGGTGTTGAATTAGGTTTTTCTTTTCCAAATATTCAAATTTTTTATTGTTTGTAGGAAATATGTATCTGTAATGTGAATATTGGGCAGCTTGTGGTGGAAAAAAATCCAACATATCTATGGTGGGTAGATCCAGATGCAATGGAGATGATGAACAGTTGCTGTTGATTTAGTGTTGGAATTTTTTTGAACTCCTGCTCAAATGTCCAAAAAATCCTCTCTCTCCACAGATAAAAGTATTAGAAAAAAACCATCTTCAAACTTTTGATCTATGCTAATATGTATTGTGATTTGCAGAATCTACTTCTTACATCATGATGTCTAGAAAAATCCTCTCCATTTCCTAAACCAATTTTGAACAGCTCGCTTTGTTCTTCTAGAAAAATCCTCTCCATTTCCTAAATCAATTTTGAAGAGTTCACTTTTTTTTCTTGAATGGTCAGCAAATTCTAAACCGTTGTAGGAAAACCTTCATTACTAAAATTTGAGTGTGTACCACATGGATGCATGACATCCATTGCCTCCTCCTTATGGAAAAATGGTCCCATATGTAGTAGTTGCAGTTGCATCCACATTCAGGGCATTGCACGCGTATCAAAGCAATCAACCACAAAATGTTTGTTTTGTTTGACCTCATAATTCAATATAGCAAATATGTATCACTAAATCTAATTTATAACCAGCGCCCTCCTCTCACCAAATCACAAAATTCAATCCATAGCTGGCCTCTGAATTTCACCAATTTCAATTCATAACCAGCATAATCAGGGTTAGACTTTGTAATTGAGAACTGTTCCAAAATATAGAGGTATTAGCACAGCCACTAATATTGTGGCTAGTACAGCCACAAAAGAGGTTAGTGCCATGAACAAATTATCTGCTATTTGTTCTTTATGTATAATTGTAATCACTTGTTGTCTCCACCCTCCTCCTTCTAGTTAAACTAGTCTATATAAGCTACCACTTATTTTTGATATTAGTTTTTGGAGAGTACAGTTATCTCATCCTTCTGCAACTTAAGAAAAACATACTTACTACTCAAACTACACCCATAAAATCAATATAGACAGTACACTTGCCTCATCCTTCTGCAATCTAGGAAAAGCATATTTGCTACTACACCACAAATTCTAAAATATAAATAGTTATCCATGTAATTAAAAAAATATATTAATGAGCAATAGTAAAAATTTGTATGGAAAAATAGTTATCATGAATATCTGCCAGTTGCTAACAATGAAGAAACTCTGTATCAAGTATCATCAAGAAACTCTGTTAATGGCACAAAGGAACTTTGTTAATTACAGTATGAGAATATATGAACAGTGGGAAATGGAAGGCACGAAAGAAAGTGAAAACAATAACATAAGAAATACAAAGTCTCTCAAATCTCTAGCATCCATAAGCATGAATGATATCAAGAAACTTGATTTCAATTAGTTTAGTTCTCTGCAGTCATTTATACACACTTCTTGAACATAAGCAAGTTTATCACTGCAAGATTCGGCTATAAAGGATTACAGTATAGGAAATTTGTGTTTTGTTAATTGCCCTAATTCGCCCCAATGGAGAATATCTAATCTTTGATACCAATTTGTAATCACTGGTGCAAAGAAATCAGCTCAAAAGATGAGATCAAGCATTTGGGAAATCCCATCCCAGCTGCAATATAACTCAAGTTCCTGATTGCAGTGCACAGGCATGCTAGCTAGGGGTAGGTTATAAAATTTGTGTTGCGACACATCATATGGCCTTCCCGCCAACATCCAGAGGCATGCAACACAACAACACTGGAGGCATGAGCTAGAATAGTTTTTGTGATCGGATGTTTTTAGTACAAAGATCCAATCCCCAAGGTAGTGATAGGTATCCAATTGGTTTTTCTTTGTTAATTAAAACAAAAGGGACCAAATATTAATATTCCAATATGGTAGGAATACTAGGAAACTAAGTGGGGGTGAATTCACGAAGGTGACTGCGACTGTCCATTTAGTGAATATAAGAGGGCGAAAGTTTTAGACGGAGTTTTTTCGGGGAAAAAGAAATTGTTTTTTTTGGTCGAGAACTGTTTTTCGGCCAAACGAACGGTGGCCTCGAAATGTGTGCAGGGAACTTGCCGGCTGCGAAAATTTTGATGCCGAATGATTTGTGGACGAATGATTTTTCATCTGAAAGATTTAGTGGTCAACAAAATTTCAGTTGAAAAATCTATATAAATATATGCCCGGCTGCTATCGATGTCATTCATTTTTCTGCTCAACGACAACGAAAACAACTCAACACACTCCCGCCGCCTTTCCATTCCACTACAGTTTCGCCGCTTTGGCACCCTCCCTGCTTTAGGTTTTCTAACCTCCTACCATCTTTGGCAGTCCTCAGTTCGGCTCTTGGTGTTTGGATGACAGCGTTCGACTCTTGGTGTTTGGCTCACGGTGTTTGGCTCTTTGTGTTTGACTCTTGGTGTTTGGATCACGGCGTTCGACACTGGACGTTTGGAACTCAACTCTTAGCTTTTGGCTCTGCAATTTGACAGGTATGCCCAATCTTATCCTTGCATTAAGTGCAATTAGGAACTTATTTAAAGTTTGTGCATAATTTGGTCTATTCAGTGTAAGAATTTGAAAATTGGATCTAACGGTGAATAGCATTAAAGCGTTTATTGAAATTTCAATGTGATGGGTCCTGGCAAGTTGGTGGAGATGAAGAAGAGGGTGACGAAAGAACATGCCACTTCAATGTTTAATTACAAAGGACTAAAGCCAAAAATGTTGAAAGTGCAATATGTTAAGCATCTTTATCTTGCACATTTTTTATGTGATCGGTTCCTTGTAATCTATGATAGATTTTTGTGGAATGATGAAGTACCAATTTAATTTACCATATATTTTTATGCAAAGTTTTTTGAAAATATGAAATCGGATTATACCGACATTCCTTCCAACTTTTATGGAGTTGGAAGGGATCGAACATATGATCATATAACTACTTTTCGAGATCCTTCAATTCCTCGACCTCGAACTCCTTCGATATCTCACCCTGCTAGTCTTGTTACTTTAAGATCAGAGATGGACGCTACATCCCAAGTTGGCTACATCCCAAGTTGGAAGAGATGCAAGGGATGCTATGGTAGAAGGTTTAACATTGTAGGAGTTGATGTTGGATTGGGTCGAGAGAAGGATCGAGCTAGTTTTTGTCAAAGTTTTGTTTATAAAACTAATGATGAGGTAGACACAATGAGCCTTGAAGATATTAGGGCCTATGAAAAGGAATGTCATGATTCAGCATATGAGGTCCTATCTCATGATAGACAGAGCAGAGGAGAGGTTTTTGTTTACATGTTTAATCTACAATTGTTTCATTCATTTTAAATATAACTTTTGGTTGTTATATATATATGGCTTTGTATATTTAGATATGTAATAATAAATGTTCATTGATTGCAATTTTCTAGATTGTTGAATGAACGTGATTTTAGAGTAACTGCCTCTAGTGAAAATAAAGAAGTACATAGAGAGGTACATTTTGTTAAATATCTATATTTATGTTTTTTAAACACATGTATTATATGATGTTAAAAGTTCATTTTAAGTCAATAATGTATTCCCTTGTTATTGTGAGCACATTTTGAAGTTGAAAATGTTTCTCTTCACAAGTTCAGTTAGGTCCATAGTTTTTCGATGACATTCTATCTTTATCACATGAGATGTAAGGAAACTTTCAACTTTTCACTTTTGATTTAAAGTGTAACTTAATTTTAGTTTATTTTACTCATGGAATATTTTAAATTTAATTACAATATTGAAATTTAAGAAAAGATGAGGAAGTATTGGTGGTCGGGAGGTAATTTATATATTATTCTTTTCAATTTTTTTATACGATTATTTTAGTTTCTGAATTTAATTTAAAATTGTTTAATTAGTATGAAATTTATATTTCCATTTACATTTGTTATGTCCATTTGTTACAGGTCGGTGGACATGACGAAGGGGACATGACAAAGGGAAACATGCAGCTGAGGATATTGATCCTCCTTTGATATAGAGTTTTCTTTGGCCTCCTTCATTATGTTTTGGAGTAGTATTTTGATTTTGGCATTTGAACTAGACTATATTATATGTATGTGGATACATATATTGTAGTTGTTTTGGACATGGGAAATTTGTTATGTTTTGGATATTATCTAGCATTTTGATTTTTGCATTTGAACTCTACATTATATTACATATATATGTGTTGATACATATTGTAGTTGCTTTGGACATTAGAACTTTATTTTTGGATTAAATATATAGCATAATTTGTGTGTGTTTGTGTGTGTGTGTGTGTGTGTGTGTGTGTGTGGAGTACATATTGTATTTGTATGATGAATATCATAATTTTGTATGATGCCTATGAATGTATGTTTTATGATTTTGTTTCATAATGTTAGTAATAATATAGTGAAGAATTTTGTTAGGAGTGAGTCTTAAGAGTTCATTCTGTGTTAAATGGTTACAATGTTTCATAGCATTGTTGTAGACAAATGTAGTCTTGCATCATGCCAAATATTAATCTTGTTATATGATCCAAAGCATGTAGTTTGGAAGTATTGTAGACAATTTAACTTATATAGTCAATTTTCAAAAAGTCTACTTCTTTGATTGTCCCTATATACAATGCTTTTTAGTTTGGCGGGGTTGTAGTTTGGAAGTGTTGTAGTCAATTTCACTAGCTTAGTCACTTTTTGAGAAGTCTCTATTTCTCCAATTATCTTAGATACAATGTTTTCTAGTTTGGTAGTGTTGTAGACAATCTTGTATTCATGTAAAAGATGAATCTCATATCAATGATCTAAAGCTTGTAGTTTGGAGAAGTGTTGTACATACTAGATTATGTAAAAAGATGAATTTTATAAATGACTATTACAATTTGTAACATACGCTTTAATGTTTGTGTTTACTGTCAGTATGAAATGTTTAAAATTAATTATGTTTTGTTAAATATTAATCTCATAAATGATATTTAAAGCTTGTAGTTTGGAAGTGTGTTGTAGAGAATTATGTATCATGTAAAAGATGAATCTAATTAAAATGATCCAAATCTTGTAGTTTGGAAGTGCATTGTAGATTATTATGTAAAAGTTGTTCATCTCATAAATTATTTGTATAGGTTGTATGTCTTAACTTTTATGTTTCTAAGTTTTTATGTTCAATGATGAAATGGATTTATGACATTGGTATTTAGCTAAAGTATGTATTGTAAATTATTTGTACAATTTGTAGTGTGTCTTGTGTGTTTAATGTTCAATGTTCGGATGTTTTACCAGCATTGCTTAAAATATAGTAGTAGTTGGTATTATAGATGTGACTGAAATCATAGAAAATGGGTATAAGAATCTTTTGTTTTTTTTCACAAGTAAGGATTCTAGAATTAGAGCAATGGTTCTAGACAACAAGATGATAAAGTTTCATCTATTTGTTGTCTAATCATTTCTCTAATTTATCCTAAGATTAATAATCCTGGAATCTTTTCTTGTGATTAAAAATCAAAGGATTGATATCTCCATTTTCCATGATTTTAGTTATATCTATAACATTGATTACATTGTTATTACATCTATATGTGTACAATATTAATTTATGTGTTCAAAAACATTGTTCAATTTCATAACGATTGTATCAACAACTATTAATTCCATAATGATAAAAAATATTAAAAACGTCACAATAAAATTTAATATAATAATTTAAAAAATAATATTTTATTATTATTAATTGACACGTAATATATCAACAATGTACATCTAAAATAAACATATATTGAATCATCAAAAATTACAATGTTTGGTTGTTTAAAATACAAAAGCTAGAAAAAGTGATGATTGGGATCAAAGCTATGAATGAGGAGCTGGACCAAATATAGAAGAACCAAAACTGGGAAATTGTACCAAGAGCTAAAGATAAGAATGTTATTGGGACCAAGTGGATTTTCAAGAACAAGTTAAATGAAGATGGAAAGTAATAAGAAACAAGTCCAGACTAGTATGCAAGGGATATGATTAGGTGGAAGGTATTGACTTTGAAGAAAGATTTTCTCCTGTAGCAAGACTTGAAGCAATCGGGATGTTCTTAGCTTTTGCATGTTACAAAAATTTCAAAGTATATCAAATGGATGTTAAATCTTCATTTATGAATGGAAATCTTGAATAAGAAATCTATATTGAACAACCTGAAGGTTTTCTCTTATCAGAAAATAGAGATTAAGTTTGCAAATTAAAAAGGGCACTCTATGGTCTCAAACAAGCTCCAAGGGCATGGTTTTCAAGACTTGACAACTACTTGAAACAACAAGGATACAGAAGAGGGGCCACTGATAGTAATCTCTACATAAAATTTGAAAATAAGAATATGATCATTGTTGTTGTCTATGTAGATGATATCATATTTGGAAGTGATCTACAAGTCCTAAGTGTAAACTTTGCTTCAGATACGAAGAAAGAATTTGAAATATCTCTGTTGGGAGAACTAACATTCTTCTTAGGATTACAAGTCACTCAATCAGACAAAGGGATTTTCATTTCTCAAACCAAGTACGTTAAAGAGATGCTAAAAAAATTAAGATGGAAGATTCCAAGCCTGTCAGTACCCCCATGATCATTGGTTGTAAGTTAAGCAAGGATGATGAATATTTGGAAGTGGATCATGTTATGTAGGTAGTCTGCTATATGTGACAGCTACAAGACCATGTGTGATGCAATCTATAGGATTGGTTTCTAGATTCCAATCAGACCCCAAAGAAACACATGTAACAATAGTAAAAAGAATTTTCAAATATTTGAAAGGTACTATGGAGTATGGTTTACGGTACCCAAAAGGACAAGACTTCACTTTAAAATCCTTCACTGATGCAGATTGTGAAGGAATATTTTATGACCGAAGGAGTACCATTGGAGCAGAATTCTACTTGGGAGACTGTTTGGTATCATGGCTAAGCAAGAAACAACCTTCCATTGCACTATCTACAGCATAAGCTGAATATATTGTTGTTGCATTATGTTGTACTCAAGTCATTTGGATGAAGCAGACATTGGAAGACATAATTGTGAAGTATGAGCATCCCATAGTGATAAACTGTGACAATACCTGTAATGTCCCTTATTAGGAATTTTATTAAAATTGCAATTTTCCACTTTTTTTCCCTAGTTCGACCTTTGACTAGTTTTGATCTCTAGGTCCTAAATTTGCCCCAAATGATCCCAAATATTCTGAGAAGGTATATGAATGATATTAGAACATAAATGTGTGTTTCAGGGATGCCTTTGGACCTTTAAAATACTTCTGCAAATCCTCTTTCAATTCTGATCAATGTAGGTAACTTTACTAGTGATTTTCCTTTGACTAGTATTGGTCTCTAGGTCTCAAATTGACTCCAAATGCCTTCAAATCTTCAAGGAAGGTGTATGAATGATATTAGAACTTGAATATGATGTTTATGTATGACATATGTCTACCAAAATACCTCTGCAAACTCTCTTAATATTCTGGACCAATTATGCAATTTTACTAGTAATTTGGGGTTCAAATCCCCCTGGGGTAAGTACTGAAGATGGCTTCCCAAATGCCTCCAAACCCACTCAAATTTATGAACAGAGGTATGTAATGTGTTAATTATTTTATTAAAGTATCATATGCACCATTAATGGATTATTACAACTGTTCTCACCCTCTCCCATTCAACTGCAAAAATCCCCAATTTGACCCTTGGGGGAATGGCACTATTTCATCTCCCAATACAACTAAACTGAGTAAAAATGCTTCAAATGCTCAAGTACAGTACATGAAAATTTTAGAATACATCCATGGCAGTATATTGATCACAAATATATCATAGAATCATCCATTCATTCGAAATCACCATCAATACATTGGCTCACAACAAGGTAGTGGGGAAATGGCATTGTTCTTCCATTAAAAATGAGATTTATACATTTCTACTTGGAATTTGGACCTGAAAATTTTTGGAGATGAATAACAGAGTATTTAATTCATATTACAAAATAAATGGGGCATTAAAAGCTTCCCCAAAGAGTACAATAGCTCACCAAAAATGCCCTCCCTCAAGGATCAAGAATATGCCATCAAAACTGGAAATGGTTGAAGGAGTGAGCTGCAATAGAAGAAACCATGAGCTTCCCTGTAGCTTACACCTGCAAATAAAGACTCCATTAAAGCTCCAAATGAAAGGTCTGAATGGCCTTTACAATTACCAACTTGGATGGAAATCTTTCACCCTCGAAATTGGCTAAGGCAAGAAACTAGTCATCCACTAGCTCTCCCTCTTCACAAATGCAATTGAAAATTCTACAAATGATCAAAATCCATTCTCATACTTCATTTCTACATTTTATAAACAACATTATCCTTCTAAGGGTCGAAATCCTCTCAATAGATTCAATAGATTTCCATTTAGGAAATATTCCACATTTGCCACTTGTCTCCTAGTTCCAACCTTCCATCTTCTCCCAAATTCGATTTTGAGTCTTTTTGGCTTCTCCAACTCCCAAATTCGCCTTCCTTGAGCCTATTTTTGGGGCTGACATGTCATAGTGGTCAGATTTCAGAGGTCAGGTCTGCAATTTGTCATAGTTGTCATAGATGCTCCATCATTGGTGTCATAGGGGCTAGGGAATCTAGCCCAAGTGTCCACAAAACTTCCACTTTGACTCTTTATCTTCGATGGAGGTTACCAATCCTTCCCAATTCGACCTAAGATGCTCAATGACATGTTTTATGACTTACCAACTCACCCAAGAGTGTTCACATTCCCATTAATTCGAATTTGCAAAAGAGAGATACCATGTATTATGAAAAATCAAGCTAGTGTGGGTCCCACATCCTCCATATGTCTCCAAAACCATTTGTCACCTAGGATTTCTCTTGAATTTCTTTATTCACTCTATTTATTAAATAATTGAACCCTTCTAATTTCTAAACATCATTTATTATCCCCCTTATTCCAAATCCCAAAGCTTCCACCCCAAACCTAGGAAACTAGTAATTTTCCTCCTTGGCAATTATTTGACTCTTAACATCAATTTTACAAACTCTAATGAATATGGATAATGTGATTAGGCCATTGTGACCCAATTCCAAATTTGGGACATGAAAAATCCTCCCTTTCCAATATTGCTTGTCCTCAAGCAATTTCAAACATGGGTGTTGAAGAACCTTCTTTCTGTATAATTCTTTGAAGTTACGATTGAATTGCCAAACCTTGAGTCTTTGAGTTTCCATGAATATTTTAGAGAGGAACCACCATGCTTGCTGCTGCACTACTCTGATTAAAATCACTTTATTAAGTGGGGAATCTATCTCCCATACTGCTTGCTTCCTCCAAAAAAATGAAACCAATGAGACAAAAATTATTCCAGGGTCCCATTGCTTGTATTGCACCCCAACAATTAAGAGTGCTCTCCAACCTACACCATTAGATAAGAGGATTCCTGGATCCCATTTTCTTGTATGCATTCTTCCAAACATCATGAGTACCAAATATATTTAATCAAAGTACATAACAACATAATGAAAATGTACATCAAGGATATGCTTCATCAAAGAGTCATGAAAGTGCTTATACCTCCAAGCAAGTAGACCACCATTTTCCAAGTGCATACAAGCTTCAAGTGACCAATCAAATCTACTCTAATGACATAGGTGAGGATCCCATGTACTATAATGCTGCTCCAAAAGGATGTGATATGCATCAAAATATTCAGCCATGTATTCTTTCATCCAAGAAGTGAATGAAGAATCTCCACTAAAATCTAAACCAAATAATGAGCAGAAAAAACAAGGAAACTTCAAATGACTCAAAGAAGTGTCACCCATACATCCATGAATGTGAGAATCATAAAAATATAACAAAGTATGTGCTGCCAACAAAACTGTTCTCCAATCATAAATCTATTCTCCCAAGTGTTGGATGAAGTTCCTCCAACATCAAATGAATCAAATGTTGAGCAAGGAAAACCATGAGTATTCAAGTGACTCAAATGCATATCATAGGTGCATCCATGTAGATTTGCATCATCATAAAGTGACAAATAATGTTGCTGCAAATGTGAATAAGAATGTGCTCCAACCATATCATCATAAAAAGTAAATCTAGGAGTTCCATACTCCTCATGTGGCACCATCAAAAAGAACCCTTTCACCCATACTTCATTGAGACTAATGTTGCAAAACATGGAATTGTAGGATGTAGGAGAATGAACCAAATCACCCAAATGATCAAAAAGTACAGAAGTTTCATCATGGGAAGGATCCATATGGGTAGTATCATGCAGCTCCTTCAAAAGTGTGAACTCTTTGTCATAGTTTGGTTCCAATGTAGAGGAATCATGCTCTTCTTTAAAAATTGCATAACCTTCATTAAGAGGCAATTCAAATTCCTCTTCCACCACACCAAGTGTTTGGATCTCTTCAAGTTCATCTTCAAACACATCAAGAACATTCAAATTTTCACATTTCTCATGATCCACCATGTCATGAGAATCCTCCAAACAATCTACCATTTGACAGTCTGAAACATAGGAGGAAAAACAAGTATCTTGCAACTTTTCAAGAAGTTGCTCATTTTGAATTGTGAGCTTATGAATATCCTCATTATTCTTCAAGTATGCATCATGTAACAATTCATTAAGCTCAAACAAATGGTTTCTATCAAAAATCAAAGACATGAAATTACCTTTGATGTGGCACATTGCTCTTTGAATCTTCTCCATGTCTTCAAGGAAGGATGTTTCCTCCAATGAAGTAGCTCTCCAACAAGAATTTGACACCAATGCTTGAGTGTCATGGAGAATGCTGAGGGACTCTTGGATCTTATTTTCATTTATCTTTAAGGACCCTTCAAGAAAATGAGGCTCTTGCAAATGAATCTCCTCATCTTCTTCAATTTTGCTTGGACCAACTTCATGAAGCTCAAGTGGTGATGGGGAAGTTGATCTTGGTTCTTCTTCAACTGCTACAAGGTCTTCATTATCATGCTTAATGAAACTTGTACTTGTAGAAACAGTTTCAAAAGTGATCTCTATGTCACCAACATAGAGGTGTGAGCACCCATCAGTAGGTACTCCTTCATAGTTTAAGCATCCATCAGTAGATGCTCTTTGGTTCATGTCTAAGCTAGCCTAGGTGTCTCGAAATAATCTTCCATATTTTCAATAGAATCTTCTTCATGCTCTTGTGATGTCTCTTCCTTTTGATCCTTAAAGCAAGATGATGCATTTTGCCCCTTGTTTTCCTTAGGATCAATATATTTGGAATCTCTTCTTGAATAAATCTCAAAAGCTCTCCTCAAGGAGGACGTCATTTCATGCACACATATATGATACTCGCTCCAAGGGTTTTTACAAGAAGGGCATAAACCTTTCTTCACTAACTCCACATCTTCATTTTTGGGCCTATTTTCAAAAACATGTTCAACATAGTACTCAAAAGACATGGCATTTTGTGTATTTTTGCTAAAAGCAAGATATTCTTGATATTTTTGACATTGTTGGGGCAAGGTTTTATATTTTGCTCTCCATCTTTGGAACTCACTCATAGAATTATCCTTGGTTGGTGTGACACACTCATATTCATCAGATTTAAAGTCATAAGAATAATCTTCATTTATCTTGAAATTGTAAGAAGTGTTGCATGATGGCACCTCTTCCTCATACCATTCACATTCTGCTTCATATTGCTCATAAGCATCTGCATATTCCTCATAAGAATTGTACTCATAGGATTCATCATAATCGTAAGACATGGCTGCCAATTATTCTTGAATGTATGTACCTAATACACAGGTGCAAGGACCATGCTCTGATACCACTGTAATGTCCCTTATTAGGAATTTTATTAAAATTGCAATTTTCCACTTTTTTTCCCTAGTTCGACCTTTGACTAGTTTTGATCTCTAGGTCCTAAATTTGCCCCAAATGATCCCAAATATTCTGAGAAGGTATATGAATGATATTAGAACATAAATATGTGTTTCAGGGATGCCTTTGGACCTTTAAAATACTTCTGCAAATCCTCTTTCAATTATGATCAATGTAGGTAACTTTACTAGTGATTTTCCTTTGACTAGTATTGGTCTCTAGGTCTCAAATTGACTCCAAATGCCTTCAAATATTCAAGGAAGGTGTATGAATGATATTAGAACTTGAATATGATGTTTATGTATGACATATGTCTACCAAAATATCTCTGCAAACTCTCTTAAGATTCTGGACCAATTATGCAACTTTACTAGTAATTTGGGGTTCAAATCCCCCTGGGGTAAGTACTGAAGATGGCTTCCCAAATGCCTCCAAACCCACTCAAATTTATGAACAGAGGTATGTAATGTGTTAATTATTTTATTAAAGTCTCATATGCACCATTAATGGATTATTACAACTGTTCTCACCCTCTCCCATTCAACTGCAAAAATCCCAAATTCGACCCTTGGGGGAATGACACTATTTCACCTCCCAATACAACTAAACTGAGTAAAAATGCTTCAAATGCTCAAGTACAATACATGAAACTTTTAGAATACATCCATTTCAATATATTTATCACAAATATATCATAGAATCATCCATTCATTCGAAATCACCATCAATACATTGGCTCACAACAAGGTAGTGGGGAAATGGCATTGTTCTTCCATTAAAAATTAGATTTATACATTTCTACTTGGAATTTCGACCTGAAACTTTTTGGAGATAAATAACAGAGTATTTAATTCATATTACAAAATAAATGGGGCATTAAAATCTTCCCCAAAGAGTACAATAGCTCACCAAAAACGCCCTCCCTCAAGGATCAAGAATATGCCATCAAAACTGGAAATGGTTGAAGGAGTGAGCTGCAATAGAAGAAATCATGAGCTGCCCTGTAGCTTACACCTACAAATAAAGACTCCATTAAAGCTCCAAATGAAAGGTCTGAATGGCCTTTCCAATTACCAACTTGGATGGGAATCTTTCACCCTCAAAATTGGCTAAGGCAAGAAACTAGTCATCCACTAGCTCTCCCTCTTCACAAATGCAATTGCAAATTCTATAAATGATCAAAAGCCATTCTCATACTTCATTTCTACATTTTATAAACAACATTATCCTTCTAAGGGTCGAAATCCTCTCAATAGATTCAATAGATTTCCATTTAGGAAATATTCCACATTTGCCACTTGTCTCCTAGTTCCAACCTTCCATCTTCTCCCAAATCCGATTTTGAGTCTCTTTGGATTCTCCAACTCCCAAATTCGCCTTCCTTGAGCCTATTTTTGGTCCTGACATGTCATAGTGGTCAGATGTCAGAGTTCAGGTCTGCAATTTTTCATAGTTGTCATAGATGCTCCATCATTGGTGTCATAGGGGCTAGGGAATCTAGCCCAAGTGTCCACAAACTTCCACTTTGACTCTTTATCTTCCATGGAGGTTACCAATCCTTCCCAATTCGACCTAATATTCTCAATGACATGTGTTATGACTTACCAACTCACCCAAGAGTGTTCACATTCCCATTAATTCGAATTTGCAAAAGAGAGATACCATGTATTATGAAAAATCAAGCTAGTGTGGGTCCCACATCCTCCATATGTCTCCAAAACCATTTGTCACCTAGGATTTCTCTTGAATTTATTTATTCACTCTATTTATTAAATAATTGAACCCTTCTAATTTCTAAACATCATTTATTATCCCCCTTATTCCAAATCCCAAAGCTTCCACCCCAAACCTAGGAAACTAGTAATTTTCCTCCTTGGCAATTATTTGACCCTTAACATCAATTTTACAAACTCTAATGAATATGGCTAATGTGATTAGGCCATTGTGACCCAATTCCAAATTTGGGACATGAAAATACCAGTGCCATAAACATATCAAAAAATGTTTTCATGCACTCCAAGACAAGCACATTCCAATAAAATGTCACTTTCTAAGAGATCAAGTGTCACAAAAGGTTGTCAGAATGGAATCTGTTGATACAAAAGAGCAGATAGATGATATATTCACTAAGCCACTACCCAAAGAATCCTTTGAGTATCTTGGACAAAATTTGGGAATAATCTCCGTACAGTAGATAAAAGAAGAAAATACCTTGTCAGGGGGAGACATGTTGACAGGAGGAGCTATCAAAAGGAGGCCTTTGTCATTGTTGCCAAATAGGGATAACTATTGGTGTTGACATCAATGCCAAAGGGGGAGAATGTTGAATATTGGCATTGATGCACACAATAAAGAGTAAGGGATATTCCCGCATGATCAAAAGGTTTAATTAATTAATTAATTAAAAATTAGTAATTAACAGAGATATAAAATAGAACTTAATAAACAGAGATTCAGAAATACATGAATTGGAAAGACACGAACTGAAGAGACACGCTCCTATGAGTGAATGAGGTATTTAAATAGAGTTTCGATTTAGATGAAAGATGTCTCTACAATGAAGATCGCAATATCATAAATAAAGGGAGATACCAGCATCATAAAGGAAGGGAGAGACCAACAGCATGAAGCATTTCCAGAATTGATGAATCAAGTAGAAAATCAAGAATTTATAAATATTAGGGAAGTTGGGTGGTGCTAGTGGCGAGTCGAAGCCTGTCAAGGAGGTTGTAGCCTCCTTCTAGTAGCATCTAGAAAACATGGGTGTTGCATCATCTTTATATGTTGGTGTAGATAGAAAACTGGGATGTTGAAGCATCCTTTCTGTTGCAGCAGAAAAATAATTTTGTAGAAATCAATTTATTAATAAGTTTGATTTTGTGGTTTTCTCTTTGAGGCTTCCACAATAAAATTATCTATCCTTTCTTGTTTGATTCATAGTATACATTTTTTAAACACTAATTGTTTTAATTAAAGGAAAAAGAAGGAAATATTGATTCACCTCCCCTCTCAGTATTGTTGGATAAACCAACATTAATATTTTTATAATACAGTAAGGGACAACTGTCCATTTTTGGGTTCACTATTCTCCATATCTCTACAATAGAGAGGGGTCAACTGACCCTTTGTAGGTTCAACATTATTTATATTTATATCATATAGGAAGGGGTGATCGACCCTTCTTGTGTTATCAATCCTCAATATATTAAAATATAGGAAGGGTCGGCCAACCCTTCCTAGTTTTAATATTCTTTATACTTATATCTTAAAGGAAGGAGTGGCTAACTCTTCTTGTGTTGAATATAATTCTTGATATTTCTATAATACATGAAGGGACTGATGTTCCTTCTTGTGTTCACTATTCTCAATATCTACAATAAAATATGGGTTCATTGACCTTCGAAGGTTCAATATTCTTTATTTCCATCAGAAAGGAAGGGGCGGCTAACCCTTTTTGTGTTCACTATAATTCTTGATATTTCTATAATAAAGGAATGGACAGTCATTCCTTTTTGTGTTCACTATTATTGATATATCTACTACACGAAGGGTCAGCCGACCCTTTGTACACTCAATATTCTTTATATTTCTATAAATAAGGAAGGGGTAGGCAAATATTGTTGTGTTCACTATTCTTTATATTTCCATCGTAAGGGAAGGGTCAGCTGACCCTTCTTGTGTTCAATATTCTTGATATTTCTATAATATAGGAAGGTACATCGAATCGTTCTTGTATCATAGAAATAAGTGGAATAATGATCACATCAATGGTATGTTGATCTTTCTTCTCCTCGTTATTCTTGATATTTGCAAGATATAAGGAGGGTAGTCCTACCCTTCTTGTGTTGACTATTCTTGATATTTCTATAATATAGGAAGGCTCAGAAGTTCCTTCATGTGTTCACCATTTTCGATATATCTACAATAGAGAAATTATCGATCGATAGTTCATAGGTTAAATATTCTTTAAATTTCTATCATAAAAGAAGGGGCGGTTGACCCTTCTTGTGCTCATTATTTGATATTTATATTAATCTAGGATGAAATAGAGAATGTTCCATCATACGATCAAGGCCATGGGGATGAATGAAAGGTGGATGTTATAGCATTTTCTCAATCGATGCAGACAAATATCAAGGTCACTAGTCTGAATGATTCAGATCTAAAACAAAAGGGGACAAGTTGTACAAACATTCAGCCAGGTCAATAAAATAGTAACAATGGATGAGTATAGAAGATAAATACCACTGATATAACAGTCGTTTTAATGATCCAAGAGCAGTCGTGATCCAGCTTCACATGCAAAAGAACCTGCCAAAGATCGGAACGAGACAACAACAAGTGAAGTAAAAACGATATAATTGACCTATGCGAGTGACCAAGGAATCTTACAACACACCATCAAGAACATCAAATGTATGGGAAAGTAAATACAATTGTATTAACAAATATACAAAGAGATTACAACTATTTAGGCCTTGGTATTGTAGCTTCATTCCAATGAGTTCTTCTTCCTCCAACGAGTCACTTTCACTTTGAATACAAAGTTTCAAGAGTATAATAATCTAGATTAATTCCTCTAGCATTTCCCTACTACCAACCTTCCTCCCACTCACCCATGTCCCAAAGCATCAATTTTTAGGACAATGTGGATAGGGATAAGTTGAGAAAAGTGTGGGGAGTGGATGAGATATGATCTCCCTCAATGGTGGAAGTCAATCCATATCCATAACAATAGGAGGGAAAGGTTATCATTCGAGATTTCTCTCTAGAAGCTTCTCAAAAAAATAGTTTTTTCCCGTGGATACATCAACGTGACTTGGACATTGAGTAACGCACGCCAAATGGGCTTGACGCGATTTGACGTGAATGCAAGTTGCGTCATCGACGCAGGTTGATAGTGAAGAAGCCTGCATCAATGGAATTTGACACCTGTTGATAGCAAATAAAAGCGCATTGAAGCCACAAAAAAGTTAAGTTGCAGGGAAAACTAATCAGATCTCTTTCACCATGAAAGTGAATTCAGGGATTGTGGCAAGTGAAAATCACAGGGTTTTGTACGAGTGACGAAAATTTCATGTAACAGATTTCCCCCCAAAGTACAAAGTTAGAGAAAAATTATAGGTGGTGTACTTTTTCGTGACTGTTAGAGAGAAGAACCATTGGTCGAAGAACAGACAGACAACGACGATAAAAGGATTTGCAATACAAGTTTTGACATTTTTGAAGCATATATCTCAATAACTAAAGACATGGCTGTCGACTAATTCATCACAAATCCATGGTGGTATTGACTGAGGATATGGCCACCAAAATACAACTTGGATCCATACTTGGATGACTAGACACAATCATGGCTACTAAAATACAAGCATAGATCAATGATGAAATAATGACACAACCACGACCAATACAAGAGTGGATCTGTGTGACAGTACATCAATGAGGTATGCACTATAACATCCGTGTGGGAACCTAATAAAAATACCCATCACAACCTGGGTGCAATAATTAGAACAACCCAGGGTCTTCAACCTATTCCCTAATCGATATGAATCTGACCACGTGATTACAAGGTGTTGAAGTTGAACGTGGTAGAAACCACTTGATTACTGGTCAATGATGTGAACCACTAACAAGTGCGAGGGAAATCACCAATGATGAGAATGATCCCCAAGGTATCTTAGTACGTCCCAACAATACGAATAAATGAGTTGGAGTCTAACATTCATGGAATCATTCGATCAGAGTTCAATGATGTGAAACCACTGTCGAAAGCAAGAAAACTTTCCTTTGAGGCATGCAAGCTTCAAGTTACTAGATAGCTTCTAAATCCAATCCCTGGATAATGTATTAGTGTCGACAAGGATAGATTCGTCGAAGGATGGCCACGATGTATCCCACATCATCGAAACGAAACCGATACAGGAAGAAGGTTTCAAGTGGTAAATCAAATGAGTGTGGACTAACACAAGGTGTATGGGAAAGTGTTGTTGAGAAATTGTTTCAGAGATTAATGACATAAGAGTTGTGACTGCAAATTTTGACTTAAATGGAGGAATTCCCTTGAACATTTTACAACACAAATAATAACCTAGAAGCATGGAATCAATGAGATGGAGGTCAAGACATGATGCAATATGAGTAGAGTATTATTTGGATGACCCAAATGACTGCAAAGACTCATAGACTTGACATGACTCAAGGACAAGATGATTACCCAACTGTTCGGATGAAATACAAACAAGTGCCATGTTCAAGGGAAACAAGAGGATGCCATAAATGTGAATACAAATGCATTTCCCTTCCCTTATTCCCTATCATGATTGACGAGTACCTCTTTGTTTATTAATGAGCTTGAGGAGGATAAAAGATGCTCGATATAACTCATCCTTTAGACGAGTCTGGTCTCATATGTTTTATGAACCTGAGAATGGAGGGGTTCAACCCTATAAAGGTCCTTCAATGTTAAATTTTAACAAGTCCAAAGAAGGTAAATCGGTGATGTTTCATGTTTAGAGAGTCTAAAATAGTCAAAAGAAGGCTCCAAGGTGAATTTTTTCGTAAAGTTAGTCCCTAGGCCCAAAAAAGTGTAAAATAATGCCTAGAAAAACTCTCATAGTCGATGATTGACTAAGGTATTCCTTTTTCGTAATTGATACTACTCAACTCGAAAAAGGGGCAAACCAAAACTGAATAGATTCCCTTTCAAATCCTTTTATGAGCGTGAAAGGAAGAAAGTTCGTTCAACGATCTTTTCATATTTTAAGAGTCTAAAAAGGGCTTAAAGAAAAATCCAATAATACCTTCAAGCATGAAAGACCATTTGGGCCATAACTTGTTTATTATGTTTGACCTGTAACTTCAACAACAAGTTGTTAAAACATAACTATATAAATTTATCAACAAAGAGTCTCCCAAATTGAAATGGTGAAAACTAATAAAAAATTGTAAAGTAAAATATTAAAATATTCACCCTCAATTCTATAAAAGGGAGTGAAAATGACTCATTTTACCATTCCATCTTTGTTCTTTTTACCAAGAAGGGTGAAAAATCTTTGTAGTAGCAAATTTGTGTTGAATATTGTGGGCACTCCGGGCTGTGGATTCGAACTCCGTCAACTCGAGGTAACAATCGTCACCTTCTTCTTTAATTTTCTAAGTCAAAATACTACAAATTACATGATTTGGGGTCTTTTTTTGGGCTTAAAATGTGTGCCCTAGTCGACGCGACATGCCTTTTCGGTAACCGTGTCCAAGCCAATCGACGCGACCCACAAAAAGGCTAAGTGCGTCGATGGCGCATTGTGGGCAAAGTCGGGTCGTGTCGGCCATGAAAGGCGACCCCAAACATGAAAATTAGTTGGATTTTCTTGGAGATGAAGGGTTTTTAATCTTTTTCTTTGGTCTTGCAGGTATTCAAACAAATAAAATGGTGTTTGAATGGAAGGAACGAGACCACAAATTGGAGGATTTGGAAGGATTATATGATGCCAATACCATGTTGGCACTTCAAGAATGTGGTTTAAAGAAATTCTTCCTTACTCTGAATATGAGGGCCTGAGTGCATTTGTTGGGGTATTTAGTGGATATGTGAGATCATGATGAATAGTATTTCCGAGTAGGCACCCACATCCTCACCCTTGAGATAGATGACATTTATTTTTTGACTGGGATTTCAAGAAGAGGGGCTCGAGCCATGACTACAAGGTAGAGAAGAGGTGACAAAAACACATATGATTTTATCAAGCAGTATTGGGAGCGCAAGACTATAAATTTTGATGGGAAGATCCTAATTGCACAAGTCTGTAGTCTACCATTGAGAACAGTGCTCTTAAAAATGGTTCGAGTAGTGAGTACTAAGTCCCATCATCAGGAAACCGGGTCTAAGATATTATGTGATATAGCATGCATGGAACCTAATGTGTTTAATTGGTGTGAGAGCCTCCCAATCATCATGAAAGATCAATTGACCAAGTCTCGGATAGGTATAACTAAACAGTTGGGTTATGGATCTATCTTGTTATCCTTCTTTATGGATTGGGTTCCTCACTTTTTCCCTCATCATATAAAGATAGCTAGCCCCAATCTACGGAAGCCACACATTAAGAGGTGGACTGAGTTGTTTGGCCGTCATGGTGGTTCGATCCATAGTTATGGGCCGACTTTATTCCAATGGATGAACAGGAAGATACTTATGGTAGAGGATTATGCCTACGTAGGCACGAATTTCTGAGGAGATCCCAATTTGGCGCTACCAGAGGGGTCAGTTTGGTGTGACATAGGTAAGAAAAGATACTCATGCTCTTTCAAGTATTTATGTATTTTTTGAATATATGATTTTTTTGGTGTACTAATACTTCTTATGTTTTATTGATGCAGATGTGGGGTCATAGAGGCCACCTGGAGCTTCCCCTATACAGTGACGAGGAGAGGGTAGGGCCACTTCTGCTCGTGACTGAGAATCAAGTGACATACTCGCGGAGACCGAGGAGAAATTAGAGAGGTTGACTACTGACATCCCATACATTTCTCTAGATGATTTTCCTCGGCACTATTCGATCCATATAGTGGGTGTCTCTACGAGTATTGGACGTCTTCTCGATTAGGTAGCCTAGGCAATGATATGTTATCAGGAGTGTCATGACTAGTCCCATTATATATATGTAGTGATGTACTGAAAGCCATGAGATTCAGGATTTTTCCATGATGATGTACTGAAAGTTATGAGCTTCAAATTTTATCTTAGTACTTATTTGTGTAACTTTTATCATAATTAATATAAAAGCGGTTTTATATACAATGTGTGTATGGCAAGTATGGACCTCATATATGTTGATTATGTATAAATAATTTACATATTATGCTTGTTAACAAAATGTTTAAAAATGTGAGATGTACCAAACTAAAATGAAATTGGCCAAGGAATCAACAAATATATTCATATGTCTCGGAATATGTAGGTATTGAACATGCTCAAAAGACCTCTCCAAGACACGTACCCATCGAAAAGATGGAGTAATGTAGGGTTGCAAACAATGTAGACTCAATTTAAATGGGATACCACCAGTTGGGAATCCAAATAGATGACAATGTGGTCCACACCAAGGGAAGATGTGTCATTTAACAATCCAATCACCGCATGGTACTCGACGATGTTATTAGTTGCAGGACCTAGGAAAGTTCATCCTGAGTTTATAATTTTATCGGTAGGGGAATAGAGTACCCAAAATGTTGAGGCGAGGTTTTGAGTATGTCGGCTAGAACCGTCTATAAATCCTGAATAGGTTGTCATCTGTGCATTTAAGCAGAACATGGTATACGAAGTCACAATGGAGATGAGGCCCTAACCTATGAAAAGAAAACTTCACACCATATTATACATACATCATATACAAAATTTATAGGGTACTTATGTAGGATTTCTCTAAGCATACTACCTATTAAGGTAGAGCCCACTTCTAGGCTCCCCTAAGGGTGTCCTATCATAGTCAACTAACTCGTGCGCCCCTTTTTCTAACACATGTTTCACGATATAGGGCCCATGCCACATTTACTCGAATTTAGTTGCCCCCACTTTATCATGTTTTTGGTCATATGTCAAGACCAGATCGCCTTCATTAAAGATGTGAGGTTTGACATACTTGTCGTATTGGGATTTGATGCACTTCTTATGTGCATCATTGGTGAGAGAAGCATCACGATGGGTTTCGTCTAGTTTGGCTAAATATAGGAAGTGTTCTTCTTCAACCGTGTTGTTTTGCAAGAGTTTGACGGCTAGTTTCAAAGACAGGATCTCACACTCTATAGGTAATACTGCTTCCAATTCGTATACTAATTGAAAATGTGTGAACCCGGTAGCAGTTTTGAAAGAGGTTCTATATGCCTAAAGGGATGAAAAGATCATTAAGTTCCAATTTGACCTATAGGCCCCTACCGTACGTCGTATCATGGTTTTCAAGACCATATTGATGGCCTCTACTTGACCATTCACTTGGGGATAGTAGGGGGTTGAGTTTTCATGGAGAAAACCCAATGCTCAGTTTAGTTACCATTTGGTTCTGGAAATGTGAGTCATGGTTTGTGACAATGGTTTGTGGAACCTCGAAGCTAGCAATAACATGATTGAACATGAAGAGTGTGGAAGTTTTGTTGTCTTCTTTATATGTAGGCATAGCCTTGTCCCATTTTTTGAAGTAATCAATAGCTAAAATGGCATAGTCATGCCCCCCGGCCAAGGTAGGCTTACAGTGAATTAAACCTATGCCCCATTTTGCAAAGGGGCCGACGGCAATAACTGAGTGTAAAGGGGTAGAATGAGTGTGCTTTTTGGAATGAAAAAACTGGCAGGGAGGACACTTCTTAACGGCTTCCATGCAATATTTAAATATGGATTTTCAGAAGTATCCAACACATAATATCTTCTACGTTGTAGCCATCCCAAAGAGGTGACCACCACATCCCCCTGAGTGGCAGTCATTCAGAACATGCTTGGCCTCCTCGTGAGTCAAACATCGTCGTAGGATCGAATCAATGCCACAGAGATATAGGGTGTCATCGATGATTAGGTAAATTTGGCATGATGGTGGATACGATGGAGTTCATCATGGGATAGGTGAGGCCCGAAGCGTTGGGTTTGGAGATACAAGGTGATATCTTTGTACCATGGATCGGAGGTAATGATCAAGAACAATGACTCATCAGGAATAGATTCAATGGGCTTAGAGTCTTGATCAACATGGGGAAGATCTCAAATTAGCTTCGAAATACTAATGAATTTTTAGATTTCACCTTTTCAAACTGTAAATTGAATTCTTGAATAATTATGACACAGCGCAAATATCTTCCTCCTAGTACTTGACGAGTTAAGATGTGGCACATAGGGTTCGAATCATCGATGATAGTAGTAGTACGTAGCAGGATGTAATGACAGAACTTCTGGATGGTGTAACATCCCCCTCACCCAATCCGACCATCGGGAGGGGACACTGGGAAAATCCTAGGCTTTTGAAATTTTGCCCAAGATCCATAATACGAATTTCAACAAACAAAATGTGTGCAAAATGCAAATAAACATGCATAGCGGAATTCAAAACTATCCACACATATAATATGAAAATACAAGCATAAACATTACAGACATCAAATAAAAACAGTTTAGATTCAGAATCATAAGAATACTTATCTTTATCCAACGCAGATCCAAGCAAATGGTTGTGTAAGAGTGCTTTTCCACCCAACCATAGGCACTCAGTCCAGCATATACTCTTTCTACTGCTAAGGAAACCCCCAAGTTGGGCTATGAGGCCACCAGGGCGAAGGAAACACCTACATGATTCTATCTCTCAGCACACAACCCATTCTTCTCTCTTTGCTTAGACAATGCTCATACAAAGCTCTACAGGGGTCTCACTTAGCCCTCAATTTGTGGCTTCTCAAGCACCTACGAGCAGTAGAACTCAAGGGTAAGGATTCCTAGCTTTCCCAACCTCTATGCTCACCTACAGCCAACAAAACCCACTTCCCAATATGCAACATGGTCTCCAAATTCAAATTTTTGGGTTCAAAATAGCTTGGTAATTTCATGGACAACAATGGATAGTTTTGCAACCTCTAAACCTACATGAAAGAATGAGACAAAATGAGGGTTGACTCCAAAGGATATGAGAAAATGGTGACAAGACAACTGACATAACTTCTGGAAGTAGGGAAAGGACTCCTGGAGCTACAGACTAACTTCTGTCATGAAAGAACTATCACAAAAGTGCAACCAGTCCCATGCTTCAATAACTACATGAGGTGACTTTTCCCACCAACTACCACATGCATTAATGATTGGAAAATGGTCAAAAAAGGAGATAATTGGCTTATTCTCAACATAAGACAAAATTTTGGTGTGAGTTCTAAGGTTGACACTTGGCAACATAGGATTTGGTTTCCCATAGGCCCCCTTCCTCTTCCCCTCTGGTGGAATCATAACCCCTTTGATGCTCCTTACACAACCATTGTTGGACCATTTTATTATGTATGCACATAATATTTACATATACTCTAAGTCGGCATAAAATCCAACCAAATAGTCCAAATAAATTATAACTTCATGCATGCATATCCATTCACTAGTCAAGACTTGGCCTTGAGATCTGCACTAGGAATTCACACTAGCATATTTACATCATTTACATTTTTAATGCAATGGGGTCAAGATCGGGATATTACAGATGGCTATGACAGCTTCCAGAGCCAACTTATCGACATGTGAATAACAAGTTTTGGAGTTGATAAGACCCTTTCTAAGGTAATAAATGACATCTTCCTGCACTAAAACCATACTAATAGTCAAGGTAGAGGCAGCAAAATAAAGGATATAATCATTGGTATAATCAAGTGGTTATAACACGGGTGCATGGGTAATGGCGTTCTTGAGATTTCCAAATGCACTTTGGTCATAGTCATCCCATACAAAAGGGACATCCTTTTTTAACAATCGCATATAACCCTATGTCTTCTCCGCATAATTACACATGAAACGGCGCAAGTAGTTTTCCTTCCCCTGCAAACTTTGAAGTTCAGTGTTGTCTGTAGGTGGGGGTAGGGCTAGGATAGCCTATACCTTGAGGGGAACGATGCGGATCCCATATTTTGAGATGATGAAGACAAGGATACGTCTGGACTCCACACAGAATATGCATTTGTGAGGATTTAGGAGGATGTTATAGCATCGAAATCTGAGGAAAACGGCCATCAGATGATCGATGTGAAACTCATGATGATTTGAATGAGCTGGCAGATCATTGAGGTAGGGGTCCACAAAATCCTTAATATAATGAAAGGTATATTACATGGCCCATTGGAATGTGGCACCAACATTTTTATGTCCAAAAGGTAATTTGCGGTACACAAATGTACCCCATGGGCATATGAACACAGTCTTGTGTTGGTTTGCTGGGTGGATCTCAATCTGATTATAGCCAAAAAATCCATTGATGAATGAGAATATGACACCACCGGCACAATTGTCAATGATTTGGTCAATAAACGGGGTACGGTAATTGTCCTTGGGACAAGCATTATTTAGATCCCGATAATCAACACAAACTCTAATGGTTCCTTGATTTTTTGTAACAAGAACGATATTAGAGACCTAATTTGTCAAAGGGATGAGATAAATGAAACTAACTTTCAACAACTTTTCAATATTTTCTTTAATTGTCACAGTCTTTCGAGGGTGTACTGGATGGATTTTTTTCCGGAAAGGTTTTGCATCGGGATAAGTTTTTATCTCATGGACAACAATAGCAGGATCAATCCCAAGCATTTCTTCATAGCTCCATGCAAATACGTTGCTGAATTGTTTGAGCAAGGCCGTATAAGTTTTGATTTCTTCAAAAGAACAATTTTGGTTGATATGGATATGTTCCACGACGTTGGGTTTCTTTGACATGTCAATGGTAGGGGTAGGAATATTGTTTTCCAAATTCCCTTCGGTTACAGTATCCCGAGTGAGAATAGGAGACTGATGGTTGGAAGCGACATCCAGTGAAATAATAGTTTGAATGGCATTTTCTATCTATTCTAAAGGTGGGAGGAAGGACGATCGATGGTGATGGTATTCCCATGTAAGCTAATCCAAGATCATAATCTCCATGATGGATTCATCGGAGGGGAATGTATGGAGGATATGATCCAGCGATAGCGAGGATTAGTTCAACCAAGATGGTAGAGAGCATGGGTCTGATGCCACCAAGTGATGGTCATCAGGTGAATCAGATGCTGATTGGATGGCATAATAAGCAGCCTCAACTAGGTTGAGAGGCATCTGAGCTCCAATCGAAACAATTTCAATAGGATCGGGAACAATCCAAGGATCCATCGAGTTGGAGGAAGATGGGGTCATGGAAGATTTCATGTTCACCGTGGAAACATGTGATGGTGGATCAGGTGTTGGAAAGAATACCATTAGAGATGAGTCTTTAAGGATTCCTACCCCCACACTCTCATATATTTGCGAAGACTTCCCTAAAAGAGGGACATTATCCACAAGATGAGTTGTGGTGTCTAGTTTACAAAAATCTAATTGGTTGATAGTGACAATTTTCCCTTGATGGGGAAACTACACAATGCGGAAGACGGAATATGCAACAGCAGTCATAGCGTAAAACCAATTTCGAACAAGCAATAAGTTGTACAAACCTATGTCATATATTGCAGTATTACGTCCACCCAAAAGCACAATCCGAAAATCGATTTTCAACCCCAACGCTTGGGCCTCTCAAAACTACAACATCGTGGAAGATTTAGCCCAGGAACGATGTGCTATGTCGACCCTTGAAGTATTAAAAAATTGTCCTAATCAGCGTAAGAATTTGCTATATTCTATTAGATTAGTGGATCTAGAATCATCTAACACCATCATGTTTAGATTGGAATACTTTAAGTCGAGCCTTTCCCACCAACTGGAATTCCAAATCATCACCAATGTCACTGGGAAAAATATCCATCATATTGTTTTAGACGAAGGAGCCTCTACTTCTGCAATGTCCTTGTCCTGCTAGAGAGCCATTGACTCTCCTGAACTGAACCATTCCCCTACCACTCTGAAAGCATTTGATGGACATGGATTCCAACCACACGGGATTTTACAAACCTTAGCCATTGAATTAGGAAGCAATATTGTTTCCATTAACATGGAATTAGTCGTAGCGCTTGTAGTCTATCTCTATATAAGGTTGCCTCTTCTACTAAATAAAGTGATGGCTCATTTTTCTTCTTATGTTATTGTTTGTTGTCTATTTAGTTTTTCGTGTTTTTATCTGTAAGTGTTTCAGGTCAAATGGTATTAGAACTTTGATATGCAATGCTTATTTTTTTCTAATCTAGTCATTCCTTAGCTTGTGATATCAATGACAGAAATCAATAAGATCAGACAAATATTTTTAATGTGTCTCTCTTCAAAGCACTAGGATTTCTACTATTTTTTTTTGCGAGGGGGGGGGGCATAGCTACACTAGGGTTTTCACCCTCCTTCTTTCACTTTACCCACATGTAGAGGATATCTATGGTCCACACCCTCCTCCTCTTCTCAAAGCAAGTTCTTAGGGGTGTGTTAGGGTCCAAACCCTCATCCCCTTCTTAGACTGGCTTTGTAAGAGGTGCACTAGGGTCCACACTCTCCTCCTCTTCACAAATCTAGCTTTCAGAGGTGCACCTAAGGATCCCAAACCCTCCTCCTTTCCACAGTTCATTTTATCCAAAGGTGCATTATGGTTTTCCATCCTCCCTTTTCTTCATTTTCAGTTTGCAGTAGGAGCTCTAGGGTTCTTCGCCCTCCTCCTTGCCTCAATGCATAGTGGATGCCACTCTAGGGATTTGTATTCCCTTCCTCTTTAGATCCAGTATTTAGTAACAAGGGCACTAGGGTTCTAATACCTTCCCTTATCTTATGTCACCTTTTTGAAGGTGTATCAATGCAAATCTCAATGCGTGATCTATGAAGATAATGACGCCACGTAGAGAAAATTCTGAGGATGATGCTTCTTTAGCTCAGACCTCCCCTATTCAATATCTCACCATGGCACTTCATGACATTATTGGTTTGTAGAGATGGACACCATCACCCATGCAGCTAGATGATTTCTTTCACCTCACATGTTTCTCTAGATGGATTAATGGAGAAGTGGTGGACTCTTGGATACAGAGTCTCTCCACATTTTTTAGCACTTATCATGGGATTTATGAAGAAGAAAATATTCAGATCGCTAGTTTGCAAATGGACATATTTTCTTAGACCTAGTGGGACACTCAAATGATTGGTGCAACACTCATAGTGGACTTGTAGGCCCCCACATCCTCCACTACTCCTCATATCAACAGCTAGAATGTGTTTTTTCAATCCCTCCGCAGTCAATTTTATCCTCTGGATTATCACCAAAGTCTTGTTGCTCATTGGTTGCAACTCTCTCAATTCTTAAGGCAGTCAATCTAGCAATATATTAAAATGTTCACCAAGCTTCACATCCAGATCCATATTCAGGAGTCTGAAGAGGTACTTATTGTTAAGTTCATTTTTGGATTATTATATTTTTTACATAGATAAGTGGATCTTTTTTATAGTACCTCCCTTGATAAATCCTTTTCTCGAGCGTTAGCTATTAAACGTAAATTTGCACATTGCTTGCGTTCTCCATTGGATCATGTTGGCCCCACCTCTATGCCTTATTCTCCACAATCGCCCTCCTCCCCTAAGGATGTCAAATGGTGCACATTACACAAATCCTCCATTCATAACACTCCTACTATCATGTGTTGTGTAGCTAGGCCACTACCAAGTCTCTTTTTGTTGATTCCCTAGAGGCTTCTTCCTCTCAAATGTCTCCTCCTAACCCAATTTATTTGGAAAATCCCATTGCAGCTAACCCCTCACTATTTCTCATGGATTCTAATAAGAATCCCACCTCTGATGCTCCTCTTTTTACACTTAATTACCAAATTAAGCAGTCTCTCACCACATTGATTCTAGACAATGGGAGCCATAAAAACTTGTTATCCCAAGACTTGGTGTAATTCTAAGTATTCCTACCATCCCTCACCCATCTTCTTACGAATTGGGTTGTGTTAATAAGTATGGAACTCATCTCATGGTCATGCAGCACTGTGCAGTTACATTTTTTATTGGGTCATTATGTGATTCAGTCCTTGGCGATGTGTCTCCTTTGGATTGTGTTGATATCCTCTTGGGAATCCCCTATCAGGAATAAATCCAATTAGTATATCATGCCCACACTCATTAATATCACCTCAAACAATATGGGCGTACATATGTCCTCGCATATATTCACTGAAATCACCTCCTCTTCTTGCAGGATAACCCATTGTCCACCAAGTCAGTCTCAACAAGTTTATCTCCTTATGCTCGGTGCACCCTATTAAACCATACTATGAGCCTCAAACTATTCTAGCTAACTTTCCTTCCTTACTTTTTATTTTTTCATATGTGTTTTCCCCTCCTGAGGGTCTTCCTCCTCACTATTCCATTGAACATTCCAATGATTTGATTCTCGGTTTTTCTCTCCCTAATGCACCTTCTTACCACTTAGCTCCCCATGAGGCTATGAAAATTGAACAAAAAACTACAACATATCTTGAATGCTAGCTACATCTAGACCAATTTCTCACCTTATGCTTCCCCCACCTTCATCATCCCCAAAAATTAGAGTGATGAATGGCGTCTTGTCATGGATTACTACGCCCTCAACAAGGTTATTGTAAACAACCTCTATTCTCTTCCTCATATTGATGATTTGTTAGATCAATTAAAGGGGTCCAAGTACTTTACCAAAAAGGATCTCACTATTGGATATCATCTAGTCTGCATGTTTGGTTTTGATACTTGGAAAACTGCCTTCAAAATTAGATTTGGGATTTGTGAGTGCATGGTGATTCCTTTTTGCCTCGCTAATTCCCTAGCCACATTCGTGTGCCTCATCAATGACATATTTCATCATTTGTTGGGGTAAATTTTGTCATATATTTGGATGATATTATGGTCTTTAGTCAAAGCTAGGAATACCACTTAAAACATGTGCGCACCGTGCTCCAATTTCTACATACACATAAAATTCAAGTGAAGGAATGCAAGTTCTCTTTTAGGAAATATTTTGTTCATTGTCTTGGATTTATCATTGATCAAGATGGAGAGCATCCAGATTCTGCTAAAGTTCAGGCTCTAACTCAATGTCCTACCCCTCAATCTATATTAGAACTTAAATGTTTTATGGGTGGCATCAACTTTTATCTCAAGTTTATTGCTCACTTGTCTCAGCTACCCAAACCATTGCATCACTTAGTAAATCAATCTTCATTTATCTAGACGCATTTAGCACAACAATAGTTCCAGCGCATTAAAGAGGATATTTCTTATGCACCATTCCATCACTTGCCTGACCTTCACCAACCATTTGAAATAGAGAAATTCCTCTCAACCTGCGATTGTTGTAATGCTTAAATAGGGAGGACATCCTATTTCCTACCACCGTCATACATTGGTGGATGCTAAGAAGAACTCCAACACCTATGACAAATAATTTGATGGCTTGGTTTAGGCCCTAAAGCAGTTCTTCTACTACATATTGGGTAAGGAAACTATCCTTCATATTGATCATCATCCATTTATTTGTTAACTCTCAGTCCAAGCTCCAGGAGCAGCACGAATTGAAATGGGTTTCATATTTATAGTAGTTACATTTGGTCACCAAATACAAAAAGGGCACTTCAAATAGCATGGCTGAATTTTTCAACAGACACCCTACTCAAGTGCTTTAGATGTTGGTTTTTCATTGTGTTTCTTATGAGGATTGCAATCCTCCTTATGCTTATGATCCCTTCTTTGGTGAAATATGGACTGCATTAAACCAACCCACTATAGTCAACCAGCCACCCTTCTTGGATTACCACATTTAGGAGGGTTGGTTATACAAGCTTAATTAGCTATGTTTCCCAGCTACTAAAGATCTTCTTATCTTGATCAAAGAGGCCTGTCAAGCACTCTATTTGCAGATAATTAAATATCAAACATACAGAGCATATGAAATTTATTGTCAACCCGAGAAAGTCTTTTTATTTCAAAGGATAAGTGCACAATATATGCTTAAACACAAAACCATTAGAAGTGAATACTTTTATCTTCTATCATCCATATTCATCCCAAGAATCTATGCAATCCCAAATGCCTTCTAATTGCTATACTATAATTCTTTTCTATTATGCACCAGGAAGAAAATGATATCAGATCTAATCAACAATTGCAGAAAGGAAATCTCATTCGTATTCTAAAATAATCATTTGTCTAATCTGATCAAGCTGGAAATCATAAAACATGAACTGAACATTACTCTAAAATTCAAATGAAAGGAACTGAAGCAACTGTTCTAAGAAACTGAATTGTGAAATAAGAATCAATCAACACATAACAGGAAAGCTAATTTATAAGAACTTTCTGGGATCACGTCTCAACTATAGGATGAACACGGTAGTGTGAACAGAAATTGAAATGTGTAAAGTAAACCTGACTCAGTCGACTGATATTCTATACCATTCACCAATCTTACAGAATTATAATCTTTTACTGAAAAATCCACACAACAAGTATTGCTGCTGCGCACAAAAGAAAGAACAAAACATCACACAACAAGAAAGATGAAATCCTAATTTTAACTCAGCAATCTCTGTGGAAGACGGGCCCAGCCTTCACACAGAGACGCTGGTTGAAAAACACTCTTCTTAACTCAGAAGTAACCCCTTATATTAACAGAAGAATGAGTACACATTTTGGCTTGGCTGCTAATACAAAATAATTTAATTGTTTACTGTTCAACCCCTCGGTCGAGGCAACTCCCCATATTTATACATACAACTTGCAACATCTAATCCTATAATTGGGCATCCATGAAGATCTCTGATCTTCAGGCGCCCTAAATAATCTAACTGTTACAATGCGTGGCGGTCCTTCTAGCTCACAGCTGGACTCGAGCAGCGACAGACTTAAGATAGCAATTTCTGTTACAGCTGCCCTGTCACGACTATGCCTTGATTGATGATTCGAGCCCCAAGGAACCTTCTACGAGCAATGAACGTCCCTTCCTTCATGACTTGTTCAGCTCCGATCTTCCTGCAGTCTATTTGTCTCACTACCTTCATAAATCGCATCATGTTAGCACAAATTAAGAGATGCACAGCTTTAATCATCACAATCATAAGTATTAATACAATAAAACAATAGTCGGCCATACCTTGGTAATTTGGGGAATAAGATAAGGACAATAAGTCGAATTGCCAAGGTAATTGGTGTAAGACAAGGTAAGGGAAGATGATAAATGGTGATCAAAAAGGGCCAATTCCGGGCTCAACATCTCCCCCCAACTATCCTGTTGCATGTCCTCATGCAACAACCTGCATCTAAATATTGCACTGAGCCCTGTCCAGGAGAGAGGAAGGAATGTAGGTAAATCAGGCATCTCCTCTATCTTTTTGAAAGGCTTCTGTGAGTAACCCGGCATTTTCCAACTTCACTGTTTCCCTTCCACTGCTACTTGCTGATATCTGGGAATGCACTTGGTGTGGTGGGAATCTTTCTGCAGTCTCCTTATGCTATGCCTGGGGGAGTTGAAAAGAGATCCTCAATCTGAATCCAACTCAATGACATTTCTAGGAGGTGGAAGCACTGGTTCTTGTGGGACAGTGTCTTCCAGCGCATCTAATCTTAACAGGAGAGTTGCTGGTTCTTGTGTAACAGCAACATCCCTTACACCTTCTTCAGCAGCTACCTTTATTGCTTTTGGAGACACTGGTTCTTGTGTAACAGTGTCTTCTTTGTCATTCTGCTGCTGAGACTGGATATCCTTTTCAATTTGCAGCTCCTCCTCCAAGATTTCAGTGTCACCTGAGCATGGTGTCTGTACCTATTCATCGTCACTCCACTGTGTATCAGGAATGATATCCACTCCCAGGTTGTCTCCCAACTGCAATTCAGGAGTTCTTGCTGCAGTTTCCAAGGATGTTGGTTCTTGTGTAACAACATCCTGGATTACCTCTTCATCCTTCTCTTGCTGCAGCTCTTCTTCTATGAGTTCTGTATCATGGGAGCTCTCTGGGGTTACAACCCAGAGTTCATCATTAAATGCCAGAGTATCCTCTGTCCCAGCTTCTTCTCCTGTCTGCTTGGCCGGTTGAACAGTCATATTCAGGGTTGCTGGTTCTTGTGTTACAGCATCCTGTTCCAACTTACCACTGTCCTGCCTTTCCGTCTCTTCTTCTAAAATTATTGTGTCCTGGGAACGTTCTGGGGTTACAGCACAAAATTCTTCACTAACCTCCAGAGTATCCTTCGGCTCCATGATCTCTGTATCGTGGGAACATTCTGGGGTCTCACTATATTCTTTTATAAGCTCCAAGGAATCCTTCATTTCCCGTTCTTCTCCCATCTGTTCTATAATCTCTATGTCGTGGGAGCATTTTGGGGCTACCATACATTCCTTATAAATCTCCAGGGCGTCCTCCACTCCCAGTTCTTCTCCCATCTGTTCTATAATTTTTGCATCCTGGGAAGTGGCAGCTGCAGCAAGGATGTTTAAAAATGCTGGTTCTTGTGTGACAACACCTTCTTTTTCCACTGCTTTCCCTTCTGGGGCTACAGGCTATTGTGCTGAATAAGTACTAAGTAAAATTTTATGGCCTTCTTCCTCAAAGATTTCCCCACAGGTGGGGCAGAGTATTCGTTCATCCTTTTCTCCTGCTCCAGCAGAAGCTGATTCCTCCACTTGATCTGCAGCCTCTATTAATGTGTACATTTTTCTTCCACCCTGCTTTCTGCAGGTTTCCTTCCAGGTTTCCAGCTCCCTTCTAAGTACTTGGAGGTCCTCTTTCAGCATTGCATTCTCATACAAGAGTCCCTCAATTCCAGGTTCTTCCTCCACTGGCCTTTGTGGAGCATCCCTCGGTCTTGGTGTAAGGATTGGGGGCTCAACCTGTGTCTCTAAGGTTGCCCATTTTTTTCTAGCTGCCTCTGCTGCTGTGATTGATCGAGTTCGTTTCCTTCTGATTGGTGCTACTAAATCGAACTCATTGGTGGTCCTCTTCCTTTTCGGTGGCGTTTTCTTTTGTGACTTTTCTTTTCGTGGTGTTTCTTCTTGTGGAGCTGGAATATAGGGGGGCAATACTGAGGTTAAAGGAATATTTCCCTGCCCCTCATGCTGTTCTTCTTCAATCACAGCTCCTCCTCCTACCCACTCTGGTGAAGACTCGATTGTGACCAGCTCAATATCTTCTTCCATTGCTCTGGCTCCGTCATCTTCAGGTTCCATTGTCGCAGCATTTGATGCTGCTCCAATTTCACCTTCTGCTGTCGGAGCTGCCCTGTTATCTAGGTTTTCCACGAGGGTTTCATCTACATTGTCGCCTGATGGCTCTGTTTGTGCTTGCCCCCGCTCTCCTTCAACTGTAGTGTCGTCCCCCACTGGTTCTGCTTGTGCTGGGGATTCATACACCTCGAATGGCTCTGCCTGTGCCTCGGGTTGTTCTTTCTCTGTGGTTTTACCAACCCCGGATGGTCCTGCCTGTGCCCCCTGTTGTTCTTCTTCCGTTTCATCCCTCCCCCCAACTTCACTGGAGGAACTCCGGTCCTCCTGTTGTGGCGGAACCGGTAATTGCTGCAATGGGATGACCCTCAAAGGAACAGGTTGCTGTGGTCGGGTTATAAATTGTTCCCATGTTATATTATGTTGGGCCAGGGTTCTTACAATAATTAACTTAATGAGGCCATGGTGGGTGAGAGAGGACAATGGATGCTTTGCAGACTGAACAAATGTGGCCATATGACGCAAGTCGTGCAATAAATAAAATGGAATATTCAATAGAATGCCATGGCGGAGATGAGAAAGCAAAGGAAGTTCAGAGTTGTACACAGTTTGGTATCTACCTTCGCAGGTAATGTATTTCTTGAGGAAGACAGCAACCTGGTCCCATGGCTGCGGCAGTGACTTCAGTGCAATCCCTCTCCTGGATGCTTCAACTTGCTCCCCTGGAAGTAAAAATTCTTCCCGTGCAACCGTTGCAGGGACTCGACGGTTAAACCAAGGTTTTCCCATCATCGGGATAGCTGTAACCTCGGATATAATGACCTCAGAAACATCTATACACAGCCCCCACACCGTGGAGTGTGTTGTAGTAAGATTCAAGGCAAATTGCAGGGCTGCGTCCCGATCGAATCCGTCCAATCGTTCAAAGAACTCGACCCAGCCAGCAGCTTGAAAAATGGCCAGAACCGGCAGATTCCGTCTGAGTTCCTGGGTATTGAAAGGTTCATGGCGAACTGGAATGCCCATGGTCCTGGCTGTAAGATGAAACTGCTATTCGACAGAGTACAGGATCCCAGAATGGAAGTTGCAGCACAGAGAATGCACGAATCGTTGAACGAAGACGTTGAGCGAATGAGCTAATTCGGAAAGTTAAGCACAGAGAAGAGTTTAAAATTTTCATGCCGAATTGGGGAAGGTGGTGGTTATTAGTATTACGTCGTACGAGGGAAAGGTTTAATCAGGTATAAATGGTGGTACGAGTGAAGGTACGGCCAATATCGTTTAAATGATATCAATGCTTAATCACGTGATAAATGAAAGCCATACCTCATAAAACTGTGCGTCGGAAGGCTGCGGACACTGATGGAACATGCAGTTGGTGACGTCACGGAGCCGAACGCGTGCACAGTCAGCCGTGGGATCATGATGACTCGGATAAGGCACTAATTTCTTTCGCCGGTGAAACACAAGCCATCGCATCCTGGGGGTTGGAATGATGAGTTCGCCGGCATGACTGGGATGAATCAGCATCATGATTAGCAGGTTGAAAAAATTCCTCTGTTAACACGGGAGTTACTACTGCAAGTTGCCAAAGAAATGATAACGCGGACAATGAAAAAGCGTGTTGCAGCTGGCGGGAAAGAAGTTGCAGCCACCGGAAAAGAATTCACGGCAGCCGGAAAAAAATTTACGATATCAGGGAAAATTACGGCTGTCACGGAAAAGTTTTACGGCGGCGGGAAAAAAACTTACAGCTGGCGAGAAAAGATTTTACGACTATGGGAAATATGTTGCAGCCGCTGGAAAGAAATGGCAGCTACCGGGAAATGATGTGGCAGTGACTTGGTCAATGAGGTGGCAGCCGCTGAAAAATAAGGTGGCAGCCGCCGGGAAATGATGTGGCGGCTGCGGGAAAAAGATGTTGCATCTTGCAATGTTGCAGCCGCCGAAGTTACAGCCGCCGAAATTGCAGCTGCCGGAGTTGCAGCTGCCAGAGTTGCAGCTATCGGAAAAGATTTGACGGCTGACGGAAGAAGGACATTACGGCTATCGGGAAGTGAAATGGCCGTGGCTGGTAAATGGAGTGGCAGCTGCGGAAAATGAGATGGCAGCCGTGGGAAATGAGGTGGCAATAGCTGGTGAATGAGGTGGAAACCATGGGGAAGATGAGGTGGTAGCCATGGGGAAGATGAGGTGGCAGCCGCGGAAACTGGATTTGCAGCCGCCGATGTTGCAGCCGCCGATGTTGCAGCCGCTAATGTTGCAGCTGCTAATGTTGCAGCCGCCGATGTTGCAGCCGCTAATGTTGCAGCCGCTAATGTTGCAGCCACCGATGTTGCAGCCGCCGATGTTGCAGCTGCCGAAATTGCAGCTGTCGGGAAAGATTGACGGCTGACGGAAAAAGGGCATTATGGCTACCGGGAAAAGGAGAATATGGTTTCCGGAAAAGGATATACAGCTGCCGGAAAATATGTTGCAGCTGCCAGAAAATATGTTGCAGCTGTCGAAATTTTTTTTTTTTTTTTTTTTTTTTAAAGAGCAAGGACGGCACAGGGAGATTTTCCTTAACGGGCCCAAATTGGTCGTTCTCCTGGCGCTTCCCTGAAAATTTTTGAAAGACGACAGCAAACAAGAGATCAAATGCAAAAAAACAACAACTATACGCTACAGCAAGAAATTATTTATGTACAGCAAATACAATTTTCAGTTTAAGGTTTGGCAATGGTAGAGAAAAGTTCCTGCTCTGGTGCCATTTGATAGTCTGGATCAGCAGCAATATGTGAAATGAATGCATCCTTCGAAATGGGCTTCCGATACAGTCGCAGTCTGTGGCCATTAGCAAGTAATGATATACGGTTTTCATCAATGGTAACCAAGCGAACAGTGCCGTTGTCAAATACCCTGTCAACCAAGTATGGACCCAGCCATCTTGTGCGTAATTTTCCTTTAAAATCCTTCTTGAATCTGGAGTCGTATAATAGTGCCCAGTCTCCTTCACGGAAGATTTTCTTTTTGATGAATCGGTCATGCCAACTAGATCTCTGTTGCTGAAGCAGCACAGTCTGGTCTACTGCAGCTAACCGTTTCTCATCCAATTCATTTAATTGATTCAATCTTCTTTTCTGGGCTTCTGTTACATCCAGGTTCATTTCAATGGCTGTTTTCAGGGTCTTGATCTCAAATTCAATTGGAAAGATGGCACTCTTTCCATACACCAGATCATAGGGAGAAAAGCCCGTGGTGTTACGCCAAGTTGTGCGATATGCCCACAGTGCTTCTGGAAGCCTGTCAGCCCAATCCCTTCGATGGCTTTTAACTGTTTTAGTAAGGATTGCTTCGATAACTTTATTAGTGCTTTCCACCTGACCATTGGCCTGGGGATGATAAGGTGAAGCTATCTTGTGCTGCACATGATACTTCCGGAGCAAGGATTCAAATTGGTGTGAAATAAATTGCGGTCCCCCATCGGTAACTACTTCCTTTGGTACCCCAAAACGGGTAAAAACTTCACTGTACAGGAAATCAATCACCGCCTGGTCATTTGCCTTAGCCAAAGCTACAGCTTCTACCCACTTAGTCATGTAATCTGTACACACCAAGATGTAAACCTTCTGTTTGGAAGGAGGGTTGATAGGACCAACAAAGTCCAATGCCCATCTATCAAACGGTTCTAGTACCACTTGGGGCTGTAAAGGCATCTGATCTATCTTATTAGGTTGGCCCATCCTTTGGCAGCTGTCACAGGACTGAACATATCTTTTAGCGTCTCTGAACAGTGTCGGCCAATAATAGCCCATCCGCAACGCCTTATGCCCTGTTCTTTTGTCTGCAAAGTGTCCTCCGCAAGGTTCATCATGACAGGCCTTTAGTATATGAAAGATCTCATCTTCCCTTACACATCTTCTAATCTCAAGATCAGGTCCTGTGTAAAAGAGATGGCCTTTGAGCCAACAATACCTGGCACTTTGCTGAATAATTTTTCTTTTCTCTCGTTTAGACATATGTGGCGGAAGCTTCCCTGCAACCAAATAATTAGCAACGTCTGCATACCAAGGTGAATGAGCTGAGAGTGCGAATAAATGTTCATCCGGGAAAGCATCCTCAACAGGTGAACTGTCATCACTGTTAGTAAATCGTGATAAAAAATCAGCAACAACATTTTCTTTTCCAGGTTTATCTATAATAGTAATATCAAATTCCTGTAATAATAAAAGCCACCTGGTTACTCTGGCATTAGTGACAGGTTTGTTCATTAAATACTTAATGGCAGAGTGGTCAGTATGCACAAATGTAGGATACCCAGTAATGTAATGCCGAAACTTATTAATAGAATAAACAATAGCAAGGAATTCTTTTTCAGTAACAGTATAGTTTAGTTCAGCAGGGGCCAAGTTTTTACTAACATAATAAATAGCATAAGGTACTTGACCATCCTGCTGTCCTAGTACTGCTCCAATGGCAGTATCAGAAGCGTCTGAAGAAATGTGGAAAGGTATGGTCCAATTAGGTCCCCTTAAAATAGGAGTTGTGGACAGTTTCTCTTTAAGCTTATCAAATGCTGTCTGGCATGCTGCACTCCACACAAACTGTGCGTCCTTCATTAACAACGAAAACAAAGGAGAAGCAAGTTTGGAGAAGTTTTCTATGAATCTCCTGTAATACCCAGCATGTCCCAGAAAACTTCGCACCTCTTTCTAAGTTGAAGGAGTTGGTATATTTTTTATCACCTTAATTTTTGAAGGATCCACTTGAATACCATCAGTAGAGATGAAATGTCCTAATACCACCCCCTCACTCATCATCATGTGGCATTTTTCAGTGCTTAGTGAGAGGCGAGCCTGTTCACAGCGAATTAAAACTTTCTTTAAATTTTCCAATGCTTCCTCAAAATCCCTGCCATAAGGAGTAAAATCATCCATAAAAACTTCCATGCTATCATTAACTAATTCAGAAAATATGCCAATCACAGCTCTTTGGAACATTGCAGGTGCATTGCACAATCCAAAGGGAAGCACCCTGTAGGCGAACGTTCCCCAAGGGCAAGTGAAGGTGGTCTTATCCTGATCCTCTGGAGCAATCTGAATTTGATTGTACCCACTGAACCCATCCAGGAAGGAGAAGAACTTCTTCCCAGATAGGGTATCAAGTACTTGGTCAATAAAGGGCAGAGGAAAATGATCCTTTTGTGTAGCTTTGTTCAGCTCCCTATAATCGACACAGACTCTCCATTTACCATTTTTCTTGGGTACAATTACAAGTGGGGAAACCCACTCACTATCTGAGATAGGATAGATAAATCCTGCTTCCAAGAGTTTCTGGATTTCTTCCTTCACTATATCCCTCAGATTGGGGTTCATGCGTCGTTGGGGTTGACATACAGGCCGGGAGTCATTTTTAATATAAATATGATGAGTGCACAGACTAGAAGGAATACCCTTCATGTCTGTATACTCCCAGGCGAATGCCCCCTTACGTTCCTTCAAGAGATTGGTTAGGCGCTTTTGTTCTTCTGAGGAGAGACCAGGATTGATGTTCAAAGTTCTTCCAGGCTCTACCTCAATAGGAATGCTTCTCGAGTTTTTCAAAACTGGGATTATGTTTGTGTCATTGACTAGTGCTTCCTCCGTAAGCTGTTCTTGTTCTTCTTTACCGAGGGTACTGTTCAGGAATTGATAAACTTCCTTGTCTACTGAAGCAGGTTCGCTAATGAAATTATTAATGGCATCGTCTTCTGTTTCATTTTTGAAGGTTAGTGCCTTCCCTATTGTTAGTAATGGCTGAACATCTTCCTCCTCTTCCTGTTCTATCCAAAGGGAAGTTTCAGCTTCTAGACTCGGCCGTGCTGGAGGGTACAGGGTGAGGTTTTTGGTTTCCATACCATCAGATATAGTCATAGATCCTGATCGACAGCTGATGCAAGCATCAGCTGTAGCCAACCAGGGCCTCCCCAAGATCAATGGGTGTCCCCCCAGCTGTGATTTTGGTTGTAATACCAAAAAGTCGGCAGGGTATTCCCATGAGTCCACTGAAATAACAAGGTCATCCAAAATCCCTTCAGGTCTGATGGTGGATCTGTCTGCCAATTCTAAGATAGTAGGGGTCGGTCTAATATTGGTGAATCCGAGCTTCTTTACAGTCTCCATTGTTATAACATTGATCGCAGCTCCTAAATCTACTAGTACGTTGGGTATCTGCGTTTGTCCTATGTGTACAGTGACAGTAGGATTGCCGGGATCCTCATACTTGGTTATAGGGGTTTTTCCAGTCATTAAAGCGGATAAATTCCCTATAACATGAACAATAGGAGGATCTCTGGGTTTCCTTCCCGGTCTTTTAGTGCACAGGTCCCGAACAGTTCTAGCATAAATAGGTACATCTTGAAGAGCTTGTAAAAGGGGAATCTTAACATAAAGGTTTTTCAATTCTCCTAAGAGATTGAACTGAGGTTGCCCCCCTCTTTGTGGCAGCATCAATCTCTCAGGGTATGGTGGTTTCCTTACCAGCTGGGTAGGCTGCGTGTTATCCACTTTATTGTTTAATGTTTCAGCCATCCCATCTGAGGGATGCTCAGCTCCTTCAGTGATAGGAACCGGATCAAATGGATGCTGGGAACTCTCTTCTTTGTCATACACAGATGGTGGAATATTTTCTGAAGTTACACGTTCTACTATCTTTCCAGACTGTAAGAGAATATCATTACAAGGTACAGGGGAGAGAGAGTAGGCCGGCACATTGAGAGCTTCCAATTGCTGGACTGTTTTATTATTTGGGTTAGGGTTAGGTTGGGCAGGCAGCTGAGGCCGTATTGGTATGTTAGGCACAGGATTATTTTGCAGCTGCAGCTGCGACTGCTGGGGTGGGTATTGAGGATATTGATGAAATTGAGGATATGGAGGATACGGTAACTGTTGAGGTGGAGGTGGTTGAGGAAACTGGTTCCCAGGATGGAAGTTCCTCCATCCAGGAGACCATGAAGTAGGTTGATGAGGTGGCTGTGTCCAAGGACTCCATGAATTATAACATTGCATCGCAGGTTGAGGGGAATTCCACTGAGCATAATTTGAAGGGAATTGTGTATTCACATTTTGCATATTAGTATTCCAATTATTCAAATTATTCAAAAATGGAAATGAATCGGGAGACATACCTTGATTCCGGGGCTGCCAGGGTTTCTTCTGTGCAATGAAGTAGGCTGAATCCACCTCTGGAGTTGATGCCTGCAGAACAGCCTTCACTTGGGGCAATGTGGGGCATTCTTTCATATCATGGTTCAGCTCGCACAGCTGACACACTTGTATTTTGTCAAGAGGGCATTCTTTCAGTGGATGAGTCTTTCTACACCGGGGACAAAACACACCTAGTGTGAGATCGTCCACTGCCTGTCTTTGCTTGGCCTTCAAGACATCAATCTCTGAAGAGATAGAGCTCATCATTTCTATTTTAAAATTTTCAAGAAGATTGCCTATCTCTTCCCATGTAGCTCCCCCATTGGATGACTTCTGAGTTCTGTCGAAGACATCACGTTCCAACTTATCTCGTTTATTCTGCTTGTTATGCCTAGAAGATCCCCTGGAGTATCTCTTACATAATTCCACAATTGTCTCAAAGGGTTCTTTAGAGATATCTCCCTTTCCTAATAAATTTAGCATGTCTAAACAATCGTCCCTGATCCCTCGAAGCAGGATTATCTTAAGCACATCTAGTCCCATGTTCGTCTGCCCAGCTCTCTGCACATTGTACAGCAACCTCTCTACAAAATCCTCCAAGCTTTCATCCTCTTTCTGTACCATCTTGAATAACTCCTCCCTTTTGTCCCTGGTGTTGCAATATTCTTGATATTTTTCCAGGAACACTTGCTTCATCTTATTCCAATTAGCAACAGTTCCTCCCCCAAGGCTCATGAACCATTGTAATGCATTGTCCTTCAGGGTGGCAGGAAAAAGCTTTAACTTTTGAGCATCTGTGACATAATCATAGCTGCGACAGAGGATATCGAATTCAAAAAGGAATTCATCTGGATCCTCTGCCGCCCTGCCATGGAAGCGGGGTAACACCGACGGTGAGATGTTTTTCATAGGAGCTGTCCCCTCTAGCTGCTGTATTGGGAATTGCAATGTAGCCATAGTTTCTGGTGGGGAATCATCTTCATGATAGTATTGTACCACTGCTTCTTCTTCTTCGTTCTCAGTTCTGTTATTCATCTTTTCTTCTGTATCTTCTCCTTCGTTTGTTTCTTTATTCCTTACCTCAGTTGTAACAGCTGCGTATTCTTCGGTTGTAACAGCTGCGTATTCTTCAATTCTAACAGCTGCGTATTCTTCAATTGCAACAGCTGAATCAGCCGTTCCTTCTTCAGCAGGAGTATATGCAGGAATCACAGCTGCTCCTGTATCTTCTACTGTAGATCCTGATGCTGGCGCTCCAGGATCAGCAGGGCCTCTTTTGATAGGAGTCTCCCGTTGATGAGATCTGACAGCTGAATCAGTTTTGTCAACAAGGTCGTCGATGAATGTTCTTCTGCCCAGCGGTGGACCTCGACCACGACCCGAACCACCTGTACTGTTAGTAATTTGTGGGGTTTTGGGGGTTGGGAGGTGATCGCGTTTTACCCCCCTCGTATTCATGCGAAGCAGATCAATTCAAAAACAACCAAAAAGACTGACTAAAAGCAATTATCAGATACGACTAATGACTAGTGTTTAATTTTCATCCTTCCCCGGCAACGGCGCCAAAATGTCAAGCACTCTATTTGCAGATAATTAAATATCAAACATACAGAGCATATGAAATTTATTGTCAACCCGAGAAAGTCTTTTTATTTCAAAGGATAAGTGCACAATATATGCTTAAACACAAAACCATTAGAAGTGAATACTTTTATCTTCTATCATCCATATTCATCCCAAGAATCTATGCAATCCCAAATGCCTTCTAATTGCTATACTATAATTCTTTTCTATTATGCACCAGGAAGAAAATGATATCAGATCTAATCAACAATTGCAGAAAGGAAATCTCATTCGTATTCTAAAATAATCATTTGTCTAATCTGATCAAGCTGGAAATCATAAAACATGAACTGAACATTACTCTAAAATTCAAATGAAAGGAACTGAAGCAACTGTTCTAAGAAACTGAATTGTGAAATAAGAATCAATCAACACATAACAGGAAAGCTAATTTATAAGAACTTTCTGGGATCACGTCTCAACTATAGGATGAACACGATAGTGTGAACAGAAATTGAAATGTGTAAAGTAAACCTGACTCAGTCGACTGATATTCTATACCATTCACCAATCTTACAGAATTATAATCTTTTACTGAAAAATCCACACAACAAGTATTGTTGCTGCGCACAAAAGAAAGAACAAAACATCACACAACAAGAAAGATGAAATCCTAATTTTAACTCAGCAATCTCTGTGGAAGACGGGCCCAGCCTTCACACAGAGACGCTGGTTGAACAACACTCTTCTTAACTCAGAAGTAACCCCTTATATTAACAGAAGAATGAGTACACAGTTTGGCTTGGCTGCTAATACAAAATAATTTAATTGTTTGCTGTTCAACCCCTCGGTCGAGGCAACTCCCCATATTTATACATACAACTTGCAACATCTAATCCTATAATTGGGCATCCATGAAGATCTCTGATCTTCAGGCGCCCTAAATAATCTAACTGTTACAATGCGTGGTAGAACTGAAATATCCAAATATGAGAGAGTTATTAATTGCCCCAAGAGTGGCAGTCCTTCTAGCTCACAGCTGGACTCGAGCAGCGACAGACTTAAGATAGCAATTTCTGTTACAGCTGCCCTGTCACGACTATGCCTTGATTGATGATTCGAGCCCCAAGGAACCTTCTACGAGCAATGAACGTCCCTTCCTTCATGACTTGTTCAGCTCCGATCTTCCTGCAGTCTATTTGTCTCACTACCTTCATAAATCGCATCATGTTAGCACAAATTAAGAGATGCACAGCTTTAATCATCACAATCATAAGTATTAATACAATAAAACAATAGTCGGCCATACCTTGGTAATTTGGGGAATAAGATAAGGACAATAAGTCGAATTGCCAAGGTAATTGGTGTAAGACAAGGTAAGGGAAGATGATAAATGGTGATCAAAAAGGGCCAATTCCGGGCTCAACAAGGCCCATGCATTCTCTTATGGTGTAAATTTTGGCAAGCTAAAAACCACTCAGAATTTACAATGCCACTTTTTTTGGCCTGGATTACAGCATCAAGTGGAACAATTCATTAGGTCTTGTTCCCTATGCAGTCAAAATAAGCCTACAAATAGTCAGTATGGCCTTTATCATCCTTTACCAGTTCCATCCCATCCATGTGGATCTATCTCAATGGATTTTATCATTGGCCTCCATATGACATTTTGTAAACATTATGCCATTTGGGTCATTGTTTGCCAGTTCTCCAAAATGGCCATTTTTGTCCCTTGCACCACAACCACACGGCGTTGCTCAAACTATTGATCTCTTCTTTACACACGTTTGGACTCACTTTGGGCTTCCCTCTAGCATTACCTTTGATCGTGATGCTCGTTTTCTTAGAAATTTCTAGAAAAATCTATGTTCTTTATTGGGAAATCATCTTAGTTACTCCACATCCTTTCACCCTAAGACATATGACCAAACCAAAATGGTCAACCGTATCTTGGTTCATGCCCTCCACATCCAATTCATTAAGGCCAAACAATGGGATTCCACACTCCATATTGTCCAACAAAGCTACAACCATGTCAGCCATGTTTCTGTAGGCTACTCTCCATTCAAATCTTATTTTGGTTATCATCCTTTTGCACCATATGAGTTTTCTTTGCAATTTCAACCTTCTGGTACTCCATATCAACAACTTGAGTAGACCTCTACCTTTTCCTTCTTGCAAACCTTGGCTCACAAATAGGATCAAGTTTCTGAAGCTCTCAAATCTACCCAATAGCGCTACAAGGTGTGCCGTGATTCTCACCATACACCCCTTACCTTTCCTCCCAATGACAAAGTTTGGTTTTACATGGAGAGACAATGATTCTAGTCCTAGTTCTATCATAAGCTCAAACCCATCCACTATGGACCTTACATTGTCCTACAATAGATAGGGGCAATGCCTATCGTCTATATTTTCCTCCTCATCTAGGCATTCATGATGTGGTCAACGTGAATATCCTAAAAAAAAATTTACCCCCCCCCCCTCCTGGAAGAAGAGGTCATTATTTCTCACCCATCTGAGTTGGTTCCTAATTTACAACCCCCTCTCATCCATGACACATTGTTGGACACATGCACAACTACTACTCACACTCAACAACACACTTGATATCTAGTAGGTCGTCAGGGGAACCTTCCATCTCAGGCCAAATGGTTTTTAGAGTCTGTTATGTATTAGCACTTCCCTAAGTTGCTTGTGGAATTAGGGACACTTCTGAGCTTAAACATGGAGGAATTGATAAGTAAGGAAGGAACACCCTCCAAGGATATGGAGTGCCCAGGCTAGCAAGGCACAAATCAAACATCAAATTCAAGCATGAGTTCTCATGACAAGCAGCTCAACTAGTTTTTTGTTCTTTAATGTTTGATCTGGTCATCAACTAGTTGTTTGTATGTTTGATCTGGTCAACAACCATCTTATAAATGCAATTTGTCTCTAGTTAAGGCTACCTCTTCTACTAAATAAATTGATGGTTCATTTTGATTCTTATGTTATTGTTTGTTGTTTATTTAGTTTTCGGTGTGTTTCTCTATAAGTGTTTTAGATCAAAAGAAGAGGAGATAGCCAAACATGTTTTCCTGAAATGTGAATATTCCTATTTAGTGTGGGTGGTGATCCTTGATGAACTAAATCATAACATGATTCTACCTTCACAATGGATCTAACTTTTCCTTAATTGGAAGGAGTATTACCCCAACACTTTAAGGGAAAATCCTTCCCTTTCCAAAATCTTGATGGCTCTACCCAAAGATTATGTTGGAAGATTTGGACAATGATAAATAAGTCCATTTTTTAAGAGGAATCATTCCTCCTATTAGAACTATGATAAAATCCAAAGCCCTTCATTCTGAGCACATTCTCAGGATTTTCTTTCTTATGGGATCTCTAGTTTTTTGCAAGAGGCTCTCTCAAGACAAGAGAGATTAAGGGTCAAAGAATTTATAATAGGTTGCGTCCATCAATCCAAAAATTTTGTTGTCATGAAAACTACATTTTCATTACGGATGTTAGAGATGAACTAAGTAAAATTTCACAAGCGGATCTCTAGGTAAAGGCGTCACAATATTTGTTTCATTGGATCTTCAAAAGGGAATCTTGGGGCAGTAGGTGGGGGGGATCCCTTTGGATCCCAATGGAAATGTAGTGCTTGTACCTATGAATGGGAAATAGGATAGGAAACCAACAATTAGGCTGAGAGGTATGCCTTATACATGGGCCTAGAATTTATCATTACTCTCAAGATCCAAAGGATCTTGATCCTTGGAGACACCTTGTTGGTAATTACTTAAGTAAGGAAAATGATATCTAAGGACGAAATGACAATCATACATCTTCAACAGAGAATCATTGACAATCTCAATCAAATTAAGGATACCAATCTCCATTATATATGAAGCCATAATAACCTCGTGGCTGATAAGTTAGCAAACAACGCTATTTTTCTTAATCATGGATTTTTTTGTCAAAAAAGGGACACACTCAACAATGGTGCCTCCCTAATGTTTTTAATCCATAAATTTCATGAATGACATGATTGCAGTTTCATTCAAGGTCCATCTCAGCATGTGTGATACCTAGTGTGTTTTAAATGCACTAAATACAAGGCCAATCTCACCTTTACTCAACTGTAAGAGATATTTATACCCTCAAGTAGCTTCTCTCCTTGCTACATTATCAATCTTGCTTTCTTATTTTCTGGCATTAAGTGTATTCTCAATTACTGCTTATGGGATATCTCTACCATGAGAGATCTACATTGAAGGTTTGCACAACTTCAACTCAAGCAGTGTCTCATTATGTTATGGGTGGCCTTCCAAACAACATATGGAAGCATTCTGGAAATTATTGACATGTAGTTTCCCTTCTACATAGAATTGTTCTGGTTTGGAATTTGTTGATGTTTTTTACTATGTTGGGAAGTTTGGTGGTTTTCCTTCTACTTATTTTCTTTTTTCTGGGATCCCGATTTGGGGCCAAAAAAGGATTTGGGAATAATGCAAATCATGTTGGATTCAATCTAGGGTTCAAGGCTTGGAGATGTGCAAGGAGAAATTAGGAAAATTCAAAATTTGATGAGGAGGCTCTACAAGCAACTAGAGGGTGTTATTGTAGCAATAGACCAAATCTCCTCCCACATTGCACATTTGGATGCTCGGTTCGATGATTTAGAAATATAGGTCCATGAGCATGGGAGGTAGATTGAAAAATTAGTTCTTAATGTAGAAGTTCACCATTAAATGTTGTTGGTTGTCACTTAGGGGGGTCATTCGCAACACAACATGTCCATTGATTCCAGAGAAATAGACAAGGACTCTATTCAGTCGTATCCATTGGAGATCAAGGAGGTTTCAAGCGTGCATGATCAGTAGGAGGAAGACAAGAATATGGATGCACCTAATTTCTCATTATGCACTAAGATGAGAAAAAATGACCAAAATTTAGTTTTTTATTTTCACAAATTTAATGAATTTGGGTTTAATCCTTTGTAAACAATTTACTCATCTTTTTTGTGAACAATTTACACATGGATGAAATTAGTTATTAACATAAATGTGTGAACATTCAAGATATGAGGTAGTAGAAACTATGATCTATATACCATGAAAGTGTAAGTTATGATATATATCCCATAAATATATTCACAACTAACCATTATCTCATAGTTTTAAATAATCCACATCGATGAAAAAGAAAAACAGTATATTTTTTCTAAAAAAATCTTGTAAGAATGAATGACAAGTTGTGCTCCATTATTTAAATAAATAGCTACTCAACATCATATATAAATGGACCGGGGTGCTTGATGGGATTTGAGCTTATAGCATTTAGCCTCTTCATCAAGAACATCCCTTGGATAAATCACTTAACTCTTAAACTAAATATTAAAATTTTAAGTAAATATCATTTATCAAAAGAATTGTGTATATATATTTAACAATTGTATTTTTTTTATTATTAACACGAAGTTTATATATCTTCTAAACCATTGTATTTCTCTCTTCCACTGTTTATTGTATTTCTCTCTTCCACAGAAATAGAATGTAATTTTTTTTAAGATTGCATCCCGTTTTTTTTAAGATTGCATTAGCTGCCTTATGGCGACTGCAACTCCACATATAGAATGTTCCTGAATTAAGAATGTAATATATAGAATGTTTTGCATCCGTTTTTTTGTTATTATTTCTAAATCGCAAATCGCATGTATGAATGTTACTAAATTAAGAATAGATTGCATCTCCACTGTCCACCGCCCGCCTATGATTATCAAACGCAAAGATTCAGAAAGCCGTTAAATTTAGAGAACCGGTCACAGAATATGGCGCCTATTTGTTTTTTTAAGCGGTCAAAATTAATTTAGCCATGAAAGACCAGGCACTGAATGGCCAAGTAAGGGCAACTGTTAGACCCAGAACCCAAAGAAAGTATGCAGGGAATCCAGCTAACTGCTGTAAAATTGGCGGCATAAACACGCAGTGCCCAAAAATTCTGGCACCAAGAGCAAAATCCTGCCAACATCACCTTGATCAGAGCAGAAAACACCAACTTGGCCAGAAAAATCAGCTTGAAGCAGGAAAGATCCATGGACATCCCAAGAAGAAGCGTGCCAAAACTAACATTCATGAAGAACAACCATATATTTCTAAAAGAGAGTAAGACCATTGTGAGACCTTCCTATTCATGAATTCATTTATAAATCATTTTTATTCTGTTTTTTAGTAAAAGATGGTAAATTCTATCATAACTCAGTTATATGTTAATTTGTAATAAATCATTTGTATTTTGTTTTTAATAAGAGATGGCAAATTCTATTATAACTTAGTTGTCTGTTAACTTATAATAAGGATAGCAATCACCTCAAAAAAAACCAGTCTATATGAAATAACTCCTTCCTATATATCAGTTTGTATGAAATAACTCCTCCCAGCTACATCTAGGTCTTGGACTGTAAGCTATCTCTTATCCAATTAAAAACACTTTTAGGTCTTACTCAAAGCATGTGATATCAAATATCTACTCAAACTTAGTTCCATACATGAAACTAAAATACTATGTCCACCTTATACCTGAGTGTAAATGCTTTTTATATTTTTTTTTACAGAAAATTATATATTCAAAATATGTTAAGAACATCAGCATGCTCAGAAGTTTATTGTGAGATTTAAATTCTGCCATGCTTCTAATTAAAAGGAAAAACCATTGTGATACCATCCCAATCAATATAAGAACAAGTGCATATTCATTAGTTTATCATAAGAATGAGATTCTTTTGTGCTTCTAAGTTAATGGGAAAATAACTTTATTATTTCTTATACTTCAAGCAAACATTGGACCAGATTTTATGAGATTCTAACATTTCTGATTTTAGAGATCTTGTGTTTGTACATGTTAATGAAACTTAGGTTAATGGCTGAAGATCAAGAGGTAGAAGATGAAGATGTTGACAATGAGGAGACGAGGGAGATCTTGGTAGGTCACCCGCCTTGGATGAATAGTTTCCAGAAAAGTAAGACCGGTGATCTCGTAGAAAGAAAACTGTATAAAACAAAAGAAGTCTGTGATGCGATCTATCGGTTAAACCTAGAGAGGAACCAGCGACCACCTCCTAAGAGTTGGATTGAACACAAGAAGATGCAGAGTTTTGATGAGCAGAGTCTGAGTGTTCAAAAGTGGATGGACATCTACAAAGCTTCCACAAAACAAGTGATTGGCAGAAAGAAAAATAGTTGCATTTTATCTTAGAAGTTTCACAGTTGGTGATCGTTAAATTAGTATTACTGGGTGTTTTTTTGCAATTTAGTTATATCATCGTAATCTTATATACTATCAGTATTTATACTAGTACATCTTTTAACTTGTGGTTTGTGAATATAGATAGATCAGAAGTTAAATGTCATGACTATGTTATGAGTTACTTAGTTGTGATCATCTATTTTTAATTATCCATAATGCATCATTTATCAATTATCCATGTATCTATTAGTTATTTTTTATTTTATTTTTACGCCCATAGTTGTTTCTATCTTAGAATTTGGGGTGGACTACCATCTATGCTTTTCCTGGATTTAAGGAGGAGGATGGGAAAAGTGTACGCTAATGCATGGATAACTCCTAGCTCATGCATATGGATAACAAGTAGCTCATGAGGAATAAACAATAGGTGATTACAATTAAACATGGAGAACAAATAACATATAACATGTTCATGGCATTTAACTTGTGACCTATGGGTGCCTCCACAAGTTAATTAGTTGTGTTAGTTTTATAATTGTTTATTTCGAATTTGAAACAATGCCCAAAAAAATCATTCTAGAGGTTACACTTGTCTCATCTTCCTATAATCTAGGAAAGCATAATTACTATTCCATCTCAAATTCTAAAATGTATACACCTACACACCTATCCGTGTATCATTGTATTCATAATTCTTGAGTTGAAAGTATTTTGAAGTATTTTTTTTTTAAATATTCAAGTTTGTGCATATGTGGTTAGGAAAGATGTATGATGTGCATGTGTTGTTAGGAAAAATGGATTTTATTAAAAAAAAAATTGATAATATTAATAATAATAATAAAAGTAAAAATTTTCAAAAAATTTAAATCAAAATAAATCACATCCACGTAATGTAGAACATAATACATAATGACAATTGGAAAATATGTATATTTATTTATAAATATGAATTTATGTTTATTTATAAATATGAATATTTCTAAATATTGTAATGTATTTTTTCTTTTAATTTGTTTACATTAAATTGGTTGCTAGTTTGATATACACCCATTCCTTGATATTGGGAGGCAAAGCTTTACTACTTGCGATTTTTTGAAAAACAAACTTGCTAAAAGTAGTGTAAGTGAGTCTAAACAATGCAATGTTACTTTGATATGTATGCATTCATTAGTTGATAATAAGAGGCAAAACTTATTGCCAATGAATTGTTGAAAACAAATTTGGTCAAGTAGCATAGGTTAGCTCAAACAATGTCATATATGCTATAACTTCTATTTTAAGAAGGATATTTTCTCTATCGTGGAGAGGAAAGAACCAAAACCAAAGGAGATGCACTAAGTGGAGAATAAGTGAAGATAAGGAAATATAATATTTCATTTGAGTTTTTTTAGAAAAGGTTATGACAAAACTTTATTTTAATTTTATGAATATATATTAAAATATAAATAATAAAAAATAATTTTACTTTTTTTAATATATTAATTGAATGTAAGGGGTGGCACATGTGGGAAAATTTTCTTGGATCTTGATGGAAACATTGTTGAAACTTACATCTGAGGCATGGGAACAATGACGAATAATCAAGCCCAACGATATGCATTGTTCATGGGATTGGAAATCTATGTCTCTACAAGAATTCATAAAGTCATTGTCCTCGATGACTCTCTCCTCATCATATCGACGAAAGTTTTGTCAAATGAGATCAAGTATATGTTGATTGCAACACAGAATAAACACTCTCTTAAGCAAAATCAAGGAGGTGACTTTGATGCACGTTCATCGTCTCCACAACTTTGAGGCTGACTCTTCAGTAAATTAAGCTGTGTATTTTGAAAAAGGTTTTTTTATGACTAGAGGGGTCAACATAATCATCAATGGCATTGAATGACATCAAAGATGAGGTGTATATTCCCAAGTTGCATGTGCGTCACCAGGAAACATATTAATTTGTTGTGTATGGGGGATAAGGTGCCATTAAACACCCACGCGGGAGGGCCCTTTCGCGACTCTTCGTTTGTGTCTTTTGTTTTTATATGAAGGTTTGTAATATGGTGAGCCATGGCTTGATACGAGATGATAGTGGGATTATTTGGATAGATATGTGTTGTGTCGGATGGAAAGATAATTGGACAACGAAGAGTGGGGTTTCACAGTGCTATTGTATGGAGTCACATCACTATGGGACTAGAGTCTGGAAGGTTTGGGATATGTATGTGGTCAATTTCTATGGTCGTCGGGAAAGTAGAGGTGAAGTTTGTGGGGTTCTTAGTTCAGTTGGCATGAAGAGTGGAAGAGTTGGAGAGGCTCATGAGCACACATTGATTGGAGAGGCTCATGGTCACTGTTGAAGCTCATCAAATTGTGTTGACCGCGGATCTCTCTAGGAATGTCGAGTTCTTCGAGTCAAAGCCAGTTGAGGAGGCGTTAGTCAACAAGCTTGCTTCCGAAACTGTGGAAATATCAAGCTCTATGGAACCAGATGAAGAGAATTAGGCCACATCAAAAATTGGCAACGTACGCAACATTTCGAAGTGTAAGTGTTCTAAATATAGGTTTTAGAGTCTATTTATTATAAATGCAGGATTTTCTGTCTTTCTGCTAGGTAAGCTTGCAAGAGTCTATAGTTAGATGGTATGCCATATTTTAGCTTTGTGATGATGTTTTACTAGATTTGATCATGTAATCTCTTTTTGGTTATCTTTACAGCAATTTAATGCAATCCTTTTAAATGTTCTTGTTGTGTGTGTGTGTGTGTAATTAAATACAAAGATGTAAGTATAACATTTGGCATTATAAAAACAGGTTGTAAGCTTTTCAAAAATGTCAGTTTTTGGACTCTATGACCATTTATATATAAAATATGGAGTAACTTAACTATTATAGCAAAACTATGAGAGGATATAAAGTGTGGTCTTTGTTGATAATAATAGGCATTAAGAGAAGGAATTGTCTCATTCATGCAAAATTGAAAAATTATATATATTAACATTGATTAAGAATATGTTGATAATTTAATGGTATATCTTGAGTGGATTTGATGGTTTAAAATATGTGATTCCTCCTTTGATATCATAAGTTGAAATCCAAAGGAATGTAGAGTATGCATAACTTTGTAGAAAAATGAAAAAAAGATTTATACATATTGTACATTATAAATTTGGAAAATACTTGGTCATACAACACATGAGAAAGATAAATGAAAAAAAAGAAATTAATGCAAGTTACTTATTGGAAAATACTTTGGTCATACCACACACATGAAGAAAGAAGAAAGAGAAATTAATGCAAATTATACCAATGAATTTGGATGACAAAGTATTTTGTTAATAAGGAAAAGAATTAGGAAGAAGTGATTGGAACAATTAATTCTACTACACATATACATATGCATTTATTAGCAAATGTAAAATTCGTCATGTAATGTAATTCATAACCTCCTAATCATTTTAAGAATATTTTATAGTCCTTTGGAGAACAAAAGAGATTCCTTTAAAAAAATTCAAAACCTTTTAAGGCTCTCGATAAAGGAGAAATACGGAAGCCTTCACAAAGTTCACATAGAGGTGAATTCCTATTAAAAGCTTTCATGTTTTTTTCTAAGCTAATAATTAAATAAGGTGCAATATATAATTTTGCGTAGAATGTGGGCCTATGGCCCGTCCATCTTCTCAGCATGGATGCTTAGTAGGGAAGTATGGATGAAAATTGTATATCTTTGCAATTTTTAACATGTTGAATTCAGGATTCATGTGCTATTTAGATTGGTTTAATTAATTGGTTGCTTGCTTTGTTTGTTTATGGGGCCAAAATCACTATGCAACATAGGATTCAAGTGCACTTAAGACTCTATCTTTGAAATTTTTTTGTCAAAATCAAAGCATGCTCTAAATATCTCGAAATTCAAACCCAACACCCAAGTATTGATATATATTTGTCCATTCAATATTGCCACCAAGTAATAACTGAGATGCAAAATGCCATTCTTGTTATTGTTTTCACCATAAACATGAGAACAAAGGTAGTTGTAATTATTTGATGTCATTCTTGTTATTGTTTTCACCATATACATGAGAACACAAAGTAGTTGTAATTATTTGATCTTACATGTAATATTGAGGGAAATTGTATGGTTGTAGGTGATAGTCAAAATGAATAGCTTGATAGTGGTTTAATGAGAGTGTATTGGTTTGTATAATATTGGAATAGAACCTAGAGAAGGATTATACTAAGGTCTGATGCTAATCGCTATTGTGTGTTGTGAATTACTCAATACTCAAACCAAAAATAATATACCAACAAACAAAGTAGAGGCGTTAACAAGAAACCAATGACTTGTATATATATATATATATATTCTAATGGTCATCTCATTCAAAGGAAACACTTAGTTACAGTGTCAAACGGAGATGGGAATTGTGGAATTTCTATGCCAATGATGCAACTAGAGAACAAGAAGTTGTGGATACCACCCAATGAATCCATCCAATAAAGTTATGAGTTTAAGTGTGTTTGGGTATTCTTGTAGGGTGTCAAATCAATAACTAAATGTATGAAAGTGTGTTGTAGGCTGTTAAGAGCTCAAACAAAAGAAACAATGACTTAATGTGCTGTGACATGGGCATTGTAAGACCATTACTTATCATAATGATCAAGCAAACTAAATTGGATTGTAACCATGAAAACACAAACCCGGCAATGAAATTTGAGAGCTATGGCGGATCGATTTTGCATATGAATGCAAGAAAATGGTTATAATTTACCGATGAAGAAGTTTTCAAGGTTATAGGTATGCATACGACTTCACAATTATTCCATCACAATTTAGTGCTCCAACAATTATTTCAACCCAAACAACATATTAAGACTAGAGTAGAATCAAGCATACATAAACTCAATCACATGGCAATGAACCACAACATAAGACAATAGACATTTGCATTGGAAACCAAAATGAGAATACTAACAATGAAGGTCTTTGCTTATCCTTGTTTTCTTAGCGATTTGTAGAATTATAATGGTGTTTTTCTCTCTATATCATTGAAATTACAAACTCAAAAAAAATCTAATGTCAATCCCTCTTTTCTCTAATAAAAGAATCCCTTGCCTAATGTTGCAAAGGACATCATAGTATAGATTATCTTGGTGGGAGTATCTCGAAGGCCAAGCATCCCTAACTTTACAATTTCCTAACTCCAATGTTCTTCCTCCTTTGGCTTTTTATTGGTAGTGTTGCAATTCATGGTTCCTTTGCCATTCATCTTTTTCTTTCATTTTTTTAATGCTTTAATTAATTTACATATTCCTATGCTATGAAACACTTTAGAGGTGAGAGTAGTGGATTGGGAAAGCATAGGGCCCTTCACACCATCACCTGCTCCTCCAAACTTGGCATCAACCTTGTAGCCTCAAGCTTCTCTTATGTAGCAAACCTTTTGATCTTGTTGAGTTTTATTCATTGTTGAGCCATTAAAACCATTCAATTTTTTTTTGGATTTGGTTTCAAATCACATCTCCTCATTGGGAGGATTTTGGTCTCCAAAATTTGATGTATTAAGATATTAGAAGCTCATGGCCTCCACTTGGATATTCAAGTCCACTATTCCATTAGGTATGAAGGATACTTTATTCTTGTTTATTGCATTCAAGTTGCTTGTCTACCCTTGTTCTATTGACACTAGATATGTTCTTCCTCTACGTGTGTGTGATTTGATGATGTAGGCCTAACCACCTTTAATCAAGCAATAGGTTTCCTCTCCTATAGAAAGTTGCATCCATTTCCTATAGGTATGGGCTATTAAACATCACTTCACAAGCATCTAGTGCAATTTCACAATCTACTTCATTGGCATAGATAGTGTTAATGACAAACTTGATTTGTACCTCATATGTATCTCCATGGTAGACTTCTCTTAAATCCAGTTAGTGCACATGGACTAAATCATGAGTTTCTACGCCAAGCTAGTCTACTAAGGATTCAAAAATCATATTATATTAATAACCATTGTCTAACAAAGTATTTACCTTTCTATCCTTCACTTGGAATTTGACTTGGAATAATGCATTCATGTCTACATTTTCCATTGGTTGTTGCAATGTGGTGCAAACTATGGTTTCATCCACATCAGAGATGCTTTATACCATTATGTATTTTGTTTTAGTAGTTTCATTTTCTCCTTTCCTTGAATTGTGCTTCTTTTTATATAACATTGGATGAAGTTTCCAACACTTCCCATCCATGTTCACATATACATCATAGTGCTTGCAATGCCTATTAATATCCCTCCTCTTTTGGATTGTGGCAACAATATTCTTACCTTTGGTCTTGTTGATCTGTTCTTGGCCCTTTTGCCATTGCCCCTTCTTGGATTCCAACTCAATGTAGAGAGATTTCTTGTTCACCTCATATATGCTTTTCACTCTAAAAATTTGTAGTTGCCTTGAGATATGGTTGAAGATTCCTCCAAGATATTTCACCACCTTTCCTATAATAATGTATTGATCCAGATTTATGTAGGAATGAAATGAATGAAGCAAATAACAGAGTAAGCACAATAATATTGTAGAGAACACAATGATACAGTAAACACACACTTCTATTAATTAATGAAATAGAGATATTGTAAAACTGTTGAGTAATACATAGCTAGAATGGTGGTAGTTTATCCCTGATAAGAAATGTGGCGGCTACACTCATCCGTGACCAAGATGACTTCCAAAAAAGAGGCCAGGGGGCCTTATTTATCAAAAACATGAAGCAAGGAACCCTAAACATCCAAAACCTGACCCTAGGAGGTGAATCGTCTCGAAGCTTGTGGGCCCCAAGGGGGTTAGTTGAGCAGTCAACTTCCCGGGGTCATAACTTTTGCATACGAACTTCGTTTCGGGTGAATTATAGCTCGTTGGAAAGGCCTACCTGAGAACTACAAGATGAGAGCTTTGCCTAAATGTTAGCCATAAGATAAAATTTAGAAAATGGATCGCAAAAAAAACATCATTTAGGGCCTCAAAATGGCCTCGGAAGTTTAGGACCCAAAAAACCATAGAAATTTTGACAAAACACTGATTTGAGCCAGAGGGATAGGTGGGTGGCCATCGATACCCATTTGGATCATTACTCACCCCTTAAGAAGCAATGGTCCCCATTGCGCCAAGTGTTGGGATAAGATGGGGGAACTTCGGCTGAATTTGGCTCCTAGTGAGCCACTTGCCCTAATGAAGGAACTACCCAGATTTCACGACCGGATAGAGATAGACACGCTGCTGGCGAGTACCCTTTACCTGTGAATCCATGATCCGATCAACCCTTTCCTACTCCAAGCAGTCAAAGTTGATTTCTGTTGGTGCCAATTGTTCAGCCACTTCTGAGGTGTCCAACAATGGTGGAAAAATACGAGCGAAGGAGCTCAACATTAAATACAAGGTGCAAGCCAAGAAATGGAGGGATGCTTAACTCAAAAGCATTATCACCGAAAGCCTTGGTGATAGTATATGGCCCATAGCAAAGTGGGTGAAGCTTGCGATGAGGTCCCACGAGCCTTTCTTTTTGCAAATGCAACCAAACCTTATCACCCACTTGATACTTGTGTGGCACCCGATGCTGGTCATGACACTGCTTAGTGCTTGTACTTGGTATTGGATTTTTCCATAATGTCATGGACTTGCTGGAAAATGTGTTGGATCCGTTCAACCAATTTGGTGGCTTTATCAGCCTCAGTCTGAGCACAAGAAGATGCTTCCAGTGTGGAGGCAATGGGAAGAGCTACATCTACGGGGGCCAATGGTTGGAACCCCAGGCATGCTTTAAAAGAGCTATGGCCGATAGAGCTGTGAAGGGATCTGTTGTAGCTATGTTGAACATATGGCAAGTTCTCGTCCTAAGTGGGGGGGGTGTTTAGAATTGTACATCCTCATAATATGCACAATCATCTAATTGACTACTTATGTTTGTCCATCAGTTTGGGGATGGAAGGTCATCGACTGTGTGAGCATGGTATCCATCAGTGACCAGAGGTTGGACCAGAATGTGCTGAGGAACCTACTATCATGATCTGAAATGATAGTCTGGGGAAGCCCTAAATGTACCCAGACACGTTCAAAGAAGAGTTTAGCAGTGGCTTCGACAAAGATACGTTTCTTACAGGATGACAAAATGGCCAATTTAGAGAAGTGATCCACGACCACAAACACACAGTCATTACCATGGTTGGTTGTAGGTAGTCCTGACATGTAATCCATGGAGATGGATTCCCAAGGCCCATTGGGAACAGGCATAGGGGTATACAACCCTTGGTTCTTAATGGATGGTTTGGCGATGGCGCAAGTAGTGCAGGATCTGATATACTTTCCAACATCTTGTCGGAGCTTTGGCCAATAAAAATACTTCTGCAACATCGCTATTGTCTTTTTGGTGCCAAAGTGCCCTTCAACCCGATTGTAATGTGCTTCCCAGATCAGCTTCGCGTGCTCGCTTGAAGGAACACGGAGGTGGCCTAGGTGGCATAATAGTCCATCCTAGAGATGAAAGTCAGTCACTGGAGTGTTTGTACAAACTGCTCAATAGGTGGTCAAAAATTCAAGATCACTGTCATATAATTGAGACCACCCGAAGGTTTCGTGGACGCAGGAGTTAAGCACCATGGTGAGTGCAGCCATAGGCGGCCAACTGAGGTAATCACTAACACGATTGGTGTTGCCCTTCTTATATTTTATGTTCAGGTGGAACTGCTGCAAGTATGTGGACCACTTTTGGTGGTGGTCATTTTGTAATTTCCCTTGTGTTTGCATGAACTGCAAGGCCTTGTGGTTAGTATGAATGATCGTCTCTCTTCCTAGGATGTAATGCTTCCATTGGCGACAAGCTTGGACAATGGAGGACATTTCCTTTTCATAGGTGGGGTACTTGCGGACTGTATCTGAAAGCGTCTCACTGTGATATGCCATTGGATGGCCATGTTGCGTGAGGACTGCACCAACAACATAATCTGAAGCATCTGTCTCAATTTCAAAAGGTTGTTGCAGATCCGGGAGGGTAAGGATGGGCATTGAAGATAAGCATTGCTTCAGTTCCTCAAATTCTTGTTGTTGAGCTGGGGCCCAAAATAATTTGGCTTTAGCCTCATCTTTGGTCACGTTGCTAAGGGCCCAAGCAATGTTAGAGAACCCCAACACGAACCTGCAATAAAAGTTGGCTAGTCGTAGGAAGATGCGGAGCTCTGTAATGGTCTTTGGGGTCGGCCAATCGCAAATGACTTGTATCTTGTCCGGGTCCACATGCACACCTTGTTCATTCACGATGTATCCCAGATACTAAATTTCCTTCATCCCGAATGAGCATTTTTCGATATTGGCATATAACTTGTGTTGTTGTAGGGTGCTAAGGACTTGCTCGATATGCTGCAAGTGGTCTTCCCACGTTCTGTTGAAGATGAGGGTATCATCTAAATAGACAACCACAAAAGAATTGGTGAATGGTTGCAGTATATCATCCATCATCCTCATGAAGGTTGCTAGAGCGTTAGTCAAGCTGAAAGGCATGACCAACCACTCGAAAAGGCCTTCCCAAGACTTGAAGGCAGTCTTCCAGACATCAATTGCCTCAATTGGGATCTGGTGATAACCAGACTTCAGATCAATCTTGCTAAAATACTTGGTGCCCTTTAGTTGATCAAGGAGATCATCGATCTGGGGAATAGGATACTGGTTCCGAACTGTGATTTTGTTTAAAGCTCTGTAATCAATACAGATTCGCCAAGTCGCGTCCTTTTTCTGTACCAGCACAATCGAGCTCCCGCAAGGTGAGGAACTTGGTCGAATATGCCTCTTTTGGAGTAATTCCTCGATCTGGCGCTTGATCTCTTCGTTTTCCATGAGGGAGTGTCTGTAAACTAGCCCATTAGGCATAGGTGCCCCGGGTATCAAATCAATGGAATGCTTGATCCAACAATGGAGCGGCACTCTGATAGGGGAAGTGAAGATGTCCTGGTATGCTTCCACTAGCTTGTCCACTTGTATGTGTTGTGTAGAGGGACCCTGTGTAGAGGTGGTAGATGTGGTTGCGGTCTTTCGCTTCCCTTCTGGATGAATCATCAGGAGGACGAATTTCTCGATCTGGGAGATCACCTTCTTGCATTGTTTAGCTGTGATGAGGGAGACTGCGATAGTGGGAACTACCTCTGGTACCCGGTAGCATTGTTTTCTCAAAGTAACAATGACACTACAAGGCCTAGATTCATACATAGCATGGCGTTTCCACATATATGGTTGTCCTAAAAGAACATCAAAAAATTCAAGTGGAGAAACATCACACATTACCTCATCTTTGAAGGGATTGATGTCATATGATAGGTGGCACTGCTGGCTGACGTGGATGTCTTGTCCTGGGGTGAACCACCCAATGTTGTATGGTTGCAGGTGCGGCGATGTTGGTAAGTTCAGCCGCTTGACGACCTCTACTGAAATCAGGTTCTTTTGGCTTCCACTGTCGACAATGAAATGTAATGGATTTCCTTGTACCCACATCTATGAGTGGAAGAGGCGCTCCCCTTCTTCTGTCTCCTCTAGATCGTCGGGATGGATATTTGTGGTATAAATGGTGATGTTGGGTTCCGCATCAATGATATTATTTCCATGATCTGTCTTTGATTCCGATTGAGATCCTGGATCTGAATCAGGCACTTTCATCTCAGCAAGCAGTGATTGTTTTGCACGACACTCATCAGTGTTGTGCGTGGGACTCTTATGGAGCTCACACCATTTGCCAGTGTCTTTCTTTGTATTTCAGTTACCCTTCTTCTCCTGTGGCTTAGGTTGGTTGTCCGAGGGTTGGGCGTATTTGTTATGTCCTTTGTTCTGCGAACTAGGGTTTCCCTTACCCTGCTTCTGGTTTGCCGAACCGAACTCCCGCTTGTTCTTTTGCTTAAATTTTTGCTCGATATTCACGGCATACGGGTAGGCGGTGCCTAATGACAATATGTACAGGAATTCCATCTCGGTACGGATGTACTGATGCCGTCCACTGCAATATTTTAGAACTAGGTGCCGCTCGAAATCTTTAATGCTGAGCTTCGTGCACAGGGTATGGAAGTTGTTAGTGTACTCTGTCACCGCTTGGTACCTCTCTTGTCGTAGAGTTTCCCATTTTGTGTACTGGTCATCATAGTTCCCCACAGGGAAGTATTTCTCCTTAAGAGAATCAACGAAGGATGCCCATGTGGGTTCCATCCCAAATAGTGTGGGTTCCTCACCCTCTTTTTGTTCACGAAGGGTTTCCCACCAATCTTTGACATGGGGGACCTCCTTAAGAAGTGCAAATGTAATCTTCTCTTCGTTGGGAAAATTATGGACAGATAAGTAACCCTCGAGCTAATTCAACCATTTTTCTAGAGCATCTGCATCTATTTGACCTTCAAATAAGGGGATATCAAAATTAACTTGTACCTTGAAAGGGGTCCGTCCTCCAAACTTATTGCTGCTTGAGGTTCCTTCCATGGCAGTCGACAACTGTCGAATAATTTGCGCAAAACTATCCATCATCTCGTTCCGCTATCGTGCGAGAGCCTCCTCGAGCAACATCTTGAGAGGATATCTTGCTCCGTCGTCTTGCTTTTCCTCTACCATGGGAAGTTGTCTGCATCGGAGAGAGGTTTCTCTCTCAACATGAACTAATTCAAGACCCAACTCCTTATATCCCGACCTCATCGGTGACATGCACAGAAAAATGACAAAAGAGAAGTCTACTATGATACCACTGATCCGGATTTATGTCAGAACGAAATGAATGAAGCAAATAACAGATTAAGCACAATAATATTGCAGAGAACACAGTGATATAGTAAACACACACTTCTATCAATTAATGAAATAGAGAGACTGTAAAACTATTGAGCAATACATGGCTAGAATGGTGGTAGTTTATCCCTGATAAGAGATGTGGCGGCTACACTCATCCGTGACCAAGATGACTTCCAAAAAAGAGGCCATGGACCCTTATTTATCAAAAACATGAAGCAAGGAACCCTAAACATCCAAAATTGAACCCTAGGAGGTGAGTTGTCTTGAAGCTTGTGGTCCCCAAAGGGGGTTAGTTGAGTAGTCAACTTCCCGGGGTCATAACTTTTGCATACGAACTCTGTTTCAGGCGAATTATAGCTTGTTGGAAAGACCTACCCGAGAAATACAAGATGAGAGCTCTGGCTAAATGTTAGTGTTAATCTAACATTTAGAAAATGGATTGCAAAAAAACATAATTTAAGGCCTCAAAATGGCCCCGAAAATTTAGGACCCAAAAAACCATAGAAATTTTGACAAAACACTGATTTGAGCTAGAGGGATAGGTGGGTGGCCACCGATACCCATCTGGATCATGTACTTAACCACAAAATTGATAACATAAATAGAAAAACACAAAAGAAAATAGATAAACCCTAAAAATATATCTTGCCTTAATGATATTCAAAATAGAGAGCTATGTTCACTTGCCTCTTCAAGGGGGAAACTTCCAAGAAAAAAAATCTGAATACAATAAAAATTATTGACAAAACATTTCATAGCTTACTACTTTATATATAGTGCTTCAATAGCCAAAACCCTAACTACTTGTGGTCCCACTATTAATTAGAGTCAACCTCCTAGGGGTCTTTATTCAATAAAGAGGTTTTACATTAAGTCACTACCCACTATATAACGGGACTTATGGCCTTGTCCATTGATAAAGTAGGGGGTTAGGGTAGGACCCTGCCATGCCATCCCCCTTCAAAAGTAGCTATGTCCTCAAGGTTGGAGATGGGGAAACTATTGGAAAATGGTTTACAATTTCTACGTAGCATACTCTAGTGAGTTGTCCTTCGAATAGATAAAAACTTCATGGATAGTGCATTGACGTAGACAAAGCTTTCTACTTCCCAAAACTACAACTGATTGGAGCCAAATGGAACCTTATCCATCTAGTTTTGGTAATGTAGTTTGAACTCAACAATTATGATGCATGACATTCTTCAAGGAGGGAGCTACTCTTATGGTTTGATAGTTTGAACTCAACAATTCTGAGGCATGAACCTCTTCAAGGAGGGAGCTATTTTGATAGTCCTTTGGCATGAGAGTTTAAGGAGGGATCTACTCTTATAATAAATGGGTAATAAGATAAGTGAAGAGATACTTCATGATAATTTTTCTTCCATAACCAAAGTCAGTATGTTCAATACATTTATCGTATTAAAAAACAGTTTTGTGATATATTTGGTAACTATATTTATGGTTCTTCACATAAGTGTAATATTAGATATAAGATTAGACATTATCAGTATGTGTTCTTATGTGTTATTAATATCTTATACCAGCATTGTGTTCATTGAACTTAATTTGTATGTAGAGTCATGTTTCACCAATTTACACTTCGCCATAATTGAATAAGGTATCAAATGCATGCCTTATAACTCACATGTGACACGTATTTGACCATCATTTTATTGTAATCTTAAGGCCTTCATGATTTCAAGTTGAACATGCTTTAGAAAGTGTGTGGGGGTATGGAATATAGTGCTTGACTTTCTCAAATAGCAATTTGACGGGCCACAAGATACATGGATGAAGGAATGTGTGTAACCATAAAGATAAATAATGCTATGCTCGGAATAATTGATCTTAAAGTTGAATAAAGTAAACAAACATGATTATGATTGGGACATTTACGTAATGATTTCTAAAAACTCTTTTCAAAATACAACTCCATGGATCAAGAGTAGAAATACTGGAGATGGTGCAATGGGAATATCTTCTATAATTATGTGTAAGAGGACCTTTAAGACTTTGGAAGACAATCTTATGAACTTGTTATATATTTTAACAAATAATGGGGTGTGAGGGATTTTCAAGAATGTTGGCTAAGAAGATAGTGTTCTATTTGGAAATCTCATTTTTTCTTCAAGCACAAAATTTGGGGTGGAATATGATCTACAAAGGTTCGGTTATGAAGGCTAGGGTTCAGAAATATGGTGTTTTAAATGTTGCATACAAGCTTTATGATAGAAATAAATAGTTGAGTAGTCTCGTGGAGATGCTCATCTACCAAAATATTTTGTCAAAGTTTTATTTTGAAATTTAACTATTTTTTCACTTTCCATGAGCATCAACAATGGAGAACTTGAATTGATTTTAAATGAGCTTAAAAGTTGAATAAAGTAGAAAAACATATTTATAGTTAAGATATATATAAATGATATCTAAAGACTATATTTTCAAAATACAACTCCATGTTTTTAGAGTTGTCTAGAAAGATTGGAGATGGTGTGGTGGGAAACTCTTTATGTACTTGAATTGATTTTAAATGAGCTTAAAAGTTAAATAAAGTAGAAAAACATACTTATAGTTAAGATATATATAAATAATATTTAAGGACTATATTTTCAAAATACAACTCCATGTTTTTAGAGTTGTCTAGAAAGATTGGAGATGGTGTGGTGGGAAACTCTTCTACAATTATGTGGAGAGGTACATTTACAGCATTATAAGGCGCACCTATAAACTTGTTCCACATAAGAACAAAATATGGAGGACATGGGACGTGGGACCCTAAAGAATGTTAGCTAATATTCGGAAATCTCAATTTTCCTTCTATCACAAAGTATTGAGTTGGATTATGCTCCACAAAGGTTTGGTTATCAAGATTGAGCTTTAAAAAAATGGTGTTATAAATGTTGCAAAAACAAGATTTTATAGTAGAGATAAATAGTTCAGTAGAGTCTTATAGAGATGCTGGTATGCCAAAACTTTTTGAACATGACTTTAGATTGAAATTTAAGTATTTTTTTCATTTAAGTATTTTTTTTAAATGGATATTTTGATGATTAAAGATAGATATAAGTTTTTATGATGATTAAAGAAAGATATAAGTTTTTATGATATTAAGTTTGGTTATATGTTTGAAAAAATTGAGAAACATCAAACACTTGATGATATAAATGTTGGCAAACAAAATTTATGATAGAGATAAATACCTAAGTATATCTTTTAAAAAAAAATTGTTTGCCAAAACTTTTTAAACACGACTTGAGATTGAAAGTTAATTATTTTTTTCATTTCATTACTATCTTAGAATACCCTTTTTGGGGGGGCATTTTGTTGATTAAAGATAGATATAAGTTTGTATAATGATTAAAGAAAGATATAAGCTTTATGAAGTTTAGTTTGATCGTCTGTTTGAAGTATTTTTCATTGAACCAATTCCTTTTAAGAAAATAAAGATTCCAAAAAAAGATTATCTTTTAAAAGATAATATTATTTTTTCAAAAAAATGTATGAATCCTTACCTATTAGAACACCAACTCAAATGTTAATCTTTTTGGTTGAACCCCTACCTATTTTGAAATGCAAATCTCTCATAAAAAAGACTCTTATTTTAATTATATTCATCTCTATAAGAACTAGTCTCTTTTACCTAAAGGCGCAAGAGTAGCTTTTGGTGTTGGGATAATGGCATGCCATCTCATGAAACTTCAGCTACAATGCTTCATTGACTGCAAGGATGGTCCAAGTGCTCCATGAACCATAAAAACATGGTGGTGTTCACATTAAAAAAAATTGTGTAATCTTTGACAATGCCATCAATTTCTTGTGTGGAATGCATGACATTGTTATTATCTGAAGTGGAATTCATGACATTGTTAAAAAAGATTGTGTGATATTTGACAATGCTATCAATCTCTTGTGTGGAATGCATGACATTGTTATTATCTGAAGTGGAATTCATGACATTGTTATAGTAAGTAGAAGGAAAAGTGTAATTACTACTTTATTCAAAGTATCGGTAGTTATTGGTTGAATTTTAAGATTTTAAAATATTAGTAAATATAAAGAAAATGTAAATAAAAAATATAGGTATTATTAGCTTATATAGTTTGGATAAATGTACTATAAGATATCAAATCAAATGACTAAAGAAATAAAGAGATTGTAATAGATCTTATCGTGATTAAAAGTTTTTTTTTAAATATATATCCAATATCTTTTTAAAAAAATATTGTAATTTGATTATTTTGAATAGTAAGAAAAAATCAAATTAATAAAATGTCTAGGATATAATATTATTTATATCTAGTAATTTGAAATTGTAAAGAGATTATTTGACTCACTAACTTACATAACATATTAAAAGTTTGAAAACATGAAATACTAAATTTTAAAATAGAATATATATATATATATATCATTTTATGATAAGGTTGTAAAATGTCATATGTTTATTTTGTTGGAATTATGAATTTTTAATTAATATTGATCAAATCAAAATTATGATAATTACATGATAATATTTCAAGGAGGTGTAATCTTATAAATATTCAGGTATGGATCTCAATTGCCATTTAAAATAGAATTATAGGAGAGAATTATTAGTAATTAGAAAAATGGAAAGCTTATTTTGATGTTGAAAACAATTGTAAGCATGCTCATGTTTGGGATGGGGACATAAAAAACATCATTTTCAATACTTTTTTTGTAAGGTTCATAAAATCTATTAAATCAAAAGGAAAAAACCGTACATGTCCATGTTGCCCATCTGGAAGTTAGCAAAGAAGCCATGCAAGTCACATTTAACTGAAGCAAAAATGAACCTAAGGATCCAAGACCTCCTAAGGCCAAGGACCTCAAAGAGTTCCAAAGATTGCAAGAGTTTCAAAGTGACAGTGTTCACCCACTGGTCGAGGGTTATGGCCATGATAATTCAAAATTGCAGAAAGACATAGAAAGCAATAAACAAACTTAGAACAAAACCAATTAATCCTCATTAGAGAGGGTGATGATGGAGGTTCCGACACCTGGAGCTTTGCAAGTTCCCATGTCAGTTGCAGCAACAGGGATTCATCTGAAAACAAGCTGAGTGGAGGCACTTTGGTCTAGTGGTGGTCTGGTAAACATTTTTCCAGTGATGGCTCTGGACAGAGCATCCAGTTTGGCATTCACCCTCTCCATTTTCAAACGCTGGTACTGAAATAGCACATGCAAATTTGATTACAGGTTGGTAACTCTATCCAATAGCGGTAATGCGTCCTCCTCTGGCTTGAGAAGGCCTTGGACACAATCTTCCATAGTTAGAGACATGAGAACCTTGGTAGTCCAGAAAACACTCAACGTTTTCGTGTGTCTGGTTTCCCTCGTAGGAACTGAGCTAGAGTCTTCTTCAAGCCCCCAAAAATATTCAGACAATTGCTGAGTAGACGGAAAATTCCTCTTATGTTTTAACAATTTTTCCAATCTGAGGGTGCGTGCACAAGCAGATTCAGGAATTTCCTGCTTGAAATGGCCTTGAACCCGACCAAGCTCTTTTAGGGCATGTGGCATGTGGGTTCATCCCAGCTCACTTACAATTTTCCTTGGTGTTTTCTTGGTGCGATCCATGACCACTACGTATGTTCGAGAAAACCAACGCAGAGGATTGCAGTGAAGGGATACCAAGATGCATGTTGGCTTGCAGCTCATAATAGAATGTCGGAATGAAATATTACTAATAGAAGACCTCCCTTTAAGTCGGTACCCGCCTCATTCGGTTTCCAAGTTCATGCGATCCGTGTGAAGTGCCTTGTCACCAGCTCCCAAATCTAATTGACATCAACACTTGCACTGGCCAGCAAACTTGCAGCAGTACTGTAATATCCCTTTTTCAAATTTTATTAAAATGCCCAATTTTCCACTTTTTCTCCAATTTCGACCTTTGACTAGTTTTACTGTTTTGACCTCCAAATCAACCCAAATGCTCCCAAATCTTCTGTAGGAGTGTATGAATGGTATTTAGACTTGAATATAAGGTTCAGGGATGTTTTATGGCCCTCCAAATACTGCTGCAAACTTGATTTGTATTCTGATCAATATATGTAATTTTGACTAGTAATTTGTGCATCAAATCCCCCTCGGGTAACACTGCAAATGGCCTTCCAAATGCCTCCAAACTCCCACAAATTTATGAACAGAGGTATATAATGTGTTAAGTATGTTATTAAGGTCTCATATGCACCATTAATTTATTTTTAATACTGTTCTAACTCTCTCACATTCAACAGCAAAAACCCCCAATTCGACCCTTGGGGAAATGGCACTATTTCACCTCCCAATACAACTAAACTGAGTAAAAATGCTTCAAATGCTCAAGTACAGTACATGAAACTTGTAGAAGACATCCATGGCAGTATATTTATCACAAATATATCAGAGAATCATCCATCCATTCGAAATAATCAACATTATAGTGTCATACATCAATGCATTGGGGAAATGGACATTGTTTGCTCATTAATCAATAGTTTTGCATACAACCAGTGGGTATTTCGACCTGATACTTTCTGAATATGAATAACAGATCATATTAAGCTATTACAATCATAAATATGTAATGATAAGCTCTCTCAAGAAGCACAAGTGCTCACCAAAAACGCCCTCCTTCAAGGAGCACGAATATGCCTTCAAAACTGGAAACGGTGGAGAGAAAGTGTTGCACTAAACCAAACCATGAAACTTCCTGTAGCTGCTACCTGCAAATACAAACTCCATTAAAGCACCATGAAAGACCTGAGTGGCCTCTCCAAACACCAACTTGGATGGGAATCTTTCACCCTCGAAATTGGCTAAGGCAAGAAACTAGTCATCCACTAGCTCTCTCTTCACAAATGCAATTTTTCTCAAATCATCAAAATCCATTCTCATACTTGATTTCTACATTTTATAACCAACATTAGCCTTCAAGGGGTCGAAATTCTCTCAATAGATTCAATAATTTTCCATTTAGAAAATATTCCTCATTTGCCACTTGTCTCCTAGTTCCAACCTTCCATCTTCTCCCAAATTCGAATTTGAGTCTCTTTAGATTCCTCCAACTCCATGAGCGCCTTCTTGAGCCTATTTTTGGGGCTGACATGTCATAATGGTCAGGTGTAAGAAGTCAGGTCCGAATTTTGTCATAAAATGTCATAGATGCTTCATTATTGTTATCATAAAACTAGGGAATCTAGCCCATGTGTCCACTAGTCTCCAATTTGACTCTTCCTCTCCCATGGAGGTTACTATTCCTTCCCATTTCGACCTAATATGCTCAATGCCATGTGTTATGACTTACCAACTCACCCAAGAGTGTTCACCTTCCCCTGAATTCGAATTGGCAAGAGAGAGCTGCCATGTGTCATTGAAAAATCAAGCTAGTGTGGGTCCCACCACCTCCATATGTCTCCAAAACCACTTGCCACCTAGAATTTCTCTTGAATTTATTTATTCATCATATTTATTAAATGCTTGAACCCTTCTAATGTCTAAATATCATTTATTAGTTTCCTTATTACCATCCCACATGTGCCCATCCAACCTAGGAAACTAGTAGGATTGATGGGATTGTCTTACTATGCATTTATTTGAATGGGGACATTACAAGTACATGATTCCCTTGGCTCACGCAATGGTAATGAAGGTTGTTAATGGCACTAGGAGAGTTATAATCGCTTGAAGTAGAGTCCATAATCCTAGTGCAACGCGTCCACTTGCATGCCATGGGACGATTCTCAGTTTGAAAGATGAGTGCATGGAGTGGGTTCGCCATATGTCCTACACCCACCGTGGGGTGACATCATTTTCAATACTAAATGGTTTGTTACTTATAATTTTAAAATCAAATGCAATACACTTACCCCATTTTCTTGATTGAAGAATAATGTACTTTAGTGGAGTCTAAAGGCATGATTATATATTTAGAATAAGCATAAATTGCTTTTAGTATGAGTGGCAAGACAAGGTCAAAATAAACTGAATTAACAATTATGAAGATTTTCTTAATTAGTATAAAATTATAAAAGACAATCGAATAATAATACTAATAATATAAAATCTTGCTTCCCAATAAAGTTTAAAGTTTAAATCTTAGATCTAAAATGACAATAAAATCGTTAATAAAAAGAAGATGAACAAATAGTATGAGTGGCAAGACAAGGTCAAAATAAACTAAATTAGTAATTATGAAGATTTTCTTAATTAGTATAAAATTATAAAAGACAATCAAATAATAATATTAATAATATAAAATCTTGCATCCCTATAAATTTTAAAGTTTAGATCTAAAATGACAATAAAATCATTAATAAAAAGAACTTTATAGTTTAGATATAAAATACAATAAAATCATTAATAAAAAGAAGATGAACAAAATTATTTTCCAATATTATGGGCTTAAGAAATAAAATGAATATAGTTAAGATTGTGAACAATGAGTGTGACATTAGTTATTGAACTTACCCAAGAAAACACCTTGGGATGAGTGTCTTTATAATATATGTAATACAAAAGAGGTTTTGGGATGAGTGTCTTTATAATATATGTAATACAAAAGAAGAAAACACCTTGGAATGAATGTCTTTATAATATATGTAATACAAAAGAAGAAAACACCTTGAGATGAGTGTCTTTATATTATATGTAATATAAAAGAGGTTGAGGATGAATATCACTTCCTTGTAACATGCCCTCCTGACTTTAATAATTTGAAACATAATTTCACCTACTTTTATAACTTAATTCATTTCCACGACCTTCTAACTTATCTAAACCTTAATGACCTTGATACTTTCATTTTTACTATGTTCAAATATATAAATGATTTTCAATGATATTTTGAAGAAGTTTGTGTGTTTCCTTTTATTTATCTAAGACTTTACTTGTATTAGGGGATGGTGGTAATGATCATCATAAGAATATTTTATTACGTTAAAAAATTGGTTTAGACATAAATGTAAGCATGGCTTGATATGTTAGAGAATATTAATTTGCTTTAAAAAAATGGTTTAGACATATATGTAAGCATGGATTGATATGTTACAAGATTAATAATATGTATATAATAGACATTGGAAGATAATAACAACTTATAATCTATGTGAAATGTTATTGTTATGGTCAAATTTAGCTAGCACGATTGGTTTTAATGAGCCTCATTCTTCATGGTGACCTTAGTTCAAACCTTGCAAGGTAGCCATGAGGAGACAATTAAAAATCCAACCATGCTAAGGGTTGGTGTGTCCCAGGCTGGGTGCGATCCCCATCTAATTTTGACAACTTAGATGCCCTTGGGTGATAGTTTCTTAGACCACAAGATAGTACCGCAAGTCATGGACAAATTAGCAAAAAAAATTATAGTTGTGCCACTTGACTCTCTCTATATATATCTAACTAATAAATATGGCTAACAATTTGTGCCCTTGGGTCACATTTTCTTAGACCACGAGATTGTACCGCAAGTCATGGACAAATTAGCAAAAAAACGTTATTGGTATATATATCTAACTAATAAAAATGGCTAGCCATTTGTATCCTCGATGTGTTTTACTTAGATGACTTTGTTTTTTAATAGCAACATAAGGACAAAAGGAAAATAGTTTTAAGAGAAATCCATAATAAATTTGATTTTATAACAGAGTCCAGTTTTGATGATAGAACATGTCATTTTGTGAGTCTTACTCATTTTCATTACACCAATTTGAGTGGTGCCTCTTACTAACATAATAGTTCGATGGTTGTAGTGTGCATATGCTTGTTAATTAACCTTTCCCCATTTTTGTGTGCAAAAATTTAAAAATTCTCATTAGTAATATTTTTTCGTACCCATTTTACATGTCTTCCTAATATATATATAAAGTCAAATACATCTAATATCCATATGTCTTAAAAAATAAGTATCATAATTACCAATTCAAATACACCTAAGATCCATATTTTTTTTCACACAAAAAAACTATAACTTGTTATTCAACTTCAAGGAACCAGTGTTACAAATTCTACATCACCATCATTTCTAGGAAAAACTCTTTTAGATCTATTTCTCCACAAATACAGTCAAAACCGAATGCCAACACTACAAAAAGGCTGCTAATATCCATCTATCAACCCCTTATTGATGTTTTATATTGTTATCTGACTAGACATCAAAATAAAAAAACAAAACATATCACAAGAACAAAGTAGAAGACATAAACAGTCCCCTTATCTAGCAAATCACCATCGATGACTTCTTCATAGAATAGGAGACCATCCATATTGCCCATCATTTTTTTGGAAAGTAGATCTACCTTAGCATCATACATTCTGGAAATATGAAAGAAGGATATATAAGAAAAACAATCCTTCAAATCTAGAACTTGATTTTCCCACTGGTCCAAATTCAACACTTGCAGCTTCAATACACCTGAAACCGAGTCAATCAAAACTTTGGAATCACCTACAATATGAAGATCCAGGAGACCTCTTTTTCTTGAAAACCACAACAATCCCCATAATGCAATGAGATCGGATTTTGTGTTGGTACCCAAACCAACACCCATCCATAAATTTATAGAGTGATCTTGCTTGATAAACAAAACCATACCAGCACCACAAACCTGATCCTTTGCATCCCCGTAGAAATAGCCAAGGGGATTGTCCACATTAAGTTGAGGAGCTATATATAATCTATCTCTCTTTTGTTTTTCTTCCTTAAAATATTTTGAAAACAAAACAAATAGCCCTAGAACAAATAGTGGAAACTGTAGGAATGACCTCATCAAAAATATTTCTATTTCAATATTTCCATATCTCCCAAATAATGAACAGAGGAAGTTCCTTAAATTTAACCATTTTCTTGAACCAATCAAACATGTAGTCTTGAAATTTTGAATACCCCCAGTCTTCATTAAAATTTAACCATCTTCTAGATTCAATCCAAATAGCCCTAGTAAATGAGCATTGAAAAAATAGGTGGGAAATAGATTCCTCATCATTTTTGCATAATACACAAATTCTCAGCCCACGGAAACCTCTATGGATAAGATTATCCCATGTAAGAATATTATTCTCAACGCAAAACCATAAAAACCACTTAAATTTTAGAGGATTTCTCCATTTCCACAAATATTTAGTCCACCATTTGGGAGAATATTTTACCTATTTCGATAGAATAACTTCATAATATTTTTTGGCTGTGACCACCCCATTTGCATATTTCCAGTTCCATACAATCCTGTCATCCTTTTCACTTAATCTTATACCAGCTCAATTTAAGGTCAAAATATATCGGTTCCATTCAATAACATAATCACCTGTCATATTCAAGTTGTTTTCCATAAGCCAATAAGACTAGGAAAAATACCTATGAACCCTCTTAATCTAGGTCAAAACCTAGATATTCAACTCTGAAAGATTTAATAAACAACCCTCAGAAATTATGTGTTTCCCTTCATCCCCAACAAATGGATCAACGCCAATAAAAACTTGAGTGCCCCTCCCGATATCCCAACTGAGCCATTCTCCAATCTTAGGAAAGGACTTTAATAAGCCTCTCCAATGATTGAAGCATTATAAAAATTCATATTTTAACAACGAATCCATCAGACAATTGAAAAATATTTAATGTACTTCGACTTAAGGACTCTACTCCATAATCCTTCACCAAACATACCCCTTCAAAGGATTCTGGTGCTTAATGCAAAATTAAACCAATCAAGATGCTTCAACTCCCAACCTCCCATCTTCTTTGGAAGAGAAATACTTTCCCAAGAGGAAAGATGAAATTTTGAATAAGCCGGATTCCAGCCCAAAGAAAATGAAAAATCATTTTTCTAATGTTACTAATGACAAAGACTAGTATCATAGCCAGAGAGAGCCAATACGCTGGCATACTCTCCAAAACCGACTTGGATAAGATGAGTCTACCACCCAAGGATAAAATTTTGTAGGTCCAGTGACCGATTCTCTTTTCACTTTTTGTAACAACCAGTTCCAATCCTCTTGCTTATAACAATTGGACTTCATGAAATATCCCAAATACTTGAACCAATATTCCATTTTGGACAAATGAAAAGGAAAAAGTTGTGTAATGTGATCACACACATCCAAGTCTAAACAATTATAAAGGAACATTGACTTCTGAGCACTTACAACCATCCCAAATGTTGTACAAAAGGATTTAATTAATGAACGATAGCATTCCCATTTAGCAATATCACCTCCCCCAAAGAGTAGGACATCATCTACAAATAATAAATGGGAGATGTATAGAGACTGAGAAATTTTGATACCTTTAATCTTTCCCTTCTTCTTGGAATCATCAATTAATTTTCTAAGACCTTCAATGACAAGTAGAAATAACAAAGAGGATAATGGGCACCCCTGCGTTAGACCCCGACTCCTCTTGAAAAATGAACATGGAGAACCTTTAATTAATATTGCAAATTTTGTAGAAGTTATACAAGCCATTATCCAGTTTGTAACATCTACTGGAAACCCAATCTGAAAAAGAATAAACCACAAAAAGGACCAGTCGATTAGATCATAGGATTTGATTAAATCCATCTTGAGTATAAAATCTCTTTGATCCTTAGTCTTCACGGAATGCAAGCATTCATGAGCTATTCCTACCACGTTAAGGATCTGACGATTAGGCAAAAAAAAAATTGCTCCATAGATATATTTTTAGCTAAGTCTGGCTTGATCATGTTGGATATGATCTTAGTAATCACCTTATAAATCAGGTTGCAAAGTGATATAGGCCAGTAATCATTGAAGGTATTAGGCTTGTCACTTTTAGTAATTAAGGCGATAAAAGTGGCATTCATGTTCCCAGGAACATACCCCTTACATATGGATTCTTCCACTACTTCAACCAGATCTTTGCCAACCAGATCAAAGAAGTGTAAGAAAAATTCAACAGTCCACCTGTTAGGCCCATGGATTTTTTCCTTAGAAAAAAATTTCAAAACATTATTTACTTCCTTAAGTGACACCCTCTCCCCAATATTGGCCCCTTCTTCAAGAGAAAAAAATCTGGGAAAGTACTTCAAAACCTCTAATTGCACAAATAAATTTGAGCCACGATCATGTTTATAAATATCCTTGTAGAAACAAACAACTTCATATTCCAAATCCTGTTGATCCGACAAAGGAACCCCATTAGAGTAAAAATGGTCCCAAATAGCATTTTGAACTCCCCTCTGATTTAGAAATCTATGAAAGAAAATTGTATTATTATCTCTTTGGGACAACCAAGTAGCTCTACTCTTGATCCTTCATGTCTCTTCCTCTTGTTTAAGCAACTTTGCCTTCTGCACCTCTAGAATAATCATCTTTTTCTTTATGTTGACTGAAAAAACATTGCCATCTATCAAACTACTCAAAAGATCGATTTCATTTTCAATCCTCAAAAGCTCATCTCTATTAGCCAACTTTTTCTATTTCTCCCATTTAATAACATCCTTTTTCAACCTCTTGAGAATATCAACAAGATGGAGCAACGGAGGTAAAGAAGAATCTTGAGCAAACCAAATCCAGCTTTCTTTTACCATCTCGTAGAAATCCAAATCTTCAAGCCAAGTGTGGTTGAATTTAAATGGATAGTGAGTTTTACAAAACCCAAACTCCAACTGTAATACAATAGCTTTATGATCCCACACCCCTGTTATAGGTTCAACCCAAGATCTAAATTTTCCAAGACTATCACAGAGCTCTTCAGCCATAAAAAACATGTCTAGCCTTTTTGCTATACCATCTTTACCTGTACGGCCATTAGACCAAATACGAACCAGAATATTAGGAACAATATTAATTAATTTAGCATTATCAAATAGATCCCTGAGATTCTCCTCCATCGGATCAACCACATTTCCTGATCCCCAAAGATCCATATATCTTGGAATTGTTTTTATATCATAATTTTTTTTTAGACAAAAACATTGGGAAGATTTAATTAAAAGCCGGTGAATCAGCCACCGTGTGCTTGGGTACATAATTATCACTATCTGAAATAACAAAATTCTTAGGCTTAAGCTGCCCAGAGGTTTCAGATTTAAGAAGCAAAATTACAGTGGACTGAATTGTGGTACAAGGAATAGGATTGAGAATAGCAAAGAGAACATAGTAGAGATCTGCGCAGGGTCTAAGCGCCATTAAGCTTCTCCAGGATCTTCTGGACCGCAGCTTCCAGTGCAATAATTCTGTTCCCGAAGTTCCCTTCAGTGTTGGCCTGGTCTTTGAAGTGGGTGTACACCACCTCTTCAAAATAGGAGACTTCTCCTTTGGAATCTTTGATTTCCTCCTTAATGCCCTGTAGATCCTTGTTGAACTTTCGCCATTTCTGGAGATCTTCTGCAATGTGGGCTTTCTGTAGGCCTTCATTCTCCTCTGATTTTGATTTAAGTATGTCGATTGAATTTTGCAGATCGTCCAGTCTGTCCTCCAGCGATTTGCCTCCTGATGTTGAGCCCACCGACGCCATGTTGAGCTTCGCAGTCGATTCCTGATCTTCTTGCTTCTTCTTCTAGAGTTCTTGCTTCTGTTTCTAGCGCTTGCGCAATGGAGAGATCTGTTCCCAGTCGATCTGATTATGTAGGAGGAAAGGCGCTCTGAATGGTCACGGGTCGCAGAGCTACCGTCCGGGAGTAGCAGACTGAAGTGGGGATTTTCCTCGATGGCAATCTTGACCATCTCGCAAGTCGGAAGTTTTTATATCATAATTACCTTAAATATTGAAACCAATTAATTCATTTCAATTCCAAATAGCTCACTCGGTTAAGGTGTGGGTCTCTTCGGCAAGGTGACCTGAGTTCAATTCCCCTTAGGGGTGACTTAGTTGGGAGGCGACACCCAAAAACCCAGTCAAGTTGAGGCTAGTGCGGGTGTGATCCTTGGGTGATTTTGACGGCTTAGATGCCCCTGGGTCGTAGTTTCTAAGACCAATTGCTTCTCACACAAATCAGGGAGATTCGAGCAAACAAAAAAAAAACAATTAATTTATATAACTCACAATATCGAGATGCATTAATCAACTTTTTTGGCATTTAGTTTGGTCAAGATACTTTGTTTTCACCTCTTTAACAATAAATACACCAACAATTTGGTTGGTAATCTACTCTTATGTACATTGGAAGGGGGTTGTTGATAGGTCCATCAATCAAATTGGGTACATCATAAAGATGTATTAATAGTGAGCATCCAACTCACTTATTAGTCCTTGCCTTTGGATGGAAGGGATTCTTGTAATGATTCTGCCATTTTTTTCCAATTATAATTTATAGCTTGTGTTTTAAGGATAACTTATTTTTTCGACCAATCATGAACAATAAAATTTTTGAGGTCTTATTTTGGCCTCTATAAAGATGTTTTTTTCTATACAAAACTTAGGATACTTGCATCAAAATTAAAAATTAAAATACTATGGAAATAATGTTAGTATTAGTTAATGGACAAATTAACATTACTCCCTAACACGAAATGTTTTTATTTTCTCTCTAATGTTTTTGTTCCATTCGGTCAACAACTTAACATGGATTAATGTTTTTGTTCCATTTGGTCAACAACTTAACATGGCTTAAGATGTTGAGTGATTGCATGCAGAGTGACATATAGAGTTGTTTGTGGCCTTTATTGTTTGTGACACGAGACTACACTGCCACACCGCCATGATGGGCGGAAATAACATGTTTAAAAACTTACAAACTCTCTTTATGTTGATAAATCCCTTTTGGTTCTCTTCTTGTCTCACCGACTTGACCTGCATGCGATGTCGATGGTGATGGAGAGGAAGCGTAGGAACGTTGGAGCAAAGAAAAGTAGAGGACTTTTACACTGGGATGGCAACCACTTAATGGCAGATCCCAGAATAAGCAGCAGGTCATCCAAAACTTGTATGATTAATTTGTAGTAAGCTTTGCATGTTTTGCTTTTAAAAAAATTATTTCTTTTAGAACATTCAGAATTCCATAGCTAGAAATACAATTCGATCCTAATGTAAATTCTGCTATAAGATGCTACTGTTGTAAATATTTTCAGATTTGATAGACAATTTCAGTTCAAAATTCAAAAAGTAAACTTCTAACCTAGTAAATTATGCTAGTTTACTGAAATTTAAACTTGACATTTCTCCCACTGCAAACTATAAGAGAATTTGGCTTCAATTATTGGCATCGACATCTAGTATAACACTGAACAATTTCCAGACCTGTAACCCGCCTACTATATGCATTAAGTTTAGCTCGGTAATGGAAAGAAGACATTAAAGCTTGAAGTGGCCTTACCTCTTTGCGGAATCTGATTCCAATTGCCTTTCCTTATGGTGAATTCAATGATCTATACTTGCTTCTATGCGGTGACCACATAACCACAAGTGACCTATACTTGTTTATTAACTGTTGTTCCTAAATAACCACATCAGTACACTTAGAAGCAACTTCTAGGCCCCATTAACTCTAGACCAATTGGTTTTATAGCAACCAAAATATTTAGTAGTTGGTCTGAATCCACCTTAGTGACCTATAGGATTAATTGGTCGAGTTCTTGGAATTGAGTTTAAGTTATAACTTTCTTCTCCCAAAGCTATCCTCTTGAGGATCGTTTTACTTTTACTTTAATTAGATTTAACTCCAATTAAAGACTAGCACTGCCACAAGTAAAGTGGTTGGTGAACGCCGAGAGGCACAACCAGCCACTTAGTTTTATAGAGATGGTTGGTTGCTAAACATTAAACTAATTACCAGATTGTTATAGTTATCCATTTATGGTAAACATAAACATTAAACTAATTAATATAAACATAAAATAAAAAATTTGCGCTTGAACCTTTGCCATTATTGTTACCCCTTTCTTTGATCATCGCTTAACTGAAGCTTATTTAAATCTAAATCAAGATGCATTTAAATATAACAAGATATGACGACCATGAAATGAATCCCGACTGTACACTTGTTACAGTCAGGTTAATCTTGTTGATCTGCTCAAGGAAGCCCAAAATCTAAGATAATATATAAACGCATATCGACATAATAAACTATTGTCTTTAAAGGTTAAGATATATTCTTTCTCTTTGCATCATTATTGTTATTTCATTATTTGAGTCTTTGCCTTCAATTGATCTCAATTTATTAGTTACAAAAATTCATCATCACCTATTTTTATATTGACTTCACTACTAATGTCCATGTATTTTACTTTTCGCTCTTAACCTTGCAACTTATTGTGTACACTCAATAATTTATCCTCCTTTGGGCACACCTATATTTGCAAGCATTTTGATATAAATATCAATTTCTTATGTATACCATCAAAGTTTCATATCTTCTTACGAAACCACTTCGCATGTCATTTTTAGCACCACCACAACTATACACTATTCAAATTGATCTTATTTTTTTTTATTTTTTTTTAAATTCACATGCACATGCAAACTAACTCTACACTATTGAAATTTATCTAATTTCTTTATAAAAAAAAATTCACATCCACATACAAACTACTCTCTTGTTGCTTTGCCATGGGCATGCCCTTGCATAGGCTTTTAGTGACCAAACCTTTTTTTATTGAATGGCAGGTATAACCGCCCCAACAGAAACAACCAATCACATATTATGATTGACAGGCATCGCCAAAAGGAACTACTTACTTACTGCCAACACAATTTGGTTTTTCCAAGTGGTTAATCGAACTACCTTAACTAGTTTAGGGTTAAATGAAACTCCATAGATTTTTATTGTTTCTACTTAAAGTTATAAGTAGTGGTGATTCTATACTATATGTGATTATATACTATAATGTGACTATTTGGCATTGATCACAAGTAACATGTCAACATTACAACATACGATCTATTATTATTATTTTAAGTAATGGTTTCAAGCATTTCTATAAGACTTGTTTCTATAGTTATTAGAAAACATATGTTAAAGGCAGACGCCTCATCTTGTTTTTAAATGTGATTTAAAACATTAAATCCATCCAAAAAGAACAAGCATTTCTATCAGACTTGTTTCTATAGTTATTAGAAAACATATGTTAAAGGCAGACGCCTCATCTTGTTTTTAAATGTTTTGATTTAAAACATTAAATCCATCCAAAATGAAATATCTCCTCCATAGACTTAGAACTAAAATGATATATACTTTGAAGTGATCCAACCACGAAACTAAAAAGATATATTCTTTGAAGTGATCCAAGTTAAAATCCATAAAATAGAGTTAAATATATTATCATTTTTTCAATTATTTTTGTTGTAATGTTTTCCACCAATAATTGAAATGAATTGTCGTTTGGATATAGCTGGGAAAGTCAGAAAGTAAGATAAACAAAGTCAAATTAACTACATTGTTCGCGTAGCTGGAATATCTCAGTTGGTTAGAGCGTGTGGCTATTAACCACAAGGTCGGGAGGTTCAAGCCCTCCTTCTAGCGCGTGTCATTTGCTTGTCACGGTATCTTTGATTCCGTTGCCGGGATTTGAACCCGGCTCGCCTGGGTGAAAACCAGGTACCCTAAACGGACTAAACGAGAAAAGGATTGTGTAAGTTCTTGTTGTATTAAATACACGTTTTGGAAATTATTTTATAAGCACGTGGCTTTCCGGATCCAAACTATAAAAATAACAGCACAACAAACAAATACATGGAAAATATTAGATACTTCTTTTACTTTTAAAATATTTGAAATTGGAACTTATTAAGAATTGCTATCTCCTTTTTAAACTATATTTTTTGGAGTTTACTTTTCTTTAAAGAACATGTCTTCCGTGATGGTAGGTGTGGGAGTGCTCTATGATCTTAAGGGACAAGCGGGACAAGCAGTGGCCTCTTTTGCTTGGGAGTTTGCCTTATAATTATAATAAATAACTATGCTACTGCTTGGGAGTTTGCCTTTGAATCATGCACCAGATCAACTATTTTGGAATGGAAATTCGGCCACTGGACAAGTCACAGCTAAATCGGCTTATTCTAGAATCACTCAAGATATGTTCATATACCCTCAGGATTGGTGGTATAAACGTCTGTGGCATTGGTCGATCCCATTTAAACTCAAGTGTTTTTGTTGGCTTTTAATCAATGATAAATTGAAGACCTGGGAGAATTTGTGCAAAAGGGGGTGGCAAGGCCCTAGCATTTGCACTCTCTGCAGCAAGGATGCTGAAACCAAACAACATCTTTTTGTTGAGTGCTCCTTTTCCTCAAAGATCTGGGAAGTGGCTGCAGCTAATTTGAATATTTCACAGCGATGGAATGTTGGGGACTTCAATAAGTGCTTGCTTAATTGGTTCAGAATATGTAAGCAACACTTCTACATAGCCATTTGCATTTTCTGGTCTATTTGGTTTTCTAGGAATTGTGCTATCTTCCAGAACATATCCCCAAACACTATACAGTGTTGTATGGTGGCATTAAATATGTATTCTTCTTGTAAGGATAATCTGCCTATCTCAAGAATTGACAGAATCAGTAACTTTGAGTTAAATGTGGACCAGCCTATCCTTTTCTTTGATGGAGCTTCACAACATGGTATATGTGATGTTGGGGGTGTGATCTATCTTAACGAGTCGCATTATTTCTCTATTAGACTCAACTGTGGCTCAGGTACAAATATGAAAGCGGAATTAATGGTACTTTGGTGCGTTCTCAGAGTTGCTAACATCTTTGGATTAGCCAATATCAAGGTTTTCGGTGATTCCAGAGTCACCATTAAATGGGTTGTGGGAGAGTTCAATTTGAATGTTGTGAACCTAAGACACTGGATTCTTCGGACACAAGTTGAAATCTCAAAGCTTCAAGGTATTCAGTTTGAACACATCTACAGAGAACAAAATTCCCTTGCAGACAATCTGTCGAAGCAAGCATTATCTGGCAGTGAAGGTTTACTGATTTGGGAGGAGTGGCTGGATAACAGCCTCCAGGATGGTGGCTCTATTTACTTTTTTGAATAAGTTTTGCTGGGACCATTCTGTATATCTTTCTGATATGCTGATTGTATTTATTTTTGTCTTTTGACTTGGCTGTCATGCTTTCATGCTAATGCAGCCAGTATAATTCTGTAATATTTTTGTGACTCATGCACGGAAGCTAGTACTTATAGCTTTGCTGATCTCCATGAACTCGATTCGATAAAAGGATCTGGAAGTTTCTTTGTACTATTTGATTCAATTTTTGAATATCAATAGTAGATTTTTTCGCTGGAAAAAAAATAACTATGCTAAATCTTTAACTCTATGGTAAGGATTTCTTCTCATCAAAGCTTGAAGTATAAAGGACATCATTGTATTTGCGAACGGGGCTTGGTCACCCATCTTAAGACTCCTCTGTTTCAAGTACATTATGGAGTTTTCTCCACAATCAAGTCCACTTAGCTTGATACCCCATTTAATGGCTTGATTGTGGGGAAAACTCCATAGTTAAGCACGCTTGAGCTAGAGGATTCTTGGGATGGGTGACCTCTCGGGAAGTCTTGGTTACTGGGTGCAAGTGATGATTAATGCTATGAAATTCATTTTGCTAGTCTCAATACCACTTCTTCACCCCTGTGAGCATCACCCAATACAATGAGTGCTAAGTACTTAGAAATCTCATTACAAGAATCCAAGCCTCCATGCAATTCTTCACTATAGAGTTCTATTAGATACCAAGAAGGTTAAATTTGGAAACATATAAGGTTAAATTTGCAAACATATGGGAAAGCTAATAAAGGATGTCAGTTGTCATATGGCACCTTGGAAAAAGATCAAGGGAGAAGTTTCAATTTCATTCCCTAAGTCTCCATCCACATACAAATTCATGAATACATTTATTTCCATGTACAGGTGGCACTTCCTTCCTCACATGCAAATTAATCGACCACAGCCCTTCCATGCCATACAATGCAATGGTAAGGGTCGAATTATGAAGGAGTAGTGGATGGGATTCTTGGGTGTGTGGGGGATTTAACCAACCCAACACCACCCCATCTTGGTTTTATTCTTAGTTATTATGTTGATTGTGTTCAAGGAAAGGCTCATGCAGACAAAACAAACCCACGCTTGTTGGTAGAGCCTATGGAAAAGGTTCTTGGAATTGCAAGGATTGTCATAGAATATCAATGCTCTCCCACTTTGAAGTTGTGCTAAAGCATCATTGCTCACACTCTAGGAAATCCTCGAGACAGATTCAATTAGTTCAAGTTCTTTACCATGTTGTGGCGTTCTCCCATGATTCACATTTCTCAGGAATGTGTGTTGAAGGATTCTCCAGGGTCCCAAGATCAAGACCCACTAGGGAAAAAATATTTGCACAAAAGTTCTGGTCCCCCCCTCTTTCTCAATGCCTTTCTCATCGACTTGGAGGTTGAAGGCAAGGTTAAACTGAGACCATTGTTCAGTAAGAAGAAGAGTAAGGCGAAAATTTTCATAGTCAAGGAAAGGTTATGTGTCCATCTCTACTGGATAGAATGGCTTTCTTCCATAATCATTCCCACATATGCACCTCTTTTGAGCATGCATATATGAAGAGGTAGACTCATCATTGTGAGAAGCATAATGATGAGTTCCAAGACAATATTTCCGTGATGATTAGGAAATGGGAAAAGAGGAGGAAATAGTGGGAGTTGAACAATGAACAAAAGCAAAAAACACAAGACGAGTTAATTCTCATGAAATCCCAAATTGAAAGACACAAGGACATGTTGGTCATGTTGGAAGTTGGAGAAGAATCCCAAAAGGAGAAGTGAGAAGAGGAAGCTACCAAGGTAAAGAACTTCAAGACAAAGTTCATCATGAATTGAAGCAAAGACCTGGCTTTGAAGAACTCGGGACCCCTATCTCCCATGAGGCTTCGGTTGGTTCAGCTCAAATAGTGGCCATGGAAGACGACATAACGGAGTAAGATGTAGAGCTAAAAGGACATTACGACATCTCTCACTTGGATTTTGTAGGAGGTCAGGGGAGGCTTGGACATCATGAGTTGCTCTAATTCCTTTGTTAATTTACTATGTTATGTAAATTTCTTTTGGTTCTAGGACAGTTTGTTAGAAAGTATAACAGTCATAGAATAATTTGGAGGAAGGTTTTAGCAAAACACGGTTATTTTGGAGTCATTACATTGGACATTGGTCCTACTTCTCAGCATTTTTGGACTATGATATGCTCTAAATTTTGTACTCTAAGGTTGTACAGTCAGGCCACAAACTCTTTTCCTTTCTATAATATAACCAATATGTGTTTCTGTTAAAAAAAAAATATCAAAACCTTTGTATTCAAGTACCCTCAAGCATGGGAAGCACAAAATATTGATATCCAAATCAATATTGTTGAAGATTTATATTGTAATTTGGCCAATTCACCAAGGGCGCTAGCTAGATAATTTGAGTGAAGTGATTCCAATTGTTCTTCAATGCTTACCATATCGTGTTTAGACTTTAGTTTCCTTTGATGCGCCCATTCTGCAATCTCTTCAAATCAACCTCAAACTATATACATGTAAAATTCACGCAAAGTTCCATCAAAAAAAATTTATGATCTCTAATAAGATTTGTATATTCCTCCTCTTCCATCCATGCGGAGTTAAAATTGAGGGGACTTAGTAGCTTCCTTGCTACCTTTCTCATTTCCAAAAAATTCTAGAGAATAGTCAGAGGATTCCCTTCCTATGCCCACCCACTATGTTTACATGAATTGAACTGCAACACGTGCTTCATTTAAAAGAAACATGTCCATCCTCTTTGCAGTCCTAGGAGTATCATTTCTCATATTTGATGAAGTAAGATGTTTACAAGCTCCACATATATGAGACCTACTTATTGAATCTCTACTTTAAAAAAATAGACGAGGGATCTAAGTGTGTTGGTTGGCTACAAATCTCTTCTCTACCCAATCCCCCAGAAACTTCCCTAAGTGTGTTGGTTGGGGAATTAGTAGGAGTAATATCCCAATCCCCCAGAAACTTCCCTAATTCCTTGGATGTTTTGGAGCCTTCATTCATAGATTCTTGAATAAAACAAATTTTTGGTTTGTGGGATTCCACAAGCCTCTTTAGGGTTAATTTATTTGAGGGGTTTCCCCTCCCCTAGATATCCATCTACATGGAAATCATGGTTCACCTCTAACTAGGGTTGAAACTACTCTAAGAACCCTAACAATGGAATTTTGCTTCCCAAATAATATCTCCTTTTTGGATTTTTCTTGTGTTATGGCTAGTTAATTTTTTGGTCTCTTTTAAGACTTAGGCCATCATGACAAATATTGATACCTAAGATCACTCCTTCCACCCTTATAACAATTGACCCTAAACCCTTATTTCTAGACCTTAAAATATGTCTCATTAGACCTCCATCACAACATATATACCCCACTTCCAAAATATTATGGTTATAGGGGGCATAAAAGGGGTCCTTAACATGTTGAGAGAAAGTATAGGGATTCTCAATGAATTAAATTGACAAGAACACCCACAAAATGGAAGCGAACCATAAATAAACCAATCTTCGCTCAATTGACCATTAGAAATGACCAGTTGTTTAAACAAAAGGGAGAAGTATTTTCAAAGTTACCTATAATGCCCAATGATTTTCGTTGAAGGGTTGACCCATCATTGTTAGCTTGGGGAACAAAAAATGCATCTTGCTTTTCCATAAGCTCACATTCTAGAGGAGGTTTAGAACAAGGTTATGCTAACAGGGTTAACTCTACCTAGAATTAACATTTCATTCAAACCCTTTTTATGAAGCTATTGTTCCACCCACATACTAAGATGTCTCATCCTTTTGTATCTAAATCCAACTTATTAATCAAAGAAGTATGTTGTTCCTCTAAAGATTTCATCGTATATTTTTTGACCCAGATATGTTTAGTAAACTTCAACTCACAGTCCTAAGCTAGGTGGCCATGATGGTGACACTTTGTGCTCCCAAATGGAACCTCAAGATAGTTTGATGATTGATGATGCGAGTAATCAATCTTATGCATAAATATTTCCTCCACCATACCCTCCTAAAGTTCCAAGTATACCAGGATCTTAGCAACCAACATCATGTTGGAATCAATATAGCTCAACTCCACCTCAATAAAGTAAGCCAAAAAAATACTTTTACTTTGAACACATCTAGTGAACAAAATCCAATGGAAGGCCAAGTAATTTAACCCATACCAGAACTATGTAATTTTTTTCTTACAGAGCATCAAAAAATGAACTCCATCGTTTAATAGATAGGGGATATTTCCCCCATTTCCAATGACCATGAAGAATTTTCTTTGAATCATTTTCACTTTGGAATAAAAAGGCCAATAATCCATGTAAAATAAGGTAAAACTTCAGTATATACCCCACTACAAGCTCCCATTCACTCAATAGCTAGTCTTTCGAAGTCTGAAAACTAATATATTCTATGAAATCACCCAACTAGTGCTTGGGTCGCAAGTCCAACTACTTGGTGCACTCATATATCATTTCCCAAGACAATCCTAAATGGGCACTTCCTTTTCTTGACACACTTTATACCACCTCCCTCATTCAAAAAAAAATTATGCTGCTTGACATGGAGGAATTGGGCTCTTCTTATAATTTGAATACACCTTGTGATTGTTAGGTTATAAAAGATTAACAGCCTCTCATCTAGACTAAAAGAGACAACCATTGACAAGTGAAACAACACCTAATTCCCCACCATAATCAAACCTTCACCCTTAAATTCCTTGACTCTAACACATAATTAGGAAGGAGATAGAGATTATTGGCTAGATTTCAATTTTCAAACCAAGGTCTACATATGTGTCTAATAAAAGGGATCTCACCTAAAACATTTTGTTAGGAATATAAATAATATTGTGCTTGTGCATCATGGAAGTCGCTAATAAATAAATAAATAACAAAAACACATTCCATCATATTCATACTACTTGCAAATGCATCATGAATCTATTAGAATCAATCACATTCCTGAACACCATTGTTAAATAGTAAACACAACATCATCACCATATAAATAGAGGGAAATCACATTTTCAAAAGGAAACCCTCTTCTGTTGATATTAAGGATGATCAAATGCATCAAAGATACTTTACATTACATAGCAATGGCCATCTACTAACCAACAACTTATCTATTAGAAATTATGGAGTACGATATCAAAACATCAACAACTATCAACCAAAATCAATCTTACATAGGACAAATCCTTTACTCTATATAGTATTCACCCTTAAGTAGGGATCGACAAGAAAACTCTTTCAAATTCATTATCCTATCACTTAATCTAGTTTGATTGACTCACAGTATTCTCCTTTTTCTTTGACCAAGTGGTGTTCTACTTTGGCCGCCTACTCCATAGCCATTGGGGATCTGTCAACCTTCAATGCAGGTTCTCTTCATTATTCCCATTGGTCTATGTGTTATGTAGTGCAAATCAACTCTAATTCTTTTTCTTTCTCTTACACTACCCTATCCTCTCCATTGTCATGTATGTTCTCCAAAAATCTAAATTCTAAATGAGGGGACCAAAAATCCTTGACCACGCGTATTGACTCACCCTCGAGTAAAATCCAGGAAACCTTTTCTCATTTGACATCTTTTGTTGCTTACTTCTGCATTGAAACCACTTCCTTCTTAAATGAGGAGCCCAACTCTTTCACCACCTTTAAAACTTTTTCTATAAACCCTTCCAACCTTTCCAAATTATTTGACCATTTACCCATTAAGGTGTTTAATCCTACCATGTATATGTCATGTCCCAAAATTTTGTATTGGGTCACAATGCCCTAAGCCCCTTGGCCATACTCATGATAGTTTGTCAAATTGATGCTAAGGGTCAAATAAATTCCAAGAATGAAGTCCAAGTTAGTAATAATGTGAAATTAGATCCAAATGGACAAGGTGGGTCACATTAAGAGAAATTCTCAATTCAAAGATGTAATATACCCATCCAAATGAACTGCCATGGAGGAAAATTACTAGTTCCCTAGGTTGGGGGGTGGAATCTTTGGGATTTGAAATAAGGGGGAGAACCCAAAACCTTTGATTTTTGATGAAGCTTCTTCATCTTTCCGATCACCTCATCCAGAACCAATCCCCAGATTTGGTCCTCCTTTGATCAGGTCTGCATCAACATCATCATATAATGCTGCAAGACGTCAAGCTATTTCTAACCAGTCAAGTAGACAGTCTTTAGAAGAACCAATTCCGAATCAACCTGTAAATAATGAATCTTTTTCCAGCTTGTCTGATTATGAACATAGAGGTCAGCATGCAGAATGCTCTGCCTGCAAAAAGATAAAACAAAAACTTTTGCAAAAAGAGAAACACCAGAAATTGCATGAGTATCCTAGTCTTGGAATGTTTTCCAGTTTACCAAGAGCTAGAGCTGAATCTGAATCTACCAATGCCCATGGCCAAATATCTTTTAACCCTGGTAGAAATCTCCCCGAAACCGCCTTCAGGCAGTATTCTTCTGATGGACAGACAAAAAGAGAGTTCATATCCACAAAGGCCACACCATCTGATCAATCTACATCAGATGAAGTAAAGTTAACAAATTGGACAAATTTGCAGTTAAAATGTACTGCAAATAATCTTGATGATATGGCAAATGATATCCAGCTTCTGAAAGCTAACTGTGTTGCACAGGGAAAACAGTTAGATACTGTCATCACCAAATTAGCTCTACTTGACCATCTGTTGCATGATACAACAGAAATTGAAAAGGCTATCTCAGTAGCTTCTGATAAACTACAAAGAAGAATGGATGTTCTAGATGAATTAGTAACTAGAACACAAGTGTTAAAAAAGAAGGAATATACAGTTCCTGATCAAGTTTTAAAGTTAGCCAAAAAGGGTCATTCTAAATCAATTTCCCTAGGAGTTTTAAATTCCAGTTCTGTTGATAACAGACCAGAATGGGACTTTGGAGCTAGTGATGCAGAAAAACAAGATATCATTGAATGGATTGATGCATTTAAGAATTTTAAGCCTGTCCTAGATCCTAAACATATTGGAGATGTAAATATGATGTCAGCAGAGTCTTCAAACAGACTACGGATAGGATCTCAGCCACACAATGAAGGTTTTGACACCCACATGCCTGATGCTCAGGGTATTTCTGTAGCCCCTAAGATCTATAGCTTTGGTGTCAATAATCTGAATAATCTAATTTCTCAGATGCCTGAACAACCAGTCTTGAATATCCAGTGTCAGACAAGAGAAGAAATAAAGAATGCCTTACAGTTGCTTACTCATTGGCTTATTTATAAAAAGCAACAAGACCACAATGTTACAGCACAAATGCTAGGAGCACAATTAGTTGTTGGTCTTTCAGGTTTGGCATATGAATGGTGGAGGTGGTTACCTCAAGAAGCAAGAAATGAGCTTTTATCAGCTAATGATTCTGATGAGCAAATCATCTCTGCTTTAAGTAGAGAATTTTATGGTCCTGAAGATCAAGAAGATTATGATCATTTAGCCTCTTTGTATATGTCTGCTAGGTTATGTGATTTAAGCAAAACAGAAGAATATTTTTGCTACATGCAGAAATTACTAATATCTTCAGGTAAATCTGGCAATGAAGCCTATCTTAAGCACTACCTCAGAAGCTTTCCAGGACATGTTCCAGATGCAGTAGAGAAAGCATTAAAAGATAAAAATATCCCTCTTAGATCTTTATCTCTTGCTCAGTTACATAATCATATCTTGGAAACATGGCAAGAACATTGTCTGTCTAAAAGAGTAGATAAAGACTTTAAGCGGCATCAACAGATGTTTTCTGCTTCATTCTGTAAAGAGGTTGCTAAAATGCCTGATTGGGGCTGTGGAGCCCACAACAGAGGTCATTTAGGTAAAGAAGGCTGTCATTGTAAAAGGAAAAAGAAGTATTTTACTTCTGAAGGAAGATATCACCTAGATAAACCTTATAAGCACAAATCTAAGTATTCAAAACCAAAAAAGTCCAAAAAGTCTTATAAAAGATTTGTGAAGAGAAGAAAAGAAAATGGATCTGGTGATACATGCTTTATCTGTGGTAAGAAAGGACATTGGGCTTCCAAATGTCCAGATCGAAAATCTAAACCCAGATTAGCAGCTTTGTGTACAGAATTGGATCCACAATGGTGGGATTTGTATAAAGTTTCTACTGATACTCCTTCTCCCTCTGGAGAAACTATTTATTTACCTGATTCTGATTCAGATGAAGATGATTCTCTTTCTTCTTCAGATGATCTCCCTAATTTTGCTAAATGTGATCCCGAGTCTTGTACAAATTCCGACACGGAACCACATTTAGGGGGGTGTGGAGTGCCAGAACAGTTTGATCTCCCTGATTTTGATTTTAACTTGTATATGTTTTCTAGAGCAATCTCTCCTGTACAGATTGAAAAAAGAATTGCTTCAATTGATTTGCAGTTATCTTCCATTCCCATTTATAGACATCAAGAAAGAACTGAGCTTAGAAATGAGAAGAAAGCTTTACAAGCTCAGTTGCAAAATATAAGCAAAGACAAGGGTAAGGAAAAGTTACAATTAACTTTTAATCCAGCTGATCTTTATAAAGAATACCCTAGCGGTCATGCAGACAGGCAATCACACAGAGCTGACAGAGAAAGAATGCTGAGAAATAAATTAAAAAGCAAACAAGATGAAATAAGAAAATTGGTTAAAGAGGCAGAAGAGATAAAAAATGCATTGACTATTCTATTAATGGAAAAATACCAATCATCAGAAGATGAATTGTCCAATGAAATTGAAAGAGTTTGTGGTCATAAGGAAAATGAAAATCCAGAAGAAGAATCTCCAGAAAAAACCCCTAAACATTCTCCCTCTCCCAAGTCTCAAAGCCTGAGCCTTTTAGGTGCTGTCTCCGGCCCCAAACTTTTCATTACATTAACTTTATGTCCTGCTGAATTTAAACCCTACCCAATACAATGCCTAATAGATTCTGGATGTCAGTTCAATTTAGCTAAAGGGAATGCTCTTCCTCAATTTTATTGGGAAGATGCTAAAGAATTTGGTTCTGCAATTCAAGGAACTCCTGTTTTTCTGACTGGGAAAGTAAAGGATTTTCCAATATCTTTGTCTTCTGTAAATAGTTCTATTTCTTTATTTAGATTAGATGCAGTCAAAGAAGATTGTGTTTTAGGTTCTGATTTTTTAGTTTCTATCAGTCCATTTTCTATAGATACTCAAAAAATGTTGTTCCAATGTACAGTCAATAATCAGTCTGTGGTTATGCCTTTGAGTCATACTTTTAAGCCACAGTGTAAGCCTATTCTACAACAATCTCAGAGTCAAACCCAATCAAAAGTCTCACTAGATAAAATGGAAAGGTGCATATCTTTTGCTCAACTCAATAGTGAGAAATATCTTGAAGGAATTACTGAAAGGTTAAAAAAGGATTGTTGTTCTGAAAGTCCTAATGCATTTTGGACCAGGGAAAAATATTTTGTTTCTTTGCCATTTGATCCTTTTCAAAAGATCAAACCCATGAAAGCCTCTGCTAGATTAATGAGCCCTAGTGAAAGAGAATTCTGTTCTAAAGAAATACAAGAGCTCCTGAGTAAAGGATTGATTGAACCTTCAAAAAGCCCTTGGGCTTGTAGAGCTTTTGTTGTTAATAAGCACAGTGAACAGAAAAGAGGTAAGCCAAGGCTTGTGGTAAACTTTAAACCATTGAATGCTGTTCTGCAGAAAGTCAGGTATCCTTTACCTGATAAAGCAATCCTTTTACAGAAAATTACTGGATGCTCTATCTTCAGTAAGTTTGATCTAAAGTCTGGTTTCTATCAGATTGGTATAGAAGCAAAAGACAGATACAAAACTGCTTTTGTTGTTCCACATGGACAATATCAATGGAAGGTGCTACCATTCGGAATTAATAATGCTCCATCTGAATTCCAAAAAAGGATGGAAGATATCTTCAGAGATATTCCTTGGTTAGCAGTTTTTATTGATGATATTTTAATTTGTTCTAAAAATCTTCAGGAACATCTAAAACATGTTCAGCAGTTTTATGAGTTGGTCTTCAAGCATGGGTTAGTCTTATCTGCAAGTAAAATGGAGATAGGTAAGACTGAAATTGAATTCTTGGGTCTTCACATCAAAGCTGGTCAGGTTATATTGCAAGAGCATGTACTGCAATCATTTGAACATTTCCCTGATAAAATTTTAGAAAAGACCTAGTTACAAAGATTTCTTGGTTGCTTGAATTACATCAGGCCCTTTTATAAAGGACAAGATGCAGACATTCACTGCTTGCAGCAAAGGCTTAAAAAGAAGCCCATTCCATGGTCTGATCCGATGACTTTGGCTGTTCAACAGATTAAAACCAAAGTAAAGCAACTGCCAGCCCTCAATCTCCCTCAAGGGACTGGTAAATTAATAATAGAAACAGATGCTTCCAGTAATACTTGGGGTGGTGTACTGTTGGAAGAATTTGAAGGACGAACCAATATTTGTGGTTATGCATCTGGTTCATTTAAAGGAGCTGAATTGAACTATCCGAGCAGTCATAAAGAGATTTTGGCTGTTAAAAAGACTGTCAATCACTTCATTCTGTATCTTAAACTTGTTAGATTCATTATTAGAACAGATTTGAAGATTATGCCTGGCATATTTAAGAATGAGAATTTAATGGCAGAAAACAGCAGCAGGATTCTGAAATGGTTTCTTTGGCTTAGCAATTTTGATTATGATATTGTTTATAAGCCTGGTTATTTAAATTGTCTTGCTGATATGTTGACACGGGAGACTGTGCAGGAAAAATTGCCCAGTCTGAATATGTTTTCTTCAGGTGCCGGCGGTTCTGGTTCTGGTGGTTCTGACCAGAAACAAAGTTATATGAGAGACAGAATAGTTCCTGATAAAGGAAAAGCTCCATTTCAAGAAGAAGAAGAAGCTCTCCGAGCTCCCCCAGGTTCTTTATTCCTAGCCCCATGGGATAAAGACATTTCAGAAGAAGAACGCCAGCAGTTGCTGGACTACGCTGACCATGAAGAGGCTGAAAAGTTCCTTAGCCTCACACTGGTAAAAGAAATTCAGGAAAGCCCCTGTAAGCTTAAGATTCTGGAGAGATGGGAAAAAGAAGCGTTCAGAGGACTCCAGAAAGCCCAAGAAAAATTGAAGAACTGCAAAGAAGTTTGGATTGATTGCAACAGCGAACCAGAAGGAGATATCTGGTATATTGATCTAGGTCAAGGAGACTTGACATGGACAACTTATAATTTAATTCTGCAATTCTGCAGAGAACAAACTTCTGTTATCATCTGTGCATATCCCGGCAATATGAAATATAGAAAATGGTCCGGATGGACTCAGATTTTCTTGGAAAAGTTTTGCCCTAGAGTTGAATGGGTAGATAGGAAGGCTAATTTTATTCTGCACTTAGAAGCAGACATGCAGGCCGCTGATCATCACAATCAGTGGTTTAAATTCAAGTTAAGACACCATGGAGGCAGGTATACTCCATTGGATTATGTTGTTAATGTAACTCAGAAATTCATCAAAAGAGATCACAATGGTAGAAGACTGGAAACTAAAGTCCACAGACGAACTCTCCCATTAAACTACAGAGTTGAGTCCCAATTTGCTTCTGAATTTGTATTTGGACCTAATGAGTTTCTCAAAGGCTCAGATGTTGAAAGATGTTTTGGAGATCTCTTATATCCAGACATGTATGAAGAATTTCCTGAGAATGAATATTGGAGGTTCACAGAATCACAGCCTAACTACATTGATGAAGAAATAGCCAGGCGTGAACTTGAAGAAAAACTCTATGATGAAGGATGTCTTGACTGCGTGTGCGGCGGTGTGCCTGGTCCTGAAGGCACAACAGTATGTGTGTGCGGTTCCGGTTATGATACGCCATAAATACCCGTGACAGTTTCCGGGAATGAAGTTTACCGGTCCGTGAAAGAATCTGTTGTACATATTTAGTGGAAGCTGTTGGTGGGCCTCTCCACATTATTTTGTCGGCTATGCTAGCCGAAAGGTGTTTTGTTTCCCTCGGTTTACTTTTGTACCGAGATGCTTGTAATCATGCTGATGTAATAATAATGGCCCATGTCTGTCGGCCAGTAAAATAGCTTTATGTCAGTCAGATGTCGGTTTGTCAGGTCAGATTCTCCGGGTCCCCATATGGCTGAGCCTCCAAGGGACGAGATAACATAGTGGCGGTCCCCACTATGCCCCGGAATCTCTCTTTTCGACTGGTTAGTGTAAGTCTATGGTAACCGGTCCACCGGTTGAGATGCTATAAATAAAGGGTCTCGGGCTCATTGTAATTCATTCGGTTCATTTGGTTTGAGTCGCATGAGCAAGTAGTCCGCTCTGCAACTGAGTCTAGGTGTCGTCTGAGCAAGTAGTCCACTCGACTGTCATTAGGTTGTGTGAGAGCCGAGGAAAATATGCTCTGCAGGTTGCCCACTGTGGTATAACACTGCATCAGAAAGCCGAAGACTCGACCCTGTAAAAAGAGTCAAGTAAGGGTGCTAGTAAGCATATCCTGATGTTCCCAGGAGCCTGCAATTAACTACATGCCTTCGGGAAGTAGTGAAAGCTAAAAGGACTCAGGACATTGTGCTTAGGCAAAGTCTGAGAGTTGTGGTGAAGAGCTTCGCTGTCCGAAGCCGATCCACTAAAGAGTCTGTAATCTGAAGAATGTTTATCATCATATTGATCGTCTGCTTGATAGCTGTTGCAATTATCTTAATGGGAATTATTGGCAAGCTTTGCTTGAAAGATCAATGTGCTGAATATTTTGGCTCGCAATTATAAGAAAAAATTAGAATGGAATAAATATTTAATAAAGGGTCTAAATAAATAAATACAAGGGAAAATCAAAGTGGCAATTGATCATGAAGACACATGGAGGATGTGGGACCCACCCAAGCTAGATTTTCTATGTCACATGGCATCCTCCTCTTGTCATTTCGAATCCATAAGAATCCCAAGGTTCTTGTGATGAGTTGGAAGGTCAATATACTTGGAAATAATCAATTAAGGTCGAATTGGAGTGTAAGAGTAACTCCCATGGAAGAGGAAGAGGTATTTTGGAGCTAGTGAGACACTTGGACTAGATTCTCTAGCTCTATGACAACAATGATGAAGATTCTATGAAACCTATGACACAAATCAGACCTGAAGGCTGACATCTGACATATATGACATGCCATAGCTAAAAATATCCTCCAAGAGGGAGCTCAAGTGAGTTAGGGCAGCCAAAGAGACACCAATTCGAATTTGGAGAAGGAGAGGGCTAGAATTGGAAGGACAAGTGTCATACTTGGGAATTTCTTCCCAACTTGAGTTGGCATGAATCTCTTGGGAGGAATTCGACCCATGGAGGACCTTAGAAGTTTATAAAATACAATAACAAAGAATTATGGTAGCTTTTGATCATTTTAGAATTTGCATTTTGCATTTGGGAGAGGAGAGCTAGTGGAGTGTCACTCTACTTTCCTTAGCACCAATTTCGAGGGTGAAAGATTGCCATCCTAGTTGGTAATTGGAAAGGCCATTCAGAACTTTCATTTGGAGCTTTAATGGAGTCTTTTGTTACAGGTTGAAGCTACAAGGCAGCTCATGGTCACATCTATTTCAGCTTGCTTCTACAACCATTCTTCTATTTCTTGGCATATTCTTGCTCCTTGAGGAGAGGTGCACTTGTTGAGGTGATGAAATATTTGGGATAGCTATTGAGGCCCCATATCTTTGTAATCTTATATATATACTATGTTTTTACTTCTCATGATACTCTCAGGTCAAAATACTGAGTGGAGTTATGTAAAAATACCAAACAATGCATAAATGATGTCATTTCCCCTGGATCTTGTTGTTGGATTTTGAAGAGACACTATTTCGAGTTATATCAGTTATTCTCTGTTATTTTGTTAATGTATGGATTGTTATTAAAGTTATTAATAATTTTCATTAACATAGCATAAGCCATTGCCACCTAAAATTTGAATTTCATAAGTCATGGTGAAAATAACTAGTTTTTCCCTCTATGTGAAATCTTGCATATAAACATATGATTTTAAGGAGTTGCAGAAGGCCATAAGAACTAATTAAGGATACAATGGGGATATCATTAAATCCACTTATCAGTACCATACCTTTGTTAATAAATTTGGAAGTGTTTAACAACATTTGGGAAACCATCTTTGTCCACTACCCTTGGGGGATTTGAAGCTCGAAATTACTAGTAATATTCCCTACTTTGTCCAGATTGTAAATGAATGTTGCAGAAGTGTTTTAAGGGTTTTTAAGAATCCATCATCCTCTTTTATATGTCTTAATACCTCTCAAATACCTTCATACCCATTATACAAGCATTTGGAGTCATTTGGAGACCAAGAGACCAATACTAGTCAAAGAGAAATTGCTAGTCAAACTCCCTACTTTGGACAGAACTTAAAGGAGAGTTGCAGAAGCCTCTTGAAGAATCTAAAGCATCCCTAAACCTCATAATTATGTCCTAATATCATCCATACACCTTTTGTAACAATTTGGGAGCATTTGGAGTCATTTGGAGACCAAGAGACCAATACTAGTCAAAGGTCGAACTAGTGGAAAACCAAGGGGAAAGATGAATCATCTTGCTTGAAAGAGCAAAAATAGGATACCCATGAACCACCTAGTTCCGAAATAGGTGAAGTAGAAGAAGCAGTACATGAAGAGGATCGAAAGTCACTCCCAAGTGACTCTGAAAAAGATGAAGAGACATCACATGAGCATGAAGAATGTTCTATTGAAAGTATTTAAGATCATTTCGAGACACATTCTACCTTGGAAAGGAAACAAAGAGCAATGTGCAACATCAAAGGTAATTTCATATCTTTTCCTTTTGATAGAAATAATTTGGTTGAGTTTAATGAATTGTTACATGATGCATACTTGAAGAATGATGAGGATATTCATAAACTCAAAATTCAAAATGAGAAACTTCTTGAAAGGTTGCAATATAATTTTTCTTCCTCCTATGTTTCAAATTTTCAGATGGTGGATTGCATGGAGGATTCTCATGACATGGCAGATCATGAGAAAGATGGAAATTTGTATTTGATTGATGTGTTTGAAGAGGAGATTGATGAGATCCGAGCACTTGATGTGGTGGGAGAGGAATTTTAGTTTCCTCTTGGAAATGGTGACACAATTTTTGAAGGAGTGTATGATCCCACAACTTTGGAACCAACCGATGAGGAAATTTTTGCACTTTTGAGGGAGGTGCATGATCCTACCCTTATGGAGACTTCACATGAGGACACTTCTGCACTTTCTGATCATTTGGGTGAGTTGGTTCATTCTCCTACATCCTACACTTACATATTTTGCAGCATTCATCCTAATGAAGTATGGGTGAAAGGTTTATTTTTTATGGAGCCACATGAGGAGTGTGAAACTCCTACCTCTCCTTTTGATGATGACATGACTAGAGCACCTCATTATTTACATTTGCAGAAGCATATTTTTTTACCTTATGATGATACATATCTTCATGGATGCACTTACGATGTTCACTTGAGTCACTTGAAGACTCTTCATTTTCCTTGCTCCTTTCTTAGTTCAATTGATGTTGGAGGAACTTCATTAACTATTTGGGTAAAGAGACATATGATTGGAGAAAATGTTTATTAGCAGCAACATCCTTTACTATTTATTGATGATACATGTTACACCTAAAATCTTACCATCATGAGACTCAATGTATACATCCCTAAAGTTATCTTGACTAAGTCATTAACCTGGAAGAGATGCAAACCCATTTATACTAGGTTTTGAGAGGTCATCGCATGTTATCCTCATGCAACCTACGACATCGCAGGTTGTTCTCTTATAGATTGAGACGATGTCAGTTAATGGACTAAAATAGCTTCTTCGAGCCCATTCTCAAAGCTAGCTAATGTGTTTCCCTATCCCTAGCCTTTGGGGAAGATGGCATTCGGTTCCTAACCTCTTGGAAGGATCCCCTATCTCTCTCCTACCATATCTCAACCTATCTTATCCACTTAGTCCTATATAAGTGAATCTCTCTCCCATTCCAAAGGGAGGAAGTCTATAGTATCTAATTGCTGGTGAAATTAGCTTAGGAGAGATCTCTACTCATCCTTGAGAGATCCATCATCCCTTTGGAGGCTTTGGCATTGGCTTGATCGGAGAAGGATTGCTACGTTAATTCATTGGTTGTAATCTCTTCATCCTATGTATTTCCCTTTTAATACAGTAATATAAGTGCTTTCCACCAATCTCATTGTGTTAATGATATATTTTGTAGTTTGATTACTTAACTGATTACTTAGATCTATTATTGTGTAGGTGCATTTTACTACTTTCTTTGTTGTGTTGTCTTGACATGTTTTACATCTCAAATCTGAAGACTATCAAGCTTTGGAGAAACAATCAAGGAGAAAGGATCAACGATATAAAGGGTAAGAGCATCTAGTTCCTTGATCTCTAATTAGATCTAGGAGATTTATTTATGTTATGTCTTTATTTGTTCTAGACTCACGTTGAGCTAGGGAGATCAGGCCTTGAGTCCTCTCTTGGTAGATTGTTCGTCAAACAAATCTAGCGACTATACTGGGGAAATGCATTCTTTGTTTGTAGTTTTCAATTTGAATTCCATTTTCAGTTGATTTCTTTTGCAAGTCATTTCATTTTTCCTCCTAAGTATTTTCCACCACTAGATCTTCACTTTTAGAGTCTATAGTCCTCCTATGAATCTGCACTCACTATTTTCAAACCATTTTATTGCTCATTGTTTAGAGATTTGTTCATTCTTGAACTTGGATCTCGCCCGTCACACCTGGGCAGTGTAACCAAAGCGTTGATTTGACCTCTACTCCTCTGTATGTTGGTATGTCGTCACAACCCATCCATAGGTATACTACGACATCGTCGCATTTATCGTGCTAGTAAACTGCGACGGTCGCTCTGTGTATATGCACAGACTGCACCGATCTATCAAAATTGACATGTGGGCATCCCCCTCCATCTTTTTTATTTGAGTCTTGGTTTGGTGTGCAGATCCTCTCTGTGCTGCAATATCCAGTCAGAGACCCTTGTGATCAATGTGTTGATTTTGTTTAGCTTTTGTGTGGATTGTATTGGGCCTCATTTCTTGACGAGCTTAAGCTTGGTAGTGATGGATACCTTGGTTTCCCCATTTTCATCCACTTAGCCCTGTCATCTCCCCTCTCCTCACCTGATCTGATCCTTACATTGGATCTTATCCCAAACTCCCTTTTTACACTTGTCATTAAGCTTTATTTGCACCATTTTAGTTGTTTGATTGAGTGTTTTGAGTGTTGTGAAGTGTTTTCAGTCGATTTGAGTGCTTGTCTTTTGCTTGAGATTTCCTGAGTTTTAGAGTGCTGCAAACCAATGTTCTTTTCAATTATCCATGCTTAAAAATTTCAATATTATCAAATTTTTATCTTGGCATATAATTGGAAATTGAAAGTGCATCATTTTCACTGTTTTCAAGTATATTTGGAAATTGTTGTAGAAATTAATTCATGCATTGGAATCATCATTCAATAATCTTTTGGGAAAGTTTGAAGGAAAATTAGTCATTTGTACTTTTTCAAGAACTATGAATCACTCATTTTCTTGAATAATTCGAATGAAATCAAGTTTTTTACAAAAGTGACTCCATGCTTGGGAAAATTGTATGCATTTTTGGTTTTTGTATTTTTAAGCTATCATAGTGAAATTGAAAAGTTAGAGTGCTCTAGATAGGAAATTCCTCTCTTTCATCTCTTAAATTTTGATTCGAAAAGACAAATGAAAATATTTGGATTTGGTTGTCATGCTTTTTAATTTTTGAGTTTTGCTTGAAAAAACAGAAAACGAAAAGAGTATTTTTTGTCAAATTTGGTAGATTTTGGGATTGTGTTGTATTGTGTTGCTTTGGTAAAATCATTGGAAAGAAGTTTCTCCCTCCCATACATAGAGTTCATCAAAAGAAAGGAATGTTTTTTGCATGTAGTTAGGGCCTGCATTATGTTTACGATTATGTACTCACCTCATGCATTCACCTAATCGTCCAGATAAAATTAACAGTAGAACTAGGGTAAAAAATTTTGTAACTTGTGTGTAAGTTAAAGACGCGTTCCAGCGTCGTAAAACGTGGCAGCTGTCATTATTTTCTAGCACTGTATTCCAGGGGTATTGTATTCTTCCACGTACTTATCGGTATATCGAAGCTCTTTCATGTACCAACCAGGTATATCGAAGCTCTTTCACGTACCCACCAAGTACTTCGCGTTCTTGGCATATATCGAAAGGTGTTTCACGTACTTGGCATATATAGAAAGGTGTTTCACGTACTCGGTAGTATATTGGAAGGTCTCGTGCCGTACAATTGTGAATTAGACAACACCACTACGAATTTGAGATACCACGTACCTTGAGTATATCGGGAGACACCATTAGGATTCCTGAGACCAACTGAGTTAACCTTTTGGCCGTCTTGGCAGAGCAATACACCGAGAACAGCACTCGGGGAGATTACTACGCACGTAATGTGCAGGTAATCAAGTATTCAGGAAAGGGTACAGTCCCAATCCTCCTTGTCGCATTTTACTATTGGACCCTGCGGTATATAGCGATTTGTGAAGCCTTGACAATCCTGTGAGGTTCCAGACTTTTGAATCCACTCCTATCACATAAGTTTTCTTGCGGCCTTTGTTTGTGTAGGATTTTTTCTGGATTGCTTTTCTTTTATTTAGCTTTCCCTAGGAGAAACTGTTGTTTCAGTCACTCTAGATGACTTTCCTTGAAGAAGGTCTCGTAGGATTCAGAACTTGCCACAGGAATATCCCCTTAACCAGGAGGTAATTTCAAGGGTAAGGATGGACCCACAAGCCACGGACATGTCACATGAAGTAGAAAACCCTACTTTGAATGTTGGAGCACGTTTGTTCCCTCCAACCCCTCCATATTCACCTGGCTCCAACCCCCTACAGGGTGAAGAGGCACAAACTTCTACTTCACAATTCCTACCTCCCATTTTACTGGGAGAGCCTACATTGGTGGAATGGTTAAATTCACCCCAGGATGGCCCCGCATCAGCTGTTGGTCCAACAACAGCTTATTGGACATCATCTCTAGGCCACCCAATGGCCCATTTTTTTGTTGCATCACCACCCAGTTGGCCTACACCCGACGACCACATGGCACCTTATCGCGAACAATTGACTCGATTACGTGCCATGGGTGAGGAGTTTCGAAGATGAAGTCTTTTACGAAGAGTCGAATACCCGACATTAACTCCTTATCACAATCCCTATGATTCATCGGAATCATCCACGCAACACCTAACCACTTCTGAGGCTGGTCTGTAAGTTTTAAACCTTAACAGTGAAGTACAAACTTATATTGATTCTTAAGCATTAACAAAAAATACACAATGGCACACACATAACACAAAGATTTTCACCTAGAAACCCTTAACCGGGAAAAAACCAGCAAAACTTAGAGCCACACTGCTCCTTTTCATTATATGTTTATTCAACCATTTACAATACAATATATGGTATTCCGCAGCATCTAAAACCCTAATTCATTTACCCGAAATTAGGTTACAACCCTAATCCCTTTTACCGGGATTAGATAGAGTACAATGGGTCGAAATCGCGAAAAAGCAAAAAACAACCCATTAAGAGATATAACATTCCCAACATGGTCAACCATTAACTCCTACACATCCATCTCCTAGACAGGAGACCAGTCCTATACCTCAGGTGACCCAACCTGTTGAAGGACAACAGTCCAACACAACGGTTACTACCACGGTTATGTCACCTGCTCCTCCCCCACCCCAAACTTCGTGGGGAGGATACTCTTTAACCCCCTACCTTCTTTATAGGTAATGATAATCCTATGGTAGATAATAAACAACCTGTGTTGGGTCAACCTTTACTTAGTGTTTAGCAAGTTGTTACTGGGGGGCAATCCTCGTCTCTTTACCATAATACTGTAGGAGGAGTTCCCATCAGTCCTTCCGTTGGAAATTCCTTACCTCCCGGACCTTCCACTATGGGATTATCCCATGTTGGGGGACCGTCCAATGTAATTCAACCACCATCTAGTCAAGCATATCCAAGTTATCTTAACCCTATGTCGAGACAACTCAATCCCGGAAATGCACTCTACGGGGTACCCTACCCCGGAAATCCATACTCTCTATGGGGACAGCAAAATGTTTTACAACATGGACCCCCACTTACAGTCCCTCAAGTACCTCCACCCCCGTTTGGTCCACCCCCACCTCCCATTGGAGGCGACGGGCCCCCACATAACTCTGGAGGAAGCGGACCTCTACCTTCTGGCGGAGGGCCACCTCATTCCGGCCATCATGGCCTAGCCCCCCTAGCGGCAGGGGCAGAGGCCCTCCCCCTTCAAGCAGAGGTGGAGGACCACCCCCCTCAGGTGGTGGCGGACCTCCTCCTCATGGTGGAGGACCATCCCATCTTGGTGGTGGTGGCGGAGGACCATCCCATCCTAGTGGTATTTGTGGAGGACCACCCTACTATGGTGGTGGTGGTGGAGGACCACCCTACTATGGTGGAGGTGGTGGAGGAGGCCCTTACCCTTCCGACGGAAGCGGTGGACAACCCCCCCTCTCGGCAAAGGTGGTAGAGGCCCACCCTATTCTGGTAGTGGTGGCGGAACACCACCTCCTCTAGGTAGAGGCAGTGGCGGCCCATCCTACCCTGGCGGTAGTGGTGGACCCCCACCATTTGGAAGCAACCCACCCCCTCCCGGCGACGGAGGCGAGCCCCCACCTTATGGTAATGGGCCACCTTATTATGGTAACGGACCACCTTTTTATGGTAGTGGACCTACTTACGGTCCAGGTGACACACCCCCTTACGGTCAGTTTCCTCCGGGAACACCTTATAACCAGTCAATTCAAGGTCCTACCGGTCCATACATGCCTTATTAGTACTATCAGTACCCTCAGCTGAACTAATAGCTACCCTTTTTGGCTACTTTGGACTTACCCGACTTGTCTCATCTGACGAATGATCCCATTTTCCATGGGCACAACTAGCCACCCATTCCGACTAAGTTACCATCAGATATCCCCAAATTTGATGGCAAGCCTGGCAAGGATCCTAAAAACCATGTGATGACCTACCATTTATGGTGTTCATCCAACTCCTTGATGGACGAATCGATCTGTCTTAGGTTATTTCAATGGACTCTCATTGGCCCAACTTCGAAGTGGTACATTGAGCTACCACCCAATTCTTTTCTCGATTTCCGATCTCTTGCTATGTCGTTTTTGACCCACTTCCAGTTACCCATTCGCTATGAGACTGGTACAGACTTATTGACATCCCTTTGCCAGAACACTGCCACTCATATTTCCGATCATATTCATGAATGGTGGCGAAGACGTCGTCTTATTAAGGCTCATATTCTGGACCAACTCTTAGCTGACTAGTTTACAAATTCACTTCTACCCATCGTAGCTCGAGATGTAGCTATGGGAGGAGCAGTCACCGAGGAACAGGCTATTTCTCGTGCCCATTACTTAGACTTGGTATATGCTCAATCCGACACTTTATATGAAATTGTTCCTGACGCACCTCGCCCTACGTACGATCCCACGAAAACACCCAAGGGACCACAAAATGATGGCATCATTGGTTCCCTTACTTCTCAGCCTTCTATTCAAACTGGTGGCTCGTCGAACCTACAAGGTTCTTCCCCATCACCACCACAAGCTGGAAACAACACTACCAAGTCCACCACTCCTGCCTCCACCGAAGAGGTGAATTCTGTGCAATCAACTTCATCTCTAAAATCCAGTGGTAAGAAGAAGAACAAAGGGAAACCTAAGAAATATTCTAACCAACAGGAGCCCAAACCCACTCAAGAAGACACCAAACAGAAAAGGAAGTTAAAGTATCCTTGTTTGTTGTGCGGTGGAGACCACTTCTCAAAAGAATGTCCCCACCGAGATGAAGTCCAGAAGTTTCTTAAAGGAAATTCTACTACCGCAGTTCTCAACGATCCCTTCCCCACTCAAAACCAACAACTCATTGCACACACTTCTCCTTTCCAAGGAGAAGCATCCTCCACCACGCATGTTCTCATGATGCATAGTGAGACTGTCAACTTGAACACCTATTCTCGTTCGTATGACTCCATCCCAGTGAAGGAACCCATTGGAAGTAATACTGAAAAAGCTTCCACTTCGATTCTCAACGTCACCGTACCATCTGCTTCTCTCACCATTGAGAAGCCCTCTTTTGAGTCAGTGTTGCGTCCGCCCAAGAGCACGATTAGAAAATCTGTTTTTAATACTAATGCTCGAGCTGCTCAGAACTACAATATTGTACAGGTTCTGGCACAAGCTCCTTGTTCTATGTCGATGCTTGAAGTCTTGCAAAACTGTCCTAACCAGCGCAAGACTCTCCTCGTTGCCATCAGCGCGGTTGATCCCGATTCATCGAATACCATCATGTTCCGGTTGGAATACTTCAAACCAAGGCTTTCCCATTAGTTGGCATTTCAAGTTGCCACAAACATTGCTGGGAAGACAATCCATCGTACCGTTTTGGACAAAGGTGCCTCTACTTCAGTCATGTCGATCTCATGCTGGAGAGCCATTGGCTCTCCTAAGTTGAACCATTCTCCTACCACTTTGAAAGCATTCGACAGACGTGGCTTTCAACCTCATGGCATGCTACAAGCTTTAGCAGTCAAGTTGGGTGGCAAGACAGCAACCATTAACGTGGAAGTGGTCGCTATCCCGTTAGATTACAACATTCTGCTTGGTCGTAATTGATTTTACGCCATGATTGCGGTCGCATCATCTGTTCCCTCATCAAGGCCGAATTGCTACTGTCGACCAACTGGATTTCTGCATACCTGACACCGCTACTCATCTGGGCGATAATGTTCCATTACTTGGACAATATTCGCATCAATATGAGAGCATGGGGGTTGGCCTCATCAAGGACTCATCCCTTATGGGCATTTTTCCAACCACGGATCCCCCAAATCATGTTTCCACGGTGAACATGATCTCCTCGCAGATTTCATCCATTCCCAACTCCACTGATTCATTGCTTGTACCCGACGAAGCCACCACACACCTGATTGGAGACACTGTGCCTCTTTCACCCGCCGAACTTACTTACGAGGCTATCCAGTCAGCTCCAGAGGACCATTTAGCTATGGCCTCCACCTCTTTTTCTCTACAACGGACATCACCCTTACCCGATCCTCCACTACAAACTTTTCATTCCAATGAGTCCATTATGGAAATCATGAGTGTGGATGATCCTCCGTGGGAAGACCTCCATCATCGGTCGTCTTTCCTTCCTTCATTTGATACTGTGGAGAATAGAATTAGAACCATCTTTACACCAAATGTCTACTCTTGCTCTCAATCCTCGATACTTACATGTCAAATGGACTCTGAAGGAAACTTGGCCAACCTTGAGCCTACCATTTCGGTCAACATATCGGTTACACCTAGTGTAGTGGAACATATTCGTTTGGGCCAGAAGTGTTCTCCTGAAGAAATCACAACATTCACGGCCTTGTTCAAGCAGTTTTGAGACGTGTTTTATTGGACGTACGAGGAAATGCCCGTGATAGACCCCGCTATTGTTTCACACACGATTCAAACCTATCCCGACGCCAAACCAGTTCGACAAAAGTTGCGACCGCTGCACCCCATAAAGACTGCAACGATCAAGGCATAGATTGAAAATCTCTTGAAAGTTGGTTTTATTTACCCTGTCCCGTTGACATAATGGGTCTCGAACGTCATCCCTGTAGCTAAAAAGAAGGGTACCATTCGTGTCTGCGTCGATTATCGGGATCTCAACAAGGCTTGTCCCAAGGACAATTACCCAACTCCCTTTATCGACCAGATCATCGACAACTATGCAGGAAGCGTCATCTTTTCATTCATGGATGGCTTTTCCGACTACAACCAAATTGAGACCCACCCGACTGATCAACACAAGACAACTTTCATCTATCCTTGGGGTACGTTTGCTTATCGTAAACTCCCTTTTGGTCTTAAAAATGCTAGTGCCACATTCCAGCGGGCCATGTCATATGCTTTTCATGACATGAAGGACTTTGTGGAACCTTACTTGGACGATCTACCAGCCCATTCACGGCAGCGCGAGTACCACATTGACCATCTGATGACAGTTTTCCTCAGATGTAGGCGGTATAACATCCGCCTAAACCCTCACAAGTGCATCTTCTGCGTTGAGTCTAGATGACTCCTTGATTTCATAGTCTCAAAAGATGGGATCCGCACTGATCCCCTGAAGGTGGCAGCCATCATTGCCCTTCCACCTCCTGCCGACATAACGGAACTTCAAAGTTTGCAAGGGAAAGCAACTTATTTAAGGCGTTTTGTTTGTAATTTCACGTAAAAAATGCAGGGCTACATGAGATTGATGAAGAAAGATGTCCCGTTCATATGGGACGACCAAGCTCAACAATATTTTGAAAGCTTAAAACATGTCATCATGCATGCCCCTGTGCTCCAGCTGCCCAATTACTATAAGGATTATATCCTTTATCTTGTTGCTTCTACCACCACGATCGCCATGTTCTTGGTTCAAGAAGACAACAACGCCCAGGAGCATGTGATATACTACGCCAGTAAGGGTCTCATTGACGTTGAAACTCCCTATTCACATGTCAAGAAACTCGCTCTCGCAACCGTCATTGCCATCCAAAAGTTCTGACATTACATCTTGTTCCGCACCACCACCATCATCGCCGATTCAAACCCCATGTACCAAGTTTTGACACGTCAGGTGCTTGGGGGAAAGTATTCACGTTGGATCGTGATACTGCAAGAATTTGATATCCTTTTTGAAAAGGCTAAGTTGAAAAAGTCTTTGGTGTTTACTGAGTTGATCTGTGATCTTCCCCGCGCTGATGTCGATTTTGAGCCCAATGATTCTCTTCCAAATCAATCATTGTTCCTCATCAGCACGCCTGATCCATGGTATGGAGATATTACTTTATATCTTCAGACCCAATGCTTTATCCCTCAACTCTCACGAGATGACTGTCGTCGCATCCGCCACCATGCAAGCTGTTATCTAATCATCAATGATACTTTGTGCCGTCATGGTATCGATTCTATCCTTCGATGTTGTCTCACTCATGAAGAGGCTGAACACGTTATAAATGACTGTCACACTAGGGCGTGTGGCGGTCATCTCTTTGGGATGGCTACAGCCCAGAAGATACTTCACGCATGATATTTTGGCCATCTATCTTCAAATATTGTATCAAGGCCATCAAAAAATGTCCTCCATGCCAACACTTCCAAACTAAGAAGCGCACCCACCCTTCCCTGTTACACCTGGTTATTGTCGTTGGACCCTTCGCTAAATGGGGCATCGACTTCATGCATTGTAAGCCTACCTCGGTCGAGGGGCATGGTTATGTCATCGTAGCCATGGATTACTTTACAAAGTGGGCCAAGGCCATGCCTACATACACGGATAACAGCAAAACCACCACACTCTTCATGTTTAATCATGTTATAGCATGGTTTGGTGTTCCTCAAGCTATAGTTACCGACCATGGTTCTCACTTTATGAACCATATGGTTGATGAGTTGAGAACTAGGTTGGGTTTTCATCATGAAAACTCAACACCGTACTACCCGCAGTCCAATTGACAAGTAGAGGCCATTAACAAGGTCTTGAAAACCATGATCCAATGCATGGTGGGTACAAACAAGTCCAACTGGCATAATATTCTCTTCTCCGCACTATGGGCTTATCGAACTTCCGTTAAGACCACCACTGGATTTACTCCCTTCCAACTAGTGTATGGATTGGAGGCGTCCTTCTGATTGAGTGAGAGATTCCTGATGAGTCCAATTTTCAGGTATTTGACAACACTTTTTCCCACAATCAAGCTCAAGCAATGGCAAAGAAACACACTCAATTGTGGGAAAAATGTTTTACTTTAATTATTTAATGAAATTGTTTTGATGATTATTCTTGTATGTTAAAATGCATATTTCAATGAACTAAATCGGTGGAAACCAAGCGTGATTGAGTAGGTTCAGGGCATTAAAGGATGAACGCATAGAAGACTGAGGGATCACCAAGCTCAGCACCCTGTTCCTGACTTATAGGGAACACACTCCAGTTCAAGAAGAATCGACATTTTACAATTAGTTAGGATCAGCATTAAATCATATAAATATGGACCTCTCGGGCAGCGAGAGGCCCCTGTTGATATTTTGGAAAAACATTGTTTTAATGTGTTCTGCCCTATCGAGATACTGCGAAGTACAGACCTTTGTTTTGACATGGATTATATATTTTAATGAGAGATTGATGTTAAATTCCAGCCAGCGTTTATAAGTTTTATTCTCTCCTAAGTACGGGTTGGAGAGGGCCCCTCCAACACGTAAGTCAGGGGATTTCTATTTGCAGGTATTTTTCCAATTATGCGTTTTACATTGATGAACAGTTAAATTGCATATGGAAGCACTTGAATGATTTATTATTTCTATAGTAATTTAGAATACGTTCCGTAGTACAGCAAAACGGTTTCAGTAGTCATGTAGTTGCTTTCTTCCAACGCATATCTTAATCAACGATAACATGTGTAGCAGCTTTGCTTTCAATATCATGGTTTAGATCTGAGGTTCATAACTGTTTCTCATCATGGTTAATCTCTTTGATTCCTTAATAATAGATGGATAGCTTGAAACGATCGCACTACAATTTGAGTCTTGGGATTTAAAATGGTTTAGATCAGAATTATAGTTTTAGGCATAAAGTAATTACAGACCTTGTTTTCTCCAATATTAGAATAGATCTGTTATGGCATTTCCATTTTCTAGATTTACCATTGTGCATTAAGTAATTTCATAAGATTATCTCCTTCACTTTCAGCATTTTAATTATTCAAAATAGATTTACTGCTTTTGGTATCTTTATTTCTCAGAACAGATTTACTGCTTTCAGCACTTTAATTATTTTAGATAGATTTATTGCTTCCCAGTATTTAATTACGTAGCATAACCAGTTTTACATATTTAGTAGGCAACCCTTAGAACATCGATAACGACATCCAACTGCGACAAATATTATCCTATAAGAGCACAGATAGTGCCTGCACCTCTAAAGTTTGTACGTCCATCAGGTTGACATTTAAAGTAGGCTCTTAGTATAGCTGCCCTTATTAGGCATCCATATTGGGAGCTCACCACTTTTTGGCGCCGCTGCTGAGGAGGTGCTAAATTTGAGGTAGTTTGCAGATCATTTGATTACACTACTGATGCACAAAAGCTAAGGCTTTTTTATTCCACACTGAAAGACCTATCACTTCAGTGGTTCATGAGCCTTGAAGGGAATAGTATCTTTAGATGGGATCAAATGAAACAGGCATTCTTAGAAAAATATAGGGACTACTGCAAGGCCAAAGATACTAGGGATGAAATATTTAGGATGCAACAAGGAGAAAGAGAGTCATTAAAATATTATGCCCAAAGATTTCAACTCAGCTACAAACGAGCCAGTCATTGCACCTTGGATCCTGAATCACTAAAACTTGTCCTTCTTAGAGATGTAAAGTAGGAGAATTTTGAAGTCTTAAATCTCCTAGGAGATGGAGATATATTCCAAAAATCTTTTGACTAGATCCTACAAATCTTCAAAAACTACTCTAGATCTAGGAAAACTAAGAATGGGACAAGGGATACACATACATCCTCTAGTGGATCATCATCTTTGGGACCCACACTTACAAAATCTGATTTAGGAAACCTGGTGGATGACATGAAGACTGACATACTGCAATCTCTGGCCATGCAACTTGATGCTCTTCAAATAAAAAAGAAACAGGATGAAATTAACCAAGCCTTGGCAGTATTTTGTCCTCGTTGTAGAAAGAAGTATGAGAAGGGGCAATGCACCTTGAACACAATAGAAGTATGTGGCCTCTGCACTGACGACCATTCCACTGATAAATGTCCCCTCTTACCCTCATGTAAGGCAGCTATTCAAGACCCAGCAGCTGAAGGAGCAATAGAACAACTGTGTTTTATAAATCAGAGAAGGAATAATTTTGTTAGGCCATATCGACAGAGCAATCAAGCCTACTATAATCAAGGACAACCAAATTGGAACTCTGCACCAACTCCATGGCAAGCACAACCAAATCAAAACCAATGGAAACAGAATCAACAAACCTATCAACAACAGTATTATCCACCGTCTTATGCTCAATACCCCCCACCTTTTCCATCCACCACAAATTATACAAATCAATACCTCCATCCATCAAATTGAAGGGCACCATTACAACAACCACTTATTATGCCACCCCCACAACCTGAACCACCCCCCAGACCTCCACCCATTCCATCCCAACCAATTCCAAATCCTAATAATAACAGACCTCCACAACAGCAACAGGCTTATAACACTGATATCACACAATTCCCTACCTATCTTGTAGACACCATAGAAATAAACGAAATAAACCTACGATCTGGAAAAACGTTGCAGAATACATCCTCACACAACATCCAACAACCTGAAGCTCATGGCCAAACATCAGAACCCCATGTTCAGCATCCTGATGAACCAGAACCTCCTAAGGAAGAAATTATACCACTCACACGAACTAGAAACCCTCCATTTCCTGAAAAGCTTATATGAAGTACCAAAGATGAAGAAGAAAATGCAATTCTGAATGAATTAAAACACTTGAGTATCCAAATCCCCATCTTACAAACCATCGGAGACGTTCCCATTTGCAACAAATATATAAAAGAGAATTGTTTGAAAAGACCTAGAAGGAGGAAACAAGACCCGCCAACTATTAATGTAGTGGGCCAATTAGCTGATCTAATGCTAGGTATCGTGGTTAACCCCAAATATCTAGACCCAGGTAGCCCTGTGGTCCAAGTCAACATCAACAACAAACAAATCGACAGGAGCCTCATTGATTTAGGAGCAGCTATAAACGTAATGACCAAAGATACTTTGATCCACCTAGGTCTCCAATCAGAGGTTAGACCAACAACTACAGTACTCCAGCTAGCAGATACATCCACTGTTAAGCCTGAAGGAATGCTCGAGGACATTATAATCAATATAGAATCCTGGGAATACCCAGCATATTTCATAGTCATCGAGGTAAAAAGCAAACTTAGTGGATATCCTATTATACTTGGACGACCCTGGCTAGCAACTGCAGACGCTTACATAGGATGCAGGTTAGGCAACATGACCATCACCAGTATCCAATCTAGGAAAAAAATCACCATCTACCTGCCAGCCAGGAAATCTTTAGACATAGAATATCAAAATTGGACTAACGATTACAATGACACAATCGATCAAAACATAAGACCTGTCCTGACAATTGATGCAACACTAACACTAAAATCCATAGATGAAGACGGTCAGATAGATAGGTTTATACAAAATGATTTTTCTAACGATGATGGTATTCAAAGGTTTTTTGAAACAGACCAGCAGGATCAAGGTGAATCTTCAAACAAAAATTTGAACAACATATGGGAAAAATTGACATCTCTAGAAGAGCAAGCAGACAAAACAAAGGTTGTGGAGATTATGCCAGGAAAAATAGTTAACATCAATTCTAATCTACAACCCTAGCAGGAAGAACAACTGATGAAGGTATTAACAAAGCAGAATAGATCTTTTGCATGGACATATGCAGACATGAAAGGTATTCATCCTAACATCTGCAAGCATTATATCTACATCAAAGAGGGTTCTATTCCTATAAGACAACCACAAAGGAGACTAAACCCAGCATTAAAGGACATAGTCAAAGCCGAACTACAAAATTTATTAGATGCAAGGTTCATCTATCCAATATCTGATAGTGAGTGGGTCTCACCACTAGTCATAGTACCCAAAAAAGGAGGCAAATGGAGAATTTGTGTGGACTGCAGGGCGCTGAATAAAGCAACCAAGAAAGATCACTTTCCACTTCCATTTATAGACCAGGTGCTGGATATATTATCTAGAAACAAGTACTTTTCATTCTTAGACGGTTTCAGTGGGTACAACCAAATTTTAATACACCCAGCTGATCAAGATAAAATGACCTTTACATGCCCATGGGGAACTTATGCCTATAGGGTCCTACCCTTTGGTCTATGTAACGCCCCAACAACATTTCAAAGAGCCATATTGAGTTCTCTGATTTTCTGAATGACAAAATGGAAGTCTTAATGGATGATTTCACACCTTATGGACAGAGGTTTGACCAGGCATTGAACAATCTTGATTTAGTATTAAAGAAATGTATTGAAATGAGCTTGTGCCTAAGCAATGACAAATGTCGGATGTTAATGGAAGAAGGCATCGTTCTAGGACATCACATATCACAAAGAGGTATAGAGGTTGATCAAGCCAAAGTATCAGTAATCAAAACTCTACCACCACCGGTCAAACAAAGGGATGTCAAAAGTTTCCTTGGACAAACAGGGTACTACAGAAGGTTTATTGAAAATTATAGCCGAATTGCTGCACCCATGTTTGCACTTCTCACAAAAGACAATGAGTTCATATGGACAAGCAACTGCATGATAGCGTTTGAAAGTCTTAAGGAAAAAACAATAACAACACCAATACTTCAAGGACCCAATTGGGAAATTCCATTTCACATCCACACAGATGCATCAGATAAAGCCATCGGATCTATGCTTGGACAAGAACAAGACAAGAAACCCTATGCCATATACTATATAAGCAAAAATTTGGCTGGGGAAGAACTCAACTACACAGTCACAGAGAAGGAATTTCTGGCAGTCATACATGCAATCAATAAATTCAAGCATTACATCACAGGATGCCAAAGTTTTATCCATACTGACCACTCAGCGATCAGATATCTTATGAACAAGCCTAATACCAGTGCAATAATTATTCGATGGATGCTACTTCTACAAGAATTTGACATTACTATAATAGATAAACTAGGCAAGCATAATGTGGTAGCCGACTTTCTGTCAAGAGTCACACATGGAAAATATAGCGAATTGGTTCAAGATAACTTCCCTGATGAGCACCTTTTTTCCATATCAATAAGAAGCCCATGGTTTGCTGACATAGAAAACTATTTAGTATCCGGGAAGTTTCCAGAACATTACAGTTTTAAAGAAAGGACAAAAGTAATAAGACAAAGTGCCACATATACATGGATAGAGGGAATGCTTTTTAAACAGGGACCAGATCAAGTACTTAGAAGGTGCATTAGGGAAGATGAAGCACATGACATAATGCATGCCACCCACAATGAACCCTGTGGAGGACACTATGCTACAAAAAGGGCAGCCTACAAGATCTTGCAAACAGGGTATTATTGGCCAACACTCCACAAAGATGCTTATGAGTATGTGTCCCACTGTGACGATTGCCAGAGAATGGGAAAACCAACACAAAAACAAGAAATGCCACTACATCCACAAATCTCCTTGGAGGCATTTGAAAAGTGGGGATTTGATTTTGTTGGCCCATTCAACCCATAGTCCAATCAGAAAAGCTACATTCTCATATGCACTGATTACCTTACAAAGTGGACAGAGGTAGTAGCACTGGCTGCTGCAAATGAAACCAATGTGGCCAAATTCTTTACTGAGCAGATCTTTCACAGGTTTGGGGTGCCAAGAGAAGTAGTTTCTGATCAGGGCCCACAATTCACATCAAATTTAATTGAGGACTTGATGAAAAGAAACAATGTAAAGCACAGATAGTCATCCTCCTATTACCCTCAAGCAAATGGTCAAGCTAAGGTAACCAACAGGGAATTAGAGAGAATCTTGACAAAAACTGTCCAACTTCACAAAATGGATTGGGCTGACAGACTTAGTGAGGCGATCTGGGTTTACAATACTACATGGAAAACAACTACAAGATTCACACCTTATGAACTAGTTTATGGAAAAAAGGTCATGCTGCCAATCGAATTTGAAATAAAGACATTAAGAATTGCAGCAGATCTACATATGGACCTATCCGAAAAAGAACGCATGTTACAGCTAAATCAGTTGGATGAACACTGCCAACAAGCACTTACACATACTGAAATCATCCAACAGCAAAGAAAGAAATGGCATGACCAACATCTGAAGGATAAAAATTTCAATGAAGGCGATTGGGCACTACTTTACGACTCCAGATTCCACACATTAAAGGGAAAACTAACCACTAGATGGCTTGGACCTTACATTATTCAGAAAATTTATGAAAATGGGGCTGTGAAAATTATTACAATTGATGAAGAGGAGTTCCCCATGATAGTGAATGGGCATCGCCTAAAACTTTACAAAAGACCACAGTCAAAAGAAGAATTTACACAGGTACTCTACCAGCAACAATTGATGCTGATAGAGGATGCGGCAAGTCAGTAAGATTCAAATCATTTTCAATAAAAAGAAAAAAAAATAATACAAAAAAAAGAAAAAAAATGAAAAAAGAGAAAAAACGAGACAATGAAAATTACAAGGCCACGTATATCCCTATGAAAATCCACCATTTTTGTTGCAAAGAAAAATATCAACCACAATCAAGAGAGCCGGATATGCATTCAAGAGAGCCTGCAATTCCATTCAAGCGAGGCTGCCATTTATTCAAGTGAGCCAGAAATCAATTCAAGCGAGCCAGATACATTACATATCAACACTCAAGCGAGCCAGCCACGTTTACATTCAGCAATCAGTCATCACTACTACGGAATTCTTAAAAACACACCATTCCATTCTTCTTCAACATACTCAAGCGAGCCTGCACATCAAATCAAGCGAGCCTGCAAGTTATTCAAGAGATCCAGTTACATACAGCCATGCAATAATCCAAATACGAAGCATCATCACATGAGTTGTATCAACAACTGGCACAATTTTCAAAATAAGATACTTCGCAACTTCAAACGGGTAAAAAGGAAAAAGCAACCCACACACGTAACTACTGACATGCAGAAATCAACTACAGACACCGCAAAATCTACTACAGAATCCGCCATACATGAAAAATGCACCAGATCATCAATGCAAGTACACATACATACCAAGGTAATCTCTAGAACGATTTTATTTTATTCTTAAGGTAAAACATTATCCCACAATGCATGCGCTTCTAGTCAGCTGAGGACAGCTTCTATTTTAAATCGGCGGCATGGTCAAATCACCTTAATAACTCATGATCGTTACCTAAGTCCCGTCACCCTCAACAAATCATGATCGCAACCTTCACCATATGAAGTACAGAGATCGATCATGGGAATACAGAGATCAATCATGGAAAAAAGGGGATTAAAAGAGGCAATTACAGGAATGATGGAAAGGATAGGTGCGGAAAGACAGCAAGTAAGGCTGCATTATATTCCACAATTTTGCATATAAGGGACCGCTCGGAATTCTCGAGAAGCAACAGACCAAAGCTAGTGCGCTCACTCATCCAACATTGCAATCCTCGAGCCTGTAAGCAGAGCCCCGAGAAGTTGAAGGTATAAACCACATTCCAAAGTTCTAGTTTTTGTCTGATTATAAAGAAGATTCTAAAAATGACGAATGGTTTTAAGAAAAGTGAACCGGAAGATCACAGTGCCATTTATCAAAGCCCGGGAGTCCTACAGATCATTCGCAATTCAGGCTGGATTCCATTTATCCTTGGACTGAGAGGATACGATACAGGGGTAGATCAGGAATTCGCAAGAAACCTCAAACATATCAAATATGAGCAGTACATCACCCGAGTAAAAGGGTTGCGCATAAAATTGGACGAGGACATGATTGCCAAATACATTGGTCTTCCAATGGGCCTGCATTGGAGCAACAATGACCGGGAGTCAAACCACACAGCAAAAGCAGCATTCTTTGAGCAAGGAGAGGTTTATGATGAAGACAAAAATGGAGTTAAAAGACCCTCCATGCCAACACCATGGGATGAAATGGCTGCAATTGTCCAGAGGTACATTACATGCACTGGAATATTAAGCTATGTTCCCATTTTCCATTTTCGTATTTTGGAACTTCTCAAGCACAAAAGTCACATTTCATCAAACAACAATATTAGCATTCCATTTTACCTGCTCCAATCCCTAGCAGAGATGAGTAGGAAGGTGGCTAAGGGAAAAGACGATGCTTTGGCCCATCATGGGATGATCAAGCTAATAGTTGGTGAGGAACTAAAAGCACAGAGTCCTGAGCTCTCTTGGGAGGAATTCATCGTGGTATCTGCTGAGGACGTTCAGAGAATGAGGACTACACCCTTGCCACCTAGATCAAAAAGTAAGACCACCTCTGTATCAAGGTAAAAAAGAAAAATTGACTTGGACAGTGTGGCCGACACCTTAGTTAAGATAAAACACTCAAAAGAGGACTCCCCCAAATCAGACCCAGGTATCCCTACCAGTAGTCAGGGGTCGAAGAGGCGCAGCAAGAGATTCACGCAGGTATCTAAAATCTGAGTCTCCAAGGAGAAAGAAAGGGAACCTAGCCCCCTGGTTACCAATGTGTCTGATGATGACATTGATCCTTTTATAGATCAAAAGGATCCCAATACAGATGAAGAAGAGGATGAAGAAGAGGAAAGGAATGAAGAGGAAGAATAGGATGCAGAAGAAGAAATGGATAAAGAAGAAGAGCAGAGCTTACAAGAGCAAGGCAACTTCCAGGAAAACCCTCCAGAACATAATGAAAACCCCAAGGTCATTACTCAGCTCGTTGAAGAACGAGCAGAATTGGAAAGGCTCATAAATGAGTTGGAAACATTAAATATTGGGCCAAGAAGCCAGCCCACACCTCCCCCATTCTCAACCGAGAAGACACAAATCCTGAAGATGCATCATGTAGAAGAGATGCGACTGGCTGAGGAGAAGAATTTAGCGCTACAAGAAAAGTTGGCCGAGGTACAAAACGAGTTAGCAAAGAAAGACCAGGAGATTACCAAATTAAAGAACGTTTTTGCCACTACTATCAGCATATATGATAGATTGTGGGACCTCAGACCACCGTTGGCAGTATATGCAGTTTATATACAGGAGAAATGGGGTGAATTCCAGCTCCAGAGGTTGAAGAAAGGACTCCCTATAGAGGTAAGCACTCCTAAAGAGTTCATTGATGCATCTTTGAACTCCACAAAGCTGGAGAAAGACCAATTGAGTGAGTTCTTCTTGCATAATTTCGTAGTTTCTGGCTCACCCAACTGGTCGCCAAACCCATATGTGGGTGATTTCCAGTTAAGGGCATTGTGTTCGTGGATGAACAACGAAATTGAGCAAGCCCGGGACTACCATCTCTATGTTGCATCCAAATGGAAAACCCCATTAATGATCAGACCAAAGCCAACTCACCCTGAAGGGATAATCTATAACCACAGGATCCTCACCCAGGACGAGGAACTAATACCCATTCTCCTTGCAAAACAACAAGAGGCTGTGACTCATTTTGACATTACACTCCGCAGCACACAGAAGGAAGTTATTGAGTCCATTAAGGAAAGGTGGAGCAGGGTGGCAAATGATCTGAAAAGAAGAGAACTCCGCTCTCCCCTCAGGCTTGATGATGCTCTTTTCAAAACCACACTCTACAAAGAATCCCTGGAAATAAATTAACTCAGATGGATCGGGATGAGGCTGAATCCCCCATTCTTTCTTTCCCCAGTCATCAAGGAACAGATTAATGAAGAGGAAGAGAGGAAGGCATGGGCCAGGGAGGATCAGAATTTTGGATATCATAGGCAGGCAGGGATACCTAAGGTGGTAGCATGGGATATCAGGGAGGTCATCGACGAATTGAATAAGACACCCAAGGATGGGTGAATCCTTCAAGTAGGGGAGAGAATGATGAGTCCAATTTTCAGGTATTTGATAACCCTTTTTCCCACAGTCAAGCTCAAGCAATGGCGAAGAAACACACTCAATTGTGGGAAAAATGTTTTACTTTAATTATTTAATGAAATTTTTTTGATGATTATTCTTGTATGTTAAAATGCATATTTCAATGAACTAATTCTGTGGAAACCAAGCGTGATTGAGTAGGTTCAGGGCATTAAAGGATGAATGCATAGAAGACTGGGGGATCACCAAGCTCGACACCATGTTCCTGACTTATAGGGAACGCACTCCAGTTCAAGAAGAATCAGCATTTGACAATTAGTTAGGATCAACATTAAATCATATAAATATGGACCTCTCGGGTAGCGAGAGGCCCCTATTGATATTTTGGGAAAACATTGTTTTAACGTTTTCTTCCCTATCGAGATACTACGAAGTACATACCTTTGTTTTGACATGGATTATATATTTTAATGAGAGATTGATGTTAAATTCCAGCCAACGTTTATAAGTTTTATTCTCTCCTGAGTACGGGTTGGAAAGGGCCCCTCCAACATGTAAGTCAGGGGATTTCTATTTGCAGGTATTTTTCCAATTATGCGTTTTACACTGATGAACAGTTATATTGCATATGGAAGCGCTTGAATGATTTAGTATTTATGTAGTAATTTAGAATACATTTCGTAGTACAGCAAAACGGTTTCAGTAGTCCTGTAGTTGCTTTCTTCCAACGCATATCTTAATCAATGATTACATGTGTATCAGCTTTGCTTTCAATATCATGGTTTAGATCTGAGGTTCATGACTGTTTCTCATCATGGTTAATCTCTTTGATTCCTTAATAATAGATGGATATCTTGAAACAATCACACTACAATTTGATTCTTGGGATTTTAAATGGTTTAGATCAGAATTATAGTTTTAGGCATAAAGTAATTACAGACCTTGTTTTCTCCAATATTAGAATAGATATGTTATGGCATTTTCATTTTCTAGATTTACCATTCTGCATTAAGTAATTTCATAAGATTGTCTCCTTCACTTTCAGCATTTTAACTATTCAAAATAGATTTACTACTTTTGGTATCTTTATTTCTCAGAACATATTTACTACTTTCAACACTTTAATTATTTTAAATAGATTTATTGCTTCCCGGTATTTAATTCCGTAGCATAACGAGTTTTACATATTTAGTAGGAAACCCTTAGAACATCGATACCGACATCCAACTATGACAAAGATGATCCTATAAGAGCACAGATAGTGCCTGCACCTCTAAAGTTTGTACGTCCCCCAGGTTGACATTTAAAGTAGGCTCTTAGTATAGCTGCCCTTATTAGGCATCCATATTGGGAGCTCACCAATTCCGTCCCTCAAACTCGCCGTTGAACTTCTCCCCAACACTACTGTTGAGGAAGAACGCTTCCTCTACCTAGCTAAGCTCGACGAAACTCGCCGCAATGTCGCTCTTGCCAACGAGGCTTATAAGAAACGCATCAAAGCACAGTATGACAAGTCGGTAAAACCTCGCATCTATAGCGAAGGTGATTTGGTCCTTACATATGAACAAAGACATGATAAGCTAGGGGAAATAAAGTTTGAGTCCCCAACACTACTATTGAGGAAGAACGCTTTCTCTACCTAGCTAAGCTCGACGAAACTCACCGCAATGTCGCTCTTGCCAACGAGGCTCATAAGAAACGCATCAAAGCACAATATGACAAGTCAATAAAACCTCGCATCTATAGCGAAGGTAATTTGGTCCTTACATATGACCAAAGACATGATAAGCTGGGGGCAGGAAAGTTTGAGTCCATGTGGCATGGACCCTACATAGTGAAACACATCTTAGATAAGGGAGCTTACGAGCTTGAAGACTACGACGGGATATCTTTAGGTGAACCCCAGAATGGGCTTTAACTAAAGAGGTACTATGCCTGAGCCTTTCATGCATAAGTACTTTGTATATACTCTACATGGTGTGTGTGTGTTTTGTGTGGTGTGATGCTTTGATTTTTTGTGTGCTTAGATCTTGTTTCATTTCTTATACCATGTTCTATCTACATGTGCAGATGGCAACTTGCTACGGATTCACGGACGGCGCCAGCCGGCATACACATAACCTTGCTTCGGCAGCCTAGGTGCTCTATTCTCCCACTGGCGAGCTCATTAGCTCAGGAGGAATGTGTCTAGGTTTCGCAACCAACAATGTTGCGGAATATCAAGCAGTCATTGGAACCCTAACTGACATTATTTCTTTGGGTATGGACCACGTTGTCATACATTTGGATTCTCAACTCGTGGTCTCTCATCTTAATTGGCTTTACACCATCCGCGATCCTACTCTACTCCATCTCTACAGACGAGTTCGTCTTCTGGAAAGGTCCTTCGAATCCATTCAATACCTGCACATTCCAACAGACGTGAACACAATTGCCGACTCCATGGCCAACTTCATCTTAGATTGGTACATTGCACACACATAAGCATATTCATGAACTATTAAAAGTAGACATAACATGTAAATAACTCATTGTATAAGCAAACACATAAACAAGATCACACCATTCATCCATTAAAACACATAATGTATAAAGCCGCCAAAATGTCTATATATATATATAATCAAGATAATGTAGTGCTGATACAAAAAGTCAGAAGCACGACAGCTTTCAGTAAGTCCATACAAAATCTGAAGCCTGACAGCTTTTAGTAGTACAAAATCTGAGGCTCACATAGCTCTCAGTACATACATAATAACATCATTGGGCCTGACGTCTAGCCCGTGCACCTCTAGGTCTAGCAACCCTCGCCTGCTGGACATGGAGACAGTCGACTACCCTCGCCACCTTGCGCAGTAGCGTACTAAAGTGCATAGTCACACCGACTGTATATTGTTGGACCCTGGAAATGCCATTTTTTTACCATACCTATTACATCATTTTTCCCAGTTACAATAAACCATATACATGTCTTTTTCCAGATTAATCAACAGTCCTGACAAGGTATACATCATTATTGTTTCAATTAATTAAATACCTAAGATTGTTATGGTTATGAATTCTAGCCTTCGATTTGTGCTAACTTGTGTTGATTTCATTAAGTTAAGATCAAAGCACAGGTGTATCAGTCGCAATGCCTTGGGAAAGAATCATACGTGGTGCCAACTGTTACTCTTCTTATTTGATTCCTCATATTTCAAGGGACAACGCATCTCTCCACGTGAAGCTATAACAGTTCATTGGAACAGAGCATAGCTGCGACAGACAAGATGCCTCCCAATTTGTTAAACCGTTGATCCATTAACTGCCAATGTAACAACATCCTTCATGATTAACGGCCTCATTCATTATTGCTGCAATAGTTTAGCTGTAACTTTGCAGCACGAAGATCACAAATCTTCATTGCTGCACGAAATTAGTGGATCACGAACTGTATTTTGCATGTATAAATATGGGAAGGCTTTCAAAGTCTAGGATTGGATAGTTATCATTTTGTACAGGCTGTAACAGAGAACTGAGACTGTGAATTACCATCTTTAATGAAGAGCAGAGTTACTTCCATTTATGTGTCTTAATTCATGGTAGTTCACGGCATCTCTGTTAGAAGGCTAGGGCCCACCTTCTCACAGAGATTGCCGAGTTAAGTAGGTAGTTATATTTATTCATTTCCTATTATGTGTTGTGTAATTGCATTAGGTGTATTTCTGATAGCTGCAACAGAGAGTTTATGATTACATTCTTTATTGGTAGTTTATTCTTTGCATTACGAATAGCTGCAACTGCGTGGTGTGATACTTAACTATGTAGGTTAGTTTGATTAATGCATGTGTGTTCAATAGCTGTTACATCCAAGCTCATCTTCCATTCCTTTCAGTTATTTATGCTTCTTAGGATTTCCAATGGTTGTCAATTTATAGTTTAGGATTATTTCTTAATTCCAGTTGTTGTTGTATCTTTAATTGAATTCATAGATTAGGCAGATTATGGTTGAGTTACAGTAGTTGTTGGATGGATCATTTTGGTAAAGATTGAATACTGTAGTTTGATAATTATAGGATTTAACTTCTTACAAAAGTAATCTAGTTCATTTCTATTCTTAGTTCGGTAACTGCTAGGTTGATTTCTGTAGGAAGGTAGTTGCACTTTGAATTCCTAGATGTATGAGTTAGATTAGTTTTCTTTATGGAATGAGTTTGGCTAAGCAGATAGGTAGGATTATTATCTCTATTCACTTGATCAACTACTAGAAATGTTTATGCATAGATTGTGCTTATTGCCATTGAAATAAAAGACCTCCCTGGGTTTGACAATTTATATTGAGCATCATGTGTGTTAGTTGTAATTAATTGACATATAGGGTGACCAACATTTTGGCGTCATTGTCGGGGATGGTAATTGATAGACATAGTTAGTAGTTGGTTTTTTATTTCATTTTAGTTTAATCATTTACAGCATGCATGAATACAAGAAAACACTACAGGTGGAAGAGGTCGAGGACGTAATGCAGGTATGGGAAGATCAACATTTATTGATGATATAATTGTTAAAGCTGATTCTTCTACCAAACCACCGTGGACGTCTACAGGAAGAGGAAATTATGTTCCTCCCAATCTTGAGAATTCAACATCAAATGTCGAGAATACAACGGGACCAACCACTCCCATTGCAGAAAAGAAACCTCCTGAAGACAAGGGAAGCACCGTGGGTGTACCAGATAAAGAGGAGATTTATCATATCAATGGAACTAGAGTTACTAAAGAAGTGTGGTTGGAGACTGACCGAGAAGCAGAGGAAGAGAGAAGATGAGAAGAAGAGAGGAGGAGAGAAGAAGAAGCAAGGGCAGAGGAAGAACACATAGAGGAAGCCATTAAATTTTGGACTAACGACATGGCTAATAGAGAATAGGAAGGTGAGAATGAACATAGGGAGAACCAGGAAGAAGAAGTGGAAGATAATCAACCTGGTAATACTATGGCTACATTAGAATTCCCTATCCTCCAAACACCTGGAGCAGCTCCCATGAAAAACATCTCACCATCAGTTCTCCCGAATTTCCATGGTAACTCTTCTAAATATCCTGATGAATTTCTTTTTGAGTTTGATATCCTCTATCGCAGCTATGACTATACCTCTAGTGCTCATAAGCTAAAACTATTCCCAGCCACCTTGAAGGAAATGCTCTGCGCTGGTTCATGAGTCTAGGTCGTGAGACCATTAATACTTGGGACCAAATGAAACACACCTTTCTTTCTAAATATCAAGAATATTGTAGAACCAGGGATAGAAAGGAAGAGTTGTTTAAAATAGTTCAGAAGGAAGAGGAGAGCTTGGAAGACTTTGTGGAAATATTGTTGTACAATTTACAAAGTTCTGGACACACTGAGATTGGAAAAGATGTACTTAAGATTATTTTGTTGCGAGTTATTAGGGAAGATTGCCTTGATATGTTGAATTTGTTGGGGAAAGGGGACATATCAAAAGAACCCTTCGAGAAAATCATTGAATTATGTCGAAGGTACTCAAGGGGATCCTATAGAACTAACAAATGAGACAAGGATCGACATTAGGATGTCTTCACTAGGACACAGAAGTCAGCTAGTGGAGGAGCCACTCGAGCAGAGATAGGCAACTTGCTAGAGAATTTTAAAATTGATATGATGAGCTCCATTTCCTCAATATTAGATGTCTTGAGAGAAAAATAGAGGCAAGTAGTAGAAGATCTTACACTTGGTGTATTTTGTCCCAAATGTAGGAAAAAGCACCCACTGAAGGAATGCCCGCTGGGAAAAGAAAAAATATGTAGAATATGTGAGTTGGAACATGACACCAAGGAATGTCCCTCACTACCTAAGGTCAAAGCAGTTCTGCAAGCATCCACTTCAGATGTTGAACAAGCTTACTTCATTGCACAGAAGAAACTGTGGCAGCCTCGCAATCAAGGTATGAATCAGGACCCATCATTTTTTTTGAATAATATGAATGAGATGAATAATATGAATAACATGAATACACAATTCCCTTCACATTATTCTAATAATCAGTGGCATCCATCTCATAATCCAATGCAAAATCCTAATTCTTGGACACCATGGTCACAGTAGTCAAACAATCAAGATCCTTGGAATTCCAACTGGAGAAATTCTTACCAAAGAAATAACTTTCCCCATCACCAGACTCAGTATCAACAGTACCCTCCTCAACAGTATCCTCACCAACAATACCAACAGCCACAACTGCAATTCCAAAACAATGATGCACCTGTGAATGCACCACTTCAACCACAACTACCCGCACAACCTAACCCAAACCCGAACAATAAAGCAGTCCATCAGTTTGAGACTTCCAACATGCCTGCGTATTCCATTTCCTAAGTTCCATGCAACGATATACAATTACGATCAGGGAGGGTAGTGGAACCCATTGTCATCGAGGATGTCCTATCCCCAGTGGCTGAAACTGGAGTGAATCAGCACTATTAGAATATGGTTCATTCAACAATCCCCATTATTAAGGATGCTGACATTCCTACCGAAATAGTGCCTGAAACTCAGGAAGTAACACACGATGAAGCACAGCCTACACAATTGATGAGAGAACCGCCATACCCTGAACGATTGGCCCTACAGAAAACAATGGAACAACCTCGATTCAATCTCTTAGGATAATTGAAAATTTTGTATGTCAAAATTCCACTGTTACAAGCCCTCCATGATGTGCCCATTTATGCTAAGACTGTTAGGGATTTGTGTGTCAAGAAACCAGGAAGAAGGCCTAGGGATCCTCCCACTGTCCATGTATTGAGAAAACTTTCTGAATTGATAATGGGGAAGACTTTTGTGGCAAAATACGATGACCCTGGAAATCCTACTGTGACAGTTCACATAGGAAATAAACAAATCCCCAACGTCTTGGTAGACTTAGGAGCGGCTATTAACGTTATGACCATAGAAACTATGAAGAAACTTGGACTCACTAACCTTCGGCCGACCCCTACCATTTTGGAACTTGCTGACAGATCAACAATCAAGCCTGAGGGGATCCTGGACGACCTTGTAATCTCTGTTGAATCGTGGGAATACCCTACGGACTTCTTGGTGTTACAGCCAAAGTCTCAGTTGGGGGGACACCCACTGATCCTGGGAAGATCGTGGTTGGCCACAGCAGATGCCTGTATCAACTGTCGGTCAGGATCTATGACCATCTCAGACGAGACCGAGATCAAAAGCCTAACCTTGTACCCTCTAGCTTGACCAAGCACAGAAGTTGAAACTCCAATTTGGGTTGATTTGGAGGAGGAGGAAGGTTTTCAGCCTTTATTAACGATAGGGAGAGCCTTAACATTTAAAGATGAAACAGAGGATGATACCATTAACAGTTTCATCAGTGAGCCCACATCCGTCAATAAGCATGTCTATCAGATTCTCGACAATACATTTGATGAGAAAGAATAAGAAAATATTACAGAAGAAACTCTAGTGAGTGATGCTAGTATAATTCCAGTACTCAAGAATTCGAAAAGTATTCTAGTGGAAATTGAGCCAGGGAAAACATTGAACATCAATCCAAACCTTGCGCCCAGTGAGATGGAACAGCTAGTCACTTTGCTAAAACAACGTAGAGGAGCTTTCGCTTGGGAGTATACAGACATGAAAGGGATTCCTTCTAATCTTTATACCCATCACATTTATATTAAGATCAAATCAAGGCCTGTGTGTCAACCACAACGAAGGATGAACCCGAACCTAAGAGACATAGTGAAGGAGGAGATCCAAAATCTTTTGGAAGCAGGATTTATATACCCGATTTCAGACAGTGAGTGGGTTTCTCCACTCGTGATTGTGCCGAAGAAGAATGGGAAATGGAGGGTCTACGTGGATTACAGAGAATTGAACAAGCCAATGCAGAAAGACCACTTTCCCTTACCTTTTATCGATCAGCTCCTTGATACCTTGTCTATGAAGAAGTATTTTTCCTTTCTGTATGGATTTAGTGGCTATAACCAAATCCAGATTGCTCCAGAAGACCGAGACAAAACCACTTTCACATGTCCCTGGGGGACTTTTTCATACCGGGTACTTCCTTTTAGGTTGTGCAATGCACCAGCCACATTTCAAAGAGCAATGATTGGAATCTTTTCAGAGATGGTAAATGATTGCATGGAGATCTTTATGGATGGCTTTACTCCATATGGTGATAGTTATGAAGAAGCACTGAAAATTTTAGAAAAGGTCTTGAAATGCTGTGAACAAAGCCAACTCTCTTTAAGCACTGAAAAGTGCCATATGATGATGAGCGAGGGCATAATTCTAGGGCACTTCATCTCTTCTGATGGTATCCAGGTAGATCCATCCAAAATCAAGGTAATTGAAAATTTACCAACCCCTGGAACACAAAAAGATGTATGTAGCTTCTTGGGGCATGCTGGCTATTACAGAAGGTTCATAGAGAACTTTTCCAAACTAGCTTCTCCTTTGTTCACTTTGTTGATGAAGGATGCACAGTTTGTTTGGAATGATGCATGCCAAACATTGTTTACTAAGCTAAAGAAAAGGCTATCTACAGCACCCATCTTACGAGGGCCCAACTGGGCTCTTCCTTTTCATATTTCATTAGATGCTTCAAACACTGCCATTGGAGCAGTTTTAGGACAGCAGGAAGGTAACGCTCCTTATGCAATTTATTACATTAGTAAGAACTTATCCCCTGCTAAACTAAACTATACTATCACAGAAAATGAATTCCTTGCCATGGTGTATGCCATCAACAAATTTAGACATTATATTACTGGATACTCCACTTTTTTGCACACTGATCATTTTGCCATCAAATATTTAATGAATAAACCAATCACGAATGCTAGAGTTACTAGATGGTTGTTACTGTTACAGGAATTTGATATCACAATTATTGATAGACCAAGAAAGGAAAATGTTGTTTCAGATTTCTTATCTCGACTTACTAACAGTAATGGCAATTTACCAGTCGAAGATTCCTTCCCTAATGAACATTTGTTTGCAGTATCAGCTCATTCCCCATGGTATGCAAATATTGATAACGTTTTGGCTCCAGGTAAGCTTCCAACACATCTTTCGAAGAGAGAAAAAAGAAAGATCATACAATAGAGTGTTAGGTACTGCTGGATTGATGGCCATCTTTTCTATACAGGGCTTGATTTAGAAATCAGAAGATGTGTTAGAGAAGATGAAATTTTTAGTATCCTTACCGCTTGCCATGATGAGCCCTATGGGGGACATTTTGATGATAAAATGACAGGTCATAAGGTCTCGAGAATGGATTATTTCTGGCCCACATTGTTCAGGGACACAAAAAATTATGTTCAGGCATGTGATAGCTGCCAAAGGATGGGCCAACCCTCCCTCAAAACAGAAGGTTCATATCTTGGTTTGCACAGATTACATGACCAAATGGCTGGAAGCAGTATCCTTGGTTAAGGCTAATGATCAGGTTGTGATTGATTTCCTGTATGAAGAATTTTTTACTCGGTTTGGAGTACCCAAGGAAATCATCACAGATGGTGGACCGCAGTTTGTGTCTCGCAAACTGGAAGCGTTGCTACAGAAATTTCATATTCAGCACAGAATAACCTCGCCATATCATCCACAGGCCAATGGCCAAGTGGAGATTTCAAACAAGGTCATTGAGTCTATTTTGACAAAGACAGTGAAAAGTCATCATAAAGATTGGGCTGAGAGACTTCCAGAGGCACTATGGGCTTATCGCACTACATGGCGTAACACCACTGGTTTTTCCCCATATGAGTTAGTGTATGGTAAGAATGTTGTTTTCCCAATTGAATTCGAAATCAGAACTTTGAAGACAGTTGTAGAAGCAAACCTTGATTTATCAGAAGCACAGAGGAACCGACTGAATCAGCTTAACGAATTGGATGAAAAGCACACAGCAGTAGTAAATCATACAAATTTAATCCAACAGCAACACTCTAAATGGCATGATAGATTCATAAAAAAGAAAGTCTTCCACGAAGGATACTAGGCTCTATTATATGATTCACGGTTTAAGAAGGATTTCAAAGGCAAGCTACGCACTCGTTGGTTGGGACCTTATCAAATAGATCGAGTATTTGACAATGGAACAGTCCGGTTAATCACCATTGATGAAAACAAAACACCATTATTCGCAAATGGTCATTAGCTGCGACTGTATCACAAACCGATATCAAGGGATGATTTCGTTTCACATGTTGCAGCTGATCCAAAATATCAATTAACGCCAGGGTAGGGATTTTTCTCAACCCCTGTGAATTTTTAAGAACTGCAACATCCACATAATTTGTACATAAATAAATAAATAAAAATTCATTATGTATTTTATCTATTTTTCATTTTGCACTTGATCGGGTTTGTTTTGAATAATTGTGTGCAGGAATTAATTGGAGGAACAACAGTCATGACTGGACCAGACAATTGCAGGCACCTTACATTGTTTCCTGATCTAATAAAGCTCTTTTGAAGAAGATGGATGATTTGTTAGTTTTCAGCAGCCAGCTGAAAATCTGCCTGCTACTCATTTTGCACAACTAAGACTCCCTACCTTGCTCATTCTTCCAATTTTTGCAGTTGTAACCCTGCTATTTTCCATTCACTTCACTTTTTCAGCAACTTCAACTCCGCTACATTTGCTTATTTTGCCAATTTTTGCAACTGCAACTCCACTATTTTCATTCCTTTCATTTTTCCAATAGTTGCGACTCCGCCATTTTTTCCCATTCCGCGAAGTCTAGCAGCTGTGACTCTGCTATTTCCATTTCATTTCACCTTTTTCCAGCAGCTGCGACTCTGCTACTCTTGCCTATTCCGCCAAGTCTAGCAGCTGCGACTCCACTATTTCCATTTCGTTTTCTCCTTTTTCCAGCAACTGCGACTCCACTACTCTTGCCTATTCCACCAAGTCTAGCTACTGCTATTCCACTATTTTTTCCTTTTCTCTAAATTTTTGCAACTGGAACTCTGCCATATATTTCACCTTTTTCCAGCAGCTGCGACTCTGCTACTCTTGCCTATTCCGCCAAGTCTAGCAGCTGCGACTCCACTATTTCCATTTCGTTTTCTCCTTTTTCCAGCAACTGCGACTCCACTACTCTTGCCTATTCCACCAAGTCTAGCTACTGCTATTCCACTATTTTTTCCTTTTCTCTAAATTTTTGCAACTGGAACTCTGCCATATTTCGCCGAACTCTGCTCAAATCCTCTTATTCATCATCTACAACTCCGCAAGATTGTCTTCCTTTTGGAACAGTCTCGTCGCTAATGATCTGACCTGGCTCGAATTTAAATGATGACTCCACAGCTCGAATCGCAGTCTACCAAGAACGATTGGGCCATCCTGCGTACCTGTCAGCATGAATGCATGTATTAGCCATATTGGCAGTGTCCAACTCATCTTGGCACATGTGTATTCTACCAGAGATGCGACTGTGAAATATCATGCCACGGCAGAATGGTGGCTTGAGCATTATTTTGAAGGTACGGGTTCTTACTATAATCATGATTAAGCATCAAATTAATTGTGGCAATTATGAGCATGTCTTGTCTTTTATCACCATCAGCATTTTGTACACACTTAATCACCAAAGAATGTGTCGGGAGTAACAACCTAACCATCATTTTACACGATTCGTACCAAAATTTCCCAATTTCGCCATTTTTCCTTAACTATATCATCTACCATGAGTTGAAAACTGCGCCATCTTTCCTGAAATACCTAATTTCAAATCCTAGCTATTCCATGAATGTTCGAAGGCTGCAACTCCCACGTCTGAACTGATAAGCGCGGTATCTGATGTCTGAATTACGAAAGGAGGTTGATATGAGTAACCCGGTTAGGAATGAACCTAAAAATACCGAAGCTCTGCGTGCCAATGTGGAAGTTTTCGCCATTTTTGCAGTAGTTGGGAGGACCGAGTATTTCCAACGTCTAAACAGTTTCCACATCGAAACGACATTACAGTTTGTTTTTAACTTGACTGATACTCATTCTGAAGTCAAGGGGGTACACATTGAGGTTACAAAATCCATTATATCTGAGGTTACTGACTTACCCTAGGTTGGGAAGAAATTATTTGGACTGAAGGTGCTGAATTCGACTGCAATAAGGGAATTTCTTGCAGTTGGGGAGAATTTTCATCCAAAAGGTCATGGAATTGCACTAGAATCGTTACCTCGTCCCTGGGATCAAGTGGCAATTTTTCTGAAGAAGTATATCTCCTGTGAAGGTAGGTACCAGACAATCCATTATTCTGAATTCCCTTTGTTATCTCATCTACACCATGGCAACCTAGTTAATATTCCATTTTATCTCTTTAAGACCCTACAAAATATGGTTGGTTATGCAAGAGCATCCCAACACCTAGTTTACTCCCTCACCAATCATGGCTTAATTAAATTACTTATCTTGAGGGCCATTGCATGTCAGAATTTAACCTGGGCTCAATTTCTTGCTCGAGCTGGGGTAATTAGAGAACCTGCATTGGAATTGGGGGTATGGCAGAGGATGAAGAGGATCGGAGCTCCTCGAATCCAGTTGAGGGGGAGGATGGAAACCTAAATGAAAAAGAAGTAGAAGTAGATATAGGGGAAGCTACGACAGCAGCATACCCTGGTATAGATGGGGCATCTAAAAACCAAAATATAGGGGAAGTTGCGACAGCAATGAACCCTGTCATTGAGGAGATAGTGATGGAAGTCAGGGCAGATGAGGCAGCAACATCAGAAGCTGCAACAGCAGCCAATCCTACAGGGGAAGAAACATACCCTATTAAAATTGTCGTAAGGGTGGCGGATGAAGAAGCGGAAATGGCATCATTAGTAGCTGCAACAGAAGAAGCTGGAGTTGGAGTCGTTGTTGAAGCTGCGACAGTTGAAGTTGCAACTGCGCAAGTGCTAATGCAGGAAGGAGAGTACCAGGAAGGTGTAGTAAAGGAAAGAAAAGAGGTGTTGGATATTGCATCCTCCCCGAAAATCAAGGGAACTATTGTGGAAGAGAAGGAATTTGATTTTCCCTCTATAAATTTGGAAACCCCTGTGTCACAGAAGCAAAGAAAAGGGACAGGGAATAAGGGCCAGACAGCTACTTCAACAAGGAAGAGGAGACCCAGAGATGATATAGCAGCGGCAGCAAGTAGTGTTAATCATCCATCGGAAGGGGTGAAGAGAAGAAGGACCCGATCTATGGCAGTAGCTAAGACAACAAGTGAAATTGGGGAAAACATTGAATTACCAACAGCTAAGACAACAAGAGAAATTGGGGCAAACATTGAATTACCAACAGCTGAGACAGCAGGAGAAATTGGGGCAAATATTGAATTACACAAAGCTAAGACAACTAGAGAAATTGGGGCAAATATTGAGGTACCTTTAGCACAAGCAGCATGTGTAGCAGGGGCAGACATAGAAATCCCCATCTTAGATCCGAAAACACCTGCTGACACACAGGAACTTGCTGTGAATGAACCCCAGATTGAAAATCTCCTGTATGAAAATGAATTGTTAAGGGAAGAAGTGCAAACACTTTGAATTGAAATGGAGAAATGGAAGGAAATAAGGAGAAAACAAGCAAAGAGGAGTCTGGACATATTGGTGGAAGCTGCAGAACAAGTGGAAAGTGCATTCCCCGACTTGAGCCATGAAGAGTCGGGAAAAGTGATATGCCCAGAATGTGGAGACATATATAAATTGGCAGGGCATAAAGTCATATTGGTGGACCTTGTTGCACAAGTGCCTGAACAGACAAAACAAGAAGGAAAAGTGCCCACAGTTGAGCTGATGGGGGAAAATGTAGTCCAGGAACCTTCTTAGCAACTTGGAGAAATGAAGGAAAAGGACGTTGTCACACAAGAACCAATGCTCTTTGAAATATTGACTGAGGTTGCAACTCGGACTGAAGTTGTTGAAGGTAAAATCCAAGAAGAAAATGTTGTTACACAAGAACCAGCATCTTCAAAATTGTTTGTTTAGGTTGCAACTCCAACCGAGGAAGAAGAGGTTGAAATGGAGAGAAATTTCGCTATCACACAAGAACCAACAGTCCCAGAATCAATTGTTGAGGTTTCAATACAAACAGAGGTCACTCCAGCACCAATGGAAGATGAGGCTGCTACACCATCAATCCACAAAGTGGAAGCTGGAACATCTGGTGATGAGGTAAGAATGCTACCTTCTCAAGGCATCATTTATTTAGATTCTGATGATGAAAAGGATGTGGAGAATGGGAGAATTCAACGGTTAGAAAAGAAGATTCTCTGGCTGAATCTTGAGTTAGATAAATGGCAGAAATACATTGCTCAATGCAGGACAGGGATGATTTCTCTCCATGAACATAGAAATATCATCAGGGAGTTCATAGAAAAGTGGTCTGAGGATTTATTCTTCCAGAAAATCCATTGGGAAAAATTTCAAAAACAGTTGGAAGAATTGAAGAAACTTAAGTCCTTGCAACAAGAAAAAGACCAAATGTATACTCTTTCCCTAGAATTACTGAGTTGCAGGGTTCCATCCCCCTCTTACCCTGTCTTTCTTCACGAACAAACAACTTTATTTAAATTGAGGGCTCTGAAGGAAGGGAGATCATTTGATCTAGCAACAGCTACCCAATTTCTAGAAACATTTCTGGGAAGTGATTTTGAGGATTAGCATTTGTTATGTGAATTATATTTACATGATAGGACTTGTTGCATTGACTCTCCCTCCATCCCTATGCCTTGTTTGGGGGATGTTCAACTGAGGGCATTTGCCTCTTTTGTCATCAACCATGTAAAATGGAGAAATGCTTTCCAAACCATCATAAAGAATGAAGATAATTCTACTCTCTAGATTAGGAATGAACCTCAGGATCTAAGAGGACTCATAGCAAATCATGTCGGATCTCTCAGGGTTCCTACAATTTCCCAATACTTTGAAATTTTGCGAGAGAAAATCCTCACTACCTATGTCCCGATGGTTTTTAATATGCAGCAGTGTGCTCTGGAAGGTAATGAGTACAGATTGCTATATTCTTCTTCATCTTTGAGGGAAGGGGATCCATACTGCTTTGAGAATTTTAAGCAAGCCTTGACAAGGGTTCTTGGGTATGTGCAGTGCATGAAAACATGTGTGTTGATGTATATGTAACTTCAAAATGTATTTCATATATATTTATTGTACCCTTATAAGAGATGTGTTATTCCTCTATAAGGAAGTGTCGTCATGTGTATTGACAAGTGTCGCAAGTGTGTGTACTTGGCAAAGGGTTATTAGACCACCATGTGTGGGGTCGACCCTGAAATATATATATTATATGGCTGATATACCTAGCTAGACAAGTCGGTCCCATAAGATCACTGGGCAAATAGATTAGTATAAATAGAGATCGGGAGATCTCTATTTGCATCACTCGGAAACTCACACTTCTCTCACTCAGAAAGTGGCGCACTAGTGAGGAGGAGGATCATCTGCTACTAGGAGACTATCTTAGTGTATTTTGGTTGTACTTTGGTTGAGCCATTGCTCCCTCTATCTCTGAGGAAGTTGTGGGGTTTTTCACCTTAGGGTTTTCCCCACGGAAACTCTGTGTCTCTTGTCTCTCATGCTTTTGATTCTTGTGATGCTTGACATGCTTGATATGATTGTTATGTATTGATATACTATACATGTTATTCTCTCAGTAAAGATCCTAGAGTATTGTGAATTAATGCTCAAAATTTAACATGGTATCAGAGCTAACCTGAGAAGAAGACATTGTACAGTGACAGAAACTAGGGTTTCTCTCCACAGATTTTGGAAAGGAAGTATAGTAGATTGACTCTACTCACAAGGAGAATCTATATGTCTAATCAGAATTCAATTCTGAGCATTTTCAAATTTGGCCCTAAAAATTAGGGTTTCCTCAAAAATAGGAATTTCTAAAATTTGAAGACATAGCTGGAAGCTCCTTGCAAAAATCGAAGTTTAGAGCTTTGGATCAAGATTTTTGGCTGGGTAGATCTCCGGGAAACTCAAACCCTAATTCATGTCTCTCCCCAGCGAACCCGGGAGGACAAAAAGGCAAATCTGAAGGGTAAAGCTTTGTTGATCTCAAATTTTGAATACACCAGGCTGATCAGCTCATCAAGGCGCATCTTTCTATCCTTTCAGAAAGTTGAAATTCACAATTTGAATTTTTAGGGTTTTTTCGACAAACCCTAATCCGGGACCAGATCCAGTTTTTCAACATTTCAAGTGGTAAGACCTAAATCTTTTCTATTTCCATTTCAAGTACTTTTTAAGATGTCTCACCACACCAAGCTTGAGGATAAGCTTGAAGGGGATGATAACTTCTGAGCTTGGAAGTATAGGATTGGGTTAATCCTGGAAGAGAATGAGTTGGACTCATATATAAAAGAAGACATCCCTATCCCAGAGGATGAAGAGGCTAAGGTATTGCATAAGAAGAACTTGGTCAAGGCAAAGAGAATCATTGATGATTCTACCAAAGACCATCTCATACCCCATGTGTCTTCTCTAAAGACACCCAAGGCTATGTTTGACTCTTTAACCAAGCTATTTGAAGGGAAGAACATAAATCGGAAGATGAACCTGCGGAATCAATTGAAAGGGGTCAAGATGTCGAATGGAGAAACCATTCAATCTTACTTCTCCAAGGTCTCTCAGATCAAGGAACAACTTGAAGTTGTGGATGAAGTAGTGGATAATGGTGAAGTTGTTATGACCACTCTGGATGATCTTCCAAGGTCATGGGACTCATTTATTCAAGGAATCTGTGCAAGAAATAAATTGATCTCTTTCAGTAAACTGTGGGAGGAATGCTCTCAAGAAGAAGATAGGCTTGTAGCTCGTGAAGAAAAGATGGGAGGTGAAGATCAATCTCTCGCAGCCCACACCAAAAGAAGCAAGCCCAAGAAGGAGCACTCTCACCACAAGAGATCCTATCAAAACCAACAAAAGAATAAGAAGGATCTAAGGTGTTTCACTTGTAATGAGAAGGGTCACTTTGCTTCAAAATGTCCCAAGAACAAAAGGGACAACCACAACAACAACAACTCCAGCAAGAAGAAGAAGGGAAACAAAAGAAGGTACCATGCTCATGCTGCTGAGGATGATGAACCTCCAAACAAGAAGGCTAGGGAAGAAAGTGATGATGACTCATCAAGTGAAGAAGAATATGTTCTAATCTCTGCTCTCACAGGTACTATCTGCCATGGTTGTAATGATTGGTTAATTGACAGTGCGGATTCCAAACACATGACTGGGTTTAAGGAATCTTTTGTAAACCTATCTGAACATGAGTCACCCCATAAGGTGAAACTTGGGGATGATTATCAATACCCCATCAAAGGAAGTGGTGAAGCCTCCTACAACCTAGATTTTGGAAAATATTTGAAGATGAAAGAAGTCCTTTATGTACCTGAGCTCAAGAATAACCTTCTTTCCATGTCTGCATTGGATGTAAAAGGCATGAGGGTTGCATTTGAAGATGGCCAAGTCCTAATGTGGCCAAAGGGTAAAACTATTGATGATGCAGTGGTGATTGGAGAGCAAGAGGAAGGATTGTACAAATTGAAGGGACAACCTGAACATGCCATGGTGACATGAAGAGAAAGATTCATCCATAGTCATGAATCACATAGAGGTATGTATAAATTGTTTTTGCAAAGGTTAACTTGTGAGTTATGCAGGTCATTGAAGAGAACAAGAAAACATTGATAGACATAACTAGCAAATATGGTGACCAGGTATGTGTTTCTTATATCATAGGATCTATTATATAAGTATGCATGACATGATTGATGATGTTTATTCATGAAGTCATAGGTTTGAATAATCATGGGAATATGCATATTATGTGTCTTACCTTATTTAATGTTATGACTAACCAGAAGAGTCATAGGTTTGAGTAATCACAGGTTTAGACATGTTATGACTAACCATAAGAGTCCTATATAAACCTTGAATGCTAATGCTTATTATTTTTGTTTGAAATGATCATGACTATACATGATTGAGATTATTTTGTTTTGATAGTATTGAGAATATACTAATGAATGTATTGTTGGGCCCAGGTTGAGTTAAAGTTTTGGAAGCACCTTTTTGAGGCAAGCAGGGAAAGCTGAGCTGAGCGCAGCTCAGAAACACAATTTTGGATAAGTATTGAGGATGCTGCGAAGTTGCACGCAGCATCCAACTTTTGACCAGACTGCGGAGTTGCATGCAGCGTCGAAGTTTTAGCCGTGATGCGAAAACCGGTACTGCGCCAAAGCAGTGCTGCGGAGTTAGGAGGCCACGTGGAGCCAGCAAAGCGGTGTGCTGGACAAGTATTAAGTGTAGTTACCGACTCGACCGGTAGCAGCCATTTTTGGAAAGATATTTCAGGATTGCTGAGCGGCGGACGTAGGCAAAACAGGAAGGCGGCCACGCGTGGGTTGTTAAGGAAAGCGATGTTTGGCACGCTTAGAAGGTAAAACCGTTAGAGAGAAATGGTTCGGCAGAAGCAGCCTGTAGGAACGCGTGCGACAAGAAGGTCGATAGCGACAGAACATGGAGATCTGCCATGATCAAGCAGACACTACTAGGAGCCAGCAAGCCAGTTTGGAAAATCGACGCAGTTTTGGAAACCCTTAGGGTTTTTGGTTTTAGGTCTTCGCATTGTACAGACATGACCTTCGGGAATGATCTATTTAAGAAGACATTTTGTATGGGATGGGGGTTCTGGGGATTGTTGGGTTGGTTCTCGGGTTGTTGTTCTCTTTCTGTATTATTGTTATTCTTTTGTTGTTGCTGAGAACTTAAGAAGACATTTTGTATGGGATGGGGGTTCTGGGGATTGTTGGGTTGGTTCTCGGGTTGTTGTTCTCTTTCTGTATTATTGTTATTATTTTGTTGTTGCTGAGAACTTAAGGAGATAACCCTTTTGTATGGTAGAATCTCTCTCTGAGCTGAGAATATTGTAAAGGCTCTGCAGCTGTGTGCGCAGAGACCTAGCCGAGAGAAAGAGGAGTCTGCAGCTGAGTGTGCAGACTAAGAACGGTTGCCCCATCCCTTTTGAAAGAAATATATTACCAATCGTTCTTGTGGACGTAGCTTTCCATCCGGGAAAGTGAACCACATTAAATCCTGTGTTATGAGATGATGTTTATGAATGAATGACTGTCTGTATTTTCTATAGAATGAATGTTTGAATCTTTCCTTGCATGCTGTAATATGAGAAATTTGATATGCATTTACCAATAGGAGAAGTTTGGGAATGATATGCTAGGTTTCACGGAAGCAGATGAATGGTAGACATTTCAATTCTATGATTAAATATTGTGAATCAGTCATTTAAGTATAATTACTTTCTTAAGCACAGTGAAGGAACGCAGCACAGTTAATCATGCTTATCATTTCGGTTCACGTTGTAATAATCCAAGTTCTCGACGAATGCTAGAAAGATAATCAGTAATTGCCTCAATGAATGGATGAGTGATATTCATTGCAGTGCCTTAACGTTTCTGAGATCTTCCAAGTAGAGGATAAGTGTGGGTAATTCACAGTTCCAGTAGAAGATTCATAGCAGTAAGAAACCCTTGGTGCAGCTCGCAGTGTTGCCTACACCATGCAGTACTGCTCGCAGCATAGATCCTGCTGCGTACCGCGTCACTCTACCCGCAGCGCCATCCTTTCGTCCTGCGCTGCGCAGCTTGTTCTTATAAAAAACTCATCATCTACTGTGGAAACCTGATTCCGCAGTACCCCATAAAGATACACCTCGGGTGAGACCTTAGCCTGCTCGCAGGTTGTTGCCGAAAGGGCCGGTGCGAAGGGGTTTTGTTGGTCAAAGGGAGAACTGCAAAGAACCTGGATCTAATTGAAAACCTCTGGGTCAGTTTAAGCCATCAAACGGTTCTGTTGCCGGGACAGAATCCATGATGAGTTGAAATGGTTTCGTTGAGTTGCAATCATGATGTGTGAAGAAGAATATCAGTTCCCTAAAGGATCTGACTATTGGCATCCTGAAAAGATAGAAATCCAAGCTTGGTGGGATAAGAACATAAGCGATTTTAACAGACAAGAAAATAGACATCCGCGTCTAAGTGACACACAGTGGTCGGATAGATATTTGTTAGACGACATTCACAAGATATTTTGGGCATCATTCCCAAACAAGCTGCATGCGTGGATCTCACGGCTCGCAGAGAAGAAAAACTGTTTCCAAGGAGGAGTTCCTACGGAGTGGACTCCCGAGCTCACAGCGCAGCTTAAAGCGTTAGACAGCCCGTTGTCACACGCAGTTGATTATTGGGTCGATCATATGCTAGAAAGCTTTGTAACAGAATTTGCTGTAGACACGCTCAAATCCTACAACCAAGCAGAAGCACATTTTTTCGGAGGATTCCAAGGTAAGTTTCTGAACAATCTCAGTCTATACATTAAGATGTTGTTAGCTGAGAAAGGTGTGCTAAGAATGCAGTAATATGCTTGAAGTTTGTCATGATAAACAGTACATATATTGATTCTGACGAAGAGACACATACTCTTAGAAGTGGTAAGAGATATAAAACTAATAAGAATCCGGAAGGCCCTAAACTTCATATAGATACTGAGATCCCCTGTGATCTTGATAGCGAAGTTGCACAACCATTTACCCCTGAGAATCCACTGGCTGCACAAACCGCGCCACCCTTATCGCAGAACCCACCCGCTACGCATCCCACCCCGCAGAAGAATCAGCCTAGTCCATCTCTCCCGATAGTCCCATTTGTATTTACTACGCAGATCCCTTTACAGCAGCCGCGCACTAATCCCGGTACCCCACCACCTAGTAGCACAATGGCGAACACTGATATGAAACTACCAATATTCAGAGGAACTGGCCTAGAAGACCCTGATCAGCATTGGTTCCTTTGTGAAACCGTATGGAGTGTAAGAAAAATCCAGGACGATGTCGTGAAGCAAGCACAGCTCATCACCACTTTCAGCGATAGAGCTCCACATTGGTTTATGAAATATTCTACCGTACAACCGAGAACCCTCGCAGAAATTAAAGTCGCGCTGGTGGAAGAATTAAAGAAACCTAAGTCTGAGTCTCAGTGTATAACTGAGCTGAAGGAAATAAAGCAGAGACCAACTGAAACGGTCTGGGAATTTGATCAGAAATTTAAGAACTTACTAGACCAAGTAAGTTTTGTTATACCACCAGAACAGCATAAAGAATGGTTCATTGCTGCGCTGTTACCTCATATCAGATTACCATTGATGCAGCAAAAGGTTCTATCCCAGGCAGAGGCCTTGGAAATTGCAATGAAGCTGGAAGCTTCGCCGATTGGTGATACTAGTTCTGGGATGTCTCAGATCCAGAACCAGCTAACCACCCTGACACTTGAACTACAAAGTATGAAAAATGGTAAAGAACAAAATATGAACCTAGACAGGAGGTTTGGTGTACAAGTTGTAAACGAGAAGGTCACGACCGCGAGCATTGTCCTCTATTCCGCGACTATATTAACAGTGGTGCGCCTAACCCATTAAATCAGAATCAGGCCCCATGGTGTGAAATTTGTAGAACCACAGGACACAAACCTGAAGACTGTTACCTCATCTAGAAATATGTGAAAACCCCTAAGAATTTATACTGCAATTTATGTAAATCAGTTGGACATGATGAATCCAACTGTCGCACATATGAATTAATGAATGAAAGAAAAAGAGATATGGACTCAATGCGAGGCACTGGCTTGTACTGCATACAAGAAGATACCCAGCTGAAACAAGAAAATACACAATATGACCAAGGAGGATACAGAGGTCGTGGTGGTGGATACAGCGGCAGAGGAAGAAATGCTAGTCTGGCACAAGGAAGAGGACACGGCCAAGTCATTTGTTATAACTGTGGTCAACCCGGGCACGTGTCTAGAGATTGTGTTAAACCATGGACTGCATGCAACTATTGTAAATCATTTGAGCATGTCATTGAAGATTGCCCAGTATTAGAGGTGGAAATGCAGAAGAGAAGACGAACAGAGGCTCCGAATCCAAATGTCCAGTGGATCGCAGTAGAAAATAGACCAATAGATCCAAGCATTAACGTGGTCATGCACAGTGGCGCTGAGACAGGCTGCGACAAAGGAGCGGAAGCTTCAACGTCAGGGGAAGCACATACAAAGAAGGATCCCCTTGAAACAGTATGGATAATGAAAGCACCACGAAAAGAACCCCCTCTTAACCTACAGAAGAACAAGGAGATCTTCATTCACGCGCGGGATACCTTTAGAGAACCAGCAGATAAGTCATCAAGGATCCCGCTGTGCAGTGAAACACCGCATGTTGAAGACATGCCGGCTCCGTATGACAAAACAAGTACTGCGACAGATATCCATACTTCTGTTGCGCAGTTCTTGTGAAGTTGCATGAAGTTACTAAAAAGCGAAGAAGCCATAGTAGAGCTCTAGAAGCTTATCAGCCAGTATGAACCTCAGATTGCAACAGAGACTCTAGATAGCGTTGTACATCATATAAGGAAGCACAAAAGAACAGGCCGAGAGATGAGGCTTACTGCGCAGATAGGAGATTTTGAAATGGATGAAGTCATCCTTGATCTGGGATCAGAAGTGAATGTCTTGACTAAGCAGACATGGCAGCAGATGGGTCGACCAAAGTTTCTCTGGTCACCTATCCAGTTATGAATGGCTGATCAAGAGAAGTTCATACCTTTTGGCCACTTAGCTAATGTAGTAGTTGACATTGACGGAGTATAGGGTCATGCAGACGTTGAGGTTCTTGAAATTGTGGATTATAGTCAACCTTTTCCAGCAATATTGGGAATTGATTGGGCTATGGATAACTTGGCTATCATAAACTTGAAGACAAAGAAGATGATCTTTGAAGGCAAGCATCTGAGGGTCATCGCACCATTGGATCCTAAGGACGGTGATAGATACAGTGAGTCGATTCAGGAGGAATCCCAAGCTCAAGACTTAGACCGACTATACCAGCTGACTGCGAATAAGGAAGACTACATTAATCCTACTGCGAACGGTACGCTCAGTTGGCGATGTGACACTTCTTGTATCTCTGACTTGGATACAGGACTGGAGAATTGGCAAAGCCATATGCATGAAGTATCAGCAGGAAGATGTGCGCAGGTTACAAAATCACTACGCTGGATCGGAAAAGAGGTGAGTCCTATTCCCACATATGATGGTTCTACTAATGTTTATAGTTTCATAAGGGAATATACTGCAGCTATACCAGATGAGCATATACTGCCAGCTTTAGATATAGCATTGCATGATACACCTTCCAGATGGTGGAATGCACATAAGAAAACATTGACCGCTTGGGATCAATGCAGAACTAAGATGCAGATCCGGTTCGTCGAAAATGTTACTTTACCCTTTGAAAAGTATAATGGACAGACAGACCCTAGTCAGCACATTGAAATCTGTTCAAAGGCATGGGTGGAAAGACCACTTACAGAATGGGTACATTTATTTGTACATACATTGGATGCAGGTATCCCAGAGAAATGGTACCTCGACCTGGAGTTGCGCAGTGAACTCACTGATTGGGAGCTGCTCGCTGCAAACTTCCGGAAGGACTTCAGTTTTGAAGATGAGAATCCATTAATCCATGAAGCATTACAGCTAATCAAGAAGCGCATATTCCAGGACGACTTTCATCATCAAAACATAACATTGCAGGATTTTTTTGGGACAGAGTGTGTTCCTGCACACCTACAGTCAGAATGGAAGGAACGTGAAGAGAACTTGATCGAGTGTTACAACTTAGCTGAACATACCAATGATACAAATGAAGACGATGAGGACAACCCGCGCAACATAGATATACCAGAAGGAACGCGTGAGGTAGAAGGACCTCCGTTGGAAATCCCAGATATGACTGGACCAGTAAAAACACAAAAAGTGAACATTGGCACAGACAAAGCGCCGAAGTTCGCATCAATAGGAGATTATTGGGACGATCAGACTATTGCAGAGATCGTAGATACCTTACATGAGTATCAGGAACTATTTCCAACAAAATTTATAGAGATGAAAGGAATTTTGGGAGACCTAGGGGTTATGAAAATACCTTCAAAGCCAGGTGCTAAGCCTGTCAAGCAGAGACCATACAGATTGAATCCGCTCTATAAGGAAAAAGTTCGCGCAGAGCTAGATAAGATGCTAGAAGCAGGAATCATTGAACCAATCGAAGAATCCGAATGGATTATCCCCATGGTTGTTCAAGACAAGAAAGAAAAATGCGCGATTAGGATTTGTGTGGATCTCAGAAAGCTGAACGATGCTTCCATGCACGACCCATTTCCTACTCCGTTCACAGACGAAGTGCTTGATAATGTTGGAGGAAATGAGGCATATTCTTTCACTGATGGTTTCTCTGGTTATCATCAGATCAAGATTGATCCTGCGGATAGGCATAAGACGACATTTGCTATAGAATGGGGGTCATTCCAGTACACCGTCATGCCTTTTGGGTTGAAGAACGCACCTGCCATATTCTCTAGAGTCGTCGTCGCAGCATTTAAAGATTTTATGCACAAGTTTTTAGAAGCGTATTTTGATGATTGGACTGTATTTGATCTATTGAAAAATCATTGCGTGAATCTCTGCATGATGCTCGAGAAGTGTCAACAGCATCAAATATCCTTGAATTTGAAAAAGTGTATTTTCTGTGTGCCTTATGAAATTTTACTTGGCCGCATTGTCTGTAAGCAAGGATTGATGGTAGACCCTGCGAAGATTGCAGTTATTACAAACTTACCAACACCAAATTCAGTCAAGATGCTACGATCTACATTAGGCCATACTGGATATTACAGGAAATTTATAAAGGGTTATGCACAGATAACCGCAGCAATAGAGAAGTTGCTGAAGAAAGATGCGTCGTTCATTTGGAACACAGAATGCGAAGAGGGTTTTGACACATTAAAAGAAAAGATGGTCACTGCGCCTATTTTAGTCTTTCCAGACTGGATGAAGCCATTCCATGTCCATGTTGACGCATCATGTATTTCCCTGGGGATCGTGTTAGCTCAGCCAGGAGAGGGAGGTATTGACCACCCTATTGCATTTTCTAGCAGAAAGCTTTCAACAGCAGAGAAGAACTATACTACTATTGATAGGGAAGGTCTTGTGATGGTATATGCCCTACAGAAATTTAGACACTACTTGCTGGGATCGCACTTCCTTATGTTTGTTGACCATTCTGCATTGAAATATTTGGTCAAGAATCCAGTGTTAGGGGGATGCATATGCCGATGGCTATTTTTTTTCTAGGAATATGACTTTGAAATTATTGTCAATCCAGGTAGACTGAACTTGGGACTTGATCATCTATCAAGGATCGAGTCAGGAGAGGAGCCGACGAATATTGAAGACAGTCTGCCTGATGCGCAATTATTTAGTATAAAGGTTGCCGATGATTATTACAAGGACATCATTGACTTCCTAACCACAGGGATGGCACCCCAGGAATTCTCGGTCCAGCAGAAAAAATAGTTAGTGGTGTGCGCTGCGGACTTCACTATAATTGCAGGTCAGTTATACAAACTTGGGCCGAATGAAGTCCTGCGCAGGTGCGTACTCGATCATGAGAAGCCATTTATTCTAGCCGACGCATACTCAGGAATCACGGGAGGTCACTACACAGGAAGGGCTACTGCGCATAAGATATTGCGCGTAGGGCCATGGTGGCCTACACTCCATAAAGATGCCAAAGAACATTGCAGGAATTGCGATGTCTGTCAGAGGACAGGAAAACCATCACGCCGAGATGAGATGCCATTGAATCCACAGTTGACACTGCAGCCATTTGAAAAATGGGCAATAGATTTCGTGGGTCCTATAAACCCACCAGGAAAAAGAACGGGTGTAAGGTATATTATTACTGCTTTAGATTACCTCACCAGATGGGAAGAAGCAAAACTAGTTAAGGACTGCAGCGCCAGTACTGCTGCGTAGTTTATTTTTGAAGAAATACTCACCAAATTTGGTTGTCTGAAGATTTTGATGAGTGACCAAGGTACTCACTTTTTGAACAAGATGATTGAGGCGCTTACAGAGGAATTCCACATTCGTCATCAGCGCAGTACTCCATATCATCCACAAGTGAATGGTACTATAGAGGCTTTCAATAAAATATTGGAGAATGCACTCACTAAGGTGTGCAATGTAAATAGAGACGATTGGGACCTCCGCATCTCATCTGTGCTATGGGCATACAGGACCACATGCAAGAAATTGACAGGACAGACACCCTTTCGGTTGGTTTATGGGCAGGAGGCTATAATGCCTATGGAATATATTGTCCCTAGTTTGAGAATCGATGCATTTACAGGGATGGCAGACTGCGAATCTCTAGAAGAAAGATTACTACACTTACTGGGCTTGGAGGAAGATCGCTTCATCGCAGGCTTCCACCAGCAAGCTCAGAAGGACCGCGAGAAAGCATGGCATGATCGCCATATAAAGAACAAGTGTTTTCAGGTAGGTGATCTAGTCCTCCTGTATGATAGCAAATTCATGAAATTCCCTGGTAAATTTAAGATGCATTAGCTTGGCCCATATACTGTGATACATGTTAGTAACACTGGTGCAGTCCAGTTAGTCAATTTAGTTGGCGATACCTTGCCAACTTTGATAAATGGAAGCAAGCTAAAGCTATACCATGATAGCACTGCTTCACAGAACCCTGAATAACGAATAAAGGAAGGAAGTTCTAAGTGTCAAGTACAGTTGAAAGTGGACACCAGAAATGTAAAGGAGTCTGTACATGTATGATAAAAGGAAGAAGGTATGATAAGAATAATGATCTATGCACCGCGCAGCAATGTTGAAGTTGCGCGGAAGAAGAAAAAAAAAAAAAATATATCTATATATATATATATATATATATATATAGTGGAAGCCGCGCAATTGGAAAATTTTTGGCACTGCGAAGTAGCCGCGCAAGGTTGCAGATGGCTTGCCGTGTAGCACCCAAAGAAAAATAGCCGTTGCATGGCTTTTCAGAAAAATAGCCGTTAGATGACCGTTGCAGCAACTGCTTCAGCATTTAAAGAAAACATAGCCGTTCTGAGCACGCTGATGACAGAAAAGACCAAAGGATCCACTCAAATTCGCCAACGAACACCACATTAAATGCTTATCTAGCCGTTGAAGGGCGCGGGAGAGGGTCTGCTGCGCCTATAAATAACACCGTTGGGAGACTCACGGGTGTTACCAAGCACTTAGAATTTTCTTGCGATTAACCTCTCTGAGCTATTATCCATCTATATTCTGTTTGCCTTAGCCGCTACCTCATTTGTGAATGTCTGAACCTTCCTTTAGAGAAGAAGAATTGACCCTTGAAGAAGCCCTGAGGATCTTTCAGCACGAAGGGATTCAGCAGTTAATGAAAACCCCAGTTAAGAAGGTCATCGTAGAACAAGGTGAAGGATCCCGTAGATCACCAAGAATTAATCCCATGATGCAGGAAAAACCAAAAGATAAGGGAAAAGTTGTAACTGCACCTCGATCCAACATCATAAAGTTGGGATCCTCGGCATAGAAAGCACCAGTCTCTCAGACATAACCTTTGAAGATGACACCTGAATATATCTCCTCGCGGGCACTGAATGCCCCTGTGTTTAAATTGTCCAAGAATGTGAGATACGACATCCCCCTGTCGCCTATGTCAAAGCATGTAAATGTTGCTAAGAATCTACTGGGAAAGATAGCAGATTTTAAATGGGAGGATTATGACCTCTTGGGAATGAAGAAAGACGGACCAAATGTTCCAAATACCCAGATTTTCAACCAGATCAGTATATGTGCTGGAAAAAGGATGCCAAGGGAACTCTGAACTTGGTAGCTGACAGTTGGTTAGCACCTGTCGTTCAGTCAGGGCTACTGAACTTGCTGAGATTGCCACATTTTGACCGCTCTCTAGAACTGAATATCGTGGTTCGCACACTCATGGCGCGAATCCACCAAGGTTATCTGTGGCTGGACAGAAACATTGACATTAACATTGATTTGATCCACCGCATTACCGAGCTAAGCAAGCGTGGTAAGGATCCAAAGCAATTCTTCCAGGGGAAGAGCAAAGAAAAAGAGGCTGTTGAGAAGTTGAAGAAGACCCACTCGGTGGTGAAGGCCAAAAGAGGATTCCCGACAGAAGATATAGAGGACCAAGCAACAAGATTCGTAATGTAGTTGCTCACAGGCAAGATGCTAAAAACAGCTAGGCCTTCGGAGGTGCCTGCGGGCGCAATACTCCTTGGTGCCGCAGTGGCCGAAGGCCATAGCTTCAATTGGTGTCAATTTATGTTGAATGAGTTCCTTGAAGAACTCAACGACACCCAGGTGAATGGTGGCCAGTTCCATTTCTCTTGGATCATCGTCCTGATCGCTTTGTGCAGATGGAAGGAGCCGCAAGATTATGCGGGCGTCATGATGGACACCAAGGATCCTAGAGGAGTTAAGTTCATCAACCTCTGGGCAAACACAAATGCAGAGCGCTAGCATGCAACAACAGAAGTATTTTACCAATACTATATCCAGCTGCACAACGCAATCACGAAGACACCTCGTATTACAAAGCAGGTCAGGGCAAAGTATATCCGCATCATCGACTTTGAGGTGGATATGAAATGTATATTCATATCGCAGAAAGCACAAACGAGGAAACCAGAGTGGTTCCTGGGAAAGTACATCATTTATGAGCAGGATATTGAGGACCTCATGAAAGATTGGCCAACAGAGTTCCGCGTAGAGGTCATGGACATGGAGACAGATTCAGCAGAAGATGAGCCGATCCCGCTCTCATGCCCAATCATTGAAAAATGGGGAAGGAAAAGAAGCTGAGACTTCGGAGAAGCCAAAGTCGAGGAAAAATGTGAAGGCTACAAAGATTCAATCAGAGGCAGTCCTCAATGATGATGATTACGAGATGATAGCCGAAACAGTCTCAGAGCAGATGAAGGAACTTATGGCGGCTAAAGAAAAGAAGGACAAGGTCATCCACGATGACCTGCACCAGACAAGGCTCGCAATGCAAGGCCTAATGAAGAAAATGGACGATGTCCAGAAAAGCCTTGTTTTTCCGCAAGAAGCAGGGGCTAAAAGGAGGTCAGTAGGAACCTCGCAGCAGGGAAGCCAACGGCTAGCAATAATGTTGTCGTCGAAGACTCGGATTGTCCATGTGGACCCATTGGCTATTGTGTTTCCAATAGAAAAGCAAGTGGTATTGGACACAAAGGGAGTCGAGAGGGTAGAGCTTGATTTAGCCAAAATCCCGTTACCAGGATTGCACTTCATCCATATGCAGATCGTGGAGAAGATGCATGAACGGACGGTTGAAGCGATGAAGTTACAAGTAGAGCTCACCGCAGCAAACAGACAAATTCAGCAAAAGGCAGAAGTACAGCTACGCAACAAACAGGACCGCCGACAAAATTTAGAGACCACCATATCCAATGTGGCGAAGGATATCAAAGGCATAGAAATACAGGATGATCCTACGGACACAGTTCTGAGGATCGGAGATAAGGTGAGATCCTTGCAGACGGAGATGCAGGATAAAGAGATTTATTATGAAGCCGATATTGCTACATTGAAGGATAAGCTAAATAAGCAGGCGCCATTAACCAAACAACAAGTCAGAGAGAAAGCAGTGAGTGCCACCTCGGAAAGCATCACAAGTGAGATGGCTAAGTGCCAATCTCTCCTAGATAAGGTTTCACAGGCAATCATGACCCTTGAAGAGGATCAAGGGTTGCTGCAGGTCAAGACCACGGTACAAGAAAAACAGACCGCGCTGGACAAGTTGAACGCAGAGGTGAAAGCTCTTCCACCCAGAGAAAGGTTGCCGAGATACAAGGAGATGTCCAGCTTAAAGAAAGAAGTTTAGGAATTATGATAATAAGAGACTGAGATGGATAATCAGTCGCAGCAACTCTTGGAGAATGCCATGGTGGTATCGCAGCAAATTGAAGATAAGTTAGCAGAACTGCACGATAACCAGGAGCAGGTACAAGATCAAATTGGACAAGAAATAACTCCAACACTACTTGAGACAATTAAATAGGTTGAGGAGGATACAAGAGAAGAAGTGGTGCAGTTGTGCGGTACATATGACGAGTTCGCGGCCAAGTTCATCCCACCAGTCGCGGCGTAGAGTGAGACAGCTGAAACAATTAGTGGCTCAGGGACGATCCACATGTAAGTGTTAGGGGCATGTTGGGCCCAGGTTGAGTTAAAGTTTTGGAAGCACCTTTTTTAGGCAAGCAGGGAAAGCTGAGCTGAGCACAGCTCAGAAACACAATTTTGGCTAAGTATTGAGGATGTTGCGAATTTGCATGCAGTATCTAGCTTTTGACCAGACTGCGGAGTTGCGCGCAGCGTCGAAGTTTTGGCCGTGATGCGAAGACCAGTACTGCGCCGAAGCAGTGCTGTGGAGTTAGGAGGCCACGTGGAGCCATCAAAGCGGTGTACTGGAAAAGTATCAAATGTAGTTACCGACTCGACCGGTAGTAGCCATTTTTGGAAAGATATTTCAGGATTGTCGAGCGGCAGACGTGGGAAAAACAGGAAGGCGGCCACACATGGGTTGTTAAGGAAAGCGATGTTTGGCATGCTTAGAAGGTAAAACCATTAGAGAGAAATGGTTCGGCAGAAGCATCCTGTAAGCACGCATGCGATAGGAAGACCGATAGCGACAAAATGAGGACGTGGAGATCCGCCATGATCAAGCAGACGCTACCAGGAGCCAGCAAGCCAGTTTGGAAAATCGGCGCAGTTTTGGAAACCCTTAGGGTTTTGGGTTTTAGGTCTTCGACATTGTACAGACATGACCTTCGGGTATGATCTATTTAAGAAGACATTTTGTATGGGATGGGGGTTCTGGGGATTATTGGGTTGGTTCTTGGGTTGTTGTTCTCTTTCTGTATTATTGTTATTCTTTTTTTTTGCTGAGAACTTAAGGAGATAACCCTTTTGTATGGTAGAATCTCTCTCTGAGCTGAGAATATTGTAAAGGCTCTACATCTGTGTGCGCAGAGACCTAGCCGAGAGAAAGAGAAGTCTACAGCTGAGTGCGCAGACTAAGAACGGTTGCCCCATCCCTTTTGAAAGAAATATATTACCAACCATTCTTGTGGACATAGCTTTCCATCCGGGAAAGTGAACCACGTTAAATCCTGTGTTATGAGATGATGTTTATGAATGAATGACTATCTATATTTTCTGTAGAATGAATGTATGAATGTTTCCTTGCATGCTGTAATATGAGAACTTTGATATGCATTTACCAATAGGAGAAGTTTGGGAATGATATGCTAGGTTCCATGGAAGCAGATGAATGGTAGACATTTCAATTCTATGATTAAAGATTGTGAATCAGTCATTTAAGTATAATTACTTTCTTAAGCATAGTGAAGGAACTCAGCACAGTTAATCATGCTTATCATTTCGTTTCACATTGTAATAATCCAAGTTCTTAACGAATGCTAGAAAGATAATCAGTAAGTGCCTGAATGAATGGATGAGTGATATTCATTTCAGTGCCTTAATGTTTCCGAGATCTTCCAAGTAGAGGATAAGTGTGGGTAATTCGCAGTTCCAGTAGAAGATTCGCAGCAGTAAGAAACCCTTGGTGCGGCCTGTGGTGTTGCCTGCACCGCGCAGTACTGCTCGCAGCATAGATCCTACTATGTACTGCGTCACTCTACCCGCAGCGCCATCCTTCTGTCCTGCGCTGCGTAGATTGTTCTTATAAACAACTCATCATTTACTGTGGAAACTTGATTCCGCAGTACCCCATAAAGATACACCTCGGGTGAGACCTTAGCCTGCTCGCAGGTTGTTGCCAAAAGAGCCGGTGCGAAGGGGTTTTGTTGGTCAAAGGGAGAACCGCAAAGAACCTAGGTCTAATTGAAAACCTTTGGGTCAGTATAAGCCAACATGTATGATTTTGTATGAGATTACAAGGATAACACAATCATGATACTAATAAGCATGCATAGGGACCAAGGATGAATATAAGTTCAAGGACAGGTAATCCTGGAAGCAAATATCAAGAGGGAGCACACTCCAATTGCCCCTACAAGGAAGCAAAGATCAAGAAGAAGCACACTCCAGTAGTTTCTGCAAGGATGCAAATATTCAGAGGGAGTTGACCATATTTCTACATTCCACAACATAAAGGTGTAGAAGAAGCTACTTCAACAGTTCCTGCAAGGAAGCAAAGACTCAAAGGGAGTTCACCCAACAAACAAATAAAGATAAGTATTTTAATTACCATTTCTTACATATTTGTTTGTTTAAATAAAATTGTTCAATGATGTATATGCTTATGTTCCTAGACTTAGGATATGTATTGTGCATGCTAGAATGATTGCATTAATGAACAGTATACTACTAATGGGTAAGTGGCCTATGGCACTGTACAACATTCCATTGCTACTTATCTAGAATGAAACCTCTTTGCTGACATGTTCGGAGTAGTGCAAACTCTTAACAATGTTCTGGTAGAGATTGGAAGGCATCTAGAAAGTTACAGGATATGGATGAATGTTGTATTGAAGCATTGGCTAAAATAATTGCATGACTGTATGACATATTTCTTTATGTATAAGAATTTGTTTTGGAAAACTATGAGATGTTTCTAATCATGCAATTTAACTTGTCTTGTAGGAAAGATAATTTGTTTTGGAAAATTATCTATTGAAGATATTGAAGTTCCCAGGATATGGGAAGAATGCCATGATCTATCGATCATGAAGAATGATGTTTGGTATGTAGTCCCAAGACCTGAAGGGAAGTTTGTTATGACTTCCATATGGATCTATCAGATCAAGCATGTTGCAGATGGAAGCATAGAGAAATATAAAAGCAATGAAATGCAAGATACACCAGATGGATGTCAAGACTACTTTCTTGAATGGTGTAGTTGAAGAGGAAGTATATGTGGAGCAGCCACTTAGTTTTGAAATACATGATAGGGAGTCATACGTATGTAGATTGAAGAAAGCCTTGTATGGCTTGAAGCAAGCTCCCAGAACTTGGTATGGTAGGATGGACAGTTTCCTATCTAGTTTAGGATTTACCAAGAGTAAAGCGGGGTGCCAACCTTTACTACAAGGTTGAGGAAGGCAATCCAGTGATACTACTTTTGTATGCAGATAACCTGTTTGTTACAGGTGAGGATAGATTGATTGCCAACACACATTGGAAGTTTGCTGCCAAGTTTGAGATGAAGGACTTGGGGATGACGCACTATTTTCTAGGCATGGAGGTGTGGCAGAGTGTAGATGATATCTTCCTTGGACAAGGGAAGTATGCAGTAGAGATCCTAAAGAGGTTCGAGATGATGGACTGCAAGGCCATGGCCACACCTATGGCATCGAATCTGAAGCTTTTATGTGATGCTTCATCTGAGCCGGTTGATGTCACTGTGTATCGTCAGATGTTTGGGTCCTTAATGTACCTGACGAACATGAGACCAAATATTTGCTTTGCGGTGAACACATTGAGCCAGTTCCTGACGGATCCGAGGAGTGTTCACCTGGTTGCTGTAAAGCATATTTTGAGGTACCTGAAGGGTACAGTTGATTGTGGGCTCAAGTATGAAGCGAATCAAAAGTTTAACCTACAGGGTTATGTTGATTCAGATTGGGCAGGCAGTGCTGCAGATAGGAAGAGCACATCTGGATGCTACTTCAGTATGGGATCAGGAGTGATCTCTTGGTTTAGCAGGAAGCAGTCCTGCGTAGCACTAAGTACAGCTGAGGCAGAGTATGTTGCAGCCTGTTCATCTAGCTGTGAGGTAGTATGGCTTCGGAAGCTACTGTCTAAGTTATTTGATCTCCCGTTGGATGCTACTGGTATCTTCTGTGATAACCAGAGTTGTGTGAAGCTATCTGAGAACCTAGTGTTTCACGATAGGTCGAAACACATAGAGATCAAATATCACTATATTAGGGATATGGTGTAGAGAGGAGCAGTAAAGCTCATGTATGTTGCGACGGATGAGCAGATTGCAGATGTGCTAACGAAACCACTAGCCAGAGTGAAGTTCGAGTACTTCAGAGACAGGCTTGGTGTTCTTCGGATTGACGACACTTCGAGGAAGAAGTGATGGACACATTTGCAGAAGCCATTCCAAGAATGTTGGAAGGAGGATCCTTCACATGGTTGTGGATGTAAGTGTTGGATGATGAGCATCAGGATGATGCTCCAGTTACTGCTCTGTATACGCATCATGTTGGATGTTGGATATGATCAGTTGGATCATTTATATGTATATGTATGTACACATCATGTAGGATGTTGGATATGATCAGTAGAATCATTTGTATATGATTTGTATATGCATCATGTTGGATGCTTGGACCATGTATCTGTATACATATCAGGTGGATATTGTGTATGATCAAGTAGATCATGTATGTTGATATGTATCAGGTATTATCAAGTGGATCATGTTTTTGTATTTGTATCAGGTGGATAAATTGTATGATCAGGTGGATCATGTATGATGATATGTATTAGGTAGATACTTGGTATGCATCAGGTAGATGCATTATATGATTAGGATGATCATGGATGATGAGCTTCAGGATGTTGCTCCAGATGACATGCAGCAGGATGTATGGTGAGTGTCAGGATGATACTCTGTGGCCGTGGATCAGGTTGTGCAGATGAGCATATAATTTGGCCCTGGGAGATTTGCAGATAGTCTTTCGAGGTTTTGCCTATGGCATGTAATCTGGCCCTGGCATATATGACAAATGCTCTTTCGAGGTTTTGCTCTGGGAGGACATATAATTTGGCCCTAGGAGATCTGCAGATAGTCTTGCAAGGTTTTGCATATGGCATATAATTTGGCCCTGGGATATCTGGTAGATGCTCTTTCGAGGTTTTGTCCTATGGCATATAATAGCACCCTAGGAGATCCGATAGGTTGAGCTTTGTGCTCATAATAAGTCCTGGGATGCTCTTGCAAGGTTTTTCCATGACCACATGTAATATCGCCCTGGGAGATCCGATAGGTTGGGATGTGTTCCTGTAATAAGTCCTGGGATGCTCTTGCAAGGTTTTGTGGTGACCACATATAATAGCGCCCTGGGAGATCCGATAGGTTGAGCTGTGTGCTCGTAATCAGTCCTGGGATTCTCTTTCGAGGTTTTTTGGTAGGGTCACATGTAATAGCTCCCTGGGAGATCCGATAGGTTGGGCTGTGTGCCCGTAATAAGTCCTGGGATGCTCTTGCAAGGTTTTGTGACACACGTAATAAGTCCTGAGGATTCCACAGTATGGCCAGTGATGACAAATACCTGCAAGTGGTGGGCCTACATCCAGTATGAAAAAGGACTAGCTCTGTAGAACTTCCTATGATGAGTAGAGTCGGAGATTGGTTGACATAGCAACAGCAGTGACGATGATGATGACGATGCATCGATGACGATGATCCCAAGAAGAAGACTTGTCTAGCAGAACTGTGTCGAGAAATACCTTCCTAGTTAAGAGGGAGTGTTGATGTATATGTAACTTAGGAATGTATTTCATCTATGTATTTCATATATATTTATTATACCCTTATAAGAGATGTGTTATTCCTCTATAAGGAAGTGTCGTCATGTGTATTGACAAGTGTCGCAAGTTTGTGTACTTGGCAAAGGGTTATTAGACCACCATGTGTGGGGTCGACCCTGAAATATATATATTATATGGTTGATATACCTAGCTAGACAAGTCGGCCCCATAAGGTCACTGGGAAAACAGATTAGTATAAATAGAGATCGGGAGATCTCTATTTGCATCACTCGAAAACTCACACTTCTCTCACTTAGAAAGTGGCGCACTAGTGAGGAGGAGGATCATCTGCTACTAGGAGACTATCTCAGTGTATTTTGGTTGTACTTTGGTTGAGCCATTGCTCTCTCTATCTCTGAGGAAGTTGTGGAGTTTTTCACCTTAGGGTTTTCCCCATAGAAACTATGTGTCTCTTGTCTCTCATGCTTTTGATTCTTGTGATGCTTGACATGCTTGATATGATTGGTATGCATTGATATACTGTACATGTTATTCTCTCAGTAAAGCTCCTAGAGTATTGTGAATTAATGCTCAAAATTTAACAATGTGGACCTTGGTGGATTGGATTCAGATTCATATTTCCCCTTATATGGCTGCATGTGAGTCCTTACAGGAACAACTATGTTTTTACTAAGGAAGAAGAAAAGTTGTGTTGGGAGATATGGACAGCCTATTATGGATTTGTGCCTTATAGGGAACCACCAGAACTTGCCTATAGTCTCACCAGTCTTCATAGATACAGCTTGGACTCAGATTCAGACTAGTGGAGGTTGTTGCATGAGGACATGCAAATGGATAGTTGGGGGGAGATGTTGGGCCCTGGAAATGCCCTTTTTTTACCATACCTTTTACATCATTTTTCCCAGTTACACCCTACTTTCATAAACCATATACATGTCTTTTTCCAGATTAATCAGCAGTCCTGACAAGGTATACATCATTATTGTTTCATTTAATTAAATGCCTAAGATTGTTATGGTTATGAAGTCTAGCCTTCGATTTGTGCTAACTTGTGTTGATTTCATTAAGTTAAGATCAAAGAACAGGTGTATCAGTCACAATGCCTTGGGAAAGAATCTTACATGGTGCCAGCTATTACTCTTCTGATTTGATTCCTCATATTTCAAGGGATAGTGTATCTCTCCATGCGATGTAACAGGTCGTTGGAACAGAGCATAGCTGGGACAGACAGGACGCCCCCCAATTTGTTTAACCGTTGATCCATTGACTGCCAGTGTAACAGCATCCTTCATGATTAATGACCTCATTCATTATGGTTGTAACAGTTTAGTTGTAACTCTGCAGCACGAAGATCACAGATCTTCATTGTTGCATGAATGTAGTGGATCATGAACTGTATTTTGTATTTATAAATATGGGAAGGCTTTCAAAGTCTGGGGTTGGATAATTATCATTTTGTACGGGCTGTAACAGAGAACTGAGACTGTGAATTACCATCTTTAATGAAGAGCATAGTTACTTCCATTTATGTGTCTTAATTCATGGTAGTTCATGGTGTCTCTATTAAAAGGCCAGGGCCTGCCTTCTCACAGAGATTGTCAAGTTAAGTAGGTAGTTAGATTTATTCATTTCTTGTTGTGTGTTGTGGAATTGCATTAGGTGTATTCCTGATAGCTGCAATAGATAGTTTATGATTGCATTCTTTATTGGTAGTTTATTCTTTGCATTACGAATAGTTGCAACTGCGTGGTGTGACAGTCGACTGTGTAGGTTAGTTTGATTAATGCATGCGTTTTCAATATTTGTTACAGCCAAGCTCATATTCCATTCCTTTCAGTTATTTATGCTTCTTAGGATTTCCAATGGTTATCAATTTATAGTTCAGGCTTATTTCTTAATTATGGTTGTTGTTGTATCTTTAATTGAATTCATAGATTAGGCAGATTATGGTTGAGTTACAGTAGTTGCTGGATGGATCATTTTGTTAAAGATTGAATACTGTAATTTGATAATGATAGGATTTAAGTTCTTGCAAAAGTAATCTAGTTCATTTCTATTCTTAGATCGGTAACTTCTAGGTTGATTTCTGTAGGAAGGTAGCTACACTTTGAATTCCTAGATGTATGAGTTAGATTAGTTTTCTTTATGGAATGAGTTTGGCTAAGAAGATAGGTAGGAATATTATCTCTATTCACTTGATCAACTACTGAAAATGTTTATGCATAGATTGTGCTTATTTCCATTGAAATAAAAGACCTCCCTAGGTTTGACAATTTATATTGAGCATCCTGTGTGTTAGTTGTAATTAATTGACATATAGGGTGACCAACATATACCTCTGCATCAACCTCGACAACTCATGTACAATTGCATCTGGGACATCCAATGTCAACCTCGTAAGGTTCTCGTAGATGTCATCCATCTCCACGATGGCATCGTGCATGGTTGGTGATACTGGTGGTGCCTCTCCTCTCCTCATGACAAGCAAGATTCCCACTAGCTGTGAAGGGCCCACGTCTGCACACACATGTTATTAACTCATCAGCACTATCCAAAAAAATTTATAAATATACAAAATGTTAAAAAGTACAAGGGTCATTGTTCTTACTGATGTCTCCCCACTCTACCTCCTCAGGTAGCAATAGGTCTGGGTCTTCCCTATAATTCATACCACTATACGAATAATCCTCTATCATGAGTAGATAGCCTTCCAGCCAAGTGAAGAATCTAGGACTGTACCCGATGATAGGACCCCCACCATCGTGATGGGCCATCACCTCTGTCCATCTGACCATGTGCGGATCCATTTCATCCACAGTCACCTACGGGCGTAGAAGGGGAACCCACTCCAACAAGAATGAGATCACTATCGATCCATACCCGAACTGCTTGAGCTCTCTGCGCCGACACTTGGTCAACTGAGCTCGTAGGTTTGTGAGGAGTCCCTCACACCAGTTGAATACCTTTAGAGACATGCAGTCCTCCGCATACAGCATTTGGGACCCGGTAGCTAGATGAGCCGCTTGGATCCCTACTATCCTCACTATGGTGAAAAGAATAGCTCGGAGTGGACGATCTCGCACCTCTTTGATGGGAAACTTCCCACTAGAGGCACAGGTATGCAGAGTGCAGTGCTGGAGGATGAAGTCGTCCACCATCCGATAACTTCCCCGTGATCCGGTAAGAGCCACACTGTCCCCCCTCTAGGACAATCGAGTCAAGAAATAGATGTCCTCGACATCTATGGTCAATATATGCTAGCCGATCATGAAATACTTTTGTGCCACGTCCCAACAACAGACCATATGTTCCAGCAGTAGGACTTGGGCCCTCATGCCCTGGACATTGAAGAACTTCAGTAGCCCATAGTTCTACGATTCCTCCACACATAATGGGTCATTTACCGCTTTCACATCATCTACCTCATGTTCTCACTCGCGCCACTCTAGAACCATGTTGGTGGCCACAAACCTGTCAATAGGGGCATTTAAACATCATTAGAACTCATTCCAACCATCCAAACATTTTCTGTTGGCTTGGGTTTTGAGTTGAACATGGACATTTTCGTTGTCGCACCTCGTCCTTGCAGACAGGGAAACATCCTCGCAACCCATCTTTGTGGGCTTTGCGATGACGTGGGTTCATCACAGTTCTCGTAAGGGAGACCTGCGACAACCCGAGGGCACACAAGCTCCCCACAAGTCAGCTCAAAAACCCTAAAAATGAACTAAAACTGAAATTCTAAACCATTGGAAATATGTTGGATGATATTTAGGGTTACATGCTCCGAACAGCTCGTGAAATGGTTACTCGTAGCTCCGGCATCGGCAAGTGAAATTCTGCTCCAAATGGCACTTTCTTCTCCCCAATTTGGCAAATGAACAATGGTAACTATATTTGGTCATTTTTTTCTATTTATAAACAAAAGAGAATATTCCCTTTCGAATATTAGATGCTCTTTGGGTTATTTGCTATAGTTTGGATCATTTTTACTGCATTTGAATACCCAGTTGACTATTTGACCTAGTTTTCAAGCATGCAGGAGACATTAAGTGTTCTATTTGCATTGTTTTCACATTGTTGCGATCATCTCAGGTATGAACAACCCCTTGAATATTTTGTCGTTATTTTTCATCCGTTAGATTTTGATTGTTTAATGATAATGAGCTTAGTCTTTGTTCTTTCTCGTGCTCTTAAAACTATGATAATAAGTCACTGAGTTACGATTTATCACTTTTTCGGGCCCGTTAAACTCCTATGGAAAAGGAACCCCTCGGAATCTAACTTTAATCTCATTTCAAGCTCTCGAAATACGAAAAGACTGCCAAGCAAACTTGTCATGTTCATGCTTGTTAAAGTATTTGAATGGTAGTCTCCCTGGTGATATTTTACCCCTTTTTCGGACTAAGGGGCACTATTTACGAAAAAGGTATACTCTAGCCAATCATGATTGGAAGAGTCGGTTCCCGTGTTGTTTTACCCTTTTTCAGGCGATGAGGATAGCTTTACGAAAAAAGGACCATTGGAGTCTTCTTTAGTTCTTTTCAGACTCTCTAAACATGAAATGACAACCGAGTTTACCTTCTATGAACTCGTTAAACTCTAACATTGAAGGGCCCGTCATGGGAGAATCCCTCCTCTCCCAGGTTTGGAAAATATTTGGTATTGGACTCATCTATGAGATGGGCTATACCGAGCATCTGGTTACCCTCATCAAGCTCATTAAAAACAAATGAGGCACTCATCATTCATGATGGGGGAAAAGGAAAGCTTTTATGTTACACCTTTTATCTGTGGCAGTACCTAGTCGTTCTTGAACATGACACACATTTGCATTTGCATACTGCACTTGGATCATCCGTTTGTCCTCGTGTTTTGCCTATTTCCTGAGTCTTGTTACTCCTTTGTGTCATCCAAAGAATACTTCCACCATCAGTTGCATTAGGAGTTGGTTTCGTACTCGTCATGTCAATACTACTAAGTCATGTCATGCCCATGTTCAAGAATACTCTCACCATTCATTATCTGTAGTCAGTACACCTTCCACCATGTCGGTCTATTCTGAGTCAGTCTTGCATGTTACTGTACCATCCGATCTACTCCAAACATCTATTGCCGTGTTTCGTGTTGATGATGGGGGATTCATCATGTCCCTCCTTCGACGGATTCATCCTTGTCGACTTTGAATCATCATCTGAGGATTGAATCTAGAAACCAATCGAGTACCTTAGGCCTGCATGCCTCAATGGCAGGGTACCTCGCTTTCAACATGAGTTTACATCATTGACTCTTGATTGAAAGATTTCATCTGGCGTTCGACTTCAACTCATTTATTCATGCTTGATTATATGTACTGTGATACCTTGGGAATCATTGACATTAATGGTTATTTCCCTCGCGCTTGTTAATGGTATACATTAATGACCGGTAATCAAGTGGTTTCTACCATGTTCGACACCAAGACATTTGTAATGACATGGATAGATTCGTATCATTGCGGGTTCAGCTTGAAGACCCTAGGGAGTCATGCTTTACCCAGGTTGCAATGGAGATTGTTGTGAGTCATATCACACGGATCCACATTTGTATTGGTTGTGGTTGTGTTATCGTCTCATCATGGATCTGCGCTTGTATCTAGTAGCCATGATTATGTTCAGTCGTTCATTACTACCATGGATCTGCAATGTATTGGTCGGCAGCCATGTTGTACGTCATATGAGATTATGTACTCAGAGTCAGTTGCACTGCAGCAATGTCCTTCGTCCGATGAGCCATTGCCATTCCTTCTGTCAAAGCATTTCACCTGTCCAATTTTCAAACAGCTTCATGCTTTGGGGGGCATTATGTTACACCTGAAATCTTACCATCATGAGACTCAATGTATACATCCCTAAAGTTATCTTGACTAATTCATTAACCTGGAAGAGATGCAAACCCATTTATACTAGGTTTTGAGAGGTATTCGTAGGTTTTCCTCATGCAACCTGCAACATCGCAGGTTGTCCTCTTACAGACTGTGACGATGTCAGTTAATGGACTAAAATAGATTCTTCGAGCCCATTCTCGAAGCTAGATGATGTGTTTCCTTATCCCTAGCCTTTGGGGAAGCTGGAATTCGGTTCCTAACCTTTTGGAAGGATCCCCTATCTCTCTCCTACCATATCTCAACCTATCTTATCCACTTAGTTCTATATAAGTGAAGCTCTCTCCCATTCCAAAGGGATGAAGTCTATAGTATCTAATTGCTAGTGAAATTAGCTTAGGAGAGATCTCTACTCATCCCTGAGAGATCCATCATCCCTTTGGAGGCTTTGGCATTGTCTTGATCGGAGAAGGATTTCTACGTTAAGTCATTGGTTGTAATCTCTTCATCCTATGTATTTCCCTTTTAATACAGTAATATAAGTGCTTTCCACCAATCTCATTGTGTTAATGATATATTGTGTAGTTTGCTTACTTAGATCTATCATTGTGTTGGTGCATTTTACTACTTGCTTTGTTGTGTTTTCTTGACAGTTTTTACAGCTCGGATCTAAAGACTATCAAGCTTTGGAGCAACATTCAAGGATAAAGGATCAGCAATCTAAAGGGTAAGAGCATCTAGTTTCTTGATCTCTAATTAGATCTAGAAGAGTTATTTATGTTATGTCTTTATTTGTTCTAAACTCACGTTGAGCTAGGGAGATCAGGCCTCGAGTCTGCTCTTGGTAGATTGTCCGTCAAACAATACACATGTTCATGGATGCACAAATTCTACTTATGTGAGCCCCTTGAAGACTTATTGTTTTCCTTGCTCCCTACTTGGTTTAGATTTTAGTGGAGGTCCTCCATTCACTTATTGGATGAAAGAACACATGGCTGATTATTTTGATGCATCTTACATCCTTTTGGAGCAACATTATAGGACATGGTATCCTCACCTATGTCATTGGATCATATTTGATTGGTCACTTGAAGCTTGTATGCACTTAAAAAATTGTGGTCTACTCACTTGGAGGTATAATCACTTTCATGATTCTTTATTGAGGCACCTCCTTGATGTACATTTTTATTATGCTATTATGTACTTTGATGATATATCTTTTGTACTCATGAAGTTTGGAAGTATTCATACAAGAAAATGGGATCCAGGAATTCTCTTACCTGATGGTATGAGTTGGATAGCACTCCTAATTGTTGGAGTGCAATACAAGCAATGGGACCCTGGGATAATTTTTAGTCTCATTTGTTTCAATTTTTTGGGGAAACAAGTAATATGGGGAATGGATTCCCCACTTAATAAAGCAATTTTAATCAGATTAGTGTAGCAACAAGCATGGTGGTTCCTCTCTAAAATTTTCATGGAATCTGGAAGACTCAAAGTTGGGAAACTTAGTGGCAACTTCAAAGAATTATGCAGTGGTATCAGAAAGGGTTTCCTAAATATGAAAGAAGTAAAGAATAATTGTGCAGACATGGTTTTGATGGATTTAATTAACATTTTGGTGTTTAGTGTTGATGTTACAGGGGATATCAAAATGAAAAAGAAAATCCACATCTCCTTGCTTTCGGAAACACACAATTGTAGTGCATGGGTGGCTCTACTCAAGGTTCCAGAAGAGAATTTTTTGGAAGCGAAATTTTGGAAAGAAAGCAGGTTCTTCCACATACATGTGTTGAAATTGCTTGAGGACAAGAAATATTGGGAAGAGAGGATTTGTCATGTCCCAAAATTTTGCATTGGGTCACAATGGCCTAAGCCCCTTGGCCATACTCATGATAGTTTGTCAAATGGATGCTAAGGGTCAAATAAATGCCAAGAATGAAGTCCAAGTTAGTAATAATGCTAAATTAGATCCAAATGGACAAGGTGGGTCACATTAAGATAAATTCCCAATTCAAAGTTGTAATATACCCATCCAAATGAACTGCCATGGAGGAAAATTACTAGTTCCCTAGGTTGGGGTTGGAAGCTTTGGGATTTGAAATAAAGGGGATAATAAATGATGTTTGAACATTAGAATGGAATAAATATTTAATAAAATATCTAAATAAATAAATACAAGGGGAAATCAAAGGGGCAATTGATCATGAAGACACATGGAGGATGTGGGACCCACACAAGCTAGATTTTCTATGCCACATGGCATCCTCCTCTTGTCATTTCGAATCCATAAGAAGCCGAAGGTTCTTGTGATGAGTTGGAAGGTTGATATACTTGGAAAGAATCAATTAAGGTAGAATTGGAGTGGAAGAGTAACTCCCATGGAAGAGAAAGAGGCATTTTGGAGCTAGTGAGACACTTGGACTAGATTCCCTATTCTATGACAACAATGATGAAGATTCTATGACGCCTATGACACAAATAAGACCTAAAGGATAAAATATGACATATATGACATGTCGGCTAAAAATAGCCTCCAAGAGGGCGCTCAAGTGATTTATGGAATCCAAAGAGACACCAATTCGAATTTGGAGAAGGAGAGGACTAGAATTGGAAGGACTAGTGTCATACTTGGGAATCTCTTCCCAACTTGAGTTGGCATGAATCTCTTAGGAGGAATTCACCCCATGGAGGACCTTAGAATTTTATAAAATACAATAACAAAGAAGGATGGTAGCTTTTGATCATTTTAGAATTTGCATTTTGCATTTGGGAGAGGAGAGCTAGTGGAGTGCTACTCTACTTGCCTTAGCACCAATTTTGAGGGTGAAAGATTCCCATCCTAGTTGGTAATTGGAAAGGCCATTCAGACCTTTAATTTGGATATTTAATGGATTCTTTTGTTACAGGTTGAAGCTACAGGGAAGGTCATGGTCACATCTATGTCAGCTTGCTTCTACAACCATTCTTCTATTTCTTGGCATATTCTTGCTCCTTGAGGAGAGGCGCATTTGTTGAGGTGATGAACTATGTGGGATAGCTTTTGAGGCCCCATATATTTTTAATCTGATATATATACTCTTTTTTTACTTCTCATGAGACTCTCAGGCCGAAATACTAAGTGGAGTTATGTAAAAATACCAAACAATGCATAAATGATGCCATTTCCCCTAGATTTTGTTGTTGGAGTTTGAAGAGACACTATTTCGAGTTATATCAGTTATTCTCTGTGATTTTTTTGATGTATGGAGTTTTATTAAATTTCTTAATAAGTTTCATTAACATATCATAAGCCTTTGCCACCTAAAATTCGAATTTCATAAGTCATGGTGAAAATAACTAGCTTTTCCGCCTATGTGAAATCTTTCATATAAACATATGATTTTAAGGAGTTGCAGAAGGCCATAAGAACTAAATAAGGATACATTGTGGATATAATTAAATCCACTTATCAGTTCCATACCTCTTTTTAGAAATTTGGAATGGTTTAACAACATTTGGGAAGCCATCTTTGTCCACTACCCTTGAGGGATTTGAAGCTTGAAATTACTAGTAATCTTCCCTACTTTGTCCAGATTGTAAATGAATGTTGCAGAAGTTTTTTAAGGGTTTTTAAGAATCCATAAGCCTCTTTTATATGTATTAATACCTCTCAAATACCTTCAAACCCATTATACAAGCATTTCGAGTCATTTGGAGACCAAGAGACCAATACTAGTCAAAAGAGAAATTGCTTTTCAAAATCCCTACTTTGTCCATAACTTAAAGGAGAGTTGCAGAAGCCTCTTGAAGAATATAAAGAATCCCTGAACCTCATAATTATGTCCTAATATCATCCATACACCTTCTATAACAATTTGGGAGCATTTGGAGTCATTTAGAGACCAAGAGACCAATACTAGTCAAAGGTCGAACTAGTGGAGAAAGTTGAAAATTTCACCATTTTAATCAATTTCAAAAAAGGGACATTACAGTATACATTTTCTTGGTTGATATCGGGTGTTTTTTTTGTGTCCCCTAACCTTATCCCATTTTGAGCTTTTATTGTGGTTTTTTTAAATGGATTTGAAGTGACCAAGTGTGACCAATCTAAATTGTCACAACTAGGACTAGACTCACCAGTCTACTTGATTGTTAGACCTGTCCAGGTTTTTCATCAACCTTTTGTATGTTGCACAACTTTTTGTCCCAAACAAGTGGGTATGTTGTTTTCTCTACCTCCTATTGTAGTCATTTGATTCTATCTTGGATGGTTTCTAATGGGCACTCCCCCTACTTTACTAACTACATCCATTTTTTGTGGCAACGAAAATATCTCTAGATTGGTCAACCGCGTCGTGCATATTTTCCTTTACTTGCTCAAATACTATTGTGGTTGGCTCCAAATTTTGTAGTATCTGGCCCATATTTTGTTCTTGGGTCAATCATTTTGTGTTCCTTATTTCTTTTAGCCTTTCTTTCCCCTTTTTGATATTTTGAGCTATGTTGTGGGAAAAATGGCTCAATCATGAGCTAAATCTCCTTTCCTTATAGGTTGCAACCAAGTTAACAATACATGAGTGGTTTAGTATGACAAATACTATAATGTTGAAACCATAAAACAAATAACAACAACATAAGAGCTACTTTTAAGATTAAACTTTCCATAATGATATGGAAATAAAACAAAGGGATAGGATTCAACATTCCTCAAGGGACAACCAACACCTCCATCGGGAGGGTCCTTTGAATTCTCTCTAATTGCTCTCTAACTAACTTGGAATGGTGAAGTAAAACACTCGCTTCTTGAGGATACATCAAGGGATCTTGAAATAATAGTGAATGATAAGAATTTGGATTGAAGAGATGCCCTCAAAGGAAATTCTTGAAACATAACATTGCTTTATTTTTTCGTATGGAATGCATGCCCATGGCTTCCTTTTATATCCAGATTGGAGGTATTCAAAGAACTAGTTCAATATGTGAATTATTTTCTCCATGAAGTGACTTATAGGTACAAAAATGGGGATATTGAATGCCCAAGTACCTGGTAGAATCCAATTCGAACTTGTTTGATCCTCAAACTGTAGTTGGGAAGCTTTGAATGTGTCGTGGAATTTATGAGTTCGCATGTATGCACATCCACATGGGTTTCAAGGGATTTCGTGTGAGTTCCCCTTTTATGAACTCGTGTACATCAACAAAAGTTTGACTATGCGAAATAACCTCATTTCCCCTATTGATTTTGAATAGCTTTATGAGTTGCATGTTGTATGGTTATGATGTATGTCCATAACATACGCTAAAATATCGCAGGTATGTGAAATTTAGGCAATAAAATATGCCCCCTGATGTATGAGGTTAGGAGGGACACGTATAACCAAAACACATCATTGTTTCTTCCTCCTATGTTGGTGTTCCATAGCTATGAGAGAGACAAAGAAATAATTGAGAATAAAAGATAACATGTGGGGTAATAATGGTGATGACCTATGAAGAAACAAACTAAGGCGTGATACATAAATAATGATTTATACAAATTATATAGGCATCCCTATGCTCGAGAAATTCTTGTCTAAGTAAATTATAGTGGGAGGAGACCAACATGTAATCTCTATGAACTAATGTGGTAAGATCAAAGTTGGATTCAATCACAACTTGAGTAGAAGTGTCTGGTATCCTGATATGATGGAAATGAGGCCTGATGGGGGTGAACTGGTAATGATATTGAACAACCCATGGGGATGGGGGACTTAAATAATGATGAAGGTTCCAAGAGGGAAATCCACAATACCAAATATAAAAGTATTCAATCATAACTGGGAATGCTAGGACCACCAAAATGTACAACTCCCCTTGATGTGATAAAGGAATTGGTGTCGATCATAGGGTAGAATATTGATGCAAAGAGAAATGATAACACTCTCTACTAAATATAAGGTTAACCCCTTATGAAATATAAGGGTAACCAAGGTATAACCACTATTGTTGTAACTCTCATAATGTACTATTCTAAAGTCAATTAGAGCTAAGAAAAATTATGATATGAGGATCTCGTTGATGAGGACCAAGAACATATTGTAACTAAGTGGGAAAGTGACAAAACAGGATGGGACAAGTTGGTACAAGTGAGGCTCATAACTTCCCTTGATCAGAGTGAGAGAGGTGGCTAACAATGGATAGTATTCTTCAATCAGTTTTGTAGAGTGTAACCAAAGGCTGAAGGGGCCAATGGATTGAATTGACTATAGATTGGGTGTCATATGGTGATTTCAAAGTGGGATGAGTAGGAGGCTCATATGGAAAGGTGGCAATGATAGCAATGAAGGTGTTGGTAGGTGTAAAGTGACATGTTTCAAATATGTTGATAAAGTGTGATAAGGGATGTTGCTACCAAGAAATAATAATGGTAGTAAAATCTTCCCTCATTTTTGGTGTGTTGGGGAATCTCTTTTTACAAATGAATAAAAGAACAAGAGAAATTTTTATAGATGAGAATATGGGTTCTCGATGAGTAAACACTATTCAAAGAATCCATGTGAGGATGATGAGACAATGACATTGTTTTATCTGATGGTAAGGCCCCGTCATAGGTCTTCTTGAGGGTTGATGAGACGATGGAGAATAGAAATGATCTATTAATCATGGTGGGGATGAGAGGCCATTCATGAATTGTAACCAAAAATTTCCCAGGAATCCAAAGTGGGTGGCTAGGAATATGCATCAAAAATCATGTGGATTTCTTGGTGAGATGGTGGGTTGTTGGACTCCTGGGTCTAAGGGTAAAGAAACATGGGTGCCATGATACAAGAGGTTGTAATGGCCCGCACACCCATGATGGTAGAATTCTAGTACCCAACAAAGGCATGGTATTGTGTAGGGTATGATGCATATTGTTGGGAGAGGAGAAACTTAAGGATATCAACAAGATAACTAGAGATATGCAATGTATACAGAGGGAATAAAAATCATATATGAAGGGTCAAGTAGATATAATTTTTTATGCATCCATGGGTATATGGGTGAAAAAGAAACCGTCCGTCCAAAATCCTGCACAAATGAAACAAATACCACAACATAATAGTGCTCATGAGGAGAAATATAGAAATTTTGCAAATGTTATCAACTATGGGTGACCATACCTGGGGAAATAGTTAAAAAAATGGGTGCAGATGAATTTTCATGGGGAACAAAAAAATGGCACCATGATGAAGAGCTCACAATCATGATCGCAAGAGTGTTGACGACATGTTGAATAAATCTACATAACTCTTGAATGAGGCAATGGAAGATTGGACATTCTGGCTATAAATAGGGGTGAATCCCACGTGTCGAAATTCATTCTTATTGTTCATAATATTGATGCCCTAGATATTTTAGCATTGATTCTAAGATATTGGACCAATGGGTTTCAATTCAGTGATTTCCAGGTTATTCCTCAGGACCTCCTCATCATTTTTAGTGGAGTAAAATTTAGCTTAGGGGGATTATGATCCTTATGAATGTCTTAAGGGTTTCCATGGAGTGAAGAGGTTTTTGAGGAAATTACCATGCAAATTGTGTGGATGTTTCCTCAATAGTTGCACACGATGCATAATGCCATTTCCATAAGTTGTAAGGTTGAACTGTGTGACTATTCGTATGAACAGAAACATGGCAGTGTGGCTGAGGTGCACATCTCTCACGTCGATTATCAATATGACTACTCATTTTGATAGTCACACGCAACATGAGATGTTGGTTCCACAAGTCACATGGTAGTGTAGCCAAGGTGCACATGTATCACGTTGATGATTAGTGTGACTAATCATTGTGATAATCGCATGTAGTGTGGGATGTGCGCTACCCATGCTGCCTGGTTAAACTATGCGGCTATTGATATGAACAATCGTACAATTGTGTGACATAAAAATTTTGGTGGCCAGCATGAAGACCTACATGCACTCCTTTACCCATCACACTCGCACTATAGTATGGGTTGATGTGTTTGGTGACCATGCAGGATGTCCATGCATGTATTAAGTTTAATGGCTAGTGCCACATCATGACTATTTGATAAAAATCTACGTAGTTGTGTATTTGCTTAGATTTTTTAGTTGCATGAATTGTGTTGATAGACTAACACATGCTTTCCTTGGTTTGTTTTTCATATTACATAGTTGTGACAGCCATTGAATGGCATGAGAACCATTTAAATTCCTTACAATAGGAGGTGGAAGGAAAAATAGAGGTTTTTCAGTGCCTTTGTGATGTAGGGTTATTGGAATTTTGGGATTTCCTGATGAAGAGGACAAATGACCACCTGTTATGGGAATCGATTGGCCTCTAGAGGGACTAGTTGGGTTGTTTTGTGTTGGGAAATGAGAGGGTGACTCTTGACCACTTTGATATATACTTTCTGACTGAGTTGTTGATCCAAGGGATCCGTGAGGATACTCACACGTGCTTGTGTGGCCGAAAGATAGTAGATCAGTTGATTAGCCAATATTGTAGGGGAACCCTACAATGAATATGGATGGGGAATTCCTTAATGCTATGATTTATTACTTGACGATCTGTGTTATGATTATGTAATACCCCATTTCGACCCTTAGGATATATTAGCCTTTAATGTAAATAATGTGTACATGTGATGTTTTCCTAGCGTGGAGCTCAAGGCCAAGGCCCCTCTAGTGAAAGACCGAATTCTATTTAAAGGGAAAGTATTTGATATTTTGATACCCATGTGCTCTGAAGCCATGGAACATTGTAAAATGATGTAAATAAACATCATGCAATAAAAATACCAAAACTGGCTATGGAGGCAACGAATGAGAAGGGGCCACGTGTATCCACTAGGGAGTGGTGAGGGGACTAAGGGAGTGAACCATAGGTTGCCATATGTCATTATGAGAACCCAATTGACTTTTCTAGATGACATTTATTCCTGTTGTAAGAAAGTGGTTGAAGAATTAAGTCAATGGCTTTAATGGAGGATGGGCAACCCAGAAATTCGTATGGGTAGGTATGGACTCTGTTTACTTGTCCCACAAGTCACTCTACCTCTGGGGATTTGCTTGTTCCTCATCCCCATCCCATGGTGGAAGGAGGGAGCATTCATTCATCATCCAAGAACGAGCTCCCAACAGTGAGAAAAACCAGAAATCGCGACTTTGAGAGAACCAAATTTTGAAAGGCCAAAAACGTCCAGATTTGGTTTCGGACAGTGAAATCCAGTGGGGGATCCATTGGTATGAGCCTTGGGGCGAATTTGGGAGCATTAGCTACCCCGAAATCCATGGGGAAACCCAGTTTGGATAGCCCGAAAAACCAGTGACGGATTTGGGTTATTTGCTGAACAGAGCTGTGAGAAATCCAAGTGTGGATGTTCGAATGGAGGCTGGGGTCGTTTGAGTCTAGCTTGATGTGTACCTAGCTCTGGGATTGAGCTCAGTGGACTAGCATCCTTCTCCATTTCCTATTGCATGCTTGAAAAACCCAACTGTGTGTTGGCTTAGCATGGCTGTCTGAGTGAAACCCTGACTGTGAGTGAGCCATCTAGTTCCTCCTTAGTGGATACACAGCTCAGCTCGGGGGTGATCTCTCAGCTGAAAGAGTATAGGATGGACAGAGATCTATGGTTGGGTGGAACATTTCTCTCACGTAGCTAGTCGTTGGACATTTGCGTTGCAAGATAAGTTCTCTCTGTGATTTTAATTTATATATATATTCTGTGCTCTGCGATGTGCTAAATCTGAATGTTGTTTATTCATGAGGTTGAAAATAGAAATGAAGTCTGTGCATCGCATAAGAATGGGAGTGAATCCCTGCATATGGAATCATCTTCTGTTTGTGCTTATGTGTGTTTTTATGTTTAATTCCGCTGTGTTTTATTGAAGCCCGGTGTGTTGTTACGTTTCCTTCCCTGCATTTGATGATGGAAGGGGACGTTACAGAGTGGTATCAGAGCTGTTGGTTGCAGCATTGGGCCTCTATGGGCCAAATCCAATTACAGTCATCTCTGATAGAAAGAAAGTTTTCAAATTTTTCCTAAGTGTCTTTGAAAAATTTGTTTAAGTCTGTTTCGGAAAGAATTCCCGAATGTCTTCCACAACTGCGGAAGCATTCGGTGAATTGCTCCGAAACTGCGGAAGGATTCCGCGAGTTGTTCCGCGACGCGGAAGAATTCGGAAAACGGTTCTGAAACAGCGAAAAAAATTTCTAAGTATTCGGCGTCGAAAGGAAATTTTCGAAAGGAATTCTCTTCCGAAATTGCGGAAGGAATTCTCTTCTGAAATTGCGGAAGGAATTCTCTTCCGAAATTTGCAGAAGGAATTATGGAATGTCTTCCGAAATTGCAGAAGAGTTCCGCGAATCTTCCCGAAACTGCGGAAGATTTCGGCGAACCTTTCTGCAATTGCGGAAGAGTTCCGCGAATCTTCCCGCAATTGCGGAAGAATTTCGCGAACCATTCCGCAACGCGGAGGAGTTCCCCAAAATTTGCGGAAGGATTCCGCGAATCGTTCTGCAACGCGGAAGAGTTCGGGAAATCGTTCCGAAATTTGTGGAAGAGTTCCGCAAGTCATTCTGAAACTGCGGAAGACTTCACCAAATCGCCCTGAAATTTCGGAAGCATTCGGAAAACCGTTCCGAAACAGCGGAAGAATTCCGCGAATGGCTCCGTAACTGCGGGAGCATTCACCGAATGGCTCCACAATTGCGGGAGCGTTTAGCGAACCGTCCCGCAACGGCGGCAGGAAAAAAAAAAAAACGAGTAAAGTGACCAAAACTTGATTTTTGGATAGAAGGAACATCCGGGCTCAGAATGGAATGATTCTTGTGGGGCTCGGAGGCCATTGACGAAGGCCATGAAAGAACCAGTGAAGACCCCGAGCCCATTACACTCCGATTTGACAGAAAATGGATAATAGTGACTTTTGAAGGACGGAGTCCCGAGGCTTGACAGAAGGTCGGTTTGAGCTGAAATTGATATGAGGCAGTCATGAAGCAGGCACGATGTTAAGTTCGGAATCTTGGAGCCGAACTCCAAGGGATGTGAAGTCGGGGTGATCAAGAAGGCCAAAAAACACTATTTCGGGCCACTTTTTCGGGATTTTGAAAAGCTGATGTACAGTAAAAGTGACCCTAGATGTGGGAATCAAAAATTCTACTGAACTAGACATTTCATATTCTCATTAAGACGGACAGTTTCCGTTAGACGAAGATTTCCCATAAATGCACCATTTGGGAGATAGCCATTTTTGGCCCAAAATTTGGAATTTTGTAAAAATGTGAAAAGTGAGAAGTAGTAAAACCCAGAAATTCATAGAAGATGAATGGTGCATCGGAATTGAAACCCGTGAATTGATGAGTGTTCCTTGTTATATGGCCTAACTTCGCCCGATAGATAAGTGTTTGTGATTCCTCATAGATTTTCTTCCGCAGGTGGCTAAAGTTAGCATTCTGGACCAAAATGCAACTGTGTAAAATGTGCAGAATTGGAGTGAAAGTTGTCATTTTTTAAGAGATGCAGTTCCAACACCCGATGTCGGAATGGAGCATAAAGACAGGCATTGGAAATCTTGTCCAGTAGGGAACAATGATGCATGACCAAAGTTGAATGAGGTCTACATATATCATAGATATTTAGTGCAGAAGAGTGCCAGCGGCTGTTTTGACAAACAAATTTTGTTGTCAATATGGGAAATTTCTACAATTGCATGTTATGGAAGAGGAATTCCATGTTACAATGAGGGATCGAAAATGGAAGAATTCCTTAAACCCCTGTTTGTTATCATACTTATAATTATGAAATTGTCATATGGCATAAAAATGTTAAAAATATAAGGGATTACATAGATGTATATGCACTAGATGGCATCTTAACAAACATTGCATAGTGCATATGGAAATGCTTGTGCATAAATGGGATATTGAATATTGGTAGAATAATGAATTCTGCATATGCAATGAACCACTAATGGAGAATATTGTGGTTGACAATCACTATTGATGTTGGTATTGGTTGTAGGACCAAAGATAGCAAAGAGCATGGCTAAATGTGCTGAGGATGTTGTTGTATGAAGCCAACAACCTTATGCAGAAAGGATGGTGCAACAAATCTATGAACATAAAGTTGGCAAAAGGACTGAGTAGCCTTGGTAAGAGGCCAATTGATCAGGTAACATCAGGCGATGTTAATGGTAACCATGCATGTAATGATTATTGGCGCCAAATTGCATGAATGTTGAAAGAGGATTTGGTAAGATCTCTTCAACTATGTTTGAGCTATGTTGAGTTAGTTTGCATGTGATATTGAATACCGATCGGGACTGTTAACCTACCAAGCTTGGTGAGGTGTGGGTAAGTGAAGGAAGTGATCCTTACACCCTATGACTGTTTAGAAATCTCAATGCATTCATATGAATTTATATCATGCCATGTGTATGTTGGTTATGTACTTAATAACCAAAGCAAGTGAGGACTGGTGGTCCTGATTATGATAATGCAAGTTATATGAGATAGTCATGTTTCGATCATAATATGCTTGAATGCATAGTACTCATGAAACAATGCAGGGTAGCATTGAGTAGATGTGCATTAAGAGATTTTATAAATCTTGTGATGCATTGTATGAATGCATAGGGATGATGCATATGTTATTGCAAAATAAATAATGAATGAAATGATGAATTGATGATAATTCTAGGATCATTTCATGGACTGTTATGAATGCAGAATAGTCAGTGCATGAAGAGCCCAATCATGATCGATGGGCTGCTAGAATGCTCTGTGGAAGGACCGAGTTGTATGAATGATGTGACTGTACCTTGCAACTGAGTATGCTAATGATGCACGTGAAGTAAATAAATTTTGGTGATATTAATACATTAACAGCTGAAAATTTTGAATTATGGAATGTTATAATTCTGAAAATGTTTCAGTAACTGTTGCAGTAATGAAACATTATATGCATAGAGACTTACGAAGTGTTTGGCTGATTGAAGTTTCAATTCCGGTAGGAAGGTCTTACATATGGCAATAAGGATAAGTCCATAGTAGAGACCGGGATCTACCACATGCAGAAGCCAAAGGTTATGAGAAGGTTCTCATGGTTGTAAAGTATGCATGAAACAAATCTGAAAACATTCTCATGAGAATAATATCACAATTGCAAATCAAATTTCTGTGAGAAACGGATTTGAAAATTTGATCTAGAGCTTATGAGAAGGAATCTCATGGTTGAGAGCTCTAAGTTCTGTTAATAAGAACAGTTGTAAATATCAGATTTGTAAATGTTTCGGATTTGAAATTTTACTAATAATTGCTAATGACTGTTTGGCTTATATGAAAATGTGTCAGGAGGACATGCTGTAAGTGGATGCTCACGTATGGCAGCGGGCATAAGACCATAACGGGAAGAGTGGTGTCACTTACAGGAGCCAAACAATATGAGGATAGCCTCATGGATAATAAAACCAATTTCTGTAGTAGACAGAGTTGCAGATTCATACTGAATTTAATTATTAGTGCCATGGATTGGTTATGGAACAATCGGATTTGAATTGTATTGTTAAATGTTGCTAACTGTTTGGCTGTTCAATAAGTGTGCCAGGAAGACACATTGCAGTAAGACCATGAGAGTGGGCCTGCAGAAGCCAAACTTCATGGGAAGGGATTCCATGATTTGAAAATGGGTTTCAGGTGAAATGCCATAAGACATTATTAATGTCTCATCTGCACTAGATGATTGGTAAACAATATGAGTGGGATGGTGAAGATTATGTCAGTAAGACATATGAAGGTTATGTAACATCAAAAGGAATTGGGATGGCAAACCGAGGAACTGTCAACTCAGAGAAGGAGCCTCCATCCCTCATTAAAGAAGAGAAATAACATCTGAAAAATGGATAAGTGTCCCACAAACCCTGAATGATATATATATATATATATATATATATATATATATATATATATATATATATATATATACATACATGCATGTCTAACTATTAGAGTTAATATGCAGAGCATGTTTTGATTTTATTTCCATTATGGCAGACTGCTTGAAGTATGACTAGGACCTTCATAGTTCACATCAGTAAGGAGTGCACGCCTTTCTGGTGCTGAGTTATGTTAGGGATGCCAATATTGACTACGCTTTAAGGGAATGGACACATTCCTGGTGTTTCAAGGTTGGATAGTGAATGTTATGACATATGTTTACCATTCTAGAGCAGCAATATTGATGAGCTTGCTATCCATTTTGTGTTGACAGATTATACATATGAAATTCAGTGCTGCACATTAAAGGGAAAAGTGAAGAAAAGAATACTCAAGAGGACTGTATGAGCAGTGGTAACCCTTGTGTAGGGTGAGTGGGTATCATGGGGCCATGATAGCCTACAGTTAAGAAAGTCACCTAAAGAATTCCTAAATGGAACCGCCGCCTTACACAAGAGAAGAAGTGCCACCCTTGTGTGGGTGAAGAATTGTTATGCGCATTGAGGGATTGTGATACATGTGAAAGGATGATGCAAGCCTAAGGCAGAGTAGTAGAGCCTTGACCTGTAATGGTCGGTGGCACAGTTACCTTCCATTGGCCGATGACCCAGACGTATGTGCTGGCTCGGCAATGGAGAGGGCCAACCAGGTATGGGACTGGTTGGGCACCACCAAATGCTTGGTAAAACCAGTCGGCGTGAAGGTGTACTGGTAGGGAATTAATTATTTGATGATTTGGAGCAGCCTGCGTGCTGGCCAAACATCCCAGTCCGCAGGAGGATCCCAAGGCTTATAAAGTAAAAGCAGGACCCTGTGGACCAGAGAGGAAATGCACAATACAGATAAGTATTCAATTTCATTTATTTCTTATTTGGAATAATGAATATTACAAGTGTAAGTCTTGTAACAGTTAAGCTGATACACTATTGTTTCTTTGTTGGAAACCTTGGTCATACAGGAAGCAAGGACCCTGAAAGAACTATAAATTGCTTGGTAAATCCAGAGAGTGGCTGGTTGGGAAAGACTATTTGATGTTGAGGGGCAGCCTGCACGCTGGCCAAACACCCAAATCCATAGGCGATTCCAAGGCTTGTAAAGCAAAGGAGGACCCTGTGGAATAAAGTGAAGACATCTAGTGCAAGTATTGCTAGAAGCAATGACTATGAAAGCTTCTCAAGGATGCGTGTGGACATGTAACCACCCTAAAGAGCTCAGCATGAGCAGTAATGAAATATGGGGCTAGTGGAACTGTGTGAGTCCTAGCAGCCAAGAGTTAGACCAACCAAGTGGAGGAACTCCATGGTTGAGAGATCTGGAATAGACCATAGACACTACGTGTCATAGCCAAGAAAGGGCAGGTCGAGCATTCACGTGAAGTGAAAGAGGACAGGAGCATGAAAACCACAGTGGTGGTGTGGATTCCAGAATGGAACAAAACTAAGAGGAGAAACTCTTACTGCTCTCTCTCTTTCCTTTTTATTGATGCATTTATAGAATTAGAAAATTGTTGAATGCATGCATGACTGAAAGTAAAAGTGTGTTTATTTGATTAAAATGAATTGTGAATGCTAATTAATGAATTTATTGTGAATGGATGAACATGAAGGAATTCATGTGTATGTTGGGCAAGCATAAAAAGTGTGGAAGTCTCATGAGTAAAGCATGGACTATCCATGTCAACTGGGGAAAAACCATTGACTGATTTTTAATGTTTGGGTTATGCTTGGCCTAACGAGAATTGTAATGATGAATTTCACAGGTGGAAATTGAATCAATTGGTTGCAGCCGGTGCAGGCAAGTGTTGCTAGTGAGCAAAGTGTGGTCAGTTGTTTCCATTGACCATGGCGGCAGACCAAGGGCTATTAGAATTGGCTGGAAGTCTTCTTCAAGCAATTGCCAAGACCCAAGAAAATTTTGGAGAGATGCTCAAGATGCAAAAGCAGGAGAATGAGATGAACCACAAGGTCTTGCAGGACTCTATTCGTCTGTAGAAAGAGGTAAAGAGCATTATGAGGGAAATCAGCAAGGGAAAGAAAGGTGGATCAATGAAGAAGCATTCATCCAATCATCTGATTAAGAAACGCTCCAAGTGGGAAGACTCAAAGGAAATTGAGCAGGTAAAGATAAAGCAACCAATGAAGTGTTGGAAATGTGGAGGGGATCATTGCCTCCGCAACTGCCCAACAAGAGAACCTCAAGGGTAGCAGCCATAAAGTTTTTAGACTTGTGGATGAGCTGAAAGATCAGAACCAACATGAGAAGCTCGTGAAAGTCAAAGGACTTGGTCCTGAAAGTTCAGAGTAAATGATAGAATGCAGGGAAGATCTGCAAAGTTTTGAAAATTTTGGACATAATTGTATATGTATTCCTAAGTCTTGGAACACCGAGGACGGTGTTATTCTAAGGGGGAGGGGATTGTAATACCCCATTTCGACCCTTAGGATATATTAGCCTTTAATGTAAATAATGTGTACATGTGATGTATGTTTTCCTAGCATGGAGCTCAAGGGCAAGGCCCCGCTAGTGAAAGCCCGAATTCTATTTAAAGGGCAAGTATTTGATATTTTGATACCCATGTGCTCTGAAGCCATGGAACATTGTAAAATGATGTAAATAAACATCATGCAATAAAAATACCAAAACTGGCTACAGAGGCAACGAATGAAAAGGGGCCACATGTATCCACTAGGGAGTTGTGAGGGGGCTAAGGGAGTGAACCATAGGTTTCCATATGTCATTATGAGAACCCATTTAACTTTTCTAGATGACATGTATTCCTGTTGTAAGAAAGTGGTTGAAGAATTAAGTCAATGGATTTAATGGAGGATGGGAAACCCAGAAATTCGTATGGGTAGGTATGGGCTCTGTTTACTTGTCCCACAAGTCACTCTACCTCTGGGGGGTTGCTTGTTCCTCATCCCCATCCCATGGTGGAAGGAGGGAGCATTCATTCATCATCCAAGAACGAGCTCCCAACAGTGAGAAAAACCAGAAATCGCGACTTTGAGAGAACCTAGATTTTGGAAGGCCAAAAACGTCCAAATTTGGTTTCGAACAGTGAAATTCAGTGGGGGATCCATTGGTATGAGCCTTGGGGCGAATTTGGGAGCATTAGCTACCCCGAAATCCATGGGGAAACCCAGTTTGGATAGCCTGAAAAACCAGTGACGGATTTGGGTTATTTGCTGAACAGAGCTGTGAGAAATCCAAGTGTGGATGTTCGAATGGAGGTTGGGATCGTTTGAGTATAGCTTGGTGTGTACCTAGCTCTGGGATTGAGCTCAGTGGACTAGCATCCTTCTCCATTTCCTATTGCATGCTTGAAAAACCCAACTGTGTGTTGGCTTAGCATGGTTGTCTGAGTGAAACCCTGACTGTGAGTGAGCCATCTAGTTCCTCCTTAGTGGATACACAGCCCAGCTCGGAGGTGATCTCTCAGCTGAAAGAGTATAGGCTGGACAGAGATCTATGGTTGGGTGTAACGTTGCTCTCACGTAGCCAGTCGTTGGACATTTGCGTTGCAAGATAAGTGCTCTCTGTGATTTTAATTTATATATATATATTATGTGCTCTACGATGTGCTAAATCTGAATGTTGTTTATTCATGAGGTTGAAAATAGAAATGAAGTCTGTGCATCGCATAAGAATGGGAGTGAATCCCTGCATATGGAATCATCTTCTATTTGTGCTTATGTGTGTTGTTATGTTTAATTCCGCTGTGTTTTATTGAAGCCCGGTGTGTTGTTAACGTTTCCTTCCCTGCATTTGATGATGGAAGGGAACGTTACAGATTACCATAGTGTTTTGGGTGTTGGGGACGACTGCCACTTACCAAATTTCTAAGGGCCAACTTCTCTTGGTGGAGAATCTATTAGCTAGTGTTGAGGTAGCTTGGGATCACATGTTGTTGGTCAACATGCAAGAATATCTATCAAAGTGTTGTTTGGAGGGTCGTGGAAAGATTTTATATGGGTCCATCCATTGTTCATACTTATTCAAATGGTTTCCCTCATTAAGGCTTCCAATGGTAGTACCACATCGAGGGATTAGGGAGACCCATATGGTGTTTTGGGGGACTATGATGCCCAATACTAGAGGTGGTCAAGTGGGTCGGGTCTTCATACCCAACTAACTAAAGGTGTGGTAGCAATGAGTGAGATGGATGGAGTGGTATCCATGCTAGAGGATGTATTTTAGGGAAGATATGGATCTCGCTTAACAGAATCTTGGTGATGGGTAGGGGGCCATGGGTAAGTATATTTAAATCATGGTTTGTTCATTTTTTGATTTTTTGGATTATGCGCATGCTTTAATTATGATGTATATGAGAGACTAACGGATGACATCTTGTTTATTGAGTGTAGATGTGGATACAACACCTCCACCAATTGCAGAAGGGACACTAGTAGGGTCCCATTCAAAAGGAGGTTGATGATGATGACATCGACGAGATGAGGCATTTCTAAGTGGTGGTGAGACTGAGGTGAGGGGTACAGTATTTGGGGATTCCCTGGAGGAGTGTGACCCCAATGTTATTTATGCAAATATGGAGAGGAACTTTGTCATGCTACTGGAGGGTACAAACAACCATGGTTGGGATGATCTGGATGATCGACTAGTGGTAACTTGCCTCCATGTTCCAGAGGGATTCAGTCCTAGATGGAAATACCTTTTGATATGGGTGGCCATGGAAATCCAACTAGTTTAAGAGTAGGAAGCAACAACAGTGACCACATCATTAGTTCAGGGAGAAACTACAGTCGTGCCATCAGTAGAAGTGGACGCACCACCAGCCCAGCAAACAGCGGCCATGCCACCATCCCAAGAAATGTTGTCTCTATCATTGATGCCCCCTCCCCCTCCTCCACTGAGGAGAGATAGTTAGTGATGTATGGTTCATGAGCCCAAATTTTTTGTACATGATATTTTGGTTGTAGCCTATGGTAGGAGGTTTTTTTATGTACCCCCATAAGGCCATTTTTTATGTAGCTTGTGAGGTGCATGTTTTGTATTATAGATGATGATCTATATATATACCAAGATATTTTGATCTTCATGACTTGTGTTTCAATGTAGGATTTTTATGTTTTTAATTTATGCATGTGTTTGATGGTCATAACAGAATAAATGGCACAACATAAACATAATTTCCTTTCTGATGTAATATGTCTTTTTAATGTAATAAATGTCAATCCAAAACTTCATTTGCATTGTGATCTACAAATGCATTAGAACTCCTAGCGGCATGGATGAAGGTGATGGTTTCAAATTGTCAAGCCAAAAGCTACACTTGTTGGAATTTTCAAAAGAGGCATGGATCACAAACACGGAAGATGTTATTGAACTGTGCAACAAGAGGTTGAGAATCCAAATGGACATGAAAATGAATATTGCAGAAGTGTACTGCATCAACCAATAATACAATGATGACATTTTACTTTGCTTGTTTTTTGGGGGTTATCCCACGATACACACCACTAGTGATACTTGGTTGATGGTGGATAGTCCAGGGCACACACTACTAGTGTGGAAAAGCATATGCACTGGAATATATATAGCCCGATCAATGGATGCAATATTTTTTGACCAATGGATTGCACTATATGTCATGTCCCCACCCCTCAATCTATCCAGTAGAGGGGACATTAACTAAATCGAGGCCTCTAAATTTCACCTCATAACCACAATTACAAATTTACAACAGCTAAAATGCATGTGCATGCATGGAAATAAAAACACACAGCGGAAATAAAATTGATCCACACACACATAACATGCAATTCCAAGCGTAATTATCACAAACATATAAATTAAAAATCATTACACATCATATACATGCGAATACTTATCTTTAATCAAAGAAGATCCAAGCACCTGGCTGTGTAAGAATAGTTCCACCCAACCATAGGCACTCTGTCCAGCATATACACTTTCTGCTGATAGGACACCCCCGAGCTGGGTTATGAGGCCACCAGGGTGAAGGAAACACCTACAAGATTCTCTCTCTCATCCCACAACCCACTCTACTCTCTATGCTTAGCCAAAATATCCAACCGAGCTATACAGGGGTCTCACTAAGCCTTCGTAGCCCTGGAATTCCTTTCAACTGCCCCACACAACACAAGGAAGGAATTTCCCTTCACTTATCCATAGTTCCCTCAATAAATCCAACCCTTACAGTGCTTACCAGTGTGTGCAGTAAGATTCCAACCTACTGTAATCTATTGGAGAACCTCCTGCAACATTAATCCATGGCTTCTCAAGCATCCAAAAGGAGCAGAACTCAATGGGTAAAGTTTTCTAGCATTCCCAATCTCCATGCACACCTACAACCATCTATTTTCCCTTCCAAAAAGGTATCTTTGTATCCAAATTCTAATTTATTGGTTCAACACTGTTTGGTAATGGTCATGAACATCAATGGAAAATTCTATGTAGTGTAGAATCTTGCATGAGAGAATTATCAAAATAGTGTTGACTCCGAGGGATATGAGGCAGGGGAGAAAAGACAGCTGACATAGCTTCTAACCATAGAAGAAATAGGATTCTTGACAATTGACATAACTGTCACAACCCCCATGCTTCAATAACTACATGAAGTGACTTTTCCCACCAACCTCACATATGCATTCAATGATTGGGTTTAATAGTCAAGAGAAGGTAATTGGCTCAATTAATGCACATGGCATATTTTGGATGAGTTCTAAGGTTGACACTTGGAAACATATGATTTAGTTTCCCATAGGCGCCCTTTTCTCTTCCACTCTGGTGGAATCATAGCCCCTCTAGTGCTCTTTACACAGCCATCTTGGTCCATTTTATTAATTTTCAACATAATATTTACATATGTTTCGAATTAGCATGATAATTCGATCATATGGTCCAAATAAAAATTCATACATCATACATGCTTAGCCATTCACTAGTTGGGCCTTGGCCTTGAGCTCCACACTAGGAATCCATACTAGCATATTTACATTCTTTACATATTTTTGTTTAAATACATTCCAAATCAAAATTGGGGGTATTACAATCCCCTCCCCCTTGGAATAACACCGTCCTCGGTGTTTGCTCAAAATCAGAACAAAAATGGATATGCCTCTTTCATGGCATCCTCCAACTCCCACGTAGACTCATCGGGACTGAAGTGCTTCCATTGCACCTTTACATGTCTGATGGCTCAGTTCCAGAGCAATATTACCTTCCTTTCTAGGATGCATAGTGGCTCGGTTTGGAACTCTCCCTCGGGTTCCACCTGAATCACATCCCAATAAATCACATGGTTAGGACCATGTACATATTTCTTAAACAAGGAAACATGAAAAACATTATGAGCTCTAGTGTTAGAAGGAAATGCAATTCTATATGCAATTGCCCCTATCATTTCAAGCACTTCAAATGGCCCACAATTTATTGGAGACAGCTTGGCACAACTTCCAAGCTTCAAATAACTCTTCCTTGGCCTCTCACTCTAAGGTAGACATGATCCCCAACATTGAATTCTCTATGCATTATATTCTTACCAACATAGATTTTCTACCTATCATGGGCTTCCTTTAAATTATGCCTGATTTTTGCAACCTCTTGTTCCATCTCTTTAAGCAATTCTGACCCAAGTACAATTTTGTTTACTGGATTATCCCATATCACTGGTGTCCTGCACTTTCTGCCATAAAACTTCAAATGGAATTATGCCCAACAAAGCTTGTTGCCCATTGTTATATACAAACTCAAGTAAGTGTAGATAATATTCCCACTTGGATGATTTGTCCATCACATACATGCGAAGCATGTCCTTAAGAACCTGATTTACTCTTTCTACGTTTCCATCTGTTTGGGGATGGTAGGAAGTGCTAAAATTCAGTTGTGTTCCCAAGTCTGCAAAAAATATTTTCCAGAAATTTGAAGTGAACTTGATGTCCCTATCTTAAATTATTGCCTTAAGCGATCCATGCAATCTGAAAATTTATTTCATAAAAATATTTTCAATGGCATCGACTTTATAGGTGTATTTAACTGGTATAAAGTGTGCTACCTTAGAAAATTTATCCACCACAACCATGATGGCATCATGTTGTCTCACATTCATTTGCAATCCTGTAATAAAATCCATACAAATTACTTCCCATTTCCATTTCAGAATTGGAAAAGGATGTAACAAACATGTTGAGTGTTGATGCTCATCTTTCACTTGTTGACACTTCATGCATTTAGATATATACTCAGCAATATCATTTTTCATCCCTGGCCAAAAATATTGCTTCCTGGCAATAGCAATTGTTTTCTAATATCCTAGGTGAACAGAATATGACATTTTATGGATTTCATCCATAACAATTCTCCTCAAGTCTACCACATTTGGAATATAATTTATTTTTTAATAAATAAGACGTCAATCCTCTTCCAAATGATACCCTTCATACCTCTCTTCAAAATTCTATTGCTGTATTTTTTCTTTTATTTGCACATACAATTCATCTTCGGCAAGATAATTGGCAATCTGTTGTCTTAAATATGATTGGCAAGTTGTGATGGTTGCCACATGCATTTCATGCATCTTCCTTCTGAGTGCATCAACCACTTTATTTTATTTTCCTCTTATGTGTTTGATTTCAAAATCAAACTCACATAAAAATTCCAGCCATCTAGCTTGCCTTGCATTTAATGTTGGCTACTCAAATAAATATTTTAGACCGCAATGGTTTGTCCTCAACTCGAATTTTTTGCCCATTAGATAATTCCTCCACATATTTAAGTCATGAACTATAGCTGCAAGTTCGAGATCAAGTGTGGCATAATTATTTTCATGCTCCTTCAATTTTCTAGACTCATAACACGCCACATGATTTTCTTGCATAAGAACTCCTCCAAGTCCTTGTTTACATGCATCTGTACACACCACAAATTATTTTTCTGGGTCTGCAATTTTCAGAGTTGGATCACTTGTAAGAAGCTTCTTCAATAGTTGGAAGCTTTCCTCACATTTCTGGGTCCACTCAAATTGTGTTCCTTTCTTTTACAAAGAAGTGAATGGTTTTTCAACCTTGGAGAATCCTTCGATGAATCTTCTATAGTAACCAACAAGACCCAAATAATGAATTTTATTTCTATAAAATTCACATTTTCTTAGCTTTGCATGCAACTTATGATCACTTAACAATTGCAAATTCATTCTCAGATGTTCTTCATGCTCCTCTTCACTCTTCGAGTAAATAATAATGTCATCTAGAAAAACAAAAACAAACTTGTCCAAATATTTGTGGAAAATGTTATTCATGAGGCACATGAAGGTATTCGGTGCATTAGTGAGACCAAATGGCACCACTACAAATTCATAATCTCCATACCTTGTTCTGAAGGTTGTCTTGTGAATACCTTCTTACTTGATCCTTACTTGATGGTAACCAAACCTCAAGTCTATCTTTGAAAATAATTTGTTCCCTCTCAATTAATAAAAAAAAGCATCAATTTGAGGCATTGATGGGTGCTTGTTTTTCATTGTCATCTTATTCATATTCATGTAATCAATACATAGCCTGAGTGTACCATCTTTATTTTGCAAAAATAGTACAGGTGCTCCCCATGGAGACACACTTGGCCTTATGTATTTCTTTTCCAATAATTCTTCCAATTGAATTTTCAACTCTAATAATTCTGGTGTGCTCATTCTATAAGGTGTTTTAGCCACTGGTGAAGCTCCTGGCACAAGATCAATTGTGAAATGAATGTCCCTCTTGGGAGGACGTCCTGGCACTTCATTGGGAAACACATCCTTGAATTCTTGTAGCACATGATAGTCCTCCAATTTTGGAATTTCATTTCCTGTTTTTTCTAATATATGAGATGCATACAATTGACAACCTTTCTTACAAAACTTCTTCAGCTGCATGCATGAGACATGCCTAACAGAAATTTCCTTTGAAATTGTTTTTACAACCCTTGGGTTTCCTTCATCATCAATGCACTCAAAACTCTTGTTCTAGCAATCAAGTTTAACCCTATGTGCTTCCAACCAGTCCATTCCAATGAGAATGTCATATGAACCAAGTGGTAAAATATTCATATCTAAACAAGTGGACAATCCACCCATTTCTAATGGAAATTTCTCCACCATTTCACTAACTTTTCTCTTGGCTCATGTGGCTTGTTGGACCAACCATGATTTACTATGCTTGGTTTTCTTAAAAGCACAATTCTCAACAATTTTAGGATTGACATAACTGTGAGTAGATCCAGTGTCAATCAAAATAGAAATAGATTGCTTAGCAAACTTACCTTCAATATTAACCATAGTTTATTAATGATCTGCTTGGTGGTCCTCTAGTATAGCATAAATCCTAGCGACAGGCCTTGCCACTTGACTCACAGTTTCAACTTCTTGAATGTTGTGAACTTGCTTTGCACTCCCATTTCGATGTGAATAGTTTCTAAGAAAATGGTCCTCTCCACATCGCCAACATTGAAGTGGCTCTCTTGCATCTCTTGGCTTGTCTCCCATCATCTTAGTTGGCTTTGTCACAACTTGTGGTAGCTTCCTTATAAGCTTTATGAAACAAGGAGGCTTGAAACCCTTCTTCCTTTGGTCAAACTTATCATTCTTCTTGTCCTTCCAAGGCCTTATGGAAATCTGGCTTGCTTTTGGCTTGATCATAACAATACTTGGCCTTTCTTATGGTCTCATCTAGAGTTTGAGGCTCATCAAACTCAATTCTATCTTTGTAGGATTGAGGCCAGGGATAATTTTAGGGGCGAAATTTAGCCCATGGGCTATTTTTCCATGTTTTTTTCCCAAAAAACAATTCACCAATTTGCATTTTTTGAAGCCCCATTTCGTCCAATTTTGATGGGGTAAAATTTTTTCACTCTAAAAATTGTCAAATTATTATATAAACTATATAAAACCTTAAAAAATTGAAATAATTTTAGAAAGATATCACCAAATATTTTATAGTTGACATTTTAAAAATTGGTAAGATTTGCCAAGGTTTATACACTTTTAAATAAGTATGGGTCCTTAAAATTATCCCTGATTGAGGGAACCCACTTAGAAAACGCTGAATTTTCACTTTTTCATCCCTGGTATACTTGACATATCTCAGCAGCTCCAAGGATTTATTTTCATATTCTTCCATTTTCATTTGGCCCAATTTCAACTCATGGAAGTCTTTAAATTTTTCCATCATAGTACCTATCAGATAGGTACTTTTGCTTGAAGTACTTCTTGAATTGCTTCCAAACAATCTTCCTTTCATTGATATTATTCACTTGCCTAAGGCGATACCACCATATAGATGCTCTTCCATTCATATTAAATATAGGCACTCTTGCTTTCATATTCCCTTAGTAGTCTTGGACTTGGAAATACTTATTCATCCCAAGAAGCCAAGCCTCAGCTTCTTGACCAGATTTTATCTCACCATCAAATGTAAGAGGTTTGGTCTTCCTAAATTCCTCATGTGAGTTGTTCTTGGAAGACCTCTTCCTCTTCTTCTTATGAGATGAAGAGATTGATCCTCCAGTGGAATCCTTAGAGTCATATGACTCACTAGAAGAGATTTCTAGAGTATATGACCTACCTCTAGAAACTCTTCTTGAACTATGGAACCTCTTATGATAATGCCTCCTTGAGTTACTCCTGCTCTTCTCCTTATTTTCAAAATGATGTCTAGAGTTAATATTCCTATGAATATTTGTCATACTTTGAAGCATAGCTTCATTTAGTTGATTTTGATCTTCTCGAGCTCTAAGAAGCCTCTCATTGTCTGCTCTACAACTCTGTAGCTCCACCCTTAGGCACCTCATAGTTTATACAATGTCTGGGGGAGTCACTTGTTTTCTCCTACCATTGGATTATGTCTCTTCATTTTCAAATTGTATATTTTCTCCCATTGCATTTGCCTCAACTTCATAAGGATCATGTGCATCATCCATGATGATGACCTTCTTGGTCCAATCAAGACCAAAGATTTTTCAACTGCATTATACTCACTAATGACCCCTTAACAATTACTGATATTATTCTGAATCTGCAAAAGTGTTTATATAACATAGTTGTTAGATTTATTAAGTTCTTAGAAAATCAAAAATCAATTTTCATATATTCTAGAAAATACTCATATTGACAATTTTTGTCAATTATGGCTACTGGCACTTTTCTGATCAAATTGTAGAAGCATGTGAATCACCAATTCATAATTTATCTCTGTAAAATTGATCCCCATTGGACAAGCTTTCCAATGACTATAATCATGATCAATTATGAATTCTTAGCTCAAAGTTGCAGTCCTCCAAAATTGTCAAATTTGGCCCAAATTCTACACTTTTCCTATAGGTGCATTTAACGCTAGAGGCCAACTTCAGACACCTGCAGAAGATCACCTATGGAGAACCAGAACAACTTCTCTATTGGATTAGATAATACATATGATGAAGAATACTCTGCAATTTTCAGTTCTCTAATCTAATGCTCCAGTCACCTGTTATAAAATTATGGAATTCACTACTTTTATATTTTTCCACTTCTTCCAGACTTAGAAAATTATGCAGTTTTGTAATACACTCTCACAATCCAAAATATGACCAAATTTATACTTCTCTAATGGTCGATGTTAAACCCCATATCCAAATTTGTTGATTAAAAAAACTAAAATGGGGGTCAAGGGGGCTTTCCCCCTTGCGGCCTGCCTGCACCACTGTAGGGCAGGTCGACTAGGGCAGGTCCCTCATTTTTTTTTTGTAAATTATTCAAATTCACTCAATCTAGCGCACAAGTTCACTATCGATTTTCACTGACCTAGAAAGGTCCTAACATGGCCTGACACGTCCCTGTCAATGTGTCATACCATCCTACATGTCACCCTGTGACACGACCATGTGACCTTCCACACGCCACACCACCATACCACTCGACCTTAGGCATTGGTTGTTTTCCCACTACCAAAAGTGGTAACGCATCCTCGTGAAGCAATTTTGGAAAAAGGCTCTTGGGGAGGCGTTATCAATCAAAACCCGACATGCTCCCCAAGCGGTTTTGGCTCAACACGCCACTCGTCCCATTTTATCCAACGTGCAATTTATTGGTGCACGATGAGTAGTGGTTGTTGATCTTTGATATGATCCAACAGTCAGATATTTTCCTTCCTACTGTTAATTATGGCACACATTCCCAAGGTGTTGTGATCCATGACTGTCGATCTTACCTTCCATCTGACGATCCGATCTCTCTCGCCTATGCACTTCATCCTAGGAAATCTCCTGCGCACGGGTCCAATGTGGCAGGTCCACATCATCACTATGTATCCTTGACATCATACCCCTGCCCACGTGGATCCTCCATGTCACCCATCCACATGGCATGGGTCTGTAATATCCTTGGAAAAATTTAACTAGAATATTAACTCAACTCCAATTTTCTTTAAACTCTACTAGACAAATTTTCTGCCAATTTCTTCGAACCATGCAAGGAGTAAGTGAGGTGTACTGGGCTAAAGACTAAGGATGGTGGGATGAAAGTTTAATTCTGGAAAATATATGGGATTAGGTGCAGCAGCAGGTCACGGAGGTCAGATCATATTTCCTTATGCACAAGGTACCAGCACCATTCACTTTTCAGCATAGAACAAGCCTATGCCTACTTCGAGGCTTCCTGGGTGTCTGGCATATGCATACAGGGAAAGGTAGGGTCACTGGGAGTTAATAACAGAGTTTATATTATTCACATATATGCTGGATAAGTTCAGTAAGGTAATTTTTCATACTTGTGAAAATATGGGAAGAATTGGGGTTTCTGGGCTCTCCCGGGATTACTGAGCTAGTAATTTTCTTATCTTTACAAAACAAGACTAAAAGAATTCAAATTATGGTTTTGTGGACTTATATGGTTAATATATCATGTTATTAACATACTTCAAAAGACAGGAGGTCAAATGGATGCACAGATTGCATTTTACAAAGAAATCGGTGAAACTAGCCTAGAAAACACACCCAAGTAGCTAGTCTTGCATTGTAATTCATCAAACTGCTCCAAAACTTCATATAATCTATTCGTATATTAAATAAATATCTGATAGATGATATTCAACACATATAATTCAAAATATAGATTCAGAACACTCTCTTTCTCATTATTAGATTGCCTTCCAAAGTACATGCCTCACAGGCTAGATTTTCATTACATTTGATGGAGAATGAAGAGAAGAATTAGAATATTACTATGGATCTACTCTGGAGTTATGATCAGGTCACCTACAGGTCATATGACTGTCATTGGCTGCATACTGAACTTTTGGACTTGATTGGGGCGCGTTCACTGAGCCAACCCTCTCCTTCAGGGAAAGCTCCTCTAGATTTAGTTGTGAATGGGAGAAGAATGTAAGAAGAGAGTGAGGATCATATATGAAGCTGATCTCTGATCATATAAATATTTGATGTTCTGCAAATCATGGCATACTGAGCTTCATGGAGATCCTAGGCACAACTCCTGAGAACTAGCTCCTCCTTCTAGTTATTTTCCTTCAAATCTAGCTGCTAATCCACTGTAGAATTGTCCTCCTCTTCAAGCTGACTATAAATATTCATGGCTGGACTGATATGAATGTTATTGGCTGCAATAACATATTCTGGACTGCATAACACTCTTAGATAACTCACAAAGTCTTGGGGCACATCACCCAAGCAAACTTGTTGAGGCACATCACTCAACTAGAGAAGCTCAGAGCTCTCAAACCAAAATTGCAAATGACAAAAGTTGTCAAATGGAGTTGGTTGGATTCTTTTATAGACTTCATGATGACCTGCTGAGCAAGTTCTTGGATTGGTGACTTGTGAGAGTAGGTTACCCACTTTTCCATTCTACTCCAAATCCATGAGGGCACATTTCTTGAGGAGAATAGCAACTTTTGAGCTTTCAAAACTTTCTTTCCTTCACCTCCTTCACTGAATTTGGGCAAGTGCACTTTAGGCAAATTTTCTGGTTGTTGCTATTTTCTTTCTGAAACTTTCCACTTTCTTTACTTTCCTTCTTTTGTCTGATTTTTCCATCTTTTGTCAGTTTCCTTTTTGGGTTCATCTTGCCAACTTGTCTCCATTAGATTCCTTAGCTTTTCTAAGACTTTACCACTTATGAAAGTTTGGCTCACTTACCAATTCGAATTTCCTATCCAAGTCATCAACCACTTGGCACATTATTAGTAATAAACATTTAAATGACAATAATATAACTCAGAAATAATTTTGCAAAGCAATTAATTAATTATCCAGTAATTAATTAACTACTATGGTGTAATTGCCTCAAAACTTCCCCAATTAATTAATTTCTCAATTAATTAATAAATCACCTTAGCACTTGGATTGGGGGTTAATAACTTCATGGGGGGGTCTCCTTATCCATTTAATTCCTCAAATTCACCCTTAGGAATCTTCCTTTATCCATCCATTAATTATTTAATTAATGCCTAGGTAACTTAGGCTAAAAACACCCCATGGACCCTAGCAAAAATATGGGGATATGACAGTCCTCCCTTCCCAAGATTGCTTGTCCTCAAGCAATTTTAGGATCCCACCAAGCTTCTGTTGCACCACTCTGATTAAATTTGTCCCCATCCACTGAACAGTCTGAAGATTAAACTTGGGCCTTCAAAAAAAATGAAGAAGAACTGCACTGTAATCTATATCTGCAATTAACCAGCAATGAACAAAATTTTCAACCCAGCCAGGATAAATTAAGGAGAATTCCTGGATCCCACTGTTTCTCCTGCAAGGAGCAGAATTCTCCCATCATCTTTGGCAATCTGTCACTCAAGTGTATGCCAGGATCCCAAAGTATCAACTGCATTTTCCCCATCATCATAATAATTTTAAATAATCTGTCATCAAACATTTTCCTTTTCATCCGGGGAATAACTGCTAGGGCATTGCTTCCAACCAAACCAAGTGGGGAGCAAAATGTCTCTTCCAATGAAAACATCCAATGGCTCAACCCTCTGCAATTGGAGAAAATTTTCAAGCATCCTTCCCAGCATGTGGATTCCCTCCACATAGGCCAACCTTTGCAAGTAAAATGTTCCGTTAATTTAACTTGGCAACTTGCATGCTTAGCTTCCAGATTTTCTTTTCTAGTGAGATCTCTATCCATCCATCTGGTCGGTGAATCAGAGATCTTGCTTGCTGATTCACATGAGCTGAAATCAACCATATCTACTGCAATAAGATCTATCTCCCATAGGAGCAAATCATGATACAGCTATGGTACATGTGGCATCAACAAGAAAAACTTCTTCACCCACTGTTCATTCCCCATTGTTATTGTTGAATCGATGACATGAGGGGAAGGATTGTGAAACTTCTTTGTATGTCTGCAACCTCCAGTAATTAGACTTATGGCTGCAACTTCATCATTATTGGTTGGCCCAAATTGGGTGCTCTCATCCCACTTTTCCATGGGAGAGTGACTGTTTCCAAGGAACAACTCAATTTCCCTTAGGAAATGATCAGGTGCTTGGTTTTCATCAAACTGTTCTGCACACTCCTCAAGCACATGTAAAGATAAATGATCCTCATGATCCACCATCTCATGAGGTTCCTCCTTATGATCATGAATGCTTTCACCCCAATGAAATTGACTGAATGGTGTGTAGGAGGGTAGGGAGGATCTTTGCAACTTTTCATGAAGCTGCAATATTTTTGTCTTGGATTCTTGGAAGGCACTTTGAGTGCTTCTCAAAGAATCTTGGGTGGCCATTAATTCATCATTGAGCTTGCTGATCTCTTCATCATCCCTCAAGGATGTACCATGAAACAATTTTACAAGCTCCAACAAACTATCTCTATCAGAAAGCAAGTTCAAGAATTTACCTTTTATGCTTGCCATGGCTTTCTGAAAGTCTTCCATGTCTCTCATGGAAGACTGCTCCCCCAAATTCCAACAGAGGTTATTCATTAAGGCATGGGTGTAATTGAGGGTTTGAAGGGCTTCTTGAATTTTGCATTCATTCATCTTCAGTGTCCCTTCAAGGAAATGAGGTTCTGGCATATGAACCTTCTCTTCTTCTAGCTTCCTAGGATCAACTTCAGCTGATTTTGTTGAAGTTATGAAAGCTGATCCATATTTTGGGACTACAAGATATTCATATTTCAGATCATGAATATCATATATTTGGCTGCAAATAGGGTGCTCATTCATCTCTGGTGCACCAGTAAGTCTTTCTCTCCAATTTGCAGCCCTCCCCCATTCAGGAGTCTCAACCCCTGGGGGTTCAACCAAGCTCATATTCTCCTCTGAAGTGGCTACCTGTCACGTCCCCATTTTGACTCCCTTTGCATTAAATTGTAAATGATGTAAATATTGTTATTTAGTCATGGTGAGGAGCTCAAGGCCAAGGCCCCGCCATTGATTATCGTTCTATGTATCGGCAATTAGAATAGATGCATAGAGTTCTTGTGCTAGCGGTGCACCATGTAAAATCGGACATCATGTAAATATGCAATTTTAATGAAAAACCCACAACCAGCTACGCAATGCAACAAAGAGATGGGAGCATGATCTTTACAAGGAATAGGGAGGGAAAATAACCAAACCCTTGAGCCATGGTGTTAAGCCATTTCATTGAGGAAACCCATGAACTCTCAACTACCCATTTGGTCTCATGCACCCAATCTTTTAATTCTTCCAAGAATTGGTTGAGGCAATTAATTCCTTGGGATGGGAGAGGTATGGCTGTCAATTTTCGTGTATGGGCAAGACAGCAACCTGGGAAATCAAGTTTTGGCTTACTAGGCAAGAAAACCCCCACGAAATTGGCCCAAAGCCATTCTTCACCCATGGACATTCTTCCTCTCATGCAGACTGAGCTTACTGGAGTTGATCCTCACGTTTTTCACCATAACCCTGCGTTTTTGCATGTCCATGAACTCGTTTTTGGTATTGTGTAGTAGCTGGGAAAGGAGGGACGCGATTTTGGGCTGAGGGAGAGGTCGTTTTTGCCCTTGGGGCATTTTTCTGGAATGGGTTGCTCTTCCAGTCGAATTTACCCAGTTTGCCAATTCGTTTTGAGTCTACCCACGTTTTTCTGAAGCTCAAAAAAAACCCCATCTCGTGCATTCCACTGTTGAAACATTTTTCTCATGCCCAGCACTTACATTTTTGATGTTATATGCATTCCTCTCCTAGCAACCTCAGAAACCCAACTGCTGGTTGGTATGGCTGATTCTAGTGTATCTATGGTTATGTGAGACCCTGTTGTTCCCTAGTTCCTTGTGGAGATCATGCTCAGCTCGGGGGTGGCAGTGGTGCTGAGAGATTAAGGAGCACACTGGCCTACGGTTGGGTGGAACGTTGCAGAAGCGTAGCTGGTTGCTTGGGACTACTTCATTAAGATAAGTATCCTCTTGTGCTATCTTTCAATTGTTTAATGGATGAATATCTTGAATGTAAAATGAATGAGTAATTGAAATTACTTCTGTTGTATATAAACAAATACTTATGCATCCTCATATGTCTTGCATGCTTACTTCATAAGTACATGGGGCTAGATGCCCGGTTTGGGATCACGATCCTCTCCATTACTCTAGTATAATGGGAGGGGACGTGACACTACCCCATCATGCTGACACATAGGCATATAAAAATCAGAATTGAAAAAATTCCCATGTGTTATGTTTTCTCCTCCTTGTGATGGTGTGTTGGTGGTTTGGTCTTCCACCAATCTCTCATTTTCAATTTCTGTTGTTGCAAGACCTTCTTCTTTCTCCATGGATCTTGCATCCACAACACCATCACCAATGGGTACTTCCATGTCTCCCACATATATATGATAATACACATCATTAGATTGTTCCTCACACTTAAAACATTCCTCAATAGGTTTTCGTCCAACCATGTGGGCATCCTGTAAACACATTTCTAATGATTCAGTCCTGTAACTGCATTCACCCTTATCACCAAGGATGCAAGACTCAGCATCCAGGGAATCCCTTATGCAATAATCATCCTCTGATGTGGCTGCAACATCATCATTTTACAAACTAGTACAAAAATCTGAATGTGGTCCATACCTTGGCATCATGTTTATCTCTTCAATGGGTGGGGTTATGGTGCCTTATTCTACCACTGATTCTACTAGTTTACATCTAACTGATGTGTGGTCAATTTCTACTACCTTGTGAAGCTCATGTGGTGTCTTTGGATCTGATTTATGTTCTACTTTTAGATCTGATCCTAAATATGGTTCAATACCCCTAACAGTACCAATCTCATCCGAGATGATCTTGAGATCCTCATCATAGAATCTTGCAGTAGATTCTTCTTCCATTTTGTCAACAATCTCATGATTGGGTTTTGGGTCATGTTTCTCCTTGGTTGTCTTAGGATGAAGATTCTTGGAGGCTCTTCTTGAAGAGGATCCAAAAATTCTTGTGAAGTCACATGCATCCAATAAATATTTCATATCTTTTATTATCTCTTCCATAGAAGGTTGACCTTTGACTGTGGAACATGCAACTTTTTCCTGAATATGGCTATCAGAATAACCATAGTCTCTTCTTCCAATCATGATCTCATAGGAGATGCTTGTGGAAGGTACTTCTTGGGAATTCTCTTCATCATATTGTCTGCAATATTCTTCATACTGCTCATCATAATTATCATACTCTTCATAAAAATAATCTTCCTCCTCATACAACTCAAAGTATGAATCTTCCATGACATGGAACTAATTCCACAACTACAATTTGAAAATAATGTTGAACTACTTTTCCACTGAGATTAAATTTCCACAGGATGAGCCACGGAAAGTGCTCTGACACCACTGTAATATCCTTGGAACAATTTAACCAGAATATTAACTCAACTCCAATTTTCTTTAAACTCTACTAGACAAATGTTCTGCCAATTTCTTCAAACCGTGCAAGGAATAAGTGAGGTGTACTGGGATAAAGACTGAGGATGGTGGGATGAAAGTTTAATTCTGGAAAATATATGGGATTAGGTGAAGCAGCAGGTCATGGAGGTTAGATCAGATTTCCTTATGCACAAGGTACTAGCACCATTCACTATTCAACATAGAACAAGCCTATGCCTACTTCGAGGCTTCCTGGGTGTCTAGCATATGCATACAGGGCAGGGTAGGGTCACTGGGAGTTAATAACAGATTTTATATCAGTCACATATATTCTGGATAAGTTCAGTAAGGTAATTTTTCATACTTGTGAAAATATGGGAAGAATTGGGGTTTCTGGGCTCTCCCGGGATTACTGAGCTAGTAATTTTCTTATCTTTACAAAATGAGACTAAAATCATTCAAATTATGGTTTTTTGGACTGATATGGTTAATATATCATGTTATTAACATAATGCAAAAGACAGGAGGTCAAATGGATGCACAAATTGCATTTTACAAAGAAATCAGTCAAACTAGCCTAGAAAACACACCCAAGTAGCTAGTCTTGCATTGTAATTCATCAAACTGCTCCAAAACTTCATATAATCTGTTTGGATATTAAATAAAGTTCTAGTAGATGATATTAAACACATATAAGTCAAAATATAGATTCATAACACTCTCTTTCTCATTATTAGATTGTCTTCCAAAGTACATGCCTCACAGGCTAGATTTTCATTACATTTGATGGAGAATGAAGAGAAGAATTAGAATATTACTATGGATCTTCTCTGGAGTTATGATCAGGTCACCTACAGGTCATATTACTATCATTGGCTGCATACTGAACTTCTGGACTTGATTGGGGTGCATTCACTGAGCCAACCCTCTCCTTCAGGGAAAGCTCCTCTAGATTTAGCTGTGAATGAGAGAAGAATGTAAGAAGAGAGTGAGGATCATATATGAAGCTGATATCTGATCATATAAATCTTTGATGTTCTACAAATCATGGCATACTGAGCTTCATGGAGATTCTGGGCGCAACTCCTGAGAACTAGCTCCTCCTTCTAGTTATTTTCTTTCAAATCTAGCTGTTAATCCACTGTAGAATTGTCCTCCTCTTCAAGCTGACTATAAATATTCATGGCTGGACTGATATGAATGTTATTGGCTGCAATAACATATTCTGGACCTGCATAACACTTTTATATAACTCACAAAGTCTTGGGGCACATCACCCAAGCAAACTTGTTGAGGCACATCACTCAACTAGAGAGGCTCAGAGCTCTCAAACCAAAATTGCAAATGACAAAAGTTGTCAAATGGAGTTGGTTGGATTCTTTTATAGACTTCACGATGACCTGCTGAGCAAGTTCTTGGATTGGTGACCTGTGAGAGTAGGTTACCCACTTGCTCATTCTACTCCAAAGCCATGAGGGCACATTTCTTGAGGAGAATAGCAACTTTTGAGCTTTCAAAACTTTCTTTCCTTCACCTCCTTCACTGAATTTGGGCAAGTGCGCTTTAGGCAGCTTTTCTGGTTGTGCTATTTTCTTTCTGAAACTTTCCACTTTCTTTACTTTCCTCTTTCCTTCTTTTGTCTGATTTTGCCATCTTTTGTCAGTTTCCTTTCTGGGTTCATCTTGCCAACTTGTCTCCATTAGATTCCTTAGCTTTTCTGAGACTTTACCACTTAGGAAAGTTTGGCTCACTTACCAATTCGAATTTCCTATCCAAGTCATCAACCACTTGGCACATTTATTAGTAATAAACATTTAAATGACAATAATATAACTCGGAAATAATTTTGCAAAGCAATTAATTAATTATCCAGTGATTAATTAACCACTATGGTGTAATTGCCTCAAAACTTCCCCAATTAATTAATTTCTCAATTAATTAATTAATCACCTTAGCACTTGGATTGGGGGTTAATAACTTCATGGGGGGGTCTCCTTATCCATTTAATTCCTCAAATTCACCCTTAGGAATCTTCCTTTATCCATCAATTAATTATTTAATTAATGCCTAGGCAACTTAGGCTAAAAACACCCCATGGACCCTAGCAAAAATATGGGGATATGATAGGGGCCCACTTATAATTACTAAAATATTAAAATTTTGAATTTGTATGAAATTTTAATTCGAGAATAAGGGGACTATTGCAAAGGTTATGTATGGCCCCTTATCCATCTCTTGACATCACTCATCTTCAACATAGACGTTTTCTTATTTCTGCCTGTAAATGTTCATTTCCGAACCATATAGCTCCAGTGTTAAAACCAGAAGCTCTGATACCACTTTGTCACGTCCCCATCCATCAATCTAGCTAGCAAAGGGGACATTAACTAAATCGAGGCCTCTAAATTTTCCCCATAAACAAATTTACAAATTTACAATAACTAAAATGCATGTGCAGACATGGAAATAAAAACACATAGTGGAAATAAAATTGATCCACGCACACATAACATGCAATTCCAAGTGTAATTATCACAGGCGTATAAATTAAAAATCATTGCACATCGGAGACATAAGAATACTTATCTTTAAGCAAAGAAGATCCAAGCAAATGGCTATGCAAGAGCAATTTTCCACCCAGCCATAGGAACTATTTCTAGCATATACTCTTTATGTTGAGAGGCCACCACCAAGATGGGCTATGAGGCCACCAAGGAGAAGGAAACACCTACGAGATTCTCTCTCTCATCCCACAACCCACTATGCTCTCTATGCTTGTCCAAAATCTCCAACAAAGCTCTACAGGGGTCTCATTAAGCCTTCATATCCCTGGAACTCCTTCCAACTACCCCACAAAACACAAGGAAGGAATTTCCTTTCACTGATCCACAGTTTCCTTAGGAACTCCAACCCTTACAGTACTTACCAGTGTGTGCAGTAAGAGTCCAACCTGTTGTAAGATATTGGAGAACCTCCTGCAACATTAATCCATGGCTTCTCAAGCATCCAAAAGTAGCAGAACTCAATGGGTAAAGGTTAGCTTTCCCAACCGCCATGCTCACCTATAGCCATCTATTTTCTCTTCCAAAAAGGTATTTTTGTCTCCAAATTCAAATTTTTTGGTTAAACGTAGTCTGGTAATGGTCATGAACAACAATGGAAAATTCTACGTAGTGTAGAATCCTGCATGAGAGAATTATCAAAATAGTGTTGACTCCAAGGGATATGAGGAAAGGGTGAAAAGACAACTGACATAGCTTTTGACCATAAGATAAATAGGACTGTTGACGACTGACATAACTGTCGCAAACCCCATGCTTCAATAACTACATGAAGTGACTTTTCCCGCCAACCTCACATATGGATTCAATGATTGGGTTTAATAGTCAAGAGAAGGTAATTGGTTCAATTAAAGCACATAGCAGATTTTGGATGATTTCTAAGGTTGAATCTTGGAAACATAGGATTTAGTTTCCCATACGCCCCCTTTTCTCTTCCCCTATGGTGGAATGAGAGCCCCTCTAGTGCTCTTTACACAACCATTTTGGACCATTTTATTAATTTTCAACATAATATTTACATACATTTCGAATTGGCGTGATAATTCAATCATATGATCAAAATAAAAATATACACATCATACATGCCTAGCCATTCACTAGTTGGGCCTTGGCCTTGAGCTCCACACTAGGAATCCATACTAGCATATTTACATAATTTACATAATTTTGATTAAACACATTCCAAGTCAACATTGGGGGTCTTAGACTATCAGTGAAGCTGACATAATATTTTTCATTTGAATTCATCTGTAAAGAAACTAAAAGGTTCTAGAAATAACAAGTTAGGAACGTTTGTTGATTAAAAAAATAGAAAAATAAATGGTTTTATCTACAATGTGTTGGAAAGTGGATTTGTGGGTTAGGGATAGAATTTATTCAAGTAAAACTAGCTGACCAAGTTATCAAGAAGACCTCCTTATAGTAAATTGAGCACATACACACCTTTAGGGAGGCATTGTTTGACGATATATGGGCCTCTCCAAGGGGGGGCAAACTTACAAGGACCTGGTTTGGAATATTTCTTAGCATCAAAAATTAGGATGAGAGTGCATTCACAGAAGGTGAGAGGATGAACTTGTTGGTTGTAATGGTATTTGGAACATTTCTCCATGGCCTCCTTTTGTTGTAACAATGTGTGACATTCCTCATCAATATGTTCCAAGGTGATCAAATTCTACTCAATCGATGAAGTGTTAGGTAGCATTTCAATGGTAGTTTGAAGGGTGGGGATCTCACATTCGATGGGTAATACTGACTCGATTTTGTATACTGGATGAAATGGTGTAAACCCCATGGAAATATTAACATACGCTCTACAATCCCAAAGTGTTGAGAATAGCATGTGATGCCAGTTAGTCATGTTCTTGTAGGTTGTCTTTTGGAGCATGGTTTTGAGGACGTTGTTGACATCCTCAACTTGAATGTTTACTTGTGGATAGTAGGGGGTGGAGAACTCATGGGAAAATACAATAAAGAAAGAAAAATATTATAAAATATCATTTTGTAGGTGAGTTCCATTGTTGCATACAAAATGTTTGGGTACACCAAAGTGTGAAATGAAAACGGTTGAAGAAAACCTACATAGCAGTGGAACTGGTGTTGTTCAAGGTGGGATTTTCCTTGGCCCACTTAATAAAGTAATCAAAATCAATGATGATATACTTAATTCCATTGGAATATTCTGGAATGCATTCCATAAATTTGATCCCCCATATATAAAAGGGTCTGACAATGATGATGGGATGTAGCGGAGTCAAAGGGGCTCATGTTTTGTGAGAGAATATTTGAAAGTTTTCACATTGTTTGACAACATGAATACAATCATTCAATAGTAAAGGCTAAAAGTAGTTGGTACATAATATTTTTTGGGAAATGACTATTCTAGATAAATGGCCATCACAAGCACTTCCATGGCATTCATTGAGGACTCACTTGGCCTTGTCATGAGATAAGCACCGTCGCAAAATGGTTTTAGTCCCTCATCGGTAGAGAACATCTCCAATGAGGAGATGATGAGGGACCTAATGTTGTATGTGATGAAAATAATCACATGAGAGATGAGATACAAATTTATTTTTGAGGATATAAGTATAATATCACCATACCATGGGTCTTCAGTAGAGAGGGTGAAGAGGTGCTCACTAGCCAATTGATCATTTAAAGGGGGGACTGCTGCAACAACTGGAAGGTCAGTGCAAAACTCAGTGAGAGCCAATTCCTTCTTTATTTTTGGGTTCACACATTCAAGATCAAATTCTTGAAGAATAATGACCCATCAAGTGAAATTACCACACATAAGACATTGGTTTAATATATATTGCATTGAGTTTGAATTTGCAATGACCTTAGTCATGCATAGAATAATGTAGTAGTGAAGTTTTTGAATTGGTAGGACCACATCTAAGGACAACTTGTTGGCATGACTATAATTTAATGGTGGTCCAAAAAATGATTTTTTGACGTATAAAATGACATGTTCACACTAATCCTCACTTATCTCAACTAAGACCCCAACAACTAAAAAGGTGGATGTCGAAACGTAAAGGATAAAATCCTTGTCGAATTTAGGAGGATAAATCAAAGGGGAAGAGGTGAGTTCCCTTTTTAATGCCTCAATGGACCATTGTGCTCGGTCATCTCATCAAAATACAATGTCCTTTTGTAAGAGACATGAGAATCCTTGTGCTTGTGTAGCATAATCATGAATAGAGCAACGAAGAAAATTTGGTTTTCCTTGAATACTCTGTAACTGACGTTGTATATTTGGTGGGGGTAGTTTGAGGATAGATTGAAATTTCAAAAAATCAAAGGTGATCCCTTTTTGAGAAATGATGAACCTAAATAAATGTACCATGGTGATCTAGAAGATGCACTTGAGCAATTTTAAGCATATATTGTATTTTTGACATCGTGAAAAGATGGTGTGAATGTTGGTGATGTGATCAACCATTTTTTTAGACTTGACAGTGAGGTCATAGAGGTAGTCCAAGATGATATGTTCCATGTCGTTAAAAACATAGTTCATAGCACACAAAAATGTGGCTCCAACATTCTTGAATTTGAATAGCATAACACGATACACGGATGTTCCCCATGGAGTGAATATTGTTTTATATTGATCATGCTGAAAGATTTGAATTTGATTGTATTCGAAGAATATGTCCATAAATTATAGGAATTCATGCCTGGTGCAAGCATTGATGACTTGGTTAATGAAGGGGATTGGGAAATAGTCTGTGGGACAAGCATGATTTAGGTATATGGAATTAGTGCATACATTAATAGTTCCTTGTTTTTTGTTGATAGAGACATGATTAGATACCAAGGATGTGTAGGTGATGGGATAGATATACTTAGCTTGGTGGAGTTTCTATATCTCTACTTTGGTAATTGGTGCTCTAGAAAGATGTCGGTCATTGTTTCTGTCATACTAGTGAGACATTGAGAAATGTTCTTAGTGATGCCAGGGATAACAGAAATATCCACCTTGATGGTGGGTAGCGCTGAAACTATCGGCGAGAAAATGAAAAATTCATCGATATGTTTTGGAGAGAAATCAAAAAAGTTGTCGAAAAAGGCGTTTCGGCGAGAAAATTAAAAATGCGTCGATTAATGACAAATTGGAAAAGTGATTGAAATAGGTCGGTGAAAAAATGAAAAATGTGTCGATGGGAAACAAATTGGAAAAGTCGTCGAAATGGGTCAGCAAGAAATTGAAAGTTGGTTGATCCGCGATAAATTGAAATTTGGTCGATCGATGAAAAAATGAAAATTTGTAATGTCCCTTTTTTGAAATTTATTAAAATGGTGAAATTTTCAATTTTTTCCACTAGTTCGACCTTTGACTAGTATTGGTTTCTTGACCTCCAAATGCTCCCAAATTGTCACAGAAGGTGTATGGATGGTTTTAGGACATAATTGTGAGGTTTGGGTATGCTTTAGAGTCTTCAAAATGTTTCTTCAACTCTCCTTTAAGTTCTAGCCAAAGTAGGGAGTTTGGCTAGCAATTTGGGGTTCAAATCCCCGTGGGGTAGATTCTGGAAATGGCTCTCCAAATTCTATTGGACCCTTTCGAATTTCTGAACAGAGCTAGGTTATATCTAGGGGAAATCAATGTGGTCTCATATGCATATCCATTCAATTTATTAATTCTGCTACAACCCTCTCAAATTAGCTACAAAAAGACTAGTTTTGACCTTGGGGGAATGATATGCAATCTTCTCCAAATGCTATGAAAATGAACAATATGACTCCAAAATATTATGCAGTGAACATGAAACTTGTATAACAGGTTATTAACAGTCCATACATCATTTAATCATTATTATTTCACTGGTCCATTCGAATACATCAACATATCATTGGCATACATCAACATGGTGTGGAAATTGGCACCATTTGCTCATTAATGATCAGATTTACATAGTTCCACTTGGAATATCGACTTGAAGGTATTATGAACATGAATAATATATCATTTAAATAATATGATAATATAATGGGGCATTATAATCTCCCCCAAAGAGAACAGCAGCTCACCAAGTGCGCAATTCCTCAAGGATCATGAATATGCTGAGAAAACTTGAAATGGTTGGAGAAACAAGCTGAACTAGAAGTGACCAAAAGCTTCCCTATAGATTGAACCTGCAACATATGACTCCATTAAATCTCCAAATGAAATTTCTGAATGGCCTTTCCAATTACCAACTAGGATGGGAATCTTTCACGCTCGAAATTGGTGCTAAGGCAAGTAGAGTAGCACTCCATTAGCTCTCCTCTCAAATGCAAATTCTGAAAAATGATCAAAATACACCATACTTCTTTGTTATTATCTTTTATAAAATTATAAGGTCCTCCATGGGTCTAATTCCTTCCAAGAGCTTCATGCCAACTCAAGTTGGGAAGAGATTCCAGTGTGTACCACTTGTCCCTCCAATTCTAGCCTCCTCCACCACCAAATTCGAATAGGTGTCTCTTTGGCTTCCCTAACTCCCTTGAGCACCTTATTGGAGGCTATTTTAAGCCCTAACATGTCATATATGTCAAATTTTATCCATCAGGTCTGATTTGTGTCATAAGTGTCATAGCATCTTCATCATTTTTGTCATAGAGCTAGAGAATCTAGCCCAAGTGTCCCACTAGCTCCAAATTGTCTCTTCCTCTCCCATGGGAGTTACTCTTCCTCTACATTTAGACCTCATTGATTCATTCCAAGTATTATTCCCTTCCAACTCATCCCAAGACATTGGACTTCTCATGGATTCGAATTGACAAGAGGAGGATGCCATGTGGCATAGAAAATCTAGCTTGTGTGGGTCCCACATCCTCCATGTGTCTTCATGATCAATTGCCACTTTTATTTTCACTTGTATTTATTTATTTATCTCCTTTATTAAATATTTATTCCATTCTAATGTCCAAACATCATTTATTATCCCCCTTATTTCAAATCCCAATGCTTCCACCCCCAGTGAACTAGTAATTTTCATCCATGACAGTTCATTTGGATGGGTATATTACAAACTTTGAATTGGGAATTTCTCTTAATATGACCCACCTTGTCCATTTGGATCTAATTTCACATTATTACTAACTTGGACATCATTCTTGGCAATTATTTGACCCTTAGCATCAATTTGACAAACTATCATGAGTATGGCCAAGGGAGCTTAGGCCATTGTGACCCAATGCAAAATTTTGGGACTTGACAAATCCTCCCTTCCCAATATTGCTTATCCTCAAGCAATTTCAATACATGTATGTGGAAGAACTTGCTTTCTTTCCAAAATTTTGCTTCCCAAAACTTCTCTTCTAAAACCTTGAGTAGAGCCACCCATGCACTACAATTGTGTGTTTCCAAAAGCAAGGAGATGTGGATTTTCTTTTTCATTTTGATATCCCTTGTAACATCACCACTAAACATTAAAATTTTAATTAAATCTATCAAAACCAAGTTGGCACAATTACTCTTTACCTCTTTCATATTTTGGAAACCCCTTCTGATACCACTACATAATTCTTTGAAGTTGCCACTGAGTTGCCCAACTTTGAGTCTTCGAGATTCCATGAAGATTTTAGAGAGGAACCACCATGCTTGCTGCTGCACTACTCTGATTAAAATCACTTTATTAAGTGGGGAATCCATCCCAATACTACTTGTTTCCCAAAAAAATTGAAATCAATGGGACTAAAAATTATTCCAGGGTCCCATTGCTTGTATTGCACTCCAACAATTAAGAGTGCTCTCCAACCCATACCATCAGGAAAGAGAATTCTTGGATCCCATTTTCTTGTATGCATTCTTCAAAACATCATTAGTACAAAATATATATCATCAAAGTACATAATAACATAATAAAATGTACATCAAGGAGGTGTCTCATCAAAGAATCATGAAAGTGCTTATACCTCCAAGCAACTAGACCACCATTTTCCAAGTGCATACAAGCTTCAAATGACCAATCAAATCTGATCCAATGACATAGGTGAGGATCCCATGTCCTATAATGCTGCTCCAAAAGGATTTAATATGCATCAAAATAATCAACCATGTGTTCTTTCATCCAAGAAGTGAATGAAGAACATCCACTAAAATCCAAACCAAGTAGGGAGCAAAGAAAACAATAAGCCTTCAATGGGCTCACATAAGTAGAATTTGTGCATTCATGAACATGTGTATCATCAAGAAATAATAAAGGATGTTTCTGCCAATTATAATTTTCTCCAATCATATATCTCTTCACCCAAGTAGTGGATTAATTTCCTCCAATATCAATTGAACTAAGCAAGGAGCAAGGGAAATCATGAGTCTTCAAGTGACTCAAGTGAACATCATAAGTGCACCCATGTAGATTTGTTTCATCATAAGGTAATAAAGAATGTTGCTGCAAATGTAAATAAGAAATGGCTCTAATAAGTTCATCATATAAAGGAGAGATAGGAGTTTCATGAGAGATAGGAGTTTCATGCTCCTCATGTGGCACCATCAAAAATAAACCTTTCACCCATACTTCATTAGGATGAATGCTGCAAAATATGGGAGTGTAGGATGTAGGAGAATGAGCCAACTCACCCAAATTATCAGAAAGTGCATAAGTGCACTCATGTGAATGCTCCATAATGGTAGGATCATGCACCTCCCTCAAAAGTGCAAAAATTTCCTCATAGGTTGGTTCCAAGGTAGTGGAATCATACACTTCTTCAAAACTTGTGTCACCGTTTCCAAGAGGAAACTCAAGTTCCTCTTCCACCACATCAAGTGCTTGGATAAACTCAATATCATTTTCAAACACATCAAGCACATGCAATTTTCCATTTTTCGCATGATCTACCATGTCATGAGAATCCTCCGTGCAATCTACCATCTGAAAATTTGAAACATAGGAGGAAGAACAAGTATATTGCAACCTTTCAAGAAGTTTCTCATTTTGAATTTTGAGTTTATGAATATCCTCATCATTCTTCAAGTATGCATAATGTAACAATTCATTAAAATCAACCAAATTGTTTCTATCAAAAAGCAAAGACATGAAATTACCTTTGATGTTGCACATTGCTCTTTGAATCTTCTCCATGTCTTCAAGGAATGATGGATCCTTAAATGAAGAAACCTTCCAACAAGAATTTGACACTAATGCTTGAGTGTCATGGAGCATGCTAAGGGTCTCTTGGATCTTCTTTTAATTCATCTTTAATGACCCTTCAAGAAAAAGAGGCTCTTGTAAGTGAACCTCCTCATCTTTTTCCTTCTCACTTGGACCAACTTCATGAAGCTCAAGTGGTGATGGGGAAGTTGATCTTGTTTCTTCTTCAACTGCTACAAGGTCTTCATTCTCATGCTTAATGGAACTTTGGATTTCAGAAACACTTTCAAAATTTATCTCTATGTCACCAACATATAGGTGTGATCACCCATCAGTAGGTACTCCTACATAGTTCAAGCATCCATTAGTAGATGCTCCTTGATTCATGTCCAAGGTAGAACGTGTCTCTAAATGATCTTCAATATTTTCAATAGAATATTCTTCAAGTTCATGGGATGTATATTCATATTTCTCCTTCAAGCAATCTGATGCACTTTTCCCATTGGTTTCCTTAATATCAATACATTTGGAACCTCTTTTTGAAGAGAACCCAAAAACTCTCTTCAAGTAGGAAATACATGCATTCCCTAAGGCTTCAGATATTTCACTACTCTTTTCACTCACACACATATGATTTTCTCTCCAAGGTATTTTGCAAGAAGGGCGTAGACCTTTCTTCACTAACTCCACATCTTCATTTTTGGGCCTATTTTCAAACACCCAATCAACAAAGTCTTCAAAAGGAATGGCCTTTTTTGTATATCCCTTATACACATCTAGTTTTTGCACCCAAGTAATTGCAGAACTTTGATATGAACCATCAAATGTGGGAAGTGGCATTTTACTTAAGGAATAATTCAATTCTCTATTTTGAAAGGGATTCCTATTACTTTCCCTCATTTTGATTTTGTTTGAGATAGCAAGGTATTGATCAAATCGTAGGGTACTTCTACAATCTTCACTCAATTTTTGCCATTCGATTAGAATTTCTTGCACATCATTTGGAGTATTAATATTTGATTTGGAATCAATAAATTTAGGTGTAGTAGGCCTTGCTGCACTCTAAAATTCATGAGGTCTATTATGAGGTCCTGTCTTTGAGAATATACCTTCACCCATGGCCTTCTTTTCCTCGAAAGAGGAACTACTGATGCCTCCTCTTTCTCCTTTGCTTCCAAGTTGGCTAGCCAATCATTTGAATCCTTTCATCATCTACTTGGTCATGTCTTCAAAGAGTGGTTTCATGAGTTCCCTAAACTCCTCACTATCATCTGAGGTTCCCTTTTCATCCCTAGCCATAGTTTCCTCAAAAAATGCTCTTATTTTCCTACTTTTTCGTCTTCAACAAAAGCACTTTTGGTTTCAATATCTAATGGTGGTCCCTGACTTCTTGTACTCAAGAATATAATACCACATCAGGTTCCAAGATCATGCTCTGATACCACTATAATGTCCATTTTTTGAAATTTATAAAAATGGTGAAATTTTCAATTTTTTCCACTAGTTCGACCTTTGACTAGTATTGATTTCTTGACCTCCAAATGCTCCCAAATTGTCACAGAAGGTGTATGGATGGTTTTAGGAAATAATTATGAGGTTTAGGAATGATTTATATTCTTCAAAAGGTTTATGCAACTCTCCTTTAAGTTCTGGCCAAAGTAGGGAGTTTGACTAGCAATTTGGGGTTCAAATCCCCATGGGGTATATTCTGGAAATGGCTCTCCAATTGCTATTGGACCCTTTCGAATTTCTGAAAAGAGTTAGGGGATATATAGGGGAATTAAATTTGGTCTCATATGCATCTCCATTCAATTTATTAATTCTTCTACAACCCTCTCAAATCAGATACAAAAAGACTAGTTTTGACCTTGGGGGAAACGATAGGCAATCTTCTCCAAATGCTATGAAAATGAACAATATGAATCCAAAAGCTTATGCACTAAACATGAAACTTTTATAACAGGTTATTAACAGTCCATACATCATTTAATCATCAGTATTTCACTGGTCCATTCGAATACATCAACATATCATTGGCATACATCAACATAGTGGGGAAATTGGCACCATTTGCTCATTAATGATCAGATTTACATAGTTCCACTTGGAATATCGAATTGAAGCTATTATTAAAATGAAGAATGGATAATTTAAATCATATGATAAAATAATGGGGAATTATAAGCTCCCCCAAAGATAACAGTAGCTCACCAAGTACGCAATTCCTCAAGGATCATGAATATGTTGAGAAAACTTGAAGTGGTTGGAGAAACAAGTTGAACTAGAAGTGACCACGAGCTTCCCTGTAGCTTGAAACTACAACATATGACTCCATTAAAGTTCCAAATGAAATTTCTGATGGCCTTTCCAATTACCAACTAGGATGGAAATCTTTCACCCTCGAAATTGGTGCTAAGGAAAGTAGAGTAGCACTCCACTAGCTCTCCTCTCAAATGCAAATTCTGAAAATGATGAAAATCCACCATCCTTATTTGTTATTGTCTTTTATAAACTTCTAAGGTCATCCATGGTTCGAATTCCTTACAATAGCTTCATTCCAACTCAATTTGGGAAGAGATTCCAATGTGTGCCACTTGTCCCTCCAATTCTAGCCTCCTCCTCCACCAAATTCGAATAGGTGTCTCTTTGGCTTCCCTAACTCCCTTGAGTGCCCTCTTGGAGGCTATTTTTATCCCTGACATGTCATATATGTCATATGTCATCCATAAGGTCTGATTTGTGTCATAGGTGTCATAGAATCTTCATCATTGTTGTCATAGAGCTAGGGAATCTAGCCCAAGTGTCCCACTAGCTCCAAATTGCCTCTTCTTCTTCCATGGGAGTTACTCTTCCTCTACATTTCGACCTCATGGATTCATGCCAAGTATTATTCCCTTCTAACTCATCCCAATGCATCGGACTTCTCATGGATTCGAATTTACAAGAGGAGGATGCCATGTGGCATAGAAAACTAGCTTGTGTGGGTCCCACATCCTCCATGTGTCTTCATGATCAATTGTCACTTTGATTTTTCCTTGTATTTATTTATTTAGCTCCTTTATTAAATATTTATGCCATTCTAATTTCCAAACATCATTTATTATCCCCCTTATTTCAAATCCAATTGCTTCCACCCCCAACCTAGGGAACTAGTAATTTTCCTCCATGACAGTTCATTTGGAAGGGTATATTACAAACTTTGAAATGGGAATTTCTCTTAATGTGACCCACCTTGTCCATTTGGATCTAATTTCACATTATTACTAACTTGGACATCATTCTTGGAAATTCTTTGACCCTTAGCATCAATTTTACAAACTATCATGAGTATGGCCAAGGGGCTTAGGCCATTGTGACCCATTGCAAAATTTTGGGACATGACAAAATTGCGCCGAAATAGGTCGGCGATAAATTGAAAAGTGCACTGATCGGAGACAAAATGAAAATTATGCCTAAATAGATCGGAAACAAATTGAAAAGTGTGTCGATCGGAAACAAATTGAAAAGTCCTCCAAAACAGGTCGGCAAGAAATTGAAAAGTTCATCGAAACAGGAAATTAAGCAGTTTTTCCAAGGAGATTTTCAGGCACCAGAAGTTGAAAAATGGAATTGAAATTATGCGCCAGATTGCACGAAATCTAAATATTTACAAAAAAAAAAATAAGGGCGCTGCCCTCGAACTGCCCTGCAGTGGCGAGCCACAAGGGGGAAATCCCCCTTGACCCCCGTCATCCCCCTAAAACATCGTTAATTGTGATAAAAATCTATGATTTGACAGGAATTATCAATATGAGCTTTTCCCAAATGCATGAAAATAATTTATAAATTTCTGAGAATATAATGCACCTAACGATTGTGTTTATGAACACATTTTGCAGACTCGGGATCATATCAATGACTGTTAGGGGTCAGCATTGAGCATAGTGCAATTGGGAAAATTTATGTCTTGGTTGGGACAAAAGGATTGTCATCATGGATGATGAACAGTATCTCTATGATCCTTAGACAGGTGCCATGGGAGAGAACATACAAGTTGAGAATGCTGAAACAAAATCCAATGGGAGAAGTAATCAAGAGACTCCCCCAGATATTGCAGCCACCATGAGGAGCTTAAGGGTGGAGTTGCAGAGTTGAAGAGAAGACAATGAGAGGCTAATTAAAGCTCAAGAAGAACAGAATCAGTTTAATGCAGCCATGCTGCATATTTTGACAGAAATTCAAAGGAGGATTAACTCTGGGCATTACTCAGCAAATCCAGAAAGGAGTTGGAGTAGTTCAAAGAGAAATTCCCGCAAGAGTCCAATAACTCAAGAAGAGTTTCTAGAGACATGACATATACTCCAGAAATCTCTTCTAGTGGATCATTTAACTCTAAAGAATCCATTGAAGGTTCAAGCTCTTCATCTCACAAGAGTAAGAGGAAGATGCATTACAAGAACAATTCACATGGGGAATTTAAGAAGGCCAAACCTCCTACATTTGATGGTGAGGTAAAATATGGTCAAGAAGCTGAAGCTTGGCTTCTTGGGATGAGGAAGTATTTCCAAGTCCAAGAGTACTCTAGAAACATGAAGGAAAGGGTTTCCATATTCAATTTAAATGGAAGAGAATATATATGGTGGGATCACCTTAGGCAAGTGAACAAGATCAATGAAAGAAATATTGTGTGGAAGCAGTTCAAGAAGTACTTCAAGCAAAAGTACCTCTTTGACAGATACTATGATGATATGATCACAAAGTTCCTTGAGCTGAAGTTGGTACAAATGAGCATGGAATAATATGCAAACAAATTCTTGGAGATGCTGAGATATGTCAAGTATATCAGAGATGACAAGGTGAAAATTCAGCATTTTCTAAGTGGACTACCTCATTCAGATAAAGATAGAATTGAGTTTGATGGACCTAGAAATATAGAGGAGGCAATGAGAAAGGCCAAGTATTGTTATGATCAAAAGAAAATCAAAGCCGATTTACATAAGGCATGGAAGGACAAGAAAAATGAGAAGTTTGACCAAAGGAGGAAGGGTTTCAAACCTCCTCATCTTAGAAATCAGCAGAGGCAGCGACAACATGGTGTGATTAAGCCAACTAGAATGATGGGATACAAGCCAAGAGATCCAAAGGAGCCAAGAGAGCCACTTCAATGTTGGGGATGTGGAGAGGACCATATGCTTAGGAACTATCCACATTGGAATTGGAATGTAAAGCAAGTTCACGTCATCCAAGGGGTTGAAACTGTGGGTCAAGTGGCAAGGACCATCCCTAGAATCTATGCAGCACTAGAGGACCACCAGGAAGACCATAAATCAACTGTGATTGAAGTTGAAGGTAAGATTTCTAAAGCAATATGTTTCTATTTTGATTGATCCTGGATCTACTCACAGTTGTATCACTCCCAAAATTGTTGATATTTGTGCTTTTAAGAAATTAAAGCATAGTAGATCATGGTTATTTCAACTAGCCACCGGAACCAAGATAAAAGTTAGTGAAATGGTAGAGAAATGTCCATTAGAGATGGATGGGCTATTCACTTATGTAAATTTGAATATTCTACCACTTGGTTCCTATGATATTCTCATTGGAATGGACTGGTTAGAAGCACACAAAGTTAAACTTGACTGCTACAACAAGACTCTTGAATGCATGGATGAAGTTTCAAACCCAAGGGTCGTAAAAGGAATTCCAAAGGTGATTTATGTTAGGAAAATTTCAGCCATGCAGCTGAAGAATTGTTGTAGAAAGGGTTTTTAATTGTATGCAACCCATGTTTCAGAGGTAACAAAAAATGAAAACCCTAAGTCGGAGGACTATCATGTATTGCAAGAATTCAGGGATGTTTTTCTTGATGAGATTCCAGGACTTCCTCCAAAGAGAGACATTGATTTTACAATTGACCTTGTGAAGGGGGTTGCACCAGTGTCCAAGACACACTATAGGATGAGTACACCAGAATTGTTGGAATTGGAAATGAAGTTACAAGAACAATTGGAAAAGAAATATATCAGGCCAAGTGTGTCCCCGTGGCGAGAACCTGCTCTATTTGTGAAAAAGAAAGATGTAACAGTCAGGTTATGTATTGACTACAGACAGTTGAACAAAGTCACTGTGAAGAACAAATATATGTTACCTCAAATTGATTATCTCTTTGATCAAATGAGAGGAGCAAAGGTATTTTCAAAGATTGACTTGAGGTCTGGTTACCATCAAGTAAGAATCAAAGAGGAATATATTCATAATACAGTCTTTAGAACAAGGTATGGACACTATGAGTTCGTGGTGGTAGAATTTGGCCTCACGAATGCACCAGCTACATTCATGTGTCTCATGAATAGTATTTTTAGAAAGTATTTGGACAAGTTTGTTCTTGTTTTTCTAGATGACATTCTTATCTATTCTAAGAATGAAGAAGAGCGTGAAGAACATTTGAGAATGGCCTTGCAATTGATAAGGGGGCATAAGCTTTATGCAAAGCTGAGCAAATGTCACTTTTATAAAGATAGAATTCATTATTTGGGTCACATTATCTCAAAGGAATGAATATATGTGGACCCTAAGAAGATTGAAGCCACTATGAATTGGCCAACTCCAAGGAATGTGACAGATGTGAGATCTTTTATGGGACTTGTTGGTTACTATAGGAGGTTCATTGAAGGATTCTCCAAGGTTTCTATTCCAATCACTTCTTTTCAAAAGAAGGGGATAAAGTTCTAGTGGAAACTAAAATGTGAAGAAAGCTTCCAGCGATTGAAGAATCTTCTCACGAGTGCAACAATTTGAAAATTACAGATCCAGAAAAAAAGACTTTGTGGTATGTATCGATGCATGCAATCCGGGACTTGGAGGAGTTCTTATGCAAGACAACCATGTGGTATGCTATGAGTCAAGGAAGTTGAAGGATCCTGAGAAGAACTATGCCACCCGTGATTTAGATCTTGTGGCCATAGTGCATGCTTTAAAGATGTGGAGGCATTACTTAATGGGGATAAAATTTGAGCTAAGGATAGACCATTGTGGTCTGAAATATTTGTTTGAGCAGCCAACATTAAATGCTAGGCAATCTAGATGGCTAGAATTTTTGTGTGAAATTGATTTTGAAATCAAACACATAAAGGGGAAATAAAATAAGGTGGTCGATGTACTCAAAAAAAAAAAAAGTACATGAAATGCATGTGGCAGCCCTTAGTACCTGCCAACCAGATTTGAGGCAACAGATTGTTAACCATGTTGTTGAAAATGAAATGTATGTGCAAATAAAGGACAAATTTCAGCAACAGAGACTTGAAAAGAAATATGAAGGGTATCATTTGGAAGGTGATGGAATTCTTACTTATAAGAATAGGATTTATATTCCAAATGTGGCAGATTTGAGGAGGATTGTTATGGATGAAATCCATAAAGCTCCATATTCCGGTCACCCAGGATATCATAAAACAATTGCTACACCCAGTAGGTTTATTGCATCCATTTCCAATTCCATAATGGAAATGAGAAGTAATTTCCATGGATTTTATTACAGGTTTTCCAATGACTGTGAGACAACATGATTCCATCATGGTTGTGGTGGACAAGCTAACAACGGAAACACATTTTATACCGGTTAAGTCCACATATAAATCTGATTCCATTGCAAATATTTTCATGAAGGAAATTTTCAGATCGCATGGATTTCCTAAGGCAATAATTTCTGACAGTGATACCAAGATCACTTCCAATTTTTGAAAAAATATTTTTGTAGATTTGGGTACGCGGCTGAACTTTAACACTGCATATCATCCTCAAACATATGGGAAAATGGAAAGAGTAAATCATTTGCTTGAAGACATGCCTCACATGTATGTAATGGACAAACCCTCTAAGTGGGAGGATTATCTACACTTGGTAGAGTTTGCATATAATAACGGGCAACAAGCATCATTGGGCATGAGTCCATATGAGGTTTTGTATGGAAGAAGGTGCAGGACACTAGTGACATGGGATAATCCAGTTAACAGAATTGTACTTGGGCCAGAATTGATTAGGGAAATGGAACAAGAGGTTGCAAATATTAGGAAAAATTTAAAAGCAGGCCAAGATAGACAGAAAATGTATGCAGATAAGCATAGGGTGAATAGGGAGTTCAATGTTGGGGATCATGCTTACCTTAGAGTGAGGCCAAGGAAGAGTTCCTTGAATATTGGGAGTTGTGCCAAGATATCACCTAGATATTGTGGGCCATTTGAAGTGCTTGAAAGAATAGGTCTAGTTGCATATAGACTTGCATTTCCTGTTAACCCAAGAGCTCATAATTTTTTTCACGTCTCTTTGCTTAAGAAATATGTACATGATCTTAACCATGTGATTAATTGGGATGTGATCCAGGTGGAACCTAAGGGAGAGTTCCAAACCGAGCCATTGCACATCCTAGAAAAGAAGGTAGCATTGCTCCAGAACTGAGCCGTCGGATAGGTGAAGGTGCACTATGGTCCCGATGAAGCTACATGGGATTTGGAGGATGCCATGAGAATGGCATATCCATTTTTGTTCAATTTTGAAGAGCACTGAGGACAATGGCTCTGTGGTTGTTAGATGCATCATTTTTTTTGGATTGAACTTTTGTGTGTAAGAAACTGGGAGTGGAAGAGGATTAGAATTGGATTCATAAACCTAGTGAAGAGTGTAACCTCCCAAAGATGATAGGGCTTTGGCTACCTTTCTATGGCCACCCTGAAGAGCACTAGAAGGGAAGGTATGGCCTGAGGGACTATGGATAAGTGAAGGGGATACTTCCTTATGTTGGGTTTGTAGGTATTGTGGAGTCCAAGCTAGCTAAATATTAGAGGATTTCCAATGGCTCTGTGGTTGAGCTCACTAGCTTAGTAATTCCTTCCTTTCTACTGCCTTAGCAGCCTGATAAACCCAAATGTGGATTGGCTTGGCTGATTTGTGGTGTTCTTTTGGCTATGCATGAGTTGGTAGGTTCTCTTTCCTTGTGGAAATCATGCCCAGGTCGGGGGTGGAATTTGTGTTGAGATATTGATGAGCACAACTGGACTATGTTTGGGTGGAACGTTGCAGTTGCATAGCCAGTTGTTGGAGACAACTTCATATCAAGATAAGTACTCTATGTGTTTTAATTGTGCAATGTTTTTAATTGAAGACTATTACGATAATGTTGATAAATGCATGTTATATGTGTGTAGTAGAATGTTAATTCCGTTGTGTTTATTTTGACTATACATCTGCACATGTATTTTTACTTGTTATGTTTTTGAAAAAATGATCATGGGACTAGAAGCCCAGAATTAGTGTCATGTTTCCTCCCTCGAGTTGGAGTGATGGGAGGGGATGTGATAGTGGGTAAAATGTTGGCCACGTTACCTTTATCAAAAGCATTAGGGGCTGAAATGATATTTTTAAACTAATCGATTTAATTGTGTGGGATAAAATCATTGGTTTTGATGGCATATTGCTCAACCATATCGATGTATTTGAACATGTTTTGAAGAAAAAAGTAGGAATAATGGTGAAAGTCATTCCAAGGTGTCTAGGGGGTGGTCATGGATTTTAGGATGTCCTCATCTAAATGGAGGAGGTGATCAAGGAATTTATCAGGATTTTTGGATCTTGATGGTGTAGGAATTGGAGTATGCCACATTGGAATAGGAAACATCATGTGTATATGATGTGTCTATTGAGCTATATCATCCCATGGAATTGGAAACTGTATATGATGGGTTATCCTTGGCCCATGGATTAGTGACACCTAATGATAATGGTTGGCGGTCATGGATAGTGGATGTGAGTTATGATGAAATGTAGAACATATCAACATATCCTATTATGTTAGGTGACAGGGGAAATATTTCCTCCTAGGGTGAGATGAGGGGATTCATTAGAGGTGGAGAGATGTTGTCATGTTTAATTATATGTTCAAGGCGTTCTACTCATTCTACTTGCAAAGTGGAGCATTGGAATGAGAAGTGTGTTAACAACCCATAAGATCGACAAGGGTGAGTGGGATGTAATGTGATCAATGTGTGAGAAGGAGAGAGGGGATGGGTAGTTCACCTAATGGGAGTCGTACATGTATCATGAGGTAATAAATGACCACTCTTCTCACATACTTAACATAGTTGATTGGTGGGTTTCTATATTCTCATAAAGACAAAGTTAATTACAACAAACTTCTGGGGGTTATTTATGATTTGTTGCTAGGGGGTATGGGATTAATGAATAGCAGCAAGGGTGGATCAGAATCATGAGATGTCCAAACAATGGTGGGTGTAATGACCAAAATATGAACACATGGTGCATGCATGATTTGTACATAGTGATTTTGTCTTCGGTTTGAGAGGATCTAGTTGAGGAGTAGAGAGTATGCCCCATGTTGAATGGTTCAAAGTGAGAGAAGAACTTCTAGATAAGGGTAACATGTTCTTGATATCATGAAGGGATAGGAACATGTTAGTGGGATGACTTGTGATGTCACATAATGCACATGGATGGGGAACTCATGCAAGGGGTTTACTGGGTGAGGTTGCAACTTTCATGGCCTTAGATTTGATGCAACCTACCTATGGTTGTGATGAACAATCTTTGATTGAGGATTCTATCAAAGTATGTGAAACCTGTCACGAGATCTCATATGGTGAGGTGTTGGAAGGAGTGACAAGTGTTAATTTAATGTGGGCATATGGTTTTGTGGTAAATTCTGGGTATGAAGAGTTAAAGTACCATACAAGAATCTGAAGAGTTAGACCTGACAACATGAGGGTAGCCATAATGGAATACCTTGGATGCTTGGAGAGGAAAGAGGAAAGGGACTTCTATGACAAGCGTAACCAAAGGAGGGGAGGGAATGGTTACTTCTTCAACACTTCTCTCAGTATCAGATGATGACATAGATGTGGTAAAGGAAGGTGGTTGATCTACAGAGGAGAAGATAGTACACATGAGGTTGTCAATTGATGAGGAAATGGTAGGTGGTGGTCGTCTATGCCCGTGGAAATGAAGAGTCTTTGTAGAACCCAATTCCTATCTCACTGAAGGATGGAAGCTTCTACAATCCTATTGTAGGTAGGATATTATTAGGTTTGTTATTGGGGTACAAATCGCGGTAAATAAGTTGATCAAGGGTGACTGCTTTGCCATTTTGGGAGAATTTCATTGTGCAAAAGACTGAGGAAGCAATCGCCTTCATGGAATACATATAACCACCACTAAGGAGGATGTTTTAGTCTAATTCGGTGCCAATGACTTCTACATCAAGGAGAACCATTTTTCCCCCTTAGAGCTCAATAGAGAAAACTTGGTAAATTCCTTTTGGTTGTGATGGATGACAATCATAGACGTGGAGGGTGATTGTTGAAGGGACAAGGTTCGAAGATCTGGTCCGCTTCAAAACATTTTTTACATGACACAAGTAGAGGCACCTTCATCGATGATGAACCGATGAATTATGATATTCTCAATAATGACGAGGAATTGGAATGCAACAAATGAAATCAATCGTGGTTGAATGATGTCTAAACCAAACAGCATAAGGCATGATTTGGATGGGTCTATGGTGCCTAATGTTTATAGTAATGCCTTATTTTGGGAAGGGAAAGACTGTGGTGTAGGACTAGGCCAAATCATCTACAATATTGTAGTTGTGTGCAACTATTGCATGAGATCACTATGTGTAGTAGGTCATAGAGATGGTTTTGTTACTCATGGGGTAGGGTCATTACTAGGGTGTGGAATCTGAAAATACCCATCAGTGGTAGTTGGAGCATCCTCATGTTGTGTGGACGGGTTTTATGGCATGCATTAGGCTCGATTGTGGATCTGAAGATGAATGTATATGAAATTCATGTAGATGTTTTGGTAAGATCCCTCTCCACCTGGGGGAGGTTTAGATTTTTTTTAACCTCATATTGGTGTGAAACAACCCCTTAATTGGAAAAGGGGTTATGTAAGATATCCTACTGAGGTGGTGCGATGTTGTTTCCTTGAGGAGGGTTCACGTTGGTTTGATATTTTGCTTCCATTATCTTCTAACACTCAAGAATATTTGGGAAATGGTGCATGTAATGGTAATACTCTCCACATAGGGTGTAAGAAAAATTAATTCTATGATTATTGTGTTTTCCTTGCTAAGATGGGTTGTCGTTGCTAGTGTTTTGCTTCTAGTTTCCGACATTACATTTTTTTTGTTAAGGGTTTCACCCCCATGCCCTTGGGGTTGGATTTGTTGTTTGTTATTTATCTTCTTCTTTCCCTAATTTTGTGGATTATGGGGATTTGTGGCATTCAATTGTTCAAATTGTTGAACTTATTGAGCTCAAAAAGGTTCAATATAATTGACTCCTACATGTGTTGCGAGGAGAGAGATAAATAACATTCTTGGTAGGGGATCGAGAAATGAAATATAAGGGTTAAGAAGTGAGATTGATCCATAGGGGTTGGTGGCCCCATATTAATTTGGCATAGAGTTTGAGCTCCCCATGAATGTGGGGTACAAAGCAACTAGTTGTGCATTCATGTTTGAAAAAGTAGGACCATGTGGTCTACATTGATCCATAAGGTGGGTTAGGTCCACTAGGTAGGATTCTAACAAGTGGTGGTTGAGGGGGCACACCATGTGGTTGGTTTGATGGTACAAACCCATAAGGATTAGATGTGTTCCCTTCATGGGAAATGTCCCCAATGATTCCATCTGCGACATGTGAGGTTCTAAGGGTTGTTTTTTATAAAGAGTGATGCTGAGCAGAATTGGGGATGATTGTGTATAAATAGAAAGAATTGGAATAAATTAAATCAAATTTTTTAGATTTGAGGACATCCTTATCTTCAGTCTTTGGCATGGTAGTTGTGATGTCTTTGGCGATCATCGGGAGGAAGGATTTGAGGAACTAATCTAATAATAATTCGGGAAGGATATTGATTTTAAACAATATGTGTCATCAAATCCATTCATGGATGTGGTTGAGGATGTGAGTGGATGTGCTATGCCCAAATGTGAAAGAATCTTGAATCAACATTTGTGGTAAACAAGGAGATAAAAATAAGTGAGAAAGAAAATGGCTATGGATTAAAATGTTTAATGTGTGTATACAATCATATTGACATACCATTTTTTCATCATTTCAGTAAGGTTCCTTGTAATATCCCCAATCATATTGCTTGGAGATATTAGATTAAACACACAGTGCAGAATCAGAAAAATTGTAAACCGGTAACTAGTTTGAAACTAGATTTGACACAGCTAGTTACTGTCACTACTAAACCCTCCCAAGCCTTGAATAGATGGAATTGAAAATATGATATGAATGAGGATAGGTGTACAAAATATTAGAAAAGAGGGGTTGAGATATCTTCTGAATCCTTTGCACAAAGTACTAGGACCATTTATGTTTCGACAACAGCTGTCGCTAAAGTCTACTCCAAAGCTTCCTGGGTACACCAGCATGTGAAAACTAGATACTTCCACTAAATTGGGGTGAAATCAGAAGTTGGATGGCCTTTTTTTAACCCCAACCAGCAAGGAAAAAATAATACTGATATTTCAGAACAAACTGGTAGAGTTTGGAAGACTAGGAAGATTTGTAGATATAATAGCCTCCCAATTCGATCCAAATAGCCTCTAACCCTCCCAAAACTCTAAACCAAGGATGGGATTGAGTTTTAAATTGTCTTAAGAATCCAATACAACTGACAGAATAGAAAATGGATGCACATAAGTCAGTTTTCTAACTCAATACTGAAAACTAGTCAAAATATGCATTGGAAAGAGGGGTTCAATTACACTTGGAAGAAAAACGTGTAACCTACAACATGGAAGTCTTGGAATGTATTTTATTAATAAAATGTAAATTATTACATATCAGATTCTGATTGTAATAGCAAACATAACACAAAGGGCGCAATTCCCCAAGCTTCTCCTCCAACTGGAAAGGTAGCATGAGAAATGAGAGAGAGAAGAGAGATCTTGAATTAACTAGAACTTGGCACACTAACTAGAACGTACTAGGCCTACAAAATGGCTGAGAAAACCTGCAATAAACTCAATGAAAATGGCTGAATGCTATTCTCCTCAACTCTAGCTGAAGAATCAACTAGGACAATTATAGCAGGGGCGCATCTCCCAACTGGTGACAAGGGGCACACCTACTAAGTCAAATGAGAAGCTACAAAGCTCATCAATTCAAATTGAAAAATGATCAAAATATTTGAAATGGATCTCTCATACTCCTTTTATTAACCTGATTTGGCTTGTTGTTTCCTTCTTTCATGCTCTAATTTCTAGGGGTTTGAACCAATCATGCTTGAGAAGTCTTTTGGTAAGTCCTAGCTCATGTGGACCCTCCTTATCTCAACTAATGTGCCCTTCTTAGCTAAATTTAGACCTTGTATCTTTAGTTGGTTGTTTCTAATCTTTCTTGAATTGCACAAATCATGAAACTTCTTTCTTTTTTACTTTTGAGAACTTTCCTGCTATTATTACTACTTTCCTGATTTTACTAGTTTCCCTGCTTTTGTTGCTGCTTTCCAACTTTTTTACTTTTGATATGTTTTTCTTCTAGTTTCCTTCTTTTCACTGACAACGTGATTTGTGTTGATTTCTTCTAATTTTAATTTGGAAACGTATTATAAGTCCAACTAAGCTCCATGCGCCCTCTTGGGCCCTCCTATGCATCAATCACTTCATAACAAAATTAAATGATAATAAAATATTTACATTTTAAGACTATAACATTTCTCTAAAGTGTCATTTAATTTAATTAAATGACCATGGACTAATATTATTCCTAGCTAATTTATTTTATTTTTTCTTGAACCCATGGGGCTGAATGGGTTAGGGGAATTATCATGGAGCCTCTAAAATTGGGACATTACAGTCCTCCCCTCCCAATATTGCTTGTCCTCAAGCAATTTAAGATCTATAGTTAAACATGACAAACATCAGAATTCCAAATTCCAACTGAACTCAATGGAAGTGCCACCATCTTGCTGCTGCGCTACTCTGTTTATAACTGGATATCCAAAAATGATCCCAGGGTCCCACTGCTTGTGTTTCATTCCTCCATGCATCAATGCAAACTGAAATGATCCATCAATTCTTGGATCCCACTGCCACTTGTGCATGTTATACAATGGCATTGTCTCGGGTGGAAACCTGATACTCCAATGAATGTCAGGATCCCACTGTATCAACTGCATACTCCCAAATATCAGTACCATTGGGGAGGGTCTATCATCATGTAGGATACTAGGACCCACCAGCATACTGGAATTTTGTCACTCCCAATGCAAAACCAAACCTCTGTGAGTCTCTCCAACCAAATATGAAACTCCTTATGTGCCATGTGCAAACTAGCACTGTGACTAGCATCATTGTTATCCATAAGACATAAGTGAAAATCCTATGTCCATCTAGGTATATTGAAGACATCACATAGCACCCATAGATTCCCATGCAACTGCTCACAAAAGATGAATGATGTGTCAATAAACTCTCCACTGATGCAAACAACAAACTTACCCCTTGGGGTACTTAACTCCCTCATTTATATATCCACCCAATCAATGGATGAATAAACATTCCATCTTAATGATCCAAATAGAAAGTTGGTAGCTTCCCCATGTGCCATCTTCGCTCGGGTGCAACAACTCATCACTCTGCTACTTGTTCCATCTAAATTGCTCAAGTGGAAATCCCATGCACAGTTATGCATGATGAATACATCATATATATGCCTCTTCTCCTGCTCATCAAAATGGTAAGGGATTGGTGCGTTTGTCAAACCCCAAGGTCTAACCATCAAGTCATCAATAACAAGTGTGGGAACCTCCTTATCCTCATGTGGCACCAAAAGAAAGAATCCCTTTACCCCATCTTCCTCCCTATGTGTGATGGCTTCCATATGTGTGTGGGATGGAGAATAGTGAACCAACTCTCTAAAACAATCATCCATCGAACTTGATTTGGATCAACTATAGTGAGATCATGTGCCTCCTTAAAAAATGTGCAACAATCTCTTAGAGGAAACTTATAATCTCCTTGGAAAATAACAGGTTATTGGACTTCATCTTGCTTAACTTCAAACTCCCCAAGAACATGCAAATCATAATGTACTTCATGTGCCACCATCACATGAAGTTCCTCCTCTACACCATGAATGCAATCAGCCATATGATAATGATTTTCTACAATATAGGAGGTGAAAGGTGATCCTTGCAACTTATCATCAAGCTACTCAATCTGATGCTCAGATTCTTGAAGTACACTGAGATTACTCCTCAAATAATCATGGGTGGTCTTCAACATGTGAGTGAGCTTGTTAACCTCCTCTTCATGTTCCAATGAAGTGCTATGATACATCTCAACAAGCTCCAGTAAATGATCTCTATTAGAAAGCAAATGTAGAAAATTGCCTATGATGTCTGTCATTGTTTTCCAAATGGTATCCAAGTCTTCAATTGATGATGGCTCCTCCATCAATGAAGCTCTCCAACATGATTTTGACACCCATGCCGTGGTTTCATGTAGAATTTTCAAGGCCTCATGGATCTTCCCTTCACTCATCTTCAAAGGCCTTGTAAGAAAATGTGGTTCTTAAGGGAAAACAACCTCTTCTTCCTTCTTTTGATCAACTTCATGGTGAATCTCAGGTGGTGATTGATAAGTTGACCCTTATTCATCTTTTCTATATGAAATATCTTCATCTTCATGGGGAATATCTCTTTTAGAAATTCCTTCTACACATCTTCCTTCCCCATTGATGTCACCTTGCAGTGACTTGTTCTCCTCTAATGATTCATATCCATTATTTCTTTCATAGTTAACACCAGAAATTTGAGCCTCCATACCGAAGGACTCAACCATGCCAACCTTCTCACTGTAAGTGGCTGCCATCTCAAAATGAAACAAAGGGATACAAAAATCAGAAATGTGGAAATACCTTTGTATCATGTCTTCATCCTCATGTGGTATAGCTATGATGGTTTTTCCTTCCACCAAACTTTTTGGTTCACATCTAATTGATGGGTTCTTATCATCTACTTCTCTAGGTAGCTCAAGTGGTGACTAGAAATCTAAATTATGTTCCTATTTTGGATATGATCCAAAATATGTATCACCACCATCAACCGAATCAATATCCTTTGTAGTGATCTTGAAATCTCCAACAAAGAAACTAGCAATAGATTCTTCTCCCATTCTGTCAATAACCTAGTGATTGGTTGTTGGGTCTTTTGTTGCACATTGTCCTTTCCCATCAAGCCCATTCCTTGCACAAACGTCATTTGGAAGAGCTTTGTGCATGCTCTCTAAGGGCTGCAATATATTATCATATTTCTTGTGGTGTGCATCCATAGCATCACAATCATCCTTGACACCTCCATACCTTAGCATGATGCTTTCTTCTTTTTGCTCAATGCATTCCCTAGAGGAACCACATGGTTCTTCTTTCAGAATATTGCTTATATTCTCCTTTGGTGGATGATTTGTATTTAGATACTTCTTCTCCAATCAAATGATTAAGCTTCATCCTTGTTTGTCTTAGGATCAATATTCTTGGAGGCTCTTACTGAAGAGGATCCAAATATTCTCATCAGGTAGGAAACTCTTTCCATATTGTTCATAACTTCAGCACCTTTTGCTTGGTCTTGTGTTGCTTTTGCTTCTTTGTCATCCTCCTCCAAGTGGATTTTGGATTCTTCACCATCATGTCTGCCACAATTATGTTTATTTGTGCACTCTTCATGCTCCTCTAAAGGTTGATCCTCCACTTTAGATTCATTGTTGCTTGTACCATCTCATTCACAGAAAAATTGGAGTCTTTCCTTTGAGACAAATCAAAGAATAATCTCTCAATACTTCTCATTCCCGATGGTTATGTTAAGGTCTCTTTAAGTTGTTTCACACTCCTTCCAAGATATTGGAGTGTCATATCATGTTTCTTGAGAGACTCATTCAAAGTGGGATCCTATATTTCGACTAGTCTAGCCATTGGGGGACTACGCAACCTATCATCTCTATAGGAGTAGTCACATAAAGAGTCATACTCCTCATGTGAAACATGTAAAAATAAACTCCTGGTTTCATCTCCTCCATCAATGTAAGTTTCACATTCATCATGGAAGCACTCTTCCCTTGCATCCAATTCCCAATCATCATCACTGGAAACCAATCTCATAGTTGAAATTTATTCCTAGGCGAATAATGTGATCTGCAATCTTCTTCAACTAAGAGATTTCTTTCCACAGGAGTAGAGGAAAGTGCTCTGATACCACTTTAATATCCCCAATCATATTACTTGGATATATTAGATTAAACACACAGTGCATAATCGGAAAAATTGTAAACTAGTAACTAGTTTGAAACTAGATTTGACACAGCTAGTTACTGTAAATTTAGTCACATCAGATCTATTGAACAAGAATATCAATCACAATGATGTAAAACAAATTGGAGTAAAAACTGTTCAAGAGAGATGCATCAGTGCTCTATAATCCAGAATGGTAGAATTACAATACAATACTGTTACAATGAGGGAGCAATTCGAATTAGCCAAGGAGGTCATTTGAATATACTGCATGGCATAGCTTGGCTCCAACTAGGATTCCTCATCATCAATCAGTGGTGGTCATCAATGCACAATTAACTGTCAGCCAGGTGTCAAACTGAGTCTAACTAAGTCTAACTGAGTGTATTAAGTGTAACTGGTGGTAATGGCACTAATGTAGGGATGGAGGCTCGGTGGAGGGTGCATGAGGAGTTAACTGGACTCGAAATAGGTAGTCAAGTCTCATCGGAGGTCAATCGGAGTGATAACAGCAATTAGGAGTCAGTCTAGCCTCAAATCAAGGAAAGACAACTAGCTCACTAAAGTGAACTAGACTAGTAGGTGAGAAAAGGTGCCCCTCTCAGGTGGTAGGTGCATGTTGGGCGCACTAAGCAATAGGAGGGCTAAATCTGAGTGGAAAGAAGCTCTCGGGTGTTGGCAGACTAGGGACTAGGTGCTGGAGGCATCAAACTGGTGACTGGGAAGCATGCGGATGCATGCATGCATGCAAAGTACATACTGAATGATGAGATATCCTAACACCCCCCTCAACCTATACTATGATGTAAAAAATAAAATGTAGGGCCCTGGTTAATGATACCAAAGGTCACCCCAATACAATAATCCAAAAATGTTGAAAATAAGCTAAGTGAGGAAAGAGGGAAAACCCAGTGGGAAGAAAGCCCCCCCTCAATCTAAACATAAAAATGGATATAATATGTCTCCACCATGATGGAAATCACCCCCAACAGTGAACGGAGGTAAGAGAACTTCTTCTGAGTGAAGTTCTTGGTGAATATGTCTGCAATTTGCTCATCGGTAGGGCAATATTGTAGAATGATGGTACGATCATGCACCAACTCTCGGATGTAGTGCATATGAATCTCAATGTGCTTGGTACTCTGCCGCTGAACTAGATCTGTGGATATCTTAATAGCACTTTGATTGTCACAAAATATGATAGATGAAGTAGTGCTACCAAAATCAAACTCAGGAAGAATACCCTACAACCAAACTGCCTGAATGCAGGCATTGATTGCCCCTCGATACTCTGCCTCTGCTGAAGAAAGTGCAATGGATTCTTGATTTTTGCTTGAACAGAAAATAGGGCCATGGCCAATCATGAAAACATATCCGGAAGTGGAATTCCGATCTATGCTATCACCCGCCCAATCTGAATCAATAAAACCAATGAAATCTAGCTCAGAATCTGCAGCATATGTATGCCAAAATGTCTCGTACCTTGCACATACTGCAAGATCTGCTTGGCTTCCTACCAATGAATCTCAAGGGGCTATTGCATATACCTTGATACAACACTCACGGCATATGAAATATCAATCCTTGAGTGTGTCAAGTAGAGTAGTGAACCAATCAACTGTCGATACATAGTGCAATCTGCAAGCGGTGTAGAATTTCCTTCCTCAACACTGATTCCTGAGAGGAATGGAAACGGAGCAGCCTTACATTCTTCCATATTAAACTTTAATAGCAAGTCTGAAGCATAATTTTTCTGAGATAATGTGATCCCATCAAATTTTTGAGCTATCTCCAAGCCCAAAAATTGCTTAAGCAAGCCCAAATCGCTCATGTCAAAAGCTAGATTTAAAGCGGTTTTTAGCTTGTTTCTTGTAAGGAGAGTGCTACCAGTAATGAGAAGATCATCAACATAAAGAACAAAAATCATCAAATTACCTTTAACTTGTTGTAGGTACACATTCATATCAGATTTGCATCTTTTGAAATTCTGAGAAAGAAGGAAGGAGTCCATCTTTTCGTACCAAGCTCTTGGGGCCTGTTTCAATCCATACAAAGATTTCTTCAATCTGCAAACTAATGATGGATCTGATATGTATCATTTTGGATGCTTCATATATACTTCTTCATCAAGGTATGCATGTAGAAAATCACTCTTCACATCCATATGGTGCACTTCCCAGTGCTTGGATGCAGAAATGGCCAAAACTAGGCGGATGGAATCCATCTTTGCAACCAATGCAAAGGTCTCAGTGTAGTCCACTCCTTGGACTTGGGAGAAACCTTTTACCACTAGCCTAGATTTTTAATTTCTGATAGAGCCATTATCAGCAACTTTCATGCGGTAGACCCACTTACATTGAACCAATTTTCTTCCAGGTGGAAGAGAAACTAGCTCCCATGTATTGTTCTTTTGAAGAGAACTGTACTCTTCATCCATGGTGGTTTGCCATCGTGGATCTCGGTGGGAATGATAGTATGATTTGGGATATGAACCAATAATCAAATAAAAATTCTCAGATAATAATGGATCGGAAAATGAAAGATCCATACCTGCTCTTTGAAAGTATGCTCTTGTTCTCCTTGCATCAACAAGATTTCCAATGTTTGGAGCAGCAGATTGTAGAGTGGTTTGGGCCCACTTTGGTAACTGAGGAGGATCATTATGGTCGGATTCTGAACCTGATATGTCATGGCCATAAAATTCTGATAAAATATAAGAAATATCAGATCCAATGCTTTCTTCATTGTAACGTCCCCACCCATCATGCCAGTGCAATGGAGAGGATCGTGATGCTAAAACTGGGCAATTGGCCCCAATCACTACTAAATAAAAACAACCACATATATAGAAAGACAGGCATGCAGATGTACACATCTAAGCAAACACAGCAGAAGTAAATACATAGGCAGAAATACTCATCTTTATTGCAATCGTCCCCAAGCAACTAGCTATGTCGCTGCAACGTTCCACCCAACCGTAGGCTCTTCGACAGCTTATACTGAGTCCGTCCGAAGGCCACCCCCGAGCTGGGCATGATTCTCACAAGGAAACGGAACATTCCAGTTCACACACATCCCATTTACCATTTCATCTCAGCCAAAAACAATCATTGACAGGGTTACACATTTACAACAACGGTGTCCACAAAACAGGGTCTACATTGGCTCTCCCAAACTCATGGATTCACCCAAGCGAACTATGGAATTTCGATTTCAACCCCAGGGAGAAAAATGATTTCTCTCCACGGGTTAGGATCCCTTCCAATGGCCTAAACGACCTCCAGGAAGATCCAAAACGTTCTGCTCTCTTCCCCCACTGGTAACCAGCACAAAAACGCCCCTTCCCAGCTAAAAGATGAAGGGAAACATAGAAAAACGAGGGAGGAAAATGCCCAGGCAGCTAGAGCTGCGTGAGAGAGCAAGGCCATCCTGAATAATGTCTTAGGGAGAAATTTCGTGGCTCCCTTCTTGCCCCAAAAAGACCAACACGTTTTTCCATGAAGGGTGGCTTGCCCATACCCGATTTTGGACAGCCATACCTTCCTATTCCCAAGGCAATAACTTCCCCAACCAACTCTTGGGAGAAATCAATGGTTGGGTACAAAAGTCAACATGGGTAGTTGAGGGTTTGATGGGTTTTCTCATTGACACTTGGCTTGACTCTATTAGCTCAAGGGTTTGAATGTTTTCCCTCCCAATTCCTTGTGAAATCATGCCCCCATCTCTTTGTTGCATTGCATAGCTAGTTGTGGGTATTTTTTTATTAAAATGCATATTACATGCTATTTGAATTTCCACTGTGCATTGCTAGCACGCGAACTATATGCATCACGAAATCGATGGCGGGGCCTTGGCCTTGAGCTCCTCATCATGATTTCCTAGCAATATTACATCATTTATAATGTTAATTCCATGGGGCTAAACTGGGGACATTACATTCCCCTCCCCTTGGAATAACACCGTCCTCAGTGTTTCAACACTTCGGACTATATACCCACTTTATACATGATTCATAGTTCACAGATGGTGGCAGGTCTGTCCTGCAATTCGTCCCCTCTCCTTGACCTTTCACGATCAAGTCCTTTGGCTTCCACCAGCTGCTCCTGCTAGCTTTGGTCTTCCAGCTCCACAAGGGGGCATTGCTCCAGAGCAATCCCTTCCAATTGTTTATCTTCCAGCTGGTCTACAAGTCTGGAATTTCATGGATGCCATCTTTCTTGTTGTCCCAGCAACTATCTGTGAGACTTATCATGGCAATTCCTGTTAGGACAAGCATAACACAATAATAAAATTAGTCAGTTATTTTCCTAATTGACTTAGGACGTCCATGCTTTACTCATGAGACTTCCACACATTTCATGCTTTCCCACACACACATGAACTCACTCACGTTCATCCTTTCACAAGAAAATAACTATTTCAGCATTCTCAATTCATTTCAAGCAACGAAACACAATTTGGTTTCATTTATGACATGCACTCAACAATCCTTTGTTTCTAATATGCATCAGTCAAAGAAAGAGAAGAGTAAGAGTTTTCCCCCTCTTAGTCTTGTTCCAATCCGGAGCCACACCATCATTGGTGGTTCTATGCTCCTTGGCCTCTTTCACTTCAATGTGAATGCTTAACTTGCCCTTTCTCGGCTATGACACTTTAGTGTCTAAGGTCTGTCGAGTAGATTTCAACTAGGGAACCCTTCCCCATGGTTGCTTACAGAACCTTTGGCTGCTAGGACCCACACAGTTCCACTAGCACCATCTTTCATTACTGCTCATATTGAGCTCTTTTAGGACAGTCATATGTCCACATGCATCCTCCGGGTGCTTTCATAGTCTTTGCTTCCAGCAATACCTTTATTGGATGTCTTCACTTTATCCCACAGGATCCTTTTTCGCTTTCCAAGCATTGGATTTCCCGTGGATACCACAATGAATGTTGGGCCAGCACGCAGGCTACTCCACAACCATTCGAACAGGAAATGCCAGGCCAGTATGCTGACTGGTTTTATCAATTGTTTAAGGGAATGTTTGGCCAACACGCCGGCTGCTCCACAACATCGAGTGGTTAATGTTCCCACCAACTATTCTCTGAATTTGCCCAGAATTTCATAGCGTCCAACCAGTTACTCTCTGGCTCTACCAAGAATTTATGGCTCCAACCAGTTACTCTCTGGCTTTACCAAGCATTTATATCTCTTTCAGGGTCCTTGTTTCCTGTAATGGCCAAGGTTTCCAACAAAGAAACAACAATGTATTAGTTTGGTTGCAATAAGATTCGTTCCTGAAATCTTCATTATTCCAACAAGAATTAAATGAGAATGAATACTTATCTGTATTTTGCGTTTCCTCGCTACTCCACAGGTTTCCTTCTCTGCTTTACAAGCCTTGGATCACCTGTGGGGTGGATGCTTGGCCAGCACACATGCTGCTCCACAACATCATCCGAATAGGCAATGCCAAGCCAGTGCGCCGACTGGGTTTATCAGGCATCCCAAAAATCAGTATGCTAAGCCAGTACGCCGACTGGGTTTGTCAAGCATTTCAAAACCAGTATGCTAAGCCAGTACGCCGACTGGGTTTATCAAGCATTTCAAAACCAGTATGCTAAGCCAGTACGCCGACTGGGTTTATCAAGCATTTCAAAACCAGTATGCTAAGCCAGTACGCCGACTAGGTTTATCAAGCATTTCAAAACCAGTATGCTAAGCCAGTACGCCGACTGGGTTTATCAAGCATTTCAAAACCAGTATGCTAAGCCAGTACACCGACTGGGTTTATCAAGCATTTCAAAACCAGTATGCTAAGCCAGTACGCCGACTGGGTTTATCAAGCATTTCAAAACCAGTATGCTAAGCCAGTACGCTGACTGGGTTTATCAAGCATACAATAACCATTTCCAAGCCAGTTCTCCGACTGGGTTTGTCAGGAAATAACATATTTTCACCAATACCTCCACAACATGCAAGTAACCAATGCCAAGCCAGTACGCCGACTGGGTTTATCAGGCATACAACCACCATTGCCAAGCCAGTACATCGACTGGGTTTATCAGGCAGCATAATATGATTATGTGGCTCCTTCTCTTGTGCAACCAGTGGTTCCCTCCAGGAACTCCATAGGTGACTCACTTGACTGCAGGCTAGCATGGCCCCACAATACCCACTCACACTACACAAGGATGATACCCCTTTTCTGCAACACAACTCCCTGGGCCTATCCATCCCTTCTAGTGTCCTTTAGTGTGAGCGTAGAAAGGTTACCACTACCCATACAGTCCTCTTGAGCACCCTTCTTCACTTTGCCTCTTCGTGCACCAAGTTGCATTTGTGTAAGCTGTTAGCACAAGAAGGATAAGCAGGCTCATCAGTATTGTTGCCCAAAAACTGTAATCATATTTCATATCATTCACTATCAAGTATTGAAACACCAGGAATGCGTCCATTCCCTTAGGATGTAGTCAATATTGAAAACCCTATCATGACCCAGCACCAGAAAAGGTGTGCACCCCCTCTCCGATGTGCGCCATGTAGGCCCTAATCATACTCAAGCAGTCTGCAATGATATAAATAAGATGGATCATGCTCTGCATATTAAATCTAATAACCAGACACGTATATTCTTAGTTAGGGTTACGGAATACTCATTCGCTTCACAGATGTATATTTTCTGCATTTGTGAAGAATGGGGCTCCCTTCTCTGAGTCAATAGTCCTTCGGTTTGCCACCCCAATCTTTTCACGTGCCATAACCCACACATGCCTTCTTGGCATAATTTACTGTCTCACTCACATGCTTTACCAACATGCAGTTTGTCTGAGACATTATCAACATTTACAATGGCGTTTCACCCGAAACCCATTTCCAAAGCATGGGATCCTTCCCATCTAGTTTGGCTTCTGCAGGCCATCACACATGATCTTCCTGCAATGTGTCATCCTGGAACACTTTATCACATAGCCAAACAGTCAGCAACATTTAGCAATAAGCTTCAAATATGATTGTTCCATAACCAATCAATAGCATTAATAATTAAATTCAATATGAATTTACAATTCTGTCTACTACAGAAATTCGTTTTCTTATCCATGAGGTTATCCTCATATTGTTTGGCTCCTATAAGTGACACCACTCTGCCCGTTATGGTCTTATGCCCGCTGCCATACGGGAGCATCCACTTACAGCATGTCCTCCTGACACATTTTCATATAAGCCAAACAGTCATTAGCAATTATAAGCAATTCTCAAATCTGAAATTTGTAACTCTATTTTCCCACAGAGATTAGATTTGCAACTTAAACCAGACAGTTTTCAGATTCATTTCATGCGTAAATTTACAACCATGAGAACCTTCTCATAACCTTTGGCTTTTGTACATGGTAGATCCCGGTCTTTACTATGGGCTTACCCTCATTGCCATACGCAAGACTTTTCTACCTGAAACTGAAACTTCAATCAGCCAAACATGTTGTGAGTATCTACGCACGTAATCATTCATTTCCATAACAGTCACTGAAGTGATCTTGGAATACTCAATAATTCAAACACCTTCAGCTGTTGAACATTTGAAATGCAATGAAATGTATATACGTTTCTATATATGCATCATCCCTATGCATTCATACCATGCATCACAAGATTTATAAAATCTCTTAATGCACATCTACTCAATGCTACCTTGCATTGTTTCATGAGTACTATGCATTCAAGCACATTATGATCGAAACATGACTATCTCATATAACTTGCATTATCATAATCAGGACCACCAGTCCTCACTTGCTTTGGTTATTAAGAACATAACCAACATACACATGACATGATATAAATTCATATGAAGGCATTGAGACTTCTAAACAGTCATAGGGTGTAAGGATCATTTCCTTCACTTACCCACACCTCACCAAGCTTGGTAGGTTAACAGTCCCAATCGGTATTCAATATCACATGCAAACATAGTTGAAGAGATCTTACCGAATCCTCTTCAACATTCATGCAATTTGGCATTGATAATCATTACCTTCATGGTTACCATTAACATCGCATGATGTTACCCGATCAGTTGGCCTCTTACCAAGGCTGCTCGGTCCCTTTTGCCAACTTCTGATCATAGATTTTTTGCACCATCCTTTCTGCATAAGGTTGTTGGCTTCATGCAACAACATCCTCAGCACATTTAGCCATGCTCTTTGTTATCTTTGGTCCTACAACCAATATCAACATCAATAATGATTATCAGCCACAATATTCTCCGTCAGTGGTTCATTGCATTTGCAGACTTCATTATTCTACCAATATGCAATATCCCATTTATGCGCAAGCATTTCCATATGCACTATGCAATGTTTGTTAAGGTGCCATTTAGTGCATATCTATGTAATCCTTTACATTTTTAACATTTTTATGCCATATGACAATTTCATAATTGTAAGTATGATAACAAACAGGGGTTTAAGGAATTCTTCCCTTTTCGATCCCTCCTTGTATCATGGAATTTCTCTTCCATATCCTGCAATTGTAGAAATTGCCCATATTGACAACAAAATTTCTTTGTCAAAAACAGCCGCTGGCACTCTTCTGCACTAAATAATTATGATATCTGTAGACCTCATTCAAACTCTGGTCATGTATCATCGTTCCCTGCTGGACAAGCTTTCCAATGCCTATTTTCATGCTTCATTCCGACATCAGGTGTGGAAACTGCATCCCTTCAAAAATGACAACTTTCAATACAATTTTGCACATTTTACATAGTTGCATTTTGGTCCAGAATGCCAACTTTAGCCACTTGTGGAAGAAAATCTATGAGGAATCACAAAAACTTTTCTATCGGGCGGAGTTAGTCCATATAACAAGGAACACTCAGCAATTCACGGATCTCAATTCCGATGCACCGTTCATCTTCTATGAATTTCTGGGTTTTGCTACTTCTCACTTTTCACATTTTTCCAAAATTCCAAATTTTGGGCCAAAAATGGCTATCTCCCAAACGGTGCATTTCTGGAAAATCTTCGTCTAACGGAAACTGTCCGTCTTAATGAGAATATGAAATGTCTACTTCAGTAAAATTTCTGATTCCCACATCAAGGGTCACTTTTACTACCCACAAGCTTTTCAAAATCCTGAAAAAGTGGCCCGGAACAGTGCTTTTTGGCCTACTTGATCACCCCGACTCCAGATCCTTTGGAGTTTGGCTCCAAGGTTCTGAACTTAACATCGTGCCTGCTTCATGACTGCGCCTGATCAATTTCAGCTCAAACCGACCTTCCGTCAAGCCTCGGGACTCCGTCCTTCAAAAGTCACTATTATCCATTTTCTGTTAAATCGGAGTGTAATGGGCTAGGGGTCTTCACTGGTTCTTTCATGGCCCTCGTCAATGGCCTCCGAGCCCCACGGGAATCATTCCATTCCGAGCCCCGATGCTCCCCCTATCCAAAAAATGAGTTTTTGTCACTTTTTTTTTTTTTTTTTCGCCTGTCGCCGGGGCGGTTCACTGAATGCTCCCGGTTGGCTATAGCCTTCCGCAAATTTCAGGCCGGTTGGCTGTATCCTCCCGCAGTTGCGGACCGATTGGCGGAATGCTTCCGCAGTTGCGGAACGACTCGGTGAAGTCTTCCGCAATTGCGGAACGATTCGCCGAAATCTTCCGCAGTTGCGGAACGATTCGGCGAAGTCTTCCGCAGTTGCGGAATGATTCGCCCAAGTCTTCCGCGATTTCGGAAGAGATTTCCTTCCGAAATTTCGGAAGAGAATTCCTTCCGAAATTTCCTTTCGACGCCGGGCACTTAGAAATTTTTCTGCTTTTCGGAGCATTTCACCGAATTTTTCCGCGTTGCGGGACAACTCACTGTATCCTTCCGCAATTTCGGAGCCGTTCGCGGAATCCTTCCGCAGTTTCGGAAGACTTTCCCGAATTCTTTCCGAAACAAACCTTAAACAAAAATTTTGAAAACACTTAGAAAATTTTTCCGTCTTTTTCGGAGGAACTCACCGAATTTTTCCGCGTTCCGGGACAACTCGCGGAATCCTTCCGCAATTTCGGAAGAGAATTCCTTCCGCAAATTTCGGAAGAGAATTCCTTCTGAAAACTTCCCTTCGCAATTTCGGAAAAACTCGCGGAATGCTTCCGAAATTTCGGAAAGATTCGCCGAATGCTTCCGCAGTTGCGGAAGACATTCGGGAATTCTTTCCGAAACAGTTCTTTAAACAAAAACTTTTTTAAACAACCTCTAAGCAAATTTTTCAAACACTTAGGAAAATTGAAATCTTTCTTTCTGTCAGAGATGGTTGTTATTGGATCTGGCCCATAGAGGCCCAATGCTGCAACCAGCAGCTCTGATACCAAATGTAACGTCCCCACCCATCATGCCAGTGCAATGGAGAGGATCGTGATGCTAAAACTGGGCAATTGGCCCCAATCACTACTAAATAAAAACAACCACATATATAGAAAGACAGGCATGCAGATGTACACATCTAAGCAAACACAGCAGAAGTAAATACATAGGCAGAAATACTCATCTTTATTGCAATCGTCCCCAAGCAACTAGCTATGTCGCCGCAACGTTCCACCCAACCGTAGGCTCTTCGACAGCTTATACTGAGTCCGTCCGAAGGCCACCCCCGAGCTGGGCATGATTCTCACAAGGAAACGGAACATTCCAGTTCACACACATCCCATTTACCATTTCATCTCAGCCAAAAACAATCATTGACAGGGTTACACATTTACAACAACGGTGTCCACAAAACAGGGTCTACATTGGCTCTCCCAAACTCATGGATTCACCCAAGCGAACTGTGGAATTTCGATTTCAACCCCAGGGAGAAAAACGATTTCTCTCCACGGGTTAGGATCCCTTCCAATGGCCTAAACGACCTCCAGGAAGATCCAAAACGTTCTGCTCTCTTCCCCCATTGGTAACCAGCACAAAAACGCCCCTTCCCAGCTAAAAGATGAAGGGAAACATAGAAAAACGAGGGAGGAAAACGCCCAGGCAGCTAGAGCTGCGTGAGAGAGCAAGGCCATCCTGAATAATGTCTTAGGGAGAAATTTCGTGGCTCCCTTCTTGCCCCAAAAAGACCAACACGTTTTTCCATGAAGGGTGGCTTGCCCATACCCGATTTTGGACAGCCATACCTTCCCATTCCCAAGGCAATAACTTCCCCAACCAACTCTTGGGAGAAATCAATGGTTGGGTACAAAAGTCAACATGGGTAGTTGAGGGTTTGATGGGTTTTCTCATTGACACTTGGCTTGACTCTATTAGCTCAAGGGTTTGAATGTTTTCCCTCCCAATTCCTTGTGAAATCATGCCCCCATCTCTTTGTTGCATTGCATAGCTAGTTGTGGGTATTTTTTTATTAAAATGCATATTACATGCTATTTGAATTTCCACTGTGCATTGCTAGCACACGAACCATATGCATCACGAAATCGATGGCGGGGCCTTGGCCTTGAGCTCCTCACCATGATTTCCTAGCAATATTACATCATTTATAATGTTAATGCCATGGGGCTAAACTGGGGACATTACATTCATCTTCTCTCGAAACTTCTTCTTGTAGAGACTGCAGATCGGTAGTGTTTTCCTCGACTAGTTTCAGATCTGGAAGCGATTCTTCAAACTTCACACTTCACTCTATGAATATCTTTTTGGATCTGATATTCATGAGTTTGTATGATTTTGATTCTTCTCCATATCCTATTAGGATGCATTCAATACTTTGTGGATCCAAATATTTTATCTTATCAGAAGGAATTCTAGCCCATGCAGTGGAGCCAAAAACCCTCAAATTGGACACATCTGGTTTGTGACCAGTGAATGCTTCGAAAGGAGTTTTACCTTTCATGGATGAATGTGGAACTCGGTTCTGAATGTATGCAGCAACATTCATTGCTTCAGCCAAAATATTTTCATCCAAACCTTTTGACTCAAGCATACAGGTAGCCATCTCTTTCAGTGACCGATTCTTCCTTTCCGCTACACCGTTCTACTGGGATGTGTAGGGAACTGTATGTTGGATGTGAATTCCGCTTTCAGCACAAATTTGCATCAACTTAGTCTTGATATATTCTCTGCCATTATCAGATATAATATCTTTGATCTTGCTCTCAGTGGCGGTCTCAACAGAAGCCTTAAAATCCTTGAATTTACCAAGCTCTTCTGACTTGTTTTTGAGAAAAAAATACCCAAGTAAAGCGGGAGAAGTCATCGATGAATGTCAAAACATACATTGAACCATTCATGGACATATTTAGCAGTAGACCACTGATATCAGAATGTTTGAGACCCAAAATAGTAGAAGCTCTTCTAGCTTTTCCGCGGTCGAACTTGTGCTCGGGGTGCTTCCCAATGATGCAACCTGGGAAAATTCCCTTTGAGGAACAAAGGTGCGGAAGACCATCAACCATGGATTTGTTTTGTAACAGAAGAAAATACTTGTAATTAAGGTGTCCAAACCTTTCATTCCAAATCCTACTAACCTCATTGCCATGTGTGAGAAGAGCAATGGGCTTTTCAAGCGGCACAAAGTGTGAAAACTCATAGTATTTTGCAGTGTGGTTTGCCTTTCCGACTGCAATAAGTCTTCCACTTTCAATTTCAAAAATTTCAACTTTGTTAGGGATGAATGCAACTTTCTTCGGTGCACCAGTGTGTGTCATTTGATACACAGAAAGTAGATTCGAAGCCAAGGAAGGCACATAAAGAACATTCTGAAAACTTTCATGCTCTAAATGGATGGTACCTTTACCCTTTGATGAAATTTTTGAGTCATCTCCCAAATGGATGGGGATGGAGCTGTTTGGATCAAATGAAGAAAAGGATTCAATATTTTCAGCCATATGATTCGAGGCACTGGAATCTATCAGTAGAGTGGTGGGTTTCGAAACAGTTGCCATGAGTGCTTGACCTCTTTCATGATCATCATTTCTATCCTTCTTCCGTGCACCATCGGGAAGAGTTATGTTATTCTTTTCCAAAAGGAGGGCCATTTGATCCATTGTTTTCTTCATGCATGAACTTTTAGGATGAAAGTCACGGTTGCAATATGAACACTTAGATTTTTCTTTACCCTCTTTACCCTTCTGCTTGTTCCTTGAATTGAATGGTGCATCCGATGGTTTGCTTTTCTCTCTTTGCTTGGTAGGATCGAATTTGGGCTTCTCTTTCTTTTGCTTCCCTTTGCCATTCGAATTCTTGGATCCTTGAACAAAGAGGTTTGAATCTTTGGATTTTATGGACCCCATTTGAATTAGCTTATCATGCTCTTTGGTAACGGACTCAATGAAGGCATTCAAGATAGGCATCTTCCAATTCAGGCTAGTTAGCCGACCGGAATTGAAAGTAGAGACAAATACCGAGAAATATTTACCAAGTTTTGAAAGAATGGAGAGGATCAATTGCTTATCCTCTTTGATAACTCCATTGTTCTTCAATTGCAAAGACAAATGCTTGAATCTTGTAAAAAATATCATTGATGATCTCGAAATTCTCAGGATTCAAGGCAATCAATTCATTTTCCAATTGAAAAGACCACATGTCATCTTGCTTTCCAAAAATATTCTCGAGTTTATCCCATAATGCCTTTAGTAGTCAATCCACTGAGGTGAAAGTGAAGATCCTTGGAAATATTGAGGCAATGAAGACCATTTGCTTCATCCAATTTGTTGAAGTGTTTGCATTTTTCAATGAGAGTATTGGGCTCAACTTCGAGGTCCATGGTGACTCTGTAGTACCCTCTTGAGCGCAACATAATATCCATGTCATTCTTCCATTCAAAATAATTGAAGGGAGTGACTAGCTTTGAAGAAGAAGAATCCATATCAATGATAGCGAATGCACTTGATGGAGATGATAAACCTACAAATCACAATCAAAACAAGAACAGTAAGGTCAAACAATCCACCCTTTTAGAGTTGCATCACACCTGGGATTGGAGATCAAGCAAGCTTGAATGATCCAATGTATCAAATCCAAGAATTTTGTGGAAAACTCAAGCTTCTGGAGTGGATTGGAGAGTATTTTTCATCTTTTCATGCACATGAGATTTTGCATGCCAAAACTTCAGTAATTTTGAGCAAATTCACTCAATTCTTCATGTAGAACACCTGTAGAAGAGAGATATTGTCCCTGTCATGGCTCTGATACCATGTAAATTTAGTCACAGCAGATCTATTGAACATGAATATCAATCACAATTATGTAAAACAAATTGGAGTAAAAACTGTGCAAGAGAGATGCATCAGTGCTCTATAATCCAGAATTGTAGAATTACAATACAATACTGTCACAATGAGTGAGCAATTCGAATTAGCCAAGGAGGTCAGTTGAATATACTGCATGGCATAGCTTGGATCCAACTAGGAGTCCTCATCATCAATTAGTGGTGGTCATCAATGCACAATTAACTGTCATCTAGGTGTCAAACTGAGTCTAACTGAGTGTAATAAGTGTAACTGATGGTAATGGCACTAATGTAGGGATGGAGGCTTAGTGGAGGACGCATGAGGAGTTAGTTGGACTCATAATAGATAGTTAAGTATCATCGAAGGTCAATCGGAGTGATAACAGCAGTTAGGAGTCAGTCTAGCCTCAAATCAAGGAAAGACAACTAGCTAACTAAAGTGAACTGGACTGGTAGGTGAGAAAAGGTGCCCCTCTCAGGTGGTAGGTGCATGTTGGGCGCACTAAGAAATAGGAGAGCTAAATATGAGTGGAAAGAAGCTCCCAGGTGCTGGAGGCATCAAACTGGTGACTGGGCAGCATGCGGATGCATGCAAAGTACATACTGAATGATGAGATATCCTAATAGTTACTGTCACTATTAAAACCTCCCAAGACTTGAATATATGGACTTGATACTCTGATGTGAATGAGGATATGTGTACAACAGCTTAGAAAATAGGGGCTGAGATAGCTTTATAATCCTTTGCACAACGTACTGGGACCATTTATGTTTCGACAACAACTGTTGTTGAAGTCTACTCCAAAGCTTATTGGGTACACCAGCATATGCAAACTAGATCCTTCCACTAAATTGGGGTTAAATAAGAAGGTGGATGGCCTTTTTTTTAACCCCAACCATCAAGGAAACAATAATACTAATATTTGGGGACAAACTGGTAGAGTTTGGAAGACTAGGAATATTTGTAGATATAATGACAGCTCAGCTAGTTAACTTTCAATTCGACCCGAATAGCCTCTAACTCTCCCAAAACTCTAAAATAAGGTTGCGATTGGGTTCGAAATTGTCTCAAGAATCCAATACAATTGACAGAATATAAAATGTATGCACATAAGTCGGTTTGCTAACTCAATATTGAAAAATAGTCAAAATGTGCATTGGAAAGAGCACGGGTTCAATTACACTTGGAAGAAAAACGTGTAACCTGCAGCATGGAAGTCTTGGAATGTATTTTATTAATAAAATGGAAAGTATTACATATCATATGCTGATTTTAACAGCAAACATAACACAAAGGGCGCAATTCCCCAAGCTTTCTCCTCCAACTGGAAAGGTAGCATGATAAATGAGAGAGAGAGAGAGAGAGAGAGAGAAGAGAGAGCTTGAATTAACTAGAACTTGGCACACTGAATGGAACGTATTGGGCCTACAAAATGGATGAGAAAACCTGCAATAAACTCAATGGCAATGTATTAATTCCATTCTCCTCAACTCTAGTTGAAGAATCAACTAGCATAATGACACCAGGGGCACATCTCCCAGTTGGTGACAACGAGAACACCTACCAAGTCAAATCAGAAGCTATAGACCTCATCAATTCGAATTGAAAAATGATCAAAAGATGTGAAATGGATCCCTTATACTCCTTTTATTAACCTCAGTTGGCTTGTTTTTTCCTTCTTTCATGCTCTGCTTTCTACGGGTTTGAATCAATCATGCTTGAGAAGTATTTTGGTAAGTGTTATCTCATGTGGACCCTCCTTATCTCGACTAATGTGCCCTCCTTAGCAAAATTTAGACCTTGTAGCTTCAGTTAGTTGTTTCTAATCTTTCTTGAGTTTCACAAATCATGAAACTTCTTTCTTTTTTTCTTTTGAGAACTTTCCTGCTTTTATTACTACTTTCCCGATTTTGCGAGTTTTCCTGCTTTTGCTGCTCCTTTCCATCTTTTCTGCTTTTGCTCTAATTTTCTTCTAGTTTCCTTCTTTTCACTGACAACGTGATTTGTGTTGATTTCTTCTAATTTTAATTTGGAAACATATTAGAATTCCAACTAATCTCCATGCACCCTCTTGTGCCCTCCTATGCATTAATCACTTCATAACAAAATTAAATGATAATAAAATATTTACATTTTAAGACTATAACATTTCTCAAAGTGTCATTTAATTAAATTAAATGACCATGGACTAATATTATTCCTAGCTAATTTATTTTATTTCTTCTTCAACCCATGGGTCTGAATGGATTAGGGGAATTATCATGGAGCCTCTAAAATGGGGACATTACATTCCTCTAAAATAATCAAATATGGATGGTGTATTCAACTATGTTGTTGGATGATCACCGTAAGTGAAATGATATCACATTGTTTGCAGGATCATCTCCTTGTTTCCTTCAAACATAGGTATGTCTGAAGGTAAATTTACTGGAATGGGAGGCCATGTTAGATCATGGGGGATAGGAGCAATTGATGAGTTTTGAAAAATATGGTAGATTTAAGCTAGCCATGAATGGAAATGCCGTTTGAGTAGGACTAAACATGGTTTTTGGAGAGGGTGTACCTCCACTAGACATGGGAGGATTGGAAACAAGTGTGTGGCAGGGATTATTGAGCAAGGTATGTCAAAGCACAATCGATCCAATCACATATGCATGTATGTGAGTGTTGATTAGTATCTTCTCGTGTCAAGGATGGGGGGCAGGGGTAGAAATAAATCCTTCACTAATAGGATGAAGTCCTTGAATCCTTAAGGAGCACAAAGATGGTGGCAGGTTCACTATGGTTCCATTGTTGATGGTATCAATTTATGTGATGCATTCAATAGGAGTTATCTATAATCAACAAATGCAACAATGTGATGGAAAATATAACAGATGCCAATAATGGTGAAGGTGTGTGTCTTTCAAAGCCGTATTAATGTTGATTTTGATTATGTATTTTTTAATTACATTTAATTCGTTGTAATTTAAAGAAACAATAATGTGATCCTATTGATTTCACGTCCTTCCTCTTAATTTGGTAATTGGATATTCCAATAGCTCTCTTGTTGGATAATTGTGAACCCGCCAAAGACTACTCATGAAGGTGTGAATGAATCAGTTATAATGAGGCATGTTGGGGATATGTTCCAAAGGGAATATAAACACTTCCAATAGTCAACAAAATCTTATCAAAATGCAAATGCATCCCACAAATTCCACTTAGTGATAATCCTAGTTTTGGGTCGCTAAGATACCTACCTCACGTGTGGAAAATTGGTTCATCCTTGAACGCTCAAATGTCACCTCCACAAAGAGATGGGTGGCTCAATGTGGTGTACAAAAACAACCAAACCTTGGCTTTAGTGTCCTTGGGAACCATGCCTTCTTACTTGTGTTTTGTCACACTTGATATAGTAGGATTTTGAAGTTCCCTAAAAGAAACAACAACTACAGTTTCATGTGGAAGAGATTGAGGGGAACTATTTGGATGCCTAGCCCAACAATCCTAAATTACACTACAATTTTTTTTTACCTCTTGATAAAGGAATTAAGTTGGTTTAGAATTAATTTGTTGATTGATTTTAAAAGGATCTAAGCTTTGAATTAGTGTGTGAAAAGGGAGTCATTTCAAACCTCTCAATTTTTCAGATTCATCAAGATCACTTTATGAGTGAAAAATGAAGAGCATACTTAATTGAAAAGATATCCCTTTGTGTGTGTTCAAGTGGTAAAACACATGTGTGGTAAAATCCTTCGAATTAAAATTGCAATTGAACTTTGGAAAAATAAATATAGAGTATGTGAAAATGTATGGGTTCTTACTCCTAATTAATTTCTTAAGTGTGATTTGGATGGTTGCAAGTAATACTTTAAAACAAAATGTGCAAAGGGAGGTATTTCACTCTTTTATTCCTTTCTGATTCAACAAGACTTCTTTATGGGTGCAATTCAAAGAGCATACTAAGATTTAAAGGGATTTTAAGGCCCTTGTTTGTGTGAAGAGTGGACTAATCTAGATTGCTTTTGGAAAAGAAATATGCAAGCGGCAAAAATTTGTACTAATCTCACTTTATCCAAACTGTGTAATGAACAAATTATATATATATATATATATATATATATATATATATATATATATATATATATATATATATATTCCCTTACGGATTATTGTACTTTGTCCTATTTAGCAATTGAACTACTATTTGTATTCACAAAACAAATATTGTTCATATCATTGGTATCAAAGGTTCATTTTCTAATCCAACCTTTAGCCACTCCAAATTTTCAAAGTTTATCTAAAATATCGGTCCTTGACCATGTGGTGTCCCTTTCCCATTGACATTTTGGAATTGTGTTCAAAAGGTACGCAGTTGCAAAATAAAATCAGGGAAAATTGACAAGGAACAAGACACAACCATTTTGTAATAGAAGGGGAAAAAAGGAAGAAGAATATAGAAAGGGGGGGAATAAAAAAATTACCAACCTGGTAAAAATTTACCAATCGATAAAATATTTTTTAGTAGACCCAATAAATATTTTTTACCAAACTCAGTAAAAAAAATTACCAACACGGTAAAATATTTTTATTAGGCTTCGTAAAAAAAATTGAGACCTATTAAATATTTTGGTAGTGAATCATCGAGGAACCACCATAATATTTCCATTTTAGAACCACCAACACTAAACTAGTGTTGAAATTCCCTTATTGGAAATCAAAGTCAAACAACAGTTGGTTGGATGATTTGTAATAAAACTCAAAAATACAATCAACAAATTAAAAAGGAGTAATAGATTTTATCTAACTATATGTATATTCAAGGGTACAAAGAAAGAATATTTGAATAGTGTGAAATAAGTATCAAGGTTATTTCAAAGTTATAAAAGGGTATTATAAAAACAATACCTAAGTTAGGTCAATATGGAATCCAAAAGTTATAAAATGTTATCTTCTTACTTGAATTCAAAAGAAAATTAATATTAAGTGGGGGTCCCTCGTACTTTGTGTTCCCACTTATTACGAAGAAAATCGTATAGTTATTAAACAATTGAATCTTTGGGCAAAATATCACAGAGGAATATCTAAAAGAGAGGAATCAAGAGTTTTCCACTCTAATCTTGAAATTAATTGATGAGAAATATCGCAATTAGAAATTACTAAGGAAAAATAAAGATTTCAAGAAGAAAGTTGACAAACATTTACTAGAAAAAGACGAAGAGGTCTCTCATTTAAAACAACATAATCAAAAACATTTGGCTTAAAAAGTCAAACAAAAAAAATTAGTGCATTCAAAAGTAGAAAAATCAATATCTCAAGGAAAATTTTGATAAGAGTTTATCAAAAGATAAAAAAAAAAATGAAGAAAAATCTCATCTAAGTAGCCTTAACAAAAGTTACTCGAACAAATTACAAAATTAAAATAAGAAAAGTAAGAGAATCAAGATATTAAAAACGAAGTTGACAAATCATAAATTCATGAAGAACTTTTGCACTTAAAGGTTTATAATTGAAGTTTAATTACCCAAATCAATAAGTTGAATAACGACAATAATATGCTACATAATAAGTTAGAGAAATCTATCAGCAAGAAATGCTTAATTGATAAGGAAACAATGACCAATCTCGTTGAAATAAAGAAATCATCACATGTAAAAATTGATATGTTGGAGAAGGAAACTAATACAGATCCAATCAAGATCTTACCAAACAATCAAACATCAAGTGTATCCAAGGATGAGAGTTTCAAGAATAAGGCACCAAATACACAGATACCTTATTGACATCCTAATCATAAAATTTGATTATGTAACCAAACAGTATATCAACTTCAACAAAAGAAGTTGACCAATGTTCTGACGAATAGTCATAGTGGAATAATTCGATCTCAAGGTATAATTCATCGCAGAAATCACAATATAATAGATTCTCTACAAGAATCCTATAAATGTTCAGTTCAACAGAAGATCGAAGTAGGGTGGGAAGACCATTCCTCAACTTAACGGTTTTTTTCAACACTCGGAAGATCACATTAGCTTGTATCATCTACCATGACGAATTTAAAAATGAAGAATCCTAAGAAGACATTACACGCTAGAACCAAGGAATAACTTTGGTATGCTTTAAGGACAGATCATTTTAAAAGGGGCAAGTTATGTAATGAAAAAAATTATATGTGTGTGTGTGTGTGTGTGTGTGTGGATTATTGTACTTTATCCTATTTATGTTGGATATTCAACAATTCAACTAATATTCATATTCACGAAACAAATATTGTTCATTTCAAATTGCCCAAAACAATAATTCTTTTTGAATTTGAAAGCAATGAAGACATGTGTAATCTACTCTAGTGTAGGCTACAAGGTTATTGGTAACCTTAAAGCCCAAGCCCTAGAAAAGGAAGTTGCAAATTGATTTTTCCCCTACTTTAAACTAGGTGATTTAATGACTAAGAAAGCAAAAATATATTGTGGTTGTTTTATCAATTCCTTAGAGTGTGTGAACAACCATGTGAATTGCAATTGTGAAGAAATCAAGCTAGCTAAACCTAATTCTACTACATTCACATGGGTCTTAGTGCTCTTAGATGAGTGACTGTGCAACCTGAGAGTTGTAGTTTATGCGCGGGGAAGTAATGTGACTAACTGAACATACAACCCAAGTGATAGTACATGATTCGAGTTAGAATGGTCTCATGGTAAATCAATGTGACTAAAATAAAGATGAACCAAGCGACATTGTGATTGTCGAAGAAATAGTTGTGTGATTTCACTAGGAACGGGATATTGGGAAACCTTGTTTGAACAACAAGACAGAAAAGAAAATAGAAAAAAGGATAAGTATTCCAAGAAGAGAGGTGGTGTATAAAGACACCATTTATATCAATTAAGCACAAAACATTACGATAAGAAAATCACAATGCGTTATCTCATAATAGATCACCATCATAATTCGATATCAATTCAACCCAAAGGGTTATTCTTTAATAGTCTCCAGATCTAACAAACTCCCTTGAAGTGAGTATGATCTAATCCACAAATATGTGTCATTGGTTCTAACCATTTCTAAAAAATGCACAACATCCTATAGATTAGTCAGTTACTTTAGTGGATTCGATTATTGCCTCATCGACCATTAAATCAACTAATCAGTTGAGTCTCTAGTCAACTGTTTTCTTTTGACTGACTGTCTCCAAAATATACAGAGGTTTGATGAACCTACATAACATGTGGTTCAAACAGCCCCATCAAAACAACAATCTGGAGATTCAGGAGGTAGAATTATGTTCTCTAAACATCCCCCATATGTGTAGCTTCCTAAATACCAAGCATAGACCAAAGTTTTAGAAACTTAGCTTCTGGTATAGGTTTCATAAAGATATCATCAATATTATCATATGTCCTGCAATAAACAAGTGTGACAACATTGTCTTGTACCAACTATCGCAAGTAGTGAACATGAAGTTCAACATGCTTCATTTTGCTGTGAGCAATAGGATTATCAACAGCCTATATTATACTATGATTGTCACAATGGATAATAGTCAAGGCCTGAGTAGGAAATCTAATATCTTCTAAACATTTATGGATACAGACTTCCTCTAACGTACCTACGTTGACATCTCCATAATATTCAACTTTTGTAGTTGAAAGAGAGACTACCTTCTATTTATTACACGACCAGACCAAGGGTCTAGAACTAAGTCGAAACACATAGCCAGAATTGTATTTTTAATCGTCAATTTCACCTCCCCGATCGGAATCAGTAAACCCAACTAGCGGTTTTGAACTGCAACAATATTTAATATTAATAAGTTCCCTTAATATAGAAAACAATTATATTTGCAGTTTTCCATTGGCTTTCTCGAGGATCCTACATGAACCAAGAAACCACACTAACAACAAAGGAGAGATCAGGTCAACTACGAGTTAATTAAATCAAGCTACCAACCAATTTTCGATAGAGATTTGCGTCGACTCGAGGAGACTCATAGTCCTTAGACAATTTAACGCCTAACTAATAAGGTGTAGCAAAAAAATTAAAGTCATCCATATTGAGTCATTTCAAAATATACAAATCATATTTTGGTTGAGAAATAAATATTCCACCATTCATTTGCAAAATTTGAATGCCTAGAAATAAATGCAACAGACCAAGCTCAATTATTTCAAAGGTATCTGCGAGTTATTTCTTCAATCCTGAAATCATATGTACATTGTTACTTGTTATCACTAAATCGTCAACATACAATGCTACAATCTAAGTATCACCATGAACATGTAATCCATAAATACTATGATCAGATTCACAATGTTTGAAACCAATATTGATAAAGAAATTATCAATATTCTCATACCAAGCATGGGGTGCTTGTTTCAAACCATACAATGACTTTTTTAGTAGAATCTCTCAAAAAACTAGGAGGTTGTTCCATATATATTTATTCAAACAAGTATCCATGAAGAAAGGCAGTTTTAGCATCCATTTGACGAACGTCCCATCCAAAACGAGCAGCGAGAAGAATCAATATAATTGATTTGATCTTTTCAACAGGAGCAATGGTTTTAGTGTAGTCGATCCCTTATTTATCTAAGAATCCCTTGGATACCATTCAAGCCTTTTGATGTTCAAAAAAAATGTTGGAATTAAACTTGGTATTGTAGACCCATTGACACTTACAACATTCTTTCCTTGTGGTTAAGAAACCAATTCCCACGTGTGATTCTTCTCCGAGGAATCAATTTCAACAGCCATATAATTTTCCCATTCATGCATTCCATGAGGATCAACATAATTTCCAGGATCATAGGTTTCAAGAACATGTGCCATTAGTACAACATTGCCATGTTTTTTTTTACTATGGGTCTTCCAACCAATGCTAGCATCTCCAGCATTAGGTCCAACAAATTCAATTGTTTCAGCATCCCACTATGGTAAACAAGTTGGCGGTGATTCAGGTTAGTTAGTGGTATTTGTGTGAGCAGGTGTGTCGGCGTTCTCAATTGATGTATATCAACTATCGGTTGATTCAAGGATAAAATTCGACTATCTGGTCGAAACTTCAAATAAGGTTACAAGCGATTAATATTCTTCAGTAATATCAAAAGGATCATTGTGCAATAAACCAAAGGAGGATTTCAATAACTTAGTACCTGAAATATTCTCATCAAAAATCACATTTTTGTTCAAAATGATCTGTTGATTGACCATTTCAAACAATCAATAAGATTTGGATTCATCAGAATAGGCCATCATGATGCAAGCATGACTCTTTGCATCTAATTTATTCTTGCATTTATCATTGATATGCACCCAAAGCAACACATCCAAACGTTCTAGGGTTTCCGATAGAGGATTTTCTTCCTCAACACTTCTCAATTGCAGTCATGTCACTAAAAAATCTATCCTAAACAAGGTTCAGGAGATAGTTTGAGCAATAAACAAATTCAACCCAAAACTTAGTCAAAAGGTATTTGGTTTGCAGTAGGCACTAGTCCATTTCTACCAAAGTCTTATTATTTCACTCTATGACTCCATTCTATTGGGGGGTGTGAGGGACAAATCTGTACCAAGAAATGCCATTTTGCAAGAGATATTATTCAAACTATCAACTCACATATTATCCACCATTTTCTGGTCTCAAGCATTTGATAGGTTAGAAACATTACTTCTCAGCCAATTCCCTAAATCCCTTGAATATTTCAAAGAAATGACTCTTATTTTTCAAGAAATATTCCAACTCTAGAGAAATCATCAATGAAGGTTAAAATATACTTCGCACCTACTAATGAGGGTTTGTTCATGCAACAGAGATCATTGTGGACAAGTTCCAGTCATTCTTGTGCTCGCCATGCTTTCTCGGAATCAAAGGGTGCATGATGATGCTTTCCAAGCACACGTCCTCTACAAACTTTATCAGGTGGAACAGTCTTTGGGAGACCAATAACTATGTTCTTTGTTACCATCATCTTTGAACTTCGAAAGTTCATATATCCAAATTGTTCATGCCCAATTTGACTTATGTCGTCGATCTGAGAAATGAGTGTAGCCGGACCAGTTGATCAAATGTCATTTCTAGGAGATTCACAAAACTTATATAGCCTGCATTTTGTATCTAAATATTCTAAACCAATAATCACCCCCCCCAAGACTCAGATCCTTTACAATAAAGCGATATGACCAAAATTCAACAGTCTTATTAGTTTGTGTAATTTGAGCAACCGACAACAAGTTGGCATTCAAGTTAGGTAGATGATAGCCATTGGATATTCAACCATGTCTGCATTCAACGTCACTGCTTCCAGAAACCGTCATAGCATAATCATCAACTACATAAATCTTATGTCCTGGATCTACACTTAAGGAAGAGAACAGAGAAGCAGCCTTAGCCATATGATGAGTGCAACCAGAATTGACTATCCACTCAATCTAAGTGGTATGATCATGTAATGCTTGGGAAGTGCTCATAGAAAAGGTGAAGTTTTATATAGGTCGTTTGATCGAAGGTCCAATCGAAGCACCTTCTTCAAGATGCTTGACATTTTCTTCCAATTCCTTTGTCTCCTTCCAACAAGTTTTATCTACATGTCCAACCTTTCCATAGTAGTGACAAGTTTTCTTCTTTTGATTCTTCTTTGTCGATGTCGAATCATTGGTATTTCCTTTAGTAGGTTGGTTGATACACTCCTATCATTTATCCAGTCGAACATGTTCCTTATAATTTTGCTTGACCTTGCCTTTAAGCAAATGAGTATGGTGTTTGCTACCAAGATTGCCTTCATAAAGCAAATTTTGTTGATTCTTGATTAATAAATCACATAATGTATTAAAGAAGAAATCCTTACCATATTCTTTGTGTGAAATCCAATTGGCACGAAATGAAGACCAGAATACATCATAATTTTTCCTTAGATTCCTTAGGACTAGTTCAATGAGATGTCCATCCTTATTCTGAAAACTCTTTCCACATTCTCCCAATTTCAACTATAACTCTTTGATGCAAGCCAAATATTCCTCAATTCTTTCAAAGGAATGGGGTTCTAGAGAGATCAACTCTTTCTCTATCTGCATCACTTGACTTTCATTAACCTTATCGAACAACGAATTCAGCTTACTCCAAACGAAATTAGGACAGTCTATCCCACTTGTATGCAAGCGAATATCCCTTGAAATGTAGGTCTTAATGACCCCAACAACCTAATCCCTTTTCATGTTTATGACGAATTTAACTTTGTCATCAGTCAGATCTAGAATAGTGACCTTAGTATATTTCCATAGTCCCTTTCTCTTCAACAAATTTTCCATATCCAACACCTAGATTACATAGTTATTCCCATTTAGAATAACATGTTCTATCTTGGAATCCATCCTTCTGATCAAATAGATCTTATCCAAGTTCAAAGAAAAGGTATTGGTCGACAAATATTCATCCCAAATTCGATCAACCCTAGATTTGACCCAGCATGATTTCCAGACAGCGGGATAGGTCAAAACTAATAGCTCTGATACCATGTTGGAAAACCCTCTTTGAACAATAAGACATAAAACAAATACAAGAAGGGATAAGTATTCCAAGAAGAGAGGTGGTGTCTAAAGACATTGTTTATAGTGCTTAAGCACAAAGAATTATGATTAGAACATCACAATGCATTATCTCATAAGATATCACCATCATAATTCGATATCAATTCAACCCAAAGGGTCTTTCTTTTATAGTCTCCACATCTAACAAAATCCCTTGAAGTGAGGATGGTCTGGACCACAAATGTGAGTCATCGGTTCTAATTGTTTCCAGGAAATCCACAACATCCCATAGATTAGGCAGTTGCTTTAGTCGAGTCGATCGCTACCTCGTCGACCATGCAATCGATCGATCAATTGAGTCTCCAATCGACTTATCTATTAATCAATTGTTGTCTTTCGATTGAACGTCTCTAGAAGATCCATAGGTGTGATGAAACTGGATAACCTTTGGTTCCAACACAAGCGTTGAGTATCACATGGGATAAAAAAATGAAAACAAAATGGTCCTTAGCCTACAAAACTCACTAGTTAGGGATATGAATAACAAGGGTATGATCCTGCAATAAGTCCCAAATTATTAGAAATCAAGTAAACGACCTATAGATGATAAATTAAAGAAAAAAAAACAAAGTGGGATTGCCAATACTATTGTGGGAAAATGTCTCAATGGTGAGATAAATCTCAGTTCCTTGTTGAATCCATAAAAAAAATAAAAACAAACATAAGAGCTACTTATAAGATTAAACTTGCCAAAATGATATGGAAATAAAACAAAGAGATAGGCTTCAACAAATGATTAAGGTCCAATGGAAAAACTTTGAATATAATGGTATCACCTTAAGAAATGTAGCTTCCAAGGGGAATCCAACACAAAGGATCTTTTGAATTCTCTCTAGTTGCTCTCTAACTAACTTGGAATGGTGAGGAAAAACACTTGCCTCTTGAGGAAGAAGTTAAGGGACCTTGAAATGCCAATGAATGGTAAGAATGTGGATGGAAGAGATGTCCTCCAAGAAAATCTTACAGCATAACCTTGCTCTAAATTTGTCTTATAGATTCCTTCCCATGGCTTCCTTTTATAGCCAAATTTAAGTTCTTCGAAGAACTAGTTCAAGATGTGAATGCTCTTCTCTATGAAGTGACTTCTAGGTACAAATATGGGTCTATTTAATGCCCAATTACCTTGTAGAAGCCAATTAGAACCTCTTTGCACTCAAAATGTAGTTTTAAAGATTTGAATGCACCGCGTAATTTATGAGTCCAACCATATGCACAACTGCATGGGTTTCAAGAGGTTTTCCACATGATGTCACACATATTCCTCTTTTATGAACCCAAACAGGTCAACAAAAGATTGAATATGCAAAATAAATTCATTATACATGTTTATTTTTTTATGAAAAGTAAGCTTTGTGAGAAGCATGATATATGTTGATGATGTATTTTTGTAACAAATGCCAAAATGTCGCAATTGTGAAAAATTTAGGAGATAACGTGCTACATGTTATAGTTTATCAACTCTCTATGGGTAATATCTCAATTTTGACCTTTGGAATGCATTAAATAAAAATATGTCAATGATGTAAAAAAACTAGTAAAGGTTCCTAGTGTGGAGATCATGGCTAAGGCCCAACTAGTGAATGGAGAGGGAAGTACTACATAATTTTTTATATATGGGCCCTGGATTAGGCTTTTCGTGATGACTCAAAAGCTATGTAAATAATATGTTGGAAAATAATACAATGGTGCAATATGCTTGTGTAAAGAGCACTAGAGGGGTTGAGGAGGATTATGGGAGAGTAAATTCTCTTTTGCTAAGTGATAGCCTTAGAACTCATCCATTTTCTTCCATGTGCTTTAAATAATCCATTTAATTCCTTTGACTTAATAAACCAATCATTGCATATATGTGTGAGGTTGGTGGGAAAGTCTTCTCATGAAGTTATGGAAGCATGGGATGAATATACATTTATGACAATTGTAAGAGTCCTTTTTTCTATGGCCATAAGTAATGTCAGTTGTCTTTTCACCAATTGTCTCATCTACATTGGAATTTATCACTCATTTTCTATGTAGAATTTACACTAGGAAATTTAGCCTATGTTGGCCTCTTCATTGCCAATTACCAGACTATGAAATTCACCAGAAATTAGCACTATCATGAGGAAATTGCAGACATTAGAGTGAAGAGGATGGTTGTAGGTGAGCATATAGGCTGGGAAAGATATGGATCCTTTACCCACTATTTATTTGTTTCTTCAACATGCTTGAGAAGCCATGAATTGATTTTACAAGAGATTCTCTAATAACATACACTAGATTGGACTCTTTCTATACATGTTAAGGGCATTATAAGGGTTGGGTACCCTAAGGGACTATTGAATATAAAAAGAGTAGGCCTTCCCCGTGTTGTGTAGGGTAGTGGAAGAGAGTTCCATGGTTGGGATGGTTGAGTAAGATGTTTGTAGTGTTGAGTGGTGAGAGGTTGGAGCTATGAGAGCAAATGGGTTTTGGGTTGAGAGAGAGAATCTTGTAGGTGTTTCCTTCACCATGGTGGCCTCATATCCCATCTTGGGGGTGGTATATGTAGCTAATACCTAAGGTTGGGTGGAAAATAATTCTTACACAACCAATTGCTTGGATTTTTTTTCTTTTAAAATATAAGTATCCATTGTTGTCTATGAATATGCATTTTATATTTTATTCTTGTTATGAATATGATTGTTTATGCATGGGGTGTGTATGAATATAGTTGTTAATTTCGATGTGTTTTATATTCATGCACCTACACATGAATTTCTTAATTCATGTTTTTCATAGGAGGCTTAAATTAGTTCTAAATTTAAATAATGACCTCCATGGGGTGGAATTTTGGATTGATAATTCGTAACTACCCATCTATAGATTAGAATGACAGATGGGGATATGACAGAGTGGTATCAAAGCTCTTGGTTTCAACATTAGGGTTGTATCGACCTGAATACGTATTTACAAAAAGAAATTTGACTTTTCAAGCAAATTGTTTGATGAAATTCCTCTAAGAAATTCATGATTTGAATTGCTCATATGTTGTTTTAACACAACCATGGATTATATCTTGTGGTTATAAATAAGAATGGTAGACTGGTGTAAGGAAAATGGGGGAAATTTTTTGAATTTGGTAAATATATTGATTATGTTAGCTAACTAAGGTTTAGAATTCCAAGCTATTGGGTTCACAAGTTTATTTGAGAGTTAAATGATTATCAATGGATGAGATTAACACTGGCCCAACATATCAATAGATTATAACCATATGTGTTAAGAGAAGTGCTCAAATCATAATATTGGGGACCTCATCGCGAATGACTGAGATTAAATCAGGTTATTCATGCCCTCAAATCTAAACCATTCATGCAAGTGTAACTAATCATACTTTAACATGAGGAGACACTGCCCAAATGGGCCAAATTAAACCGAGCACCTTCTACCATCATATTTGAACCATTCATGCAAAGGTAAGTGCTTGAGTCTTAACTAAAGGACCCTCACCATGAATGGTCTAGATTGAATCAAGAAAGTCCCACAAGGAAATCATGAATGTTTGCACAAATCTAAGTAATCAAGACTTATCAAGGGATAATTTCTATGAATGGTTGATATTAAATCGTGCAAGTTGTATCAATCAATCCTTACCATCATCACAAATCAACGTAATTGAGGCTTATCATGAAGTGTAATTCCATGAATGGATGATATTAAATCATGCAAGTTGAATCAGATGATCATGACCCTTTGTGCAAAATAATGTGATTAAGGATTATCATGAGGGTTCGTGCCACAAATCGCTAAGATTAAATCGAGCAGGCCAGATATTTCAATCTTAATCGTTCTCACAAGGTGAGGTAATTGGGTCTTATCATGAGGGGAACTGTCGTGAATGGACAAGGTTCAATAGCACTGATGATATTGGCGGTGGACATCTCTTGCAATTTTGGGTAAAAGACAAGATGGCAAATACATGACCCTGTAGTGAACAATCAAGATCATTTTTTTAATTTGAGAACTACAACTCAGGTTTAATAATGGGATTCTTTCTTTTAAGATTAAATATTACATCGGAGAATATTGAAGGAGTGATGACATGGACAAATGAGGGTCAAGGAACAAGACATGGAAGCACCAAAAGGATGCCATGTAGGGTCCTGGTGGGGTATGGCGAAACATCGACACCTGCCACGTTAGTGTAAGGAAAATATTATAATAAATATTTTGGTGCCAAAATATTGTTTTGTGTATAATAGGATACAAATAACTTAGAATTTGATGAAATTTTAGGTGTTTTTCCATAGTGAGCATGACTATAAAAGTGCAAGACAGAGGTGTGGTCCTATTCAACTCCAACTTTTTAGAAATGGGGAATTAGTGACTTTTTATGCCCACTTATTTGATAGGGGCCCTATTGGGGATGAGATTTTGATAATACAATATTTGATTGGCACAAAGATACTCAGAGATATGGAACAAAGGTGAAAAAATAGGCCAAAATCCACTATTTGGGATAACACTAGTGATTTTGGAAAACTTGGAGGAGGTAAAAGTGACCCAAGATCTCAAAAATGGAAAAAAATATATTTACTCAACATCTTAACTTCTTAGTAAGCCAATCAATTTTTTTTTTATTTTTTCTTCATTTGTGAGATAGCATTTTTCACCAAAAATTCCAAGTCTAGCAGAAGTACAAAGGTAAAAGGTGGCAATTTCATAAAACTATAGAAATTGATTGTAGCATCATATTAGTTATCTAAAAGTTGTTGAGTAATCCTTATCATGAGTATTATATGTTTCCAATATAAAATTTGCTTTGGTTCTCCATATATTTTCTTCTACATGCGGTTGAAGTTGGTCTCTGCTACTAAATGCACCTACAGGAGAAGTGCAAATATTGGGAAAAAATGATAATTTTAGAAGGCTATAAATTTTAGATTATAACCCAAAATTAAGGTCAAGTATAGTCATTGGAAATTTAATGCATGGGAGAATATAACAGAAGGATCTAATTTTTGAAATATGTTTCCAGTTGTTTCAGAAATCAAGAAAAACGAAGCCTTTGGGCTTGATTGAGCAAGATAGTTTCAATGTGGGTAACTTCCAAAGTATCCTACACCGAGAAAAAGTTGTAGGATGGTATGGAAGTATACCAAATATGAAACTAAGCATATATGATGATAGACATGTCATAATGGTGCTTTCACAATGGGACTAAGCATAATTTGTGAAATCAAAACATTATAAGTTGCTTACTTACTAGCAATATGAGTGGTTAAACTAAGGATAGATAAATGCTTGATAACATGACAGTACTGGTGGTGAGTAGGGATATTCAAGTGAGAATATTATAGTAATGTTTGTTAACAAGTGGATAAACATATGGAATGGAGAAGCATATATTATTCTTGTAGATCGTGTTGCATAAACATTCATGAAGAAAGAATGAACTAAGAGTGATTAATTGTTCCTTATCCATAATGCATGTAATGTATTTATTATATTTAAAATGATAAATATGGCTTGTAGGGAAAGGTCCTGGAATCCCTCAATTATAGTAATTGGTTATCATATATAATTACTAAGGAAATGATGACATCTAATGAGATTTAGAAACAAACCAATGGATAAAGAACATATAGGTCATTGGTGAATCATCCTTGTCGAAAAGTGTATGCATGTCTGGAAGAGTTTCAACATATGAAATAGAAACTTGTGTGTAATGAATGAGAATGAGTGATGAGATGTCATTCACATAGAAGCTACTAATGGTGGAATAATACATTTCATCATTTGTATCTATCACATGGTTCAGAATCATGGAAAAAAAATCCATGTAAAAGGAAGCAAGATCCATGATTGAACAAGACTTAAAGACAACTAGAGAGAAGGAAAGATGGTGGACTTTGAAAAGACTCCAATTGGAATTGGAATGACATTGAGTACAGCACTATGAAGTGCTAGGAATTCTAGGTAAAGTCAATGTTGGGGAAAGATTGGCCCAGGAAGGAAAGATGTAAAGGAAGCTGGTAATGCTACTATGGGTTGGAAATCAAGAATGGCCAACTTAGGATTAACCAGAATTGCTCAAGGTAAATGGAGCAGCAAGGCAATGTGAACATAATGCAAAGATAACCAAAATTAAGAGAATATTGTTGCCATATTAAAGTGGAACTTGATGACAATTGAAGATGGAAAATGAAGTTATTGCAATGCTAAAGAAAGATACATAAGGCTAAGAATATTGTTGTAGCATAAATTAGAGAACAATCCCAATAAGGAAAAATTGATAAAAGAAGGATTTCCCACCTTAAACTTATTTTGTTTATAGCATAAGAATTACATGCTTGGAAAGTAGCAAGTATGAATGTTTAGACATTGGTGAATTGCTACTTAGTGAAAAAATCACAATTAATGATTCAATGTGTGCTTGGCAGAAAGGCCATGTTTTGGATCAGTTATGATGTGGAAGAGGAATTCCATGCTATGAAAATGAGTTGAAATGGGAATTCCTTAACTCATCTCTTGTTGCTATATTTATATTTTTGAGTTTTATATATAGATAATGAAGGCATAGATATGATGGAAATGCAAGGGAATGCAATAACTAGGATCCATAATCATTAGTGGGAATACTAAGAATGCAATAGCTAGAATTCATATGCATTAGTGGCCATACTAAGAGATGATGCATGGTGTGTGCGTGTGCGTGTGTGCGTGTGTGAGTGTGTGCGCGTGTGTGCGCGTGTACGTTCATACATACGGTATTGCATATTGGTAAAACAGGTATGCTATTACATATGTCATGACTATGCCTTGATAACTAACTATGATTCCATGGTTTTGTAACTAGAAATGGATCAATAGCATGGATGAAGATGTTCACTCATCCTACTTCACGTGGAATTCATCCTTGTAAAGAACGGATAAGGCCAATAAAGTACCAATCAAGACGATAGTGAAAGTCTATGTAAGTTTCCAAAATACACCAACTGATAAGGTAATACCAGATTTGTTATTGGAAGCCATGAAGGTATTGATTTATCTATGTTGATTACATAAGTGTTGGAAAAAGGGATTGTGTAAGGATCCTTTCATCCATATTTAAATATCATAAACCGGTATACTTGTGATGTTTGAATGCATCTATGTGAATGATACCCCATATGGTATGATGGGTTATGGTGTGGTAAAGGTGGGAATCCTTATACCCATATAATTTTTAAGAATCTAAAATACATTTATATGAAGTAAAATAGCATGCCATGAGTGTTGGTTGTGATTTAATGGCCAAGGTAATTCGACCTATGATCCTATTGTGGAAATGAGTTCCGTGCAATACAGTCATGGGTGAATCCATAGTGTTGTTGGATACGGAAAGGATATAATTCTACACAAGTGTCCAATCATCTCCCTACTTGTTTCGATGTCTTGGATTGTAATCATCTTGCCAACACAAAGACACCATTATAGGGGAAGGATTTCTCAAGGGATTGTTGAGCAAAGAAAAGCAAATACCTTCTAGTATGCCTGAGGGACTATTAATGATAGAAACGGTATATTCCTAGTGTGTGTTGGGTTGAAGAAGAAGGTGCTCATATGGTTGTACAATTATTGGTAGGATGGATGGATGATATGGCAAGGTGTTGGCTACACCTTCAAATTCACCATAGCGAAATGCATGACATGCGAATATGGTATTTCTAAATCAATGCAAGGGTGCATCGAGTGAGGTGTGCATTACTAGATTGTATAAACATTGTGGTTGTGCACACATATATGTAGGAAAATGTGCTTTAATGCATTGTGTGAATGCATGCTTATGCCATATTTCATTGCATTTAATATGTTAATAGATGAAATGATGGGATTATTGGTAAATCATAATTCTAAGATCATTTCATGAGCTATTGTGGGTGTAATGAAAAAATTGTATGACAAAGTAGTCATGTTTTAATGGATTATTATTGATTGTGGAGCTTGATCTTCCTTATTCAGAGGTCGTGTTTCAGCTGTGTCTTGATCCCATCCCATGATGGGGGGTTTGGGGGGGGCTTTCCCCCTCCAAAATAGTCGCCATGGGGGGTCTAGGGAGGCGGCGACTATTACCCCCCGCGGGCGGGGGTTCGGGGGCAGCACCCCCATAGCGAAAATTTAGAAAGACATTCCTTGTAAAATATTGTAATTTCATAGTCATGACTTGGTCAATAAAGGGTGATTTATGGGCCCATGGTATTGGGTGTTCCATAGTATTTTACCATGGTAATCGCTCTTTAAAAGGAAGGCATTGTAATACAGCTGAGTATTGTAGCATTGTAAAGATCTTTATGATTGTGTGAGAGAGTGAAGAGGAAGCTGTAGTGGATGTGTTGCAGGTTGTATCCCTTCATTTTTTGGATGGTATAATAATAAGGACTGGAAATTTATGTGTGGACGTAGCCCATCTTGAGTGAACCACATTATATTGGTGTCTCTCTTGTAATGTGTTTTATGTGATTTATATTTGCATCTTGTTTATTGTTATTGCTCTATGTTCCTGTTTTTCTAACAATTGGTATCAAAGCCAAAGGTCAAATAAACTTGCATAAAAGAAGGGTTCCTGGTTCGAGTGGAAGCAATGGCGAAAGAAGGAAAGTTTAAGGTCAAGAAATTTAACATCCAAAACTACCCGTTATTGAAGATGCAAATGGAGGACTATTTGTACCAGAAGTATCTATTCCTACCATTGGGAGGAAAAGCAAAATAGTCGGCAACTATGAAGGGAGAAGAATGGGAGGTTCTTGACAGAAAGGAACTGGGAACAATGCAGTTGTGCCTGGCTTCGTCGGTGGATTTCAATATTTAAAAAGGAAAGACAACAGAGGGTCTGATGAGCACATTGGGTAAGCTGTATGAAAAAACTTCAGCCTCCAACAAGGTATTTCTAATGAAGTGTTTATTTAATATGAAGATGTCAGAAGGTGGATCTGTCACTGATCATTTAAATGAATTTAATACGATTACAAATAAGCTAAGTTCTGTAAAAGTGAACTTTGATGATGAGGTTAGGGCTCTTCTAATATTATTTTCATTGCCAGAAAGATGGAAGGACTTGGTCATGGATGTAAGTAACTCTGTCTCTAGTTCAAACACTTTGAAATTTGATGATGGTGTTGGTGTTATTCTTAGCGAGGAAATACAAAGGAAAAGCACAGGTGAGACATCAGGTAATGCAATGACCATGGAGAGAAGGGGAAGACAAAGGGAGAGAGGAAAGAGCCCAAGTAATCGCAGCAATTCCAGGAAGGGAAGATCCAAGTCCATATTGAGAAAGATAGAGTGTTGGAACTATGGAAAAAAAGGACATCTGAAGAAAGACTATAGATCTCTAAAGAAGAAAGGAGATGGACAGCAAGAGGCTACTCAGGAAGAAAATGTAGCAGGTGATGTGTTACAAGATGCTTTGATTCTTGCATTATATAATACTAGTGATTACTGGGTAGTATATTCAGGGTCTTCATGTCATGCTACACCCCATAGGAAATTCTTTCATGATTATGTTCCAGGAGATTTTGGACATGTTTTATTGGGTGATGATGAACCATGTAAAATTGTTGGAATGGGTAAGGTACGGATAAAGTTAAAGAATGGTGAATGGATGATGAAATATGTAAGGCATATTCATTCTATGAAAGAAATATGATCTTGATGGGGTAGTTGGGAGATGGTGGTTGTTTATCTACGTTTGAAGAAACATGGTGGAAGATCACTAAAGGATCAATGGTAATATCAAAAGGAGACAGGATAAGTATGTTGTATTTATGTCCTCATAGTACTAACTGTTCTATCTCTTTAGCTTCCACGGGAACATATACAGCATTGTGGCATCATAGGCTTGGCCACATGAGTGAGAAGGGGATGCGGATTCTCCACTCAAGGAAGTTGCTTCCATATCTGAAGCAGGTAAGTTTGGAATTTTGTGAGAACCATGTTTATGGAAAACATAAGAGAGTCATATTTCTTAGGGATGGTAAACAGAATAAGAGTGAAAAGTTAGAGCTTGTACATATAGATGTATGGGGACTGGCTTAGATAAAATCTCTTGGTGGCTCTCGTTATTATGTTACTTTTATTGATGATGCAACTAGAAAGACTTGGGTTTATTGTATTAGACAGAAATGTGATGTGTTTGCTACTTTTAAGAAATGGAAATATTTGGTTGAGAATGAGACAGGAAAAAGGTTGAAGTGTCTCAGATTTGATAATGGAGGTGAGTATTGCAGCAAGGAGTTTGATAGTTACTGTTCATACCATGGCATTCGTAGAGAGAAGACAGTCCCAGGAACACCACAAGAAAATGGTGTGTCAGAAAGGATGAACAGAACAATCATGGAGCATGCAATATGTATGAGATTGCATGCAAGCTTTCCCTTATAGTTTTGGGAAGATGTTGTATATATTGTTGTTTACTTCATAAACAAAGGGCCTGCAAGTGATTTGGATGGTGGTATTCCAGAGGAGGCATGGATAGGTAAAAAGGTAAACTACTCTTTTCTGAGAAATTTTAGTTGTGAATAATTTGTCCATGTTGATAAAGAAAATAGAACAAAGCTTGAGGCTAAATCCAAGAAATGTACCTTTATTGGATACGGGGTTAATGATTTTGGTTATTGCTCATGGGATTATGAAAATAATAAAAAATCATTAGGAGTAGATATGTGGTTTCAATGAAAAGGTCATGTATAAATATCAATTGCAGGGAAAGAAACAGGAAAAGGAAAACACAGAGTACACAATGCTTAATGAAATCAAAGAAAATAAAGTTCCAAAGGTGCCAAAAAATCAAGAACAGCAGCAGGTACCTCAAACTCCTGCAAGTGTTAGAAGATCTACCAAGATAAGTAGACCCCCTGAACGATTCTCTCCTTCACTATATTATTTATTAATGACTGATTCTGGTGAACCGGAATTTTATGAAGAAGTAATGTAGGTGGAAACTAAAAAGAAATGGGAGCAGGGCATGAATGAGGAGATGGACTCATTGTTAAGAAACCAAACTTGGTATTTGGTTCAGTTTCTTGCTGGTAAAAGAGCATTGAAAAATGAATGGGTTTACAAGTTGAAGGAAGAGTATGGAGGAAAGAAACGGTACAAGACCAGAGTTGTTGTAATGGGGTTTGCACAGAAGAAAGGTATAGATTTTGATGAAATATTTTCTCATGTTTTTAAAATTACTTCAATTAGAACTATTTTAAGTCTAGTGACGGTAGAAGGTTTTCATCTTGAACAGTTAGATATAAAAACAGCCTTTCTCCATGGGGATTTGGAGGAAGATATTTATATGCAGTAGCCACAGGGGTATAAGGTCAAAGAGAAGGAGAATTTGGTATGCAGGTTGAAGAAGAGCTTGTATGGCCTGAAGCAAGCTCTAAGGCAATGGTATCTGAAATTTGACAAGTTCATGATAGAACAAGGTTATAGTAGATGTCATTCTGACTACTGTGTTTATTTCAAGAGGATATATAATGAAATGTATATTATATTGTTATTGTATGTGGATAACATGCTTGTTGCAGGGTCTAACATGCAGGATATAAATGTGCTCAAAAGGAAGTTATCTAATTCATTTGCAATGAAGTATTTGGGTGTTGCAAATAAAATCCTTGGTATGAGAATAACAAGAGATAGTAAAAATCACAAACCGACATTGTATCAGGGTGAATACAAAATGTGTTGGAGAGGTTTAGAATGCAGAATGCAAAACTAGTTAGTACACCTTTGGCCACCCATTTCAAACTAAGTAAGGAGATGTGTCCCAAGACACAGGAAGAGATAGAATACATGTCCAGGGTTCCCTATTCATCAGCAGTTGGTAGCTTGATGTATGCCATGGTGTGCACAAGACCAGATATTGCACACGCAGTGGGAGTTGTGAGCAGGTATATGAACAATCCAGGTAAAGAACATTGGAAGGCAGTATAGTGGATTCTCAGGTATTTGAAAGGTACTACCACTCATGAATTATGTTTTGGAGGTTCAGACACTGTTCTACATAGATATGTTGATGCAGATATGGCAGGTGATAAAGATAGCAAAAGGAGCACCACAGGGTATGTCTTTATTGTAGGTGGGACAGTAGTAAGTTGGATTTCGAAGCTGCAAAAGTTGTTTCACTTTCAACAACAGAAGCAGAGTATGTTGCCGCTACAAAGTCTAGTAAATAGATGTTTTGGTTACAAAGGTTCATGGAGAATTGGGTAAGAAGCAAGAGAATAGTAGGTTGTACAGTGCCATTCATCTTGCAAAGAACTCGGCCTTCCATTCTAATACTAAACATATACAGCTCAAGTACCATTTCATACAATCTGTTCTGGAAGATGAACTGTTGAAGCTGGAAAAGATGCACACTAGCCAGAATTCTGCATACATGTTAACAAAGGTGGTAACCAAAGAGAAATTTATTTCCTGCTCGATTTCAGTTAACCTTCAAGCATGAAGGGGAAGATGATAAATTTTCCAGATCCAAGGTTCAGATCATAGTCCAGCAAGTGCAACAGTGGTGGAGTTGTTGTGATCATTCTCCAAGTGGGAGATTGTTGGTTGTGGATCCTGATCTTCCTTATTCATAGGTTGTGTTTTAGCCATGTCTGGATCCCAGCCCATGACGGGGGGGTTTGGGGGGGAGTTGGGGGGGGAAGTGGGGGGAATTCCCCCAAAAAAATAGTCACCATGGGGGGTCCATGAGGGGGGAGGATACTAGTTTGGGAGCCCCCCCTGGCATGGGTTTGGGGGCAGCGCCCCTTTAGCGAAAATTTCAGAACAAAAAAAAAAAAAAAAAAAAAAAGCCTTGTCAAATGTTTTAATTTCATAGTCATGACTTGGTCAATAATGGGTGATTTATGGGCCAATGGTATTGGGTGTTCCATAGTATTTTCCCATGGTAATCGCTCTTTAAAAGGAAGGCATTGTAATACATCTAAGTATTGTAGCATTGTAAATGTCTCTATGATTGTGTGAGAGAGACTATGAGAGAGTGAAGAGGAAGTTGCAATGGATGTGTTGCAGGTTGTATCCCTTCATTTGTTGGATGGTATAATAATAAGGACTGGAAATTTTTGTGTGGATGTAAGCCATATTGGGTGAACCACGTTATATTGGTGTCTCTCTTGTAATGTGTTTTATGTGATTTATATTTGCATCTTGTTTATTGTTATTTCTCTGGGATCCTGTTTTTCTAACAATTACAAGAACACTTTGTCGAGAGAACAAAGTTGCATAGAAAGATGTCTTGAATTTGCTGAAGAGTGTGATGGTGTAACCATGAGTATATTGGCACATTTGTTTAATTGCATAGACAATGTGATTGCATTGTGTAATTTTTATTGTACTGAGTAATGCATACATAGTGAGTGTATTTCATTGCATTTGAGATACTGACAATTGATAGTGATTGAAATATTTATGTGTTATAATTCTTAGATCACTTTATGGGTTGTTGTAAATGTTGCAATGAAATATTATATGTATGGATACTAAAAGCTTGTTTGGTTGACTAAAATTTTTAGATTGCATGTATAACTATCTTAGATATGGAAGATTATGAGTGTATAACGGAGATTGGGTGTTTCCACATGTAAAAGCCAAACATTATGAGAAGGATCTCATACTTATGAAATCTAGTTTCTATATGAAACATATTTGAAAATTTTCTGATTGAAATTATTATGATGGTATCTCATGGTAACTATATGTGTATAATACAAGTGAGATGATGGATCTGTCTAGTGAGGAAAAATGATGGTTGTTTAAATCTTGCAAAAAAACGGGAGAATGCTACTATAATGATACTAGAACCCTATGGTAGGCCTTTATCGCCATGAGCTATGTTATATTAGAGGTTATCAGTGGGACACCATGGTATTAATACTCTATAAGTATGTGCTCTTCTTGTGTAAGCAATCCTTGGAAAATGATGGATCACCCAAGGGACTGTTTAGCATAAAAAGGGATGCCTAAGCTTGGACTATGAGAGTCTGCAAGGAACAGTCAACTTGAATGAATCTATTGTGAGATATTCATGTTATATACTAGTTGGGATTGAAAAGGCATTGTATGCACATATACTTTGGTTATGTCAAAGAATATAGTGAGTTGAATATCGCCCATGAAAGCCATGTGGAGTAGAGATATGTTCATACAAACAAGTATTGGTTTTATTTGCATACATTATCTTTTTTATGAGCATATATGCTTCAATTATGAAACTTGAATCTTTATTAACATATTAATATTTGCTTAAAATGACTATGATGAACATATTTTTCCTTTGATGATTGTAATAGGCATGCATTGAAATGCTAAAGTCCTTGGAAATATTACAAGGTATTACAAAGGAATGATTGAACATTGTTGTCCAAGATAGTTGGCAATGAGACAAGGTGGCCTTGAAGAGAAAGGCATTGTAGATACAACTAAAAAATAAGTGCATGGGACCTTGTTAAAAAGAAGAGAACACTGAGGACCATGTTATTCCAAGGGCCAAATGTAATATACCAATTTTGACCCTTGGAATGTACTAAATAAAATTATTTAAATGATGGTAAAATGCTAGTAAAGATTCCTATTGCAGAGCTCAAGTCCAAGGCACAACTAGTGAATGGATAGGCATGTATTATGTAAATATTGTTATATGGGCCATGGATTAGGCTTGTCATGATGACTCAAAATCTATGTGAATATTATGTTGGAAAATAATATAATGGTCCAAGATGCATGTGTATATAACACTAGAGGGGAAGAGGAAAGGAGGCCTATGGGAGAGTAAATTCTCTTTTTCCAAGCGTTGGCCTTAGAACTCATCCATTTTCTATATGTGCCTTAAATAATCCATTTACTTCCTTTGACTTATTAAATCCAACCATTAATTGCATGTGTGAGGTTGGTGGTAATGAATTCTCTTGAAGTTATGGAAGCATGGGGTAAATATACTTTTATGAAAAATGTAAGAGTCATTTCCTCTATGGTCAGAAGTAATGTCGGTTGTATTTTCACCAATCCTCTTATCTCCATTGGATTCTATCACTCATTTTCCATACGGAATTCACACTAGGAAATTTAGCCCATTATGTTATCTCCATTTTCAATCACCAAACTATGAAATTAACTAGAAATTAGCATTGTGATGAGAAAATTGTGTACATTAGAGTGAAGAGGATGGTTGTATGTGAGCATAGAGGCAGAGGAATATAGGAAACATTTACCCATTATTTATTTGTTTCTCTACGATGCTTGAGAAGTCATGAATTGATTTTACATGAAGTTTTCTAAAAGCATACCTCATGCGTTAGACTCTTTCTACACACATTGAAGAGAATTGTAATGGTTGGGTACTTTGAGGGACTATTGAGTAGAGAAAGAGTAGGCCTTCCTTATCTTGTATCATGGAGTGGAAGAGATTTCCATGGATTCAATGGCTAAGTGAGATGCATGTAGTGCTTAGTGGTGAGTAGGATGGCTAAGCATGAGAGAAAATGGATTTTAGGATAAGATAGAGAAGCTTGTAAGTGTTTCCTTCACCCCCGTAGCCTCATATGTTGAATTGGGGTGGTATCTGTAGTTTATATCTATGGTTGGGTGGAAAATATCTCTTACACAGCCAATTACTTGGATCTTGTTCTTTTAAAAGATAAGTATTCATTGTTTTCTATGAATATGTAGTTTATATTTTCTTCATGTTATGAATACGATTGTTTATGCATGAAGTTTGTGTTAATATAGTTGTTAATTTATGTGTTTATATTCATGCACATTCGCATACATTTATTAATTCATGTTACCTATTGTTATAGCATATTTTTCCACCTTTTGCATAGATGCATGTTTTGGCCTAAATCATTTTCCTTTCTCCACTTGCAAACTTCCTTGTTCCTATTTGACCATTTTTACTTGTCGCCTTCTAAAATCCCTTTTTTACTTGGTCCCCAATTGAAATTTATATATCTCGGATATACCTTTCCAACGGACTATCGAGCACCCCAAACGGAGATCGTATGCAAAAGTTATGGCCCTGGGAAGTTAATTGTTCAACTAACCACCTTGGGGACACAAACTTTATGCTGGTTCATCTTCTAGGGTTAGGTTTTTGGATGTTTAGGGTTCTTTCCCTCATTCTTATGATAAATAGGCTCTTTCGACCTCTTCTTGTATTCAACCTGTCACGAATGAGCATAGCCGTCACATCTCTTCTCAGAGATATAGTTACCACCATTCTAACTGCTTTTATTTTACAGTTTTGTTCTATTTCATTCATTTAATAAAATCTGAGTTTATTGTATCATTGTGTTTCTTGCCATATATCTTTGTATGTGAATATATATGCTCTTTCATTTCATTCTCACATAAATCCGGATCACACTCCACCATCTCCTACTCCAGTCACCTCAACTATAGATAGGATGGTTGCAGTGGGTGAGAATCGTCTTGATGGAAATATTTATGATTCTCTCATGTCTACATTTTCTCCTTATAAAGGTATTGATGCCTCTGTTAGTGGAGGAGATATCTTATAGCAGTTATTGGATTGGATATATATATATTTGGCTTTGGCATGTATCATGAGACGTTTGATATTATTGTTCATATATATATATATATATATATATATATATATATAGAGAGAGAGAGAGAGAGAGAGAGAGAGAGACACACACGCACTACATTTTTCATGCATGTTGATGTTTATTTATATATGTTGATGGTGATGTGTAAGTTAGGTCATGTTAGATATATTTGCTAGGTGTGCTTGATATATGTATATGTTAGATGGTGTTAGTTAGATTTGTGCGTGATGGTTATGTTAGATAAAGCAACTAATTGTGTACTTTTATCAAATGTTATTACTAGATCTGTGTGTTAGATGATGTTTAAATCCATTAAATGTATAATATGTTAGATGATGGTAGATATTGTTTACGTGTGTATGTTAGGTGGTGTTTGATATGTATGATAGATTATTACACCTATTTTTTTATGTGTTTGTAAGATGGTGCTTATGTTTGATAGGTGATGATAGGTTTGTATGACGTTATATGATGTTTGTCATACTTGTGTGATGGTTATGTTAGATGATGTTATGATGATGACAATGGCACATTACATGATGTTAGGTGATGGTGGTGGTGGCCATTGATATGATGATCACATTGTAATATTAATTTTTATCGTTATGTATATATATGGATTTAATTTTTTATGAACTCAATGGGATGTCAAATATTTACTTTATGATATTTATCTTGATGTGTATGATCATGTATATTGTTTATTTCAATAAGTATGATTCATGTGTGTGATGCAATCTTATTTATTTGTTTCTGTATTATTTTTCTAGGGAAAAAAGCGTAATTTCATTAAGTATAATCAAATTGCATATTGCATAAAGGATTCTAGGAGCCCTTTCCGGTAATAGCTTTTCAGCTTCATAGATTAAAAAAATTACAGGGACCTAAGCACCAGAAACATTGCTCAAAAAGCACGTTAAAAACTATATCTAATACACCCTATTTCAGGGAAACCAAGATTGGCTCATAAACAAAAGAAAAACCAGCTCATAAAGAGATGAAGAAATAGGAAAGAAGCCAGAAGTAATTCCAACTGAAACAGACAAAAACTATATTCCAAAACGTGTGTTGACAGGTCCCCAACATCTTCTGGAGAAAATGCCAAAACTTCAACACGGGAGAATAGCAGAGCCACGGCTTCTGAAGACTCCACTGTCAGATGAGCCATTGTAGGAATCCATGGATCGGCTCCCCTCTGCATAGAAATTACCGTCGCTGCCACAGGAAAGCAGGAAGAACCCGCTACACAATGGGTCACCGCGTGAAGGCACCGCCACCACTCCAAACGCAGGGAAAAACCATCTAATATCACCCTCAATCGGCCTTGACAGATAGCTTCTCAGGGGAGAATGTGGATGGCGGCTAGGGAAGGAACCATAGCCGCCGAGATCATCTCGATAGGTCGACTCTCAAACCCTAGTTGCAAAGCCCCCGGGTCATTTTTCATATGTAATACTACTAATACTATGCAAGGTTAGTTTGTTTATGTATTTATGTCAAAGTCATTTATATTTACTATAATTATAATTGCAAATTGTGCACAATCGCAATTGTAATTGAAAGTTACCATCTCGAGTATTATTAAAATTTACAATCATTATTACAATTTCACAACTGCAAATTACAAGAACAATTACAATAAGAAATTACTAATTAGATTTGCAAGGTACAAATTACAAATTCGACACTCACAACTACAAATTTACAATCGCAAATTGTAGTTGCAGTTACAATCAAAACTTACAAATTGGATTTACAAATTTGTAATTACAGTTACAAATTATTACATTATTTACAAGATTGAAAAATTACAAAATAATTTATGAAATTAAAAAAATTGCAATCATTTTAATCGTCTTATCAGTTAATTATAATGGGGTGGTCAACTATGAATATTTAATTCATCAACCAACAATTAAAAGTATTTTACAACTATGATTCAATTTACAGACATTATTACAATTTAAGGGATACAAATCGGTTCCTATAAAATCAAATAAAATAATGCTAAAGGCAAATCTAAACTATCATAGATAATATCTATTGTCTAAAATACTAATGTGCTCCCATTCATGTTATTGTCCTCCCATATCTCTTTTAGTATCAACGACGTCAGTTTATATAACTTGGTCTTTGACTTTTTCCCTTTGCATTTTGACAAACTATCTAACTTTCAATCCAATTCTTGATATCTTTAGCCATTCCTAGCCAGTAATGAAACTTCTCAACCAATTCTCTTGTCTTTTCAATACAAAAATTCCCATTGAAACCTCCATTATGTAGTTCTCTGATAAGGTTTTCCCTCATGAATCTTATTGAATTACATAACTAATTATTTTTAAATTAAAATCCTTCTTTATGAAATAGTCTTGGTCTACATTTCAATCACCACTCCATGGCCCTCTATTGTTTTTCCATGCTTTAGTAGAGTACCAGTCATTTATGTTCATTCAACCACTCCAACACATGTCATAAATGTTTCATATGTTCTTATTTTATCTTGCAAAAAATGAAAATATCGTCTAAGTAAACAATGATAAACTTACCTATATAGGGTTAGAGTTTTAGTACTTCTTTCATTAGTTTCATAAATGTACTTGGAGCAGTTATTAAACCAAATGGAATGACCAAACATTCATAAATATCTTCATTTGTCTTAAAATCATTTTTTCATTGACCTCCTTCACAAATGCACATTTTCCACTCTCCACACTTTTTTGGCTCTAGTGCAGTTGGTACACCACATTGGCTTAAGATTTCTAATTAATATCTTACTAATAATTAAAGATGCATTTGTCATAATTATTTAAAATGTAAGAATAATTTAATATAAGAGTAATAGATTTAGGGAGGGAAGAATTAAAAAGAAAAATATAGATTACATTATTTTATTATAAGGAACAAAAATTTTAATAGTGACTAATAAAGTCTTATAGTCCATTGAATGTAGCTTGGGTGGTTGGGAGTAATGATTGTTACCCTCCCCACCCAGGTTCATTTCTTGTAAGAGACATTATGCTCTTGTTAATCCCCTGTGTAATGATTGAGTGGATTATGTAATTCTGACCATATCTTGATTCTCCTGAATAGCAAGTCTTGGCATATTTCTCGGTGGATGTAGCTACGGTGAACCACCATTTTAAAAAAAAAAATCTTATAATTTATTCAAAAAAAAATTATGAAGAAAGGGGGTTAGGGAAATATATAAAATTAATATAGAAGAATATAATGGGGAATTAATGATTCAAAATTTATTTTATAATTAATTAAAACATATACATAAAATTTTATGATTTTGTTAAAAGAATAAAAGAATAAAAAGGGGAGGAGTGAAGAGTAAATTTATAATGATGTCAATTCGATAGCGAAATAGGGTAGGAAATAAGAACTAGGTTAGGGTAAGAATAGGTAAGAAATCAATTGCAAATAAGGGATCATTGGGATACGGTTAATGCAGGAAGGAGAGAATGAGAAATAACAACTAAAACTAAAAAGGATGGAGGAACAAAATTAATGACAAAGATGATGGATCAAGGGCTTCCCCATTAAATTTTATCCCCTATAACTTTAATTACCCCATTTTTCACCTTAGTTACCCTATTACCACTATCACTTCAAGTATTTCTATATTCCATAATCACTCTAAAATTTATAAGCTTTAACTCTTATAACCCTTGAAACATAACCCCAATAAAATTTCAATCTCAACCCATATAATTTGTAATAACTAGGACTTGACCTATTTAAACATGAACACTAACAATGTTAATACTTGACCCTTAACCCCTAACTCATGTAATCCTCAAATTTTATAATTGTTAATCTTTAACCTCTAATTCTTAATTACAACCCCTAACTGAACCAATAATACTAATAATTTATCTTATTTACCCACTTAAACATATTTTGATCAAGCGCGTCGATGCACCTACGTTCAGAAAGCACACTAGAGGACCATATGGGCCATGACATATGATACAGTCACATCTATGGTGCACCAATGCACCATATCTATGTCTTTGCATCAAAAAATAAAAACTTGGTAACCAAAAATGACCATAAAACCATCTTTGTTCGTCCTCTAAAATTTAGGTTCCCTCCAAAGGGGAGGGGGTCAATTTTTCAATTATAGTGATAATTCATAAATACAAAGCAATTAATATTGTTAAAATTTCTAATAATTTCCAAATAAATTTTTTAATTATATTTAATTTAATTTTTGAAAAATGAGGCATTATTGTTTTGCCATTGTCTAGGGCAGGGAATAGCAGGTCAGGTGTTTGAATTTGGGTTTGCAATTGAATAAATTCACAATTGAATTTCAACAATGTTAAAATTCAAACTAATATGTTTTGTGAACAAATCATAAACCCTGAGCACCTTAAGCCACAAACCCTACTCTACCATTGTATAGAGTAGGGCAGATTTGTATATACCTAGGTTTTGTAAGTGTTGCCATCTGATTCAACAACCTAGCCAATCAAATTCCATATAATGGAAATGGTGGCTATCATTAAATACTACGGTCGTTATCAATGATGTTCTCAGCATTGGAAGTTAAAATAACAGCTGCAGCACCCCACGGTTCCGCCCGCCGCTCATTATTAATCACGATCTCCAAATTTGAGCTTTCTAAATATGGAATAGTGTCTACTTGGATCTCCCAAAAGAAGGAATACAATATTACAACAACACTTTTTTAATTTACATAGTGCGTTATAATACAATACATTGCCCCAGTGCGTTTATAATTGATGGACTCACCGGTGCGTGTAAACACTATATGCACCGTTGTGGAACATCCGCTAAACAACTCGTAAAAGAAACTATCTGCTATATTTGATAGCGGATAGTTATCTATGTATTTTTCAATATTGCAGACATTGTTGCGCTTAGTATCTCAAGGCGCACCAGGGCACCCGAACTCTCGTTGCGCACCATAGTATGATGTTTTTTTTTTCTTGAGTTGTCATAACGGTGCTTCCTAAAAAATAGAGCCATGGGGCGTTCATGTCTTTCTAGCGCACCATATTTTTGTATTTAAAAAAAATCCGGTGCATTTTAAACTATGATGCATCGGTGCATCCATTAAAAGAAAGCACTAATTCCCGGAAAACCAAAAATAAAAATTCAGACGAATTATTTTCACATAACTTCAAAATGGGAGGGAATTTCAATTTTTTTTAAATTCTACAAGGTATTAAAAAAAACTAATCACTAATTCATTGTTTTGGTGAAATTACGAAGGGAGAGTTTTGGGAGAGAGTTATCAAGGATGAGTTTGGAGCAACTTGATTATTTTGAATATCAAAATTTCTAAGGTATGTTGAATCAAACAAAGCCCTACATAATAGAAATTTCAAGTATTTAAATTGTTACTATTATTTTCATATTTAGATTTTCTAGTTGTTTTTTGCTTTATATAGCTGCAATTTAAATCCCCCGATTGTTTCACAATTAGGATTTTTAATCTTAGGGATTTTAAGTTTTTTGGGTGTGTAGCTTTATACATAAGTTGTTGGATGTGATGGGACACTTCTTGGGTCGAATACAAAACCGTGTCAGCCCGAACAATTTTTTCTTATTCTTTAAAAAAATCCCTTAAACAGTTTCTAGTGTGTTCTATTTGTCTAAATGAACTGGTGCGTTTATAATACAAACGCATGGGTGATGTTCGGCCTATTAATTTAAAAAATATGCTTACGATGTGTTAGTTTTTCAAAATTTACTTCAATCTGATCTAGGATCTTAACTGAGAGAACAACATGTACAGCATATCTACAACATATCAATCATGGACATAATAATGCAAGCACACAAGAGACAACAAACACATAGAGTTTCACTGGGGAAAACCATAAAGGTGAAAAAACCCACAACTTCCTCAGAGATAGATAGAGAAATGATACAACCCAAGCATAAGATATATACTCCTAGCAGCGGCTTCTCCTCCTCCACTAGTGCGCCGCTCTCCAATGAGTGTAAGAGTGAGGAATAGAATGAATAAATAGAGTCCCTCCTGCACTCTATTTATACTTGACTTGACTTGCCTAATAACCTTTACTAGGTCGGCCTTAACTTAACCACATAACATAATGCTGACAAGGCCGACCCCCACTAGGGTGGTCTAATAACCCTTTTACCCACATGACTTATACAGGGCCAACCCCATCAAGGTGGTCTAATAACCCATCAAGTATAAGTTACGACACTTACAATGTAAATGATGACACTTCCGTATAGAGGAATAATAACATCTCTATAGGAATACAATATACATATACGAAATACATTCCAAAGTTACAAATACATCAACACTCCCTCTTAACTAGGAAGGTATTTCTCGACACAGGTCTTCTAGCACAAGTCTTCTTCTCTGGATCATCGTCACTGTATCATCGACATTGAATCATTTCCATCGTCACTGCTGTTGCTATCTCAATCAATCTCCTATCTACTCATCATAAGAAGTTCTACAGAGCCAGTTCTTTTTCATACTGGATGTAGGCCCACCACCTGTAGGTCTTCATCATCATTGGCCATACTGTGGAATCCTCAGGACTTATTACGTGAGTCAACAAAACCTCGAAAGAGCATCCCAGGACTGATTATGAGCACACAGCTCAACCTATTGGATCTCCCAGGACCTTTTACATGCCACTGCACAACCTATCCACAGCCACAGAGTATCATCCTGATACTCATGATCATACTGATCATAACATCGTTCACGAAGCACAACCCAGATGCACATCACACAGCACTTACATTCACCGGCATGGGAAGACACACTTTAACCATCCGTGAAAGGCCCAGCACTTATATCTACGCCATGGAAGAACACATCTACAACCATGTGAGAATGGAAAATCACTTATATCACAGCCATGGGATAACACATCTACAACCATGCTCGAATGGCCCAGCACTAATATCGCAGCCATGGGAGAACACATCTACAACCATGCTCGAATGGACCCAGCACTTATATTGCAGCCATGGGAGAACACATCTACAACCATGCTCCAATGGCCCCAGCACTTATATCGCAGCCATGGGAGAACACATCTACAACCATGCTCCAATGGCCCCAGCACTTATATCACAGCCATGGGAGAACACATCTACAACCATGCTCGAATGGCCCCAACCCTTATATCTGCACCATGGGAGAACACATCTACCACCATGTGAGAATGGCTCCAGCAATTACATCATGACCATGGGAGAACACATCTGCCACCATGTTGGAAAAGCCCAGCAATTACATCACGACCATGGGAGAACACATCTACAACCATGTCTGAAAATCTCAAGTGCATCTGTGTCTTCAGAACTCATCACACATAATCCAACTAATTATGTAATGTATCCAATTGATACATATCATCTCATATGATCATCCTAATCATCATCATAGCATCGTCCTGATGCATATCATCCAGAGCATCATCCTGATACTCATCACACATGATCATCCTGATCATCATCACTACATCATCATGATGCATATCATCCAAAGTATCGTCCTGATACTCATCACACATGATCATCCTGATCATCGTCACTGCATCATCCTGATGCATATCATCCAGAGTATCGTCCTGATACTCATCACACATGATCATCCTGATCATTGTCACTGCATCATCCTGATGCATGTCATCTAGAGAAACATCCTGAAGCTTGTCATCAATGATTATCTTGATCATGCAATGCATCCACCTGATGCATACCAAGTATCTACCTCATACATGATCCATCTGATCATATAAAGTATCCACCTAATACATAAACAAATACATGATCCACCTGATCATACAAAGCATCCAACCCATGCATATACATATACATGATCCAACTGATCATACAGAGCAGTAACTGGAGCATCATCCTGATGCTGATCACACAGTGCTTACATTCATATCCATGGGAAGGATCCTCCTTTCACCATGCTTGGAATGGCTCCTGCAAATGTGTCCATCACTTCTTCCTCTAAGTGTTGTGAGTCTGAAGAACACCAAGCCTCTCTCTGAAGTATTCAAACTTCACTCTGGCCAGTGGTTTTGTCAACACATCTGCAACCTGCTCATCCGTCATAGCATACATGAGCTTCACTGCTCCTCTCTGCACCATATCCCTTATATAGTGATATTTAATCTCAATGTGTTTCGACCTGTCGTGGAACATCGGGTTCTCAGACAGCTTCACACAACTCTGGTTGTCATAAAAGATACCAATAGCCTCCAATGGGAGATCAAATAACTCAGACAGTAGCTTCCTCAGCCATACTACCTCACAACTAGCCGAACAAGCTGCAACATACTCTGCTTCAACTGTACTCAATGCTACGCAGGACTACTTCCTGCTAAACCAAGAGATCACACCTGATCCCATACTGAAGCAGCACCCAGAAGTTCTCTTCCTATCCGCAGCACTGCTTGCCCAATCTTAATCAACATAACCCTACAGGTTAAACTTTTGATTTGCATCATACTTGAGCCCATAATCAACCGTACCCTTTAGGTACCTCAGAATATGCTTCATAGAAACCAGGTGAACACCTCTCGGATCCGTCAGGAACTGGATCAATGTGTTCACCACAACACAAATATCTGGTCCCATGTTCGTTAGGTACATCAAGGACCCAGTCATCTGACGATACATAGTGACATCAACCGGCTCAGATGAAGCATCACACAGAAGCTTCAGGTTCGATGTCATAGGTGTGGCCATGGCCTTGCAGTCCATCATCCCGAACCTCTTCAGGATGTCTACTGCATACTTCCCTTGTCCAAGAAAGATTCCATCTGCACTCTGCCACACCTCAATGCCTAGAAAATAGTGCATCATCCCCAAGTCCTTCATCTTGAACTCGGCAGCAAGCTTCCTCTTGTTGTCGGCAATCAACCCATCCTCACCTGTTACAGACAGGTTGTCCACATACAATAGTAGTATCACAGGATTGCCTTCCTCAACCTTGTAGTAAAGGTTGGAATCCGCTTTACTCTTAGTAAATCCCAAACTGTATAGAAAGCTGTCTATCCTACCATACCAAGTCATAGGAGCTTGCTTCAAGTCATACAAGGCTTTCTTCAACCTGCACACATATGACTCCCTGTCATATGTCTCAAAACCGAGTGGTTGCTCCACATACACTTCCTCTTCAACTACACCATTCAAGAAAGTTGTCTTGACATCCATCTGGTGTATCTTCCATTTCATCACTGCAGCCAGAGCAAGTACTAATCTAATGGAAGTGTATCTGGCTACAGGTGCAAAAGTCTCTTCATAGTCTATTCCCTCTTTCTGAGAGAATCCACGAGCTACAAACCTCACTTTGTATTCTTCTATGCTACCATCTGCAGCATGCTTGATCTTATAGATCCACTTGGAAGTCACAACAGACTTCCCTTAAGGTCTTGGGACTGCATCCCAAACATCATTCTTCATGATCGACTGGTACTCCTCAATCATGGCATTCTTCCCGAATCCTGGCAACTTCAATATCTTCAATAGATAACTTTGTTGTTGAACAAATGTTGTAGTCCTTCTTTTGTAGGTAATGGTATACGATCTTTCCTACAAAACAAGTTAAATGGCATGATTAGAAACCATCTCATAGTTTTCAAAACAAATTCTTACACATAAATAAATATGTCATACAGTAATGGAATTATCTTAGCCAATGCTTCAATACAACATTTATCCATATCCCGTAACTTTCTAGATTCCTTCCAATCTCTACCAGAACATTGTTAAGAGTGTGCACAACTCCCAACATGTCAGCAAAGAGGTTTCATTCTAGATAAGTAGCAATGGAATGTTGTACAGTGCCATAGGCCACTTACCCATCAGATGCATATTAGTAGTTTACTGTTCATTAATGCAATTATTCTAATATGCATAATACACAACCTAAGTCTAAGAACATAAGTGTATACATCATTGAACAATATTGTTTAAACAATCAAATATACAAGAAATGATAATTTAAATACTTATCTTTGTTTGTTGTTGTTGGGTGGACTCCCTCTCAATCTTTGCTTCCTTGCAAGAACTACTAGAGTGTGTTCCCTATTGATCTTTGCTTCCTGGATTACCTTTCCTTTGAACTCATATCCATCCTTGATCACTATGCATGCTTACTAGTATCATTATTGTATTATCCTCGAGATCTCATACATAATCATACATTCATTAGTATAATCTCAATACTATCAAAACACAATAATCTTAAACATGTATAGTCATGATCATTTCAAACATAGATAATAAACATTAGTATTCAAAGTTTCAAAGAGAACTTCTCTTACTCATGCATATTCATATTTTACCATAGAACTCTTCTGGTTAGTCATATCATCAATCAAGGTACGAGACATAATATGCATAAACCCATGATTACTAACTTCAATGAATAATCATTATCAATCATGTCATGTATACTTATATAAGAGATCCTAACACAAGGTAGGATTCTAACTTGATATAGGAAAAACATACCTGGATTAGCATGCTAGCTGGTTATGTCTAATATACCCGCATAATGTCTTCTTGTTCTCTTCAATGACTTATGCTAGTAACCTGCATATCTCATAGGTTAACCATTATAGAACCAAGTTATACATACCTCGTAAGTAGATCTTCTATGTGATCCATGACAATGGATGAATCTTTGTCTTCATGTCACCATGGTCATATGTTCTTGAACTAGAACATGATTTGTCTTTCTTGATGTACCTTTCATGTTTGCGGACAACATCAACCTCATACAACACCACAATGCATTAGTACAATCATAAGTGTCAAAACCCTAATCAATGAATATCTTCTATCATGCGTTCATATTTTTATTAAGGTGATACGACAAGTCTAAAATTAATCAAGATTGTACTAATCTTAATGAAGACAAGCATATCATAAACTTAATCATGAACAGATTTGAAACATACACGTAAGTGATACCTGTCGAGATTGCTTGTAATCTTCTTATGTAAGGCCTTAGCCTCATCTCCCTCTGAAACAGGAACTTCTTCACTTATGTAGGTGACCAATCCATTCTCTTCTAGGATTAACCCAATCCACTTTGATTTGCTGAAACTGGATCTGGAGCTGGATTAGGGTTTGTTAGAGAAACCCTAAAAATTCAAACTTTGAATTTGAAACTTCTGAAAGGATAGAAAGATGCGCCTTTCTGATTTGGTCAAGCTGGTATACTCAGAATTTGAAAACTGCAAAGTTTCACCCCTCAAAATTGTCTTTTAGATTTCTGGATTCACTGGGGAGGACCTTGAATTAGGGTTTGAGTTTACTGGAGCTTCACCCAACCAAATAGTTTTATACAAAGCTCTAAACTTCGATTTTTCCAAGGAGCTTCCAGCTACGGTCACAGATTTAGAAAATTCCCATTTTTGCAGAAGCCCTAATTTTTCACTTTTCCGATCAAAGTCCCGAACTAGGGTTTGATCAAGCTCGGCCTTCTACCCAACCAAAAAATTTGATCTTGGTCTCTAAATTTCGATTTTGATGAGTAGTATCCAACCTTGGTCTCTGATACAAAAAATTCCAACATTCTTCGAAACCCTAAATTCCTAGAGCCATGAATGAAGGTGCTCAAAATCCAATTATGTTTTGACAGAAATATGCACCTGATTTTTTCTGGTGTAACTCCGAAATTTCAGATCTATAGGGTATGAAAATTATACCTGTGGTATCCTAACATGTTAACTTTCCAACCCCATAAGTCTGACCTCAAATGGATTCTCTGAGAGAGAGTTATGCCAAGTGTCGCAACGTGACCTGTTTATGGGATAAAACAGGAGAGCAAACTTGTATGCGTGCTACATGTCACTGGTTCAACTTCGGCCTCTGAAAACCTTACCTGAGAAACTACAGTGCGTGCCCTACCTATCATTTTTTACAAAATTTCATTTGGAGCTTCCTAGCCCAAGTTGTGACCTTTTTTCCTAGGTCACTTGTTTATGACTGAGATCTGGAAGAGGCAGAAAACCTATATTGTACAGATCATAAAACACAAATTACAACGAATTAGAATTTGTGCTTCGGACACAAGGTACATTGGGATCTCATCTTCTACCTGTAAAAGTTTCAGATCCTGAAACTCTTCCAAAATGGATTTATAGTGAAAGTGCTACGATGACTGGGTTTTGCTATATCAAGCCCTAGCTTCACAAGTGCAACATGTGTCATAAATGCCATATCATGCCTTCTTTCAGGCTAGCTCTAATACCATGTTAGTTTTTCAAAATTTACTTCAATCTGATCTAGGATCTTAACTAAGAGAACAACATGTACAACATATCAATCATGGACATAATAATGCAAACACACAAGAGACAATAGACACACAGAGTTTCACTGGGGAAAACCATAAAGATGAAAAACCCCACAACTTCCTCAGAGATAGATAGAGAAATGATACAACCCAAGCATAAGAGATATACTCCTAGCAACAGCTTCTCCTCCTCCACTAGTGCGCCACTCTCCAATGAGTGTAAGAGTGAGGAATAGAGTGAATAAATAGAGTGCCTCCCGCACTCTATTTATACTTGACTTGACTTGCCTAATAACCTTTACTAGGTCGGCCTTAACTTAACCACATAACATAATGCTGACAGGGCCGACCCCCACTAGGGTGGTCTAATAACCCTTTTACCCACATGACTTATACAGGGCCGACCCCATCAAGGTGGTCTAATAACCCATCAAGTATAAGTTACGACACTTACAATGTAAATGCTGACACTTGCGTATAGAGGAATAATAACATCTCCATAGGAATACAATATACATATATGAAATACATTCCGAACTTACAAATACATCAACACGATGTTGTCGGTGCGTTGTATTTTCTATAATGCCCGTTGCGTTAATTGTGAAAGCGCACTGTTTCAATTTTTGGTGCTTTATAGTTAATAAATTGCACCGATAATTGCCTTTGTGAAAGTTTTTTATTATGTTGTGATTAACGGTGTGTCAACATAGGAGCACCGGTGCAGCCATATATTATAGGCATCGGTGCAGTTCATATGTTGTAACGCACCAGTATGGTAGTTTTTTTTTTAATTTTTATTATGAAGATATGCAATTTTTTGTATAATATACATGATAGCTTCTTTATTTAATGGTCCAGGTTGTTTATTGATAGAAAATGAAAGATAAAAGTTCAATGAACAACAATTCTAGATAACATGATGGGAGCACACCCAAAGTCGAGAAGAAGGCAAGTTCTTTGTAATTTCTATATCAAATTAATATGTTTGAATTATTTGTAAATTTAATTTTATATGTATTGGTTAATGTCTCACATGCAAAGCCAAAAAATGAGGAAGCTCAATAATATTATTTGCAATCTAACTGCAAAAGAGCGTAAAACCTTGCTAGAAAAGTTGCAGATGGATGAATTAGGTGAATAAAAAAGAAATCAATATGATTTTTTTGTTGAATTTTGAGTAATATTGTACCTAACAATATTCAATAATAAGTTTCAAACAATCTAATTTGCATATGTTGAATGTTATGCGGGGACTAACAACAACAGAAGGGAAAGTGAGTATAAGAAAAAACAAATTATGGAAGATTTAAATGATGATGAATTGGTTCTTAGCTCGTCTGGAGTGGTGCTGGAAGTTAATGAAAGGGGGGGGATTTTTATAAAATTGTGAGAGTTATAATGGAAAGAATGTATAGACATACTTTACACTTACAGTATAGAAATAATCCAATGAGTCAAAGAATCAGGTTATATCTAAGCTACAGGAGACGTTTCTAGAGCAATGGTCAATGAGACCTATCAGAGTTGCAATAGCAAAAACATACAATAACAAAAAAGAATCATTCAAAGAGTAATATTCTTAAACATGTTTTAATAGAATATGTATGTACTACAAAGCATTCGTTTATTAATATTAATTTTGCTATATTTTTTTTCAAATCAGCATAAAAGTAGTTTGATGTCATTTTACATTTACAAGAAGATTTTGAAAATCCCAAAGGATGAATGAGGTGATATCTGAAATATGCCAGTAGGGATGTCTAAAAAAGTGTACAAAGAGATGGTGAAGGAAATGGACATAATTGAATCACAAGAGGATCCATCTCAACAACAACGTGCTTCAAATGTATGAAACCATTGAATTTTTCTATTATGTACATCTAATTAATTAATTTAGCATTAAATATTACATTTTTATTTTCGTTTTGTTGCGGAAAAGAAAATAAAATGGGACCCATTCAACACATAGGATGGGAAGACAAGGAAAAAAGGGATTGATAGCAAAGTTTTAGAGTAGTTCGGATTTCCTTATAGCAGCTTAAGATTTATTATTGGTTGTGATCTTTAGATCTTAATTTTTTTTACAATGGCCATTCTTCGATGTCTTCAAACAGGTGTTAACATACAAAGAAGAGCCATCAGACAAATTGATTGACATTGGGTTAAGTAAGGGTTGTGAGTATATGTTGGTGTATCAAAAATTAATGGTGGAATTTGTAAGTATCTATGTTGTTTTGGTTTTCTCATTTTATAATTAATGGAACAACAAAAATCTTTTAAATTAAATCAATGATTTCTTACGGGTTATAAAACTTGCAGGAAACAAAGTATGGAGTGCAGCCAACATAAAAGAAGTTGAGAGATGGCATTAGACATGGTTTTGAAAGAATGTGTGACATCCAGGACACAATTCTTTCTCTGGTATGTCGATTTTCAATTTACATTCATGCATATTATCTATTTTTATTTTCATTATTCCCAGCAATGTAGATATACTCGATACACTTTAGTTTTATGTTTGCAGATGGAAGCTGAAGAAGAGGAAAAAAAATCGAGGCAATAAACAAAATATTCGACCAAATAAGCCGAGTGATGCAAGTGGATCGAGCACTAATAACAGTTCTAGCGAAGAATGATGATCCATATATTTTGGATGTTAATGCAAGTTGTTGTATATTTTTAAATAATTGTGTACGAAAATCAGACATTTTAATCAATAATGTACTAGACAAAGTGTCCCAATTGAAACACGGGTTTCCAATTAAGTGTAACAATTATGTGCATGTTGACATTGTGATTATTGTGGACTTTATGTTGTCCCTGCATTTTGTATGACAAAGGGACTCTTCTTGATATATAAAAAAATGACGAATTTTACTATATTGCATTCTCCAATGTCGTTAAACGTTAAACGTTAAATCGTTGATTAAATATATGGATGATTAAAAAATATTACAATAGATGTGAAATTTTATGATATAATAAATTATTCTAAACATCATATCCAAATGCAATAATAAAAATTCAAAAAATATTGCTATAAAATATATCAATTTCTAATGAATAATATAATTAAATAAAAAATAAATCAAATAAATATATTCCAGTGCAATGTTAGTAGTTACGACTCACCAAACAGAATAAAATATGCAATGCTTTCTATCTTTATGATCACACCGGTGTGTTTATATCATTACACCATCGATGTGTTTATGTCTTTTCAGCACCAGTGCGTTTAAGAGATAGTCGCATGCCCCAGTGCTTTTTCTACTATTACATGCTGGTGCGCTACAGCATATTACCGCATCGTTAATTTTTAAAAATATAGCAAGTGTCAACGAGTGAACTCTACCAGTGTGTTTTCCTTTAGTTGTCACACTGGAGCTTTGTAATAGTTAGAGAGCATTGGTGCTTTTTAATAGTATGAGAGCACCGGTACTTTTTAATAGTTCATAAGCATTGGTGCTAGTTTTAACATAAAGCACCATTTTGTATATTGTTATATAGGATTGGTGCTATTTAATAGGTCGTAAGCATTGATGTGTATAATGTTATAAAGCACCAGTTTCAGTTAAATTTTCGTTGCACATTGGTGTTATGTGTAATGTCATGCACCGGTGCTTATTGTGCTTATGCACATCAGTGCATTTATTGGTTATAAAATCCCTGGTGTGTTAGGTGTGTGTTAGCACCGATGTGTTTCATCCAATAAAGTGCACCAAAACAAAAACAAAAAACTCTGCAAAAACCTATGGTCGCCGAGTCTTTTTTGTTATAATTCATTTTCGTAAATACCTCCGCTAAAACATTCGTTACCATTTGCAAAGGTTGTAGTGGAAGTTTTTTTTATTGACAAATCTTGTAACACTAAAAACCTCCGCTACAAGGCCTTTTCCTTGTAGTGGATCTTTGGTTTTTGCTTTTGTCCTTTGCTAACCTATTTCTCTGGCTACTTATGTCTTCATTAAGCATTTTGTATGGATGTTGTTGAAAAGATTTGTTCCTAACTAGGTTTTTCACATTCAGTAAAGATAGGCTCCTTGGACTTTTGTTTCTTGTGGAAAATAATTTGGAATTTATGTTCATAATTTTTTGTACATTTTTCAATGGTTCATAGAATGTATGTGTCTCATTTTTTTGAACTTCAACAATGTCAAGTATCTTTGCTCCTCATAAGAAGGTATTGAAGTTGTGATTTTACGTGTTTCAAAAGACCATAGATGGATTTTGATGTTTGATATCCTAGCCAGCTAGTCATAAACAAACAAGCCATGTTCAATTTTACCTTCTTTGTATGGAAATGCTAATTGTATCATGTAAGCTTTCCAATGAGCAATTTTTGGTCGCTCTGGATTACATCATAATTTATATATAGGTGGATGCACCTAATAGCAAAACAATCATTTTGCATAATTGCATTACAAAACGCTTGTGACATAATGTGTCGCAAACATGGCACACTATATTCATTATTCAGTAATTCACAAAGTGAAAGCAACTTTCACCATGCATATCAATGTCAGTCATATGAACTTCACTAACATTGTTTTCTTGGATATTAGAAGAGTTGTTGATATTTCTTTTGCATAGTAATGGCTCAAAATGTCCAGCAAGTGAATAATTTTTCATCATGGAATAGTATGTCATATGTATATGTAGGCAAGTTTGAGTTGAAATGTAAGTAGATTTTCATTCTAGTTTTTTACCAAACTATTTTTGGTATTTTTATCCAATTTGATGCCCAATGTATGCAGAAAATGTCCCCCCATAGGCCTCTACTCCATGGAACTATGTCAACTAATGTCAATCTAGACATTTTGTTCAAAAAGACTTGTGGTTCATCAACGTTATGCATTTCTCATAACGAATATCTATTTAGTTCAAAAAAAATTCATGTGGTTCATGCCTCTATATTTCAAGAGGCCGCTACATCCACGGTACTTGCCCATTATACTATGAGGCATGTGGAGAAGCTGAACATAGTCAAAATATTAGGGGCTCATCAAAAAGAGCATCGTATGTCACTTACAAGGAAATGAACCTGGGTGGGAGGTTATCAATTAATACGCCCAACCACTCGAGCTACATCCAATGGACCTATTTAGTTCATTTTAATAAGATGTAATTGCTTCTTTACCTGTTTTTTGTAAACAAGCCCTAAAATGCTCTATTGTTCCTTCTCTAATTTCTATTGATGTATATCTAAAATGAAGCAACACATGTAGTGCATTAAACAAACAATCTCCTACAACATATGAGAAGTTTTGTAACCGAAACAAACCATATTTGGCTAGTACATTATCGATGTGCATTTGTGATTCTAAAACATCTATCTTCAATTTGCGTCTTTTTCTTGAGTCATTAATGTTTTATCTACTATGTTTCATTATATCTTGTGTTTTCTTTGAAATTATATAAGTTCTAATTACAATAAATTAAGAAATATTATAGTTGTCTATATAATAATATGGCTTCCATACAAAAGAAAAAAATATTTAAGATATGTTATGTAAAACTAGGGGAAAATCAAAATAGTCTAACGTATACTTAAAATTGTGTGTACCTTAAAGGATATGATATGATAGATTTTCAACCTAATTGTTTCGCACAAAAGATCACTAGTTCTTTTAGTAAATAAACCTGGATTTCCAAAAAACATTTTTATATTTAATTCTCTGTGACCTGTATTTTTTCATGAAGAATAACTTTAAAAAAATGGTATAGAAAAGAATGAAGTGGTGAATGCAGTTAACAAGAGAAAGAGTAAGGGAAACAAAATCAATAAAAGATTATTAATGATCTAATATTGAATATTTATGGATAATGGTTTAAAGAAACAAATTTGGAAGAAGAAATTTGTGTGTCCTTCGAAATTCATGTACTCCCTTTGAATCTTTTTATTAATTTAGTTTATTCACTTACCTAAGGATATATAAAGTTAGTGCAATTTAATTATTTATTTTATTTTTATTTGCCTCAATATCCAACCCATTCAAGGGGGTTAGTTTGGTCACCTTGTGCACAAAATTCTCGATGGTCAAATGGAGACCATACCAGTGAATAGTGTTTGAAACTCTTTCTTGGTTTTCTTTAGAACTAGATCTCTAAGTTCTATTAGTCCTTATCACTTTGTAGCACGTTTTTAGATTACAGACTCACCCCATCCCTGTTGAACTTTGGTTGTCATTTATGTCAACTAATGTCAAAGAGGATGTCAATTGATTCAGTTTGAGTCATTGATGTCAATTGAAGTCAAGTGGTTTCAACATTCCCATGCCAACTTGAAGAATTATAGTAAGTCCACTTTGAAGAAGTATATGCGCAAGATGGTGAAAGATATGGATGCCAGTTTGAAGAAGTATATCTAGAAGTTGCATCCAGTCTGAAGATGTGTGTTCAAGGATACACCATGCATGCCCAATATGAACAAGTACATAAGGAAGGTTCATCATGCAGATCCATTTCAAAGAAGTACATAAGTAATGTATCCTACTACATGTGGTACCTGCACAAATATCAAATCCACCAAGTCATACTCTCTCAAGGTAGCAGCCAAGGAGTTGGTTAAGTAAAGGTGACGTGCGCAAGCAAGTCAAGAGAAGATTCTGGAATGTGCAAGCAATCCCAAGCATTGTATGATCAAAGATTGGAAGTGCACAAGCAATATGAAACGTCTTATGGTTGAACAGTCCTGAAAGCATGCTAGTATCACCAATCAGAAGATGCTTTCAGTTATTGAAGCCCGCACAAGTTCCAAATTCCACAACCGATGACACAGCAAGTGTGAAATACCCACAAGTGATGGTACCACAAGGTTCAAAGTCCCACCAAGTCAAATATCATGTGTGCACATGTTCCACAAAGCACAATACATCAAGTGCACAATACCCATAAGTGATGGTACGGCAAGGGTGAAAGTCCCACTAAGTCGAGGACCATGTTTTCGCAAGTTCTACAAAGAAATGGTACATTGAGAGAACAAGACTACACCACTAAGGTGTAAGTTCCACTAAGTCGTGGACCATGGATGCGCAAGACTCACAAAGGATGACACATCAGTAGCACGGAAGATGACATGTGGTAAAGGCATAATCCGTGAAGCAAGGAAGAAGGAATGCCACAACCAACTTGTGGACATACAATCCATGCAAGACATCTATAAATAGAGATGCAAGTTGAATATTTGAAGTAAGCTTGATGGCAAAGCTATAGAGCTTCAAGTGGAAGATACAGATTTATATTCAGGGCATCACGGGATTGAGATACAGAATAGAATGATCCAGCAAGGAGGCGAGTGCACACATGCAGAAGAATGATGCAGCTAATGGTGCGCAGAATGATGTTGTAGATCTATAACAGATGCACAAATACTGAAAGGATGAATTATAGAAGTATGCGCAAGTGCGTGAGGACCGAATGACAATATTTTTGTCATCACACGGACATTCATAGATGTGTTAAAGTAAGAAGTGTAGAGACAGAACTGAGACATATCAGAATATGCATAGAAGTTTGTTTGATGCACGAAGGTTAATGTGAAGTGTGCAAAGCAAGGAAGCCTATCTGATGCGTGATGACAGAACAACATCATAATATTGTATGTGCGTCACGATGAGAATGATTTGAGGCAAGTGCATTAAACCGTTGGAAGAATTATATGATGCACAGCATGTCACGGATTGTCTAAAGGACTGTAGCACTTAAACATAACGGACACATCTAAGCTAATGCGCAATTCTATCTGATACTGGTGCATAATCTTAGAATAGCAAGTTATCAATTGAAGCACAGTATTAGTTGGTGAAGTGCAGTTGCGCAAAATCATAACAGCACAGCTAATGACTGAAGCAGACTTCATCAAATGAAGTAGAACACGACATATGAAGTAATTCATCAGCAAAAGTGAAGAATTGAGTGGAATGAGAAGTCAAGTGATGTATGCAAGGGAGTGACTGCAATACGACTGCATACAGAAGGTGCACATAGCAGAATGAACTACAAAATATCAGAAGTGTGCGCGAGTTGAAAGTTCAGTAAGGAAGAATATTATTTTGGATATATGGGTGGCAGGACGGGGAAAGGAGTAGGAGGTCGTGGCCTCCTTCCAGTTGGTGTTGGAGAAAAAAGGGATTTGGTGCTTCCTTCAAGTCAGTGCCTATAAAATTAGGGGGTCGATGCCTCCTTCCAGTTGGTCTGGTAAACACAGGAAGTCGGTGTTTCCTTGAATGCATTATTTTCATTACAAAAGAGCATTCTGTGATTTTCTCCCGATTGGGTTTCCATGTCAAAATCATGTGTGTTATGTGTTCTTTCTATTGGTGCATATGTGGATGAATGTTTTATTTATGTTGGATGCATAATTAAAGATCAATATTAAAGTTAAGACTAATCTGTTAAAGAAGGTAAAAACTACTGATAACTGTGTTAATACTAATTCACCCCCCCCCTCTCAATATTAAATCGATTCCAACAATTGGTATCAGAGAGGGTGTCTTCAGTAACAGGTCAACATCTGGAAGATAGATCCTTGCGCAGAGATGGACAAGTAGGAAGGTCTTTCAACTAACAGCGCACCAAGGTTTGATGGCACCAACTACATTTTCTGGAAGGTTAGGATGGAAGTTTATATGCAATCACTAGGAGTAGATGTTTGGCAGTCCATTATTGACGTTTATAATGTCCCAACAGTCATATCAGTTAATCGAGTACAGAGGAGAATCTATGAAGGCAATGCAAGAGCCAAAAACACACTACTTTGTGGTTTGACTGGTAATGAGTTCGTCAAGGTTATGCACTGCGCATCATCCAAGGAGGTTTCGGACAAAATCAGAGGCGTCTATGAAGGTGACAAGAAGGTAAATAAAGCAAAATTGCATAACTACTCTGGGTTATTTGAATCTCTGAAAATGAAAGATGAAGAGAATATTACCTCTTACTTCTTAAGAGTTGATGAGATATTTAATGCTATCAAAAGCCTCGGGGTCACTTTGGAAGAAGAATATGTGGTACAGAAGATACTAAGAAATCTTCCCTCAAGTTTTGATGCAAAGGTGTCTGTATTGGAAGACAGAGCTAATCTTGAAGATCTGACAAAGGACGAGCTTCAAGGGATTTTGACTGCATACGAGATGAGAACTGAGAAAGAGACTCCCATCAGAAAGGATGTCTCTTTTAAAGCCACTAGGAAGGATGAGCATGATCATGACAAGGACTGTTTCAATGAGTCAGATGATGAGGAATCAAACTTTGTTAGAAAGTTGAAAAGAGGACGAGGTAAGTATAAGAACAAGTTGCCCTTCAAATGTTTCAAATGTGGAGGATTAGGTCATTATGACTCTAAGTGTCCTTACAGAAAAAAAGAATACAATGATAGTGAGGAAGAACTTAGTTCTCATGAACATAGAAATGCACGCACTCAGCACAGACTTGAAAATAAAAGGAGGATTCCAAAACAAAACAAAAGTCTATACACTAAGGAAGACAACAATGTATCTGAAGGAAGCATTTGCGACAAAGAACCAAAAGAAGTACTTTTCATGGCCTTTGTGAAAGAAGAAATCAAATATGAAAAGAAGAATAGTTCGAAGAATTATCCAATTGCGCAAAGCAAACCAGGATCACTAGACAAATACTTCTTTAGTGGATCGTTCAAAACACCTCCAAAGCCAATTACACCTCCAAATCATGTTGCAGAGCTAAATATTGATAATCGATCTGAAGAAGAAGAAGATGCTAGAGACATTGATTGGGAAGGTGAATTGATTAGTTCCCTAGATGAATTGAAGAAGTCAAGAAAGAAGAATAAATTCTTGCAGGAATAGTTGTCAAAGTATGAAGAATAGAAACAACCAGTTCAAGAGTCTCTTGATGCAGGCGTTTGTGAAAAGGTAACCAACTATGAGATACAACTTATTTGCGCACAGGACAAGGTCAAAATGATTGAGGAAGACAAATCTACATTGAAAGCTTCTTTGGAAGATTTAGCACAGATAAAAAAGATGCTGACAACTCAGCTTGAGTCAAAGGACAAGGGAATATCTTGCTTAGTAGACAAGCTGGTTGAGATGAAAGGAAAGAAACAAGTCCAAGATCCCATAGTGATTTGCACACATCAAGAAATAAACAAGTCTAGTATTGATCATGAAGTAAAGAACAAGTTCAAAGACAACACATCAATCTTGAACAAAATCCTAGAAGATCAGAGATCATTGGAAGACAAAATAGGTATTGGTTATGAAAAGGCATCAAAGAAAGTTTGCGACAGAGAACACTACACCAATCATGTATGATTGTTCCTTCAACAACTCTTTTCAGTATACTAAACAAATAAGGATGAATAGGATGAAGTCCGCAAGATGCAATTGATTTGGTCATGTTGCAAAATATTGTCAAACTGTGAGATGTTATGCATGTGATGGTTTTGGACATAAGGATGTGTACTGTCGAAGGGTAGTAAACTGTCCAGATAAAGACTTATTGCGCAAAGGAAATCACCTTGTGAGGAATAATAGTGAAAAATCGCAACTACATAATCAAGTTAGTAGTGTGCACAAGAAAACATGGGTAAGGAAATATCCTCATAAATGTACAGAAGAAGAAAACAATACGAGTACATCCAAAGTAGCAAGCAACCGTTGCTCCTCCTGTTGATCTTGAAAATATTAGATGAGACCCTTGAATTCAAAATGCTGCATCTTAGAATTCAAGGAGTAAGTTAAGTGAAGGTTATCTCTTAAAGGTGTTTGTCATAGTATTATTCAGTATTACAGAAAGTGTGTTAAGTATAAATTGTCGCAAAAAATAACTCCAGTGTTTCAGGAAAAGTGAAGATTCAGTTTGTTGCTAAATGAATAACAGATTAATTGTTGAATTAAGTATGAAGAAAAGGTTCAAACATTGTTGAAAGATAGACATGAGTCTGAGAAAAATGAAAATTTTCATTATATTCAAAATCAGTATGTTTACAAAATTGCATGAGTCGGGACTCCATGTCGAGGCCAAAAGGCGTATACAAACAAAAACCGGCAAAATTGAGTTGTTGAAGTAATCTACAGCCATGGTTCAAGGTCAACCTCTATGTCTGATTGGTTTGCAAGACAAAGCTCCAAGTTCACCAGAACCAATGTAGTACACTCTGAAGAAGGGCACACAGGAAGAAGTTGCAAAGTTACAGGTGATAATGGTTCAATGTGTTGAGGCTGAAGTAAGGACGGTTCATTCAAAATATGATGTTGTTAGCGCTCTAGATTTTCAATCTGGCGAGACAAGTGAGGCAGTTGTTCGGAATGCCTGAGATATATCTGCGACTAAGTGTATTGATGACGGAACTCTGTTTCCTCCATCTGTCATTGCCAAACGCCCATTGTTAACCCTCAGGAGTGAGAATTCATACTGTTGTTTTTGAACTGCAAGTAAGGGAGTTGTTCATTCTCTGGTAGAAGGAAGCCATTGGCAAGAATGGAAAGAAAGCAAGAAATAATGAGACGCAGGAGGGAAGAAGTAGAAAAGGTGATGAACCAGGCATCACGGGCTCGAGATACAAAACAAAATGATCTAGTGAGTATCCAAATGCGCACATGCAGAAGAATGATGCAGTTGATGGTGCGCAGAATGATGTTGTAGATCTGTGACGGATACACAAATAATGAAAGGGAATTATAGAAGTATGCGTAAGGGTGTGAGGACCAAATGATAGTATTGCTGACAACACGCAGAAATTCACAAATGTTTTAAAGTAAGAAGAAAAGAGACAGAACTGAGACATATCAGAAGATGCACAGAAGTTTGGTTGATGCACGAAGGTTAACGTGAAGTGTGCGAAGCAAGGAATTCCATCTGATGCGCGATGATAGAACAGCAGCAAAATCTTGTATGCATGTCATGATGAGGATGATATTAGGCAAGTGCATTAAATCAAAAGGATGAATCATATGATGCACAGCATGTCGCAAATTGTCTAAAGGACTATAGCACTTAAACAGAAACAGAAACATCTAAGCTAGTGCGCAGTTCTATCTGATACCGGTGCGTAACCTCATAACAACAATCTATCAATTGAAGCACAGTATTAGTTGGTGAAGTGCAGTTGCACATAAGCAGAACAGCACAGCTAATTAGTCGCACATACTACAGCAAATGAAGTAGCACATGACATATGAAGTAAGTTGTCAGTAGAAGTGAAGAATTGAGTGGAATGGCAATTCAAGTGATGTATGCAAGGGAGTGACTGCAATACAACTGCATACAGAAGGTGCACATAGTAGAATGAACTATAGAAGATCAGAAGTGTGCGCGAGTTGAAAGTTCAGTAAGGCAGAATATTATTTTGGATATCTGGGCAGCAAGACGGGGCAAGGAGTAGGAGATCATAGCGTCCTTCCAGTTGGTGCTGGAGAACATAGGGATTCGGTGCTTCCTTCAGGTCCCTATAAAACTAGGGGGTCGGTTCCAGTAAACACAAGAAGTTGGTGCTTCCTTGAATGTATTATTTTCATTACAAAGGAGCATTATGTGGCTTTCTCCCGATTGGGTTTCCACGTCAAAATATTATGTGTTATGTGTTCTTTGTCTTGGTGCATATGGGGATGAATGTTTTATTTACATTGGATACATAATTAAAGATCAAGATTAAATTTAATACTAATATGTTAGAGAAGGTAAAAAATGGTGATAATTGCGTTAATACTTATTCACCCCCCCTATCAATATTAAATTGATTCCAACAAACCCATAATTGTGAGGATTTAATTTCTCAAAATTTCCCTTTTCTCCTTTATGGAAAATTGTGCCATTGTTTCCTTTCCCTTGATCAAAGTCACATAGTCTTTCTATGGGGCATGTGTACAAGATACTAACCTCATAGTTGCAATGTTGTACTTCTATGTTCGTTTCTTTCGATTCAACTATGCGACTTATAGTTTTTTTTTTGTTTTTTATTGCTTGGAGGGTGGTGAATCACATTTCTAGTTTTCCCCTTTAATTGATTTTTTTCTCATAGGTAAAAGAAAATAGGAGATACATTGATCTGTTTCCATGTAGTTTTGGTTTTAGTAAATTCATTTTCTACAATTACTGAATTCCATGATCATGATCTTATTCTAATATCATAGATTTATTAGATAACACGTCAAATTAATATCCTTGGGAGAGAGGATCTGATTGGAAGGAAATTTTCTCTTCCACTTGACCTTTCCTTATCTCCACTCTCCTTCACTTATGCCATGGATGCACATTTATATGTGACCAACTTTGGAATATGCCACCTCTCTTACTTGCAATTGTAGTCTCTCTTTTGACTACCATGTGTTCAACCCTATGTACTTTTGCATGGAGAATTTTGTTGTTTTTGCATGAAACTATCCATGACGTGGTTATGGGGGTTGATTAGGTTGATTAAGGTATATATGATCTCAAGGAGCATGGTGAGATTTGTTAGTTTAACTCATTGTGGCCTTCTTTGAGAAATTTTCATCTTAATTTTAAGTCTCCCAAGATCCATTTCTAATGGATGGTGTGATCATTCATCCCACTAAAAAGCGCTCTTCATGATTGAGTTTGATTGCATTGAGGATAAACTAGAAGTGGTAATTCATGGTACAAGGTTTATTGGAGGTGTCATTATCTTCATGAAATCATGGCATCTTGAATTTAACTTGCACATGGAATCCTTGTCTCTTGTTTCCCTATAGGTTCAATTACAAAAATCACATATGAAACGATGAAATCCTATGTCCCTATAAAATATTGACACTATATTAGGGGATTATGTTTTTCTAAGTGATGCTTCCAATGCAATATAACATCACAAATGCTCACTTGTGTATGTCCATTGATTTAAGCAAAGAGTTGTTGCATCAAATAGTGTTGTGATATGGTGACCACAGTTAGACCAAGCCTTCAATTACTATTTGCTTAAAGGGTTTGAAGAATATTGCAAGACTCCATCAATCTCTTTGGTGGAAGAACTCAGAACACTTGTTCAATAGGGTGGCGACTTCTCAGCTCACCATGAACATCTTGACTACTACATTTCCAATTACTTCAAAGCTTTCTATTGGTCTTTCTTTAGGTAGTATAAATCCCTGTATTGCCCCTGTCAAGGTAAATGGATTTACCTCAGTTCATCGGTAACATGCTTAATTGATGTTGGTGGTGATGTGTCTCTCCTTTGAAGCTTTTATTATTGTAGACTACATTGGTGGTCCTTTGTGACATTTAAAATGTGTTTGTTCTTGTTATCACTGAATGTGTAAACTATTATTTTTGTATTGATATTTCTAAATCATGTTCTATTGATAGTCAAAGAAATATTGACTTTAAAAAAATCATTGTGAGGATTTAATTTCTCAAAACTTCCCTTTTCTCCTTTATGAAAAATTGTGCTATTGTTGTGATTGTTTTAGTGCAATTGTGCACTTTCCCTTGATCAAAGTCACATAGTCTTTCTATGGGGCATGTGTATAAGATACTGACCTCATAGTGGCATTGTTATGCTTTTATGTTCCTTCTTTTGCATGCAACTATGTGACTTTCTTAGTTTTTTATGTGTTTTTTATTGCTTGGAGGGTGGTGAATGACATTTCCAATTTTCCTCGATAATGATTTCTTATTAATTGTTATTTAAATGACTTTATTCTCATAGGTAAAAGAAAATTATCAAGAAAAGAGGAGATACATTGATTTGTTTCCATGTAGTTTTGTTTTAGTAAATTTCATTTTCTACAATTATTGAATTCAATGATCATGACTTCTTCTAATATCATAGATTTATTAGATAACACGCCATATTAATATCCTTGGGGGAGAGTGGATCTGATGGGAAGGAAATTTTCTCTTCCTCCTTACCTTTCCTTATCTCCACTCTCTTTCACTTATGCCGTGGACGCACATTTCTATGTGACTAACTTTGGTAAGATGCCTTCTCTCTTGCTTGCAATTGTAGTCTCTCTTTTGACTACCATGTGTTCAACCCTATGCACTTTTGCATGGAGAATGTTGTTGTTTTTGCATGAAACTATCCATGATGTGGTAATGGAGGATTATTAGGTTGAGTAAGATATTTGTAATCTCAAGGAGCATGGTGATATTTGTTGGTTTAACTCATTGTGGCCTTCTTTGAGAAACGGCGGGCTTGATTTTAAGTCTCCCAAGGTGTATTTATCCCACTAAGAAGGGATATTCGTGCTTGAGTTTGATTGCATTGACGATAAACTAGAAGTGGTAATTCATGGCCCAAGGTTTATGGGAGGTGTCATCGTCTTCATGAAACCATGGCATCTTGAATTTAGCTTGCACATGGAATCCTTGTGTCTTGTTTCACTCTAGGTTCAATTACAAAAATCACTTATGAAATTATGAAATCCTATGTTGTTCAACAATAGCAGAATTTGCTCTTTGGCTTTTGCTTTTGTTCTTTGCTAACCTATTTCTCTGGTTGCTTATGTCTTCATTAAGCATTTTGTACGGATGTTATTGAAAAGATTTGTTCCTAACTAGGTTTTTAACATTATGTAAAGATAGGCTCCTTGGACATTTGTTTCTTGTTGAAAGTAGTTTGGAATTTATGTTCAGAAATTTGTGTACATTTTTCAATGGTTCATAGAATGTATGTGTCTCTTTTTTTCAAACTTCAACAATATCAAGTATCTTTGCTCCTCTACAAGAAGGTATTGAAGTTGTGGCTTTGCTTGTTTCAAAATACAATAGATGGATTGCGATGTTTGATATCCTAGCCAGCCAGTCATAAACAAACAATCCACCTTCAATTGTACCTTCTTTGTATGGCAATGCTAACGGTATCATGTAAGCTTTCCAATGAGTTATTTTTGAGATGTTCTTGATTACATCATCATTTATAGATTGGTGGATGCATCTAATTGCAAACCAATAATTTTGCATAATTGTGTTACAAAATCTTGTGACATAATGCATCACAAACATGGCACACTATATTCATTATTCAGTAATTCATATAGTGAGTGAAAGTAAGTTTCACCATGCATATCAATGTCAGTCATATGAACTTCACTAACATTGTTTTCTTGAATATTAGAGGAGTTGTTAATGTTTATTTTGCATATTAATGGCTCAAAATGTCCAACAAGTGGATTTTCATCATGGAATAGTATGTTATATGTATCCATAGGCATTTTGAGTTGAAATGCAAGTAGATTTTCATTCTAGTTTTCGACCAAACTCTTATTGGTATTTTTAGCCTATCTGATGCCCAATGTATGCAGAAAATGAACCCCCATAGGCCCCTTCTCTCTGGAACTATGTCAACTAATGTCGATCTACACATTTTATTCAAATAGACTTATGGGTCATTAACATCATGCATTTATAATAACGAATATCTATTTAGTTCAACTTGATCATATGTCATTGCTTCTTTTTCCTTTTTTTCTAAACACTCCCTGAAATGCTCTAGTATTCCTCCTCTAATTTCTGTTGATGTATATCTAAAATGAAGCAACACCTGTAGTGGATTAAACACACAATCTCCTACAACATATGAGAAGTTTTGTAACCAAAACAAGCCATAATTTGCTAATACGTTATCGATGTCCATTTGTGATTATGAAACATATATCTTCAATTTGCATCTTTTTCTTGAGTCATCAATGTTTTATCTATAGAGTTTCATTACATCCTATATTTTGTTTGAAATTATATAAATTCTAATTACAATAAATTAAGAAATATTATAGGTGTCTATATAATAATGTGTCTTCCATACAAAAGAAGAAGAAGAAATAAAGATATGTTATGTAAAACTAGGGGAAAATCAAAATAGTCTAACGTATACTTAAAATTGTGCAAACCTGAAAGAATTTGATATGATAGATTTTCCACCTAATTGTTTTGCACAAAAAATCACTAGTTCTTTGAGTAAATAAACATGGATTTTCAAAAAACATTTTAATATTTAATTCTTTGTGGTGTATTTTTTCATGAAGAATAACTTTTAAAACGATGTTATAGAAAAGAATGAACTGGTGAACGCACTTAACAAGAGAAAGAGAAAGAGTAAGAGAAGAAAAATCAATAAAAGATTATTAATGATCTAATATTAAATACTAATATTAAATACAGGATAACGGTTTAGAGAAACAATTGTGGAAGAAGAAATTTATGTATCCTTTGAAAGTCACGTGCTCCCCTTTGAATCTTTTTATTAATTTAGCTTATTCACTTGTTTAAGGATATATAAAGTTAGTGCAATTTAATTATTTCTTTTATTTATATTTGCCTCAATGATCCAACCCATTCGAGGGATAATTTGGTCACCTTGTGCACAAAATTCTCGATAGTCAAATGGAGACCATACTAGTGAACAGTGCTTGAAACTCTTTCTTGGTTTTCTTTAGAACTAGATCTCTAAGTTCTTTTAGTTTTTATAAATTTGTAGCACATTTTTAGATTGCGGACTCACCCCAACCCATCACTGCGAAGATTTAATTCCTCAAAATTTCCCTTTTCTCCTTTATGGAAAATTGTGCGACCATTGTGACTATTTTAGTGCAATTGTGCAATTTCACTTTATCAAAGTAGCGCATTCTTTCTTTGGGGCATGTGTACAAGACACTGACCTCATAGTAGCACTATTGTGCATATAAGTTACTTTCTTTCCATGCAACTATGTGAAATTTAGTTTTTTTTTTTTAGTTTTTTTTATTGCTTGGAGGGTGGTGAATCACATTTCCAATTTTCACTTATATTGATTTCTTATTAATTTTATTTAATTGGATTTCTTCTCATATGTAAAAGAAAATTATCAAGAAAAGAGGAGATACATTGATTTGTTTCCATGTATTTTTGGTTTTAGTAAATTTCATTTTCTACAATTATTGAATTTAATGATCATGATCTTCTTCTAATATCATAGATTTATTAGATAACACATCATATTAATATCCTTGGGAGAGAGGATCTGATGGGAAGGAAATTTTCTCTTCCTCTTGACATTTCCTTATCTCCAGTCTCCTTCACTTATGTCATGAATGCACATGTCTATGTGACCAGCTTTGGAATATGCTGCCTCTCTTGCTTGCAGTTGTAGTCTCTCTTTTGACTACCATGTGTTCAACCCTATGTTCTTTTGCATAAAGAATGTTGTTGTTTTTGCATAAAACTATCCATGATGTGGTTATGGAGGCTGATTAGGTTGAGTAAGGTATTTATGATCTCAAGAAGCATGGTGAGATTTGTCAGCTTGATTTTAAGTCTCCCAAGATCCATTTCTGATGGATGTTGTGGTCGTTCATCCCACTAAAAAGGGCTCTTCAAGCTTGAGTTTGATTGCATTGATGATAAACTAGAAGTGGCAATTCATGGCCTGAGGTTTATGGGAGGTGTCATTGCATTCATGAAATCATGGCATCTTGAATTTAACTTGCACATGGAATCCTTGTATCTTGTTTCACTCTAGGTTCAATTACAAAAATCACTTATCAAATTATGAAATCCTATGTCCATGTAAGATATTGACACTATATTAGGGGATTATGTTTTCCTTAGTGATGCTTCCAATGCAATATAACATCACCATAGCTCACTTTTGTATGTCCATTGATTTAAGCAAAGAGTTGTTGCATCAATTAGTGTTGTGATATGGTGACCACAATTAGACCAAGCCTTCAATTACTATTTGCTTAAATGGTAAGAAGAATATTACAAGACTCCATTAATATCTTTGGTGGAAGAACTCGAAACACTTGCTCAATAGGATGGCAACTACTTAGCTCATCATGAACATCTCGACTACTACATCTCCAATTACTTAAAAGCTTTCTATTGGTATTCCTTTAGGTAGTATAAAATCCCTTATTGCCCCTGTCAAGATAAATGGATTTACCTCAGTTCATTGGCAATGTGCTTAATTGATGTTGGTGGTGATGTGTCTCTCCTTTGAAGCTTTTTATTATAGTTGACTACATTTGTAGTCCTTTGTGACCTTTAAAATGTGTTTGTTCTTGTTGACATTGAATGTGTAAACTATTATTTTTGTATTGATATTTCTAAATCTTGTTTTATTGATAGTAAAAGAAAGATTGACTTTTAAAAAAACATTGTGAGGATTTAATTTCTCAAAATTTCCCCTTTCTCCTTTATGGAAAATTGTGCTACTGTCGTGACTATTCTAGTGCAATTAAGCACTTTCCCTTGATCAAAGTCATACAGTCTTTTTGTGGGGCATGTGTCCAAGATACTAACCTCATAGTGGCATTGTTGTGCTTCTATGTTCCTTTCTTTGCATGCAATTATGTGACTTTCTTAGTTTTTTTGGCATTTTTTATTGCTTGGAGGATGGTGAATCACATTTCTAATATTCCTCTATAATGATTTTTGTTATTTAATTGACTTTATTATCATAGGTAAAACAAGAGTATTAAGAAAAGAGGAGATACATTGAATTGTTTCCATGTAGTTTTGGTTTTAGTAAATTCATTTATTGGATTCAATTATCATGATCTTCCTCTAATATCATAGATTTATTAGATAACACATCATATTAATATCTTTGGGAGAGAGTGGATATAATGGGAAGGAATTTTTCTCTTCCTCCTCACCTTTCCTTATCTCCACTCTCCTTCACTTGTGAAATGGATGCACATTTCGATGTGACTAACTTTGGGAAGATGCCATCTCTCTTGCTTGTAGTTGTAGTCTCTCTTTTGACTACCATGTGTTCAACCCTATGTACTTTTGCATGGAGAATGTTGTTGTTTTTGCATGAAGTTATCCATGACGTGGTTATGGAGGCTTATTAGGTTGAGTAATATATTTGTAATCTCAAGGAGCATGGTGAGATTTGTTGGTTTAACTCAATGTGGCCTTCTTTGAGAAATTGTGTACTTGATTTTAAGTTTCCCAAGGTGTATTTATGGTGGAAGGTGTAGCCATTCATCCCACTAAGAAGGATCTTCATGCACGAGTTTTATTGTGTTAAGGATATACTAGAAGTGGTAATTCATGGCCCAAGGTTTATGGGAGGTGTCATTGTCTTCATGAAATCATGGCATCTTGAATTTAACTTGCACATGGAATCCTTGTCTCTTGTTTCACTTTAGGTTTAGTTACAAAAATCACTTATGAAATTATGAAATATTATGTCCCTATAAGATATTGACATTATATTAGGGGATTATTTTTTCCTTAGTGAATATGCTTCTAATGCAATGTAACATCGTTATTGCTCACTTTTGTATGTCCATTGATTTAAGCAAAGAGTCATTGCATCTAATAGTGTTGTGATGTGGTGACCACGGTTAGACCAAGCCTTCAATCGTTACTTACTTAAAGGGTATGAAGAATACTTCAAGACTCCATCAATCTATTTGGTGGAAGAACTCATAACACTTTCTCAATAGGGTGGTGACTTCTTATCTCTCCATGAACATCTCGACTGCTACATCTCCAATTACTATAAAACTTCTTATTAGTGTTCCTTTAGGTAGTATAAAATACCTTGTTTCTGTTGACATATTGTAACTTCTAAGAATATTATATTTGTACTGTATTATTTCGGAGATGTTTCATTCCTCCGTGAAGATCTTATTGTATATCTGGAGATGTTTATTCCTCCGTCGGATTGTGGTAACTTGGGTTATTAGACTTCCTAGTGGGGGTCGGTCCTATATGTGTTATGTGGATCAAAGTGTTATTAGACCACCCTAGAGGGGTCGGCCCAGTCAATTGTAATGGGGTGTTTAGCCCAGTAATTAAGTTGGGGCCAATCTAGCTTGTGTAAAAGTCAGTTGGGGAACAAGTATAAGTAGAGGAGGATGTTCCTCACTTAACTCACTCATTCATTCACTTGTGAGTGGCGCACTTGTGTGAGAGAGGTCTGCTATGGAGGAGGAGGAGATCATGTCTTTGGTTTATATCTTTGTATTTGCTGATCATCTATATTGAGGAAGCTTTGTTGGGTTTTCTATCCCATGAGGGTTTCCCAGGATAAATCTGTGTCTCTTGTGTTTATGTTGTGCTTGTTGTTTCTTCAGTGATCCTGTATATGCTATAGTTGTGAAATGAAATGCAATGCTGATATTTTTTATCTTAGCATATTGAATCTTAACATGGTATCAGAGCTAACCTGAAGGAAGGCAATGTATGGCACTTACGACACTTGCTTCACTTGCGACAATTTGAAGGTTAGGGTTTTATATAGCAAAAACCCGTCATCATGGAAATTTCGCTATAAATCCATTTTGGAAAAGGTTCAGGATCTGAAACCTTTACAGGTCGTAGATAACATTCCCATGTACCTTGTGTCCAAAGGACACCCTCAAATCCATTGTACTTTGTGAGTTATGATCAGTACAAGTTAGGGTTTCTGCTTCTTCCAAATCTCAGTCATAATCAGGTGACCTAGGAAAAAAGGTCATAACTTGGGCTAGGAAGCTCCAAATGAAATTTCGTAAAAAGCGACAGGTAGTACACAGACTGTACTATCTCAAGAAACGTTTTCAGAGGCCGAAGTTGAACCAGTGACACATGGCATTCCGTACAAGTTCACTCTCTTGTTTTATCCCATAAACAGGTCACGTTGCAACACTTGGCATAACTCTCTCTCAGAAAATCCAATTGAGGTCAGAACTATCGGGATGGAAAGATGACAGGTCAGGATACCACAGAAAAAAATTTCAGACCCTGTGGATCGAAAAGTTCATAGTTATAGTAGAAACAATCAGGTACATATTTATGTCAAAACAAAATTATTTTTTGGAGCACCTTCATTCATGGCTTCCAGAATTTAGGGTTTCGGAGAAAGTTAGAATTTTTGGAATCAAAGTCCACGGCTGAATGCTACTCAAGAAAATAGAAATTTAGAGACCAAGATCAAACTTTTTGGTTGGGTAGAAGACCGGGCTTGATCAAACCCCAGTTCGGGATTTTGATCGGAAAGATGGAAAATTAGGGTTTTAGTAAAAGTTGGAATTTTTGAATTTTGTGACCACAGCTGGAAGCTCCTCGGAAAAATAAGAGTTTAGAGACTTGGATCAAACCTTTTGATTAGGCAGAAGGGTGGGCTCCATCAAACCCTAGTTCGGGATCCTGTCCAGAAGATCCAGAAGTTTCAAAGGCAATTTTTGAGGGATGAAATTTTGGAGATTTCAAAATTGAAGTATGATAGTTTGATCAGCTCAGCAAGACACATCCTTCCATACATTCATAATTGTGAAAGTCAAAGTTTGAATTTTTAGGGTTTCTCTGATAAACCCTAATCGAGCTCCAGATCTAGTTTCAGGGGGAGATGAGGCTAAGGCCTTACATAAGAAGACTACAAGAAGTCTCGACAGGTATGACTTAAGAAGATACAGGTATGTCCTGAAATCTGATTCTTGATTAAGTTCATAATATGTTTGTCTTCATATTATTTATTAGTACAATCTTGATTAATGTTAGAATTGTCTTATCGCCCTAGTAAAAGTATGAATGCATGTGAATGATAGAAGACATTCATTGATTAGGGCTACATGATTGTACTAATGCACTGTGGTGTTGTATGAGGTTGATGTTGTCTGCTAACAAGATACAGGTACATCACGAAAGACAAATCAAGTTCCATGACCATGACAACATGAAGACAAAGACTCATCCATAATCCTTTATCACATAGAAGTTCTACTTACGAGGTATGTATGACTTTGTTCTATTATGCTTAACCTATGAGTTATGCAGGTTCTAGCACAGGATCTCTAAATCATTGAAGAGAACAAAGAAGGCATTATTTAGGTATGTTAGACATAACTAAGCAAGTATACTAATCTAGGTATGTTTTCCTATGTCAAGTTAGAATCCTACTTTGTGCTAAGATCTTAGTATACCCATGTATTGAATGATCATCACCATACATATTCAAGATTATTTAGAATTATAATGTTTTGATAATATTGAGATTATACTATTGAATGTATGTTTGTGTATGAGATCATGAGGATGACACTAGTGCACACTTGAGCATGCACAGTGGTACAGAATGAATAGAATTTCAAAAGACATATATAAGATCAAGCGAGAGGCAACCACACAAACATAAAAGATAAGTATTTGAGTTGTTATTTGAATCTCTGAAATAGTAAATGATATTGCTTGTAATGGTTGTATGCATATTTGTATTTCTAGAATATATCATGCTGAGTGTAAACACTCATATGGCATTGAACAGTATACTACTAATATGCATATGATTGATAAGTTGGACAAACATTCCATTGTTCATTGTCTAGAATGAAACCTCTTTGTTGACATGCTGAGAGTTGTGCACGCTCTCGATAGAATGTTCTGGTAGAGATGGAAGGCATCTAGATAGCCACTGTATGCATACAGGATATGGAAAAGTGTTGTGCCAAAGTATTGGTCAAAGATTGTTGCATAACTATGAAAATCATATTTGTATGCATAATAGGTTATCATGTCAACATGATTTGATGATTATGAAGTATTACTAATCATGTACTTAATTTTGATTTGTAGGAAAGATCATGAATAATGATGAACACCGAACAAGTGATGGATGTTCAACAAGAAGATTTACAAATCAAACATAATATAGAAGGCTCGTGGCTAGAAGATTCTCTTAGAAAGAGGAAGAGGATCATGACGAGATGTTTGCTACAAGTGGCTAGATAAGACCATTCTCTTAATGGTGTAATTGAAGAAGAAGTGTGAATCAGGCTCTGTATGGGTACTCAGGATCGATAGTCATTTGATGACCTTAATGATCACCATGGGTGATGTGGATCTCAACCTTTGCTACACGGTTGAATATGGTTTCTATACACAGATGACATGGATGCAAGAAGGAACTCACCACAGAGTTCGAATGATATTGAGGCTCATATCAGTAGACCCATCTAACGAGAGATGGCACGGATAGATATGCAAAAGATCACTCAATGCAGAGTGTGAATGATGTTCAGTCACAGAGGGAGAATTGAAAGCTTCTTGACAAAGCTTGGGCTTTACCAGAAGTAAAGCTGATCCTAACTCTTACCTTAAGGTTATGGATGATGAACCTGTCATACTATTATTGTATGAGGATGATCTCTTTCTGACAGGGAATGAAAAACAGATCATGGAAAGCAAGAAGAAGATGGCTACAGAATTTGAGATGAAAGATCTCAGATTGATGCATTACTTCCTAGGTCTGGAAGTATGGAAAGGCTCAGAAGGAATCTTTCTCATCCCGGGAAAGTATGCTGTGGAAATCTTGAGAAGAATTGATATGTTGGAATGTGAAACCATGGACACTCTCATGAGTTCCGACTTGAAGTTGTTAGCTGATAACTCCTCAAAGTTAGTTGATGTGACTCTATACAGATATATTATTGGGTCATTGATGTATATGGCGAATACCAGGCCAAATATATGCCTTGCTGTGAACACCTTGAGTCAGTATCTAGTGAAAACTAGATGTGTTCACCTGATAGTTGCAAAGCATGTGATGAGGTACCTAAAGGATACGATAGACTTTGATCTATGACTTCAGATGGCTACACAGATGTTGATTGGGCAGAAAGTGTATCAGACAGGAAGAGCACATCGAGAGGATGTTATTGTCTGGGATCAGCCATGATCTCGTGGTTTAGTAGGAAGTAGTCTAGTGTGGCTCTCAGCACAAGCGGAATATATGGTTGCTTGCTCTACTAGTTGTGAAGCGGTATGGCTTCAGGATTGTTTGACTTAGAGATAGACCCAACTGTAATCCTATGTGACAAACAAAGTTGTATTAAGATCGCAGAGAATCCAGTGTTCCATTATAAGTCAAAGCACATAGAGATTTGACATTTCTATATACAAGATATGGTGTAGAAAGGAACTATAAAGTTCGAATTTGTAGCAAGTTGCTGATGTACTAACCAAACCTCTACCTCAAGTGAACAAGTTACCGATGTACTGACCAAACCTCTACCTCAGGTAAAATTTGAGTATTTCCGAGACTAGCTTTGTGTAGTTCAGAAGAACCCTCCTCGAAAGGGGGAGTGATGTGGTCACTTATGATGAGATTACCTGCATCAACAGTGAGGTCGATGATGTGGATACCTATATTGGTGATGACGACAGAGAGGTTGGTGGATGGTCCTTAGATAGGGTCTAAGGTGACGAGGGGATTGCATCATCCTTGAACACATGCTCTAAAAGGATCCGTAGACAGATGTCTTCGAGAATGAAGTCCTTAGTGGAAAGGTGGGGATTGTATCGTCCCCAAAATTCGGTCCCAGAATTGATCCGTAGACAGATGTCTCCAAGAATGAAGTCTTGAGTGGACAGGTGGGGATTGTATCTTCCCCGGACTTCGGTCCCAGAATTGATCTGTAGACAGATGTCTCCGAGAATGAAGTCCTGAGTGGACAGGTGGGGATTGTATCTTCCTCGGACTTCGGTCCTAGAATTGATCTGTAGACAAATGTCTCCGAGAATGAAGTCCTGAGTGGACAGGTGGGGATTGTATCTTCCCCGGACTTCGGTCCCAAAATTGATCCGTAGACAGATGTCTTCGAGAATGAATTCCTGAGTGGATAGGTGGGGATTGTATCTTCCCCGGACTTCGGTCCCAAAATTGATCCATAGACAGATGTCTCCGAGAATTGACGATAGGACTGCATCGTCCCTGGACCTCAGTTCAAAAGGTACATGAGAGGACTGCATCGTCCGTGAACTGGGTTCAAAAGGTACGAGAGAGGACTGCATCGTCCGTGAACTGTGTTCAAAAGGTACGTGAGAGGATTGCATCGTCTGTGAACTGGGTTCAAAAGGTACGTGAGAGGACTGCATCGTCTGTGAACTGGGTTCAAAAGGTACGTGAGAGGACTGCATCGTCCGTGAACTGGGTTCAAAAGGTACATGAGAGGACTGCATCGTCCGTGAACTGGGTTCAAAATGTACATGAGAGGACTGCATCATTCATGAACTGGGTTCAAAAGGTACATGAGAGGACTGCATCATCCGTGAACTGGGTTCAAAAGGTACGTGAGAGGACTGCATCGTCCGTGAGACTTTGGTTCAAAATGTACGTGATGGGATTGCATCATCCCTAGACATGAAACTTGTCTTAAAGTGATAAGGAATGATCCTCCTGGAAGTTGATCGGGATTGCATCATCCCTAGACATGAGACTTGTCTTAAAGTGATAAGGAATGATCCTCCTGGAAGTTGATCGGGATTGCATCGTCCCTAGACATGAGACTTGTCTTAAAGTGATAAGGAATGATCCTCCTGGAAGTTGATCGGGATTGCATCGTCCCTAGACATGAGACTTGTCTTAAAGTGATAAGGAATGATCCTCCTGGAAGTTGATCGGGATTGCATTGTCCCTAGACATGAGACTTGTCTTAAAGTGATAAGGAATGATCCTCCTGGAAGTTGATCTGGATTGCATCGTCCATAGACATGAGACTTGTCTTAAAGAGATAAGGATTGATCATCCTGGAACTTGATCTGGATTGTATCATCCATGGACCTATGTCCTAAAGAGAGCGGGACTGATCATCCTGTAATATGATCATGTGTATTGCAGAGTATGCTAAGATGATGATCCAGATGTTGTAGATCGAGATGATGATCCAGATGCTGTAGATCGAGATGATGATCCAGATGCTGTAGAAGATGAAGACTCAATACTAATGATGTTGATGTTCCAGTATTGACTATGTTCCAGTAACTGCCTAAGTTACTGATGATGATGTATTGAAGAAAGCTTCCGATGATTTATAGATGTATCATGTACGATGTTGATGACTCCTTGCTCCTGCAGATGTTGTTATAATATCCTTCTCGTTAAGGGGGAGTGTTGAGATATTGTAACTTCTAAGAATATTATATTTGTACTTTATTATTCCGGAGATGTTTCATTCCTCCATGAAGATCTTATTGTATATCCAGAGATGTTTATTCCTCCATCGGATTGTGGTAACTCGGGTTATTAGACTTCCCTAGTGGGGGTCGGCCCTGTATGTGTTATGTGGGTCAAAGGGTTATTAGACCACCCTAGAGGGGTTGGCCCAGTCAGTTGTAATGGGGTGTTTAGCCCAATAATTAAGTTGGGGCCGACCTAGCTTGTGTAAAAGTCAGTCAGGGAACAAGTATAAGTAGAGGAGGATGTTCCTCACTTAACTCACTCATTCATTCACTTGTGAGTGGCGCACTTGTGTGAGAGAGGTCTGCTATGGAGGAGGAGGAGCTCATGTCTTTGGTTTATATCTTTGTATTTGCTGATCATCTATATTGAGGAAGCTTTGCTGGGTTTTCTACCCCATGAGGATTTCCCATGATAAATCTGTGTCTCTTGTGTTTATGTTGTGCTTGTTGTTTCTTCAGTGATCCTGTATATGCTATTGTTTTGAAATGAAATGCAATGTTGATATTTTCTGTCTTAGCATATTGAATCTTAATAGTTTCCCCTGTCGAGGTAAATGGATCTACCCCATGATTAATCGATGTTGGAGGTGATGTGTCTCTCCTTTGAAGCTTTTATTATTGTAGACTACATTTGTGGTCGTTTGTGACCTCTAAAATGTGCTTTTTCTTGTTGTCATTGGATGTGTAAATTGTTATTTTTGTATAAATATTTCTAAATCTTGTTCCATTGATAGTCAAAGAAATATTGACTTTAAAAAATCATCACATTTCATGTTTTGCACACAAACATTTCCACCTAGGAAAAAACTAAATGTCATTAATTTATCATGTGATCCATTAAATTTCTTCTCAACTACTTATGGGTCTATACCAATGACATGATAAAATTCAAGCAACTCAATTTACTTAATAGAAACAACTAACCTACTTTTGTTATTGTGACACACAGTGACCCTTGTGTCATGAGAACAGACCCTCGTGTCATGTGAACGGACATGGAGTGGCATATTATATTGACAGAAAACATGGGAGGATTGTAAATAGATGTGAGACTTCCCAAAATGCATCGTGACCCATACTAGTTTTGACAAGAATAACATTTTAAGTGTACAAGTGTCGAACGCATGCACCCATATGTTGGTTGCGAGGATTCTTATTTATTACATGCACTTAATACACATGATTGGGAAAAGTGAAATGTAATGGTGGCAAGTAATATGGAGCTTCCAAACATTTCCATGTTTAACTTCTAGAAACCCATGGCATAAATGCACCGCTTTCTCATCTTGCCAGTCCTGGAGTCGATGGAATAATACATTATCCGATTGTGTTATACTTTTATAATTGCAGAAAGTGAAAATAACATCGATATATTTGATTCCGATGTAGGCATCATTGATTTACCATATTGTTGTTGTATATTAATGGTAAAACATCCTAACGAGGTAGGAAATCAAAATTAGTTGGAAATTTTCTTATCCACCCGAACTATGGTGATATATTTTCCAGTCTCCTTCCTGCCCCTACAGCTTTGGATGACTGCTCACAGTTGGTTGGAAACATGGTATTCCACGTGACCAAATGTTGTAACTCAGATTCTCAATTAACAAATTTCACATGGCAATGTAGGTATGTCATGGCTATCATTTTGGGTATACCATCAACTCCAAGCTTCTCTCGACATGTTCTTGACAACCATCGTTATTCCTCAGTGAGAAAGTCACATAAGTGTTGCAGAGGAGCGACTTTAGTTATGGTTTCATTGCATTCCTTTTGTGGATGAGTTACTATTCCATTGTCCACTTCTAATAAATTGGATGACTCCCTTAATTTTGCAGTGTAGAAGAGTGAAATACATTAGCATTTTCTTTGGTGATTTGAAATATTAGATGACTCCCTGATTATTGCATGTAAAAGCAGTTTTCAATATCCTCTTTGAAATGTTAGGATGTCTTTTACACTCAGTATGTCACATATTTCAAACTCTTGATAGACATACTAGAAGAACAAAGGAATACTATTTGGTTGGTTGCTTTCCACCTGCATACTAATAAGACTCAGAAGAGAGGAAGAATCGTAGTGAGTGAAGTAGTCGTTCACTTTGTTCCCCAGCATGATGGAAGAAGTTGCTCGGTTCCCACATGCGACTTTGATAGGCATCCAATTTGGGTTTGCATCATCCAGAGAAATTATAAGTAGGATGAACAAAATATAAAAGAATAATGGGCAATAGGGTCCTTGTTTACAACAATTCTAAGGCAAATCATATATGTTAATTATGCTAAAATCATTTACATACTAATTTAGTTGGAAACCACTTTTCAACTCTGAATGCAGACATTGTATACGGTATTTGTTTTGACCTCCACTGAGTACTGGACTCAGTGGCTCAGCTTGATTTAAATTTATGATCACTCACATGTAGAAATCCACTTCTTTATTGAGAGAATTAGGAGTATATGGCACCTTATTCCCCTTGATTTTTACTACTTTGAAACAATAGTGTGATGGAGAAAACCTTTTGCACTAGATTGGATCATCATTGGAGCATCTAAAAAGGGATTCAGGGCTAAAAAATCCACTTCTGGAGATTTTTTATAGCGATATATCATCCCATGTTTCAAATTGAAGTCTTATTTAGAATAAATTGATTTACTTAACCCTCCATGAGGAGAATATTGAGATCCTTAGAGAAGGTCATCCCCCCTTTCTCTAGAGAAATTTTAAGAGTCTTGGAGGAGGTCATCCCTTTTCTCTTAGTGCTCAAAGATGAAACATCAAGTATAGGGTTGAGTCCTTTGGTATGATGTAATTAGATAGATCTTGATCTCCTTCCAACCACTTGCCAAAAAATACCCATCATTGTTTTTCAAAAGGGATACCCTCCTTATATTGGACCTTGTCCATCACATTGTCAATGGCATCTGAGCTCTCCAACCATGTGATATTATTCAGGTTTTCACAAATAAGGACAGGTCTCTTGTTGTAAACATCTCCCTAAATAGTAGTTTTTCTTGCTCTGCACTTTAGTGTTTTGCCATCTTGAGTTCATTATAACCAAACCTTGGATATGGATTCTTATACCCATCGAGGGTTGACCACCCTATTCCATTTGATCAGTGTTTTGTTGGATTATTGTTTGGGTGTGGCTACCATCTATGCATATGCATTGTGCAACCCTTCCTACAACATTTGTTTTCAACAAATCCATTAAAATTTCATCAAAACATATGCTTCCTATTATTTTAGCAATTTTCCAACATAAGAGATTTGGCCATGAGGGCCTTTCCTTTTTATCCCTTCATTGGAGTTGGAGGAGGAGAGGATCCCACTTTGACAGTAAGCACATGAAACTTAGTGGAACGCCTAACAACCATGGAGGGCTTACAAGGGGTGTTGTTGTGTATCCTCATTTTGTATCGATTTTTTATTTCCATTCATATTTACATTTCCTTTAGTCAATTTAGCAACAACAATATTTTAATAGAATAGGAAACTGCCATTTAACTTGTGAAACTACTTAATCAACAAATATGTTAATGCCACTACCATTCTAACTCAATCTATTCATATATGTAAGGACTTTGTAAGCAATGACCAAACTTAAAGAAACAAATTTGTTATTCACATAAACAACCACATTGCACAAGCCCACATAAGAAGGAGGGGAAGAAGCCAAGCAAAAAGCAAAGAGAGAATGCATAGTGCCACTATTGGTGTATACAACTATGGTTCTTGAAGAGAACTTGGGGGCCTGAAGCTCGTTGTAAACCCTCAGGTTTCCTAGCTCAAAAATTACAATGGAAAAACAACATAGTAGTCATCTTGGTGAGGGCACTCTCAAATTGGCACCATCTCTACTCAAGAGTTCCAGTGTAACCAATTGGCATCTATATTAAACCTGGTGAAATCTCAGAGAATTCTCTTTCCTCCTGATTCATTTCACTCCTAGTGCTTCTACTAGAGCATGACATCAAAGTATCAGAGTAACCCAAGCTCACTTAGATATACCATGCCAACTCTCAAAACATCAATTTATCACAAGATATGGAAAGAAGGCAGTTGAATTAGAAGAATGAGAAATAAAAATTGTGGGGAAAACATAGACAAAGTCAAACCAACCTTGGAATCTGACTCCTTTAATGCTAAGTTGCAATAATAAGGAGCCCAAGCTCGACATGTATTGAAGATCTCTAAAGCTAAAAAAAGCTAAAGGTGCACGAATTCTAGCAAGGATCCACTAGGTTAAAGAAGGGTATAAATCTAGTTAGTTCTTCCAGTCCCTCAAGTAGAAGCATGGGGCTGAAAATATTTTTCCTCTCAAAGTTGACAAAGTCTAGCTCATAAGACACCAAAATATCTTAGATGAATCTATTCCCAATATAACCAAGTTTTCATTGTGAAAAGACCTCAGAACACATAATGGTCTACCTTGTATGAATTCCTTCAAGTTGTTCTAACTAAGATACCTAAAGATAGGAATTACTGTGAGATTAATCTCTCTTTCAATGATCTTGAGCTTAATTTGGATTAGTAGGGTTGATGAGAAAGGCACCGAACTTGAGGGTTACCCTATGAAGTTTGTAGATCAACCTTGGACTTTAATGGCCCTGATTTACCTCCTAATCAAGGTATATGACAAATCCCTTTACATTAATACCTTTGGTACTTTAATTAATCAATGAAATACCAAGTTGATCCCTCAAAAGTAGGGGGAAACCCATCACCCTTTTGAAAATTGCTTATAATATTTTAACCAAAGATTTCAAACAAACTATTCTAGCTACTATAGAAATCTCATGAACAATCTCTTAGCAATATGGGAATGAATGTAGAAGCCCAAAAAATCTGTCCACTTAATACTTTTCATGAAAATTGATTTTGAGAAGGCCTCTGACTCCTAAACAATCTCTTAGCAATATGGGAATAAATGTAGAGGGCTAAAAAAATTGTCCACTTAATACTTTTCATGAAAATTGATTTTGAGAAATCCTATGACATAATTGACTGGTCTCCACCCTCTTCTCAGATGCCTTGGCTAGAATTATTTTGATGTTTGAATAGATAAGCCTTAGAGATTGCATTTGGGATTTACAAATCAATTAGGCAAGGTTTCCTTACACTATGACTTAGTTGGCAATGTTGCCTTGTGCATCCAATTCATATGACTTAATTGTTGGTGCTTTAGGTTTCCTTGTGGTACTTAAGAGCAACATGGGCCTTATAGAAGGAATTTCTCTTTACCACTTTAAAAGCAAAAATCAGTTGATGTCTATTTTGCGCATGACTCTTTCCTCACAATCCAATTAAATGGACAAACAGGGAAAAAACACATTCTATACTATCAAGGTTTTCTGCAATGCTTATGGTTTGTTGATTCTATAGAGCAAAATTTGCTCCTAGTACTACGGCCAGACCATGAAAGAGCTCCCACCCCTAATCAACGAGCATCAATGTTCTTGTATTAAGACGATAAATTTTCAGATTTCTCGGCGCCCTTCAAAGGGTATCTCGTAGAGGAAGAAAAACGTAACAAAATGTTAGAACTATCAAGTTTTAACCAACCTGCAGCCTTTCAAAATTATTAGAAATGGCCCTAATATGCCATGTACACCAAGTGAAGGACGGTTAATATGTTTTGAGTAAATATCACCACAGAGAGCCCAAAACATTCGAAGAAAAATAACTTACCTGTTAAGGTAAAAATAAAAATCTACCAGGTCCAACAAACCAATTGACATGAGGGAACATTAAACAATTAAATCAACCAATGGTAACGAATTACCATGACTGTGATCCATGAAATACATATTTAATTTTCATAATAATCTTCATCAAATTTTAGTTTTGATTATAAGAAGAGGTCCTATAGACCACTTAGGTCGATCTTTGTGTGGTGTGTTTATGCTTCCCTTGAGACCTACTTGGTATATTGCACCACTTCTTAGAATCAAAATTGAAATTTGATCAACTATATATATATATATAAAACTAAAAAAACAGAGATATTTTTTCATTCAATATTTTTTTTCAAACTGAAAGCAGCCTATCTAAATTTTGAGAATGCAAAATAGTGAAAAAATAGAGATTAGTTGTAGACCCAAGGATAAAAACATCATCTTTGTGGGTATTTTGATGGATCACACATAAAAATCCCCTAATAATGTAGTAGAAAGTATACTTTACATCTCAGATTTCCATCAAAACAGATTTGTGCATGATCTGGGAAATAGAACCAACTTTGCAGAGATCAAAGCAGTCTCCATTTGATGGTAGTTGTAGAAGATGGAGCTAGAGACAACAATATTTATAGGGATTTTTTGTTAGTAGTGGAATGATTGACACATGCACACATGCATATGTTAAATATTGTTGATAGGCTCCATTATAAATACTTAAATGAAAATGGATTTTTTCTTTTAAGTTAAGTTACTTGTAGATCTAAAATCAACTTGCACAAAATTGAAATTTCAAAACTAATGGACGACCTCCACTAAACTTGAGTTCACAAGCAACCAAAGAATAAAACAAAAAAAGTGAATCTTTTTTGGCAAGTAAGGTAGTAGGGGATCTAAAGGATTCTTTTCGTTTGCTTAAATACTTTTATTTTCTTAAGTAAACAACTAACTATAACAACAAACATATATAATCTAGGGATGAAATAGTGAGCAAGCATAAAGCTGAAAAACTACAGACAATGGCCTCCTACAAATATATATTCAAAGGACAAGTACAAATATATATTCAAAGGACAAGTACTAGGACAATAAAGTGAGCTTTTCTCTATATTAATGGATGGGTAACCAAACCTCACTTTGATAGAGGTGTAGAAACCATTTAGTGACGGATGAGAGCAATATACCTAATATTATTATTATATACAAAATAATGCAAAGAATTTTAATGGAAGTGTTGTCAGAATTATCTTGATTTTGAAGTGTTCTTATGGGCTATGTACACTACTTTTCTTTCACAATGTCATCTTTCCCTCTCTAGTTAGTGGCCGGAATGTCTCCCTTTATTGGCTGTGTCTCCGCTCGGTAAAAGTTCAATTTTGATATCAGCTAAACAAAACATGTATGTGGTATATTCAGTCATTTCTACTGAACATCCAAACCATTTTTATAAATGAAAAAAACAAAAAAAAAAACTGAAAATATGCATATAATTTTAACTATGTTTTTTTTGTCCTCTTTAATGTTGTTGAAGATAAATTTAGTGCAGAACATACAAAACACAAGTAGCAGTGCGGTACATATAGAACACAAGTAGTTGAGAAGAGTTGTAGTGAAGAAAGATACCAAGCAATTATAAACTATACCCAAAGGTGGATTTATGGAAATGATGGTAAAGTAGGTGGATGAATTAATTTTAATTTTATTGCACTATACTAAATCCAATGAATGGACACACCTCCAAAAATGAATTTTTATATTTTATAAATGAATTCAATCAATAAATTACTAATTGATACGCCTCCAAAAATGAATTTATACTTGTGTGTTATTAATCGTTGATCGATATGCAGATTCAAGCATTAAAGATTCCATATTTGGTTTGTCGTACTCGATGCCTCCAAATTTGTCATTTTAGCTCATTTATTAAAAAACCATGGTTTATGGTCTCATGCCGGTGGGTTGTCGCGACTTGTGAAGGTAATATGAGATCTAAATCGATGTTTGATGTTTGGTTAGCCTCTTTTTTTTTAAATGATGGTTCACCATTTGTTAGAGGGCTACATCCATCGAGAAATTTCCAACACCTGTTATTCCTAAGAATCAAGGTATGGTCAACATTACAATCATTACATAGTCAAAGTCGGCTCTCAAGGAGCAAGTGTCACAAAGCGAGATTTGAACCCGAGTGGAGAGGACAACAACATTCTTCCCAACCACCCGATCTACACTCAATTGACATGTTTGGTTAGCCTCTTTTGTTAGAGGAATCAAACCCAACCATTCGGTTAATATAAAAATGTTATGGTTGTTAATTGTTATGACATTTGGCATTCAATACTTAAGTACAAACACATATGGCGGGCTCATAGTTTTTATTTTTTAAAGAGTTTTATGTTTAACAATTCTATTTATAAGTAGATAAAATTAATCCAATCTTAAAAATCATACAATAAGGAAATAGAAATTTAAATTTCAAAATTTTAAAATATTATTTTAAAGTATTTAGAATTATATAGATATTATTTAGAACCTTTACAAAATTTAGGCAAATTCGTTTATTTGTTCTTAACTAATTAAAAGCATAGTAGGGTAATGTGCCTCTTTTGGTTAGCCTCTTTTGTTAGAGGAATTATGCTGCTATGATTAAAAGTCAATTTAAGTTGACTCGAATAATGTGCTTGCAAATGCCAACTTTGGTGATATGACTTTTTTTCTTCACTCTAGCGACTTAAGCGTTTGTATTAATTTTGGCTTCTCACTGTCTATTGTTGTCAATTTCGACTTTCGGCGGCCTTGGAGCTCCTGTGCGGATAGGTATTTCCTGTTTTTGTTTCATTTTGTATGGCTTTGGCGTCTTTTGCGTATATCTATTTTTGGGATTCTCTTATTCTGAATTTCTTCTCTTTGGATTGTTGGTGGTCTTGGAGCACCTTTGTGGATTGGTATATCCTGGTTAGTTTTTATGTGTTGTTATGGTTTCTTCCGTGTGGTGGATTGGCATTTCCATTTGTTTTCATTGTTGGATTCTGTGAGAATCGGTGTAATATTGGGACTCTGCTCGAACTATCCTGTTATCTTTTATATTTTTAATATTAAGTATAGTCTTTTTTCGTGTGAAACAAAAAATGCCAACGGTAGATTGTATTTAAGTTATTCTAATATTATATTTATTAACAGTTGGGTAAGTTATTATAATATTATATTTATCAACATAAAATATACAGACCATTAGTTAGTTTGTTGATCTACTACATTGGAAACTAGACTAGCCACAAAACATGAGATTATCATTAAGAATAAATCTTGTTCTCCCTTCCTTGCTTCAAATATTTTCCAGACTAGTAGTAAACAAAAGGCATCTAGTAGTTCTGAGATAAAGCTTGGAAGCATCTAGTATTTCTGAGATAAAGCCTAATGTAAGTTGAAATCAAAATAGAAACAATAGCAATGAAGAAACTATGGATTATGTTCATCATCATAATAGAGATCATTGGAGCATCTTGAACCTAGGCAGAAGAGTGCTCCTTGGCTGCAGACTCACTTGTTGTGAATTTGAAGCCTATAGTTTCCTTTGCAATGAGATTGATCTTGGCATCGAGTTGTCTAACCTACCCCTAAATTATGTCCATCTGTAGCAAAATCTTCTTGCATCCTTCCCTACTATGCATGAGATGAGAGCTTTCCCCAGCAACAATTTCATTTTCCAGTAGAGGAGAACCATTTTGAAATACTTAGTATCACGTGTGTGATAAGTTTTTGCATCAAGAATCCATAGTTGCATCTCTAACTCCAAGTCCTCATCATCGACAAGATCTTATTCCATTTTCACCCATGCTTCTGGTTGAGCAATCTCTTGTTGGATGTGGTAAGGAATTTTTTCATCTGTAAACTGTGACAAAGGTCTTGGCTTCTTGCATCAAATGAGGCCAATGACCCTGAAATCGATCTCTGGAACCCCTACACGCACTCCCCTTCTTGGCCATGTTATTGAGAATTGAATCCCCTGGAGGGATGGTTTCAATGTTCACTGCTAAGAGTGGGTCAGGAAGTTCAAGTTAAGTCTGGTTCTAATCATCAATAGACCCACCAACCAATAGCAGAAATCAAGTAGAGAGACCCAAGCATGGTCTGGAATGAACCAATTCTCCATGGAAATGCCTACTAGTAACCATAACAAGGACTATAGAAGGAAGAGAAACCTATGAATACCCCTAGACTCGGACTTATTAAAATCAAACTCAAACTTTCAACTTGTAAAATCCAGAGAAGGGGCAATTCCTTCTAGCATCATCCTACAATTTTCAAGGAAATAATTCATTGCATCTATCTTAAAACCACCATGGGAATCATATTGGGTGTCAACATTTGCCTAGGGGCCATCTAGGCCACCAAATCAACCACCTGGTTCATCATGGAGATGGTCATATGCACATACTGACTAGAATGCTTCTTCGTTCTCACCCTAGACTGAGTTTGAATGACCGAATGAGTGGTTAATACTAGCCATGGTAGTGCAACCTTCAACGCTGCGATATGTTTCCTTTGTAATAACGCCTAATCCTATCATGACCACCTACCCCAATCCCGTCGACGTGGTGTTCACACCATGTTGCCTTCCTGTCACCCGATGCAGGGGAAGTGAGTACAATATGTTTGAAACTCTTTGCAAAATCATTTTCTTATCAAATTCTTAGAAGTAAATTGTGCCACTTTAGTCCCCATTCTAGGCAATTTGTAGGTCATTTTTAAAAGAAGTTGAATATCTACCTCAAAGTTGAAATCCCATGGTTTTACCACGCCCTTTCATAGACGAATTATTATATAATTTTGTCAATGCAGCATCGAGTCCATGGGATCCTTGTGTGCTTTGGTGAACATGTGGGTACAAATCCTTCAATCCTTACAAAGTTGAAAAAATTCATAGAATATGCTCATATTCAAGGTTAGGTATTTAGGAAACGATGTGCACTTGATAAGCATAAAGAGGAAAATTCCATAGCTCTATGTGAGCTCTATTAACCCAAAATATAATAGAATGTGCTTAAGTTCCATTTGAAGTTTGAGACTCCATTATTTACATAATATTTAAAGAAAAACACTTTTACATCTCTTACGCACCCAAAATGTGCCACTACCACATGGCATCCTCTGAAGCCATTGCATGTTCTTTCACTCTTGGTGGCATCATCATGCCATGTAGCACTCTCTAATTAGAAAATGCACTTATAGAGACAATATTACACATGAACTTAAACACAATATTTTATATAATTTAAATTGTTAATCACAACTTAGTTCATACCAGAAGTTATGTTTTAGGCCCTACAATATGAACCATGCATTTACTTTTGAGTCCTAGGACCTAAAATATTATACAATGTGATTGAGTACATTGTTGGGCCTAGTAAAAGAACTTGTGTAAGTAGAGAAAACAAAGGACTAAAAACCTACATAGACTCACTAAACATAGAGTTTTGATAAAACTTAGCTAAACCTTATTTTGAGTAGGAGGGGCCAAATACTAGATATTTTTTGTTAAAGTGAACTAAGCATGTGGCACTTTTGAGCTTGTTTCGTGGTTTTTCTCTTTTGTAAAGTTCCTAAAAATTATGTTTTAGTCTTAATTTTTCTTATTATTAATGTAAGGTTTTAAGTAGTATAGTCTCCTAGGTGTCCCTCTAGGTCCTATTGTAGATTATCTTTTTAGATTCATTAATTAAAATCTAATAGTATGCTCATTATAAAATAAAGCACTTTATAAGTTTCTTCACAATTTAATAATAATCTATAAAGCCACAATTAAACCAACTCCTCTTGATTAGTTGTAGTCTTTATATTTCTAACAATCATATCATTATATTATTTTATGAATTTTGAATTAATCTTAGTTTTATTTAAAATTAAAAATTTGTAGTTAACGTTAATATGACTAATCGTTAATTTATTTTAATAATTTTTAGGTTGACTTTTCAATTTTTAGGCCTTCTTTTTAGGTTAATTTCAGTTAGGTTTTTTTTTTTTTTTAAATTACAATCATTGTTATAGTCCACATCTTCCTTCTTTTACAATTTGAAAACTTATATATATTTATGATCTCTGGCAACTTAACCCTTTCTTTTGAGTTTCGATCTGATCTCCTGATGATGATCTCATAGTAGAGATCGAAACATCGAGTTTTCCAAAATTCAGTGTAGTTCCCTCTCGCTCTCTCAAAACTTACTACTGCGTATGGCTATATTTAATCAATATTAAAGTTGTTTTAATTCAAGGGTTGGGTCCATGGGAGAGCAATTTCCTTTCTTCAAGCACAATGACTCTAATTCGATTGGATTTGTCAACCATAGGGACCTAAAAATAATTAAAAGTCCAATTAATGAACGCATTGGTTTTGAATGGGACATTTTGTAATCCAAGAAGCATAGAGTGCACAATCTATATGAGGACATGAATCCAAAGGAGTTGCCAAATAATATTAGTTCAATAGCCAGCTCCATGAATGGACTGATGTAGGTCACTGAACATGGAGCTCAAAATCTACATGGGATCATGGGCTATAAGTTTTGATTTAATAATATTTAAAGCCCATCCTTGATACTTAGACAAATCATTAAAGGGAAACATTGAACTACCCAATGTGCCATTGCTACGTGGTATTCAAAGCGCCCTCAACATGTCATGAGGACTCTGACTTTGTTGACATCATCATGCATACACAACAAGATATTATTGCTTATGTCCTCTCCCCGTTGTCATTGATGATCTTATCATACATGATAGGGTGCACACATAAATCATTGTGGAAAGATCATGTGTGATCCGAGCAAATATTTAGGCTTGTGTATACCTTGTCTCAACCTTTTAAATCTATTCATGAATTGGGAGACAAAAGATTATATAGTGTAATTGACTTAATCATCTGGTACATAAAAAATACATTGTGAGAGTGGAGAAAGAAAGGGCGCAAAATTTGCTTAAATACCCAAACTCGAGGGGCATAACTAAACTTATTTAAAGTTTGAGGGTCATATAATTTTTTTGATAAAATGAACTAGCCATGTGGCACTTTTTGAGCTTTCCACATGGCACTCTCTGTGTTGATCACCACATCACATATTTTGGGTTTACTAGGGTTTGGAGTTAGTGTCCTTGTTACCCTTGGCACATAAACCTTTAGCTTTCCTTGTGGACTTGAAAGCATCTTATATAGATTTTTTTTTATTTGAATGTGTTCCATGTGGCAAAGTTGACATCACCAACATCCTCTCAAAGGCCTCCATGTGTCATGTTAACTTAGACTTTGTTGATGTCATCATCAAAATGTGGGAAGCTCTTATTGGCTAAAGACCTCACCAATATCATCGATAATATTGTCATGGATGACATGATGGGTAAGGTACCACATAGCGCAATCCTATGTGCTTGATTAATTCTTGGGTCTCTTTCATTCCCTTAGTTAACCTTCCAAATATGCGTAAGATCTTGGACAATAAAAATCTATATAATACAATTTTATATAATAATATGAATTGGATTTCAACTACACAACCCTTCCAATGAACTTGATAAAATATTAAGTGGGAATTTACATATCTTTTAGGTATGAAATTAACCAAGTAGATTTGAAGGACTAAGCCAAGAAATGCATAATAGATGCATTATATTTGAAGACACGTGGTGATGCCATGTGGCATACATTGAGGATGACAAGTGAATGCTCATACATGCAAGGATTATAAGTTATCATTGCATGGAATGATCATAAAGTTCCATGTGTCAATGACCCCTATGACATTGATAACTTTAGATTGACCAAAGGGTGCCAGGTAAGTAGGACATGCAAAGTTGTAATATTTATTGGGATGATGGAAGGATTAGAGAGACATGTTGTGGGCTCAAAGAATTTTGCATAAATACTGTTGACACAAACCCAGTCGACAAGGGTTCCACACACTGTCAACACCCAAGCCACCACGATCTCCTTGAGCACCGGCCCAGACAGCTTTTACCCTGTCCAGCAAAACACCTACGGAGCAGATGAGGTCTCACCCAAGATGTTCAAGGGAGAGTTGACGGAACCATGTTTCCGTTGAATGAAGGAGGACGTTTGTGCATCAACTAATCAACTTATTGTGACATTCATAAATAGATCTATTCAACTTAGCATTAAACATAACCGCAGCATCATTCAATAGATCTCATCATTGACAGAACCATAATTATGCAACATATATAACAGTAAAGCATTAATCACAGCAAGGAAACATCCCATCATTCACAAATTCATATCGCATAATGCATTTACCACAGAGAGATGGAACGACACAAAGGTTTTGCTCAAAAGATCTGTCACATCATATTATCTCCACAAAACACAAATACAACAAAATACCTAGTCTTCCGCTTCCTATCAAGATCTCTCGGATATCAAGTTTGTACCACTTCTCCAAAAATATCTATCAACACTTACAAACCTACATCTATTTATAGGCTTGTGCCTTTACATTTGTGGTCCATTTAGGCAACCGCCTAACTACTTCTTAACAAACTTTACAACAATTAACCCAAAATCCCACATAATGCGGTCAAAATGACCCAAACTACCTATAACACGGTCCAAATGACCCAAAATACATATGACGGGGTCCAAATGACCCAAAACTACAAAAAGTACTTGTCGCCTTGCGTGCTGCTTTTTGCCTTCTGCGGTATCTTTAACCTTCCGCAACATCCGCGATGCTGACTCACCAAACCGCCTGCCAACAGGCCCCCAACACAATCTTGTGGCTCGCCCTCAAGCCACGTCAGGAGGACATGGTATACTCGAACTCATTTATGGTTGACCTATGTCTCTGCAACTATTCTTGCTATCTGGATCACACTGTGTTGTTCTGCTCCCTCTGCTACACTGATCGTTAGCACGGTGTTATGTACTTCTCACCCGAAAGTGGTCATCCTCCGGCTTGTTGTCATGTACCTCTCAAACTCATCCTCCAGTCTTTAGGAATCTAGTGCAAACTGAGGAGGAATTTGTGAACAGCGTCGAGGTGTGAAACAGGCCATCGGCTCTGGGACATTTGTTTCCCACCGGTAAACACGTGCTACCGAGACCAGGGGGCGGCCACCCCCATTAGCTTTGTGGTCGCAGGGACCACGATGCTTCGAACTACCACCATATGCCTAGGCATCTCGGATGAGACTTCGTCTCTGTGACACCCAAGTGTCTGCAGCGCTTCCTACTCCAAGCGCTCATGCACACTTGTCGTTCGGACCCTCAGCACACCTGGTGCGCTCCCATGTGAAATAAAATGGATCATTTCCACAGCCTCCTTGGAATTCCTAACTTAACTAGAAGCCTAACCCTCTCACGGCATGAATTCCTTACATATGGTAAATACCGCTTTGTGCAGCTAGCCTCCGGTGCCTGTATTTATACATCTCCCCCATCCGCCCGTCTACTTCACAATCATTCGTAACCTAGTTTATGTAAAGGGCCCCGCATGCCATCCCGCTATTTCCTGCGTGTGTAGACCAGACTCCTAGCAGTCAGAGTGGAAACCATACTTCCTACAGCTGCCATGCGTGCCAAATCGTGCGAACCATCACCCCTGGTACCCCCGGCCATACTGCCATGGTGTGTTCCATGTGCCAGGCATGTGGTACTCCGGCGCCAATCTGGTCCATCGAACGATCATACCTGTCAAACTGAAAAAGTCCCATTTGCTCATGATTCGGAATGATTGTTGATTTGACCCGGTCGCGATGCTACCACTGTCGCTACCCTGCTCCCAAACTGCAACATAAGCACTCCTGCTTGCACATTTTGTCCCTGCTGGTGCGTCATCCTGCCACCAAGCATCCTGCAATTTTTTTATTTTTTTATTTTTTGTGTGCGATGCGACTTAGGGATCGCTCCATCTAACTGCTACAGCTATATTTCTCCTCCTGAAGTTATACTACTGATGCGGTATGGACCAAGCCAATGCATCTGCAATTTCCCTAGATGCTTCATAAACATGTTGTCGTACAACAGCACCAAGTCACCCTGCTGAAATTGTTTGTTCTTGATATGCCGATCATGCCAAGCCTTTTGTCGATCCTTCTCCATGCTCTGGTGGAAACCTGCGATAAAGAGATCTTCCTCCAGCTGCATTAGCTGTGCAAAACATTCATCTAATGTTGCTTCATCATCCATACCTGTTGTTGTTGCGATGCGTAGACTTGGAACGATGAACTCCATAGGCATAATCGCTTCTTGTCCATACACCAACTTAAATGGTGTCTGCCCCGTTAACCTTTTACAAGTGGTGCGATACGCCCATAAAACGGCTGGAATTTTCAGCTCCCAATCATCACGGTTCACATTACAAACTTTTGTCAGTGCATGCTCCAAGACCTTGTTGAAAGCTTCCACTGTGCCATTTGCCTGCGGATGATATGACATACTCTTCTTATGATGTATCTACAGCTCTGTTGTCAATGCGCTGACGGTGCGATTGATAAAATGACTGCGCTGATCACTCATCAATACCTTTGGGCAGCCAAACAGAGTGACAATGTTGTCAAACAAGAAACGTGTTGTTGTTGCAGTGGAGCAATCTATGACTGGTGCAACCTCCGCCCATCTTGTCAAATAATTTGTAGTCGTGATCATGTATCTTGCACCAATGCACTTCCCAAGTGGGTTGATAGGGCCCACAAAATCCACTGCCCATTTATCAAATGGATGCAATGTAACTTGAGGCTTCAATGGCATCTCATCCCTCCTAGAGGGTTTCCCAGTTCTTTGACAAACATCACAAGTACGCACATAATCCGTTGCATCATTGTGAAGCGTCGGCCACCAAAGCCCTACGCGAAGCACCTTTTTGGCAGTCGCACGACCGTAATAGTGCCCACCAGCTACCCCTGCATGTGCTTCCGACAAGATCTACCCTTGCTCGTGAGGCAGGACATATCGCCTCGAGATATCGTCTGATCCCAGTTTGTACAACTGTCCTGCAATCAGCTGGAAATCTACAGCCTTGACCACCAGCTACTTCTTCTTACTGGTAGTGAATCCCTCCGGTGCGGTACCTGTCATCAAAAATTGAATGATTTATTCATAGTATCCATCAACGACTTCAACCTTAAATAGTTGTGCATCAGGAAACCCTTCTTCAATGTTAGTGGCTTCCTCTCCTCTCTCAATCCACTACAGATGATCTGGCCTTGCGTTCAAACGTCATGGCTTTACAATCACCTCAAAATCGAACTCTTGAAAAAGAAGTAGCCAATGACATATATTCCCCCCCAACACAGGCTTATTGACCAGATATTTCAATGTAGAGTGGTATGTGAACATCTTAAAGTGACCGCCTAATAGGTAATGCCTGAACTTTTGCAGCGCATATACCATCGCCAAACCTTCACTCTATGTCATTGTATAGTTTCTCTCTACTGACGATAACTTCCGACTCGCAAAAGCAATGGGGTGATCCAGATCCCCTTCCCCTGGTTGCACGAGTACGACTCCCAGCGCGATCGATGATGCATCAACGTGGACATGGAATTCCTTACTCCAGTCCGGAAATACCAGTATCGACGTTGAAGCCATCTTATCCTTCAGCATCTCGAAACTGACTTGACATTCAGGGCTCCATTGGAATACCACATCTTTCTTCAATAACTTCTCCATGGGTGTCGTGATCGCTGCATAACCCCTAATGAACTTGCGATAATATCCAGTGTGTCCCAATTTTGCTCTCAACTCCTTGACATTCGTCGGTGGTGTTAAGCTCGGAATGAGAGCAATCTTTGTTGGGTCAACCAACAATCTCTGCTTGCACACAATGTGACCCAGTAATATCCCAAATGGTGCACAGAATATGCATTTCTTCAAGTTCAGTGATATCCGATGTTGTCGACAGCGCTCCAAAACCAATCACAGATTTTCCAGATGATTGTTGATCAAGCCGTAGACTATCCAGTCATCCATGTACACCTGCAAAAACTTCTGGATGAAATCCCTGAAAGCCACAACAACGAGCCGCGAGAATATCGCAGGTGCATTCTTCAGTCCAAATGGCATCACTGTGTACTGAAAACAACCCCGTTCTATCACAAAAGTTGTCTTGTGGTGGTCTTCTTTCGCGATTCTGATCTGATGATAGCCAGAGAACCCATCTATGAAAGAATACATCTCTTGGCCACCCACACCTTCTAGCACTTCAGCAGTGAACGGGGTCAAAAATGGACCATGTAGACATGCATCATTCAGCTTCCATAAGTCGACACAAATGCGCACTTCGCCTGTCTTCTTGTCCTGCACCACCATAGGACTAATCCAATCGAATTCCTCAACCGGTTCAATAATTCCAGCATCCAACATGCGGTCATGTTCTACTCTGACCCTCTCCTTATGGCGCAGATTCAGTCGATATGGTCGCTGCCTTATTGGTTTTGCATCTGGTTTCAACGGGATCTTCATCTCCCCCAAATCGCCCAAGATTCCCTTCATCTCAAAAAACTTTGTAGGGAACAAGTCTTGGAATTCATGCAACAAGTTTGTGACCTTCCCAATCACCTCATCATCCCAATAGTCCCCAACATTCGCGAACTTGGGACTGTCCTCTTTCCCAATATTGACCTTTCGGAGCTTCAACAACTAACTGATCGAATCAGTTGGTGCATCTGGTGCTACAACATCGCAACTTCCTTCGGATTCCGGAATATTGACATTCCGCGGATCATCACCATCTTCTGGCCCACCAGTGATATTATAACATTCCATCATGGACTTTATCTTACAATGCGTATGTGGATCCGCAGGATATGCCACTGGAACAACCTTCAGAACCACGTCGTGGATGAGCTGCAAAGCATTATGGACATCCGGGTTGGCATGCGCGAAGCTGAACGTATAAGTAAAACAAACTGTCAACTCCAATCAAGTCGTAATTTCTCCTCGCAATTCGGCTGCAATATACCATGATCACGACATCTCATCCAGCGTATGAACAAAGGCATGGACCCACTCATCCTTTGGTCGCGATGCCCACAACATATGACATTCCATCCAATGACTGCCAGGGTCATTCCGCCCATCATATTTCCCTGTGTGGTAAACTTTGGGGTCGCCAAAGCGAACCATCATCAATCTCCAACACTGCGACCGCCCATCAATCGACTTCTTATGTGTCGCCCACCAATGTGTTGGAGCAGCCATTAGTACTTCCTCCAATGCCAACAATCGTTGTGGTTCTGAGACCTTTTCCTCGAATGCTATGAGAAAATCAGACAAGCCGGTCAACCTTTCATATACTAGAAGTGCAACAGTTTCAGTTGCAATACGGCATAATGACTGCGTGACTAACCCACACTTGCGGAGCAACACTTCATGCAAGGAATTTTGCCAATTCTCCAGAGCGTCATCAGAGTCGGAAGATGCAGAGCTGAAGCCGCGCCACCCAAGCTCACCCCCGGTAGTCAGATGAATATAATCTTCTGAAATATTGTATGCATGGTCCCATCCACTGGGAACTTCGTCCTTTACTGGTTCAATATACCTGCGTCTTTCAGCCGAATCCAACGGAGCTATGACTCTGAGGTCGCGGTTTTCAAAAGTCATCATCCGCTTCTTAATGTTGATTACTACTGCACTTTCGTTAGCCCATCCAATCCCCAATAATGCAGGATAAGAGCTTCCCCCTTCAACTACTTCGATCACATAGAAATCAGCATATGTCTTCATTCCCTTAATGTCCACAACCAGGCGTGGAACTCTCCCAATCGGTGTCACCTTGGCCTGATTAGCCAACTGGAGTTGTACGAGAGACCAACTCAGCGTGGGACTCCCCATTTTCTGCCAGGCCTGCTTGGTTAAGATGTTGACATCCGAACCAAGATCCAGAATAACTGGATCAACTTCGTAGTCGCCAATTTGAATGTTCATGTGCATCTCCTTACCGGTCTTCCGTCGTTGTAAGGAGTTTACCGCGGATTCTTGTCGTCCCCTGGCTGGTCGCTGCAACAGTCCCTCGATCTCAGTTAGAGCATCAGGATCCCTTGTTGATGATAAACAACTCTCAAAAAATTTCTACAAGGTCCTAGACTGTCGCGATGGAACTGCCTCTGAAGTGGCGTCAAAAACAGGAGGCATATCACAAATAATGGCCTTACCGGGATCTTTTTCCATCGCACAACACGATTGAAAGAATGCATCCTGGTCGGAATCAATGTCAAATGACACCTTCTTCGGTCCTGCTAACCGGATGAGTGGATGTGGACCATCTTCACCTGTTGTCGCACCTCCATCAGTGATAACTACGACAACAACATCTTGTGTCCTTGGCTCTGCAGAAATTGTCGCAATAGTCGCACCCTGAGTCTGGTTCAGTGGCGGATTTCTAGGTTGATTTACATTATGGTTGGAATTATGATTTGGATGTTGGTTCTGGTTCTGTGCCGGTTGCTGCACTTGATTATGCACTGGTTGCTGCACCTGATTCTGGTTCTGCAGTTGCGAAACATTCCCCGCTTGCCATCACGCAATCAACTGTGGACAGTTTTCAACAGTGTGATCAGCAACAAAACAAAATGTACATTGTGTCTGCAATTGTGGGCAATCGCGCTGGTAGTGTCCCCACACCCCGTAGTGATAACATTGAACACGTCCTCGACCTCGTCGTCCTTCTCCACATCCTCCCCGGAATCCTCCCTGTTGTTGGTACTGCGGCTGATTGAACTGTTGTTGCATAGGATTCGGTTGCAGTGGCACACCTTGCCCTTGTTACACATGTTGTGGTCGTTGAACGTACTGTGGATGCTGTGGAGCCATTTGTATCAGAGCATATTGTGGCATAAACTGTTGCGGTACAAACTGTACCTGCAGTTGAGGTGGCGGATGAGCTACCTGTGGTTGCGGTTGTTGTACGACACGTTGTTCGTCCTTCACATAGAATGCATCATACATTCGTTCAAGGAGTAACCCATATGCCCGGTAGTCCTTGTCTTCATGTCCCACGGACTTGCAGAATGTATAATACAGATTCATTGGTTTTGTGACCATCTTCTGCATGTATTGACACTCCTCATGGCGGTGCCCATATACCTGGCAGATGCGACACCACGGCATACCACCACCGCTCAGTGGATTCGGTGCTCCTGAAACCAGATAATTGCGAAAGTCTGGGCAATTATCCTTAGTGTGCCCCTCTATGTGACATCGCGTACACCATACCTCTTCATGTTGTTCTTTACCCTTCTTAAGTTCTTGCAGCTGTATTGTCAAATTAGCCAGTTGCGTCTGAATCTGCGACATACCAGCTACGTTCTCACCAATCGGTGAAGCTTCTAACCGCATTGCAATTTCGAGGGCTTCACTCGGCGTTGTAATGTTATGTTTCATCAACGGTAATCGGATGTGCGGGAGTAATGCCGCAATGAACCATTCTTTGTGCGAACAGTTCTCATGTCGAAGCTAACCCTCGCCATCAGTGTTTTGAACTGCTGGTCAAAATCCCACACAGTTTCACTGGGTACTGTTTAATCTCTTTTAGTTCTGTAATATACTGCGCTTCAGATTTGGGTTTTTTGAACTCAACAATCAATCCAGCTCGAACTTCATCCAACGTCTTTTCTGGAGTGCCTACAGGAACCTGCACCAACTTCATGAACCATTCTAATGCGCGACCCTGAAGGGTTGTCGCTAATTGTCCTTTCTTGGCATTATCATCAACAATTTGCTTCATGGTCCATACTGCTTCGCATAAGAACCAGTACTGCTCAGGATTATCTGTTTCATTTCCATGGAACAGCGGTAACTTTGCATCTTCGCCCGCCATCCTGGGCTTCCTTCCTACAGTCGTTGAGCTACTAGCAATTAAATTATGTTGACCTGATGAACACAGTGGTGTCAAAAGTTGTATTTCTTACTGGTTGAGAGATAGTGAGCGGAGGTGTGGGTACGCTGCTGCTGGGGTTTGGTCTTGCCTCTATCTTGGGTGTAGCCTAGTTGTCCTTGTCGGGACTGTGAGGTCGCTTCGTCCCGTGTGGTATTCCTTCACGGCCTTGCGTTTCGATCGCAGCAGGACCTTCCCCTGTCCTCTGCCTCTTTTCCTATCGAAACCTTGCTCCTCCCCTTGTAAGACCACTCTCTTCCTCAGCTTCTTTCATAGTCTCGTCATGACCTGCACCCATCTACCCCTTATCATTCCATGTACCACCCCCCTGTCGTCGCGGTATCCATGGCCTCCGCCCACCAGGGTTCTTATTGGTCTAGGTGCATCTTCAGTATGCCCTTCTCGCAAATGAGCATTTTAATGGACAACTATAGCGACAACAGAAACCTACTCCTTGGCCCGTTGAAGAACTCCCTCTCTGCCTCACTATAAGACTTGTTCGTATCAACCGCAAACTCAATGATGTAGCCTTCTAGTATACTATCGACCCAAACCTCAACAACCCGCGACGCTTTGCTGTTGACTTCTTCCAGCTCCTGGATCAGTTCTGGGGTCCAGGCTGTCGGCTCACCACCTTGGAAGTTTCTTTTCTGGAAAGTCATTTTTTTCTAACCACTCATACAGGATGATTGGGAACTCACAGAAAAAATATTCGTGTGGACCGTCGTGAATGTACTTCGCCAACCACCAATCTGTCAACAACCCAGGGTTCTTATTTTTTTTTCAGCGAACTCTCGTAGCTTTAGGTCGAACCAATCTTGGATCTCCGGTCTCGTCGGATGCCACAACATATCCTCCTTTCACTTCATGCTAAGGTCCCGGCAATGGAACCATTTGTTGACACAAACCCAGTCGAAAGGGGTTCCACACACTGTCAACACCCAAGCCACTGCGATCTCCCTGAGCACCGGCCCAGACAGGTTTTACCCTGTCTAGCAACACCTACGAAGCAGTTGAGGTCTCACCCGAGATGTTCAAGGGAGAGTTGATGGAACCATGTTTACGCCGAATGAAGGAGGATGTTTGTGCATAACTAATCAACTTATTGTGACATTCAAAAATAGATCTATTCAACTTAGCATTAAACATAACCGCAGCATCATTCAATAGATCTCATCATTGACAAAACCATAATCATGCAACAGATATAATAGTAAAGCATTAATCACAGTAAGGAAACATCGCATCATTCACAAATTCATATCACACAATGCATTTACCACAGAGAGATGGAACGACACAAAGGTTTTGCTCAAAAGCTCTGTCACATCATATTATCTCCGCAAAACACATATACAACAAAATACCCAGTCTTCCGCTTCCTATCAAGATCTCTCGGATATCAAGTTTGTACCACTTCTCCAAAAAGATCTATCAACACTTACAAACCTACATCTATTTATAGGCTTGCGCCTTTACATTTGTGGTCCATTTAGGCAACCACGTAACTACTTCTTAACAAACTTTACAACAATTAACCCAAAATCCCACATAATGCGGTCAAAATGACCCAAACTACCTATGACATAGTCCAAATGACCCAAAATACATATGACGCGGTCCAAATGACCCAAAAATACAAAAAGTACTTGTCGCCTTGCGTGCTGCTTTTTGCCTTCCGCGGTATCTTTAACCTTGCGCAGCATCCGCGATGCTACGATGCTAACTCACCAAACCGCCTGCCAACAAATACAAAGACACCAATGTATACATGAATTAACCATATTATGTCACTTAGCATTTGTGACATCAACAAGTAAGTTCTCATTTTCATTGAAATTTTTCTAAGTGTTGGGATTGAGGCTTGAATATGGATTTCAATGGATTTTATAAAGTATTCAGGTTTTCCTACCGAGGCAAATTTTACTCTATGTGTTTTGGGTTTGCATAACTTCCTTCATGGACTTGATGCAAAATTTAACTCGATCTTGTGAGTTTTCAAGTCTATGCAATCAAGGAATTTTAGTTTTTATCTTCTTGAGTTGCACAATTATCTTAGTGTGCCTAAGGGTGCATTAGGAAATGTTTAATAATATTTTGAGTTCATAGCATGCCAAGTAGATTTCAAGACATAAGCCAAGGAAAACACAAGATTTAGAATATACCCAAAGGCATGGTGCCAAATGGGGACATCATACAATGTTTACAAGCATTGAGAAAGTTGGCACAAGATTGACCAATCACAAGGCTCCACATGGCAACCTAACCATTACCATGTCATCAATTGTGATGTTAACAATGACAATTGGGTGAATGTATGTCCAATAAGATTTTGTGATACAACACTATGACATCAACATCACATTTGTCAATAAGGAACGTGGGATCTTTAGAGAATGCCACATGGCACCATTACATCAACATCACACATGTCAACATGGTTCAATGAAAGTAATTTTGAGTATGTGACTCTAGAGTATTTTGTCTCCCTCTGCTTTTCAAAGTGCACCAAGGTCCCCATAGACCCAACATTATATTACACTATGATTCAATGATCTTTTCGATCTAGAAGAAGGTGGGTGGAGTTGAGGAGTAATACAAGGAAAAACACAAATAATGAAACCTACATGGTGGAATAGTGTCATACCATGGGGCACATGTCTAGGTTGAAGGGGGTAATGCTTATATGTACGGTGTCTCAAGGAAATTATGACATGGAACAATTTTGGGACTCCAAATGGTATTTTATCCACCACCACCTCATTCATGGTGATATTAGAAATGACCATTGTAGGGTGTTGTAGCTAAAAATCAAGCAACGCAACAAATTGAGATCAACAAAATTGAGTTTTACTGTGTCATACAAAGCCATCCTCAAACTTGATGCTCGACTTATTGGGTTTTTATAATGTTTCTTGATCTAAAAAGCACTAGGTGGATTTGAGGTGTTTCCTATTGAAAGGCACAAAAACATGAATCTATCAAGCATGACATAATCATGCCATGTAGTGCATGTCTAAGATGACATCTGGGATACTTATATCGACAAGGGTGGAAGGACCATTATGATGTGGACCAATAACAAATATCTACATGGTGCACTTGCAATTTGACATGTCGCCATGCTGATGTCAGCAAATATGACTCTTTGAACTACTTGGATGAATCAAAAGGCACCACATGGTAGTGATGAAATCTATTAAGATGAACTTGCGGGACACGTGGAGGTTTTCAAGGACTCACATGTGCTAATAGGGTCCTAGATACTTGAATTATTAAAGAGGAATTTCACGGTTCTGATGCCCTTCCATAGTCCGATTCTATGGTTGTTTGGGTCTAAAGAACTTAACAAAATTTTAGAAGTGATTTTCTTGGGTTACACAAGTCCTTTTATAGGCTTGTTGCTAGATTTGGTTACATATTATAATACTTAAATTCCAGGGATTCTAGGGACATTAAAGTACTTACATTGAAGTAATGCAAGACCCCATTTGAACACATGATGACATCAACATAATCTACATTAGCACTGTGTCTACATATAATTATTTCTCCATAAGGATTAAGGAATGAATGCTTCGTGGCATCTCCCACAATGTTAAGCCAATAATACATGGTGGCATGACACATAGACAATTCAAAGGGTGCCATGTGGATGAATGACATTAGCGTCATCTACTTATTAGCATCACCATGTTATAAGGGGAAAAACCAATTGCTTCCACATTGATTCTCACATAATCTTTCAATGCTACAATTTTCAAGTATTTTTTTTTTAAGCCATTAGCTTTCAAACCAGCAACAAGACTTTATTGAATTCCTCAAGTATTTTCGCTTAGGAACATTGGAAAAAATTTGGCCCTTATGTTCTTGAGGTGCACCTCTCCCTCCTTGGACCCGATACTAAACTAAACACTAATTCATGACTTTTTGGGCTTGGACAATGGAGTGGATTTAAAGAGTTAAGGTGCAGGGCCCTAACAAGTAAGCGAATTCAAGACCAACAAGAGCATGACATATGGTACAAATAATCAACAAAACCTGAGTTCACTAGACACGTGGCCAATAAAAAAGTTCCACATGGCACAATGATGTGAACATATGTTGGTTTGGATGGACAAAGTCTAATTCTAGGGCGCACCACAAGTCGATGTTGTACACATTAAAACAATCCCCTTTTTCATCAAAAAATGTCCAAGGATGGATCGAACACATTATTTAAGTCTACCTTATAATCCTCTAAGTTATATAACTCATTCTATTAATACCTATCTATTTTGACCTTGCATAAGATTCTCTATTTTTTCCAATGAAATTAATCACAGAAATTCCTCTAGGAGCTTCCCCTCTTTTCGAGGATGGTACCCAAGGTAAAATGTACATTTGTAGTGTTGGAAACCTAACCTGGCAGGGACATTGAGTGAGGTCCATTATATTCATAAAGGAAGTCAACTCAGGGAATTAACCTTATGACCTCCTATTTGTTATTCATAGTACCCCCCTTGCATAAGTTTCTTGATAGACCTGACATTTGAATTAGTCCCATTTCATAGCCTTTTAGGACCACGACCTCCTTGATAGATTGGGAACTTTATGCTTTTCATAATAATAAGAACCCCGATGAAATTGACCATTAAATTAAAACAAATATAAAATCACCAAGGTCCATGAAGAAAGGAAATTTCCCTTATGGCTATGATAACAGGAGGGCATGAACAAAATCATGTTGCAAGCTCAAGTGTTGACATGTCATCGCAATGTTGTTATCTCCAAGATTAGACATGTTGTTGCTCAAGTTCTAACATGTGGCATCATCAAACATGGCTAAGCCAAGTTGGTTTTCTTGCCACTGTACCTATTACCCTTGCCACATAAACCTCTATCTTTCCCACGGACTTGGTAGGGTTTCAAACTTGATTTTATCCAAGTTTGGGTCCATTGCAAAATTTGTGTAGGCTATAAAACATAAAGAGATTGATATATACAAGATCATGGACGAGAAGGGACTTCAAAATAGATTAAATTCAAGATTGAGTCTATTAACTGGTTTGTGAGATTATAAAACATAAAGGGCCCACTTTCTCAAATTCATGAACATAAAAGTATTTTTTGAATTCAATTTATTAAAGGTTAGGTCTATAGGGAAAGGTATGGAGCATGGAATGCAAAGAATATAGGATAGCTCTAGGTTCATGGACATGAAAGGTCTTGTTGATTTGAATTAAAGGTGTGGTGTGTCCATAAATAGAGTTGTACAAGCCAAGATGCAAAGCCCTAAAATTTCTTTGCTCAATAGACTCTATAACCTAATCACATTGAAGGATTTTTTGACATTTGATTTCCATGCATTTAAAAACATAAGAAGAAGAAGTCAATGAGGCTAAAAAAAAATCCATGATAACTATAGCAACTCATAAAACTTTGTGTGGCAGCCATATCAAAGCCACATGGGCACAAATAAATGTCATATGGCCACCACATGGAACAATCATTCACTACCACATGGTAGTGGGGCCCACTATAGTTTAGGTGTATTAAATTAAACATTGGGTTTATAAAAAATGGAAATAAAGGGTTCAAATATGTTTTCCCTATGAACCCAAAATGCCCTTAGATTTTGGTTACAAAAATGTTGAATCCACATTGGAACTTATGCAAGTCAAAAGAACATAAACTATAAGATTTGTCTAGGTTTACGCACCTTGGAGTTCTATAAAATATGCTTCATTGATAATTCGAGTTTGGTTCTTAGTCAAGCATGCATTGTGCTAGTGCCACATGGCACTCTCATAGTCTTCCAAGTGTTAAACTAAGTTATGCTTTGTTGATGTCAAGGAGATTCTATTTGTAAAGACCCCTCATTGTCATCAATCGCAACATCATGTATGATGTGGCCCCTAGGTAAATTCCATGTAGCATGTGCTTGTGCATCTGTTAAATTGTAAGACTTGTCCACTCTTTGGCTCTCCCTTTTGAATCCACTTGCCTTTCCACGTAGACCCAAAATAGTCATATTCTCTAGCATTGGTTAGGGTTAGGGGTCCAAAATGATTAAATCCATTCACTCTGATTGCAAATCATATGTTGTGGGGTTTTGAAAATCTGCCCATAAACCCAAACTCAAATATTTATAAAGTGAAATTAAATAATGCGTTGGATATGGCGACTAAGTAATGGTAGTGCAAAAAACAAAGAACCTAAAGTTCCCCTCAAATGTCAGACTTGTAATGTTTATTAAATGCAATTTAATGATCTTTCCAGTCTAGAAGAAGCTGGGTGGACTTATGGAGTAAGACTGGGAAAATCACAAACAATGAAATTTGAATGGTGGAAGAATGTTCCTCCATGTGAAAAACATATGGGTTGATGGGTGCAATGCTTATATGTATGGTGTGTCAGGGAAATTATGACATTGAAGAATTTGGAGGCTCCATGTGGTGGTTAATCCATTGACACCTCATTCTTGGTGATCTTGGCAATGGCCATTGTAGGGTGTCATAGCCAATCAAATTTGGCAGCACAAGAGACCGAGATCAACAAAATCAAGTTTTACTATGTTGCACAAATCCACCCCCAAACTCAATGCTTGATTTATTAGGTTTTTATAGTCTTTTCCAGTCTAAAAAGCATTGGGTGGATTTGAAGAGTTGACCAATGAAAGGCACACAAACCATAATGCATCAAGTATAGAATACCCATGCCTCATGTTGCATGTCTGAGATGAAATATGGAATACTTATATCAATGAGGGTGGGAGGACCATTATGATGTGGACCAATAAGAAATCTCTAAGTGAAAAGCTCGTAACTTGCCACATCACCATGGCAATGTGAACAAAGGTGACTCGTCAAGGCACTTGGGCCAATCAAAGGGTGCCACATCGCAATCATGGCATCTATTAAGATGAACTTAGAGAACATGTGGAGGTTTTCAAGGACTAAAATATAGTAACAAGGTCCTAGATACTTGAAGAACTAAAGAGGAATTTCACAAACCTAATGCCCTTTCCTAGCTCCATTCTATAGTTATTTTTCCCAAAGAGCTCAACACATTTCAAAAGTGATGTTCTTGGGTTGCACAAGTCCTTTGACAAGCTTGTTACTAAATTTGGTTGCATTTGTATAATACTTCAAGTCCATGGAGTCGTGGGACATTGAAGGGCTTACATTGAAGTAACGCAAGACCCCCTCTCAACACATAATGACATCAACTCAAGGGAAATTGTGAGTGCTAGCTCTATAAGGATTAAGGAGTGAATGCTACATGGCATCTCCCACAATGCTATGCCAACAATACAAGGTGGAATGACACATGGACCAATAAGAGGGTTCTGTGTGGATGAATGTCATAAAATTCATCTATTTAGTAGGGTCACTATGTTATATGTGTGGCAGAATCAATTCTTCCCAATTGATTTTCAAATGCTCCCCTTTTCAAGTAGCTTTTTTCTGAGTCCTAATTAGCTTTTCAAACTTGAATGAATATTTTATTGAATTCCTTAAGTATTTTGGGTTAGGATCATTGGGATATTTTTGGCCCTTGTGTTTTTAAGGTGCACCTCTCCCTCCATAAACCTGACACTAAACTAAACTTTCTTTCATAACTTTTTGTGTTTGGGCAGTCAAGTGGTTTTGAAAAATTAAGGTATAAGGCCCTTGCAGGTTAGTGAATTCAGGACCAATAAGAGCATGGCACATGGTATAAAGACTTGACATAGCTTGAGTTCATCAGACACATGGCCAATTAGAAAGTGTCATAGAGCATGGTGATGTGAACATATATCGATTTGGAAGGACAAGGACTAATCTAGGGTTCATGACAAGTCAATGCTATACACTTTAAGACATTCTCTTTTTTCATTGCAAATGTCCAAGTATGGATTGAACAAATTATTTAATTCCATTTTTAATCCTTTCGGTTCTACAACTCATGCTAATTCATAGCTCTCTATTTTGACCTTGCATAAGTTTCTTGACATACCTTACATTTGATTTAATCTCAATCATAGTTTTTTAGGACCAAGACCTCGATGGATTCAACACTTTATGCTATGCATTATGATAATAACCCCCATGAAATTAAACATTAAACCAAAACCAATCTTTAATCACCAATTTCCATGAAGAAATGCAAGGACCCTCGTGGCTATGATTGTCACGTCCCCTCCCATCGATCCAACGCAAGGATGGGAACATGAATACAATTCTGGGCTTTTACAAAAACTCAACACCATTCATTTTGAATAGATTAATAACAAAGAAAACACATGTGTGTAGATGCCATTCAAAATAAACATGCACGACACAATTAAACTATCCACACACATTTCACATGCATCCAACATATCAATAACTGTCATCAAATAATTAAAACCTTGTAGAATTAAAACACATAGAGAATACTTATCTTGATGTAATGTTATCCCAAGCAACTAGCTATGTCACTGCAATGTTCCACCCAGCCATAGGCCAGTTGTGTTCATCAATCTCTCAACACAATTGCCACCCCTGAGCTGGGCATGATTTACACAAGGAATGGGAATCTTCAAACTTATGCACGACAAAATGAACACCTAATCTAAGCCAAGCTAGTCTATAGCTGGGTTTATCAAGACAATTCTAAACCCTCTTTTATTATTGGATGCTGGCACTCAAGCTCAATCCAAAAAAATGGATACCCATAACTCAAACCACAACATTCTTTCCCACACACATCAAAACACATATGTTGGGCATAGGGAAAACGTTTTTAACTATGGGATTTGCAAAACAGAGTTCCCATTGGCTCTCCCAATTCATGGTACACCCAAAAACGACCTTTGAGAGGGGAAATCAACCCTTGGGGAACAAGCTCGAATTTCCCACAAATATGTGGGAATTTAAATGGAAAAAATGACCTCCCAGGGACCCCAAATCAGATTCCTCTTCTTCCCCACTATTCTATATCACAAAAACACCCTTCTCCCATCTATAAATGAAGGAAAACACAAAAAATTCATGGAGGAAAACGCCCAGCAAGCTCCCAACTCGTGAGAGAGCAAAACTCATGCACAAAGAATGGATTGAGGAGCAAATTCGTGGCTCTTTTCTTTCCCAATAAGCCAAACATATTTTTCCAAAAAATGGTGGCTTGCCCATACCCGAATTTGGACAGCCATACCTCTCCATTTCCCCAAATAATAATTGTTTCAACCTGCTCTTGAGAGAAATAAATGATTGGGTACAAAAGTCAACATGGGTAGTTGATGGTTCATGGGTTCTCTTATTGACACTTGGCTTGGCTTTATTGGTCCAAGGGTTTGAATATTTCCCTCCCATTTCCTTGTAAAAATCACACCCCCATACTCTTGTTGCATTGCATAACTAGTTGTGGGTAATTTATTAAAATGCATATTTACATGATATTTACGATTTATATTGTGCCTGGCTAGCACACAAACCATATGCATCAACTTTTAATGCTAAATCGATGGTGGGGCTTTGGCCTTGAGCTCCTCACCACAATTTCATAACGATATTACATCATTTACATGTTAAATGAAATGGGGTAAAAAATCAGGATATTACAATGATAAGGAGGGGGCATAAACTAAGGATAATGTGGCAAGGTCAAACACTACCATGTCACCATGATGCTATTATATGCAAGTTTTAACATGTTGTTGCTCAAGTTCTAACACACAAGATTAGAAAACATGGCTAAGACAAGTTGGTTCCTATGTCAGTCTCCCTATTACCCTTGCCACTTAAATATTTATCTTTCCCCATGGAATTGATAAGGTCTCAACATTGATTTAATCCAAGGTTGGCTCCATATTGGAACTTCCATAGGATAAAAAACATAAAGAGCTTGATCTACATGAGATCATGGACATGAATGGATTTAAAATTATATTGATTTCAAGTTGAGTCTATTAAGGGTTTATGAGATTTATAAAACATTAAGTGCCCATGTGCTTGAATTCATGAACCCAAAAATGTTTTTTGAATTCAATTAATTAAAAGTTGTTTTGTAGGGAAAGATATGGAGCATGGAATTTAAATCATTTAGGATACCCTTGGGCTCATGTACCCGAAAGGTGTTGTTAATTTGATTTAATTTAGGTGTGTTAGGTATGTAAATAGTTTTGTCCAACCAAAGATGTAAAGTCCTTACATTTCTCTGCTCAATGAACTCAATGACCTAACCACATTGAGGGATTTTTTGAAGTTTGGATTTCTAGGCACTCAAAAGCATAAGAAGAAGAAGTCAACAAGACCAAAAGAGATTCCACAATAACTACCTATGAAACTTCATGTGGCAACCATATGAGAACCACATGGGCATGAGTCAATGTCATTTGTCCACCACGTGGACCAATCATTCGTTGCAACATGGTAGTGGGGCCCACTATAATTTAAGTTTATTAAACTGGACATGATTGGGTCTGTACAAAATTGAAACAAAGGATTCAAATCTGTTTTCCCTACAAACCCAAAATGCCCTTATATTTTGGTAAAAGAAGTGTTGAGTCCATGTTGGAACTTATGGAAGTCAAAACAATATAAACTCTAAGATTTGTTTGGGTTTATTCACTTGGGAATTCTATAAAGTATGCTTTGATGAATTTTCGAGTTTGGTTCTTTGTCAAGTATCATTGTGTTAGTGCCACATGGCACTCTCATAGCCCTCCAAGTGTCTAACTAATTTATGCTTTGCTGATGTCAACAAGATCCTATTTGTCAGGACCCCTTGTTATCATTCATGACTCCATCATGTATGATGTCACCCTTAGGTAAATTTCGTGTGGCATGCTATTGTGCATCTGTCAAATCATAAGACTTTTCCACTCTTCGGTTCTCTGTTGCAAATCCCCTTGCCTTTCCACTTGGACCTAAAATATTCACATTCGCTAGCATTGTTTAGGCTCCAAAAGGATTATATCCATTCGTTGTGATTGCAAGTGATACTTGCAGGGTTTTGAAAATCCACTTGTATATCCAAGCTCAAAAATTTACAAAGTGAAATTAAACAATGTGTTAGATATGGGGACTAAGTTATAGAAGAGCAAGAAATAAAGAACCTAGAGTCCCCATTTGATGATGTACTTGAAATGAATTAAGTCTATTTCAAATCCAAGGCCGAGTATGTGGATTTTTTTTATGAAGTACATTAGACATGTCACCTTTTGAGCTTACCATGTCAATGTTTGAGCTTACCAGGGTCATGTGTTGGTGTCCTTGTTACCATTGCAACAACAACCTTTGTTTCCCGGTAGACTTGACAAGATCTTAGAGTTGTTTTAATTCGAGTTTGAGCCTGTAGCAAAAATTTTACAAAATGCAAAACACATAGACTTGAGGGACTTCAAAGTAGAGTGAATTCGAGGTCAACATTGTAAAATGATTTTTGCGATTTATAGAACATAAAGTGCCCACATGCCCATATTTGCGACCCCTAAAGCCTACTATTTAACCCAGTGAAATAATGGGCCCATCGCAGACATGGCTGCTTTTGATCTCGTAGTGGTCCTTTATTAATGCCCCTATAACCTTGCCGCTAGAGTTGTTGGACTTCTATGCAGCCTTGAAATGATATACATTTTGCTATGATTTAGGGTCAACGTCGTAGGAAAATCTTCGTAGTTCTTAAAATATAAGTATTTCAACCCATGTGGACCTAAGGCCTTGAAAAACAATAAAATAAAGCGAATGCATGGGTTGGGTTCAGAGCAAGATACACGCAAGTTCTAAATTTGAAAAAGTCAAATTCATCTAGGATCTTGGACTCAAAAAAACTATATTTTGAAAGGTATTTAGAGGTTGGGCATGTATAAGAATTGTTGGTATTATCAAAACATGAAAAAGGCTAAATTGTTGTTTTTCAAGTGCATAAATGGGTTCAATGCTCTTGAATACCCCTAGTGCAACCATATTGTGCAATGTTGACATCTAATATCACCCTGGTGGGCTTTGGGATGTCTCGGCCCCTACTGAGTCACAAGTTACTAGTATATCTGACTTGCGGGCGGTTGGATATACCCTTGAGAGGTTGCTATTCCCACAAAAAAAAAATCTAATATTTATAATTTCTATTAATCCAAAATGTTTTCTATAAAATTTTAATCATTTAAAATAACCACCAAAAAAATCATAACATATTTACAAGACTACTTAAAACATGAAATATCCAATCCACCAAATTTCATCTACATAAAATTACATTATAATTTAATTAAATAAAACCCAAAATCAAAACTAAATGCAAAAAAAACTAAGAGTTAAGACCCTTCCAACCCAATGGGGCAATAAACCACATAGACTTAATTTCATATTCTAGAATATTGTACACATAAATTTATTTTAAAAAATCCATGAAAGGGACCACTACCAAGAGACTTATTTTAAATAAATTAAGGAGTAGTTGCAACTCTTATTGATTTCCCACAGGACCAGGCAAATGTCCGCAAGGGGAAAGAGCATATGTTGATTTGGAAATTAAATGTTTATTCCTAAGTTGCCAGGGTACCCGCATCGAGGGGCTGGGCACCCGTACCGCCGTATCTGGTACAGAAATGGGTACCTATGGGAGTACTGCGTAAGTACCGGGTACTTGGTTAATGATTTTAGGGTACCGATACTTCAAAACGGCCCGCGTACCACGAGTTTGGGTACTTCCGGCCATGAAACTAACCCCGCGGACCTGGAAAATGCATTTAAATTCAGTTTTGAGGTGAGTAGGGGCGAGGTGGATGGTGGGGCCCATTCCCATAAACCTAAAACGAAGCTCACAAATAGCTCAATCTGCCGGTGAAGTTTGGATGTTTTAAGTTATTTCTGTCTGCTAGTGCTATGTGTCCATCCGCCGATGAAGTTTGGAGATTGTTGCCGCTGTCACTTTTGGAGGCCGTTGTCGAGTTTGGAGGTTGAGGCCGCTGTCAAGTTTGGAGGGTCGCCGCTGTCGAGTTTGGAGGGTAGAGACTCGAGGCCACTTGTGAGTAGATCAATGATTCAGTTCAGAACTAAGAACAACATCTCTGTTAGTGTTATTTAAATTTTATGTTTCATTTTCTTATTAATAATTTATTAATTATAATTTATAATTATATTTGTTGACTTATAACTGACAACAAATATAAATGGAAAATGCTTAAGGAATTCAAGTTTCACAGTAGAGAAGTATCCGGATTTTGTTAGTCGGGAGAAAAATTAACAGAGGAGAAAAAATAATTTAATAAATCTATATTGGAGTCAAGGGAGGTCAGTCTGAAATTTTAAAATTAAATTTGGTTTTCTATTATTGAGTTTAATCTTTTTTTAAGGCAAAGTGGCAAGACTTCAAACTATAATGTTATCCGACTGCTAAAAATTCAACAAACTGTCAAACATAGTTTCTATTTTAGCTTCTGTAAACAATGGATGATCACGATTTTTAAATTTTTATTTTTTAATATTGGGCGTTAATGGAAGTTGTCACTTGTGACAAGCTGTGACTTTTCCATTAATTCTGTAAATGTATAAAATTTAAAATTTAAAATAGTGACAATTTCAAAATTCATGGTAATTTTCAATTGTCCATTGTCAATTTCAGGCATTTTCAACTCAGTTCATTTGTGAGGGGTGTATGAGTATCATAGTCACTATATAGTTGTCAGAGGTGTCAAAAGAAGATTCAAGACAGTCCAAAGGAAAAATTCAAAAATAAAAAATGTCTTCAGGTAATCCACAATATCCACTGTGGAAGCATGTGGAGAAGAAAAAACCAGAAAAGTCTTCAGGGGGGACAGCCTTAATAAAATGCAAACTTTGCAAGGCTGAGTGGAAAGGGACCTATACTAGAGTGAATGCCCATTTCATGAATATTCCAAGGATGGGTGTTGAAGCTTGTACTGGAGATCCGGAGGATCCCTTAAGACTCCCTATTGTACAAAAGGAGCAACTTAGGGTTGAGGGTAAGGCAGGGGAGGAAATCTCAAGGCCTCCAGCTCATGCTATTGGGGATGACACCGATGAGGATGAAATGCCATCGAATGATGAAGAAGTTTAGCTTGGTGATGAGCATGTGCCATCAAGATCATCAAAAAGCACTAAACATGGATACAAAAGGCCAAAATTTCGTGGCCTTTATGACATGTTTGATGTCAAAGGTAGGGAGGGTGTTGATCTTGCCATAGCAAGATTTTTTCTTGCATGTGGGATTTCTTTCAATGTAGCTCGCTCACCATATTTTGAGCAAATGGTTCATGCAATTAATAATGGACCTATGGGGTATAAGCCACCTAGTTATGAGAAGCTCCGAACAGTGTTGGTGGACAAGGAGAAAAATTGTCTTGAGAAGTCAATGGCACCATTGAAGGGATCTTGGAGTGTAGATGGGTGCTCCATTATCATGGATGGTTGGACTGATTGTCAGAATCGTCCATTGATAAACATCATTATCTCTTCCATAGATGGTCCATATTTTCTAAGGGCCATTGATTGTTCTGGTTAAGAGAAGAACGTTGTGTTCTTGAAAGACCAATTATGTGAGGCCATTGCGGAGGTGGGGCCAACCAATCTTGTTCAAGTTGTTATTGATGCAGCTCCAGTTTGCAAAGAAGTTGGGGTGATGGTTCAAAAGGAGTATAGGTTAGTGTCAACTTCCGACTTTCCAAGTCTGATTTTTAATTACAGGTATGCTTTTTTTTTCTAATTTTTAGTACTCAAGTCTTATTCAGAATTTATAAATCACTGCAAAATCTAATTTTGTTTTAATTTTTTTATTTCTTGATGTACCATAGGCATATCTTTTGGACACCATGCGCAATGCATTCTTTGAATAATGCATTGAAAGACATTGGGAAACTTGAATGGGTTCGGTTATTAATTGAGAATGGCCGTAAAATTCAAATGTTCATATGCAACCACCACCAATCACAAGCCATTTATTGCAAGCATTCCAAAATGGAGATTCTTAAGCCAACTGACACTAGATTTGCAAGTTACTACATTTTGCTTAGGCAACTTGCGGAGATGAAAGGGGCTTTAGCTGCCACAGTTATCAGTGATATGTGGGAGCAATGGAGACAATCTACCTCAGAGGCAGCTGTAGAGGTAAAGCGGTTGATATTGGATGATCAGTTTTGGGCTGATGTAAAATTTGTTGTGGAATTTGTAGAGCCAATATGTGATATGCTTCACTATGCAGACACAAATGGTCCATGTTTAGGTGAGATTTATGAGAACATGGACTCTATGTGTGAAAGGATCCAATCTATCACAAACAAGAAAGATCCTACTTTATGGCCACAGTTGCAATCATTTATACATAGGTGATGGAATAAATTGAACAGCCCACTTCATATGGAAACCAATGCAGTTAATCCCAAATGGTATGATTCCGCAACAGGAAGGAGGCCTCCTTCCTAAGATAGAGAGGTGGTTAAAGGGTTTATGACTGCAATAAAAAAAATATGGTTCTACAGAAGATGCTTCTAAGATACGATCTCAATTTGCCCAATTTTCATGTGGACGAGGTGTCTTTGGTTCACATGCTTCTTTGGCTGATAGGTGCAAGAAGAAGGACTCGATTGATTGGTGGTGGCTTCATGGTGTTGATGCTCCCGAGTTGCAGCAATTTTCCATACGATTACTTGGGTAGGTAGCTACTTCCACATCTTGTTTCTATATTAATTAATTTAATTTCGTAATTTACATTGCAATTTACATATTTATTATAGCATACTGCATAGTTTTTTTTTACAGTAACGACTGAGAAGCATTGTATTAAAAAAAGAGGTTCTTACAAAATGTTTGGGAAGACTATACCCAACAAAAGGAGGGCTGAAAGCACCTCATATCCAGTCTTTCAAGTTCATACATAACTGAGAAAATAGAAAACAGAAGAAATAAACAGACAGTTTTAAATGTCGATATCATAAAAGGAAAGACTTCATAGCTGAGATCACTTGGTATTCATCTGACGAGCCTTGAGCTTGCTTCCTTCTCTTACGTTCTCATTTTCCATGCCTAGAAGCACTGCTGGATTGTTTCTCTTGTTGGTCCTAACGCAGTCAACCTGAGCTTCCACAATCCTCAAACAACTGTGCACAGACTCCACTTTGCCCACTAGTCCTTCATAATAATCCTTCATCTTGGTGCAATTGTTCCTAACGTCAGAATTTGAAATCTGTACAAAGGTGGCGAGATGAGAGATTGACTTCTTCATATCCCCAAATTCCCCACGCAGCCAATTTACTTGAGATTCTATGTCCTGTAGATGGGAGAGCACTCCAGGAGAAGGACTATCAAACCCCAGGGGAGAGTCTAGGTTCACCACTCCCCCAATTTCCCCATTATGATTCCAGAGCCTTCCATTGTTCAAATCCCCTAGGCTACCGCGAACTTGTTGCAGAGTACCACCCTAAATGTGACAGGTACCGGCATCCACATGACGCCAATTATTGCTATGATCCTGCTTAGAGCCAAACTGGACACAAGTTGCGATGGGCTTGAAGTTCTACCCATGTCCTCCATCCAATGGATGCCAATTTCTTCCAGCATCCCCATTTCTAGGGCGCCCACACCTAACATGCTTGGTCAACTTGTTAATCATCCCCTGAGCTTCATTTCCTGTGTTTTCGTGCCCTTGCACCACCTCCAGGGCAGAGAGATATCGTTTCAACCCAGCCTCCCCCGAGTTAAGTTGAATGCAGGTCTTGCAACGACTGCATTGCAGAGCTGGAAGGCAAAAACTTCCATCGTTTCCACAAGCCATACTGCAACGTGAAGACATAGAGTGACAAGGATGGAAAAGCAGAGCGAGGTGAATGACGGCAAGTTCGTCACCCTGTTCGTTGAAATAGGAGCTGATACCCTTGTCACTTGCCTGCATTGAATTCTCGCATGCGAGACAAGTGTATTTAGACTGAGGACGCCGTCGAGAATGTCTTGGGAATTTGTGAGTAGATCCGGTGAAGATCGAGTTACAGAGTAAGGAGTTGTCATCCATCATGGTGGCCCAATGAGGTGAAGGGCGAGAGTTAAGAACATTGGAGGGTTCGGGAAGACCCATAGGTCTATGGGACCCATTCATTAGCTGGATTTTAACCATTTTTAACCACTATACCACAATTTAACCCTGCTCCAATATTTTCCATGGAGTGCGCTTGTTGGTTGTTTCTTCTGAGAACGTGGTAGAGGTAGATGGATCTTATTTCTCTGATCTTGTAGAAGAAGTGGAGATGATACTTGGAGGAGAGCTTGCGAGAGTTATTAACTAAGGCCCTAGCTTCTTTGATTACCAAGAGAGAGTCGCTAATAGCTATCAGATCTCGAATGTTATTTTCCTTAGCTATTTCAATTCCTTTTATGAGAGCAAGCCACTCTGCATCCTTATTGGTATGCCTTCCAATCCCCCATGCGTAGTCTGTCAGCTTGTTTCCTTCGTAGTCCAAAAGAACTCCCCCCGCACCTGCCAACCCAGATAACATATTGCATAGTTGATAGTACATATTTATAAATTACAATTATTATTAACATTGCCTTTCCCTAACAATTTGATTGCACTTGCAGGTAGCTAGTTTCTCATCTTGTGAGAGGAATTGGAGCACTTATGGTTTCATCCATTCCGTGAATAGAAACAGGTTGGGGTCGAAGAAGGTAGAGAACCTAGTCTACATTCATAGCACACTTCGTCTCATATCTCGAAAAGACCCTCGGTACAAAGAGGTTCCTTTCAGGAGATGGGACCAATACACAGATGATACCATATGTGTGGACGAGGAAATAGAACCAGATGGACTTGTCGAGATACCTCTAGTTGCTATAGATGAGGAGCCTCCACTTGATAGTGATACTTACTTGGAGAACTTGTTGACCAAGGTCCTTGATCCTGATGCAGATGACAGTGATGTTGCAGATGTTGCTGATCTAGCAGAGATGGCTTGAGGAAGCCAAATCAACTATGATGTTTACTTGCTTTATGTTTAGTATTTGACTATTTTCATTTTGCTATTTTGTATTTCAGATCTTTGATTTCATGTTCGGAACTATGGCAAATGCGGCATGCCATTTGTCAAATTTTGGATGTAGTATGACAATGGACTCATGGAGTCATGGACATATATCATGCTATTATGCTAATGATTCATATCAATATCAATATCAATATCATATATGTAATTTGAATTAATGTGCAAGCAGCAATACCAATGTAAAATGTGTGTTACTTGTTGAAAACTTATTAACTTAATAATAAATATATTAATATAATTATTAATTATAATTTCAACTTGAAAATTATATGTGTGTGTGTGTGTGTGTGTGTCTACAGTACCCCGACATACCCAAGTACCCTATTTCAAAAAGTGGCATACCCGTACCCGTCCCAGTACTCGAGTACCCTGGCAACATAGGTTTATTCCATTGGATTGCAAAGATAAATAACCGAAGTAAAGTGTTATGCTAATTACTACAAGCAAAGAGCCTCTTTTATGATCATCCGATCACGTACTCAGGCAATGCCCTTTATGTGACGGCGAGAGCATACTTCGGGAAAGCAATGCCAAATTTATACTTTGAAGCAAAAATTGAAACGACTAAAACAATATTTATGATGTTTTAAATTTGAAAGTATACTGCCTGTTGTGTGTGTGTGTGTGTGTGTTTGTGTTTAAACAAAAAATAAAACTTGTTAGAAAAAATCACGCCATAAAAAATTTGCGAATCCTCCGGGGGGGATGGGGTGTGGGTGTTGGGTAGCCCACTTGCTCTTCTTTTTATTTTGATTTACAATAAACTTTTGAAGAAAATTCCTTGGATCTTTACAGGTCTAGTTCCAAAAGGCTTACAAAAATGCAAAGGGTAAATCTCGGATGAAGTTGGGATGCCCTAGGAAGCTTTAGAATGGCCCAAACTTGAATTTTTTGACCAAAAAGTGCCAAAACCTGCTAAAAAGTAAAACATGACAGTGAGCTAATTAGTGTCAGAAAATGCCCAAAATCACTTTTAAAAGTGATTTGGGCAACTACAAAAAATATGGAAAAAAATCTGGAAAAAAATCTAGGCTAGTTTACTTGAAAAAATTGAATCAAAATAACTCAAAAGGACAAGTCCTTTTGAGGATATTGGCTTGCTTTTGAGGGCAGTCAATGAAGCACTTTAACTTTTGCTAGATTTATCTATTGAACCCAAAAGAATCTATTTAACATGCAAGCTAAAAATTGTACTTTGAAAGAACTTGCAAAATGAAATAGTTGTTAAAGAAATGTAACTGCGGAAGATATTCTACTTGTACTTGTCTATTGTATTATTGTATTCCTCCTTCGGGAGATGTCATTGATGTAATTAATAATGTAAGAGTAATTGAAAGAGACAATGTAAACCTTAGGTCTTGTGTCGGCCTAGAAGAACCCATAAAATATTATTATATTATGTAATTGAGAGGTCGGCCTAGTGAGTTAGGAGAAGTCGACCCAGTTGGGGAAGTCACCTCAACGGAAGAATATAAATAGAGGAAGAGTCTCTCATTTGTATTCACTCATCTCACTCACACAAGTTTGCATAGGAGAGAGAGAGAAGTTCGCACAAGTGGAGGAGTAGCCGATTTTGTCTTGGGGTTTATCTTTGTACTTTGTGAATTCTATATTGAGGAAGATTTTGCCGGGGTTTTCTCCCTTGTGGTTTCCCCAAGAGAAATATTGTGTTCATTGTGATCTTAAGGTGCTTGTATTTCTTTCAGTGATATATTGTTTAATGTTATATGCTAAACAAGTAAAAAACTAACACGGTATCAGAGCAGGCCTGAAAGAAAACATTGTGCAACCTCCGTAACTTCATAAACTAGGGCTTCTTGTTCCGTGATATCCCTCCACAGATCAGCTGAAAAAGAGAGTGCATCTAACTCGCCTCACTAGGGCACATCTTTCTGTCGAAGCAAATTTCAATTATGAGAAATTTCATTTTTGGGTCCCCCACAGCAGCCCGGGAGAATTAGGGCATCAATTTTTTGGATCATATGCTCACAAAATTGGGAGGAGTACTTTTCTCAACTCACCTTGAGGAGGCGAATTTGCTCATCCATCCAGTTTTCCAAAATCCCGAAGTCGGAAAATTAGGGTTTCTCTAACAAACCCTAGGTAAAAGTAGAGGCAGTTTTCAGAAGGACATCTTTTCTGGTAAGTCTCAAATCTATTCTATTTCCATTTGAAGTACTCATTATATCAAGATGACTAGCAATTCCAAGCTTGATGAGAAGCTTGAGGGAGCTGAGAACTTCAGGGCATGGAAGTATAGAGTCATGCTCATCCTTGAAGAACATGACCTAGAAAACTTTATAAAGGAAGGACTTACAGAACCTGAGGGAGATGAATCCAAAGCAAGGCATAAGAATAATATGGTCAAGGAAAAGAGGATCATTGTTGATTCCATCAAAGATCACTTGATCCCCCAAGTGTCTTCCAAGAAGACTCCAAAAGAGATGTTTGATGCCTTGACCAACCTATTTGAAGGGAAGAACATTAATAGGAAGATGACCTTGAGAAATCAACTCAAGGGAGTGAATATCTTGAAGTCCGAGTCCATGCACTCATACTTCTCTAGAGTGTCCCAGATAAAAGAACAACTAGAATCTATTGGAGACATGGTAGAGGATGCTGAAGTTGTGATGACCACTCTGAATGATCTCCCCAGAGATTGGGAACCATTTGTTCGTGGCATTTGTGCTAGAAAGAAATTGATCCAGTTCAGACAGCTATGGGAAGAGTGTGTGCAAGAGGAAGAAAGAATAGCGGTGAGAGAGGAGAAACTAAACGACAATGAAGATCAAGCTTTGGCAACTCATGCCAAAGGTGGAAGGAAAAGGAAGAACATGTATGTTCTTGAGAGGACTCTCCAAGAAGACCTCAGAAGAAAAAGAAGTTCAAGAAAGACCTATCTTTAGTTGAATGTTACTCCTGTCACAAAACATGACACATTGCAAGAAATTGTCCACTCAAATTCGGACATTATAAGAAGCAGAAGAAGAGATTTCATGCTCATGCAGCAGAAGATAGTGAGTATGATGAAGAAGTAAAAAATAGAGAAGATGAAGACTCCAGTGAAGAATATGTTCTAATATCAACCCTCACTGGTTCAGTATCTCATGGAAGTGATACTTGGCTAGTAGATAGTGGAGCTTCAAAACACATGACGGGATACAAAGAATCCCTCTCACATCTCATTCATAATGAATCTCCACACAAGGTAAAGCTTGGAGATGATTATCAATACCCCATCAAAGGAATGGGAGAGGCATCTAACAAATTGGACTCTGGAAAGTCCATGAACATGAAGGATGTACTTTATGTACCAGGTTTAAAGAAGAACCTTCTATCTATTTCAACACTAGATAAGAAAGGTCTTCGAATTGCATTTATAGATGGTGAAGTTCTTATGTGGCCAAAGGGGAAGACTATCAATGATGCAGTAGTCATTGGAGTAGAAGAAGGATGACTTTACAAACTGAAGGGTCATGCATATACAACATTGATGACTAGTACCATGAGCCCTTGTGAGCTATGGCATAAAAGACTAGCTCATGTACACTACAAAGCCTTACCAATAGTAAGTAAGGTGGTGGCTGGACTACCAGAAATCCAGGTTGACTCATGAAGTGGTATGCAAAAGATGTGCTCAAGTAAAGAGTACGAAGAATCCATTTCCAAGCAGCGACAACAAAGTGAAAGATATTATGGATATTATTCACTCAAACATTTGTGGACCTATGTCCACCACTTCATTAAGCGGAATGGTGTAGCTGAAAGGAAGAACATAACCATCATGGAAGTAGTGAAGGCCATGATCCATGATCAAGACTTACCCATGCATCTATGGGCAGAAGCAGCTAGAACCGCAATATAAGTACATAACATAATCTCTAACAATGCTCTTGGCAACAAGACCCCAGAAGAGATGTTTACTGGTATGAAGCTTGAAGTTAGCCATCTAAAAATATTTGGATGTCCAATATTTATCCACATTCCAAAAGAAAAGAGATCGAAGTTGGAACCTTCAGGAAAGAAGGGAATATTTGTGGGTTACAGTGAGCAATCGAAGGCTTACCGTATATACATCTCGGGATTCCGCCAAATTGAACTCAGCCGGGATGTTACATTTGATCAAGACAGAGCCTTCAACAAATCCAAAAAGACTCATGAGGATGAAGAGGAGCATGAAGCTCCTAGAGTTATAGAAATTAATAATGTACCAGATAGAAATGTTGAAGAAGAATCTATTCCAGAAGATCATAATATGATAGAACCTCAGGGACCTGAGGAGACACCTCATGAAGAAAATCCACGGAAGAGAAGACCAGCTTGGGTACGAGAAATAATACAAGATGCAGGAAGATATGGTGCTCCAAAAGGAAGCAAGAGACCAAGGCCATATTCCGGTTATGTAGCCTTGATGTAGAAGAACTCACATGATGGAGTGGAGCACACTATTAGGATCTCCTGCAAGGAGAATAGGATCAAGAGAGATCCTACCAAACAAACAAAGATAGGTATTTGAATTGTTCACATATTTATGTTCCTAGATTTAATATGTGTATTATGCATGCTAGAATATTTGCATTGATGAACAAAATATGCATATGATGGGTAAGTGGCCTATGGTGCTGTACACCATTTCATTGCTACTTATCTAGAATGAAACCTACTTGCTGACATATTGGGAGTAGTGCACGCTCTTAATAATGTTCTGGTAGATATGGAAGGCATCTAGAAAGTTACCGTATGAATGCGGGATATGGACGAATGTTGTGTTGAAGCAATGGCTAAGATAGTTGCATGACTGTGTGAATTTGTCATTATTAATATGTTTTGGAAACTATGAAATGTTTCTAACCATGCAACTGAACTTGACTTGTAGGAAGTATCGTGTACGATCACCTACAAATGAAGAATGATGAGAACAAGACTTATGAAATCAAGAAGTACAAAGCAAGGGTTCTCTCAGAAAGAGGGAGTCGACTATGACAAGATGTTGCTCTAGTGGCCAAACATAGTGGTGGATATTAGACCAGATAGATGGTGTAATCAAAGTAGAAGAAGATATCGAGCAACCTCCAGGACTCGGGACTCTCTACAGAGAATCACATGTGTGCAGATTGAAGAAGACTTTGTACGGGCTTCAGTAGAAAGCAGCCCTGTGTTGCACTCAGTACAACAGAAGCTAAATATGTAGTAGCTTGTTCAGCTTGCAACGAAGCAGTGTGGCTTTGCAAGATGTTGGCAGGATTGTTCGATGCAGAGATTGATGCTACGGATATACTCTGTGACAGCCAGAGTTGCATCAATATGACAAAGAATCTTGGGTTCCATGATTGATTGAAGCACATCGAGATCAAGTTCCACTATATCCGGGATATGGTGCAAAAGGGAGCTGTAAAATCATAAGACTTGTCCACTCTTTGGTTCTTGGTTGCAAATCCCCTTTCCTTTCCACTTGGACCTAAAATATTCACATTCGCTAGCATTGTTTAGTCTCCAAAAGGATTATATCCATTCGCTGTGATTGCAAGTGATACTTGCAGGGTTTTGAAAATCCACTTGTATATCCAAGCTCAAAAATTTACAAAGTGAAATTAAACAATGAGTTAGATATGGGGACTAAGTTATGGAAGAGCAAGAAATAAAGAACCTAGAGTCCCCATTTGATGATGTACTTGAAATGTTTATTAAATGAATTAAATCTATTTCAAATCTAAGTCCGAGTATGTGGATTTTTTGATGAAGTACATTAGACATGGCACTTTTTGAGCTTACCATGTCAATGTTTGAGCTTACCGGGGTCGTTTGTTGGTGTCCTTGTCACCATTGCCACAACAACCTTTGTTTCCTGGTAGACTTGACAAGGTCTTAGAGTTGTTTTAATTCGAGTTTGAGCTTGTAGCAAAAATTTTACAAAATGTGCCCACAGGGGTGTAGCTCAACCGACGATTCGCTTGATATGAAGGAAATATTGTAAATGGAGGTCACGAGTTCAAATCACCCCGGCTTACCCGTGCCCCATGCTTGCGGGCTGTGTGGGTGCACCTAGGGGTATAGTGGTAGCAGACGGGACTGGATCCTTGGACCCCGTGTCAATCGAGTAGTAGCCCCATCCTAGTTGTTGATTCCCCTAGTTACAAAAAAAATAAAAAAAAATAAAAAAAATACAAGATGCAAAACACATAGACTTGCTTTGTCCAGGATCTTGGACCCAAAGGGACTTCAAAGTAGATTGAATTCGAGGTCAACATTGTAAAATGATTTTTGCGATTTATAAAACATAAAGTGCCCACATGACCCATATTTGCGACCCCTCAAGCCTATTATTTAACCCAATGGAATAATGGGCCCATCGCAGACATGGCTGCTTTTGATCTCGTAGTGGTCCTTTATTAATGCCCCTATAACCTTACCGCTAGAGCTGTTTGAATTCTATGCAGCCTTGAAATGATAACATCTTGCTATGATTTAGGGTCAACGTCGTACAAAATCTTCGTAGTTCTTAAAATATAAGTATTTCAACCCATGTGGACCTAAGGCCTTGAAAAACAATAAAATAAAGCGAATGCATGGGTCGAGTTTAGAGCAGGATACACACAAGTTCTAAATTTGAAAAAGTTTAATTCATCTAGGATCTTGGACTAAAAAAAACTATATTTTGAAAGGTATTTAGAGGTTGGGCATGTATAAGAACTGTTGGTATTATTAAAACATGAAAAAGGCTAAATTGTTGTTTTTTAGGTGCATATGAGTTCAATGCTATCGAATGCTATTGTGCAATGTTGACTTCTAATATCACCCTGGTAGGCTTTGGGATGTCTCGGCCCCTGCTAAGTCACAAGTTATTGGTATATCTGACTTACGAGCTATTGGATATACCCTTGAGAGATTGCTATTCCCACAGGTAAAAAAACCATCTAACATTTATGATTTCTATTAATCCAAAATGTTTTCTATAAAATTTTAATCATTTAAAATAACCACCCAAAAAAATCATAACATATTTACAAGACTACTTAAAACATGAAATGTCCAATCCACCAAATTTCATCTACATAAAATTACATTATAAAATTACTTAAATAAAACCCAAAATCAAAACTAAATGCAAAAAAAACCTAAGAGTCAAGACCCTTCCAACCCAATGGGGCAATAAACCACATAGACTTAATTTCATATTCTAGAATATTATACACATAAATTTATTTTAAAAAATTCATGAAAGGAACCACTGGTCCACTACCATGAGACTTATCTCAACCAGAATATTGTTCACATAAATTTCTTTTAAAAAATCCAAAATCCATGAAAGGGACCAGCAGCGATACCATCATACTCCATTTATCTCGACCAGAATATTGTACACATAAATTTCTTTAAAAAAATCCAAAATCCATGAAAGGGACAACTGCCATCAGAGTTCCATTTATCTCGGAGATTTTTTCAGTCCCAAGTGGTAAAGGCCCATCCGTTTGCGCTGAGTGTTTGCCAGGTCAGCGTTTCTACTCTATTTAAGGTTCAGAGTACGTATGTCCCACTGTTATTTCGAGATACATCTCGGAGATGAGTTTACTTTCTAGCGACTGTGCTGGCTTGACGCGATCTCCTCGAGTGGGACAATGTGGGCCAAATGAAGGAAAAAAACAAAATTCGAATACTTTGAACAGGTTTTCAAAACTGGTAAGGCTGCAGTTAAACCCTGTTTTGAACCCTCACTTGATTTTTCGAGTAGCACGCGGAGTACCGTTGAGCTAGGATCTGGGAAAGGAAATAGTGAAAATCAGAGCGTTGAACCATGGAGGCTGTAGTCATCGACGCAGGTTCGAGTCTTCTCAAGGCAGGCTTTGCGATACCCGACCAGGACCCATCCATGGTATCTTCTCTTCTCCATTGCTTACTTTAGTATATGATTTATTGCTTGCACTTCGTACCGAAATCCCTCCATCCGGTAGCTTAATTTACTGTATTTCATGGCAGTTTATGTGGTTATCTGCATTTGTTAAATCTTTCACGAATAAGTTTGAGACTATGCTCTAGAATTGTGCCCGCTTTCAGGGTATTGCTGCTTAAGCGATTATTCTCCAAAAGGAACAAAGGTTTCATTTGATATTCCGTCATTATATCTCTGTTGACGTTAGTATTTATCGTTTTCTTTGTGTTGATGTCCCATGTATAATTTAAACTACTTATCTCGTGTTCGCTTAAGGTGTTGCTTGATATCTTTGGGATGCTCACGTTTCCCATTTTCTTTGTTTGCCTGCCAAAGGCAAGCTGTGATACCATTAATCTTGGAAAAACATATGGGAAGTTTGCGGTATGACTTCAACTTGGATGTCTAGTAGCACAGACGCATCTAAACCCGACCTGGGTCTGATATGCAGCTCGAGGTTACTGGAGATATGTAGGCTCAAGCTTCGCAACCTCAAAGACCGAGGTGGATATTGGACCTAGGTTTAGATGGTTCTGTGCTAGTGTCCATATCATGATGCCGTGAAGGAGAAGTGGGAGAGGGAGTGCCATTTCAAAAAAGACTTGGACCGTTTTAATATATTATATATTTTAATGCATACATATTAACAAAAACATGCATGTTACCAAATTAGTTGCAGATATATGAAAACAACATATTTGTGCTAATTATGGATGAGCGACATTAGAAATGTCATCCATAGTGGATAAATCATTAGAGCATCAACCTTTTAGGACAGACTACACAGATAAGATTGACCATCTAGTAGTTTTCCAAATTACAAACAAACAAAGTTTTAAAGCAGATAATAGGAAGTAGTAGACTATGGAGAAGATTGTAGGTGTTCCAACACTTCTCCTCAAAAGAAGTGTTCACAACTTGTGAAAGTACCTGTGTTGCTAAACGTTGCAGATATTGGGTAGAACGCAGTGAATAGTCAACATGTTTAACTTAAAGCTATTGGTCATGTCATTTATTATTTCACTGGAATACAAATCTTGGCAACTCCTCTCCAACCCTAGGACAAAATATTTCCTAGACCCTTCAAGCCTATTTAATTACCTAGCTGTGGGAGTTTCCTACTCGCTGATCTTACTCCTACTGGTGTAGGCTCTATATAGAAGATGATGACTACATTTGCATCCCTGTATTTTTCCTGATGAGGATACATTCATTTTGATTCTTAGGGGGGAACATATTTAGTATACTGAATGTTAAATTTTCATGACATGGTATGAAGAGCCGCCTCAGAAATACAATCCTAAAGCTAGGAATTTAAAAACTGATAAACTCCTATCAATACAGTGAAATCTGAATGCTAGATTTACAAGCATATAAGTCTGAAAATATGAACAGCAAATACAAATCTACAGTACTCAATCTACAGTATCTCATAATCTAAATTGTCTAACCATCCCAACAGTGCGCCTTGAGTCTCTTTTACAGAACAAGAGATGAACGGGAAAAGCAATGAATTTGGTCACAAGCTGAGAGGCATCCCAACTGATAGAAAATATCCTAACCCAATTGCACCTTGATGCATGGATAAGGTCACCTCTATAGAATGCCTTGCGTGGGGTAATGCTGCATTGAGTACAACATCCATTGGATTGGACTAAATGCATGAATTTATGTGCCAACTCTCCTAGGATTTGCATTGTCTATATATCACCAAAATCCCACATACACTAGGATTTACGCATTATCTAATTAAAGATAGAAAATTCTAAACATGGTGCAGGCATGTACCTTGCATGCATTCACCTCACTCAATCTATTGACCACCTACAACTAATGTTGTGCCTCAAAGAATCCTCTACTGCACCCTCTCTCCATCACACGTTGCCTGCATAAGGGTCAAGGTATTGTTGCTGTTGAATCCACTAGTGCATTGGATTTGCTCATCATGCGGCACCACAATTGAAGGAGAACACATATAGAGCAATAGGTAAAGAAACTAACACCTCTAATAGTTTCTATCAATGATTAATCTAAACACGATACAGAGATAGTAGGTTAGGAATTTCTCCTTTTTGATTTCAACCGTTACTACAAGCATGTAACCTCATCAATACATATTTTAGACATAACAAAACACATCACTCCACAAACTCACTGATAAGCTTAGAATGTATAGATTTCTTCTGATAATAACCAAGATGTGTAAGAAACTAGGTGGAAACCCATGGGCCATGCTTAGGGCTAGCCCCTCCCAAAATTTCCTCAAATTGAAATGGTCATATTGAGAACCATAATCACTCATAACACGGAGCTATACAAATTGTCAAATCAACCTATGTCACATTACCTTAAATGTCATGATGATCATATCACATTGTCTTTTTTCACATTTGGTTACGTTAGGGATTCTCGTAGATAACATTTTTTGCTTAAAAAAACTTTGTAGGGCCAATCCATCTTTAGGTCATTTATCTTATGTAGTGGAACATGTATGGTGGGAGTGTCCAAGGATCACCACAATAGTGTTTAGGGAGTGTCACGACTCACAAGAGCATCCAAGGAGCACCATAATAGCACAAGCAGAGCCCCATGAGAGTGAAGTGCAAAGCAGGAGTGTTATTCAGACTAGGGAGCATCTCTTTTTGGGTTGAAGCTCATTCTTGGGCTCACTCTTGGGCTCACTCTTGCAACAATTTTGTCTAGAGCTTGATTCCAAGCAAGGAGGAGCGACTCCAGTCTTCGTGTTCCATATTCAACGCACCTAATGCATTGTCTAGATTCAATTTATTGTTATGTGGACACACACCAATGTTTTAAACTCGGCTGACTCGGACTTGGACTCGACTAGGTTGATTGAGTTGGTTGTGAAGGGTATTTACTCAACCTTCAAATTAGATTGAGGATTGGTTTGGTATTGAATTAACGACTTAAGTACCAAACCAGTACAACTTGACTGAGTTTGTATCTACTTGTCCAAGTTGATATTGGTTTAGTACCCTATAGGTTGCGGCGCACATGTGGAGGATTTTTGTTTAAATTTATACTTAAAGCCTAGTTTCTATCACCCTAAACCCTAAAAGCACATTATATAGAGACCCCCCCTCTATTTTCCTCACACCTCTCTCATTGAGCATTTGTGGGCATTTCGAGTTTTTGGAGCAGCATTGGAGAGTTGTGATTTAGAGTGAGCAGCTTGTTTGGCAATCCTTGTGGGGTGTTTGCAGTGGATTTGGCATCTAAATTAAGAGGCTACAACCCATCTATAAGCTTGGAGGAGTTGTTGACCGGATTCTTGTACCCATTGAGCTCATTCAAAGGTATGTTAAATCTGCTATTGTTTTTTCTCTCATGAAATTGCAGATCTGAAATCTATTTCTTTTGTAAATTAAGGTAGGGTTTGCATATTTGCATTTACCATGACCCCAAGAGTCAAAGAGCTTGCATGAATCCATGTTGATGTTCTTGATGGTGAGTTGTATTACAAATATTGCAAGAAACACCTAGGAAACATTCATAGGTTGAAATAACACCCGATTGGTATGAGAGGCCAAGTTTCCCCATCTAATGCATAACACATCAGACACATTAGATTGGAAATGCAAAAAATATCTTAGGAATTTGAAGAAGACAACGCAAGTAGAAAGTGATAGATGCTTAAATACAGAGGAAGATGCAACTTGCCATAATGATGGCATCTAAGTCCCAAACAAATCCTAGTATTGATTTTGAAGGCTCTTCCTCTATCCTCTCTACAAATGTTAGGGAACCCTTACGTTATGTTCCTCCCTCTCATGAAAACTGGTCTAAAAAGAAGAACATTCAAAGTTATTTTACATCTTCCCCCATCTTTGCTAGTACCTCTTGTTATTACCTATTTTGTACAAATAGTTGAAACCTTATTGAGCCGCCAGTGTTGGAACACATCAGTGTTCACTTCCAGAGTATCTAGGTTTTAGATGACAATAATTAGCCAATTTTGGCTAGCCAGTTTTTATTTTCAGTCGACATGACCATGGCCCCACGGGGTTTGTAATAAAGTGTACTAGTAGGATTTTGAGTGGCTCGGTTCCCCATGACTTGGTTAAGCAACTAAGGTATTCCAGGGAGTTTTTTCCCTTGTCAAATATACTTTGCCTATAGCCGAGCTATAATCGATGAGGTTTTCTCCCGCTTCCTCCAAAGCTGGAATGCCCGATTTTGAAAATTTTAGCCATGGGGGGTTGTTAGAGTCCAATTGATGTATATAAGCCTACTAGACACTATTAGAATAGACTATGGTCATGTCCTAAGTCACTAGGACCCTCAGAAAAAATTTCGAAATTTTTTTACCGGGTCCTCCGGTTTTTGGTTTTTAATTATTTTTAATTTTTAATAAATTTTTCCATAGTTTAAATGGAAAAATTTCAATTTGTAATATGTCAGTCATCCGGGATCCGAATTCAGTGATTGAAGGCTCTAACCTTAAGCCAAAAATCATTCATGACCCCCGGACTAGCTTGGCCTAAGTTTCGGACAATTATTTGACCTCATAATTAATATTTTCTCAAAAAATAAAAAAATGAGAAATATTAATTAAAATATTCAGAAAATAATAAGTTGGAGATAATTTAAATCTCTCCAAAAAAGGCCAAATTAAATAAAGTAAAAGTCTAAATGACATGGCAGAGAGCACTTAAGATGATTGTAATCAACTCCAAGTCATTTCAGTCAAGTATCGGAGCACTGTCAGAGCATCTTCATGAAGAATTTCGCCCTCTCCTTTAGCTTAACGTTTTTGTAATGTGGCACTTTTATATTGGATGGGTGGTGTTTACAATGTGTGAGGGTGGTCTCTTGGCTTATGTGGAGGCCATGTCACCCATTCACAACCACCACTAACTCGAGTTATGAGTTGGAGCTTCACTCCAAGCTCTTAATTAATTGGAAATTCGATTTATTTGTGATTGGAAATTGGCTCTCCTTGGCCAATTCGAATTTGGGCTTAGTGAGCTTCTATTTTGTATGTAATGAGGTGCTTGGCTCCTCATTCTTGATGGAGATTTTGAGCATGAACACTTTGCCGAATTCTTATTGTAACATTTGTTTGAAGTATTGAATAAAGAAGTGACTTTGGAGGTCCATGCAGGAGTACTTGGGGTCTATTTTCGCATTGTCTTAGTGATATCTCTCTCACCTTGTCTCTCTTTTATGCATTTCAATTTTCAATCTATGTTCTAACATTATTTAGAAATAGCTTGTTCGGTTTTGTATACTTGAGATCAAGGGTTTTGTAGGGGTTTTCCAAGGTGGAGAGTGGCTTGGGGATCAAGCTAGTTTTCATTCACCAATGAATATTATCGCCTAAACATCTTTTCTTGTAGGTTCCCAAAAGATCTTCTCATCTCAAAGGAAGAAACAATTTTTCAAATAGGCTTGCTTGTCTCTCCATCAAGCAACAAAAACTATCTGATCCGTTGGTTACACATTTTCTTTTTATCTTCTTTCTGCATGCTCCATTGGCTTTTCCTACCTTAGCTTCGTTTTGCTTTAGGACCTCCATCTTCTTGGTTTGTCCTCCTCCTCTCTTAACCATTCGCTCCTCCTCTTTTTTCTTCCTATCCACCTTGCTTTCGCCCCTCCTATTCTTTCTCCCTTCCTACCATTCGCTCCCCATCTTTTTTTCCCTCGCTTGCTCTCGTCTCCCTCCTCTCGTCCATCTTCCAAGAAGCCCTAATTTCACATCAAAACACAAAAAACGAATTGAGTATTTGTTAGAAGTTAGTTGTTAACCCTTAAAGTTAGTAGTTTCCATTTTGTTCAAAATTGCAAGTGATTATAGATCTCATTTCTAGTTTCTCAAGCTTGTTAATTTGCATTTCATACCTAGATTTTTCTTCTAGTTATATGATAGTCTCATTTAGTCTCTTTTGAAGTATTTAGATCTCATTCAAAAGTGTTAAAAATTTGCATTTGGAAAGGGATTTGGCATATAGATTAGTTTTAGACTTAGCTAGTTTCAAAGTTTATTTGGTTTTCTCTAACAATTAAAGGGTGCCTTGCTTAGTGATTTAAGCTTGTGTAGGTATTTTGAAGGAGAAGAAACACTTAAAGAAGGAGAAGAGCAAAACCCAAAGAGGAAAACTGAACCATAAGGACGATCCAAAACTTGAAATTTTTATCCTTTTGTAAAAGCAATCAAAGGCTTATTCCAAGTAGTTTCTCCAAGTTTCATTTTCTCTTAAAAGTCCTTACATGGGTTAAAATCCCAAGGCAATTGTATCAAATTAATAAAATAAGGCTAAGGTCTCCCTTTTTTGGTTTTCTTCCCCATTTGGGGAAGAGTGTTCTTGTCTTCTTAAAGTAGATTTACTTTCAGTATTTAGATTTAATTTTACTTTTCTGTGCTTAGATTAGTTCTCTTCCAAGTCTTGACTTGATATAGTATCCTTGGGATTGAAATCCCAAGGGCAGGGCCACATAGTTTTGTGGTTATTTCTCTTTCCCCATTAGACTCCTTGTTGAAACTCAGCTAGCTGAAATTTCTCAAGGACTGGTGGTTCTAGTGGTCATCCTTGTTCGGAGGTTGATCCCACGTATCTATTTCTCTTAGATTAGTTTAGTCTTGGCCGAATAGTTTGTTTCATTTTTGTTATAGAATGCTGGTTGTTCATTTCTGCAAGTGATATCTGTGTCTTTTATTTTTCCATCTTATTGAGCTATCACATGTATTCATGCTTACAATCTGCCTCTATTTTAATAAACAAACAAAATCTCTTGAACTTGCCGTAATCCAACTCAAGAGCACTCTCTGTCGGAGAGCATTTTAGTTGTTGCATTTTCCCTTGCATTAGGCATTTAGATTAATTAAAGTCTCTTGAACTTTGGTCTTAAGACTAAGTCAAGAGCGCTCTCTATCGGAGAGTTGAACTGTGTGCTCAAAGCAACAATTAAAATATTCCAACTCACACCCCATTAATTAATTTATCTTGGTCGTTATCTGACACCCGTATGCTCAGCCAACCTGAAAGGGTTGGGCTAGTACTCAGAAAGGTGTTGGACTTGTTAATCTCACAAGTGATAACTTAATAAAACTTTACCCCAACCAACGTATCGGCGTTATTTTGAGAAACCTTTAAGTGGGAGGCAAAAGATCCTAAACCTGGTGGGGCCAAGAAACATACCGTTGTCAGACATCAGGGTGGTCAAGCCATTGAACACTTACCCTTTGAAATCTGGACAGTCTTGACATACCATCAGAGGGGAGCCACTTAAAGGTGTATTTTTTCGGTCTCTTGATTTCCTTGTTCTTAGCCTAATAATCAAGACCATTAAAACTTTGAATTTACCAAGATAATTTGCACAACGTTCTCACAAACAGTTACTAAGACTACATATTCAGCATCCCCCAGCACTACTTTCAATCATTTGACTCCTTCACCCAATGGATGAGACATTGGTCTTTTATATTTACATGCTTTAAATTTAAGTTGAACCATTTTTTCATTGGAATTTATCTATCTGTGGATGCTACAATTTATAGGTCTTTGTATACTGCTAAATCTTGTTTCGCAACGTGGATTGCTTTTTTATCTTGTATCTGTCATAAGTTGTGGGTCTTTCACATTCAAAAAACTCCTAAACAACACCCATCCGCATCACCACACAATTAAAATACTTAAAACATTGAGCCATAGTTCACTCTTTGTAGGGACTACCCCCCTTGGCTTTGTTAGGAGTTAGCCTAAACGGAGGAGCTGGGATTTAGGTGACAGTACCTAGCTCATTGCTTGCCCCCAAGGCCACACTTCTCTCACTTGTAGTGAAGAGACAGCTTTCGAAAGATTTCTGCTACTGGTGTGCATCTCGGCGGACAACACCTCTAAGGCGAGTGAGACTTAGCCCACCTAGATAACCCTTGGAAGAAGCAATACAAAGAAGCCGCTTTTGAATACATATCTAGATAGTGGTATGATGCATATATCCCTTTCAATGCTGCCCTCTCACCTTATTACCAATCTATGTGGGATCCCATTGTTGTTGCTAGTAAGGGCATTGCTACTCCTCATATTGTATGAGGTTTACACTTGTGATTTTAATTACAATGATCGAGCTTGTAGGTTGATTCATTGGATGGATTGGGGTACATTCAATCTTTGGCCTAGGGTTGTTGATCTCCTTTGATTGATTGGATGATGGATTGGCGATAGTAGCTATTGGATGTGATCTCTCCATGGTGTTGTGAACTCAATTTGCTCTCCTCTTGGTGATATTGGCATGCTTGGAGTATTTATTCTTAGCATTTACGCAATTATCTAACACTTTGTGCATTCATGGAATGGGAAGCCATCAACTTAGGGTCTCCCTAAGTTTTAAAGTGTTAATAATTGCTCCTTGATATGTATTGTCTATGGGCTGTTTGACACCAAATTTATTGATTTAATTAGGTGGTTTTAAGGTCTCCTAGCCGAAATGCTCTACGGGATAATGATGCTTTTCACTCATATGCCACTTGCTGTTAACACATTGATCATCCTTTCATGAACCACCCTAACATTGTTGGTTTGATTTGGCATCTTGATGACATGGACTATCCCTTTTCATGGAGCACTTGGCTTGTTTGCATGACTTGATGGTGTTGGAACACATAGTGTGAAAGATAAAGACGCATGAAATAAGATTAGCGTGAGATGCTTCTTCATTAAAGGATATGTACATATAAATACAATCGCTATGACCCTTGGTTTCATACTCCAAGGTGTCTCTTGGACTCTCGATAACTTTACCTATTCATTGTGACTCTTGATATCCAGCCCATGTGAATAGTAATAGAAAATACAATAATAATTAACCCTAAAGGGTTAATGTTTCCAACATCGCCCGCTTAATTCGAAGGGGTATTCAAGAGTCCAAGCAGAGAGATGAAATGTGGAGAAGGATAGCTGCAAATGATTGAAGATGCTCCCTGAATCAAAATCTAACAGAAGCTGATGTCTTTTAGTAAATTGGTGGTATTGGATGACCACTAACCAACTGAAGCTATGAACAGGTGGTTTAAGGATGACCATAAACTTTGGAACTTGGCACTAACTTTGGTATTGGCTCAACCGTTCCCTCCTGGAATTTGGCACTGACTTGAGTTCTGGCTCAATGGTTCCCTTTGGAACTTGGCTCTAAGGCTCAACGGTTCCCTATGGTAAATGGTGGTTCAAAGATGACCACAAATTGATGTCTAGCAAAAGCAATAGAGGTTGATGTCTTCTACTAAATGGGTGGTTTAGGATAACCACAAATCAAATCATGCTTAGGTAGAACATGGCTTTGACTCTAACTCTAGCTAGGTGGCTCTTGTTCAAGGCTCTGGCAACTGGCATAAGGTTCTGGCTATGGCTTTGGGTTTGGTTCAAGCTTGCTTATTCCTGCTCGCTTTTTCTCGCTTGCTTGTTTCTGACTGTCAATCACCCCCCCTTGTCAGGAATAAGGTGAGAAGTAGAAAATCTCTTAATTGTAAGATGTGTCATTACTCGTGAATAAACTCTTCGGTATGACTTATATATCTTTTTAGCTGTTGTTGACCATTGCCAAGAAGCAATCCACCCATAGTGAATCTTCTCTCTTGCAGGTTTCTTTAGTATGAAGCATCTATCTGAAGAATGAGTATGCTTTACACGATGCTTACAAGGATGGAGATGAAAACATTGATCTTCCATGTGACTAACTCGATGACTATGTTGGCGTTTTAGAATATGATGCAAATCTAAAGTAGGTGAAGATGAACTTTCTTGAAGGAATCCAACATTCTAGAATTGGATAGGTTTGGAAAAATCAAGACTGCGAACATCACTTCCTTGTTGTATCCAAAATCAGTTCTATGCTTGTTGTGGATGATTTCTTCCCAAGGTTTGATGATGGACTTGGAAAGTACAAGCGGAACACGTGTATGGAAAACTTCATCTTCATTTTCTTTTGAAGTGGCATCATTGATTTGATTATGTGCAGGCCGTTGATTGTTTTGAACAAGAACAGGTTCAGTTTGTTGATTCTTTTGTTGTATCTCATCATGTTGGAGCTGTGATTCAAGCGAAAGAAATTCAACTGCCTTGTGAATCTTGTAAACAAGTTAGACCATTAGTGAGAGTTGTCTTTGTTAAGATTTAATATGCTAAGACAGAAAATATCAGCATTGCATTTCATTTCACAACAATAACATATACAGGATCACTAAAAGAACAAGCACAACATAAACACAAGAGACATAGATTTATCCTGGGAAACCCTCATGGGGTAGAAAACCCAGCAAAGCTTCCTCAATATAGATGACCAACAAATACAAAGATGTAAACCCTAGACATGAGCTCCTTCTCCTCCATAGCAGATCTCTCCCTCACCTATGCGCTATTCACAAGTGAGTGTAATGTGTGTTAAATGAGGAACACACCTCCTCTATTTATATACAACTCCGACTTGTATTTTACATTGACTAGGTCGGCCCCAACTTAATTACTTAACATAATGTGGCAGGGCCGACCCCAATAGGGTGGTCTAATAACCCTTTTAACCCACATGACTCATACAGGGCCGACTCCCACTAGGGAAGTCTAATAACCCAAGTTACCACATTCTCCACGGAGGAATAAAACATCTCCGGATATACAATAAGGTCTTCACGGAGGAATGAAACATCTTTGGAATAATAAAGTACAAATATAATATTCTTAGAAGTTACAATATCTCAACACTCCCCCTTAACGAGAAGGATGTTATAACAACATCTGCAGGAGCAAGGAGTCATCAACATCATACATGATACATCTATAAATCATTGGAAGCTTTCTCAACATCATCAGTAACTCAACCAGTTACTGGAATATCTTCAGGTCTTCAATACTGGAGTATCAGCATTGTCAGTATTGAGTCTTCACCTTCTGCAGCACTTGATCAGCTACAGCATTGTCATCAACGAGATCCTCTCGATCAACAGCATCATTTGGATCATCACGATCAACATCATCATCTCGATCATCTCGATCAACAGCATCATCTGGATCATCTCGATCTACAGCATCTGGATCATCTCGATCTACAGCATCTGGATCATCTCGATCTATAGCATCTGGGTCATCTCGATCTACAACATCTAGGTCATCTCGATCTACAGCATCATCATAGCAACATACTCTGCAATACACAAGATCCTATTACGGGATGATCAATCCCTCTCACTTTAGGACATAGGTCCATGGATGATACAATCCAGATCAAATTCCAGGATGATCAATCCTTATCAATTTTAGACAAGTCTCATGTTTATGGACGATGCAATCCAGATCTACTTCCAGGATGATCAATCCTTATCAATTTTAGACAAGTCTCATGTGTATGGACGATGCAATCCAGATCTAATTCCAGGATGATCAATCCTTATCAATTTTAGACAAGTCTCATGTCTATGGACGATGCAATCCAGATCTACTTCTAGGATGATCAATCCTTATCACTTTAGGACATGAGTCCAAGGACGATGCAATCCTATCACGTACATTTTGAACCAAATGTCCAGGGACGATGCAGTCCTATCATCAATTCTCAGAGACAGATGTCTATGGATCAATTCTGGGACCGAAGTCCGGGGATGATACAATCCCCACATTCTCGGAGACATTTGTCTACGGATCAATTCTGGGACCGTCGTTCGGGGATGATACAATCCCCACATTCTCGGAGACATCTGTCTACGGATCAATTCTGGGACCGTCGTCCGGGGATGATACAATCCCCTCTTGTCCACTAGGGATGACATTCTCGGAGACATCTGTCTACGGATCAATTCTGGGATCGAAGTCCGGGGATGATACAATCCCCTCATCATCTTAGACCAAGTCTAAGTACCACTAATCGACCTCATCGTTGGCACAGGTAACCTCATCATCGACCTTACCGTCGGAACAGGTAACCTCATCATTAATACATGTATCCTCATCATCGATATAAGCATCCACATCAACACAGGTATCCTCATCATTGACCTTACCATCAATATAGGCAATCTCATCATCGACCACATCGCTCCCCCTTTCGAGGAGGGTCCTTCTGAACGACATGAAGCTTGTCTCGGAAATACTCAATCTTTACTCGAGACAGAGGTTTGGTCAACACATCAGTAACTTGTTCGTCAGTGCTCACATACTCGAGCTTGATAGCTCTTTTCTGCACCATATCCCGTATATAGAAATATCAGATCTCTATGTGCTTTGACTTATCATGGAACATTGGATTCTCTATCATCTTGATACAACTCTGGTCGTCACACAGGATCACATTGGAGTCCATCTCTAAGTCAAACAATCCTGATAACAACTTTTGAAGCCATATCGCTTCGCAACTAGCAGAGCAAGCAACTATATCTTCCGCTTTAGCTATGCTGAGAGCCACACTATACTGCTTCCTGCTAAACCACGAGATCATGGCAGATCCCAGACAATAACATCCACCCGATTTACTTTTCCTGCCTGATACACTTCCTGCCCAATCAACATCTCTGTAGCCATACAATCTGAAATCATGATCTCCAAGATAACATAGACCAAAGTCTATCGTACCCTTTAGGTACCTCATCACATGCTTTGCAGCTATTAGGTGAACTCGTCTAGGTTCCACTAGATATTGACTCAAGGTGTTCACCGCAAGGCTTATATCTAGCCTGGTATTCGTTAGATACATCAATGACCCAATAATCTGTCTGTACAGAGTTACATCCACTAACTTTCATGAGTCATTAGCTAACAGCTTCAAGTCGGAACCCATGAGAGTGGCCATGGTTGTACATTCCAACATATCAAATCTTCTCAAGATTTCCATAGCATACTTTCCTTGGTTAAGAAAGATTCCTTCTGAGCCTTGCCATACTTCCAGTCCTAGGAAGTAATGCATCAATCCGAGATCTTTCATCTCAAATTCTGTAGTTAGCTTCTTCTTGCTTTCCATGATCTGTTTCTCATTCTCTGTCAGAAAGAGATCATCCACATACAATAATAGTATCATCCATAACCTTAAGGTAAAGGTTAGGATCAACTTTACTTCTGGTAAAGCCCAAGCTTGTTAAGAAGCTATCAATTCTCTCTCTATGACTGAACATCATTCACACTCTGCATTGAGTGATCTTCTGCATATCTATCCGTGCCATCTCTCGTCAGATGGGTCTACTGATATGATCCTCAAGATCATTCGAACTCTGTGGTGAGTTCTTTCTTTCATCCATCTAAGAGAAGAATGTCATCTGTATATGGACACCATCGTCAACCTTGTAGCAGAGGTTGAAATCCGCATCACCCATGGTGATCATTAAGCTCATCAAATGGCTATCGATCCTGGGTACTCGTACAGAGCCTGATTCACACTTCTTCTTCAATTACACCATTTAGAGAATGGTCTTATCTAGCCACTTGGAGCAAACATCTCGTCGTGATCCTCTTCTTCTTTCTAAGAGAATCTTCTAGCCACGAGCCTTCTATAATATGTTTGATTTGTAAGTCTTCTTGTTGAACATCCATCACTCGTTCTTTGGAATAGGTGTTCATCATCATAGCACATGATCTTTTCTACAAATCAAAGTTAATCACATGATTAGTAATACTTCATAATCATCAAATTATGATAACCTACTATGCATACTGATATGATTCACATAGTCATGCAACTATCTTGACCAATATTTTGGCACAACACTTTTCCATATCCTGTATGCATACAGTGGCTATCTAGATGCCTTCCATCTCTACCAGAACATACTGTTAAGAGCGTGCACAACTCTCAGCATGTCAACAAAGAGGTTTCATTCTAGATAAACAACAATGGAATGTTTGTCCAATCTTACCCATCATATGCATATTAGTAGTATACTATTCAATGCTATATGAATGCTTACACTATGCATGATATATTCTAGGAATACAAATATGCATACAAGCAATATCATTTACTATTTCAAAGATTCAATTAACAACTCAAATACTTATCTTTTATGTTGAGTGGTTGCCTCCTACTTGATCTCTATATGTCTTTGAACTTCTATTCATTCTGTACCACTATGCATGCTTAAGTGTGCACTAGTGTCATCCTCATGATCTCATACATAACCATACATTCATTAGTATAATCTCAATACTATCAAAACATTTTGTATGGTCATGATCATTTCATACACAGGTATACTTACCTAAGATCCTATCACTAGGTAAGATTCTAACTTGATATAGGAAAACATACCTGGATTATCATGCTTGGTTTATGTCTTAATGTACCCAGACAATATCTTCTTTGTTCTCTTCAATGATTTAGAGACCTTGTGCTAGAACCTGCATATCTCATGGGTTAGGCATAGTAGAACAAGGTCATACATACCTCGTAACTAGATCTTCTATGTGGTCAAAGACTATGGATGATTCTTTGTCCCTATGTCATCATGGTCATAGAACTTGATTTGTCTTTCTTGATGTACCTGTATCTTGTTAGCAGACAACATCATCCTCATACAACACCATAAGTGCATTAGTACAATCATAAGTGTCATAACCTTAATCAATGAATGCCTTCTATCATTGACATGCATTCATTATCAAACAATCATAATTGTACTAATCTCAATAACATGAAGACAAACATATCATAAACTTAACCATGAACAGATTTCAACACATACCTGTATCTCCTAAAGTCATACCTGTTAGAATTGCTTTTAACCCAATCCACTTTGATTTGTTGAAACTGGATCTGGAGCTGGATTAGGGTTTGTTAGAGAAACCCTAAAAATTCAAACTTTGAATTTCAAACTCCTGAATGGATGGAAAGATGTGCCTTGATGAGCTGATCAAGCTAGCATACTTGAATTTTGAAATCTCCAAAATTTGGCCCCTCAAAATTGCCTTTGAAACTTCTGGATTCACTGGATAGGACCCTGAACTAGGGTTTGAGAAAGCCCACCCTTCTTACCAATCAAAAGGTTCGATCCAAAGCTCTAAACTTCGATTTTTCTGAGGAGCTTCCAGTCGTGGTCACAGATTACAAAAATTCCAACTTTTGCAGAAGCCCTAATTTTCTACCTTTCCGATCAAAATCCCGAACTAGGGTTTGATCAAGCCCGACCTTCTGCCCAACCAAAAAATTCGATCTTGGTCTCTAAATTTCGATTTTGATGAGTAGCATTCAACCGTGGTCTTTGATTCCAAGAATTTCAACTTTCTCTGAAACCCTAATTTCCCACAGCAGTGACGATTCAAGAATGAAGGTGCTCAAAATCCAAATCTGTTTTGACAGAAATATGCACCTGATTGTTTCTGGTGTAACTCTGAAATTACGAATCCACAGGGTCTGAAACTTCTGCCTGTGGTAGCCCGACCTGTCCTCTTTCCAACCCTACAGGTCTGACCTCAATTGTATTCTCTGAGAGAGAGTTATGCCAAGTGTCGCAATGTGACCTGTTTATGGGATAAAACAGGACAGCGAACTTGTACGGTGTGCCACATGTTATTGGTTCAACTTCGGCCTCTGAAACGTTACCTGAGGAACTACAGTCCGTGCTCTACCTGTCACTTTTTACGAAATTTCATTTGGAGCTTCCTAGCCCAAGTTGTGACCTTTTTGCCTAGTACACCTGTTTATGACCGAGATCTAGAAGAGGCAGAAACCCTAACTTGTACTGATCATAAATCACAAAGTACAACGAAGTAGAGGCTGTCCTTTGGACACAAGGTACATGGGGATGTTGTCTACGACTTGTAAAGGTTTCAGATCCTGAACCTTCGCCAAAATGAATTTATAGCGAAAGTTCCACGATGACTGGTTTTTGCTATACCAAACCCTAACCTTCAAATTGTCGCAAGTGAAGCAAGTGTCGTAAGTGCCATACTTTGCCTTCCTTCAGGTTAGCTCTGATACCATGTTAAGATTTAATATGCTAAGACATAAAATATCAACATTGCATTTCATTTCACAACAATAGCATATACAGGATCACTGAAAGAACAACAAGCACAGCATAAACACAAGACACAGATTTATCCTGGGAAACCCTCATGGGGTAGAAAACCCAACAAAGCTTCCTCAATATAGATGACCAACAAATACAAAGATGTAAACCCTAGACATGAGCTCCTTCTCCTCCATAGCAGATCTCTCCCTCACCTATGCGCTATTCACAAGTGAGTGTAATGTGTGTTAAATGAGGAACACACCTCCTCTATTTATACACAACTCCGACTTGTATTTTACATTGACTAGGTCGGCCCCAACTTAATTACTTAACATAATGTGGCAAGGCCGACCCCACTAGGGTGGTCTAATAACCCCTTTAACCCACATGACTCATACAGGGCCGACCCCTACTAGGGAAGTCTAATAACCCAAGTTACCACTTTATCCACGAAGGAATAAAACATCTCCGGATATACAATAAGGTCTTCACAGAGGAATGAAACATCTCCGGAATAATAAAGTACAAATATAATATTCTTAGAAGTTACAATATCTCAACAGTCTTATGGACTGTGACTATGTTGTTGTTAGAAGTGAGCAGTAGAGTGTTCAATAACTCTACTAAGTCATTAATTCAAGCCATTTAAGGATTGACAAAAGACTGATGGAAATCACAAAGGGTTTCTTGCAACTCCATCCTTTAACAAAAAACCTAACAATTTGGCAAATAAAGGGTGTCGACTTCTATCGAAAATGCACCCGATACAATTCAACTTAATTTGATTGGACACTCACAAAAAACTATTACAAGTACTAAGAATACATGCAAACTTACAAAATAACTCTTTGCAAATTACATTTTGATGATGATTTTGACAAATTGAAATTCAAAATGTGAATGTTTTACCTATGTGGAAATGTAAGTCTCTTTGATGGTGACATAGTTTGATTCCTCCAAGAATTTATCCATGTAAGCCTCACAAATTCAACAATGAATGAAAAAATGGAGAGAACCCATTAGAGATATCAATGAGGGTATCGTAAAGGCATGTTCATATTGCCCAAAATCTGTTTTACAATTTGCAAATCTTCCATGAAACCGTTTCACTGTAGCTTTAACAAACCATAAAAAATTTCTTTGATAAGATCTCACTAATCAAGAAGTGGATTGAAAAAGGAAAGATACCCATTTGAATATTGCCTTGGGCGTCCTCTTTGCAAGTGTTATCTCAAAAAACTATAATATATATGTTGAGAAAAATGTGTTTTTAATTGGCAATGTTTCTTTCTCCTGTTGTGGGCAGAATTTTTAAGTGAAATTTTATCTTTTGAAGCTGACTTTTGCAGTTAATCTTCAAAGGTCTTTTATCTGCTTCTGAAAGAGCTTTCCAATGCCATAATCTTGCTCAGATTCGTTGTGTATGCTAGGAGTAATCTGCATTGTAGTGATTGCATATTCCGTGACTACATGTAATCTGATTATTACGGGATGAATATCTAAAAAACAGGTATGAATCTTGAAAATGTAAAAATACCCTTTGGTGCTACTTTGAATCTATTTTCCAACGCAATTGAAATCATTGAACATTGAAAATAGATGAATAATTGTTGAATTTTGTACCTAGGAAAGTGTTCCCCTAGTGATTTTTGCCTAAGTCACTAAAAGGGGACAAGTTACATGACCCTTGCATTAATTGCTTGAGATAAGTAATTAATGTCACTTTAGAGTTATAAAGTGACTTTTCAATAAATTTAAGTGGGAGTTGAAAAAAAAATTATTTAATGGAGAGAAAAGTAATTTTTCTCGTCCATTGATGTGAGATCACTAGATTTAATGTGGGCCCTTGATCTAGTGACCTGTTGCCGCCGGTACACGCACCTGGGATTTATCGCAACATAAATCTTCAAGTTGCTTGGGTGTGTTTCTTGGGGGGAAGTTTCGAGTTAAGATACTGTCACCCAACACTCAACTTCTCCGTTTAGGCAGAACTCCTAACGAAGCCAAGGGGGGTAGTCCCTATGAGTTACTAAGGCTGATTAAGCAATTTAGTTTTGAATGGGTGAGTTGTTTAGGAGTTTGAAATCGATTGACTGAAAGCAAAAATTTACTTGCAAAATATAATTTAAGATTTAACAGCACAACATAATCATGTAACACATAAGATCTGAATCAAAGATTGGATTATTGTAAAATAAGACTAGTGCCAAAGTGCAGTCGAAAAGTAAAGTGTTGTTGTATTGTAGATGTTTTGCAAGTGCTTCTTGATTAGTTTTAGTTTATTATAGGATGAGACTTGATTACGGGAGAAAGGGAGCCCCAGATATATCGTGAGGTACAAGGAGTAATTTCCGGAAATTAACTAAAAGTGACTCCTCACGAAGACGTGTGGGTTGGAATGGAGTCTTGAGGGCGGTGTTCAACACTACAGCAACAAGGGTGTAGCCTAAATGTGCTCTGAGGTCGGCTCCCAATGGTTCCCGCTTCTCTTGAGAAATTTCCCCACACAATAATTAATGTCTGAGTGCTGGATTTTCATTATATTCAGGGTTGTTAACTTTATTAGTATGAGTTTTTATTAGATGTGAAAAATTAAGGAGTAGTTGCAACTCTTTTTGATTTCCCACAGGACTAGGCAAATGTCCGCAAGGGGAAAGAGCTTACTTTGAGTTGGAAACTAAATGTTTAAACTTTATTCTGTTTGATTGCAAAAGATAAATAACTGAAGTAAAGTGTTATGCTAATTACTAAAGGCAAAGAGTCTCTTTTCTGATCATCCGATCACGTACTCAGGCAAAGCCCTTTATGTGACGGCGAGAGCATACTTCGGGAAAGCAATGCCAAATTTATACTTTGAAGCAAAAATTGAAACGACTAAAACAATATTTATGATGTTTTAAATTTGAAAGTATACTGCCTGTTGTGTGTGTGTGTGTGTGTGTGAATGTGTTAAACAGAAAATAAAACTTGTTAGAAAAAATCACGCCATAAAAAATTTGCGAATCCCCCCGGGGGGGATGGGGTGTGGGTGTTGGGTAGCCCACTTGCTCTTCTTTTTATTTTGATTTACAATAAATTTTTGAAGAAAATGCCTTGGATCTTTACAGATCTAGATCCAAAAGGCTTCCAAAAATGCAAAGGGTAAATCTCGGATGAAGTTGGGATGCCCTGGGAAGCTTCAGAATGGCCCAAACTTGATTTTTTTGAACAAAAAGTGCCAAAACCTGCAGAAAGTAAAACATGACAGTGAGCTAAGTAGTGTTAGAAAATGCCCAAAATCACTTTTAAAAGTGATTTGGGCAACTACAAAAAATATGGAAAAAATCTAGGCTAGTTTATTTAAAAAATTGAATGAAAATAACTCAAAAGGACAAGTCCTTTTGAGGATATTGGCTTGCTTTTGAGGGCAGTCAGTGAAGCACTTTAACTTTTGCTAGATTTATCTATTGAACCCAAAAGAATCTGTTTAACATGCAAGCTAAAAATTGTACTTTGAAAGAACTTGCAAAATGAAATAGCTGTTAAAGAAATGTAACTGCGGAAGATATTCTACTTGTACTTGTCTATTGTATTATTTTATTCCTCCTTCGGGAGATGTCATTGTTGTAATTAATAATGTAAGAGTCATTGAAAGAGACAATGTAAACCCTAGGTCTTGTGTTGGCCTAGAAGAACCCATAAAAGATTATTATATTATGTAATTGAGAGGTCGGCCCAATCAGTTAGGAGAAGTCGGCCCAGTTGGGGAAGTCACCTCAACGAAAGAATATAAATAGAGTAGTCTCTTATTTGTATTCACTCATCTCACTCACACAAGTTTGCATAGGAGAGAGAGAGAAGTTCGCACAAGTGGAGGAGTAGCTGATTTTGTCTTGGGGTTTATCTTTGTGCTTTGTGAATTCTATATTGAGGAAGATTTTGCCGGGGTTTTCTCCCTTGTGGTTTCCCCAAGAGAAATATTGTGTTCATTGTGTTCTTGCTGTGCTTGTATTTCTGTCAATGATAGATTGTTTAATGTGTTGAAATACTGAGAGGGGGTGAATCAGTATTTCCACATTTATAAATTTTTTAACCAAGAGCTAGTTGCCAATCACCAATCATTCATGAAAAATAACAAGATGCGCAGTACACAATATTTTACGTGGAAACCCAAGTCTTGGTGGTAAAACCACGGAAGCCTTTTATGATAAAATTTGACCCAGCAACAACTGGGGCTACAAATTTAATACAACTTCTCCAGCTACAACTGGAAGGGGCTACAACCCTTAGGCTTCGTCAGCTACAACTGACGAGCTGCTACAACAGCTCAACTCACAAAATTGTGAGCCCTAGCACCACCCTACCACCACCCTACCACCCTGAAGAAAAAGATTGTTGAACTTGTGGACCTGTCAAACAACAAACCCTTTACTTTCTGCTGCGGATAACCTTTGCTCTCTGATCACTGCCAAATCATCACTGTATATATATCACTGAAGTAATTCTGCTCATGCCCAATGTCTGCTCATTCAACAGCTGTCATCAACTCCAATTACTACTCATCATCAATGAGTATTATTACTGTGTATGATCATAGTTCATTGTTCTGTGTACTGAGCATATTTGTCATCACTGAGCATTGCTAGACATCTTATTGTGTAAACATCATCTCACTGTTTACTAACAAGTCACTGTGTAATCTTACATATCATCACTGTGTATGCTAAGCACACATCTCTAATCATATCAACATATAGGTGTAGACATCATGAAACATAACTACCACAGTTGAGCATTATCATATCATTAACATCTCACAAAATATCACTGTCTATGTATATCATCATTGGGCATAACTGAAGATAGCAGAGATAAAATACCTGTGTAAGAAACTTTTCCACTAAATGATTACTTTGGTTGTCTCTTCATAGATCAAGCTCTAAGTGCAAAGATGCAAGAGTAGCTTCGGATGCCTTTGTGGCTACCTCAAAAGAGTCCTTTACCAAAACTTAAAGTTTGATACAACAGATCATAAAATTTGGCTGCCCTAAATCAGAGTTTAGAGATAGTACAGCAGCTCCTTGGAATTCTGAAACACTTCAAGCTTCAACACATATCATGACTGTCAAACTTTAAAACTCGGGCTGTCAACTTCTGAGATAAGGACTGGCTGTCAAACAATTGGGACTGTGCAAAACTGATATAAGAACAATTCGGGACTGTAAGGCATAGGCTGCCTCTTGTCTAGTTCAAACCCCAAAATAATCAGACTGAGTTGTCACACCTAAAAATTCGGAGCTGTCAAGTTTAGCAGAAATTCGGGCTGTCCATCTTCAAAACGTACTGTCATGTAAACCCAGAAAATATTTCAGTAAAGGCTCAGGTCTGCTTCATTAGATCTGCTCCACACTACAAACATTCAGATCAACAAGGTTGCCACTTGTCTTGTTCAAACCCTCCAAAAAAATTTATGCTATTAGGTTCAGGTTTGAGGCTGCCTCAGAGAAGTCCACGAAATCAGAGCAAGCTCCACGAATTCTTCTCCTTTTTTTGAGTGGTAGAACAGGTTATTTATACTAGTTTCCCCCCCAAAATAAATTGAGTCGACCTTGCAATAATTTTATATATATATTTTTAATTTGAATTTTTAATTTAATTTATGGAGCCGACTTCATTTAAAATAGTGGCTGGGCCGACTTCCCTATAAAGTTAATCATTTAATGTATTTAATTATTAAAATAATTAAAGTACCTTTTTTTGTCCCCCTCTAACATTTAATTTAAAGTTTTAAAATTTTTATTATATAATTTTTTTTAAAAATTCCTTTAGTATTTTATTAAATATTAAAAACATGTTAAACCTTTTAACAATACTTTAATTAATACTTTAAATAATAATCTATTAATCATTTAATTATTAAATTCTTTTTAATAAAGATGGACCAATCATGTAATTGATTTCAAATTTAATTTTAATTAAAAAATCAAGAAAGCTTTTATTAAATTAAAATTCTTTTGATTTAATAATTTTTATTAATCTTTAATTAGGGCTTAAGTTTAAGTTTAGGTTTTAGAAGGGGTGACACTAGGGCTTAAGGACTTCTTATCAAGGGCAACCCAACAAAGTCAAAGGGTAAATAGGGCTTTGTAATTGTCTCAAGGCCTCCAAGGGCTTCAAGCTTGGGCTTGGACAACCACAAAAGGACTCCTTAGACTCCAGCAACACAAAAGACTCTTAGGGGCTCGACAAGGGGCAACAAAACACCACAAGCCCTCATTAGGGCACTGTTGGCATCAATGACAAAACTTTATCAACATAATGTTATATGCTAAACAAGTAAAAAACTAACATGGTATCAGAGTAGGCCTGAAAGAAAACATTGTACAACCTCCGTAACTGCAGAAACTAGGGCTTCTTGCTCCGTGAACTCCCTCCACAGATCGATTGAAAAAGAGAGTGCATCTAACTTGCCTCATTAGGGTGCATCTTTCTGTCGAAGCATATTTCAATTTTGAGAATCTTCATTTTTGGGTCCCCCACAGCAACCCAGGAGAATTAGGGCATCGATTTTTTGGATCATATGCTCACAGAATTGGGAGGAGTGCTTTTCTCAACTCGCCTTGAGGAGGCAAATTTGCTCATCCATCCAGTTTTCCAAAATCCCGAAGTCGAAAAATTAGGGTTTCTCTAACAAACCCTAGGTCAAAGTAGAAGCATTTTTCAGAAGGACAACTTTTCTGGTAAGTCTCAAATCTATTCTATTTCCATTTGAAATACTCATTATATCAAGATGACTAGCAATACCAAGTTAAATGAGAAGCTTGAGGGAGCTGAGAACTTCAGGGCATGGAAGTATAGAGTCATGCTCATCCTTGAAGAACATGACCTAGAAAACTTTATAAAGGAAGGACTTACAGAACCTGAGGGAGATGAAGCCAAAGCAAGGCATAAGAAGAATATGGTCAAGGCAAATAGGATCATTGTTGATTCCATCAAAGATCACTTGATCCCCCAAGTGTCTTCCAAGAAGACTCCAAAAGAGATGTTTGATGCCTTGACCAACCTATTTGAAGGGAAGAACATTAATAGGAAGATGACCTTGAGAAATCAACTCAAGGGAGTGAAGATCTTGAAGTCCGAGTCCATGCACTCATACTTCTCCAGAGTGTCCGAGATAAAAGAACAATTAGAAGCTATTGGAGACATGGTAGAGGATGCTGAAGTTGTGATGACCACTCTGAATGGTCTCCCCAGAGATTGGGAACCATTTGTTCATGGCATTTGTGCTAGAAAGAAATTGATCCAGTTCAGACAACTATGGGAAGAGTGTGTGCAAGAGGAAGAAAGAATAGCGGTGAGAGAGGAGAAACTAAACGACAATGAAGATCAAGCCTTGGCAACTCATGCCAAAGGTGGAAGGAAAATGAAGAACAAAGTATGTTCCTGAGAGGACTCTCCAAGAAGACCTCAGAAGAAAAAGAAGTTCGAGAAAGACCTATCTTTAGTTGAATGCTACTCTTGTCGCAAAACAAGACACATTGCAAGAAATTGTCCACTCAAATTCGGACATTATAAGAAGCAGAAGAAGAGATTTCATGCTCATATAGCAGAAGATAGTGAGTATGATGAAGAAGTCAAAAATAGAGAAGATGAAGACCAAGGTTGCCGAAGCGTGGGAGCGAAGCGGGAGCGCGGGTGCACATTTTTCAAAAAAGGTCGAAAGCGAAGCATCTCGGAAGCGTTTATATATATATATATATATTCAAAAAAACATGTAGAATACCAAACTAGATGCAAAATTTATGAAACATGTATGTTTGTGCGACTTCCAATATATGAAATGCCATCTAAATTCCATAATTCATGATTCCATTATAAACATGCCTTATCATGCCATCTAAATTCCATAATTCATGATTCCATTATAAACATGCCTTATCATGCCATCTAAATTCCATAATTCATGATTCCATTATAAACATGCCTTATCATGCCATCTAAATTCCATAATTCATGCCTTATCTCCCCTCTCTAACCCTAAAAATGCCCTAGGCCCCACCCAAAGAGCAAAAAAAAAAAAAAAAACAGGAAGCTTCCTGCTATCCGCGGAAGCGCTCAGGAAGCGAGGTCGGAAGCGAGGTCAGAGCGAGGTCGAAGTGTGGAGGGCAGAGCTCGGGAGCGAGAAAGCTTCGCACAGTGGCAGGAAGCGTTTTTTTCCTGCCCGAAGCGAGCTTCCAAAAACGCTTCGTTAGTGCTTTTGCTTGGAGTGCGAATTTGGAGCCTGAACCGTGGGTGGGGGTACGCTTCAACAACTAGGATGAAGACTCCAGTGAATAATATGTTCTAATATCAGCCCTCACTAGTTTGGTATCTCTTGGAAGTGATACTTGGCTAGTAGCTAGTGGAGCTTCAAAACACATGACGGGATAAAAAGAATCCCTCTCACATCTCATTCAGAATGAATCTCCACACAAGGTAAAGCTTGGAGATGATTATCAATACCCCATCAAAGGAATGGGAGAAGCATCTTACAAATTGGACTCTGGAAAGTCCATGAACATGAAGGATGTACGGTGGGGGTACGCTTCAACAACTAGGATGAAGACTCCAGTGAATAATATGTTCTAATATCAGCCCTCACTAGTTTGGTATCTCTTGGAAGTGATACTTGGCTAGTAGCTAGTGGAGCTTCAAAACACATGACGGGATACAAAGAATCCCTCTCACATCTCATTCAGAATGAATCTCCACACAAGGTAAAGCTTGGAGATGATTATCAATACCCCATCAAAGGAATGGGAGAAGCATCTTACAAATTGGACTCTGGAAAGTCCATGAACATGAAGGATGTACTTTATGTACCAGGTTTAAAGAACCTTCTATCTATTTCAACATTAGATAAGAAAGGTCTTCGAATTGCATTTATAGATGGTGAAGTTCTTATGTGGCCAAAGGGGAAGACTATCAATGATGCAGTAGTCATTGGAGTAGAAGAAGGAGGACTTTACAAACTGAAGGGTCATGTAGATACAACATTGATGACCAGTACCATGAGCCCTTGTGAGCTATGGCATAGAAGACTAGCTCATGTACACTACAAAGCCTTACCAATAGTAAGTAAGGTGGTGGTTGGACTACCAGAAATCCAGGTTGATCATGAAGGAGTATGCAAAAGCTGTGCTCAAGTAAAGAGTACGAAGAATCCATTTCCAAGCAGCGACAGCAAAGCGAAAGGTATTCTGGATATTATTCACTCAGACATTTGTGGACTTATGTCCACTTCATTAAGTGGAATGGTGTAGCTGAAAGGAAGAACATAACCATCATGGAAGTGGTGAAGGCCATGATCCATGATCAAGACTTACCCATGCATCTATGGGTAGAAGCAGCTAGAACCGTAGTATATGTACAGAACATAATCTCTCACAGTGCTCTTGGCAACAAGACCCGAGAAGAGATGTTTACCGGTATGAAGCCTGAAGTTAGCCATCTAAAGATATTTGGATGTCCAGTATTTATCCACATTCCAAAAGAGAAGAGATCGAAGTTGGAACCTTCAGGAAAGAAGGGAATATTTGTGGGTTATAGTGAGCAATCAAAGGCTTACCGTATATACATCCCAGGGTTTCACCAGATTGAACTCAGCCGAGATGTTACATTTGATGAAGACAGAGCCTTCAACAAATCCAAGAAGACTCATGAGGATGAAGAGGAGCATGAAGCTCCTAGAGTTACAGAAATTAATAATGTACCAAATAGAAATGTTGAAGAAAAACCTATTCCAGAAGATCATGATATGACAGAACCTCAAAGATCTGAGGAGACACCTCATGAAGAAAATCCACGGAAGAGAAGGCCAGCTTGGGTACGAGAAATAATACAAGATGCAGGAAGATATGGTGCTCCAGAAGGAAGCAAGAGACCAAGGCCATATTCCAGTTATGTAGCCTTGATGTAGAAGAACCCACATGATGGAGTGGAGCACACTATTAGGATCTCCTGCAAGGAGAGAGAGATTCTACCAAACAAACAAAGATACGTATTTGAATTGTTCACATATTTATGTTCCTAGATTTAATATGTGTATTATGCATGCTAGAATGTTTGCATTGATGAACAAAATATGCATATGATGGGTAAGTGCCCTATGGTGCTGTACACCATTGCTACTTATTTAGAATGAAACCTCCTTGCTGACATATTCGGAGTAGTGCACACTCTTAATAATGTAATGGTAGTGATGGAAGGCATCTAGAAAGTTACTGTATGAATACGGGATATGGATGAATGTTGTTGTTATCACCTAAGATGTAGTTACCCCTATGGATGGCAATAGAGAAGGGCAACTCAAAAGGTGCAACCACGATCACCTCGACCTCCAAAATATATGGTTGTCACGCCAGTCGAGGCAACCTTCGCTTTATGTTATCTAGCCCAGACAACAAAGGGGGAGACCCGATCTACTCCCGACAGGAGAGAATTAAATCAAAACCCCAATTTTGGTATTTCTTAGATCTACTTAGATCTAGCCTTGCATTTGAAAAGATATTAAAAACCCACCTCTATAGGATCCACCCCTAGTTGGATCTATAGTTTGGTGGTGATTGGCTAAAAATTGACACACTTTTCAATGCAAAAAGCCTTCTTGAGCCTAAATCGATTTTCCTAAGAGAAGTTTGTTGGGTTAGATCTAGCACATGGGTAGGTGAGATCCCACTTGATTTGACATCTAGACATTTGATAACCTATACCCATATCTTTACTTTGGTGAAAACTACCTTGTGGACATCTCTCCATGTTTTAAGGGGTTGAAACCCCCTTTTGACCTTCTTGGCATCTTAAAACTTAGATCTACTAAGATCTAGCCATTGGATTCACTTGAAACTTTGAGGAAACATAGATCGGGGTACTAACATCCCGGACCTACATTTTGGTGGCCATTGGACTTGATTTGGTCCACCAAAACCCATTTTTGGACCCTCCTTGAGCAAGTCGCACCCCCTTGATTTTTTGAGTTGGTCCACTTCTAGGAAGTGGGTGTTGGAGATTTTCGTGGATTTGGAATGCCCATGCCTTGAAACCTAGGTCTATACTGTCCTTTCGTCAAGATCCGCCTTGGGGATTGCATTCCTTGTTTTAAGGGATTGTGGTCCACTTTTGGTCATCACTTAAAAACCCAGATCTAATAAGATCCAACCATTGGATCTCATTCAATCCACTTGACTTGGCTTCTAGGTGTCCCGATCTACAATTTGACATACTTTTTTGACCCCATTAGCCCACTTAACAAGGCACTAGTCCATCACCAAGCAAGTCGCACTCCTTGGGATTGGTGTCAAATCCTAGATCTAGCACATGGGTATCCTTAAAATCAACTTCAACTCATAGATCTAACCTACATTTAACCTATAGTACCTACCTCACACCTAACTTCACCTTGTGGGCCTACCTAGAATCACTTCACACTTTCCAAGAAAACTAGACCCACTTGTGTAAACACATGGTACTATACTTTGTCATCACACCCCATCATATGGCCTAGACCATACATAGGTTGAAACGTTAATAATCTCTTATACTTCCCTCAACCATACCTTAAACCTTAGGTCCATTTAGCCTTGCATTGGTTTCCGTAACTCATTACTTACCTACACTTAGAAACCTTTGTTTGGGTCCAATCAACTGTGATTGGGGTATAGAATCTCCCCCTTGGTCTAGTTATACCTTGACCTAAAGCGAAGAGTGCCTCGGTTGACGTGACTCCCACCTGCATTGGGAACCGTGGCATCTCTTGGGTCACCTCTTTAGTTGCCTGACTCCTCTACCGTCCCGGATGGGATACCTCTAGGGGCAACTACAAGTTGTGTGATAACAGTTGTGTTGAAGCATTGGCTAAGATAGTTGCATGACTGTGTGAATTTGTCATTATTAATATGTTTTGGAAACTATGAAATGTTTCTAACCATGCAACTAAACATGACTTGTAGGAAGTATCATGTACGATCACCTACAAATGAAGAATGATGAGAACAAGACTTATGAAATCAAGAAGTACAAAGCAAGGGTTCTCTCAGAAAGAGGGAGTCGACTATGACGAGATGTTGCTCTAGTGGCCAAACACAGTGGTGGATATTACACCGGATAGTTGGTGTAATCAAAGTAGAAGAAGATATCGAGCAACCTCTCGGACTCAGGACTCTCTACAGAGAATCACATGTGTGCAGATTGAAGAAGACTTTGTACGGGCTTCAGTAGAAAGCGGCCCTGTGTTGCACTCAGTACAACAGAAGCTGAATATGTAGCAGCTTGTTTAGCTTGCAGCGAAGCAGTGTGGCTTTGCAAGATGTTGGCAGGATTGTTCGATGCAGAGATTGATGCTACTGATATACTCTGTGACAACCAAAGTTGCATCAAGATGACAGAGAATCCTGGGTTCCATGATAGATCGAAGCACATCGAGATCAAGTTCCACTATATCCGGGATATGGTGCAAAAGGGAGCTGTAAAATCATAAGACTTGTCCACTCTTTGGTTCTTGGTTGCAAATAAACTTATTAAATGATTCATTCCTATTGATTGAGAACAATCCTACCAAGGCTAGATTCACAATACAAAGTTGCAAGAAAAATTTAACTCAATACAAGTTACCTCAAACATGCATGCCCATGATCATCCAATACAAGACACTACACCAATGGGCCTCCAAAGCTTGAACTCTTTATTCCAATAATGTAAAGCATAAAATGATTACAACTAGCAAGACACTTCTTCTCCAAAACTCGAACTAGTTTAAATGAGAGAATGAAGCCTCATTATATAGCAAAACCAGGAGAAATCCTCTTTGAAACTTGGAGAAATGAGTTGATACAATTGGAAAAGGCTTGTTTCCATATGTGAGAGGTTTGGGGAGGTTAATGACACCTTTCTCCAACCATTTGACACTTTTCAACCTCCACTTGACACCTCTCCAACCACAAATTCGCCCCCCCCCTTTGGTGGATCTCCAATATTCAATCAAATCATCATTTATTTGCTCAATATTCTCCTTGATTTGATTGCCAATCAAAGGAGATTTGATTCCAATACATTTCCTTGATTTGTGGGATTGAGATTTTGTTTTTATTATGTTTTTTTTGCCAAAATTGGTCTTTTTGGGTTTCTTGAGTAAATATTATTTTCTGAAATAAATACTTACTCAAAACTTAGGATAAGTGGGTTTATGGGTTTAGTAGATGCTCTGGCTTAGAAAATTAGCATCCACACTTTTATTACATTTTTAATTTTCCCAATTAAACTATTAAAAATAGTCTATTTTTTGCGAAAAAATATTTTTCTCATAATTTAAAAAAAAAACTTAGGGGGACCTAGCACATGTCCATGTGATTCAATTCTAATGTCTAGCATGGTAATATACATTGACACTTGGGCTCTAATAACCTCCTAGGGTCAAGAAATCATGCTGACACCCCAACTTTAGAGGAGAGGTATGAGTGTAAAACGCGAAAATTATAAGTCGTTTATTCAACAACATATAATTGACAAGGGAAAAAACGCTCTGGGCTAGTCGGATTGATATCTAAGTCCTAGGAGAGCTGAGTCCATTACAAAACCATCATGCTAAAACATTGTTTACAATTTCCCCGTAGGGCATGGACATGCGATTTTATTAAAAAAAGGGTCAAGGTGGCTTGCTAGGACTTCTGATCTTTTGAATATAAACAAGTAAACTTGTTCCATCTTCACAGGCTCACTTGAAACCATCTAAGTGCAACTTAGCTGGTAACATGACCGTTCAACTACCCTAGGGGAGTAATTGAAAAGACAAGGGAAAATGATAAAAAGGCATTTCAATCTTCATTTTCACTCACCAACAGAGTTGGATAGGAGGTCAACCATTTGATATAGAGAAGTTGAGTTCACGAGAGAGAGAGGACTACGTTGAGATAGCTGGCACGAGTTCCAAGAAGCTGGACCTTGCACAAATTCCTAGATCATATAACAAGTACAGGGGCATAAGTTTCCAGAATATAATCGACATGAAAATTGAGGAAGTGTTGCATAGAATTCAAGGAAGATTCTGGGCACACATCCCGAGAATAGAAACACAAGTTTTGAGAGAGTAATTCTACATTAAATGTGTCTGTACAGTTCGTACAACAGGCTGGCGGTACTTAGAATTTCACAATCTATACACAATAGTAGTGACTCGAAAATCAAGGTGAGATATTGCACATTTTTCGAGGCAACATTTAACTGGTATATTTTCTTCTTGGCACGAAAATCGAGGATTGGAGAAAAAGTTGTCAATGCAGTATTGTTTCGTACAGTTCAGGGGAAATTCGTGTGTATGCTGGGCACGTTTTCTGAGGTGGAGAAATTGTATCAAAACTGGAGATAAGTCTGTGTTATCTGCTGAGTTTAATTCCCTTGTTGTACTGTCAATGATTTTCGAGAAGAAATAATTAAAATATCATCTCTCTCACAGGTTTTCCCTTCGGGGTTTTTCCCAGGTCATTTGGCTAAAAATTCCTGAGTCTTATATGATTTACAGTTTTCTGTTCATTAAGTTTTTCCGCTGCAATTTCACTTTACAAACAGTATATGAACCTACATACTTGTTGCATTTAATATTTAATCAATGTGTTTAAGACTTGTTCACTGTTGAGGTCTGATATCAAAGGTATGTGAAGTGTTTGACCATTTATGTGTGTGAACAGAGGTCCGTTTTTTAACAATAATGAGATAAATCTCGATTTTACTAGCATTGGCTTGAAAAACAACAAATTTCCTCTATGGTTATGTTTTCTCCTCGGATTTTGTGCATTTCTAGCTGTGGTTCTCCATGGATTCTTCTTCAAGCTTGTGAATTAGCCCAAGAAAAGAATTCGCCCAACAAGGAGTTCGCCCGCCCAACAAAGAATTCACCTAGGTAATTAAATTTTCCCAGCAAAAGAAATAACTCTCATGGATAGCATGCTTTGGATAGCTACCATAGCCTCCTCCAAGCCCTAAGAACTATAGGGCTCTAATACCATTGGTGGTACACACTGTGTGAAGATAAAGACATAGGAAATAAGATAAGCGTGAGATGCTTTTTCATTAAAGGATATGCACATATAAATATAATCATTATGACCCTTGGTTTCATATTCGAAGGTGTCTCTTGGAGTCCCGATGACTTTACTTATTCATTGTGACTCTTGGTATCTATCCCACATGAATAGTAATACAAAATACAATAATAATTAGCCCTATAAGGATTAATGTTTCCAACATATGGTATTTGGAAGCTTTTCTATGGGGGCATTCTAGTTCATTGGATGTGGTTCACACTTAGGGATGATTCATTGTTGGTTTTTCATGGAGTGCCCTCCCTCCCAGCACATATTTGGTGGCATAACATACATATTTGCTTGGACGCCCTTGCTCCTTGGCATTTGGATGGAATCTTGGCATGGTTGATCATGACTCTTGGTAGAGCACGTTGCTGTCGGATATGCACCTCGGGAAGGTTAGTGTGGCAAGAATCTTCAAGCCACTGGGTGCGTCCTTGGGGGCAAGTCTCGAGTTGAGATATTGTCACTCAACACTCAACTCCTCCATCTAGGCCAACTTCTAGAGAAGCTAAGGGGGGTAGTCCCTAGGAAAATAACTAAGGCTTTAGGGTGAATTAGTTATTAAGATGAAAGATGAATTTAATTATCTAGGAGTTTGAAACAAAATACTGAACAAGATATTGCAAAATACGAATTTAGATCAACAACATTCAACCAATTATTCCATTTAACACATGAATTCACTTAATGAAATTGTTATGATTGTTGCAGGTAGACCAATGACAAATGGAGTAAAAAAAAATGTTGCTGTGTCATGAAAGTTTTGAGTTGTCTTGTTAGTTAGTTTTAGCTTATTAATGATGAGTGAATTAGGGAGTGGGTTAATTCTTGGTTTGGCCCAAAAGCGGTTTATCTCTTTGAACTGAGCGCTTGTTGCAACAGTATCAAGTGTCCAATGGGGAGAGGTATAATCTGCTTAAAGCAACCCCTTGACTCTATGATATGTTCAACACGACCTCTCGAGTTCTTGTAAATAAACCGCTTATGGATTTCCCTATTGTTGCCATCGAAAAGCACACCTGGGGGAACACATCAGAAATCTTTTGAAGTTGCGCTAGGTGTGTCCTTGGGGGCAAGTATCAAGTCAGGTGCTGTCACCTGATCCTAACTCCTCCGTTTAGGAAAAATCCTAATGAAGCCAAGGGGGGTAGACCCTAAGAAAGAGTTTCTAAGGCTCTTTAAGTTATTTTTAGTTTATTAAGGATGAAAGTAAGTTTTTTAGGAGTTTTTGGAATAAAACACTAAAGCAATCCTATTGCAAAAATGTGAAATAGTTCGACAGCATATAAAGATATAACATCAACATATAAAGATTTAATCAACAACAATGAACTGGTATTAAGCAAAAGAAATATATTGTTGTAATTTGGAGATTAGTGCCGATGGAGTCAAATAAAATAGTGATGCTGAATGTAAAGTGTTTTGCAATGTACTTGGTCAGTTTTAGATTTTATTATGATGAATGAATTAAAGGGAAAGGGGATTCCCGATATACCGTGAGGTACTGGGAATATGTCTAGATCCTGACAAATGTGGCTCCTCATGAGGACATGTGGGCTAGATGGAGTCTTGGGGGGATGTCCAACACTACACCAAACAAGGGTGTAGCTTAACGGGGCCCTGAGGTCGCTTTCTAGTAGTTCCCGCTTCCTTTGAAGAATTTGCCCACACAAGGCAAGGTTCGCAGCGCTGGTTTTCAGGGACTTGATTTTATTAAGGATGAATTGATTAACTTAATGTGGAAATTGTTACCAACTATTTTGTACCATAGTTGGACTTCTTGTGAGTTGCCAGTTTTATCAACATGTTCAGTGTTCATCTTTAGTGTTCCGAAGTTCAGAAGACTTTTTTCAGGGCCAATTTTGGCCCCTTTGTAATAATTGCATGTCCAGGCCCCCTTGGGGGAATTGTAATAAGTTGGTCTAAGCATGCTTATTTTGTAAAAGACTTGGCTTACCTTAGGTTTGGTTATCAGGGGGATACTCTAGAGTGTTTTTACCTTAGGAATTATGCGCTACTCTTCAATGACGTATAATTCCTGAGTTTTTCACTCATACCTCCAAAGCTTGAGTATTTTCATGGTGGTCAAACCTAGGGAGGTTATTAAAGTCTATGTGTCAATGTATTTTTTACATGCTAGCCATCAGTAATAAGTCGTATGGGCATGCACTAGGTCCCCTAGGAGTTTGGTTTCATTCTGGAAAAAATATATATATTTTTTTTCTTTTCCGTAAAATTAGACCATTTTTTAATGGTTTAATTGGAAAATTTCAAAATGCAATAAAAGCTTGATCTGGAGGCATAAGTTGGCGTGGGGATGCTCGTTTTCACGCTTAGAGTGTCCTCTTTAACCTAGGACCCACCTTTCTTGGGTTTTGGGCGACTAGGTTGTCATTTGTGGCATTTTTTTCTAATAGTGCTACAAAATGACACTTAATTAGTAAGTGTTTTACAAATTGCACAGAGTACAAAAATTCAAAAATTCAAAAATATGATTTAAAAATTTTGGAAAAGGGTGGCATAATGGTTTATTAAGGAAGGCGACCATGTCTAAAGAATAAAGCACACGTTGAAAACCAAACTAGGATAGCGTGGAGTATATTTTTATTAGATGTGCGCCCTCCTTCCTTCACGTGGGCGACATTCCATGCATGCACAAGTTCACGTTTTGAAAAGGCGAAGGTTCCAAGATGGTGGGCGATTGTTCCAAGGAGAGGGGCGCCTTTCTTGAGAGGTGGCTGCCACCTATGTAAGTTAGACCAACTCCAAACTCCAAGTTTCCAATCATCCACGAATCACTCCATTAATTTAGTGATTTGCCCTCCATTAGCATTCGCTCTCTCGCCCTCCATCCCAAGCACCCCCCCCTACTTGGTTTTCTTATAAAAGTAAGGCTTCTTCACATCATTCAGGATGGAAGAGTTAAACCTATGCTCATGTATGTAATCTTGTTGTTGTTGCTTATTGAATAAAATTCAAGACTTTGGAGGTCCATGTGGTGTAAATCTTGTTCATGAAGAATTGTTGATGCTTCATTGAGGTGATATTAGCTTAATTGTCTATCTTCTTATGCAATCTGTTGATCATTCATCTAGCTTAGAAGTCTGTATCTAGTCCATAGAGTGAGCATTTATAGTCGTAATTTGTTCACTTGTGCTTGGTTAGATGAGATTTAAAAAGTAGCAAACTGTAGTCATCAATACTGATGCTCTTTTTTGTTTCATTTAATTAACCATACTAGATTTGATCACATTTTGTGTTGAAGTCGTGTAGTTTTGCAGATCTCCTAAAGGTGAAGGAGGATTTTGAGCTCAGTTGCTTCTTTTTCCTTTTCACTACTCTTTGGATCTAATGCTATTTGCCTTTCAGGGTTCTCCATTGATCACACGAAATTCAAGCTTGGGCTTGAGAGCCTCCTTTTCCATCTTATAAAATCTAAATTTTCCTCTTGGTTACTTGTTCTTATTTTCGGATCTAAGTGCTTAAATCAATATTTAGATAGATCTGATTTTTTATTTTAGATCCAAGGCATTGAGAAGTTTCTAGAATTGCTAGTCTACTACTTTGCAAGTGAAATTTTGATATATTTTAAAGGCTTGAAAGGTAGATTAATTTATGTGTTTTTAAAAGATAAATCAAAGCATCTTAGTGCTCTTTATTGGTTGCCCTCTAAAGGCTGTCCAAGACCCTAAGAAAGTTGGTCTAAAAGGCCAACTTACCTTAGTTATCGCTTTCTTTTGATTTAGCATAACTTAGAGTAAATCTTTACATATTTTTCTAACCTCGCCCAAACACTTTCAAAGTGATTTTGGGCATTTTTCTATAATATTTATTGGCTGGTTTTTTGTCTTTCATTGTAGGAAAGCGGAAAAAGTCAAGCGAATCTGGGGATTTGAACCATCAAAGAGCCCTCTTTTTTCAGTTCTTTGCATTTTTCGAGCTTTTTTCAAGCTCCTTAAAGTTTCTTGAATCACGCTGTTTGTGGATCAAGAGCGCTCTCTACCGGAGAGTTAATAAATTGTAATAAACATTAATAAAGAGCAAGTGGGATTATGGTTCCCACACCCTTCTTCCCCCATTTGGGGGAAACCTGTATCTTTTTTCATTTGCTTTTTACCTGCAACAAACTAGAACACTAGCATGTTAGATTAGTTTTATTTGCTAAAAAGTTTCATTTTTTGCAATTTAGCTAGTGTTGCTTATTTAGATTCTTGCATTTTTCCCTTTTTTGATAAAGTTGTAAAAAAGCATTAAAATCTCTTGAATCTCGCCATTTGCGGATCAAGAGTGCTCTCTGTCGAAGAGTTCACTTTGTTTTTTTTTTGCTAATCCCCTTGCTCTCCTGAGTATGGTCCTAGACATGAAAGAGATTCTTGGGTAGTTTTAGTTTATTTCAAGTCTTTATTTTGCAATTTTACAAATTCTGTCATTAAAAATCTCTTGAATCTCGCCATAAGGTGGATCAAGAGTGCTCTCTATCGGAGAGTCTATTTTAAAACTTTAAAAAATCTCTTGAATCTCGTTCTAAATCGGATCAAGAGTGCTCTCTGTCGGAGAGTCAATTGGAATAAACAATTTGCCCACTCCGTGTATGCTCTACCCATCATAGGCTAGTCTGAGCTTTGGGATATCAAAAGCGGAAGTGTCGCATTCTTTAATTTCCTCACATTTAATTAATACTCATTAATCAAATCAAGTCCCACGAAAACCAACGAAAATACAGCGTTGCTTCGTTGTGATCGAAAGTGGGGAAATTTTGACTAAGGACGCGAGAACCACTAGGAGGTGACCTCAGAGCACTAGTTAGATTACATCCTTGTTGGTGTAGTGTTGAACACCGCTCTTGAGACTTCGTTCCAGCTCACATGTCCTTGTATGGAGCCACCTAGATCACATTCAAGACATATTTCTTGTACCGCAAGGTATATCGGAAATCCCCTTGTCCCACAATAAGTCAACCTCACCTCTTAAAATACGTAATAAAATAAACCAAGAAGCATTCGCACAATGATCCTCTCAATCATTTTGTTAAACAAACAATGACTCCATTGGCACTGGTCCTTCATTAGGAACAATACATTTTTGTCTTTTATGTTTATCTATCTCAAAATTGTTGCTCATATTGTGATATCATGCTGTGAATGTTATTAAATCATACAAAGCTGCTGTTGTCATTGATTTTATATGTTGTGGATGTGCCATTAATCAAATTACGAATCAACTTGGTTTAATTTTGTTACATTTCAAAAAACTCCTAAAAATAACACTCTTTCCAAATCACTTAAACACAAACTAAAAAGCCTTAGCAACCTTTTTCAGTAGGGTCCACCCCCCTTGGCTTCGTTAGGAGTTTGCCTAAACGGAGGAGTCGGGATCAGGTGACAACACCTGACTCTTTGCTTGCCCCCAAGGCCACACTGAGCAACTTTGAAAGATTTCTGTTGCACTCCCCCCTCCAAGTGTGCATCTCAGCGGTAACATAAATTATAGAATGCAACACTTCCGCTTTTGATATTCCAAAGCTCAGGCAAGCTTGCAATGGATAGAGCATACACAGAGTGTGCCAAATGTTTATTCCAATATGAATGCAATTGTAGTAAGTTGTTTAGCTGGCACAAATCTCTTTTCCACATGCTCCTGTATCGAGCAAGTCCTTGCACAACGTGGTACTTTGGGAAATCAACTGCTAGCCTTAGTCTTTTAAGTTTGTTTAATTGCAGAATAAAATACAAGATTATGAAAAGAAATATTGCGGAAATGAAAGGTGTTTTCTAATTACTACACTGTGAGTCTCTTTTCCCTTTCGGTACTTCAGGAGAGCACAGTGGGTTAGTATTTCATTTACAATAAGCCAAAACAAAATAAAAGTACAATAATTAATCTATGCTAACAAAACTAGTAAAAGGAAAACTAAGCTAAAGAACACCAAGCACACAAGATTGCTACAGGCTCCCCCCTGGGGGGGAGTGGGGGTTCTGTGGGCGCTGGGTAGCCCACCCGCTTCCTTTATTACGATTTGGAGTGGGATAAAGTCTAGACCATTTGCACCTTTTTCGACGAGTTTGGCCCGAATTTGGCAACACGATTTGTTGTTGAAATTGCAATTTTGATTGCAAAAATGGGTTCAATGCCCTCGATTATCCCTGGGGCACCCAAATATGCAATTCCAACAACTGGAAACTACAATTTCAACAATTCTCGCCGGATTTTGACCGGAAATTTCGCTAGATAGACGGTGCAAATCGTCTAGACTTTAGCCCACTCCTTACGATTTTACAATGATTTAAAGACTAAGCACCTTTGATCCTTTAAAATAGGATCAAGGAGGTTTACAAAGCAAGAAAAGAGCTAAAGGTACAAAAGGTTGGAAACCGACGCTTTGTGGAGGCTTAAATCCTCAAAAATTTGTCAGAGTTTCTGCTTACCTGTTCATCAAAAGAGAAAAACCAACAAGCTACTTTATTAGAAATGTGATGAACTAATAAAATAAAACATAAAGATTCTAACTACTTAGTACTTGGAAAAAACTTGGAATAATTATGAGCGCAAGTACTACTAAAACAAGGCTAGATCTAAGCTTGTGATAAGAATCTAGATGCTTCTAGATCTAGCTAATGCATGTTGAATAAGAGAGATATATGATGAGACTTTTAGATTAGATTTATTTATTAAGCATGAAAGAAACAAAGTAACCGGGAAAAGAGAGAGAAATTTGAGTTTAAAGGGATGGAAGGAGGGCTTCAAACCCCAAGCTTTATCTTCATCGAAAACTCTGGAATGCCTGCAAACAAAAATATTAGCTCGAAAGTGCCGAAGAGGGGAGAGGATGCAATTGAGCTCAACTCCTCCTTCAAATTTGTAACCTGCACAACTATAAGAAACACTTGCCAGTAATGGATTAGATCTAGTGTGCATGCAAAAAAGAGATAAAGGGAGCCGTAGTACAACTGAATACAATTCGCTACTCCTGTGTCTCTTAGAAACAAAGCACAAATAAACAACTTAACAACTGTAAATGCTTCCTCTATGGATTATAAACAACCTTCTAAGCTAGATCTATCGCCAATATTGAAACAAGAGAAAACAAGCAATACAACATCACCTCATCAACATGGCATTCATCAAATGGCACAATATGGACCTCCAAAGTCTTTCAATATTATTCATCAGATACAACAGTGTTACAAAGGGTAGAGGCTCCACCATCCATCCTGGAATGATTGAGAATACCTTGCATTTATAGAATTTTGGAGAAGAGGGGGCGAATTAGGGCTTGAGGGGTGCATTCCTTTGATTGAGGGAGCAACAAAGCCTTGATCTAACCTTTAACTGAAGCTCCGAAAGGTGATGTGGCAACTACCTCACAAGAGGGGTGCCCTCAGCACTTTGTTTTCTTCTCCATCCAATAAAAAGATGCCAAACTAAGGAAGTCGCCCACATGAAGGAGGAGGGCGCATCCCTCACTGGAGACTCACTTACTGTGACTTGATTTGATTGCCAATCAACCCAGATGTGATTGATTTGGCCTTCGATGGTGATTGCAATCATAACTAGCCCTTTATTTGGACAAATTTCCTCACTTTTAGGAAATTTGATTTTCTCCATATCTTATTATTTTTAATTTTTTAATTCGCTTTTAATATTTTTGAGACATTTTTTTTATTTAAGTGAAAATAATCACTTAAAACTTAGGAAAAGTGGGTTTTGTGGGTACACTGGCGATTAAGCAATTAACACATCAAATATAAGTCCAGTATTAAACAATCAATTACTCAGAACAAACCCTCAAGAATATACTCATTTCATTGGCATGACCATTTTGCTAGGAATGGGTGATGGTGAAAAATGCAAGGTTAGGATAAGGGGACGACTTTACAACCTCTACATTGTGATACTTCAGATAGAAGGGTAAAAGGGATACTCACTTAAGCATATGTTGGATAGAAAACACACAAGGAATGGCAGTGTCTCACAAATGGAATGAGTTGATTGGAGGAGTGTTTATTCAACCTTTAGCAAATGTCTACAACTCACATCCAAGCTGGAACTAGCTCTGCGAAGATCTTTTCTAGAACCACCGTGACTGGGTGCACAACTAACCATAACTTGAGGTTCTAGGGGACACTTAGAATTAGCCGACCCTTACTCCATCTCACATCCCAACCCGTAGGCTCCGTGAGGAATTAATCATTACATTTTAACTTGGCCAACAGTTATTTAGATTTAGCATATATTTAACTACTGTATTTTAGGCCTTGTGACCCTTTTGGATTTTATATGTGCCTAGAAGCACAACTAATCACAGCTTTCATCCAGGGTGCTTTTACATTTCATTTCATAGCCCTTTTTCATTGTGCTGAAAACCACGGTTTTAGTTTATTTCCATGGGCTTGCACATAAGATATAATAATTCACACATGCATGTAATGATGGTAGTACATTTTGCATCAAGTCTAGCCAACACAACTCAGGCAACTAGGGGGATCATCCACAATCAGGACCAAACATCGGGCATAACCGACTAGAAAGGTCAAGGATTCAAATCCACTCACCTAAGCTCAGGAACCAACACCAGCAAGTTCTCCTAGCCTAGAAAGATCAAGGCTTCGACAAGTTCTGTCACACAACTCATAGCTGAGACACAAAACATGGAAACTATCCAACATAGAGGCAAAAGTGGGGAGGTCCTCCACATCATAGGTTAAGGTGAAAGTGAAGGTAAAACCAATATGGAAGAGAATAGATGGATGGGGAAAGTGATAGGTGATTGCATCATCCACAATCAGGACCAAACATCGAGCGTAACCGACTAGAAAGGTCAAGGCTTCAAATCCAACTCACCTAAGCTCAGGAACCAACACCAGCAAGTTCTCCTAGCCTAGAAAGATCAAGGCTTCGACAAGTTCTGTCACACAACTCATAGCTGAGACACAAAACATGGAAACTATCCAACATAGAGGCAAAAGTGGGGAGGTCCTCCACATCATAGGTTAAGGTGTAAGTCAAGGTAAAACCAATATGGAAGAGAATAGATGGATGGGGAAAGTGATAGGTGATTCCATAACTAGCAAGCCATAAATGGTGGGAATGACCATGTCCATACTACTTAAGAGGGTAAAACCAACGAGTATAAACAAGAATTTCTTATTCTGAGTAATTAGATCACTTAGATTCTAGACAGTCAACAAAACAACCATGTCCATATATATATATATATATATATCGACAGATCATAAGCACTAAATACCTAGTCAAGCTACTAAGATAAGCAAAAGAGCAAGGCAAACATATCCAATGCACAACCATATACCTGCTGGGTCATATACCTGTACCTATCATTTGGATCATCAATCATCATTGGCACACTGCTGCTGTAAAGCTCTGGGCACTATCGCACTGCTCTGTATGGAAGAATAATGGTCACCTCAGTCATCAAATCTGAGGTCATGAGGCTTAGTCATGGCATAAGGTTCATCATATCTGATTTGGGGCTGCTTTGATACATGAGTGATCATAGAAAATACTGCTCATCATAGGCCGATCTCTACAAAAATGTGTAAGGGCCTGGCTCAAAAATATACAGGAACATGCTTTGCAATCATGGTAGCCCTGCAATCAAAATCATGTTGGAAAAATCAAGCTTTTCCGTTTGAAAGCATAGAATTTTTAGGCTACGCGCTTTAGTTTTCGTTATGGGATGGAGGATACATCAAATTTATGTGAAGACATGTTTTCTAAATGGGATAATAGAGGAAGAAATGTACATAGAGCAACCTTAGGGATTTGAGATTAGTGGCAAGGAGTTCCATATTTGCAAGTTGAAAAAGGCCTTGTATGGACTCAAGCAGGTATTGAGAACATGGTTTTCTAGGATTGATGGATACCTACAGAGTATGGGCTTCACCAAAAGTGAAGCAGATCCCAACTTATGTTTCATATATGTTGAGGTTGATATGCTTATTTGGTGATGTATGTAGATTCCTTGTTTCTCATAGGTTCAAAGAAGCTCATTGCAGGGTGCAAGGCATATATAATAGTCGAGTTCGAGATGAGCATGATGCATTACTTCTCGAGGTTGGCGGTTTGGTAGAGACTAGGGGAGATTTTTCTTGGGCAGGGTAAGCATGCAATTGAGATCTTGAAGAGATTTTAGATGGAGGATTAAAAACGTATGGCCACGCCTAAGATCACAAACCTGAAGAAGGTAATGACTTCGAATTAAGATATGGTGGATCCCATGTTGTGCATGCAACTGATAGGTTCCTTCATGTATTTGGTCAATGTTACCTCCTAATTTGTACATTAGGTGGATTTCTTGTGCGCTGCCAGAGTTGTGAACATGTTCAGTGTTCATCGTCAGTGTTCAGAAGTTCGTTAGGTCAATTTTTGGCCCTTTGTAAAATTTGCATGTCCAGAGACCCCCTTGGGGGAATTATAATGAGTTGTTCTAAGCATGGTCATTTTGTAAAAGACTCGACTTACCTTAGGTTTAACTGTCAAGGGGATACTCTAGAGTGTTTTTTCCTTAGGAATTATGCGTTGCGCTTCAGTGGCGTATAATTCCTGAGTTTTTCACTCACACCTCCAAAGCTGGAGTATTTACCATGGTGGTCTAACCTAGGGAGGTTATTAAAGTCTATGTGTCTATGTATTTTTTACATGCTAGCCATCTAAATTGAGTCGTATGGACATGCATTAAGTCCCCTAGTAGTTTGGTTTCATTCCGATATATATATATATATATATATATATATATATATATATATATATATATATTTTTTTTTTTTTTTTTTTTCTCCGTAAAATTAGACCATTTTAATGGTTTAATTTGAAAAATTCAAATTGTAATAAAAGCCTGATCTGAAGACGGATTTTGGTTGGGGATGCTCGTTTTCACACTCAGAGCATCCTCACACTTTTCTTGGGTTTCGGGCGACTAAATGGTCATTTGTGGCATTTTTTTTTCCTAAAAGTGCTACAAAACGACACTTAAATACTAAGTGTTCTACAAAATGCACTGAAGTCAAAAATAAAAAAAGAATAAAAAAATGATGTGAAAAGGTTGAATGTGGGTCTCTAGTGAAGGGCGACCACACTAATGGAATAAATCACATGTTATATAATAAAAGTTTGGATAGAGAGCATATATCAAACTTGAAGTGCACCCTTCTCCTCACGTGGGCGGTGTTATCACACCATAGTAGCTGGGCTACTATATTTGTTGAGCATATATCTGCACTGTCCAGAGCTTTGCCTTTACAGAGATCAGTTATGATCAGCGGCATTATTTGAGATCACCTAGAGATCAAAGAAGTGTATATTAGACATTGAGTAGACCTTGTGCCAAGGCTGAGCCTTGAGAGCTTAGATTTGATGACCAATATGAACTTTTGTTCCATACAATTCCAGTTTAGTGCCTAGAGTTCCAAATGTTATTATTGCAGCAATGTTTCATTGGTTTTAGATGATGATTATTGATATGTAGTGACATGACCATTAGACTTATGATTGTTATCATTGATTATTATCTTGTTGTTTTAGTCATCTTCATAGCATTAACTTGGTATATAACTCATGATGTGGCAGTATTATTTAATAAATGAAATGAAATATCTTGGTTGAATTTGAATGATAAATTGGATGTATTACTTGAACTTTAAGGTTTACTGGCTATACTCATTGGTTTTGCTTTCCCTCTTATGAGCATGGACATGGTCTTCCCTGGTATTTATGTTTGCTAGCTTAGGCACCACATTCACTTGGCTCCATCCATCCATGACCTTCCCTATTTTGGTTTTCACCCTGAATTGCCTTTTGACTTTTAATATGGAGGACTTCCCTGCTCCTACCACTGTGTTGGATAGCATCCACATTTGTTTTGTGTCTCGGCTCTGAGTTGGTGACAGAACTTGCCCCTGGTGAGTTGGATTTTATGCCTAGATCTCTCGTCGGTTGCCCTGATGTGTGGCTTAGTGCATAATTCCCTCTAGTCACATAAGATGTTGTTGGATAAAACCTGAAGCACATGTACTATTTGTATGGAAATTATTGGAAATCTCTTATGAAATCCCATTGAAATTAAATTCTAGAATGTGTTTCTAAACACACGATGAATCAAGGGCTAAAGCAATGAAATGCTAAAGTACCCCATGAAGGGTCCAAAAAGGTCTAAAAACAATGAATAAATAAATGCTAAATCTAAAGATTGTTGACCTCATAAATGTAAATATACCCCGGATGCAAACTACGATTAGTTGTGCTTTTAAGCGCATGCAAAATCCTAGAGGGGTCATATAGGCCTGAAAAGCAGTGGTTAAGTATATGCCAAATCTAAAGACTGCTGGCCATGGAAATGAAATGAATGATCCTAATGGACTTGGATCAACTTGATATAGACATGATGCCAAGGTTGAATAAGCACTCTCTAAACAACTTACCCATTTGTGAGGCACTGCCATTCCCTTTGTTATCTTGTCCAGCATAGTGTGTAGCTCCCCTCTTTCCCCGTCCAAAGTATCTCTCAGTTGAATTGGTCAAGTCATCCCTTTTACCTAACCTTGTTCTTAGCCTTCACCCTATCTTAGCAGTTAGACCATGTCCATTGGTGAGTATGTCTTTAAAGCTTTGGTGCAAGTAAATTATAAATAACATTAAATATCTATGCATTAACTGCCACTTGATTGATGTTTATACTTTAATTTAAGCTGTGAATATGGTTAAAGGAACATGTCTTAATCATTTGTTATGATCTAGTCCTTGGTTGTATTTTGACCTAGTCAAACATAGTTTGACCATGGTCATTCTTGGGATCCGTGATGAGATGGACCACATGTGCTTTATGATGTTGATTTATGGTCCCACATGCACCTATTGATGATTCCATATGTTGGATATATGCTCCAGATGATGATTGATATAATTGGTCATTTTTATTATTATTTCCAGCTCATCATATTTTACACTGTCCAGGTATGGTAGACCCTACAGATGACCCCATAGGTTATCATGACGTGTGTGAGTACTCATCTCTAGTGGATTTGAGTCTTCTGGATCCATTGAGACACTTATCATTCAGTTTCGGGCACTTCTGGGCATGATATTAGCAGTTTTCCACCTGTTGACCAGTTTGGGCATGCTGATGAGGCCTGTCCAATAGGGGCATTGTAGGCCAGTCGTTTCCTAGGGCGCTACATAGAAAGGGGGTGGTCTAGCCACTTGTTCTTACCATTATACCCCCCTTCCAGACAGCCTGGTACACTTAGTTTGACAGCGGAGGCACCTTGGATAGCAGTTTTGGTCAGTTCCAGGGTTTTCAGGAGGATAAAAAATGGAATAAAAAGGTCATTGAGAATTCGATTTGGGCAATTGAGGCAAGGTTTTAGCACTTGGTCTACTCAGAGGTCATCCATGATGTATCCCCCTTCTTCCAGATCATTTGGCACCAGTCAGTGGGGTCCACATGGGCTACAGGAGCTCATTTATTGTATTTCTCTCTTTGATTATGGGGACAACATTTGATCATTTGAAATCTTGGACATGTCATTGAGTCATGTGTTATATTATTGTGCCATGGGGACATGCTATTGAAGGGAAGTAATACCTCCTAGCCCCACCATGTGCTCCTAGTCATGTGTTCATGTTTTATGTTGTGGCTCCATGTTATTAGCCACCCCCATGTATGGCGTCACCCCTCATTGAGCATTTTAGGCTATGACGTCATCACTTAGTTGAGTGGTACATTTGTTATATTGTATTGGCTCATCTATGTTGTTATTACTTTTGATCTCAGCCACTAGTTTTCAAAAGTGGTTTAGGGTTTTGGTCTTCCTATCCTATAAAAGGAAGAGACCCTCTCATTGTAAAGCACCTTTGGAGCTCTGGAAGATTGGAATAGAATACTACTTTGTGGATCTACTTCTCTTGTCTTGATGGATTCTTTTGCAAGTTGAATATACAGTATTTTCTCTATGTATCATTTGTGGATCGTGGGCTACTAGTTGTTTTTCTACAGGGAGGCCGAATTGATGAGGAGGAGGACGATTTGAAGGAGTCTATTGTTGGGGGGATCCACATATCTTCTCTTGGGTTGATCTTTGTGACAGGGAGTATCATTATTGTATCTTTGTGACATTGTTGATGCTTTCTATTACATCTCTTCATCATTTTCATAATTCTTCCTTGGAGGAGGACGTTTTGGCTTGGAGCACTTGATCTCACTCTTGAATATACACATAGGGGGAATGCTATCAATTTGCAAAGTGGCCACAAGCAATTGAGGTATGTTCTACAAGGTATGTATCTAGATCCATTCATTCTTCTTCATTGGTCATCAAATCCTCATGATCAAAACCCTCATTTTATATTTTTCTAGATCTACTTGGATCTAGCTTGGCTTTGGGGATAACATTTAAAACCCACCTCTATAGCATCCACAACAATTCAGATATATATTTTGGTGGCGATTGGCCTCCATTTGACCCACTTCCCAAGGCACCTAGCCCTCCTTGAGGCAATTCACACTCCTTAAGAAAGGCTAGTTTGGCTAGTTCCTTGACATGGGTAGGTGAGATCCCACTTGATTCAGATAGATCAACTTTGATAACCTACCCTTAGTGCTTCACCTTGCGGGCCCCATTCCTCATTTTGAGGGTTGAGCCTTGTTGTCCGCCAAACTGCACACCAGCAGCATAAATCTTTCGAACGCTGTCTTCCTCACTGGAAAGTGGGGAGAGGTGTGGCCTTGGAGGTAAGCAATGAGCCAGGTACTGTCACCTGAATCCCAGCTCCTCCGTTTAGGCAAACTCCTAACGAAGCCAAGGGGGGTAGTCCCTAAAAAAGAGTTGTCTAAGGCTCTTTGTGTGTTTAAATGTTTTTGGTGTTGTGATGCGGGTGGGTGTTGTTTAGGAGTTTTTTGTATAGTGACTAGAACAGAATTAAACACGCAATCCACGTTGCAAAATTCACAAGATACAAATTCAAAAGATAACAATACTTTGACTTAGAAATTAAAGCAAAGCATCCACAAGATAGAGATTAAACAAGTGACAAAGACATATGGTCCAGATTCAAAAGATATGTAAGAACTATTAAAGACCAGTGCCAAATGGAGTCAAATAAAATACTTGTGATGCTGAAAAGAATAAGTCGAAAGGAGCTGTTTGTGAGAACGTTTTGAAATTGTTCTTGGTAAATTTTAAGTGTTTTAGATGTTCTTGATTATTAGGATAAGACCAAGGGTATCAAAAGGAGTGGAACCTTATCCAAGAAAAATACTGGCAACCTTAGGTGATAGGTCGGAAGCACCCAGATTGCAAAGAGGGCAAGTGTGCTTGCGGCTTGACGGCCCTCGAGTCTGACAGTGGATTCCCGGCACCACCTCTTGTAGGAAGAACTCAGTATTTTGTCTTGGTTGGGGTTTTGGGTAAAAAATTTAATTAAAGTTATCACTTGTGAATTAACAAGTCTTCCACCTTTCTGAGTACTAGCCCAACTGTTTCCGGTTGGCAGAGCATACGGGTGTAGGACAGAAACCAAGGTAAATTAATTAAAGGGGTGTGTGGGTTGAAAAGTTTTATTAAAGAGCACTTTGTTCAGCTCTCCGACAGAGAGCGCTCTTGACTTGATCTTATGACCACAGTTCAAGAGACTTGCTAATTAACCAATGCCTAATGCAGGGAAATATGCAAGACTAAAAAATGCCCTCCGATAGAGGGTGCTCTTGACTTGGATTTGGCCAAGTTCAAGAGACTTTGGTTCGTTTTAAGAAGCAGAAGTACTTTGTAGTAGCAATATGATTCAACTTTAAAATAATTAAACAATGTGATAGATCTGAAAGATATGAAGCACTGCTAACAATACTACTTTGCCAAATAAAATGAAAACTAAGTAAATCTAGTCTTCTACCACACAAATTCTAATCTAATAGGTGGGATCGATCTCCAAACAAGATCAATCACTAGAAGCCACCAGTCCTGGAAACCTTCCAGCTAGGTGGATGTCAACAAGAAGCTGATGGGGGAACGAGAAGCTGCCACAAGACTATGTGTCCTTTGGGATACGATCCCAAAGTTAGCTATTCTCTAGTCAAGGTTTGAAAGAGAAGTACAAGATGAAAAGTAAAGTATTGAAATGGAAAATAAACTCTGATCTACACAAGAATCTCTTTTAGGTCAAAGACCGTACTCGGGAGAGCATGGGGGTAAGTAAATCGGAAATGATAGCCACAATAACTTATTGAAATAAAAATTGATCTAAGAGCATATCATGGATCTAAACTAGAAAATCAAACCACTTAAGAGACTACAAGGCTTCCCCAAATGGGGAAGTGAATGTGGGGGCTTAAAAACCCCACTTGCAACTTTATTAAGAGAGTACAATTGCCCTTGGGAATGAAACCCTTGTAGGGACTTTGAAAGAATTGCTTGTAGAAACTTGAAATAAACTTCTAAGATCTATTACAAAAAGGATAATACTAATATCTTTGGTTTGGATCCGTCCACTTAGATTTAGAAGTCTCTTGGCTTTCACAAGAAAAGATCTATCACAAACAAATAGCTCCAATACCCGTTAGATGTTAGGAGAAAAACAAAGCTTGAAAATAAATGCAAACTAAACTCTAAAATGCAAAAATGCAAACTTTATCCTTTTGTGAGATCTAAATAGTTCAAAAGAAACTAAATGTAACTAACATGAAACTAATCCTAGATGATACGTATACAAGATGATGGATTAAGATCTAATTACTAACTTTGCAATGATGTAAACTTTCGAGATTTTTGATGATATAAGGTCTGATGCCCCAATGCTATTTATCAATACATAAATAAACAAATGCCAAGTGAAAATAATAGAGATCTAATCTATCGAAAAAAGAGAAGATTTATACCATGAAAATAAATACAACCAACCAAACTTTGAACTAACTAACTGTTGACTGTCTCTTGAAGTAAATCAGACTCTAAAACCCATAGAAGAAAGAATCGCCGATTTTTCGCCGATGTCCCGAAAAATCGCGAGATTTTCGGACCGGCGATTTTTTCAGGCGAAATTTGCGCGAGTTTTTAAAAAAATCGTACAGCGCGAAATTTAGAAAAAATCGGCGAGTTTTTCGAAAAAATCGCGCGACATTGGAAAAAATCGCGGAGGTGCCTGTCGGGTTTGTTAAAGGCAAAATGGGGTTTTTCGAGTTCATTTTTCACTTCGAAAAGAAGCAGGGAGGGCACGATTTCAGTTCGAGAAGAGGCATAGGGCACGATTTCAGTTCGAGAACGAGCAGAGGGCACGATTTAAGGTTGAAATCTGCTCACGGCTCACGGCTCCCTTCATCCACGGCTCACGGCTCACGGCTCACGGCTCCCTTCATCCACGACGCACGCAGCAAAGAATCCATCCACGAGGACCACGACTCCGCAGACATTGAACTCATCCACGACTCCGCCGGCAGCAAAGAACTCATCCACGAAAATCGTGGTCCGACTCCGAACTGGGCATAGTAGCATACAGGGCCGGCAGCAAAGACTCGAGCCCGAGCATACAGGTTAGTGTATAATTTTTATTTTAATGATTGTAATGTTACTGTTAGACTGTTAGTAACTTAGTTTATTTTTAAAATTTTTACTGTTAGAACGTAGGGTTAAAAAAATTAAAACGTAATGTTAGTGTATAATTTTTATTTTTTAATGATTGTAATGTTTGTAACTTAGTTTATTAAATTATTTTTTAAATTTTTACTGTTAGAAACTTAGAACGTAGGGTTTTAAAAATTAAATGTTAACATTTGACAATTTTAATGGGACACCAGCCCTAGTTTTGGGACTGTTAAAATTTTAAATAATAAAAATTTCAAAACTTAAACAAAATTTAAGTTTAAAATTTAAGAAAACATTGAATAGTGAATTGTTTAAAATTTTAAATTTTTTAAAAATTAGAAATTAAATGAGAGCTAAGCAGGACAGTAGGACTGATTTTTTAAAATTTTAACTTTTAAAGTTTTAAAATTTTTAAGTTTATGACAGAATGTTCATTTCTTTTCCTAATGTCTTTTTTTTGTTTTTTTGTGCCTCAGGTTTGATTTGTGAGGCTGTCAATTTCCATTGCAAAAATGCCAAAGCCATTGGACCCATTTTGGCAATATGGGGAGGCTCAAGATGGAACAAACCGGCAGCGACTGAATTGCAAATTGTGTGGGCAATTTATGACAGGAGGCATTAGCAGGTTGAAGTACCATTTGGCAAAACTCCCGGGCAATGATGTGGGGCTTTGTAGTGCAGTTACTCCCGAGATTATGAGAAGTGCCCATGATTCAATTCACGCAAAGGATAGAAAAAGGGAAGAGTCAGCTGCTAATAGAGCTGAACTTGCAGCTGGTGGAGTGGCTAGGAGTTCAGGGACACATGATCATAACACGGAGGGTAGTGTTGGGGGCTCCACTGCCATGGATTCACCTAGCATGAGGGCTGCCTCATCTTTCTTTGTTCCACGGACTGGAAGTGGTGCTCAACCTTCCATCAAGTCTATGGTTAAAAAAAAGGAGAAGGAAGAAGCAGATAGGCTTATGGGGAGGATGCTTTTCTGGAGCGACTTGCCTCTTACCATCACAAGAAACAATCCCTTTTTTCAGCCAATGTGTGATGCCATTGCTATTGTTGGCCCAGGGTACAAGTGCCCTACATATGAAGAGATTCGGGGGCCTATTCTTCAAGCAGAGAAGAAGGACATCAACACTAGATTGGAGGAATTCAAAGAGTCATGGGAGATCTCAGGATGCACATTGATGTCCGATGGTTGGACAGATAAGAAGGGTAGGACCCTTATCAATTTCTTGGTACATTGCCCTAAAGGTACCATGTTTATCAAATCTGTTGATGCATCGGCACAGATAAAAGAAGCAGCATTGTTATGTGAATTGTTGGATGGGGTCCTCCAGGAGATCGGTGTGCACAATGTGGTGCAGATCATAACAGATAATGCAGCTAATTATGTGGCTGCTGGTAGATTGCTTATGGAGAGGCATCCCTCACTATTTTGGACTCCATGCGCAGCACATTGTATTGATTTGATGCTGGAGGATGTGGGGAAAATTACCTTCGTCAAGGAGGTCATTGATCAGGCTAGGAGTATCACCAAATTCATATATAACCATGCTTTTGTTCTTAGCCTCATGAGGAGATACACAAGAGACAGGGAGTTGCTGCGTCCTGGAATCACACGGTTTGCCACCAACTTCATTTCTCTTCAGTCTTTGCTTCGAGTTCAGTTTGAGCTGAAGCAAATGTTTGTTTGTGATGAGTGGCGTGATTGCAGATATAGCAGGAGAGAGGATGGGAAGGCCATTGCCAGATTGGTGTACACCGACTCCTTTTGGGAAGGAGTGGAGGAAGTGTGCTCAGTTAGTGAACCTTTGGTAAAGGTTCTGAGGTTAGTTGACAGTGATAAGCCCATTATGGGCTATTTGTATGAGGCCATGGATAGGGCCAAAGAGGCTATTCGGTCTTATTATGTGGGGAAGGGTACCCCTGGATTCAATAGACACATGATGCTATGGGATTTGATTGATACCCGTTGGACCGGGATGCTCCATCGACCTATTCATGCAGCTGCACTTTACCTCAATCCCGCCTTTTCCTACCAGAGTAAATTTGATTTTGATGGCGAGGTGATGGAAGGGCTCATCGAATGTATTAACAGGATGGTACCTGATGTTGAGACTCGCATGAATATTAACCACGAGATGGAGATGTATCGGGATTCTATTGGGCTATTTGGCTTTGCCGATGCTATCCATGCAAGGAACATTTTGAATCCAAGTAAGTGATTAGAAATTAGAATTTATTTAGAAATTTAAATTTTTAAATTTTATTTGTGCTTTATCATTTCATTTGACATTTGAAATTTGAATTATGTAATCAAATTCTCTTTCTTTCTTATTTGTTGTAGCTGTTTGGTGGAGAACATATGGTGGAAGGGCACCAAATTTAAAAAAATTTGCCATCCGAGTCCTCAGCCAAACCTGTAGCTCTTCTGGATGTGAGCGTAATTGGAGTGTATTTGATAAAATACACTCAAAGAAACGCACCAGGTAAGAACTTGAACAAAGCAATTAAATTCATTGTAATTTATTATCCTCTATCATATTGTTTCCCTCGGGCCTCAAGAGTCAATATTCATTAAATTTTTTGTATCGCCCTCTTACAGGTTGGATTTCCCACGCCTGAATGACTTGGTGTATGTCCATTACAATCTCCGACTGTGGATGAAGCAGGTAGAGAGAACACCCGAGGTGGGTGTTGTTTCCTTGGACAATATTGATGTATTGTCCAAGTGGAGGGTGGAGATTGAGTTGCCTATCATGGAGGAGGCACCTGCATGGTTAGAGGAGGAGCAACAGCGACAGGGGCAAGAGGAAGAGGAGCAGGAGGGGGAGGAGGAGCAGGAGGTGGAGCAGGACGACCAGTTTGACCCTGAGGACTTCATGGAGGGTGCTTCATCAGCACCACCTTCTACAGTGGTTGATGCATCTAGTCCCTCATTGACACCCATGGCCATTACTCACCCTCCGACATCTAGTGCAGGGCCAGGACCTTCTACTGCTAGGGGCAGGCCTGGCAAGCAGCCCATGATCTTTTCCCGTAAAAGGGGAAGAGGACATTGATATCAGAGACAGATAGCTAGCTGCTAGTTTTGTCACTTGTGATTTTTGTGACCTTGTTTTGTATTGGACCATTGGTTGCCCACTTTTGAGTACTATGTAACTATTGGGCAGCTTTCACTGTCAGGATTCAGACTTTCACTATCGGCTTAGATGTACCATTTTATATTTGGCATGACTACATGATATATATTAGTGTTTTCTCCATATTTATGTGCCAATGTATTTATCTGATGTTGATGTTGCTTTATATGTTTAAAATTATGAAAAAATGAATATATTTTGTGTTTTTTAATGTTTGCCGCGGTTTGCCGATTTTTGCCGATTTTTTCGCCGATGTTGCCGAGAAGTTGTATTCGGGACCCTCGCCGATTTTTTGCCGATGCCGATGTTTTCCACTATGCTAAAACCAATTAGAAACTACCAAACTGTTGATTGTTTATGAAATAAAACAGACCTTAAACCAAAGTCTGAACTTACTGCTTATAAAATGAATCTAACTCCAAAAGATATCGACTGTTTTTTGGTATGTTTTAAGGGCAGAATATTGTAGAGATCAAAACTTTAACTTGTTTATCGTTTTGGAATAAATCAGACTTTGAACCCAAGTATGAACCTGTCGCTTGTGAAATGGATCTGCACTAACTGAACTTGAAAATTTTACCAAAGTGTTGACTGCTTTTTTGAAGTAGATTTCAGACTTTAAACCAAATCTGGAAATGACCAACTGTTGACTGTTTTTTGAGTGTTTTCAGGGCAGAATTTTGTAGAGATCTAAAAAGCAAACCAGATCTATATTATGAAATGAATTTAACTCATAAACCACAGTTTAAATCTATGCTGACAGAACAAATCTAACTCTAAACCACAGTTTGAGATTTGTTTTGTTGTTTTGTTTTTCTTGTGTATGTAGGCGAGAGGAAGAATGGATGGATGGGGCGAGAGCTAGAAGAAGCAGCCAGAGTGTAATGAGGGGTAAAAGAGGAAGATAGCAGAGCAGAAGATGAAGATGGTAGCAACAGAAAGCAGAGACAGCAGACTGTAACAATAAGTGGGGGTCTAGTGGATGAGAGATGGAAGATGAAATGGGACGTGAGGCAGAATGATAGGAAAGACAAGTGGGATGAGCTAGGTGAGGGGAGAACAAGAGGGCAAAGCCAAACGAGCCACAAACAAAGGCTAGTTAGACTGTGATATCAAACCTGGAGAAGAATATGGCCTTGAAAACCCACAGTTTGAAGACGGGTAGATCAAGTAATCAATTTGAAGTTTCGTTGAAAGGTTGATGGGAGAGCTTAGATCTCCTTGTTTCTAATGTTTAACAAGTTGAGACACCTTTGATTTCAAGTAGAGTGAAAGAGAACCTGCAAAAAACTCACACAACTTCGAGAGATACCTGCAAACCACATAAGCTCAAGCGAAAAGAAAAGACATATATGCATGTGCTAGATTGTTAGCCCTCTAAACATATAAATCAGATCCAAATATTCCTAAGCATATAACAATTCACACAATATCACCTTAGAATAGTGATGAAGCATGGCCACCAAGAGCCTCCACAATTGACCTCCAAAGTCACAACTTTATTAAATATAAATCGCTTACAAAAATCTCCAGAGTTTCTTTGCTCAAAAGATCCATCCTCATGAGGCAAAATGAGCCTCATTATATAGCAAAAGAAGACTCCCTAAAGCCCCAAGTTGAATTGGCTTTCAAAGGGAGCCAACACCACCTAACACAAACTCGACTTCCAATCACGAGCATGTCAAACAGCAATCAGCATGGAGCTTGGAGCTCATCTCACCAATGAACTCGAGTTGTAGATGATGTGGATGGGGAGGTGGCCTCCACCTTGGCAAGGCGCCCCCCATCTCACCTTTGGAAGCTTCACCACCCATATGTGCTATGCCAAGTGTAAGATTCGTGAATCAAAGGAGATATACATGAGCTCTCCAAGAGATATGCGCGAGCCTTCTTGAGTTAATGCGTGAGTTGATGTAGGGAACATGTATGGTGGTGTTGAAAGCCGAGCTGTGAGGTGGCCATCAATTGAGGAAGGCGCCTAAAACTCAACAACCATTTACCTTTTGCCAAATCATCAAATCGTGGGCTTCATGAAGGAGTCGTACGGCCAAACCATGCTCACGTCATCCCCATTTGACCAATTCGAAATTTAATCAAACTTTGGTTTAAGCATGTGCTTTATATCTTTTATGTGGGTCGTACACTTTATGAAAATAATACCCAACCTTTTAAAAATCAAAATTTGGATGATTTTTGACTTATTTGAATTTTTGGACATAGTGCATATTGTCATTTTCTGGCAATTAAACCAAAATGATGCATTTTTAGCGAAAACTACTCCTGGGGTGACGTAACTGCCCGGAAACTGAAGAATTAGGTGAAGAGGATGCTCTGAGCATCAAAACGAGCCTCCCCACGCCCAATTCCGCCTCCGGATGAGGTTTTTTATCATTTTTTGAAATTTTTTAATTAAACCATTAAAAAAATGGTCTAATTTATGAAAAAATTATTTTTGTCAGAATGGAATGAAACTCCTAGGGGACCTAGTGCATGTTCATACGACTCAATCGAGATGGCTAACACATAAAAAATCCTAGACACAAGACTCTAATAACCACCTTAGGTTTTGAGCACCATGGGAAATACTCCAGCTTTGGAGGGTTGAGTGAAAAACTCAGGGATTATACGCCACTGATGAGTAGCACATAATTCCTAAGGAAAAAACACTCTAGAGTATCCCCGAAATGGTTAAACCTACGGATAGCCGAGTCTTTTATAAAAGGACCCCGTTTAGACCAACTTTTTACATTTTCCCCATGGGGGTATGAACATGCAGTTATTACAAATGGGGCAAAAATGCCCTGAAAATGACTTCTGAACTTCTGAACATTGACGATGAACATGAATTATGTTCATGGAACTGGCGGCTCACGAGAAATTCAGCTATGGTACAAATAAGTTGGTAACAAGCCCCACTTGGGTCACTTGGTGATGCATTTTAAATCTCAGATCTATGGAGACCTAGCAAGCAATTGGATTTGATAATTTAAATCCACCTTGTTAATTGCCTTAACTACCCCGATCTACAATTTGGTGGAATTTGGACTCCATTTGCCCCCTCAAATTAAGGCACTAGTCTCCCTTGGGTAATTCGCACTCCTTGGGCTAATGGTCGTTTGCTAGATCCCATATGTGGGTAATGCTTCTTTCATCTTGAAATCATAGATCCGTCCTTTGCATACCCCTTAGTACCATTTTTACCCCTAACTTGACCTTGTGGGCCCCATCTCAACCATTTTCCAATTTTTAAGGAGTGGGCCCCACTTGTGTAATTTTCATGGTACTAGATCTCTTTAGATCTATCTAAACCTCATAAAGTGGCCCTAAGTCATTCATAGGTTGAAACATTAGTCACCCCTTAAGTCTCTTCAACCACACTTAAACCCTTGGGTCCACTTAACTTTCATAGATCTAACTCACCATTGGTCTCCTTGATTTACTTTACACATTTCCCTAGGAACCTTTGGGTTAGCTAGGCTTCATTGATTGGCTAGGGTCCCCCCCTTGATCTTGATTAGTCTTGATCAAAAGTGAAGAGTGCCTCGGTTGACGTGACTCCCAGCTTGCATTGGGAATCGTGGCATCTCTTGGGCCACCTCTTTAGTTTTCCAACACCTATACCATCCTGGATGGGATACCTTTAGGGAAAACTGCAAGTTGTGTGATAACAGGGGGCTCACCACTCGCATGGAAGTTTGCAAAGGTATTGGGCGTTGGTTCCAAAGGGAGAGGGGCGCCCCTCTCACAAGGTGGCAGCCACCTCATCCCATCACACCAACCCATAACTCCAAACTTGCAATCAATGCGTATGTCACTCCTTGTTTTGAGATTTGCGCACCACTCCAAGATCTGGCCCTCCATCTCATGGACTAGCCTCTTGGCTCACTCACTCGCCCTCTCCTCTTGTAATTGCTATATAGATGAGGCCCATTCCATTGGTTTCAGATGGGATGGTGGAACCTCTGCCCATTGTAACACTGTTGTATCCGATGAATAATATTGAAAGACTTTGGAGGTCCATGCTGTGCCATTTGATGATGCTGTGTTATTGAGGTGATATTGTTAATTGTACCACGTATTTTCTCTTGTTTCAATATTGGTAATGGGTCTAGCTTAGAAGGTTGTTTATAATCCAATAGAATAAGCATTTACAGGTGTTAAGTTGTTTATTTGTGCTTTGTTTTCAAGAGACATAGGAGTAGCCAACTGTATTCAGTTGTACTGAGACTCTCTTGATCTCCTTTTTGCATGCGCACTAGATCTAATCCACCATTGGCAAGTGTTTCTTATAGTTGTGCAAGATTACAGATCTGAAGGAGGAGTTGAGCTCGATTGCATCCTCTCCCCTCTTCAGTACTTTCGAGCTAATATTTTGTTTGCAGGCATTCCAGAGTCTTCGATAAAGATCAAGCTTGAGGCTTGAAGTCCTCCTTCCATCCCTTTAAAAAACTCTAAACTCTTCTTTTCTTGGTTACTATTTTCTTGCAAGTAAATTAGAGCTAAAGTCTTCATCATTTGTTATTTTCTTGTTCAAATTAGATCTAAAAGTGCTTTAGATTCACATTTTTATAGTTGGATCTAAGTGTTGCTTTCCTTAAGTACTTGAAGTATTACTTTTTTTTACCATTTGCAAGTACTAAGTTGTACAATTTTTGTGATTGCACCGAGAGGCGCTCTACAGCCCAGTATGAGGGAGATCTTGTAATGTTTGTCCATGTTTGGTCATAAACAAAAAAGATTAACACAAAGTAAAAAGTAATAAATATTATGTCGACCATTAATATAGAATTATTATGTCGGCCATTAATGTAGAAACATAAGAAGTTAAAAAAATATTATAGTGGATATTACAAAGTAAAAAGTAATAAATATTATGTTGGCCATTAATGTAAAAACATAAGAAGTTAAAAAAATATTATAGTGGATAAGAAGTTAAAAAAATATTATAGTGGGCTATAGCCGATAGTAAAAATAAAATTATAGCCGACATAAAATAAAGAAGTTGAAAAAATATTATAGTGAATATGAAAAGTAGAAACATAATATTATTCCCGACATAACTAGAATTATATGAAGTAAAAAGGATATACCTAGCCGAGGTTTGCACCTTAGGAGATTTGATCCCTCTCGGCGCTTGATAGAGCCTACGATTTTTATACTAACAAATGCTAACATTCTAACAAATTTGTTGTTCGCTAATTTTTGCCCTTTTGTCATAGAAAATCGAAGGAGCAAAGCGATTTGGGAGCTTGAACCATCAAAGAAGACCATTTTTAATCCCTTGTACTTATTTAAGCTTCTTTTAATCTAATAAAGTCTCTTGAATCTCGCTTTTGCGGATCAAGAACGCTCTCTATCAGAGAGTTCAAACTTGTAATAATTTAATTAAAGGCAAGTGGGATTACGGCTCCCACACCCCCTTCCCCCATTTTGGGGAAGCTTGTACCTGTCCCCTTTACTTTCTGCTTTAGATTAGTTTTGCTTGCTAGATTAGTTCTTTCAATTATTGCAACTAGATCTAGACTTTTTTTTCAGTTTTTACTTTACTTTATTTTGGGAATAAATTGAATACTAACCCCCTTGCTCTCCCTAGTATGGTCTTCGGACGTGAAAGAGACTCTTGGGTAGATAATTAGAAAACTTGTCTCTTTTCATTTCAGCATTTTATTTCTTCAATAAGGTAGTGTTCATAAAATCTCTTGAATCACGCTCTTAAAGTAGATCAAGAGTGCTCTCTGCCGGAGAGTCAATCTTAAAATTTATTAAAAAAATCTCTTGAATCTCGTTCTAAATCGGATCAAGAGTGCTTTCCATCGGAGAGTCAATCTTAACGAATAATTTTGCAAACACCGCGTATGCTCTATCCATCGTAGGCTGGTCTGAGCTTTGGGATATCAAAAGCGGTTGTTTTGCACTTCATAATTTTTCACATTTAATTAATACTCATTAATAAAAGCAAGTCCCACGAAAACCAACGAAAATTCAGTGTTGCTACGTTGTGATTGAAAGTGGGGAAATTCTGACTAAGGAAGCGAGAACCACTGGGAGGCGACCTCAGAGCACAATTAGACTACATCCTTGTTGGTGTAGTGTTGAACACTGCTCTCGAGACTCCGTCCCAGCCCACACGTCCTTGTACGGAGCCACCTAGATCATATTTTAGACATATGTCCTGTACCGCAAGGTATATCGGAAATTCCCCCTTCCCACAATAATTCAACTTCATCTTTCAAATCACATAATAAAATAAACCAAGAGGCATTCGCACAACAGTCCCTCATAAGTATTTTTCGGATAGTGACTCCATTTGGAACTGGTCTTTGAGCAACAACAACATTTTCAAAATCTTTGCTTTCTGTCTATCTTAAGTTATTGTTGTTTATCATATCAAGCTGTGGATGGATTTTTGATTCAAATTGGCGAAATTGTTGTTATCCTTCAAATTATATGCTGTGGATGTGCCATTAATTTTGCGAATAAACTTGGTTCAATTTTGTTAGGAGTTTGTCCAATCATTCAACTTAAAACTAAAAAGCCTTAGCAACCTTTTTAGTAGGGTCTACCCCCCATTGGCTTCGTTAGGAGTTTGCCTAAATGGAGGAGTCGGGATCAGGTGACAACACCTGACTCTCTGCTTGCCCCCAAGGCCACACAGAGCAGCTTCGGAATATTTCTGCTGTGCTCCCCCCTCCAGGTGTGCATCTCGGCGACAACAGTCAACACTAGTCCAAATATATGTTTTGCACTGAATACCTTGAGTTTGTTCATGATGGAGTTGAGGTAAGAGCATTGGGTAGCAGCAAAACATGTGCTCAGATACTTGAGGTACACAATGGATTATGGGTTGGGATATCTTGGAGATTGTGAATTGAAGTTGCAGGGGTGTACAAAATCAGATTGGGTAGGCCATGCATCAGATAGGTAAAGCACCTCAAGGTACCGCTTTATCTTGGGATCAACGATGATATCCTAGTTAAGTCGGAAGTAGACTTTCGTGGCACTCAACTCAACAAAGGTAGAGTATATGGCAATGTTACTACTAGTTGTAAGGCCATCTTGCTTCACAAGTTGCTTATAGGATTATTTGATCAAGAGTTAGATGCCATGTTTATTTACTGTGATAATAAGAGTTGAGAATCTAGTATATCATGACATGTCCAAGCACATTGAGATTAGATATCACTTCATTTGAGATGGGATTCAAAAGGGAGTGTTAAAGCTACAGTATGTACCCATAGATAAGCAGGTTGCAGATATTGTGAGCAAGCCCTTAGCAAAAGGGATGTTTGAATCATTCAGAGACAAATTTGGATTCTGTAGAATTCCTTCCCTCGCTAAGAGGGAGTGTTGAAGTATGTAGCTCAGATAGGAATTTTGGCACAGATTCAATATGAACGTCTAGGAAATAGTTAGAGTAAAATCTATTTTGTAATTCATTTTAGTAATAAAGGTAAAGTCTTATATTTAGTTGTTGAGTCTAATAAAGTGTATTTTTATACATGTAATTTAGGCTAATCTCAACCATACATCTCACTAAGAGATTATGGTCTTAGCTCAAGTATAAAGGCAGGTCAAGATAGAAGGTTATTACACACACTTTCACTCATAGAAAAGTTTTGTTGGAAGGTGACTTTGTTCATTAGTTGAGTAGGTTTTGAGCACATGAGGGGAGCTGAAGTTGGGAAACAGGTAGAAATCTGTAGATAGGTCTGCATAGGAAATCCGTACAGTCGTACAAAACAATCCGTACAACTATACAAAGAGGGCCATATAATAGCGCCTATAATAGGCAACAAGCAATTTTTCTCGTTTTCCAGGGCAAATTGTGTCAGGTAGGTGTGCGAATCTTTTTTTTGGGTGTATTGTATAGTTGTTAGTTGGACAATTTGTGGAGATTTCCGTCAAAGCTTTGGATTGTTAATGAAAAGCTGTTTTGAAGAAGTAATTATCTATGTATTTTGTTTATGCTTTTGTTGTTACTTTCCAACTATATGTGTGATTACTGCTATGTGAAGAATTTCATTTCTGCAATTAAATAACAGTTTTGTTTAGTTGAGAAGATAAGGACAACAATTACCTAGGGTTTGGAATTTTAATAGGGAAATCTTACAAGAAGATTTGCTCCAAGAAAAGATGTATCAAGTAAGCTCAAGCGAGAGAGAGAGTTCCAAAAATCCAACCATAAGAAATGAAGGAGAGAGAAAATCCTTTTATAGTTTTAAGTTCCTCTTCCTTTTATAATAAAATAATTCTTAAAACCCTAGATCTAGCCTAGGATGGAGAAAACAAATCAAAATACTCCAACAAGCCTTAACAAACCCTAACAACATCCATGAAATATGGTGGTCAAAGGCACAAGTTCAATATCCAAGAGAAGGTAGGCCCAGGAAGGGGGTGCATCCATCAAATGAGGATGAATGATGACAAGAAGTCAAACCTAGCATCCAGAGGCTCTCCAAAGGTATCGTTCCAATAAAAAGGCCTCAAAAGGTGGAGCGCTTCCTGAAAAGGTTTCAAAAGGAATGTGCAAGAAAAATATGGTGCGACTCTTTAAATGATACTTTTGGAATTGTTGACTTCCTCAATATTTATCGAATTTTCTGTTATAACCTCTTTTCGGAAATCTTGCGTCCACTTTGCATCTAATGGCGCTGAGAGGGCATAATTCTGGGTTGTCTCTCAAAAGATATCTGCTATTGAAGCTAGGACACCCCTCCAAAAATGTTGCACAAAAAATGGCCTGAATGAGTTTGTAAACAACCCTCCAAAGGGTGGGTACTCATCAAGGAAAATCAATGAATGTAGAACAAGTCAACAAGTTCAAGATGTTGCTTCCATACATCAAAGGGTCAAACCTAAGTAGCATGGGTACCCGTACCCGAGGGTCGGGGACGCGTACTAGTACCATGTACCCATACCGCCGCCGTACTTGGTACGGGAACGGGTACTCCTGGAAGTACCCAAGAGGTACCCGATACTTCCCACTGTCCAGTCGGGTACTGGTACTCCAAAAAAGGCAAAGTACCCTGATTTTGGGTACTTCGAGGGTATTTCCAGCCCAAAAATATTAGACTATGGACTTCAAAATCCAATTTTTTTTAAAGTTTTGAAGTGAAGAGGGGGTAGGATATGGTGGCGCCCTCTCCCAAAGATGTCCAAGTCTGCAGCCATTTGCTCCAATGACTTCCACAACACAAATAAACGCATTATCTCAATCTACTGTTACACAATTTCTGAACAAAAATAGACATACTTATGCAGCTACGTCGTTATAAAATAATATATTAATAAACATGTAATTTCAAGTTAGTGCAATAAATTTCTTACACAAGCCAAACTATTCTTCTTACAAATAAATTTCAATCTTTGAGGCATATCAAGGCATATGTATCATGATTCATGTCTCACAATTCTTACATTATATATTCAAATCAGAATATATAGTGATGTTGCAGATGCTATTGACCTGCATAGATGGCTTGAGGAAGCCAAATCAGTTATGATGTTTAGTATTTTAGTATTTTGTATTTCATGTTCGAAAATGTGGCAAATGCCAATTGTCAAATTTTGGATGTAGTATGACAATGGACATATATCATGATGATGATTCATATAAATACCAATATGCAATTTGAATTTCAAGCAATGTGCAATGCCAACGTGTCTTGCAGTTTAGTGTTTACTTATTGAACAATGAGCACTGAACAATGAAAACTTAATAATAAATATTCATATATAATATAATTTATAAACTTGAAAATATAATATATATATATATATATGTCTACAGTACCCCGAAGTACCCAAGTACCCTGTTTCAAAAAGTGGCGTACCCGTACCAGTACCCAAGTACCCTGGCAACTTAGGGTCAAACCCTTGACCAACAAATAGATCTATGTGCAATACTCCATCAAGTGAGGAACAACCTTGACATATGTGCAAAGAATGTTCACATAACAACCAAACCCCAACCTACATGACAATTCATCAATCCATGAACCAAGGAGACCACCAATAAAAAGTAGGAGCATCCAACTCAAGAACAAGTGTCCACAATAGCCAGGTAACACCCTGAAGAATTGGATGGCCATATCCACAAGTCAATAACACATGCCACAAGATAGAAACAAGGGGGGCTCTCAACCAAAGATGATAGCCAACAATGGTATGATGTTATCTGTTATCACACAATCTCTAGTTGATGGATAATGAGTGTCCCAACAGGGATGGCGGAGGGTGAACAACTAGAATGGTGTAACCAGCAATAGCCAAGTCCTCCGTTCGAGGAACGAAAGTCACACTGGACAAGGCTACTGTCACTTTAGACAAGGCACGTAGCCAAGTCAAGGGGGAGACCCTGCTCAACTAGTGATGGTTGAGAAGCACAACACAACCCAAATCCCAAAGATAGAAAGAAGTGAAGGGAGGAAATGGGTGTTGATTAGGTCCTAAGTCTAGTTCCAGCCTTGAGATGGACACAGATAGTAAAAATGGGAATGATGTAGAAGTGACCAACAATCCAATGTAGTGAGATAGACTGATTAAATTAGTGATTGTATGGCTGAAATAGACTAGGGACATAGAGTAAGCTAGAAGTGAAGGAATGGATTGATGTTGCCCAAGAAGATGAGTTAAGCAGTGAAATGACAAACTAGGGAAGCAATAAAATGGTGATTTAAAACACTTCTAGCACTTGGTAGTTTGATTTCTGAAAGTGAAATGATGATTTAAGACCGATTCTAAACTACCCAGAACCCCAAACTGACCGAAACAAGCAGAAGAGAAAAACGCCCTAGGTGAGGCGTTTTTGCTAGGTAGACCAATGCTAAATCTATGGGTAAATGGAGTCTAAAGGAAATGAAACTTAGGATATAGCATTCTAAGGGTGTTTCATTAGTGGGTTTTAAAGCAAAACAAATTCCTACGGTGAAATCTTAAGTTTTGTATTTTTATGAGTTTTTTATCTGAAATTTCTGCTCAACACACATAATAAAATTAAAATGCAAGAGACCAGCAAGAAGGACCTACTTGAGAATGAAAAGATGGATGAGATTAAGACTAGCCCTCCCAATTCAGTTGCTAAGCTGCAGCGTGCTCCCTTTGGCGTTTTGAGCTCCCAATGGCCAAATTCGCCCTAGGTACCTGCCACAAACAAGATCAAGTCAATGTGCAGCAAATAACCAGTAAAACCAGCAAGTAAATGACTGAAAATGAAAGGAATTGAAAGGCATAAAGCAAATAACAACTCCCTTTGTTGATACTCTGAAGAAAACAAGCAGTTGTGGGGTTCCCACTCCAAAAACTGCGCCCTCCTCCAGCTGTGCTCTTCACCTGTAAATCGTTGGCCAAAGAAATGGTAGAAACAATGCACCAACAACTCATCAAAGCTAAGGAGAACTAGATATCAGTCAAGCAATACACACATCCATCCATAAACTCTCAAGAACTCGGTGAAATATGGCTCTATATCATCAAAACTCAAGTGTACAAATGTGCCAAGAGAGATCCATACAATGGGTGAGTGCCTTCTCTTATAGAGAAAGGACACTCTCAAAACTATTTCCCCCCAAAATGGAGGGTTGGGATCTAATCCCCAACCACCAAATCAAATGGTGGAGATCATCTCAAAGAGGGGGTGCGAATTGCCCAAGTGAAGCGCACAAGTGGAGGAGGGGTCCCTTGTAGGGCCCATACAATACATAAGAACAGGATAGGGGGTGTCTATAACATGTTTTATCCCCCTAGCTAATACATCAAGGTCCCACATGACCATCAACATCCAAATTGAAATTCCCCAAGTGGAGAAAAACGCTTCCCATGGGCAATTCATCCACCTAGGTGAGCTGGGCAAGAGAGGGCCCCACAATGCACAATATCATGCCCAAACATTACCAAATTACCTTAGAAATCACCCTTGAATTAGCCAGCCTTTGATTTTTGCCCTTTGCTATAGCTGCCTTTGTCAATTTTCGATTTTCCATGTATTTTATTGCTGGTTTATATTGCTGAAGGAGTAAATTGGGCTTTTGACCCACTTAGAGTGCTCGGATTGTCGAACCGTCTGCTGCAATGTGATCGTGGACCCCAAAAATAGTAGGAATGGTCACTCGAAGGACCACAATCCGTCACTTAGGCATTGTTTGCCCAAAATCCATGATTTTTAATTAAAATAGGTCCAAATTGACCCATAATAATTAAAAATATCACAAACGCCTCAATCTTTTTACATTATGTCACTTGGAGGCTCATATGGGTCCCCTGTAGATAATAATTGACCAAAATCGAGATTCCGGTCGCAACATTTTTTCGGGCCCATTTTTGGCCTGGTCAACCTAGTTTGACCAAGTCAAATCTGGTCAACAATGGTGCTAGCTGAATACCTGTATGCAATGATGAAGTGAAAGGCTTCCTTATACAAGTTAGTACATTACTAAACAATATGATGATAATATGGTGATAAAAAATACATTAAAATTTTGGAAAAATATAAGGCCCCAGGTGAGGTGGGCCCACCACATCCAAAAGACTCAAACTGCTATGCACAACCTATAGACTTGACCACCTAGCTGACTTTGGGTGATGTGGAATACAAGGTGAAGGATGAAGGATGACAAGGACAAAATCATGTGACCTTTTGGATAACTCGGGAAAGCGGGGTCCACTGAGGTAAGCATACCATGACAAAAACACGAGGAAGGGCGGTGCCTCACAAATGGTTATAGTGCAGGGAAACCGCCACTGGTCATCTAACAAGTACTTGACAACTCTCATGTGTGCCCGAAGACTACGTGAGGTTCTTTTATAGAGCCGCCAAACTGGGTGTCCTACAAATTGTAACTTAAGACTCTAGGGGACAATCTTGATCTTGTCCCTTGCTCCCTCTCACCTCCTTGCCCCGCAGGACTAGGTGAGGAAATAACCACTACAAATGTTGACATGTATGGCTGACCTGTGTCCATGTGTGTTTACAAACAGATTGCATGGATTTTACAATGAATTTCATACTTAGCCTTTTTGGCTAGATTTTACATTTACAATAGCCTTCTTGGCTTGCTTTACATTTCTTCATTTCTTCATTTCTTCATCAAGGCCCTTTTGGGCTACATACATATCTCAATAGATATAATCAAGGTGCTCATACTGCAAAGTAATGGGGGTAAGCATACAAGCTTCGATGATCGATGGGGAGCACCCGGTGAGGCTACACAATCCTAACTGCATTGCAACATCGGGGGCAACCGACAAGAGCAAATCCCAGGTTTGAGAGTGCATCTCACACACTAAAGAGTCGAGGCACAATAGACAGGGAATCATGGCATACTCAGAGATCAGTGGGGAAAGGTATCCTCAAGGTCACAAATTAGAATCCAAGTCGGGAAAGATCAATCATGAATGGGTCGGATGGGTGGAGAGAGTGAAGGTGGATCCAACGTCAGCTGCCTAGGGGGGACTAAGTGACCAAGTCTATACCAATAGTGGGAATGTGATTCGGTGTGCATAGACAGGAGCCTACAGAAGGGGGTGGACTAACATCACCAAGGGCCCAACAATACATCATAATAACAACTAGATCACCATATCAAACATCTCATGCAAAGTTAGTGTACTAACATGTATAAACAAGTCTAATCAACAACATAAGCAGTAAAACATCAAATGCTATACCTGCCGCACCATATACCTGCTGCTGAAGCTGGATCTATACTGAATCCGGGCACAAATAATAAACCAGCAATACTCTGTGATAGTCTCAATCAAAACAAGACTAGGCAACTGTCTCAGTGGGCTTATGTCAAAGTCTGGCAAGGAAGGGTGACCCTGCGGTAAATGCTAAGTAACATGTCTGGACAATACAATAAAACCATATGGCCCCACTGATATATCTGCTTGGGGCAATCTGAACAAAACTGTGTGCCTCCTCTAAAGGCATCCGATCTCTGATCTGGAAAAAAAAGTATAGTATGGTCCCCGACCACACAATCTGCAGCATGGTAGCTCCAGCTAACATGGATGTGATAACATTATCTATGGGCCAAGGATTAAAAACGCTCCACAAGAAAAAGCTTCCACATGTCACCATGAGCCATCCAAAGGCATAGGAACAAGAGTGCTTCAATAGAGAACCATCACAAGGGATACATAAGTGCAAACTATCTCCAATAGGCTAGAACGCTCCATCAAAATAAGGGTCCAAGTCATCAAACAAGTGCTAGAGAGAGTGCTCCATGAAGGGTAGTCATCGTCATGAAGTCATCACATGAGCAAATCATCACATAACCTCATCAATAGCTACATCCCATAGCTAGTACATCAAGAAAAGACATCCCATTTGTGCTCACCAAAATGTGTCATGAACATCCATATGCTAGGGCATCATCAACGCTAGGACATCACCACAACATGTAGCAAAAACTCTAGCATCAAGGAACGTAGGCCATCCTTAGCTCCATCAACTTGTAACCTTTGCTGAATGTGTAACAAAATCACATGTGGACACTCATGTCAAAATGGGGGAGAATACCTTCTAAGGTCAGGTACACCTCCACCTCCTATACCTAGTTAGACATTGTTGGAGTAGTTATCACACCACTCCCATAAAATCACATATCTAAACACTGCCTCTTTCTCAAGGTAACCATGCACAAGAATCCAACCCTCTTACTCAAGGAAAGTTTCCTATTTTCTAATCTTTCACAAGGTAACAACTCACTCCCACGAAAATCTCTTGGTTTTCGCATCTCCTTTTCTTGTCCAAAGGGCCTACAATCAATTGTTAGGTTCACATAATGGGCATTAGTACCCCTTGATGTCAGGTACACCCCCAATCTCCTCTATCCATTCAGACAATGCTGGAGTCGTTATACACTACTTCCATAAAATCACAGATCCAAGCAATGCCTCTTTCTTAAGATGACCATCCACAATAATCCAGTCCCCTCACTCAAGGCAAGTTTCCCATATTCTAATCTTTTAAAGGTAACAACTCGTTCCCATGAAAGTTTCTATGCTTTCCCATGCCCCTTAACTTAATACATTTGGGGAAAAACTGTGTTTAGGAGAAAAAATGCTAATGCCATAAAATGGGTATTTGGTGTATTAAACCCAATCCCTTTGGGCCTCAACTTCTAGATCAACTTAGGAACCATTTTTCAAGTGCTATAGGTCAAGAATTCCCTTCCCAAGCTCACAAGGCACTTAATCTAGGCTAGCTATCTTCATTGTTTAAAAGTCCTTTCCCTTGGGTATGATTTCCACCACGTAGTTAACATTTATCCAAGTTGCTCCCAACATCTAACCTAGGAAGTGTCGGTCCTGTTACCGGATGAACTAGCAGGGCTAGTTTTTCTGATGACAAATGTGGGAGAAAGTGACCACTGTCACCTTAGCCACTTCCCCAACTTCTTCGGAGAGTCAGAACCTCCAAGGGGAGAGCCCTTCTGTGATCTACAAAAACACTTAGATGCTATGTCTTCTAAACAATAAAGTCAGTGACCATTGTCTTAACCAATGTATTTATGTGAATGAAGAAGACATAATATATAATTATGCATTCAATGTAGGAGTAAGAATAGTCAATGACAAATTGGCATAACAATGATTATCACCATGAGATATAGATAATTTAATAACAAAGAAATATAGTCACCAATAGCAATTTAGTGCATAAATGAGACGATGCATCAATATTTAACCATTCACTACACAATCATAGGTTCCCAAGTAAATGTAAATATCAACGACAAGAATGTGTGATCAATCCTAACATTCATGGACAACCAATTTAGTATGATGATCAAACAACAAAAGTTCAAGTGATCACAATAAGTCCAATATTTGATATCTAACCACTTTGAGTATGGCAAATAACACTTGTTTCAGATCTGTATGAGAAGATATTAGCAGTAGTAGGATACCTCCCCTTTATACCAAATTTGTTGGATGCAAGATAAACTTTAATCCTAAGTTGCACGAAACAGGGAAACGAGGAAACGTTGGAAACACGACCCCCTCAAATTTTGGAAATGGGGAAACGTGATATATATATATATATATATATATAGATGAACAATGACAAAATTATTATAAAACATACGTCATAAATTATTAATTACATTTAACTGCAAACAACATTGCTAAGTGATAAATGTTAAATGATACAAATAATTTTATTTTTTATTTTTTGTAGGCTAGTGAAGAACCTTGTATTGCCTTAAAAGAAAATATTGTTACAAACTATTTACCGCTACCTGCCCGTAGGCCAAGTGAGGCGGAAAGGAGTGGCTATCTGCCAAAAGAAGATCACAGAACACTCAGCCGAGTTGGCACAACTAAAGACTAAAGCCGGATCCCATAGAGGGTCCTAGAAGAGAGTAGCAGAAAAGCTATGACTTGGATATTACAAAGAAGAAAATTAAAGCCCTGAAATGGGTTGATTCTCAGGTCTTCCCTTTTTTTCCTTGGTTTTTCTTGACTTGTATCCATCCCCTGAAGCTGGGGACACTATGGCTAGTTGCAACGTGTCAATGGTATCATGGCTGAGTTCCTTATTAGAGTCTGAAGAGGAAGATTCACGATATATTTTTTTCCCTTGTGGAGGGCCGCTTTTCGTGCTTTCATCTTCTTGAAGAGGCATGTGCACCTCGGGCGGAGGTGGAGTGGATCTCTGTTCTTGATTTGCTGGGGGTGTATCTTCCTCAAGCTAGTCATCTTGATTGTCTTCTTCATGCAAGGGCGTCCCGGGTTGCCAGCTTTTGTCTCTGTGTGCCTTCGATACAAACAAAATTTAAATCATACATGTAATATCACATTTTTCTCATGAACCCAAGTCTATATCATTTCATTCATGCAAGTAGTAATATCCAAAAACAACCTTTATAAATGAGGTTATATACTTTATATCCAAAATTAGCCTTTATGTATGAGGCTACAAGTACAATGTATCTGTCATCACATTTTATGTCGGGAGCAGCTTCCACACTGTAGACTGTGCGGTCGAGGACCGCACAGTACCTTTTTTTCCAGATCAGGAGATCAGCTGCTTTCAAAGGAGGCATTTTTGTTCAGACTGCCCCTAGCAGATACATCAGAGGGGATAGGCAGTTGGACTTACCATCTACCACAGGGTTACCTTTCCTTGCCAGGATTTGACACACGCCCATTTGAGATAGTGACTAGTCATATTCTGATAGAGATTGTCACAGTATAGTGCTGGTTTATTGTATACCCGGATTCAACAGAGATCCAACTCAGATATAGGTTCAGTGGCAGCAGGTATATGGTGCTGCAGGTATTGGATGTATTGATTATTGCTCATGTTGTAGATTAGACTCTTTTACACTTGCTAGTACACTAACTTTGCATGAGATGATATATTTGGTGATCTGCTTATGATATGATATGTTTGGGCCTATTGGTGATGTTAGTCCACCCCTCTAGTTAGACTTATGTATATGCACGCTGAGTCATGTCCTGTATACTTGGCTTAGACTTGATCACTTAGCCCCTCGGTAGTTGACTTTAGCACCATCTTCACTTCCTCCACTCATCCGACTCATCCATGACACTTCTTCCCCGACTTGGATTCTGATTTGTGATCACGAGGACCCCCTTACCCCACTGATCTCTGAGTTTGCCATGACTCCCTGTTTTTTGTGCCTCGGCTCTTTAGTGTGTGAGATACACGGTTAGACTTGGGATTTGCTCATGTCGGTTGCCCCCAATGTTGCAATGCAGTTAGGATTGTGTAGCCTCACTGGGTGCTTCCCACTTGTCGTCAAAGCTTGTATTACCCACCCCCGTTACCTTTGTAGTATGAGCGCCATGTTTATATCTTTTGAGATATGTATGTAGCCCAAGAGGGCCATGAAGAAATGAAGAAATGAAATGTAAATCAGGCTAAAAAGGCCTCTATGTTGTAAATGCAAATTCTAGCCAAAAAAGGGCTAAGTTTGAAACTCATTGTAAAATCCATGCAATGTGTTTATCAACACACATGGATTCTGGTCAGCTATACATGTCAACATTTGTAGTGGTTATTCCTCACCTAGTCCTGCGGGACAAGGAGTTGAGAAGGAGCAAGGGAGAAGCTCAAGATTGCCCCCTAGAGTCTCAAGTTATGGTTTGCTGGACACCCAGTTTGGTGGCTCTAGAAAAGGACCTCACGGAGTCTTCGGATATGGATGTGAGTTGTGGGATACTTGTTAGATGAATAGTGGTGGTTTCCCTGCACTATACCCATTTGTGAGGCACCGCCCTTCCTCGTGTTTTGTCATGACATACTTACCTCAGTGGACCCCGCTCTCCTGAGTTGCCTTAGTGGTCACATGATCCTTATCCTCGTCTTCCCATTTCTTCTACCATGTTGTCCACATCACCTAGAGTCAGCAGGGTGGTCAATTCTATGGAGGTGTATAACATCCTAGTCTTTTGGAGGTGGTGGGCCCACTTCACCAGGGCCTTGTACTATTTCGGGATTTAATGTATTTTTGATCACCGTGATATCATTTATTGCTTAACAATGTACTAACTTGTTTAATTGAGCCTTATCACTTCATGCTTGCATACAGGTTTCAGCTAGCACTATAGTTGACAAGATTTGACTTAGTCAAACTGGGTTGACTAGGCCAAAAATGGGCCCGAAAAAATGTTGCTATTAGAATTTCGATTTCGATCATTTATTATCTACAGGGGTTCCATATAAGCATGCAACTGACGGAATTGCAAAACATTGAACCATTTGAGAGATTTTTTAATTATTATTGGTCAACTTTGACATGTTTTAATTAAAAATCATGGATATGGGGCAAATATTGCCAAAGTGATGGATCGGGATCGTTCGAGTGGTCATCCCTACTACTTTTGCGGTCCACGATCACATTGCAGTAGTCGGTTCGGCAATCCGGGGAATAAAAGTGGGTCAAAAGCCCAATTTTCATGTTTAGCCATATAAACCAGCATAAAATACATGGAAATCAGAATTTTGACTAAGGCAACTATAATGAAATGTTAAAATCAATGGCTGGCATGGGTAAAGGTAAATCATAAGGTAATTTTGGTATGTTTTGACATTATATTTCATGTTTGTGGGGCCCTCACTTGCCCAACTCACTAGAGGACGAGTTCATCCATAGAGGGGGCGTTTTCTCCACTAGGGGAATTCGACTTGGCATGTTCCATGGTTATGTTGATGTGTGGGACCCGTGTTGTATTAGTTGGGGGGATAAAACATCCCATAGACACCCCCCAACTCCACCTTGTATTGTTGTATGCCCCACAAGGGCCCCTCTCACCCATTAGTGCGCTCTCTTGGGGCAATTCGCACCCCCCACTTGGGATTCATCTCTACCATTCGATTTTGTGGATGGGGAGATGATCTCAACCCTCCATTTTGGGGGGGGAACCTAGCTAGAGAGTGAGCCATCTCTATAAGAGAATGGACTCACCTCCATTGGACTTCTTCTTGGCATTGTAGAGACTTGACATTGAGCTTATAGAGAGACATTCTTCTTGAGTCACTTGTGGTTTTGGAGTTGGATCCTTCTTGTGTTGATTGAGATCACATCTTTGATGCATTGCTGAGCTATTTGTGGTGTTTCCATATCTCCTTGAGCATTTTTCGATTTGCAGGTGAAGCTGGCCACTAGGGGAAAATGCAACTCTTGAGACAGGGTCTCCTTGCTGGTGTTTTTCTTTGGGTTCTCCAACAGGGAAGTGAATTTACTGTTATTGTCATTCATTTTCCTCATTATTTGTCATCTCATTTGCTGTTTATTATTGTCATATTGCCCTAGAAATTGACTTTGTCTTCTCCTTGGCAGGTACAAGAAAAATGCCCCTGCTCACTGGCTGCTCCATAAAATGCTGAAGGGAAAGCACATTTTGGCTCTGCATTTGATCTTTGGGGAGTGTCTTCAGCACGGGAATACCTTCTCCATTATGCGGGTACTGATCTTTCTTCCTCTCCTATAATCTTTCTTTCACTGTTTAAATGCTAAGCTACAATCATTTAAAAAAACCCTAAAAAAATCAATAACTTAATTTTCAACGGTAGGAATTTGTTTTAATTAAAAACCCAGTAATGATTTATGCCTAAAAGCCTATATCCCGAGTTTCCTTCGAATCCGACCCCGTTTACCCTTGGAACTAGGAGTTGGTCACCTGCTGAATTCGCCCTCCTTGGGCATTTCAGCCAATTTCACTGTTGGGTTAACTTTTGGGTTGTGGGTATTCTTGATTTCAGCTTAGAACGCTATTTTACCTTAGGGAATCAAGTTTCAAAGTTTTTAGACGCCATTTGCCCGTAATTTTAGCACTGGTCCACCTGGCAAAAACGCCCCACTTGGGCGTTTTTCTCTTGCTGCTTGATTTGGTTGATTTGGGGTTTTGGGTACTTCTGATTTGGATTTCTTTTGTCATTTTACCTATGGAAATCAAGTGCCGTCATCTAGAAGTGATCATAAACGTCATTTTCTTTCTGCCCTAGGTCCATTTGACTCATTACTTAACCATTTTCCTGGGTAGCTCATCATAGCATCACTTCTATTTCATTTCAGTTCCCTAATCATTTCAGCCATATAATCTCTTGTTATAATCAATAGTATTTAACTATTTCTGATTGCTGGTCACTAATCTCATCACGTTTATTTTACTTCCTGTGTCCACTCATTGGCTGAAATCAATCATAGGAGCTCATCTACACTCATCCCTTGCTTTCATCTCTCATGTTTCTGTGTTTGGGTGTATTTGTTGTCTCTCAACCATCACTTGTTGAGCAGGGTATCCCCCTTGACTTGGCTTAGTGCCTCGTCTAAAGTGACAGTAGCCTTGTCCTGCGTGACTTCCGTTCATTTGAGCGTAGGACCTGGCTATTGCCGGTTACACCCTCCCAGTTGTATCCTCTATCGTCCCTATTGGGATATCCACCACAAACAACTAGAGATTGTGTGATAACATTTTGGCGCCATTGCCGGGGAGGTAGAGGTCTACCCATGTCTGTGTTTGAGTTTGATTTTTTGTTTGCTTTTTGCCTCTATCACCGCATCATAACTTAAAACTCAGTTGGCTGATTTTGTCTTGCTTAATTATACAGTCAACACATTTTGTTCACTCACCACTTCTCCCTTCACAACATTCCACCTTCGGTGAGCAAGGTATCCCGCTCACCTAGCGACTTCACCCCGCGGCTCCAGTGGAGGCCGAACCCATCCATATAACCTTTGCAGCCTTGAGCGTTCTGACGCATCACATAGCGCACCTATCATTTACGTCAGGCAAGAATTTTGAAAGAACTCTCCCTTGCACCCGTAAGGATGCCCGCTCCGGAAAAGAATGCAGTGGCAGGCAGAATGACCATGAAAGTGCTATCTCAATTAGTTGAGTTGGTTAGCAATGTTGCGTTCCTTCTAAAACAACAAGATGAGGATAATAGGAAACGCGACCAACATATCCGACACATTTACGAGGGAGCGTATAACTGTTCCACCACGTCCGCCCAGGTCCTTACCCGGGGCCAGTTGGCCAAGAAAAGAGCTGACCCGACAGACCTTGGTCATACCAAGGCTAATCCCGAAAGTCTAAAAAGAAATAGTCCTTAGCCTAGTCCTAGTCCCGCGAGATCCCAAGGAAAGGACAAACCCAACCCAAAAGAAAGGGTGATTTCGAGACCTAATCCTAGGGTCATGACCAAAGAAAAGGATCACCCTGGGACAAAAGAGGTGATTGTGCCTAAAACCGCGAACAAGCCTAACCCGGAAGCCAAGACTGCCCCTTCACAGGCTAATAGTTGGAAGAGAAACATAAATCCCCAAGAAGTTCCTAATGAAGAGCCCCATGGCCTCGATCCCATTAAGGTAGCCATTTCTAGCAAACTAGCCAACTCCTCGGTTCAAGTCCCATTGAAGGAGCTAGTCAAAGTCTTGGCCATCAGATCCCAGATCATGGAATTCCTTGGCATTAAGACCACCCTGATCAGTAAGGTGAAGCAATTTGCCTTTCAATTCGACATGGGAAACTATTTGTCTAAACTTAGTATGCCCATCCCCTTGAGTGAAATCCTGAAGATTCCCGAACTACATGACAGAGCCCGCACCTTCTGGGGAATACAACCAAAAGGAAACCCTCCTGAGAGACCAACCGAGGTCGCCCCTGATCCTCCGATAAACATCCACAGTGTATTTGGTAACTCAGAAGGGTGTCCTCCGTTTGACGTTGCCCTCGAAATAAATCAACTCATACTCCACAACTGCATGCTCGATTCAGGGGCCGAGGTCAATGTCATGCCACTGCGTGTCATGGAACAACTTGAATTGACCCTGTCCAGACCCTTTAGAAATGTGTGTGGGATGGACTCCCCCCCGGTGCAAGCAGTAGGAGTTACCAAGAACCTCCACATGAAATTGGCTGCCTGCCTCGATATCCGGATATCCATGGACATTCTCGTTATTGATGTCCCGGATGTTTGGGGCATGCTTCTATCTAGAGAATGGGCTGCTAAGTTGGGTGGTCACATCCAAATGGATCTTACATACGCAACCATCCCTAGGGGGCAGAACAAAAACATCACCCTACTCAATGAGCCTCCCATGAGAGAACATGTGGAAACCCTTGATTACCTTTATGAAGAAGCCATCCGCCCGACGGATGAGGTGGCAAACTTTATGGTGTTGGCAAATTTTTGGGAAGATACTAGACAACAGCCTTTCCCTCCTAGCCAGGTGTGGAAGATGCATTTCGATGGGGCTCGCTCTAGGCATGGTGCGGCCGCTGGGGTGGTCATAGCCTCACCTACTGGTGAAGAAACCATATACTCATTCCGTTTGGAGTTTGATTGCACCAACAATGTGGCGGAATATGAGGCCCTTCTCCTCGGGCCCAAGATTGCCAGGGACCGTAAGATTAGATGTTTGAGTGTCGTCGTTGACTCTGATCTCATTGTCTCCCAAATTAAAAACCAGTTTGCTGCCAAAAATGATAGATTGCGAGCCTACAGAAACGCGGTGTAAGACACCATTAAGTTATTCGACGCTTTCTCCATTAAGGCTGTCTCCAGGGAGGACAATTCGTTAGCAGACGCACTAGCCATAGCTGCCAGTACCTTCGAGGTCGCTGACACCCTGGAGGAGCGTAAATGCCAAGTTGAGGTCTTGTTTAGGCCTTCTGTACTTGACAATGAAGACTACTGGTAGGTGTTTCTGGATGATGCCCATATAGTACGTTTCTTGCAAGGAATAGAAAACTCCCTTGATCCGATGGTAAGTCTGGAAGACCAGTCTTCGGGGCAATCCCCAAGCAGCATCAACCTGTCGAAGTTGTCCCTACCGCTAGAGAAAAATTTCATTCGACACGACGAGTACAAGGGGGGCAGAGCTCAGCCTGTTGAGGAGGTAATCGAAGTAAATATAGGCTCATCGGTCACACCCAGAATGATAAGATTTGGGAAGAATGCGTCTAAAGAAGAACGCCAAAGAATCATTGAGCTAATTCTCAAATACAAAGATGTGTTTGCTTGGACATATGATGACTTGAAGACTTATGACAAATCAGTCATTGAGCATACTATCCCACTAGTGGAAGGTGCCAAACCGTACAGGCAAAAGTTGAGAAATGTCAACCCGAAGCTAGCCCCTTTGATCAAGAAAGAGATTGAAAAGATGCTGGCGGCTGGAATCATTAGACCTGTAAGGCATACCTCCTGGGTTTCCAACCCGGTTATAGTAAGAAAGAAAAACGGTGAGATCAGGATATGCATTGACTTCAGGAATCTGAACCGAGCTTGCCTTAAAGACAACTACCCTTTGCCGAACATGGAGACCTTGTTGCAAAGTGTCACCGGGGCAGGAATGCTATCCAAGTTAGACGGATTCTCAGGATACAATCAGGTACAGATCAAAGAAGAAGACAGAAAAAACCACGTTCACCACCCCGTGGGGAACCTATGAGTACATCCGCATGCCTTTTGGATTACTAAATGCCGGATCTACATTCCAGCGGGCTATGGATCAAGCTTTTAATGACCTAATCGAAAAAATCATCGTGATCTACCAGGATGACTTGACCGTCTTCTCCAGAGAACGAGGTGACCATATAGACTATTTGAGAAGAGTTTTTGACAAGTGTCAGAAATTCGGGATATCCCTCAACCCAAGGAAATCAAACTTCGGGATTGATGAAGGAAAGCTGTTGGGACATATTGTGTCCAAAGATGGAATTAGAATTGACTCGGAAAGAATTCGTGTTATCCAAGAAATCCCGCCTCCCCAAAATGTCATCGCGCTCAAATCCTTCTTTGGAAAGATTAACTTCGTGAGACGATTCATCCCTAACCTCGCCGAGCTAGCAAACCTGTTGAACGCCCTGTTGAAGAAAGACGTTGAGTTCAAATGGGACAAGAAGTGCGATACCGCATTCCAAAAACTAAAAAGAGCCATATCTTCGTCCCCTGTCCTAGTCCGCCTTGACTATAACAAGGAGTTCTTGATCTGCTCTTACGCCTCTGAGGATACTGTCTCTGGGGTCCTCTCACAATAGAACGAAAACAAACACGAGCAACCCATCGCCTTCATGAGCAAGAACCTCAGGGATGCAGAGCTTAGGTACACCACTACTGAGAAACAAGCCTACACATTGATCAAGGCCCTGAAACATTTTCGAACCTATGTTGGTTTCTCCAAAATAAAGGCATATGTACCCTACCAAGCAGTAAAGGATGTCTTGTCGCAAATGGATGGAATTGGTGCAAGGGGAAATTGGATCTCTCGGATCCAAGAGTATGATTTGGAAATCAAGCCAATCAAGATTGTAAAGGGGCAAGGATTAGCCCAACTCTTGACCGAGAAGGAAAGCGTAGCCCAAGTCAGCCAAGTAGCCGAAAACACGGACGAGGGAGTGATCATTAACGAACTAGAGGGCCACGAATGGTATAGAGATGTAATCTTTTACTTGAAATACCTAACTTGCCCCGACTATCTAGTTGATCACCAAAGAAGGGCTCTCAGGTTGAAGGCCTCAAAGTTTGTTCTGACTAAGAATGGTCTTGGCTGGAGAAATCCGGATGGGATTATCCTCAGGGGTGTCGTACCTGATGAATCGCGGATCATAATCGAAGAAATGCACTACGGACTGTGTGGTGGCCATTATGCCCCCAGAGCGACTGTAGCCAAGATTATGAGAGCGGGCTATTACTGGCCCACACTGTTCCGAGATGTCTACAACTACGTGAAGACTTGCCAGGAATGCCAGTTCTTTGCAGGGAAGCCAAGACTGGTTGCCTTACCATTGAACCCGGTAATAGTAGAGGCTCCCTTCTAGCAATGGGGAATGGATTTGGTGGGCCCGTTCAATATAAATTCTAGTAATGGATACAAGTACATCCTCACCTGCACCGACTATTTCACCCGCTGGGTAGAAGCCATCACCACTAAAAGCGCTACATCCGCAGTCGTGGTAAAATTCCTAGAGGAAAATATTGTCTCGAGATATGGGTGCCCTCTCAAATTTACTACGGACAACGCTAAAGCTTTCAGCAAAATGGAATTGGCACTCTTTTGCCTTAATCATGGCATAGTGTTGTCTCACTCCTCAAACTATTACCCCCAAGGGAATGGGCTGGCCGAGTCAAGTAACAAGAACCTTATCAGGCCCTCAAAAGAATGGTCGGGGATAACAAGCGAAGTTGGGACAACAAACTAAAATATGCTGTATGGGCTGATAGAACTACGATTAAGAGGGTAACGAGCAAATCTCCATTTGAGTTGGTATACGGGCAAGATTGCAGACTCCCCATTAATTTACAGATACCTGTTTATGAACTGTTGCACCAATGCGGGTCTGATCAGGAAGCAATCCAAGCCAGGATAGACAGACTAGTTGAACTAGGTGAGAAGAGAAGAGAGGCTTTCAATAGAACCGTCGTAGAGCAAGAAAGGGTAAAGGGAACCTTCGACCAGGCTACCATAAATGAACATTTCAAGATTGGTGATGTGGTCCTGCTCTAGAGTAAACATAAAGAGAAACCGGGAAAACATGGCAAGCTAGAGGGACTATGGATGGGACCATATAGGGTTGCCAGAATAGCAGGAAAGGGGTCCGTACATTTAGAGGCCCTAGAAGGTGAGGAACTTGAACTGCCCGTGAATGGGAGGTTGTTGAAGCATTACTTCCCACCTGTGGGAGACAAGTAAATTTAATCCTCCCCCTTTCTTTTTGCGGCTAATAAGCTCTTGAGAGCAGCAGCCGGTTATCCCTAGTCTTTGATTGACCACCGGTTGACCTTTTTGTCTTGTTTTCTCCTTGAGTTTAATTCACGCTTTCTTCTTTTTCTTTTCACATTTTGGCGCCTTTTCTTTTTGTACCATAGTTTCCATTCAGTTTCTTTTTCTTTGCACCTCATGTGTCGGCCTAATAAAACTAAATGCTGTAGAGTTAATTTATTTGATATGTCATTTATTTTCACCATTGTCATTTTGTTTATTTATCTGGATTATTATACATGTATATTGTGCGGCCTGACGTGTGGTCTGCAGAGATTGGTATAGCGTCTGCATTTTACAGGAATAGGTACATATTGATGATGATGTAGAGAGCATGCTGGTGCATGTACATTGATGATGATGAGGGGGGGGGGGCACTACGGACTAGAGATTCTGTGGTTCTCAAGCACTCTCTCCCTTAGAGCACTTGTCCCAGACGGAGCCAGATGTTATCACATTTTATGTCGAGAGCAGCTTCCACACTGCAGATTGTGCAGTTGAGGACCGCACAGTACCTTTTTTTCCAGATCAGGAGATACGTTGCCTTCAGAGGAGGCATTTTTGTTTAGACTGCCCCTAGCAGATACATCAGAGGGGACAGGCAGTTGGACTTACCATCTACCACAGGGTTACCTTTCCTTGCCAGGCTTTGACACAAGCCCATTTGAGATAGTGCCTAGTCATATTCTGATAGAGATTGTCACAGTACAGTGCTGGTTTATTGTATGCCCGGATTCAGCAGAGATCCAGCTCAGATACAGGTTCAGTGGCAGCAGGTATATGGTGCTGCAGGTATTGGATGTATTGATTATTGCTCATGTTGTAGATTAGACTCTTTTACACTTGCTAGTACACTAACTTTGCATGAGATGATATATTTGGTGATCTGCTTATGATATGATATGTTTGGGCCTATTGGTGATGTTAGTCCACCCCTCTAGTTAGACTTATGTATATGCACGTTGAGTCATGTCCTGTATACTTGGCTTAGACTTGATCACTTAGCCCCTCAGTAGCTGACTTTAGCACCATCTTCACTTCCTCCACTCATCCGACTCATCCATGACACTTCTTCCCCGACTTGGATTCTGATTTGTGATCACGAGGACCCCCTTAACCCACTGATCTTTGAGTTTGCCATGACTCCCTGTTTATTGTGCCTCGGCTCTTTAGTGTGTGAGATACACGATTAGACCTGGGATTTGCTCTTGTCGGTTGCCGCCGATGTTGCAATGAAGTTAGGATTGTGTAGCCTCACCGGGTGCTCCCCACTTGTCGTCGAAGCTTGTATTACCCACCCCCATTACCTTTGCAGTATGAGCGCCATGTTTATGTCTTTTGAGATATGTATGTAGCCCAAGAGGGCCATGAAGAAATGAAGAAATGAAATGTAAATCAGGCTAAAAAGGCCTCTATGTTGTAAATGCAAAATCTAGCCAAAAAAGGGCTAAGTATGAAACTCATTGTAAAATCCATGCAATGTGTTTATCAACACACATGGATTCTGGTCAGCTATACATGTCAGCATTTGTAGTGGTTATTCCTCACCTAGTCCTGCGGGACAAGGAGGTGAGAAGGAGCAAGGGACAAGCTCAAGATTGCCCCCTAGAGTCTCAAGTTACGGTTTGCCGGACACCCAGTTTGGCGGCTCTAGAAAAGGACCTCACGGAGTCTTCGGATATGGATGTGAGTTGTGGGATACTTGTTAGATGACTAGTGGTGGTTTCCCTGCATTATACCCATTTGTGAGGCACCGCCCTTCCCCGTGTTTTGTCATGGCATACTTACCTCGGTGGACTCCGCTTTCTTGAGTTGTCTTAGTGGTCACATGATCCTTATCCTCGTCTTCCCATATATTCTACCATGTTGTCCACATCACCTAGAGTCAGCAGGGTGGTCAATTCTATGGAGGTGTATAACATCCTAGTCTTTTGCAGGTGGTGGGCCCACTTCACCAGGGCCTTGTACTATTTCGGGATTTAATGTATTTTTGATCACCATGATATCATTTATTGCTTAACAATGTACTAACTTGTTTAATTGAGCCTTATCACTTCATGCTTGCATACAGGTTTCAGCTAGCACTATAGTTGACCAGATTTGACTTAGTCAAACTGGGTTGACTAGGCCAAAAATGGGCCCGAAAAAATGTTGCGATCGGAATTTCGATTTCGATCATTTATTATCTACAGGGGTTCCATATAAGCATGCAACTGACGGATTTGCAAAACATTGAGCCATTTGAGAGATTTTTTAATTATTATTGGTCAACTTTGACCTGTTTTAATTAAAAATCATGGATTTGGGGCAAATATTGCCAAAGTGATGGATCGGGATAGGTCGAGTGGTCATCCCTACTACTTTCGGGGTCCACGATCACATTGCAGCAGTCGGTTCGGCAATCCGGGCAATAAAAGTGGGTCAAAAGCCCAATTTTCATCTTCAGCCATATAAACGAGCATACAATACATGGAAATCAGAATTTTGACTAAGGCAACTATAATGAAATGGCAAAATCAATGGTTGGAATGGGTAAAGGTAAATCATAAGGTAATTTTGGTATGTTTTGACATTATATTTCATGTTTGTGGTGCCCTCACTTGCCCAGCTCACTAGAGGGCGAGTTCATCCATAGAGGGGGCGTTTTCTCCACTAGGGGAATTCGACTTGGCATGTTCCATGGTTATGTTGATGTGTGGGACCCATGTTGTATTAGTTGGGGGGATAAAACATCCCATAGACACCCCCCAACTCCACCTTGTATTGTTGTATGCCCCACAAGGGCCCCTCTCACCCACTAGTGCACTCTCTTGGGGCAATTCGCACCCCCCACTTGGGATTCATCTCCACCATTTGATTTTGTGGATGGGGAGATGATCTCAACCCTCCATTTTGGGGGGAAGCCTAGCTAGAGAGTGAGCCATCTCTATAAGAGAATGGACTCACCTCCATTGAACTTTTTCTTGGCATTGTAGAGACTTGACATTGAGCTTATAGAGAGACATTCTTCTTGAGTCACTTGTGGTTTTGGAGTTGGATCCTTCTTGTGTTGCTTGAGATCACATCTTTGATGCATTGCTGAGCTATTTGTGGTGTTTCCATATCTCCTTGAGCATTTTCGATTTGCGGGTGAAGCTGGCCATTAGGGGAAAACGCAGCTCTTGAGACAGGGTCTCCTTGCTGGTGTTTTTCTTTGGGTTCTCCAACAGGGAAGTGAATTTACTGTTATTGTCATTCCTTTTCCTCATTATTTGTCATCTCATTTGCTGTTTATTATTGTCATGTTGCCATAGAAATTGACTTTGCCTTCTCCTTGGCAGGTACAAGAAAAATGCCCCTGCTCACTGGCTGCTCCAAAAAACGCTGAAGGGAAAGCACATTTTGGCTCTGCATTTGATCTTTGGGGAGTGTCTTCAGCACAGGAATACCTTCTCCATTATCCGGGTACCGATCTTTCTTCCTCTCCTATAATTTTTCTTTCGCTGTTTAAATGCTAAGCTGCAACCATTTAAAAAAACCCTAAAAATATCGATAACTTAATTTTCAACGGTAGGAATTTGTTTTAATTAAAAACCCAGTAATGATTTATGCCTAAAAGTCTATATCCCGAGTTTCATTTGAATCCGACCCCATTTACCCTTAGAACTAGGAGCTGGTCACCTGCTGAATTCGCCCTCCTTGGGCATTTCAACCAATTTCACTATTGGGTTAACTTTTGGGTTGTGGGTATTCTTGATTTCAGCTTAGCACGCTATTTTACTCTAGGGAATCAAGTTTCAAAGTTTTTAGATTCCATTTGCCCGTAATTTTAGCACTGGTCCACCTGGCAAAAACGCCCCACTTGAGCGGTTTTCTCTTGCTGCTTGATTGGGTTGATTTGGGGTTTTGGGTACTTCTGATTTGGATTTCTTTTGTCATTTTACCTTAGGAAATCAAGTGCTGTCATCTAGAAGTGATCATAAACGTCATTTTCTTTCTGCCCTAGGTCCATTTGACTCATTACTTAACCATTTTCCTGGGTAGCTCATCATAGCATCACTTCTATTTCATTTCAGCTCCCTAATCATTTCAGCCATATAATCTATTGTTATAATCAATAGTATTTAACTATTTCTGATTGCTGGTCACTAATCTCATCACGTTTATTTTACTGCTTGTGTCCACTCATTGGCTGAAATCAATCATAGGAGCTCATCTACACTCATCCCTTGCTTTCATCTCTCATGTTTCTGTGTTTGGGTGTATTTGTTGTCTCTCAACCATCACTTGTTGAGCAGGGTATCCCCCTTGACTTGGCTTAGTGCCTCGTCTAAAGTGACAGTAGCCTTGTCCTGCGTGACTTCCGTTCATTTGAGCGTAGGACCTGGCTATTGCCGGTTACACCCTCCCAGTTGTATCCTCTACTGTCCCTATTGGGATATCCACCACAAACAACTAGAGATTGTGTGATAACAGTATCAAACTATGAATAATGAGCATACTAACATAGAAATAAAAGTAAAACATAAGCTCATACTAATAGTCATCTTCATCTCCATAGTCTTCCGCAAAAATAAAACAAGAAGCATGCTCATCAATAGAATGTAGAGTGGAAGAAGTATTTCCAATTCCACTTCTAGGTTCCTCAACTTAGTACAGCAAGAGAGATGTCCAAGTCAACAAATTTTGACTCAACATCCCAATCTGCACAAGACCTATTGCCATATTCTGGGACCTGAGTGCCGACGTCGCTTATGTGAGTATATAATTAAGTGATGTTCTCTTTATAACTTTCTTCAACCTAATTAGAATCATCTAGAATTACATTTATTTTAAAATTTAATGTATTAACCCTTAATTACTGAAATTTGTGGGCGGAAAGAGACTTTACGAGCTGGTTTTATAAGTGACGGGATTTTATTTGGCAGGAAACGCACTGTACAAGAGAGGAAACGTGATGGAAACATGTTTCCGACTGTACGGACATGTTTCCCATTTAGGAAACGTGTTTCATACAGACAGAAACGAGTTTCCTTCAAGTACCATACGGGTTTCCGAGTTTCAGCGAGCTTCTGAGGGTGAAACGGGTGCTAGACCCAAGTTTCCTGCAACTTAGCTTTAATCCTTAGCCTGTTTATTCATATAAGCACAAATATTGCAGACTGTAATAATTACTTTCAGACCTTCTTATTTAAAGTATGTCAACCCTTAAATGTCAACACACTTGTATTAATGATTAACCTTTGTTATTGTTTACACGTGCAGGTGTAAGAGGTGTAAAGAGAAGGCTATCTCAAGTTGAAGGTCTGCAAATTTATGCAGATTTAATGCAGCAGAGGATCAGGTCTGGTTTAGGGCTGCCAAGGCCTTGAAAAGGCCTCCCCAAAGAGGACTGAGGGCTGCTGAGTCACGACCAAGATAAAAGAGAGTTAAGGAGAGAGGATTGAGGTCCTATTTTGGTGGCCGAGGTCTGAAAAGAAAAGGGAGGAGGGAAGGCAGGAAATTAGAGGGAAGCGAAGGAGGATAGGGCAGGGGTAGAAGATAAGAAGGAGAAGCAGCGAGATAGGGTGAAGGTAGAGTGAAGGTCTAAAGAGGTATAGGGAGTGAGGGCGAGGCTAGGAAGTATCAAAGTAACAATGAGTCCATAACATTTTATTCTAGTTAGGTATCACAAATGTTCAACATAACTTAAAAGACAATGTCCAACACAAGCCCAAGGTAAGCATGAATTGTCAACAAAACAAGGAAGACACACAAGGATGGGGTGTTACAACACTCCCCCCCTCAAAAGGGGCTACAACCTCTGAGTTGAATGATCATCAAACAAATAAAGATAAAGTTTTCTTATTTCTGATTCAAGTTCCCATGTATCTTCTTGTTCTGAGTAGAGCTGCCAACGAACCTTGACCCATCAATGACTCTGCTCCGTAGGTGTTGTAGTTTAGTACCTACAATCATCATGGGCTCGGTATGAAACTCCTTGTTGTCCATCTGAATAGCATCAAAATCTAGAACACGGTTGGGATCAGGCACATATTTCTTAAGTAAGGACACATGAAATAAATTATGGATAGTCAAATGCAGTGGTAGGGTCAATTTGTGAGCAATTGCACCAATCTACGTCAAAATCTTGAAAAGTCCACAATATCTGGGTTCCAATTTCCTCCATTTAGCTAAGGAGCTTCTTTTTGGCTTAACTCTGAGAAAAACTCTCTCCAACCTTAAAGATTCGTTCTAATCTTTTGTTATTTGCATAATTTTTCTGTTTGTCTTGGACAATCTTTAGAATCTGTTGCACATGGTTCACTATACTTTCCATTTCCTTAAAGGTGTTACTTCCTTGAGGCAACCATGCTTTGAAATTGTCCTAACCAATCGTTGAGTTGCATTTCCGCCCATGCAGTGCTTCAAACGAACACTTCTTAAGAGAATGATGGTAACCAATGTTATGGGCAAATCTTACCAATGGAAGATAGTCATCCCAACTCCCAGGCTAATTCATTACAGACATCTGTAGCATATCCTCCAAACTTCGGTTAACTCTATGTCTGGCCATTTGTCTCTAGATGGTAAGCTGTATTGAATTTTAACATTGTGTGCAATTCATGGAACGAGCTTTGCCAGAATTTTGAAGTAAACTTTGAGTTTTGATCTGACACAATCACCTTTGGTACACCATTTAACCTAACCACCTCTCGGATAAAGATTCAAGCTATGTCACATCCCTGATGACTAGTCTTAACTAGAATGAAATGTGCTATCTTGGTCAAACGGTCGAGTACTACCTGGATAGGATCGTTGGTCTTGGAAGTCTTTGGTAAATGTGAAATGAAATCCATCACGATTCCTCCCATTTCCAAGCTGGTACACTTAAGGGATTCGATTTATTGGGCAGATGTTGACGGTCCACTTTTATCTGCTGACATTCAAGGCATTTGGCCACATATGTAGTGTGTGATTGTATTGATGGAATGCTAAGAGATACAAATTAGACGGGGACAATAGACTTGATACAAAATGAGAGAGAAACCCTAACTTAAAGCCTAAGTTATTGATAAAAATGATTAGGCCCAGACCTAAGACAAGAATATTATTACAAAATCACAAGCTTATGCACAAGGCAGCCCATGTACATAATCTAATACAAATAAACATGTGGTTAGTACATGACAAGCAATTTGAAAATAATTTGAACCTTTATTTTTCTTGTACTAGTAAAAAGGAAGTAAACAATTTTTTTGTCCATTAAAAGGATATATATTTTCTTTGGAGATGTATGAAATTCCTGCTACATTGTCTTCCATCTAATCAAAAGTTTGACTGGCAATGCAAGCTTTCGTTTGTGTATGTTAGAGGCACAGATTTGTCTAATATTTGTCTCTTCACACTATTCTATTGCAGATAATTCCAACTAAAATGCAAGGCATGGTTGAGGGTGATGAATCTGCAGATCAAGAGGTATTTCAAGATATCAGTGTTGAACCTATTGTAAGGGGTGTTATCAGCAATTGGGATGCTATGGAAGACTTGTTGCATTACGTGTTTTATGCTGGCCTTGGTTGGGAAGTTGGCAATGAAGGGCAAGTTCTTTTTGCAGATCCTCTTCAAACTCGAAAGGTAACTTTCAAGTGTGCTATCTTGAGTATTTCTGCATCTTTTTTTTCAATGTTTGTTAGCTGGTCTGAAATTTTAGATACATTCGCTGCTTGGTCACGAATAAAAATGACCAAGCTAAAATCTATCTAAAAAGCTAAATGTGGTAAAGATTCATCAATTTTTTTTACCAAGCAATTTCCATGACCAAAAAAATTAGTGCTCCCAAAAAAATCTGAACACATTTCTATTAAACTAATAACTGAAATGAATAAATATATTGTGTAGTCATAAACGAAAATTTGTTGAAAGGAAATGTATAATATGCATGCTACTCACTACATTTGATTGTTTGGTTTGCATATTGGCGTCGGGCGATATATCGGATATATTGCCAAGTTTTTCCCTTCTCCAATATATTGGATTTAAAAAATCGTGAGATTTCTGATATATTGAATGTATCTCGACACAATCACGAGATTTCCGATATATTCGAAAATTGCAAGTTAAAGGTATATACTGGATTGCTGACCGGAATTGCAAAAAAGTCGCCTGCAATTGCGTTTTAAGTCTGCGGGTTGGGTTTTTGGGGTTCATTGTTTAATTTCAAAAGTGTGAGAGAGCTAGAGAGGTACCTGTTATCACCTAAACTGTAGTTACCCCTATGGATGTATCCAGTCATGGATGGCAATAGGGAAGGGCAACTCAAAAGGTGCAACCACGATCATCTCGACCTCCAATATATGGTTGTCACGCCAGTCGAGGCGACCTTCGCTTTATGTTATCTAGCCCAGACAACAAAGGGGGAGACCCGATCTACTCCCGACAGGAGAGATCAAAGCCAAAACACCAAATCGGGGTATTTCTAAGTGAAGTTAGGTGTATGGTTTATCCTAGACCTTATAGGTTGAAGTCACAAGCCAAGTGAGGGGTTCAATGGGTATAGCTTTGGTTCATGGTTGATGTGAGAGTGACTTATAATGTTTGAAATGAGATCTAGGGCTAGTGTACTAGTACAATGTCAGAAGACTCACTGCCTTGGGAACCGTGTCCAGTGCAGGGTAGTTTAAGGGTTGTATTGGGGCTAACTAGTACAAATGACAAGCTTGACCATGATACATGACAGCTTCAAAGGTTTAGTTCACCATGCGTAGGTCAAAACACAAGTCAATCCAACAATCTAGGAAAGTTGAATTAACTTGGAGAGAAACCAGTGCCTTGGGAATTGGGAAGTGGAGTCAAAGTAGGGTTGACTTGTGGTTTAGGACTCCTAGTACTTGGGACAGGTGGGCAATAGAGGTCTTGATGGATGAATGTATCTAGATCTAGGTTTGACCCAAGTGGACCACAATCCCTTAAAACAAGGAATGCAATCCCCAAGGCAAGATTTGACAAAGTGATAGTCTAGACCTAGGTTTTGAATTATTCCGGTTCTAAATCTCCAAAAATCTCAAGTACCCAGTTCCTGGAAGTGAGTCAACTCACTTCTCCAAGGTGGTGCGACTTTGCCCAAGGAAGCCTAAAAGTGGGGTTAGGTGGGTCAAAACAAGTCGGATGGCATCCAAACTTTAGATCCGGATAGATCGGTCGGGTAGGAGTATGGATCTGTATTTTCGTGGTAATCCAACGGTTAGATCTTAGTAGATCTGAGTTTAGGGGTTCCAAGTGGTCCAAAATGGGGATTAAATCCCTTAAAATGTGGAATGGGGCCCACAAGGTGAATTTCAGAAAAGTAACAACCTGGGTGTGTGTTATTGGATGTGTAGATGACGAATCAAGTGGAATCTCAAACACCCATCACCTAGATCTAGGTCAACTTGCTCAACTAGTGAAGTGCGCCTTGCTTGGGAGAAGCTAAGTTGGCATGGGAGAGGGGTCAAACGGAAACCAATCCTCACCAAACTATAGATCCGGGATGCCGTGGATGCTATAGAGGTGGGTTTTCAATATTATGCCCAATAACCCACTAGATCTAAGTAGATTTGAGAAAATGTAAAAAAGGGGTTTTGATTAATTAGGGTTTTAAGTGTTTTTTGACAATTGGATAGATCATGGAGATAGAACTTACCTTGAGATCATACCTGAGTGATGTGGATGAGATGCCTTGATGTTGAGGAAGATTCCCGCAGAGATCAAATGAGAGATTGTTGATTTGCTTGCCGATTTGATGCCCTAGCCCACAAGTGCGCCTTCCTCTACCTGTCAAACCAAGGAATGAAGATTCAATCAGTAAGATCAAGTATGGAAGAAATACAAGAGAAATGCAAATAGTAACATGAAATAGAAGGTCCTGGGACAGTAATACTCCCTGTTACCAACGAAGAGCTCCAAAGAAGAAGTAGGGAGAGTCTTCCCCTACCAATACCTCCTCCTCCAAGCAAATCGGCCTCCACCTGTAGATGCAAAATCGTGGTACAAAGATATGGCAAACAAGATCTCCAATAACTCAGTGCAAAGGAAGAACCAACGAACGAACACCAAAAACATTCACCACAACACTGGAGATAGATGCAATAATAATTTTCTATTCCAATAATCCAGAGCCAAAAGTCCCTTTACAATGAGAGTCTCTCTCCTTTAAATAGGAAGGAGAGGCACCAAAACCCTAACCACTTTTTGAATGAGTGGCTAAGATTAAAAGATACAAATGTCTAATCAATGGTTGAGATGAGCTCAACAATAAAATACATAGATCACTAATAAAATATAATGTAAGTGGACAAAATCGCCCTACAAGAGGGGAATCCCACCAAATCATGATGACAAAATATCATAAGAGGCTTATGGTGGGTCCAAGGGGTAATTTTATCCCTCCTTGGTCAATCCCCATAGCACAATAACCAAAAAATAATCATGAATGTACCAAATCGTGCCTCCATAGTGAAGTCGTGGTCCTCAAAAGACCTCAAAAATCCACAGAAAGTGCCATAAGTGATGGATGCGGGCCCCGATGAAGCTGAAACTGCTGAAAAAGGTGTGGAAGGTCCCGATCTATCATCACTGATCATCCCATGCCATAACTTTGCCTCAGTAGCCCAAATCGATTTCCTCAATAGCCATTTCTACCAATCCTGAAATGCCTCGGGAAGCGTGAAACTGCCCCAAACAGCCTCCTGGATTGCTGGCGCTGTCAAGGTGAGGGCACCAGTGTGTCCGGAAGGGGGGTAATATGGTAAAAACAAGTGGCTGGACCACCCCCTCCATCATCAGCGCCCTAGGTCAACCGGATAAAAGTCATCTCTGCTCCGACAGGGCCTCCGACAGACCAAAACTGCACTAGGACAGCCTACTGAGGCTAAATCATCACTGTAAGTGCCCGGAACTGAAAACAAACTGTCCCATTGGACTCAGAAGGTCCAAATCCATCCAAGATGTGTACTCATACACCATATGAATCTCTGCATGATCAAAATAAATATCCAATATACCGGATCAAGGCCAATAATAATGCGCTGTACATATACAAACACTGCTGCAACCCCAGAATCATCATCATAACCCTGTAGCTGCTGCATAGAGTCATCATGTATGTATACATAGACCATATATCATCTATCCATATCATCACAAGGTCTAACATCTCATGTCCCATGGTCCTCCATGGTCAAACTAGGTCTAACCAAGACCAACTATAACTCAGACCATCATCCAAGGCTGCTGCAAAGTATCAAGGTTAATACATGCTCTACAACTTATTCAAATAGCAATTATAACACAGAGTAATCATGACTGGCGATCTAAATCCAAATGCATAGTGTCGTTAATTATTATTATTACTCAGACTAGACTTTCAGGATCATACTCACTTCATAGTTGTGATCAATTTGCTAGTGAAGGGTGAAGGCTTAAATTAACTGGCTAGGCTAAGGGATGACTTAATTGTCTTGACTTTGTGACACTTTGGCAAGGGAAAGGGAATACACCATAGTATGTACTGAATGAGCAATAACACAGGGAATGGCGGTGTCTCACAAATGGATGAGTTGTTTAAAGAGGGTTTATTCACCTTCACAGATGCGCACAATCCATAATACAAATAAGGCCAGCAATTGTTTAGATGTAGCTTTTAAGTTCCATTGCTTTTTTGGGCCTGAAGTTTCCATAGCCTTGATCTATGTGTGTTTACAAACACATTGCATAGATTTACATTTTTCTTTTAGGCTTTCTGCTGCAGGTGTGTTTTTAAGGCACTTGTTTACCTGAGCACTTCTAGGTGTGTCATGGACAGCTTGTTTACCTAGGTATTTATTTTCCACAAGATATAACATTTCATTTTCATTGCCATGTTCATTTGGCATGCCTCTCATTCATGTGTGTTTAGAAACACATTGCATGAATGGGTTTTTCATACAAGATATAGCATTTCATTTTTTCAGATTTTGTATGCATGGCAGCACTAAAAGTTTCAGGTTTAGCCAACACAACTTTAGTGACTAGGGGGAATTCACAAGGAACTCCAACTCACCATAGGTAAGTTTTGTCACCAACTCAGAGCCGAGACACAATAAACAGGGAAGCTCATCCAATACAGGGGCTACAGTGGGGAAAAGTCCTCCATGCCACTAGTCAAGTAGTAAGTCAGGGTGATAATCTAAAAGGTAGGCCATGGATGGATGAAGACAATGAAATGATGGAGCCAACACTAGCAAGCCAAAGTATGGTGTAATGATCACCTCTATTCTCCCTAAGGAGGGTATGTACCAATGAGTATGAATAGTGAACTTCTAAGTCTGAGTAGGGACAATATGATATATATAATAGATCAACCAGGTCCATATATCTATATGATCGCCAGATCATGACACTAAGTGCTAAGACATGCTATGAGAATAAGTATAAAAGCAATCTAACCATAACACTATGATATACCTGCTGAGTCATATACCTGAAAGCTCATCAACCTGTACCATCCTCTGTCCTCTGAAACTGCTGCTGTAACTCTGGGCACTACTGACTGCTCTGTACCAATGGTATAATGGCTACATCGGTCATCTCTCTGAGTGTCCCGAGACTCAGTCATGGCATGGAGAATATATACTGCTGTCCACAATCTGATAGTGATCCAATGTAGATGCTCATCTCAGCATCTCAAATGTAAGGGAACTGGCTGAATAGTGTACTGGAATGAGAAAAATAATGTATGGTAGCCCGGCTACTATATATGTGATAACAGTACCCTCGACGGTGGTTAATAGAGATAGCTACCCACAAATTTGAGGGCAATCATTTGGTCTTTTATTTAATTTAATATTTGAATAATATGCTTCCTGTGTAATTCAATCGAATGGTGGCTTGAATGGAAACTGCGATTGCTGTAAAGGAGAGATGCAAGGAATATTACTACAATGGCAGCATGCTGTAGTGTATGCAGTGTCAAAATAGATAACCACGAATGCTAAATCAACACACAAAACCATTGAATAAGAGGAACAAACCCTAAGAAATTTGCCAAGTATCCTTCCATGACTCTTTTTATGGTTAGTGATCCGTGTTTAGAATTGTGGCTCTAGACCTACACTTAGAGTTGGTTGCTGTAGGCGTTTGATGATTTTGCTATGGTGGTGCAATGAATATATGGACTCAGCTGGAGCTTCCACTCCAAGCTCACCCTGAGTACCTCCACAACCAACTGCTGCTTCCAGAGGGAATCGATGATTTAGGTTCCTATGATCTATCATTTTCATTGTATTATGTACTGTTTAGTATCTAGATTCTAGATGCCTCATGATGATTCATCTCATGAGATACATTTATTTTGAGCATTTGATGTGATTTTGTATCATGCTATCATGAACATGTTTCGGAATTTTCAATTTAGTAATGATATGTGACCACTTGACATCTTATGCATCTTATTTATTAGTTGTATCATCATATTTATGTAGCAATGTGTCTATTTGATGTTGTTGTTGCTTTAGATGTTTAAAAAATTGAAAAAAATGAGTATTTTTTTTATTTTTTGAGGTCTTGCAACATTTTCCAAGATTTTCTGCCAATACCACAGAGAAGTTATATTTTGGACCCCCGCCGATACTTTCCCCGAGACGATATATGCAACATTGCTACATTACTGTTGTTATAATGCCTAGAAGTGTCCAGACTTGACTTAGGGACACCCATGCAAAAATGGCTGTAACATCTGGCTGCAACTGCAGATCACATGCTTGATCTTGCAGAGGAGAGCGTGTGAAAACCCCAAAATCTCCGTACTACTGCTGCACTTGTTAGTTCAACCACCGAAAACAAAAATTTCACAGCAACACGTAATTCTGTTACGCCACAAGAAATCAAGTGCTATTTTATGAGCTTATTCATCCTACCTACCCTACTGTAATCATGATAAAATATACAAATCAAGTGAAATCATATAGCCAATGAAGCCACCTTAGCATAACATCCATGCTAGGGCTTCTTCCTTTGTCTTTGGCAATAATCCAAGACAAAATTACATCAACATTGACATGAGTACACGTCAATATCTTCATTTGAATGGGGTTTGTTGCGAACATTACATGGTGTTTTTTCCTTGTCAATTCTGCACTGCTGAATAAGCGATGTATAATCTACGAGTTTTTCACCCGCTCCTCCAACGCTGGAATGTTGTCTTGGTGCTTAGGCCTTAGAAGGTTATTAAAACTCAAGTGTCAATGTTTATGAGCATGCTAGACATCAAATTGAGTCATTATGGAAATGCACTATGTCCCCTAGGATTTTTGGTCAATTCTGAGAATTTTTTTTTCCCGTAAAACGACCATTTTTTAATATTTTAATTAAAAGTCCAAAAATGTAATAAAAGTGTTGTTAGGAGGCCATTTTGGCCATGGCGGTGCTCGTTTTCTAACTCAGAGCACCCAATTTACCCCCAGACTCACTTTCCTAAGTGTTTAAGTGATTTATTTTTCACTTAAATTACTTTTGCTCAAAAAAGCCAAAAAGTGGGTGAAAAAATAGAAAAATGGTAGATATGAGGAAAATCAAATTCCTAAAATAGGGGAATTTGGTCCCATTGAAAGAGGAAGTTAACTTAGCAATCACATCCCATGAATATCTCAATCAGAATATTGGTGATTGGCATCTTCATTTAGCAACTACGAGTTGGACTCTTTGAGAGAATGCGCCCTCATCTAAAGGAGGGTGACTTGGTTATTTTGGCAAGTTTCTATTGAATGGTTGAATTTACAATGTGGAAAGTGTGCCCCTCTTGTGAGGTGGCAGCCACTTCATAAATCAGCCTTCAATCAAGGCTTATGTCAAGGCATCAATCAAAGCCTCCATTCATAGGATGCGCCCCTCTTGCTCTCTCTTACCCTAATGCAACCCTCTCCTCCATTTTCTATTTAAGCAGGGCATTGGGCTGTCATTTGAGCATGGTTAGAGAGGACTGAAAGGTTGGTAATTCTTGTACTGTATTTTATAACATCTTTTTGGAATAATAAAGGCTTTGGAGGCAAATCTGTGGTGTAGTGCTCTATGTGTGTGGATGCAAATGTCAATGGTATATGAGGTAACTGTAGCATAGCTTAATTATTTGATGCATTTTTGGATGATCAGGGCGTTTAAAGGACTATCACTAATTGGTAGGATTTATGATTCTAGTTTGATTTCATATATTGCTTGCTCAGGTCCGTGGTATAGCAATAGTATGTTATTACTAGTTTGTATGCTTACTCTTCTGATTTTTGGCATGAGAAGCACCGGATTTGATGCTTTGTTCAAGTAGTTTTAGTTGTGTAGGTTGCCTAAGCGTGAATATGCAGATGATCTAGTTTGAATCTACTGCTCTTCAAGTACTTTCAGGATAGAGTACCTCTCTCCGTTCTCCACTAGCAAGCTCCATAGCTCAAAAAATTCCCAGGATTCCAACATTCTTTCTATCTCTCTCTTTCCTTCATTTTAAATTTAAACTTTTCTAGTTACGGTTACGTGCATGCTTAGTTAAATTAGTTTCATTTGAAAGGAATATTTTAAGAAGCTGATTTAAGTTAAGTATGTTACTAGATCTAGGATTTAAAGCTTCTTTTTAGTAGATCTAGGTTGCTTAAGTACTTGTGCGTAATTCTTATATTTCAGTATTTAAAATTTAATGCTTTTAACGTTCATTTAGGCACATTTGGTGCATTTCAGGTGGCTGGTTTTACATTTTTATCGCCATAACAAGAGGAGGTGCTGCCGGAAAATTGAAGATCTAAAGCCATCCAAGCCTTCCCGAAGCAACCTGTAAGCCTTTGGATCTAGATATGTAACGACCAAAGGCAACCACCTTTTTCACTTGTAATATAATAATAATAATAATAAGAGTGAGTGGGATTTCCAAGTGCCCGCACCCCATCCCCCCTGGGGGATTCGTGTCACCTCCTTGATGGTTTGCTTTTTTGTATCTTTATTTTTTGCTTTAGATTAGTCTCATTTTTCATGTTTTGGTTAGATTAACTTTTCTTGCATGGTTTTTGTAAAGTAACGAACACTAACCCAACATTGCTCTACCGAACTACCGAAGAGTGCTTGCTCGATTGGGGAAAAGATACTCTTTGCCGTAGTTATTAGTCTCACATTTTCCTTTTTGCATTTCAATCTCAATTGGAATAAACAATCCGCCCTTCCGTGTATGCTCTTGCCCATCGCAGGTTCGCCTTGATCTTTGGGATAACCAAAAGCAGAAGTGTGCACTTTTTAACTTTCCACATGTAATAAACAACTCACCTTAATAAAAACAACTTCCCCAATACATTACGAAAATCCGGCGTATCAGTCTTTGATATTGTGTGGACAAATTCTTCAAAGGAAGCGAGAACCACTGGATAGTGACCTCGGGATGCCGTTAGACTGCATGTTCGATTGGTGTAGTGTTGAACACCTCTCGGAGACTCCAATCCAACCCACATTTCCAACTGCGGAACCACCTTTGTCATAATCGAGACATATTCCCAATACCTCACGGTATATCGGGAATTTCCTTCCCCTTACTCCACTCATCATCTTAATAAATTAAAACTGACCAATTACAGTTCAAAACATTTACTATTTTTCAGCAACATTCTGTTATTTTGACTCCATTGGCATTGGTACAATTTAGTTATCTTTATTTGCTTTCAGTCAAATATGTTATGAATGACGTATATCTTTTTATGCTGTTGAATACAAATTTCATATTTCCAGTAGCTTGTTTCAGTAATCCATTTCGAAACTCGTAAATAACTTCACGTCCACAACTAATAAATAATTGAAGGGCCTTAGAAACTCTTTCATAGGGACTACCCCCCTTGGCTTTGTTAGGAGTTAGCCTAAACATAGGAGTTAGGATTAGGTGACAACCCTGACTCGAGACTTGGCCCTAAGGACGCACCCAATGGCTTGAATATTTCTGCCACGCTAACCCCCTTTTTCCTGAGGTGTGTATCCGACGTCATTTTGATGGCGTGACTACCCCCCTTGGCTTTGTTAGGAGTTAGCCTAAATGGAGGAGTCAGGATCAGGTGATAGCCTTGACTCGAGACTTGGCCCCAAGGACGCACCCAATGGCTTGAATATTTCTGCCACGCTAACCCCCTTTTCCCCGAGGCGCGTATCTAGCGGCAACACAGAGTACCACCTACTCAAGGCAAGCCTTTTTCAGTGATATTGTACTTCGGGATAGCAAAGCCGGGCTCGTTACTTTTGCAAATTGAAATACTTGAAAGGAAACTAACAAAGAAAAGAAATTGAAACTAATCTAAGGCTAGCAAATCCACAAAAAAAATGAAAGAAGAAAAGAAAAACAATCACGCCATGAAAATGACACAAGACCCCCAGGGGGATGAGGTGTGGGCGCTGGGTAGCCCACTTGCTTTTATTATTAATTTACAACTTAAAGGTGGATGCCTTTGGTCCTTATAGATTTGGATCCAAAGGACTTACAAGGTTTACAAATGAGACAACTTTGAGATATATTGCTTCGGGAGGGCCCCGGATGGCTTGAATCTCAACATTTTCAGTAGCACCTCCTTTTGCTATTCGTTAAAACAGTAAAACCAGCCACCTGTTATGCACCAAATGTGCCACATACAACGTTAAAAGCATAAAAAATCCACGTACTTGAAAGATATAAATTTTACAATAAGTTAACTACTTGAAAAGGGACTAGATCTACAATATGTACAACTTGAATAACTAGATCTAGTCTATGAAAACATTTTCAAACAAATCAGCTTATGATATTCTTGAAAGAAACTAATTTAGATTAAGCATCTAAAGAACCGTGACCAAAAGAAATTTTAATAAGAAGTGAAGGAGAGAGAGATAGAAAGAATGTTGGAAGCCCGAGAACTCTTGCGTTGTGGAGTCTGCTGGTGGAAAGCGGTGGGAATATGCTCTTCGAAAGTGTTTGAAAGTTGGAGGAGTCAAACAAGATCAACCATCCCTTCAAGCTAGATACTTGTATCCACTTATAAATTCTTGTGCAAAGAAATGGTTAAAAAGCATGGTTGTTAACTAGAAAAGAAACCTGGAACACATGCATTTAAACAAAAATCACATGTACTTCTAGGAGTTCTAATGTAACTAAGAAGTAAGGAATAATCAAGCAAGAAATTCTTCACCCTGCTGAGAGATAGCTCCCCTTGTAGGCCCACAACAAACCAGACAAGCACAACAAATATAATTAAATACTAGTTACCTCATAAACTATGCAATGTTCATCCACACACAATGATGCTCGACACCAAAGATTTTCCTCTAAAGCTTTTTATTATTCCATAAAATGTTGCAAAATTACAAGTACAAAGCTTGAGTAGCCTTTTGGTCCTCTGACCATTAGAAAACAAGAGCCCAAACCTTGCTTAAATAGCAAAACTAGAGAGGGGGGGCACACTTTTGACTGGAAGCTAAGTGGAGAGGACTGATTTAACTGAGGGATTTGATTGGGAGTTGATCTCTTGGGATGGGCGCCACCTCTTAGGTGATGCGCCCTCCTCCTTTGGGATTGACATCCATCCATAGACAAGTTGCCACCCAGGAGAATGCGCCTCTTTTGGAGAGATGCGCCCCCCTCATCTTGAGTTAACTCGCCATTGATGAGATATGATGCCAATCACCCTGATTCACCTTCAGTTTAACTCAAATTTGATTGCCAATCTAATTTGCCACCACTCCGGTTAACTAAAACATGTCTGGGACAAGTTTCCATAAATCATGGGGGTTGATTTTTTCCATTTATTTAATACTTTTTTGTCATTTTTGAGAGAAAATCAATTTAAGTGATAAATAATCACTCAAATTATTCTCAAAGTGGGTTTAAGGGTATAATGGGTGCTTTGAGTTAGAAAACGAGCACCCCCATGGAAAATTCCACCTCCTAACCACTATTTTATGACTTTATTGATTTTTACATAAAAACATTAAAAAATTCACCCGTTTTATAGGAAAATTTTTATTTGCGAAAAACAAAAATAAACCTAGGGGGACCTAGTACATGTTCATATGACTCACTATTGATGACTAGCATGGTAATATACATAGACACTTAATCATTAATAACCTCATAAGGTTTAGCCACCAAGGCGGATACTCCAGCTTTGGAGGTGTGAGTGAAAAACTCAGAAATTATACGTCGCTAAAGAGCAATGCATAATTACGAAGGAAAAAACACTCTAGAGTACCGCATTGATGTCTAAGTCCTAGGCAAGCCAAGTCTGTTACAAAAAACATCATGCTATGTCAACTTATTACAATTCCCCGTGGGGTATGAACATGCAAAAAATTGAAAAAATGGCTAAAATTGGCATGTTGAACTTCTAAACACTAATGTTGAACAAGTGAATTGTTCAAGTCTTTGGTGGCTCATCGGAAATCCAACTAAGTACAACTTTAGGTAGTAAAAACGCTGAAATGAAAGAAGAGATCATGAACCTATATGCTTCCAAACCCTTGCCAAGGAGAAGGGTCCTTTTCACAAGCCCTCTCTATCCAAGCTTAGATAGGGTTCAAGTACAAACTGACTTGAAGATGAACCTGCTCGTCAAACTCTGCTTGCTGCCCCAAATCACCATCAAAACCAGCAAGAAAACCTGAAAGACATAAATGGAAAAGAGGCCTCAAGTCTGCCCTAGGAGAGGACACACTTTGTTGCTCTAACCCTGCAACAAAAGCGCTTTCTTGCTGTCCAAAACCTGCATTAACCCCAGAGAAACATGGCTGAAAATGGTGATTTAAATCCACCCTATGAGAGGGTAAACATGTCTGTTTAAGATCTGCAATATGATTCTCCATAATCCTACATTATCAATGGTGAGCAAGCATGGCTAAACCAAATGATGAGGGATCTCATCAAAAATAGGTTTTCCAAGGTCCTCAAAATTTACACTTCCCTCATTAGAAGAGTTATATATGGGCTTTTCGATAAATTTCCAATAATCCATATCATGATCATCATAATAAGAGTGCACCGCATCATATCCATCACGACCATCTTCAATAGAAAAGATATCCTCAAACCTATCATCTTCAAAAAAATTATCTTCAAGAGCAAAAGAGATAGGAAGGCTCACCAAACCCTCAACACCGCGAGGGGAACAAGGAGAAGCTTCAACCATACCTTCTTCAACCACGTCTTCAATATCCTTTTCAATGGGTAGTGGCTTTTCAACAAGAGCTTCTTCATTTTCTTCTTGATTTTCATGGACTTCTTTGACAAAATCTTCATCCACAAGTTTTTCAACAATGGCTTCTTCATGAGAGCTTTCTGGGGCTCGATCTTCGTCACTATTTTCCTATGTTGCACAAGTTTTCGGAACGCGGGAACCTTGGGAACTCGGGTACGGGTGTTCGATACGGCTAGAAGTTTCCCTTAAATTTGCAGGAAACGACGGGTTGGGAACGACAATAATATATATTAAAAAATATAAAAATAATATAATTAAAAAACAAAATTAAACTTCTATTGTATGTTCTAAATCTTCTAATTAGGAATAGTACATTAATTAATAATTAATAATTATCATATAAAGCAATTGATACCAATTTAATGACCTAAATTTAAAAAACAATGTGTATAATGTAATTGATAAAAAAATTAAATCATAACTAATAATTAAATTTTAAATTTAAAAAATTCAAATAAATAAATTTCAAATTTCAAAACTAATCAGTAGTTTAATATTAATAACTAAAATTTAATAAATTGAAATAAAAAAAAATATATAATTTTTAAAACAATAAAATTTAAAATCATAAATATAAATATTAATGATAAACAAAAACATTTAATAATTAATAATTAAAACAATTTATAATTTAAAAAATAAACTTTTAACAAAAAATTTAAAACTTTATAAAATATTATAAAGTCAGCTGTCAACACCGTGAAGAAGTCACAGCCACTGCCGAGCCAACACTGTTGCAGCCCTTTTATCTAGCAAGAAGCAGCAACCGCCAACACCGTCGACGTTACCCGACCAGCACGAAGCCGCATCCGAGCCGCCAACACGGTAGTTGTTACCCAAGCTCTGCCAACGCCACTGATGAAGCCGCGCCACCATAATGAAGCCGCGCCACCAGCAGCTCGGCTCTACCTCTGCGTAGATGAGTCGAACAAGCTCTGCCTCTGTCGAGGTCCATGAACCAACTCAGCTCGGGGTGTCAACTTGCGGCTCATAGCTCGCAAGGCCTCGGGATGTTGAGCTCGCAGCCTCTACGCAACTGCCGGCAAGGGAGATACAGGAGGGGCAAACTCAACACTGTAACACTCTCGACCGACGGAATGGAAAAAAACACATTTTCGAGTTTCCCGAATTTTTAAGCTGGAAGTTCCCGAAAAGTTCCAAAGCTCCTGGAACCGTCCCAGCTGATTTTGGAACATTTCGCTCCCATTCCTAAGCTCCCTGGAACGTGGGAACTTCTGGAACGAGTTCCCTGAACTCCGGGAGCGGTTCCCGTGCAACGTTGCTATTTTCATCTTCAAGCAATGGGATAAAGGTGTCTTTGCCAGTGAGATACCCAATATCCCTTGTGAAAGAAGGATACCATCTCTCACAAAAATCCTTGATAAATTCTTTGAACGTGCGGATTCCTTTCTTAGGAAGCCCTTCATACCATTTGTATACATCATGTTTATCAAATCGAGAGACAACATGAACATCTTCATGGACCACATTTAATTTTGAAATAGCCCCCATGAATGATATAACATGTAACTTAACTGAATTCTTATGTCCATGAAATTTCGGGATGCATTTCTTCCATTTATCATCATAGCCATGGAATTGATTAGGATATGTCAGGATCATCGAGAAATCCAATGGTTCAAACCAACCAACCACCCATGGTTCATCATAAAATTCCATATCACCTTCCAATCTTGAAAATGAATGGAATCATACCTCAATCCGTAATCAAAATGGTGGAGTCGCCAAGGTGAACTTGTTTGCATCTCAAGGGTTCAGGTTGAGCTTAATGATTATGCAAAGTATTCAGTAGCACGAGTTGGTACCATTCCTTTCCAACTACATTCAGGTAATTCTTTAGACTTTGACGATGTGTTGTTTGTTCTAGGTCTCAAGAAGAATTTGCTTTTAGCTTTCGTCATGGAAGATAATGGGTTCGTAGTAGAGTTCAAGAACCATCAATTCCTTATAAGATTCTATCCCATGATCAACTCAAGTGATCGAGATTATGCAAGACAATTTATATAGGTTATAAGATGAACCTGTTTGAGCCCTAGTTCAAACCACAAATAAGTTGTGCGAGTTATGGCAAAAGAGGATGGGGCACTTGCATCATAGTGTGCTATCTATTTTGAGTGCGATAGTCACAACTCTTCCAAAGTTTAGCATTGAGCAACAAGGAGTTTGCAAAGGGTGCATGCTTGGCAAGCATTCAACATGTTTTCCCAAGCAATGAGCACGGGTTTAAGGGGATTTTAGACTTAGTGAATTCAAATGTATGTGGACCAATGTCAACAACACCAATCATAGGAAGCATGTACTATATTTCCTTATACATTGATGAGTTCTCTTGCAAAACTTGGATCTACTTCCTAAAGATCAAGGATGAGGTCTTTAGTAGGTTTCAGGAGTTCAAAGCTCTAGTAAAAAACAAGACAAGTAAGAAGATTAAAGTTTTGAGATCAGACAATGGGGGTGAGTATATCTCCAAGGAGTTTGAGGGTTGCAAGGATGCATGAATCAAGAGGGAGTGGACTAATCTATACAACCCACAACAGAATGAGGTGGTAGAGCAGAAGAGCTAATTCACCATAGGAACTACTAAGGACATGATTCATGACCAAGGTTTGTTGATGTTGCTATGGGAAAAAGCATGCAGCATAGTATTCTTCCATCATGGCATCCTTCAAAACTTGGTGTTTGGAGGCCTCTTCATAGGAGGTGGGCTCTGAGTCAATGATGTGACTCATCAATGCTACATAACTCGAGAACCTATGAGGTCTCTTGCTTTCTCAGAAGGTACAATGTCTATTGTGCCCATCCTGCAATGTCTATTGTGCCCATCTAGGCCTCTTTCGGTCTTCTGCAATATCCGTGGGAGCATCGACCTACTCAATTGGATCAATGGGGTCGATCGGTTCATCCTTTGCTAACTCCCTCTGAACTACTGGAGGGGGAGATGATCTCATCTCCTTTGTTCTAGCATTTCCTCATCATCAATCTCCATATTAGAACCTTTACCTTTTCTGATAGCCATCTCTTCTTCAAAGGACACATCCTTGTTGACTTTGATTTGCCTCGATCTTGGGATGTAAATTATGTAAGCCTTTGAAGACTCACTGTATCCCACAAAAGTTCCCTTCTTGCCTGAAGGTTTTAACTTTGTCCTCTTCTCCTTGGGCACATGAATGTAGACTGGACAACCAAAGATACAAAGGTGGCCTACTTCTGGTTTCACTCCTGTGAAAGCTTCTTCTGGAGTCATGTTCTTCGAGATTTTATGAGGGCATCTGTTTTGTACATATACATCTGTTCTAGATGCTTCTGCCCACAAGAACATTGGTAGAATTTGGTCATGTATCATGGCTTTGGCTACCTCCACAATTGTTTTATTCTTTCATTCCGCAACCCCATTCTGTTGAGGGTTGTAGGGAATTGCGAGCTCCTTCTTAATTCCTGCTTCCTTGTAGAAATTATTGAAATCTGTAGAGGTATATTCTCCACCATTATCTGATCTCAAAATCTTTATTCTCTTTCCCGATAGATTCTCGACTTGTGCTTTGAATTCTTTGAATTTGCTGAGTACTTCATCGGATTCCTTGGTCTTGAGAAAGTATATCCAAGTCTTCCGTAAATAGTCATCAATACATGTTATATAATGATTGTAGCCACCCAGTGAAGCAACAGTCATGGGTCTGCACAAGTCAGAGTGTACAAGATCTAAGATTCCTTTAGATATGCTCTCACTATTTGGGAAGGATCCCTTGACATCCTTGCCAAGGGCACATCCTCTACATATTCCATCATTGTCTACATGCAGCACCAGTAGACCTGTCACTATATTCCTTAATGCTGGAAGAGCTTTGTAGTTTAGATGAGCTAGTCTTCTATGCCGTAACTCACCCATGTTGGTAGAATCATGAACTAGTGCTTGAGCTGGTGGTGTTCTCAACCGGTACAAGCTCTCCTCTCTTCCACCAATTACTTTTGCTATGTTCGTGCTTGAGTTCTTGTGCCAAGCAAGAACTTTCCCATTCGAAAATGCAACTTTATATCCTTTGTCCTCCAAAGCAGATATGGAGACAAGATTTCTTTTCATACCAGGTACATACAGTACATCACTTAAGTGTAATGTATCACTGGATTCTAACTGAAGGGAGGTAGCCCCAGATCCCTTCAGAGTGTAATTTGCATCATCCCCAAGTACAACACGTAGATGGGATTCTTTCTTAACAATTTCTGTTAAATTTTCTTTACAACTAGTCATATGCCTAGAAGCACCACTATCTATAAGCCATGTATCACTAGTGGTGGGAACAATACCTGATAAAGCTGATATGAAGAAGAATTTTGTACGATCTTCATTCCTTTGCTTCTTATGATGAGAGTCTTCTTCTACATCAACAGTTGAGGCTTCATGCTTCCTTTTGTTTGAGCTTGGACAATTGCTGGCATAATGACCATAAGTCTTGCACCTGAAGCATTGAATATGTGAGAGATCCTTCTTTTTCTTTTGATCTGGAGAAGGGCTTGATCTCCTACCTTGGTTCTTATGATAGTGAAACTTTCTACCCTTTCCCTTGCCTTTCTTGGCATGAGACATAAATGCTTGATTCTCCTCAGCTTGAGTGCCATGAAGTTTCTGTCTTGCTGCAATCCTCGTCTCTTCCTGAGTGCAATCTGCCCATAATCTGTCGAATTTGGGAAACTTGGTTCGTCCACTTATGCTTTGAATGAATGACTCCCAAGATGGTGGAAGACCATTTAGTGTAGTAATGACAAGCTCCTTATCATCGAGTGGTTCTCCACTAGAACTTAGCTTGTCCCTTAGTTCTGTGATTCTCAAGAAGTATGAAGCAATCGATTATGACTTGGCCATCTTTAGATTCGATAGTTGATTCCTTAATGTGAGAGTCACATTGATGCTACTATGTTCAAATTGTTGATGTAATTGTAACTTCGGAAGATATTCACTTGTATTTTATATTGTTATTATTATTGTATTTTATTTGTACCTCCGACGGAGATGTTTATTGCTCAGGTTGGAGATGTCATTATTACATTTGGTCATGTAAAGTCATTGAGGTAAATCCTCCATTGTAAGTCGGGGCATTAGATCCCCCTAGAGTCAGTTGTATTAGGGTTATTGAGTCCCCTAGAGAACTCGACCCAGCCAGTTTAGTTGGGGCCGACCTAGGAAGTGAAAAAGGTCCAAGTGAAAGTAAAGTATAAATAGAGAGCAAGGATCTCTCATTTGAACACACTCACTCACACAAGTTCTCATAAGTGAGAGAGAGAGAGGACAAGTTCGCATAGGAGGAAAAGAAGAGGAGCTGCAAAAGACCATCTTTGTTTTGGGGTTTTACTTTTGTGATATTGTATTGGTGACGATTCTATCTCTGAGGAAGTTGTGTGGTTTTCTCCTTTATGGTTTCCTCGAGGAAAATCTTTGTGTCTCTTGTGTTATGCTGTGCATGTTATTCTTTCAGTTAAGATCTTAGATAATATTGATTAAAAGTAGAAAAACTAACACAAATAAATTCTTCAGAGTTTTGAACATCTTCCTAGGTGTCTTCTTTTGAGATATTTGAGGAACCAAATGATCCTTGACTGAGTCCACCAAGATTCTTCTTGCTGTGGCATCATTCTTCCTCCATTGAGACTTGTCTTCTTTAGCTTCTGGTTCTGGAACCTTCTCATTGACAAACTTCAGGAGGTCATTTTCTTCAAGTATGAGAAGAAACCTAAACTTCCAAGAGATGAAATTGGAAGCCCCATCCAGTCGATCTTCAACCTTCATTCCAATCATCTTGACTGCAGATCTGGACCAGAAACCCTAGCAGGAGCTAGGTCAAAAATGAAGTTTGGACTCTTGAGAAACTAACTCCATAGATAGATGCACCCTATTAAGGCGAGTTGAGAGAAGGTAAGGTCGAACCAATTCTATGGATTGGACAACACAAAACTTGAAACCCTAATTTCTGCAGTAACTGCAGCAGCTACAGAATTAGGTAAAAAATGAAACTTCTCAGAATTGAATTTTTCCTTCACCAGAAGATGTGCCTTCCCTAGGGCGAGATTTCCAATGCTCTTTTCCAGCCAAATCGATGAGGGAAGGCCTTGAAAAGTGAAACCCTAGCTTTCGGCAATGGCTTCTTCTAGTACAACTCTAATATCATGTTAGATTTTCATACAATTATAGCAGTATAATTTAATTGCAAATACACAATAGGATCACTAGAAGAATAACGAAGCACATAAACAATGAACACAAGAATTTTATCCTAGGAAACCCAACAGGGAGAAAACCTAGTTATCAATCCCGAGAACAGAGTACAGAGATAAGGGAGAAAATAGAAAATTCCTCCAAGTGAAAAACCCCAAAATCACTTCTCCTTGCTGCAGATGCGAAATTCTCTCTTACTAGTGCGAACTAGCTTGTGATGGATGAGTGACCAAATAAGGCACACGACCTCTCTATTTTTACACTTGTAAAACTGACTTTTTCCCTAACTGGGCCGACTTGTTTAACTGACAGGGCCGACTTGTCTTGGGGAAAGATAAATTTAATATTTAATAACTCTTTTCTTTGTGTACATCTTTACCCCAAGGTTTACATTGATTCTTTTAAGGGTTTACATGATCAAATACATTAATATTTTTACATGATCAAATACATTAATATTTTCTCCCGTAGGAGGTACAACAACAATATAATAAAATACAATAAGAATAACTTCTGAAGTTGCACTATTTCTAACACCACATAAGTGCAAGTTTGATTCTACTTCAACTGGAACCCTCTTTCTCTTCAGTTAACATTCTATCCTCTCAAAACATTACATAAATTTAGACTTAGTGACCTGCATGAAAGTTTCGAGCTCATTTTATATTTTACAATAAATTTCTATCCCAATATCTGTTAATCTCATAGAATTAAACATCAATAAATTTCTATCCCAATATCTGTTCAGACAATAATCTCATTGAATTAAACATCATCTACTCTGTAGTCTGTACTCACAAATATATATTTTTTTCAATTTATTTTTAAGAAAGCCCATAGGGATAGCTTGATGTCCCATGTAGGGTTGGGGACTTGACGATGTGTGCTTTTACATGGGATATTCCCAGCATAATCCCTTTTTGCAGGGTACACCTGGGGATGTCCTTGAGTTGTTCTCAGCAGTTCAAACATTTCTGAGGCAAATCCCCGTCCCTGAAATGTGGAAAATGTGTGGAACTCATCGGGGAACATATGTTTCAAGTACCTTTCAGTCTAGTTACTGTTGTGGTTTTGATTATTGATGTTTGGCTGGGTCTTGATTCTTGAATCCCACAAAGCATGTTATAAGTAAATTCATCTTATCCTTGGTGCTTGAAATTCTTGAGATTTATCTTATGTATATTTTTGTAGCGTCTATTTTATTTTGAATTGCTTTATTCCGAAGATTTGCAAACACTTCACATTGATGAATATTGCTTGCCCTTTTAATTGTCGTTTGAGACATCTTTCATGGAAATAAGGATGTATAAGCTGGAGTAACTAATCTCCTTTGAGTTTATTTCTCTAGTGACATTGAAAATCTAGTGATTCACTGTGTATAGCTATATTTAATCTTAAAAGTGTGGAAATTTCTGAAATTCTTTGATACCATGTAGAAATTTCTTGAAAATGTGAACTAATGCAAAACAGAAATTTCACCTCTTAACTAGGTTACTAGAGCTTTCCTGGATCTTAACCTTGTGAATTTTCAGCCTTAGGGCTGTTTTGAAATAAAAATATAATAGCAACAACAATTGACAATATTTCAACTCTTAAAAACCCCAATTCACTAGGCAATTCAAGAGAAAAGGTACTGAAGTGTGGCAACAAGTTTCAGCCCTTTAGGGCAATCTTATCATGCATAAAACAGATCTGAAAATCACTTATGACAACTGTAAATACAGCAACAAATTTGCCATATCTTTTTCAACATAACTCTTAAATCACTTAACAAATCAGCCTTAACTTATGTCAAATCAGCAAGACATGTAAGTGCTGGCAATTACCAAAATATGAACAGATAGATGGTTGAAAATCATATCTGGAATTACACAAGTACAGGACAGCTGGAAACTTCATGAATATGCTTAAAGATGAAGTTCATGTACATACAATATCCTTATGTCAAGGCTAGTGCAATTTTCGAGCTCTCCAAAACCCTAGCATGGGAAACAAAGAAAACCTTAGCTCACACCAAGGAACTCCAACAAGCATTCAGCGTACAAGCCTGTCTGCCAAGGTGAGATGTCTCCTCCTCCTCTTCACTTTAACAAGTACAACCTAAGGTTTCATCTCAAAACCCTAATCTCCAAGTCTCCAAGGGATGAAATCCTAACATTAGTATCCAAGATGCTCTAGGAAGCTGAAGAAACCTTCGCAGCTCCACGAGAGAGAGAGAGAGAGAGAGAGAGAGTACTAAAAAAGATCCAAGAGAGAGGAAGAGTAGTGTGCTCCTAGTCACATCTCTAATACAAGATGAACAAGAATGAATGAATGAGAAAGACCATCATCTCCAACGACTTCTTCACAAGAGTAGACCCTAGTATCTCATAAGAGCAAGCTCCCAACGAAGACATCATCTTTCCCTTTCATAATTTCTCCTAGGGTTTTCCTCGTGAATCCCAGTGCCTTTCTCCATGAAGACAAGTACAAAGAAAGGAGTACAATGATGATGATGAGAAAGGACTCTCTCCTTTGTTTATATATATGAGAGGCAAGGGAGGCCAACAATACATATGTGGGCCTTACAAATCCACAAGTGGGCTCACACATGTGGAGTGCTACACTCCAGTGGTACAGAATCACAGATGTCATGCTCCAAGGTGATGTCGTCCACAAGAAAGGCTCCAAATACAAGGGCGCTCCATAAGGTGTGTTAAATGCTCCTCTTACAAGCCCCAAACGACTCCAACGAACCTCCTAAGCCATGTACTCCACTAGTTCCACTCCCCTTGCATGAACACTGTCGCAACCAAGTCTTCCCCAAGTCAACTCTAGGGTTCTGTGCAAGCATCCAAGCTACCCTATGTTATCTAGTGCCCAATTCCCTTTTCCAGGATGTAAAATGCTCCTCCAATGTAGGGCGTTCTTAAAGCAAGCAACCATCTCCTTGTGGCCATTATGTAGAGTGTCACCAAGTTGTCTAAAGATCTCCAATGCCCTAGGGAAGAATATGATACAAGCACTTAATTGAGGTCAAGCAATCACCAAGTAAGCCATCTCCAGTGTGCAAATCCATCATAGATCATCTCCATGCAAATTCATCATGGACCATCAAGGGGCTGAGCATATGCCATACACCCCAAATCTCATGAAGCGCCCCCAAACATGGTGGAAAAACTCTTGGAGTAACCCTGAAAGCTAAAAAATGGATGGCATTATTTGAAAATCATGAAAGTTTTTGAGCTTGAAATTTTTTGGCTAGGTTATTGTAATGATTAGAGCACCAATATAGAATTTGAAGGTATTTTTGCGTTGTAATCTCATGTTTGTGGGAGCTGATACTGATCATAACTTTTTTAGTTAGATCAACTGACAAATTTAATAAGCATGTTTCATTGTTGCATTTTTTTGATAATTGGGATTGGTGGTATCATGCAAAATATTTAATAATTCTTGTCAGGCTGATGCGCTGTTTTAAGGGTGTGAATATGTAAAGGATTTGTCCTGAAACCTGTACTTGACTATCCAGGCCATAAGAGAGCTGCTGGTTCAACTTATGTTTGAAACCTTTAATGTGACGGGATTTTATGCTTCTGAACAAGCTGTATTGTCACTTTATGCTGCCGGAAGGCTATCTGGTTGTGCTGTTGATGTTGGGCACGGAAAGATAGGTATTGCATATTTAATGCTTTTCACTGACAGGTTTTTAAATCTATCTTGCTTAGGTAATCAAGTGCTTTTAGGGTGATGCTATTGAGTATTTTAACTGTTAGTTTTGTTATTTTTTGTGATTCATTATTGTTTTGATACTTAAATTCACCTGGAGACGTGTGAATATGGAAGGTGGCCATACTTAGAATATCAACCATGGTGAGTGGAAGTTATCCAAGTATTTGAAGAGTTTGCACTGAATGTAATTGTTCTGTGATGTTCTTCACACTGCTAGGCAAGGCATACTTATTTTAAATTCATTTTGTTCCGTTTTTCTATTTTCCATGTTATAGGTGATGTAGATAGGCATACTTCTCAGTATTAAGAATTGTCTTTTGTTTTTCCAATAAACAAAGACAATTCTTAATGCTAGATCTTATTTACTTGTTTTCCTCTCCTTGGCTACCAAAGAGCTGGTAAGTGGCTGAATACAATGTTGTGATTCTTCAGACAACTTGTACTAGTTTGCATTGGAAAAAGCTTTAATCTATCTATCATATTTCCCTTGGGGTTTTAGAAACATGAATGTCGTGTGTGTGCGTGTACCAGTGTTACAAATGTCGTGTCGGCGAATATATTGCCAAGGTTCCAAAAAGAAAATATCGGATTTATCAGGGAAAATGTCGGCAAACATCGGCAATAAATTGGAGAATTTAAAAAATAAAAAAATATTAATTTTTTGACTCAGCCGATATTTCCTGATTTTTGGCGATATTTTCCGATTTTTGCCGATATTATCGGCGAGCTGGGAACATCGCGATATATCGTGATGTTGGCGATATATCGCCAATGTTTGTAACACTGGTGTGTACACACTTGTGTGCTATGTGTGCCATGATTTCTGAACTTTGGGTGTGAAATGGATTATGAACCAATTTGTTCATAGCAATTGGTATTAGAGCCAATCTGATCCCAACTTGTGGCTATTTTTTCTAAAAGGAAGAAATACTGAGAAGGAATTAACCAGTGAGCACCAGCATAAAATCAGAAAGTGCCTAAGGCAACCATTCCTCCACCAAACATTTAACTCATAACAGATGTATGAAGAAAATAATATTTCAAGAAGCCAATAATTGCCATTCTCCAAACAATTGCACTAGTGGATTAAAAATTATGTTGCTGAAGTATCATTGCACACGTATCACAATTATGCGACAAGATTGAGTTATAGTACCCAATTTATGAAGTAAATGAAGCCTGCTATCCTCTGACATGTAGGGGTGACTTGATGATCATTGCCTATGTGATCTTCCATCACAACTAGCAGTTCCACATATGAGATCTATGGTTTGTCCATGGATATTTGCCAGAGACACTTCCAGCTTGCCATATCACCATTCTTGTGCCAGAGATGCTTGGGTAATTTTTAAGTTGATGTGAGTGTTATGACACAGCTATGACATATTGTCACCTGGGGATTTCCTTTTTGTATGTGGGATATGACCATGAGGGGTCAAATGGTGTTGCTCTATAATGGCTCATGTACTTTTAATTTTTGTTTCATAACTTGGATGCGTTACCAACTTACCACTCAGTTTGCACAAGGATGATTGCAAGGACAGAAGATAACCAAATATTAGGGGACATTTAGTTCTTGAGCACTCTTTTTCTTCTTCTTCATCTTTTGCATCTCTTTTGCCCATGGTCAAAAGATGATGATTGTAAAGTAACATGACACCTATATTACATGTGTAAAAGGGCTGGCCCAACTATGATAGTTATAGATCCTTGTGATCTATATTGGCAATATTTTTTGACTCAATCATGCCTCCATATCCATGAGCATCCTTACTACATCTGCCATAGGTTGGTTTTCTTAGCCCTTAGTCTCTTTGTCATGCATTACTTGTGTTACCATGTTTTTCTTGTTTTAGTTGTCAGTTTAGCTTCCTTGGGGGGTTAAAGTTGTAAAATTGTATTAAAATGATTAAAGGGGGTGTCAAATACCTAATAGACCCTTGTATCTCCCTTCATGAGGCCTAACACCTTCTCTAGACAAAATCCCCTGATTTTTGCACTCTAGAGACAAACTTGCATGATTTATGGTGGAAGGTGAAAGGAAATATTCCCTTTTAGGTGAGTGCACTTCCTAGTCTAGGAGTTCACTGTAGAAGTGTCGTATTGAGCTCCAATTTGCTCCAATTTTGGTTGGGATGTCCCATACTTGTCCTCAAAGGTGGTGCATGAGCTCCTAGTTAGCTCTAGAGATGGTGCCTTGAGCTTTAGTTAGCTCCTAGAGGTGGCACTTAAGCCCATGCATGAAGGATAACACTTGGAGGGGAGCCTCCTTCTCTCATTTTTCTATTTAAGCAAGTGCACCCCCTCTCTTTTTTTTGTGGGTTGATGCTTGAGGTTTTGAGGCTATTGTGGTTCTCTGAGAGCAATATTTGTTGAATAAAGAAAGACTTTGGAGGTCACATGTGGAGCAACGTCTTGCTTGATGTGTGGATGCTAACTTGTCTTGTATTTCAAAGGTAACCTTTGTCTTTTACAATTGTGAATTCCTTTCTCTCTTTGTTAGGCCAGTGAAAGGGTATTACTAACCAGTTGGATGTGGTTATTCTAAGTTTATGCTTGGTTAAATCTCATTGCTAGTTTACTTTTAAGGTGGTTATTTGTAGTTGTTATCACATCTATGTTAGCTGGAGCTACCATACTGCAGACTGTGCGGCCGAGGACCGCACAGTACTTTTTTTTTCCAGATCAGTGATCCGATGCCTTCAGAGGAGGCACATACAGTTTTGTTCAGATTGCCCTGAGCAGATATATCAAAGGGGACAGTGGGTTGTACAGTGGTCTAGACATGTCACTTAGCATTTACCGCAGGGTCACCCTTCCATGCCAGGCTTTGACATAAGCCCATTGAGACAGTTTCCTAGTCTTGTGTTGATTGAGATGATCACAGAGTATTGCTGGTTTACTATTTGTGCCCGGATTCAGCAGAGATCCAGTTCAGAGACAGCCTCAGCAGCAGGTATATGGTGCGGCAGGTATTGCATTTATATATATTGCTCATGATTGTTGCTTAGACTTGTTTATACATGATAGTACACTAACTCAACATATGATGATTGATGTGGTGATCTAGTTTTTATGATATGTGGTTGGGCCCTTGGTGATGTCAGTCCACCCCTTCCTAGTAGGCTCCTGTTATATGCACACCGGGTCACACCCCTATTCCTGGTATAGACTTGATCATTTAGTCCCCCTAGGAAGCTGACTTTGGATCCACCTTCACCTTCTCCATCCATCCGACTCATTCATGATGATATTTCCAGACTTGGATTCCGATTTGTGACTTTGAGGATCCCTTTCCCCACTGATCTCTGAGTATGCCATGATTCCCTCTTTATTGTGCCTCGGCTCTTTAGTGTGTGAGATGCACTCTCAAACCTGGGATTTGCTTCCGTCGGTTGCCCCCGATGTTGCAATGCAGTTAGGATTGTGTAGCCTCACCGGGTGTTCCCCATTGGTCGTCGAAGCATGTATTGCTCACCCCCATTACTTTGCAGTATGAGCACCATGATTATATTTATTGAGATATGTATGTAGCCCAAAAGGGCCTTGGTGTAAATTGAAGAAATGAAGAAATGTAAAGCAAGCCAAAAAGGGCTTTTTGTAAATGTAAATCTAGCCAAAAAAAGGGCTAAGTATGAAACTCATTGTAAAATCCATGCAATGTGTTTATAAACACACATGGACACAGGTCAGCCATACATGTCAGCATTTGTAGTGGTTATTCCTCACCTAGTCCTGCGGGGAAAGGAGGTGAGAGGGAGCAAGGGGCAAGGAGGTGAGAGGGAGCAAGGGACAAGCTCAAGATTGTCCCCTAGAGTCTCAAGTTACGGTTTGCTGGACACCCAGTTTGGCAGCTCTAGAAAAGAACCTCACAGAGTCTTCGGGCATGGATGTGAGTTGTGAGATACTTGTCAGATTACCAGTGGCGGTTTCCCTGCACTATACCCATTTGTGAGGCACCGCCCTTCCCTGTGTTTTGTCATGGCATACTTATCTCAGTGAACCCTACTTTCCCGAGTTATCCAAACAGTCACATGATCCCCATCCTTGTCATCCCTTATCCTTTGCCATGTATTCCACATCACCCAATGTCAGCTAGGTGGTCAAGTCTATAGGTTGTGCATAGCAGTTGAGTCTTGTTGGATGTGGTGGGCCCACCTCACCTAGGGCCTTGTATTTTCCGGGATTTAATGCAGTTTTTGATCACCATATTTGATGTTTAGTAATGTACTAACTTGTATAAGGAAGCCTTTCGCTTCATGATTGCATACAGGTGTTCAGCTAGCACTATTGTTGACCAGATTTGACTTGGTCAAACTAGGTTGACTAGGCCAAAAATGGGCCCAAAAAAATGTTGCGACCGGAATTTCTATTTTGGTCAATTATGATCTACAGGGGTCCCATATGAGCATGCAGGTGTCAGAATTGCAAAAGATTGAAGCATTTGTGAAATTTTTAATCATCATTGGTCAATTTTGACCTGTTTTAATTAAAAATTATGGATTTTGGGCAAACAATGCTAAGGTAATGGATCGTAGACGTTTGAGGGACCATTCCTACTATTTTTGGTGTCCACGATCACATTGCAACAGATGGTTCGACATTCCGGACACTATAAGTGGGTCAAAAGCCCATTTTACTTCTTCAGCAAATTAAATCAGCAAAAATTACATGGAAAATCAAAATTTGACTAAGGCAACTATTGGAAATGGCAAAAATCAATGAATGGCAAATGAAAAGGTGATTCCTAAGGTAAATTGGTAATGTTTGACATTGTATTTGGGCATGATGGGGCCCTCTATTGGACAACTCACTCTAGAGGTCGAATTGGCCCATGGGGGGCGTTTTTCCTCCTTGGCATTTTCGATTTGGTTGATATGTATTGCATGGGACCTTGTTGTATTGAGTTGGGGGGATAAAACATCCCATAGGTACCCCCAACCTTGGATTATATGTTGTAAGGGCCCCACAAGGGCACCCCCCTCTCCACAAGTGCGCTACACATGGGCAATTCGCACCCCCACTTGAGTTGATCTCCACCATTCGATTTGGTGGTTGGGGATTAGATCCTAGCCCTCCATTTTGGGGGTAAACTAGCTTTGAGGAGTGGCCTTTCTCTATAAGAGAAGGCACTCACTCCATTTGTACCTCTCTTGGCATTTTTGGACTTGAATAGAAGAGAAAAACGTTGCTGCTCTTGCTTGGCTCTTGTGTGGTACTCTCTTGATATTGTTGATTGCCATACTATCTTGATGCACTAGTTGTAGTTAGTGGATGTTTCCAGCATTGTATTACTCACCATTGTTTGCAGCAAGCTCAAAGTCTTGGAGGAGGGCGCACCATTTGGCTGCCACTTCTGCTCCATTCTTCGGATTGGTAACACAAAGGGAAGTGTTTTTGCTATTTTAGCCAAGCATTTTCTTTCATATTTTATTGATATTGTTGTAGATTTTCACTTGCATGTCAGACTAATTTGATTTTTGTCCATTGGTTGATAGGCAAGGAGGACGAGTTGGTGGGGAGAGAGCAAATCGATTTCAGTTGGGACTTCTACAACCGCTTCTATTTGATCTTCGGGACGTACAAACCTCATCAAAACAAGAGAGATCAGTTGGTTCCAAGTAAGTGTTACATCTTCTTCTCTTGTACTTCAATTTCTAGCTTGTTGAAGAGAGAAAACTCACTAAAACCCCTAAAAAAATTAAAATCTACAAAATCAACCGTTAGAATTAGTTTCTTTTGCAAACCCACTAATGATATATGCTTAAAAGCCTAAATCCAAAGTTTCATTCATTTCAAACTCCATTTGCCCATAGGATCAACACTAGTCCATTTGGCAAAAACGCCCCCTAGGGGCGTTTTTCTCTTTCAACCTGTTTGGGTCAGTTTGGGGTTATGGGTACTTGAGATTCGGTTTCAGAATGTCTTTTTACCTTATCAAACTAAGTGCCGTTGGCTGGAAGTGAGTATAAACGCTAATTTTTCTATGCCCTAGGTCCATTTATCTACTAAACCCATTCCCCTAGGGCAGTTTCACTCCACTTCTTGCTGGTTTGTTTTTCTTGTTCTAAATCAGCTAAGTAATCAATTTATAATTGCTAGAAGATGTGTTTCAATTGCTTAATGCACTGCTGCCATGTATGAGTAAATCATAACGAGCTCCATTCCCCATAGGCAGGATTTCCAGTCACTCTTCTAGTCAATTTCTGTTTGCTAATTTAGTTTCCAGCCTTCTATAATTCAAATAATTCATCATTTAACACTTATAATCAGATCCGAGTCATTTCATTCGGTGTATTCTCTAATCCTTAATGTCGATCTCACTAGGCTGGAAGAAACCTCACATTTAGTCATCCATCTTGCTTCTTGCTTTGTTTATCCTTTGGGTTTGGGTGCCTGACTGTTGAGTCTCAACCATCACTGGTTGAGTGGGGTCTCCCCCCTGACTTGGCTACGTGCCTTGTTTGAAGTGACAGTAACCTTGTCCGGTGTGACTTCCGTTCTTTGAGCGGAGGACCTGGCTATTGCTGGTTACACCTTCCTAGCTGTTCACCTCTACCATCCCTATTGGGACACCTACCACCAACAACTAGAGTTTGTGTGATAACAATAGTATCTTTACCATGAGTTGCATTGTGCATATTAACCCCTTGCATGTAGATTACACCTAGAAGAGGAAAGAAGAGGAGATCCAATCTCCTTTATGATTGTCTATTTGATTGAAGGTTCCTTATTCATCAAGAGGATTGAGGCTAGCCTAGTGCAACCTCTTTTCCTCGGTGATCTCTCGGATAAGGCCCTCTTAGTTGTTCCTTGGTGAATCCATTGCCATTCTTGATTGACACTGCTCTTTCTTTCTTTCAACCTTGCAATGTTTAAAAGAAATCTATTTTTATTTCACTTGTTCATTCAAATCTATTACATCTAAAGAATATCATTTCATAGATTTGCATACCTTAGATCTTTCATAATCATTGAACATCTACTAAGCTAGGTCTATTTTGAAGATTAGTTTGAACTTGCATGTCAAAAGAAGTTGTTTCCAGTTCTGATTTTTTCTAGATTAAATACAAATCTGCATGCTTGAGACCACTAAAAACCTTTCTAAAGTGCAGATTTGTAGGTGGACAGCTAGGTATATTAACTGAGAACACTTGCAAGTTGTTCTGTAGTCCTCCCTTGTAGTTTTGGGTGATTTGTGCTCTCTGATTTTTACTAAAAAAGTGCAGGTTTGGACAGCCATAAGGCAGCCTAGAGGTGGCAACCTCATCTTGGGAAGAACTTAAAAGGGTGGTCAGACTACCCACTGCCGAAACTACTGCCTTCCTTTTCTTTGACATTTTTCTTCCTTAATTGTAAGGTTGTCTCTTGTCATAAATCATGGACCAGCAAACATTTCTTAAAGGGTTGTAGAAAAGCATTGTAACTTACAAGAAAAGTGGTTCTCACCACTAGTCTTGTGGTAGTTTGCTCATTTCCCTTTTGCATTTACTTTCAGTAACGTAGATTAGCTAGATTATGATTCAATTTATCAATTTGTCCATCATTTAAGAATTGGATGTCACTTCACTAAATTACCAAGATAGCTTAGGTTTTTAATACAATTACTTTCTGAGGGATCCAAGCTCTAGACCCTTACTGTGGTTGAGGCGTGTTGTCAGCCTAGATGCACACCAGCAGCATAAATCTTTCGAAAAGCTGTTCCCTCACTATAAGTGGAGAAAGTATGGCCTTGGGGGCAAGCAATGAGCCAGGTACTGTCACCTGAATCCCAGCTCCTCCGTTTAGGCTAACTCCTAACAAAGCCAAGGGGGGTAGTCCCTACAAAGAGTTTACTATGGCTTATTGTGTTTTAATGTTTTTGGTGTATGGTGATGCGAATGGGTGTTTTTTAGGAGTTTTGAATGAGAGATTGCAGCTTATAATAGACACAAGATAAAGTGCAATCCACGTTGCGAAACAGTATGTGAATTTAACAGTATAAATAAAGACTTGTGAGAAATAAAAGCATCCACTGATCAATCACTTAAACAAAGGACAAATGGCCCCAGATAATAGTATAAATAAACCAGTGCCTTATGGAGTCAAACAAGTGTGTAGTGCTGGGGGATGCTGAGGATACAAGTCTTAGTAATTGTTCGTGAGATCGTTTTGCAAATTATCTTGGTAAATTAAAAGTTTTAATGGTCTTGATTATTACGCTAAGAACAACAAGGTAAGCAATCAACCGGAAAGGTATACCTTCAGTGGCTTCCCCTTTGATGGTATGTCGGACCACCTAGATGTCAAGGAGTAGGTAGGTGTCTTAAGAATTAACCACTCCGATGTCTAAGACAGCGGTAACTTCTGGCCCCACCAGGTTTAGGAACTTTGTCCACTACCTGAGTATGTCTCGAATAAGCAATGCCGGTTTGTTGGTTGTGGGGGTGAAAATTTTATTATGTTATCGAAAAATTATCAAATCCAACACTTTTTTGAGTACTAGCCCAACCTTTTCAGGTTGGCAGAGCATACGGGTGTTGGATAGCAACCAAGATAAATTATTAAAGGGGGAAGTGAGTTGGAATGTTTTAAGATTTATTAGAGCACACAGTTCAACTCTCCGATAGAGAGTGCTCTTGACTTTGTCTTATGACAAGGTTCAAGAGACTTAGCTAGTCTATATGCCTAATGCAAGGAAAGTGCAATACTACTATGCTCTCCGACAGAGAGTGCTCTTGACTTGGGTTATTGCAAGTTCAAGAGGCTTTGTTCTTTGTTAAAATAGAGACAATTTGTGAACAAGAACGCATGTGATAGCTCAATAAGATAAAAGCTGAAGCAATTACAATGATATATTAAAAAAGAAATGAATTACTTGCAAGAAAGAAAACTAGTGTTCTACCACAACAAGGACTAATCTAAAGGTGAAGTCAAAGTCACTTTTGCACACCGCTCATGAAACTTCCAGCTTAGCCGGTCCTACGCAGTACACGGTGGGGAAAGAGAAGCAACACGCAGTGTTAATGCGGCACTTGGGATAAAAATCCCAAGAGGCTTCTTAGGTCAAGACTTGAAATAAAATTATTCTAAGTACGAAAATGAAATTTAATCTAGAAAATTGAAACAAGTCTAACTAAAGTATGCACGAAACAGTCTTCCCTAAATGGGGAAGAAGAAACCAAAGTGTGGGAGGCCTTAAGGCTTATCCCACCTAGCCTTTTTATTAATTTGATTACAAGTGCCTTGGGAATTTAGAAAAATGAAACAACTAATGAAAAAATCAAACTTAGAAGCCCTTAAGGGCTTTTACAAAGGAGAGTGTGTATAATTTGTCTTCTTGGTTTAAGTCTTCTCTTTGGGTTAGAATCTTGATCTTCTTCGAGTCTTGTTTTTTCAAATCTTTCTTCTCCTTCAAAATACCTATACAATATTTAAATCAACTCAACAAGGCACCCATTAGATGTTAATGGAATAAAATAAAACTTTGAAACTAAATGCAAGCTAAGATCTAAAATGCCTAACCTACAACTTCAAAGAGGAATGAACTAGCTACCACACAAATAACCACTAACTTTTAACCCTGTTTTTGCTTTTTTATGTGTTTAGGGCAGAAATGAAGATGGACGAAAGGAGAGAGGAAAGGAAGATGAGGGGAGACGAGAGGAGCTAAGGAGAGGAAAATGAAAGGGAAGCAAGGGAAGAAGACAAGTTTGGAAAGAGGAGAGGGCAGCCAACAAAACGCAGCAGCAAGCAGTGAGGTAAATGGGCAGCCAAAACAGTGAGGTAATGGGCAGCCAAAAGGCAAGGAAAAAGCTTGTAAAATGAAGGAAAACGAGAGCAGGTTGAGGGAGGAAGACTAGGACGAGAAGGAGAAGAAAAAAGAGATCTAATCCAAGGTGGACGAGACTAGAGGATGAGGACTAGCAGATCAAGGGCAAAGACTCAAGGAGAAAAAGGGGAAGGCTTGAGGAGATAAGCCTAAGGCAACCAAGTTTTAAGAGAATGTTTTGAAACTGAAGATGGAGCTTGGGAGTAAGATCTCCTTATGTTTTAATCTTCTTGAAATAAACCCAACTTAGTAGATCCTGAAAGACAACAATGTTAGAGCTTCTTATAATGAAAGAGACGAGATCGATGCAACCGAGCTCTCACCCTTCTCTAAATGGCAAGATCTGCTAAGACAAACAACTTGGAAACCAGTGAGATCAAATGAGATAACTAGAATGCTAGGAAAATTTAAATCGAGATCAATACATCATATAACCGAATATTTGTATTCATCTAGATTATAACAAGCTTTGCATAATAATCCAACTTGACAACCGCAAATGGAAAATCTTATGTTCTAGAAATAGACATCTAAAGCTAGTTATTTGATCCACACATAGTAAACAAATTGAAAGCAAGAAGAGATATCACCTCATAATAAGCACATCCACCAATGAAGAAACAAATCACATAGACCTCCAAAGTCGAAAGCTTTATTCAATGAAAGATTGTTTACAAATTTAGCAGAGTTTCTATGCCCAAAAGATCCATCTTAAATGAGGAGAGAAAGCCCTCATTATATAACAAAACTAGAGCATCAGTCTACCCTAATTCGAATTGGCTTTGGAAGGAGCCAATGGCCTTGACATTTCGAATCCCTAGTCAAAATCCAATCAAATCCTAGTCTACACAAGCTTGGAATGCTTAACACTCACATAAACTCGAAATGCATTGAGTTGGGGTGGGGAGGTGGCCTCCACCTAGGCAAGGCACCCCCCATCCCATTCTTGGAAGTATCACCATCAAATGAGAGTATGCCATGTGTAAGCTCGAACTCCAATAGAGATATACGTGAGCCTCATGGGAGATGGCATGAATCCTTCAATAGTTAGTGCTTGAGTTGATGTAGGAGTGTAGATTGAGTTGTATAAGGAGCCAAGCCCACTAGATTGCACATATTAAGGAATGCACCTACCATAGGCTTTAATGCCATCCACCAATCCATTTATTACTTGACACATCACCCAATTCGCAGATTGCATGAAGGAGGGCGAATTCTCTTGGAGTTAATCACTTGTGTTGCCTGGATACTTCACTGAAGTTGATTGGAGATGACTGGAACCTTCATTAATACCCAGTGCCATGTCAATTAGCCTTTTATTTTAATCCATTTGGATTATTTTGGAGAGATTTGGATTATCTCCAAATATTCATTTTTAAATATTTTAATTAATAATTTCTCTATAATTGACTTTTTTGAGAAATTATTAATTATGAGGTTGAATTGACATCCAAAACTTAGGATGAACTGGTCCGGGGATCACGAATGATTTTTGGCTTAAGGTTGGAGCCTTCAATCATTGAAATCAGATCCCGGATGACCGACATATTACAAAATGAAAATTTTCCATTTAAACTATGGAAAAATTTATTAAAAGTTAAAAAATAATTAAAAACCCAAAACCAGAGGACCTGGTAAAATTTTTTCAAAATTTTTTCTGAGGGTCCTAGTGACTTAGGACATGACCAAAACCTATTCTAATAGTGTCTAATAGGCTTATATACATCAGTTGGACCCTAATAACCCCCCATGGCTAAAATTTTCAAAATCGGGCATTCCAGCTTTGGAGGAAGTGGGAGAAAACTCATCGATAATAGCTTGGCTATAGGCAAAGTATAATTGACAAGGGAAAAAATTCCTTGGAATACCTTAGTTGCTTAACCAAGTCATGGGGAACCGAGCCACTCAAAATCCTACTAGTACACTTTATTACAAACCCCGTGGGGCCATGGTCATGTTGACTGAAAAACAAAACTGACTAGCCAAAACTGGTTAGGCACAAAGGATGGATCATTTGATACACTGGAATACAAACACTCATCATGTTTGTCAAATGGCGGCTCTTCAGATAATCCAACTATGGTACAAAAAGGTTGGTAACAAGGCGTACCTTGGATCTGGAGGTTTCAGAGTCTAATGGAATTCCGACTTGGTACTTGTTGGGCATCGATTGTTCTTAGACTTGCATGTGAAATGGGAATACCTCCTTCTGTTTGCGGTTCTAACCATTCTTTCACAACCTAGCTTAGGACTAATCGCTTTTACTTTCCTAGATTAGTCACTAATCGCTTTTACTTTCCTAGATTAGACACTAACTGCCTTCACTTTTCATAGTTAGATTTTTATAATTTTTTGTCCATCCCTTATGTGGACACCAACAATCTAGTTTAGGCTTCTAATCATCTACAATTTAATTAGCTAAAAGAACTACAGAGCATTTATTTTATTAAGCATCTTTCAAGTGTTAGAATATAAGCAATCCTTGTATTTCAAAGTTTCATATAGGCAATTTTCATGATGTTATAGATCTAAAGTTTTCTTTTCATCAATTATCTTTATAGCATAGATCTATTTTAGGCATTGGTCTTTCTGAATATCTTACTTGTAGGGAATCTTTTATGCTTATGAAGTTGTAGATCTAAGTTCTTGTGCCATTGCTACATCATATCGATTAGATCTGATTTACATGCTTTATTTCCTAAGTGGCTTGTTGTAATTACATTAAATCCTATAGTTTATTTATCCTTAGTTTATTTTATTAGGGTCTACCTCCGTTGGCTTTATTTAGGAGTTGGCCTAAACAGAGGGGTTGAGTGTTGTGGTGACAATTGCACCCAACGCGAACTTGCCCCTAAGGTTGTGCCCAAGGAGTTGAGATTTTTCTCACATAGATGTGGATTAGCTGACAATATGATACACCATGGTGTGGGCTTAATTCCCTTAGATAAATGGGAAGACTCATGAGTCAAGTGTAACCGTAGGAATTTGAGTAGGTGTAACATTCATTTCATATTATTTTACACTTTTACCTAGCCCTTTTTCATGCCATGTCATTTCACTATCTTTTTCATTCATTTTCACCATTCCCCCTTTCACAATTGACTGATCATATGCTATGTTCTATGGTCTCTATACTATTCCCATGTATGAATGCCTAAGTCAAATCAAAAGAGCCGAAATACTCTAAGGATGAAGCAACTAAATAAATAAATGTTATAAATGTGAGTAATAGACCCATGCAAAAAGCCAAGTTCCCTATGTCCTAGGTTATCAATGCTAAATCTAAAGGAAAGGGACTAAGCCAATGAAAAGGCTTATAAATATTAAAAAAGAAATAGAAAGGGGTTGCAAGAAAAGGGTAGCTCAAGAAAAGCGTTCCCTTCTAAGGTAGACATGTAGAAGAAAAATCTAAAACCCCTAGGCTCTAGCTCTTGAAAGTGAAGAGGTAGACCTAATTCTATACACATGTCTATGGCAGCCAATTAGCGAACACCTTCTTCCCCACATTACATTCATTCCATTACCCTCACCTCACTTAGAAACTTAGGACTTACATCTTGTTTGAGGGGTCTAATAATGGTCGTACCATAATGAATTTAAAGTTAATGGAATAATTAATTAAAGGGACATGAGTTATAGAAAAGTGCACTTTTCAACTTGTTCATGTGTTATAACTTATTACTTATGTATTTGATGTTTTTCTCCTAGGTGTACATTGTTGGGGCTCCCCCCCTAGACATATACAATGGTCTAACACTTGGATGCGCATGATTTGATGATGACATGACCACTTTTGGGGAGTGACCTCTTCTACATATTTGGGCATTTGTTGATCCACATGGTACTTTTCTATAAGACGACCCACTCATTATGGCTTGAGTGCTCTAGAGTGTTGGCACCCTTGGGGCTAGGAGACACACTTGGCATGGTTTTAGAATGGAGTGCTCCATTTTAGGAGGAATCGTTATCATCTTTTTGACCACATGGAGGAGATATCCCACCTTGGAGGATCACTTCCCTCACATGTGTGGCTTTTCTAGAGGAGTGTTCACTTCATTTGAGGGTTATAGTTGGAGATTGATCCATTGGCGATGATTTGGCACTGTTGTACATGCTTTTTCTGGAGGTCTTTGCACTTGGGAGATTTTTGAGGGGTGAAAGGGTTTGGACCCTGTTGTCCGCCGAGATGCACACTGGCAGCAGAAATCTTTCGAAAGCTGTCTCCCTCACTGGAAGTGGGGAAGAGGTGTGGCCTTGGGGGCAAGCAACAAGCCAGGTACTGTCACCTGAATCCCATCTCCTCCGTTTAGGATAACTCCTAACGAAGCCAAGGGGGGTAGTCCCTACAAAGAGTTTAACTATGGCTCAATGTGTTTTTAAATGTTTTAATGTGTGGTGATGCAGATGGGTGTTGTTTAGGAGTTTTTCGAATAATGAAAGACACAAGATAAATGAGCAATCCACGTTGCAATTCAAGATAAGAGATACACTGATTCACAACCACTTTAAGAAATCCTTAGGTACAAGTCATTCATATATGGAATTTAACACATGGTACTCTAGATAGATAATAAGCAAAAATGAAATATGTGATCAAGGACCAGTGCCTTATGGAGTCAAAAATGCTTGAGTGCTTGGGTTGCTTGATACAAGTGTTCGAGAGATATGTTTGTGAGAACGTTTTGCAGATTATCTTGGTAAATTAAAAGTTTTAGTGGTCTTGATTATTAGGATAAGATCACAAGGTAAGCAAAGAGACCGGAAATACTTTCAGTGGCTATTCACGGTGATCTGACGGATCGTCCAGTTATCTAGAGGATAAGTGTCCACTGTTTAAACCACCCTCGAAGTCTGAACAACGGCAACCCGGCTCCACCTCCCAAAATAGCACTTTAAGTATTTATCGAAAGGCAATGCCGGTTCGTTGGTTGTGGGGTCAAAATTTTATTATGTTGTAGAAGTTTATCAGATCTAACACCTTTCTGAGTACTAGCCCAACCCTTTCAGGTTGGCAGAGCATACGGGTTTTAGATAGCAACCAAGATAAATTATTATGGGAGTATGTGTTGAAATATTTTATTGTTGTTTAGACACACAGTTCAGCTCTTTGATAGAGAGTGCTCTTGACTTTGTCTTATGACAAGGTTCAAGAGACTTATTTAATCTAATATGGCTAATGCAAGGGGAAAAGATGGAAACTAAAAATGCTCTCCGATAGAGAGTGCTCTTGACTTGGATTACTGCAAGTTCAAGAGACTTTGTTTGTTTATTAAAATAGAGGCAGCTTGCATAAAAGAAAAGTGCACATTCTGAAGTAAAACAATTGATAAATATGATAATAAAAGTATGTTTTCTAAGGCCAAGATTAACCAACTAATCTAAGAAATAAACAACAAGTGGGGTCGACCTCCAAACAAGGTGACCACTAGAACCACTAGTCCTTGAGAACTTCCAGCTAGCTGAATTTCGACAAGGAGTCTAATGGGGATAGAGAAGCCGCCACAAAATAATGTGGCCCTCGGGATAAAATCCCAAGGTTGCTAACTCAAGTCAAAGCTTGGAAGAGAATTTAATCTAAGTACAGAAATTGAACTTTAATCTAGATGACTTGAAGTAAAAATAATCTAAGCATGCATGAAACAAATTTCCCCAAATGGGGAAGGAGAAAAGATGTGTGGGAGGCCTTATCCCACCTAGCCCTTTTATTAACAGATTACAATTGCCTTTGGGAGTTAAACCCTTGAAAGTTCTTTTATGAAAGGTAAGATAACTATGGAAAAAACAATACAAGATAGAGCTCTTAGGAGCTTTTACAAAAGGAGAATGTGATCTTCTTGTTTTGGATTATCCTTATGGTTTGCTTGATATTTTCTTAGGGTGGATACCTTCTTGTTTATCGAAGCCACTTGACTTTCTTCTTCTTTGAAACACCTACACAAATTCAAATCATCTAATAAGGCACCCTTTAGCGTTAAAGAAAACAATAATAAAATTTGAAACTAGCTAAGTCCTAGATCTAAATCTATATGCAAGATCCTAAATGCAAACTTCAAAACACCTTCAAGTGAGATCTAAACTAAAGATGCCTAAGTGTTTAACTTTTTCAAATGCAAGCTTTTAAGACTTTTCAATGAGATCTAAGCTAGAAATTTAAACAAACAAATGTAATATCTAGAGCCTAATTATTTAAAACATAAATCTAAGTATGAACTAACTTCAATGCTAACCAAAATTATGTTTTGCCTTTTCTTTGTGTTTGTGCTTTTGCAAATGGACGAGAGGAAGTGGCTGCCCAAGAAGTGGAAGATGGGACAGCCAATGACAAGAGGACGGGACAACCAATGACAATAGGATAGCAGCAGTGAAAGAGAAGGGAAAAAGGGGGCAGCTAGGGCACACTTTTCAAGACTGCTTTTTGTGACTTTTGGGAGGCTAAAACAGTGAGCAGAGATGAGATAAAGGAAGCCAATGAAATGGGAGATGGGACAGTCCAAGAATAGTCACTTAATGGGCAGCGGACAGTCACTTATTTGGCAGCCAAAGGGCAAATGTAAAACGATAAGGGAATGAAGAGGAAGGATGAATGGAAGAGAGGAGCTAAGGGCTAGCGAATCAAGGTAAAGAAGTCAAGGAGAAAAGGTGATAGCTTGAAGAGGTAAGCTTAGGGTAACCAAGATGATTGTTTTGAAACTTTGTTGTTGATGGATGAGGCAAGCGAGTTTTGCTTATTTGAACTTCTTAAAGTAAAAGTCTTCTTTGGGAACCTGCAAAATGAATGTAATAGCCAACCAAGAGCTCTTGCACTTGAGAATACCTGAAAGCACAAATCTTAAGAGAAAAATATAGATCAAATGTGTTGTGCTAGATTGTTAGCCTTCTAAACATGTGATCAAATATTTAAAAATGGAAAGAAATGAACTAAAAAGATATCACCTCACGTAAGATGAAAGATGGCATACAAATAACTCCCACATGGATCTCCAAAGTCTTCTCTTTATTCACATTCAAAATATTACAAACTCCTCCAGAGTGTACTTGCACAAAAATCCATGAGGTATGAGGAGAAAAGCCCTCATTATATAACAAAACTAGAGCCTAGTCTACCCTAATTTGAATTTGGCACAAGGAGAGCCAAAAACTCCATCAAAATCCAATGAAATCCATGTTAACTCCAATCAAATCAAGCTTGGAGCCATAACCTACCATCAAACTCGAGTTTACCATCAATGGGAGTGGGGAGGTGGCCTCCACCTAGTCAAGGTGCCCCCCATCTCCATCTTGTTAATATCACGCAACAAATAAATGAAAGCCAAGTGTAAACTCGAGCTCCAATGGAGATAAGCATGAGCGTCCTTTGAGATGGCGTGAATCCTCATGAGTTAAAGATTGAGTGGATGTAGGAGTGTTGGCTTAGTTGTATAAGGAGCCAATGCCATGTGGTGGCCCAAACTTAAGGAGGGCGCCTACCATAAATTTATTGCTCTTTCAACAACCCTCTTAAACACTGCCACATGCCCAATTCGCAGAGTTGAGGAAGGTGGGTGAATTCACTTGGAGAGATCCACTTGTGCTGACTGTACACTTGATTGGATGATGACTGAGATGATTGGAATCTTCATTAATCCCTAGTGCCATGTCAATTAGCCTTTTATTTTAATCCATTTGGATTATTTTGGAGAGATTTGGATTATTTCCAAATATTCAATTTTTTATATTTTAATTAATAATTTCTCTGTAAATGGCTTTTTTAAGAAATTATTAATTATGAGGCTGAATTGACATCCGAAACTTATGATAGACTGGTCCGGGGATCATGAATGATTTTTGGCTTAAGGTTGAAGCCTTCAATCACTGAATTCGGATCCTGGATGACTGACATTTTACAAATTGAAAATTTTCCATTTAAACTATGGAAAAATTTATTTAAAAAAATAAAAAAAATAAAAAACCCAAAACCGGAGGACCCGGTAAAACTTTTTCGAATTTTTTTTGAGGGTTCTAGGGACCTAGGACATGACCAAAACATATTTTAATAGTGTCTAGTAGGCTTATATACATCAGTTGGACTCTAATAACCCCCCATGGCTAAAATTTTCAAAATCGGGCATTCCAGCTTTGGAGGAAGCGGGAGAAAACCTCATCGATTATAGCTCGGCTATAGGCAAAGTATAATTGACAAAGGAAAAAACTCCCTGGAATAGCTTAGTTGCTTAATCAAGTCATGGGGAACTGAGCTACTCAAAATCCTACTAGCACACTTTATTACAAACCCTGTGGGGCCATGGTCATGTTGACAGACAAAAAAACTGAATAGCCAAAACTGGCTAGGCACAAGTGATGGATTATCTGATACACTGGAGTACAAACATTCATCATGTTTGTCAAATGGCGGCTCTTCATATAATCCAACTATGGTACAAAAAGTTGGTAACAGACCCCTTCTTTATACTTTGATTAAACCATATGGAGCGCTCCTCTTCCTTTAGAGTATTTTATATTACGTATGTATTTTGTATGGAGTACTCCTCTTGGGCATATTGTAGATCCTTGGGTGAATTCTATCCTTCTTTGGATTTGATAGGTGCTAGCACACAAGCTCTAGCTATTATTGGATGCTAGCATACTCCCCTTAACTAGCCTTGATTGAACCCATAGCCCAACTTCAAACCCTAGGCACTAGTCAATTTCTTTCCATCCACCCAAAAATCGAAATTAAATCTCCTATTCCTTTTGTTTTGCATTCTGGAATCAAAACATCTTAGGCACATAAAAAATCTGCAAGACCCCTAAACATTAATTTCCTACCTAGGGCATACCCTTTAGAACTGTTTATGCATGCTTAGATCTGATTTTTAGGGCAGTTTTAGGACTGTTTTGCTTGTTAGTTTTACACAGTAAATTGAGGTGAATTAAATTCTAGGATTGCTTCCTTCATTTAGCCTTAATTGCATTCATTTCAGATATCAATTGCTGGGTTAAATTTCTGGGTTCCTTTTCCTATGCATTGTAGTGAAGAGAAGCTGTTGTCGAGGTGACAGTGGCAATACTTCTAATAGGTGCCCTCAGCTATATCCTCGTGAGTACCTTGCACTTTAGGGGTGTTAGTTTGTGCGATAACAAAGCCAAATCTGCAGTAATGTAAAACACTAAAACTTATTTGCAACTTCTGAATTTCCTTAGGGTGATGTATGTGAAGGTTGTAGACAATGCCACATTCTATAATAATATGATTGATGTCACTACACAGGCACAGAGTTTTGGGAAGTAGGCACAAAATGAGCTAGGCCATGACATCATTTAGGATGAAATGTGACAATGCGTTGACTCATTGCTATCTCTCCAGAATCAATGAAATAGACTAGCCGCCACCATGCTCCAAAATTGTTATCGCCAAACAAGACAGGTGGAATTGATTATTTAAATAAGCTTCAAAGTTAAAATAGATATGCTTTCATTGAGGTACTAAATTATGTTAATGTAATTGGAACTTCGGAAGATATTCACTTCTATTTTATATTGTTATTATTATGGTATTTTATTTGTACCTCCGATGGGGATGTTTATTCCTTCGGTCGGGGATGCCATTATTACATTTGGACATGTAAAGTCATTGAGGTAAATCCTCCATTGTAAGTCGGGGCAATAGTTCCCCCTAGAGTCAGTTAGATTAGGGTTATTGATTCCCCTAGAGAAGTCGGCCCAGTCAGAAACAACTAGGGCCGACCTAGTAAGTGAAAAGGTCAAGTGAAAGATAAAGTAGAAATAGAGAGTGGAGATCTCTCATTTGGACAACACACTCACTCACAAGTTCGCATTAGTGAGAGAGAAGACAAGTTCGCATAAGAGGAAAAGAAGAGGAGCTGCAGAAGACCATCTTTGTTTTGGGGTTTTACTTTTGTGATATTGTATTGGTGACGATTCTATCTCTGAGGAAGTTGCGGGGTTTTCTCCTTTATGGTTTCCCGAGGAAAATCTTTGTGTCTATTGTGTTATGCTGTGCATGTTATTCTTTCAGTTAAGATCCTAGATAATCTTGATTAAAAGTAGAAAATCTAACAAATTAATAGATATATTAGGGGCTAAAGTGCTGAGGTCAAGCACATGTTGCAAAAAAGTATATATATATTAAAATATTATTTTAACCTAGGGGTGCCAACTAATAATTTCAAGACTGCCTTTGACCAAAATCAACTAGAGGAAGTGAATATCATGTTAGTGGGACCCTCACACTTTGCACACCCACTTCATTGTAATACCAAGGAAGATACAAAACATTGTCTTATAGTAACCGCGACACTAATAAAGGGACCACTATGAACAATTGTATAAATTTTTTGTGGAACGTGGAGTGAGTTCTCTTAATGAATCCCTTACAAATTTGGATTTAAGATCTGAAATAAGTGCCTTGCTAGAGAAGTTGAAATATTAAAAGTGAAATAGCAAGTTACAAGCGATAAGATCAAGGATCACAACAAAAGAATCAATATCTCAAGAAAAAAATTGACAAAGTCTTATTAGATAAGGACACTGGAATCCCCTTATTGAAGTTAAGAAATTAGAATACAAGGATATTGCAATCCCAAAAATCGACAAAAAGACATCAACTTGCCTAGTTGAATCAACTATAGTTTCAGAAGTCAAGATAAAAAAAGTATGGATAGTGAAACTCTCACGAGTCAATCAAACTGGAAAAATTGAGCATTGCTACTAACAAAATGTTATATATTGTTGAAAAAGCCAATATGCGGCTATGCCATTGATTAACACAGCCAATGGTGAAATCATTTAGTCAGACCAGTGTATTGACACACCGATAAATACTGAAGTATTGATGATTGACATGATGACATAACTTTATGATGAAGACATAATATGTAAAATAAATAAAGAGAAAACTAAATCAAAGATTAAGGAGAATCAAGTTACAAGGGCATTGTATCATCACCCTAATCACAAAAGTCATCTCATGGAAGACTCAATTTACTAGTATCTACAATTACCCAACCAAAGTTGACAATCTACTTACATATTGAAGATTCAGAAATTTTATCCAATTGGGATTTAAAAAAAATTCTAATGGAGCGTCAATAAAAAATTAAAAAAAGAATCCACGTAGGATGGATAGATCATGTTATCGGGCAAATTAGCAGGCTAGTGCCTAGTAAGCACATGCACAGACTCATGACCCAATGTCACCTTGATAAAAAATCCTCAACTTCTTCGGAGTTTCTTGACCTCCAAGGGGGGAGCTCTTATCTGAGTGGCTGCCAATAATTACACAAGATACCTTCCACAACCTCATGTACAGATCAGTGCCTTATGGAGTCAAATAGAGAAAGAAGAAGACATATCAAAGTATAATTATGATCAGGCAATAGTTTGCAACAAGTATGAGAATGCCTATGATTAAATGTTCTTATCAGTATATTCCAGTATGGCATCAAGTAACAAGCAATGTCCAAGTATATTCAATTTGGCCAAGTTTTGGTAGTCACCATGAATAATAGTGGTCAGTTCCAACAGTGCATTAGGACAATAGTCAACCAAGATTCATTACCAACATCAAATACTTCAGAGTGGATGCCCAACCATCAAATGATGATGCAACTGTCAAGTACTTGAATATTATACTTTGCAAAGCAGTGAATATCAACTTGTTAAAGACCTAGCAAAGCAAATCAGACCTTAATGGCAATTCAAAGCAAAACAGTCCTGTAGAATGTAGTTTGACTATACCACAGCATTAATGCAGGCCTGTTGTAGCAACCTTTTTAAACAATGTGTAATCAATCAAGTGAATACAGTGATCAAGCTAATGATAAGCAAGGTGTATTAATCATATACTTGTCACTTATTAATATTGTCAAATAGTACTCACACCAAGCTAATCAATATGTGATATCCATCCAATTTAACGGCAATCCTGTAGCTCTTAGCAGCATTGTAATAATGACAAATTTAGCACCCTTGATAAAATAGTAAGACAGTCCTGTAGCTCTCAATTTGTCCTTGGATCAATAGCAAATCAAACTGTCATAACAACTTTCCTTCAACAATTGCTTAGGTGTTCATATGCTAACCTTTTTTACTGTTTATCTGTGTGTTAGGTGGCAGATTTCAGGCTGCTACAGTGGTGACTGTGGGTGGTTGTAGGCAGATTGGAGCCTGTCTAGACCTTAGGAGGATGGCAGCAAGGGTTAGGAGAAGGAGGAAGGTTGGGCGAGGTCTGAAAGGAGAGGGCCGAGGGTTAAGGAAGGGGACCGAGGGCTGTAGGAGGGTTTCGAGGGCAGGCCAAAGGCAGAAAAAGGTGGGACGAGGTTTTTGAGGAGGGCTGCAAGAGGTTTTAAGGGGGTTTAAGGCTCGAAATAGAAGGATAAGGGTAGATTTAGGGTTTAGATTTTAGGTTTTTTAGAATTTTACCATTTTTAAAGTTTTGAGGCCTTTTTGGAAATTCGCCCAAGGGTTTCTAGGGCCTAAAATGGCAGGCCGAAATTTTAGGGTGGCCAAAAAATTAAAAAAAATTATATATATATAAATATATATATATATTTTATTTTTGGGAATTTTTTAGGGTTTTAGAAATGTTATTGTTTTTTAGTATTATTGCTATTTTTAGGGTTTTTATAATAAATGAAATAAATAAAGAAAAAGGCCTAAGTAAATACAAAAAACTCAAAATTAGGGTTTTAGCATAATATTGCAGACCTAATTCTAACACTAATTCTACCATGAAAATGCAAAATTACAAATGAAAATGCAAGCAAAATTGGTAAGAATTTGATAAAACAAGGGTTTTAATGGATGAAACCCTAAACCCTAGGCCTAGAGGAGAGGTGACCAGTCTCCCTCTTGGGCTGAATTTCTCCTTGAGCCTAAACTAGGGCTTCTTACAACAACCTCAAGGGTTCATTGTGGGAGCCTAATCTAGGGCAAACTTGGAGATCCAAGGCCAAACTAGGGAAAACCTCCTTTATGGAGCATTTTCCACCATGCAAGGTTGATAGAAGGAAGAAAAGAGGACCAAAATCAGAAAAATGCAGCTCTATGGCCACCATTCAATCATCAATGGAGCAAAACTTACCTACCTTCACCAAGAAAGACAAAACAAGACTTACTTGAGCTTTGTGTTATTAACAATTCTTAGCATCCATCATGCACGAGCAAAACCTTAGAAAAACACCAATTTTCATCCGTAAGCCAAAGAAGAAAAACCCTCCAAGAGGTGCGCATCACTTCCAAGTTTCCAACAAGCCTATCTTGGGTAAAAGATCAACATGATGTAATTTTTGTGTTATGATTTACAAATGAGTGAGGAGAGGCCTATTTATAGCCTTCTCAACTCACTTTTACAAAATAACCAGGTTGACTAGCCAATATAATGTCAATGTAAAAATATAACATGAAATAACATAAAATAATCTAATCTGTGGGTGACTTGGGGCATTTTCCCCATAGTTTACCCAAAACTGCTAAAAGTAGCTAAACCTGAACCAAAAACGTCACTCCGAAAGATAGAGTGAGCAGGGGGGGATCGTCATAACCCATCTAACCCCAACTGTGCTGAAAACCCCTCAACGTCCCCCTCTACAAGTCCGTGGGCTTGGTGACCAAGGATGACGTCATCACTGAGAAGGCACCAAGGAGAGAGGGTGCTCGTTGGAAAGGGGCTTGGATGTTGTTATTGTAGCTTCGTGAGGTATCCTCACTAGCTAAAGCCGACCTACAAAATAAATAAATAAAATTTGTTTTTATAATTACAAAAGAGACAAGTCGGCCCCACAAAAAGCAGTGGGTAACACTGCCCCAAACAATGGGCAACATTGCCCAGTAAAATGACAAGTTGGCCCAGTAAAGAAGTCAAGTCGGTCCAGTTGGGAAATTACCCAAAAGTAATGTATAAATAGAGAAGTCACCCTCCTCATTTGTCACTCACCTCAAGCAAGTTCGCTCAAGCAAGGAAGTTTGAGTCTTTGGGGTGCAGAAGACATTTGTGGAGCTGTTTCTTTGGCATCTATTCTTCTTGTGATTTTATCTTTATTGTATTGAATCTCTGAGTAAGAAAGGCTTCATGGGTTTTTCCCGAGTTTGGGTTTTCCCAGGATAAAATATTGTGTCTTTATTGTTTCTGTGCATAGTTATTCTTTTAGTGATCCTATATTGTTTATAAATTGAAAGAGATGAAAAATATACTGCTATAATTAAAAAGCTAACATGGTTTCAGAGCAGTACTGAAGGAGACTATTATCGGAAACTAGGCTTTCTTGTTTCTTGAAATTTCATCCACAGATTTGGCTCACCCTTAGCATCATTGAGCTTGCCCTAGGAAGGCGAACTTTCCTGTGGAAGCAGATTTTCCTTATGAAAATTTTCAATTTTGACCTAATTAATGGAGGAGGTCAAGAATTAGGGTTTACTGTTTCTCATTGTTCTGACCACAGATCATGAAGGAAAGGAGGCTAATTCAACTTGCCTTGGGAGGGTGAATTCATCTGTGGAAGTGGTTTTCCAAGAATCCAAAGTTCATTTTTGACCTAGCTTCTGCTAGGGTTTCTAAACCAATTTGCAGTTCTGCTTCTTAGTGAATATGTCAAACATCAAGGTTGAAGATAGGCTTGATGGAGCTTCAAATTTTCAATCATGAAAGTCTAGAGTGCTCATTGCTCTAGAAGAAAATGACCTTCTAAATGTTGTTGTGAACGGAGTGTCAGAACCTGAAGAAGCAGAGAAGACTCAGTGGAAGAAGAGTGATGCCAAGACAAGAAGAATCCTAATAGATTCAGTCAAGGATCATTTGATTCCTCAAATTTCTCAAAAGAAGACAACCAAGGCAATGTTTGACACCTTGAAGAAATTGTTTGAGAACAAAAATGTCAATAGGGCCCTTGCCCTGAGACAACAACTCTCAAATGTCAAGATGTCCAGATCATTCAAAGCGTAACTGGAAGATCTAAGCTACCCAATTTTGAACGATTGTGGGAAGATTGTACACAAGAAGAGACCAGACTTGTGGCTAGAGGCAATGATCATGCCTCTCATGAAAAAAATCAAGCTCTTACTACACACACCAAGAAAAGAGGAAAGAGGACCTTTGGTAGAAAAGACAAAGGTGAAAGATCAAGTCCAACACCTGATCGAAGGAAGAAGAAAGACCTTTCACAGATTCAATGCTTCAATTGCAGGAATTTCGACCATTACAGGAATCAATGCAAATCAAAGAAGAGAAAGGAACATGCTTCAACCGCTGATAGTCACCAAGTATGTTTGGGATATGGATGGATGTTGTGCTGGAGTATTGGCTAGGATGCTTACATGACTGTGTAAACTATTGTTGCTACATTGAAATATAATTTGATTTTCGTCATTATGCAATGTTGCTGACTATTTGACAAAATATGAATTTCAGGGAAGGACCATATGCTATGACCTACAAGAGAAGGATGATGGGACTTGTTTTGAAGAGCAAGTGATGGATGTGTAGTCAGCTAGGTTAAGATCCCATTGATATTCAGTTTTTGAGAGGGAGCAGGACGCTTAGAAATGACTCTCAAGATTAGTGGATGACTATATATTCATCCTTCCGACGAACATAAGGAGTTACAGTTAGTAGCAGTAGATAAGTTCTCTGAAGTTCATCAGTTACTACAGTATACTACCTGAAATGTGGGGATTGTTACCAGCTAAGTTGTACTTAGTTGGACTATCAAGTGAGCGGGCAGGGTTGAACATTTTACATGTTCATATTCAGTGATTTGATGTCCATCAGGCCTTTTTAAGGGCCCCCTTTTTATTTTTATTCTTTTTCCACATGTCCATGCCCTGCAGGGTTTGTAATAAAATGTACTAGCATGGTATTTTTGTAAAGTACTTGGTTCCCTAGGACTTTTTGACCAAGTCGGGTATTCCAAGGAGTTTTTTCACTTATTAATTATGTCTTGCATAACATAATTTTTGAGTTTTTCTCCTACTCCTCCAAAGCTGGAATGCATGGTGAGGTTAACGGGCCTTAGGGGGTTATTAAAGTCCATGGGTCAATGTATATGAACATGCTAGGCATTATTTTGAGTTGTATGGACATGTGCTAGGTCCCCCTAGTTTTTTTTAAAATTCCGACGAAAAAGTTTTTCCGTGTTTTTAAGCCATTTTTTAATGGTTTAATTAAGAAATTTGTAAAAGGCGTAAAAGTATGGTCTAGGGCTCTTTTTTGCCATGGGGGTGCTCGTTTTCTAACTTAGAGCACCCACCATACCCTAAAACCCACTTTCTATAGTGTTTGGGTCATCTATTTTTCACTAATGTCAAAATTTCCATAAAAGGTGAAAAAGTGGAGAAAAAATAAAAAAAATAAAAAAAAATAAAAAAATTGAGAAAAATTAAACTCCAAATATTTGGGGATTTGAAGTCAGAAATATATCAGCTATAAAAGAGGATGTAAGAGATGACTTTTTGGCATCTTTTGGGCAGCTATAATAGTGGGACTAACTCCCGCTAAGGGAGGGCGCATTTCCCCATGAGGGGGGCACAAATCCCAAGGAGGGAGCCCACGAATTGGGTAAATGTGCAGCCCATTTGTTGGGCTGTCACTTGGGCTGATTTGTAGCTGTTTGGACAGCCCAATTCGTGGAGAAGGCAGCCCCAATCTCTCCCCTATCTACTCCACCCATTTCTCCTGCATCTCCTCAAGCTTGGGCGCCCTCCCTTGTTCATTTTCTCTATTTAAGCTTGGCTGCCCTCTCCATTTTTCTCTAGTTGGAGTTGGAGCAGACCTACTTTGTAACTTGTTTTATCTTTGCTATTGAATAAAGAAGACTTCGGAGGTCCACATGTGTGATGCTTTGTGAGTGGTTGATGGATTTCATGGCATGAGGTAATCTGTAGCTTAGACAATTTTGTGCAAGCATTTTCAGCCATCTTCTAGCTTGTAAGAAAGACTAACTAAACTTGTTTGTATTAGTTAGTTCTTGCATGTGTCATTTTGATTAGAGATTCAAAATGTATATGTTTCAGTTGTTTATGCTCATATTTTTTTAATTTCTAACCATATGCATTTCTAGATTTGATGGGTTTTTTGTGAGTGTCTTTAGCTACAAGTTGACAGGTTGAAGAAGAAGATAGCTTGCTTGTTCTCCTTTTCTTCATTTGTACATGCTTTGGTGGATCTTGCCCTCGGTGTCCCACTTCCAAGCCTTCAAGCTTTATGAGTTCACATGCCAATCTGCTTCCTTTCTCTTTCTTAGCAAATACAAATTTCTAACTTTTCTTGGTTACTTTGTTTGCATATCTCAGATCTTTCTCTTTTGCAATATCATAAGTATATCTGAAATTATTCTAAGAAATCTGATCTGTGTCATTTACAAACTTTTATCATAACGAGATTAGATCTCTTTGTTTATCAAGCATTTCATTTTTTTTACTTGTCAAAAATTGTTAAATTTTAAAAGTTTGAAAAGTAATGCTTAGATCTGATTTGAAAAGTTTATCTGGCTGATTTAAAGAGCTTAAAATTTGCAGCTCTCTTTGAGTGTGCAAAGATCCTAAGGAGACAAGCCTTACAACTTGTCTCACTCAGTTCAATTTTTGTTTGTTTACTTAGTTTTTTTTTGCCTTAGATTTTTTTTGGGTTTTTTGTAGGTGATCCAAACACACTCTTAAAGTGTTTTGGGCCATCTTTTACTAACGTTTGCTTTCTGGTTTGCAGCAATTGATGAACAGGAAGGAGGGGATGATGGCCAAATTTTGAAGATTCAAGCCATCCAGAGCACCATAAACTTTATTTTCTCAAACCAGATACTCTTCCCTTCTGTTATTGTAAGCCACCGAGTCATTTTAAAAGATCGGGGCACTTCTATATTGCATTGTAACGAAATATTAAACGAGAGCAAGTGGGTTAACCAGCGCCCACACCCCATCCCCCCAGGGGGGAACCATGTCGACTCTTTTTCGTGGCGTGATTTTTTTAGTTTAGTTTTTTCTTTTTGGCAATTAATAAAAATCAACTAGGGCTTAAAATTAACCTTGTTGATCCATTCCATTGGCGGCCCATGAGTTCACTCAGGACCTAGTTTTTCTTCATTTTTTTTACAAATTTTCACTTTTTTTTTACAATCCAGAACACCCCCTTGCTTTCCCGAAGTAAGGTTTCAGGATAAGGGCTTGCCTGAGTACTGGCCTAAAAAGAGACTCTTGGGGCTTTAAAAAAGTAAAATTTGTTTTCATAAAAAACTTAAAATTTACAAGACTTTTTCCCCGTATGCTCTGTGGTCACTGTAGCTTAGTCTAAACATGTTGATCACACCAGAAAAGGAATAAGTGACTAGTAATAGGATCAACACACCCAATAAACCACCTATTTGTGAAAACTCGACACAAACGCTTATTCAACTTTGGTGGGCAAATTTCTCAAAGGGCGCGGGAACCATTGGGTAGTGACCTCTGCCAAACTGTTAGACTATACCCTCGTTTGGTATAATGTTGAACACCTCCCTGAGACTCTGATCCAGCCCACATGTCTGAGTGAGAAGCCACCTTGTTGAATTCCGGACATATTCCCAGTACCTTTTGGTATATTGGGAACCCCCCAACCTTAATAAAAAGATCCATTACCACATTAATAATAAAATTAACCAAGAACAATCGCACAATAGTAAATACAAATGCCAAATAGACTAATAGTAAATACAAAAAAGGGTGGATCAAGATGGAAGAATCCCATATGTCAATAGTCCTCCTCCATGCCTGAACCAACAAACTCATCACTGGCACTACCCTGATCCTCCTCCTCCTCCTCTCTTCCCATCTGACGATCTGCTGCTGTGGAGGATGACCCCTCCATATGATCACCATCATCAAAAGCAAACGACTCTAACACTGGATCATTAAGATCCATGTTGGCTAATGCCAACTCAGTACTGCTGTCCAAATCCATATCATTAGGAAAGACATCCCACATCTTTTTCTTTCTCTTCACCCACTCCTCCCGCTTCCTGTAAATAAGACGAAGGTTGGAGTGCACATACACCATCGTCTCTGCCCTGGACTGCTCAAGCCTGCTCTTCTTCACACTGTACAAGTTCCCATATGTGCTCCAATTCCTCTCACAACAAGAGGATGATGTAACTTGAGAGATGACCCTCAAGGCTAACTTCTGTAGAATAGGGCATGTTGCCCCATGAATTTCCCACCAAACATAGGGTTTCTTAACCCCCATGTCTCTAAGCCAATGTTGCCGAAGCGTGGGAGCGAAGGGGGAGCGGGAGCACGGGTGCGCATTTTTCATAAAATGGTCGGAAGCGAAGTGTCTCAGAAGCGTTTATATATATATATATTCAAAAAAACATGTAGAATACCAAACTAGATGCAAAATTTATGAAACATGTATGTTTGTGCTACTTCCAATATATGAAATGCCATCTAAATTCCATAATTCATGATTCCATTATAAACATGCCTTATCATGCCATCTAAATTCCATAACTCATGCCTTATCTCCCCAATCTAACCCTAAAAGTGCCCTAGGCCCCACCCAAAGAGCGAAAAAAAAACCCAGGAAGCTTCCTGTTGTCCATGGAAGCGCTTAGGAAGCGAGGTCGGAGCAAGGTTGGAAGCGAGGTCGGAGTAAGGTCGAACCATGGAGGGCAGAGCTTGGAGCGTTGGGGAGCGAGAAAACTTCGCACAGTGGCAGGAAGCGTTTTTTTCCTGCCCGAAGCGAGCTTTCGAAATTCGGAAGCGAGCTTCCAAAAACGCTTCGGCAGCGCTTTCGCTCGGAGCGCGAATTTGGAGCCTGAACCGTGGGGGGGGGACGCTTCGGCAACTAGGCTCTAAGCACCTCATAGCCTCCAAATCTCCCAGTGCCAGTGGAAAAATATACAAATCCCTCCACCTCCTCAAGTAGGTCTCTATCCTGAAATAGCCGTCTAAGTGCTATCTTCCTCCCATGCAATCTCTCCATCCATGTGAGGGCTCCGGTCCACCAGTGAGCCACTCCCGAGTGTAGAACTTGGGGTTCAAGGAGTGGGCCAAGCAATGCAAAGGTGTGCAATTCTTATCCCACCTGGACATAAGAATATCCTGAATCATGGTCCGTAAGTTCTCTATTGATGTCCCATACTCGGGACACTCATTCTCCATGACAATGGACCTCATGGACTCAATCATGGAATCCCACCCCTCATAAACATCTGCTAGGATGGGTTGGTCCGTGTTTGCAAACCGCAACAAGGAAATGATAGGCTCCATGATCTTAATCCTAAGATCTACCATGTCCCACCAACCATCATTTAACACCGTGTCCTTCACCTTTTGTGAAGCAAGCTGATCCGTCTTTCTCCAAAAAGACCAAAACTCTGAAATCGCCATGGACCCAAGAGCGGTTTTGACCTCCCTCAACCTCTTGAGCATGATGAATGAGGAAGCAAATCGAGTATCTGCAATCTTCAGCAATGAAAGCTGTGTGTACTCTTTATAGATGTTGAGCGCATTTGTGTGGTTTTGTACAAAGTTACGGATATGGTGTGCATTCTTAATAAGGTTGCCAATCCATGTCACATTTGAAGCAATGGATTTCAGTGCTAAATTCAAGGAATGGACAATGCAAGGTGTCCAAAAAACCTGTAAGAGCAATAAAAGCATGTATAAATGACTCTGCAACACTAACACTGCAATGAGAAAATTCAAACAATGAGCAAATTAGAAATGAAAGGTGTGCAAAATGAACATACCTGTGGCTATTTAGCTTCCACAATCATGCCAGCAGCCTTGCAAACAGGTGCATTGTCCGTGATGATTTGTACACAAGAATCAACACCTACTTCTTCAATGGTTTTGATGAATAACTCACCCATATACTGTGCATCCTTGTATTTCCCAAGAACATCTACCTCTTTCAAGGACACCAGTCCATTTTGGGAAGATACCATGAAATTGATGAGTGGATGGCGTGCTGGATCCGTCCATCCATCAGAAACAATACTCACATCGGATGAGGGCCATGTTGTTCTAATTGGCTCAAGAATTTTATCTACCTCCTTTGCTTTAAACAACAATGTGGTTCTAAGCTTCTCTGAACCAGGAGGTACATAACCACTTGGAGCTCGTTCCATGAGACTTCGACACATCTCAATAAACAATGGTGAACGTGCAACATTGAATGAGATGAAGTTGAGGTAGAAATAGAATGCAATGGTAAGGTCCACCTCTTCTCGTGCCTCTTGTTGGAAAATCCTATCCATTGGACCACTTGGAGATTGCCTCTTTCTTGTTTGATAAGTATCCCCACTGCCATGAATGCTTGGTGGAAATGGAGGCTTGGTGCTAGAAGATTTCCTCAAGAATGGAAGAGGATCATCCTCTTTTTTCTTGCTTGCTGCTGCCACCTTCCCTAACTCTGATCCTCTCTTTCCATATCCCTGCTTTGGTTAACACTCACCTCTTTGCATGAAGAAATCCCACAAGAAGGAAGGGCCAACAAATGGCCCTTAACCCGGTAATATGTGCTCTTGAACTCATTCTTGCAAAAATTGCATCTCCAAGACACATTGCCTCCCCCACCAAGCTTTGCCCCAGGCCCATCTTTCCTTGTCACATACTTCCAGAAAGGGTATTTTTTTTCTTGGGCTTGTTGTCTTGCTAAAACATGGTTAAATGGAGCAAAAACATGAGCTCCATTAGCAGCAGATGGAGCACTTGAAGGAGGAGGAGAACCACTTGTGCTTGGAGGAATAGGAGGGGAGGCACTAGATGGTGCATTTCTCCCTTTCCTTTGCCCCTTAGCTCTTGCCCTAGCTGATTGAGACATTCCCTTTCTTGTTTGATGGTTAAGCTTGCAATCCTCTCCACAAATCCACCCCCAATGCACTTGGATTCCCTTGGATAGCCTTCAAATCTCCTTCAAATCTCCTTCACCTGCACATAAAAGCCATTCTCAACCTTCCCCTTACTTGCAAATGACAAAAAGAAAGTGAAAAAACGGTTTTATACTAAACCCGGGCGCACTTTTCTGCCGAAAGCATGTCCCGTTTTTGGGACACGAATCAGACAGTCGGGGATACGATGTGAAATCGTGTCCGATTCGACTTTTGGTTGTGTCCCAATTTTGGACATGACCAAAAGTCGAATTGGACATGATTTCACATCGTGTCCGTGTCTGATTCGACCCCATGGGACACGGAGGCCCTTTTGGATCAATCCGGTTTCTTAGCATTACATTGATCATTGGCTACTAATGGCATAGAGATATGATTGAGATAAGTTTACGACTGTTAGGTTTGGAACCTATGATAAATAGCAAGATACAATTTACAGAATTAATTTGCTATTGTATTTCAATTCTGAATTTTCTTTTTCTGAATGAGTTTTATTTTTCCATTTCATAACAAGAAAATTAACTTAACTATCTTTGTTATAAAGCTGATTGTAATTATTTTTTTTCATGATTTTATAATTAATCAAAACTTGTTTTGATGAGTTATGGAGAATGTTTCCTAAACGCTGGCTTGATCTGTTGTAAATTGGAAAGAGATTGCACAGAAGATGTTACATAGATCATTTATGGGCCTTATGCCGTTATACCAATGGGATTTCTGTTTATTATCATTTGAGCATCATAAGTTTTTTGGGGTATGGAAAGATGTAACTTATGCGACAGGGTGGTGGATTCTGAAAATGGAAGTTGGTATTAGTTTTTCAAGATAATAATTTCCTGTTATTTTGACTCTCTGAGGGTATTTAACAGATGAGGTCTACTAGTCAAATAAGCAGTACCATCTCTATGGGCATTCTAGAGCCAAATCATACATTATATACAGCTGATCATCGTTTGCATGGTAATGTGAGGATTGTCATCCAATGATTTTCCTTTGAGTTTTCTAGGAGATTGCCTGATTAACAATGCAATATGGCTTTAATCGTTCGAAAACAATTTCTCATTCTAGCATTAAATAAAATATCCAGGCATTGGCAGTTCCAAGAATTTGTTTTGTACTTGTGGTCTTCAGATCCTTATTCTTTGAAGTGTTCAGAATGGAGTTGCACCATTCACGTTGCAATGCCCTAAAGTTTTCTTTTAAACACTGTCTTATTTCCATTTATGCATGCTTAGCATCTGAGTGATATTTCAGAGCATTATTGTTGGTATAGTCTTGGGTTTGTGTTGATAAATTGTTTGCTTCCTTGCCATCTCAATTGGGATCTGTATTAGGCACTGTAAATCCTATAAGCCGTGATTGTTGACTTGCAGGGTTAATGCATGGCGACTTTGAGAGCATAATGCTCAATATATTTGTGAAAACAACCATTGAAAAATCTATTTGATAAACTTTGTAACCTACACCATTATTTTGTCAGATATGGAAATACATTAATGTTATTGTGATTATGATCATCAGGAAAAAATATTACATATAAATTTGGCTAAACAATATGCTTTTTAAATAAAGTGTTGACTGATGTCTCTTAATGGTCTACAATGTCCAGTTTTGTTTTATTTTTCCCAGATATTGCATCAGTTTGGGAAGGTGCTGTCCAGCACAATGCTTCAAAGAAATTTGAGATTGGGGGCGTAGATTTGACTGAACTGTTTGCCCGGGAACTTGGAAAATCAAATCCTAAAGTCGGTCTTGATCTTTCAATTGTTGAGAAGTTAAAGGAGACATACGCATGCACTGCAGAGGATCAGAAAGCATATGAAGAAAAAAACAAAACATTCCTGGAAGAAAAGCATACTCTACCAGATGGACAGGTATGGTTCCTCAGTGGAATATTTTGCTTATCATCTTTGGTTACCCGTTACATATTAGGTCTGTTTCACTTGTAATGTAAGTCACATGACATTGGGACATGAGGACACATAGACACGGGGATTCAAGTGTCTAATACAGGGCGTTTAGACCCCTGGAACGCAATATAGCCCTAGGGCCACACACACATACACACTATATGTGTGTGTACAATTTACAATTACAAAAATAAACTATAGACATAAAGATGCAAAATTTTGAACATTTACAAAATATTGATATAGATAGTTACTACATCAAACACACACGAACTTAGAATATTCAATATGACAATACAGATAAAATTAGAAATTTAGAAGTCAGGAGTTAGAACAATAAACTGCAGTTTTCTTATGGTATCATTTTATGTTCTGAAAATCAAAATGTATTACATAGATAAGATAATAGATGATCATGATACTGATACCATAGATGGGAATGCGCATGGTAAATACAAAATAGATAGGTAGTAGAACCGTAGTTGGAAGAATCTCATATGTCGTCAAGTGTCCTCCTCTATGTCATAACTAAAATCATCAAGATCACCATCATTGCCATTGCCCTCTCCTCCATCCTCCTCAATATCTAGTCTAAAATCTGCATCTATTTGTTTGGAGGATGATGCCTCATGAGGATAACCATCATCAAAAGTTAAAACTGACAAGCTCTGGAACTGTTTCATTAAGATCCATGCCCATGGCAATTCAATGTTGCTGTCCATACCCATATCATCTGGAAATACATCCCACATCATTGTCTTTACCTTCAGTTACCCTTCCCTTAGCTTGTATATAAGATGAAGGTTGGAGTGTACACACACCATGTTCTTTGCTTGGGACTGCTCAAGTTTGTTCTTCTTCAAAGTGTGCACATTCTTGTATCTGGTCCAATTCCTCTTGCAACAATAGGATGAAATAACTTGGGAGAGAAGCCTCAATGCTATTTGCTGTAGAATAGTGCACACTGCCCCATGAGATGGGCACCAAGCATAGTTCTTCTCAATTTCATGTTTCTGATCACATCACAGCCTCCAAATCTCCTAGTGCAAGTGGAAAACTCTACAGTCCCATTGACCTACTTTTGTGGTCATTTGTTGGACATTAATAAAATTATCTTATCTTATCTACAAGGCCCTCTCCGACCTCGTCACAAATTTGTCTTGAATCCTTGATATATCTTGCCCAATGCCTTCTTTGTCCCCTTTGAAATTCTCTCTATCCAAGTGGTGTGGAAATCTACATGAAGGCCCACCATTGATCCACTCATCATTGTAGGAATTGGGATTTAATGTAATGTCCCTTGTTAGGAATTTTATTAAAATGACAATTTTTCACTTTTTTCCCTAGTTAGACCTTTGACTAGTTTTGATCTCTAGGTCCCAAATTTGCCCCAAATGATCCCAAATCTTATGAGATGGTATATGAATGATATTAGAACATAAATATGTGTTTCAGGGATGCCTTTGGACCTTTAAAATACTTCTGCAAATCCTCTTTCAATTCTGATCAACGTAGGTAACTTTACTAGTGATTTTCCTTTGACTAGTATTGGTCTCTAGGTCTCAAATTGACTCCAAATGCCTTCAAATCTTCAAGGAAAGTGTATAAATGATATTAGAACTTTAATATGATGTTTATGGATGAAATATGTCCACCAAAAGACCTCTGCGAACTCTCTTAAGATTCTGAACCAATTATGCAATTTTACTAGTAATTTGGGGTTCAAATCCCCCTGGGGTAAGTACTGAAAATGGCTTCCCAAATGCCTCCAAACCCACTCCAATTTATGAACAGAGGTATGTAATGTGTTAAGTATTTTATTAAAGTCTCATATGCACCATTAATGGATTATTACAATTGTTCTCACCCTCTCCCATTCAACTGCAAAAATCCCCAATTCGACCCTTGGGGAAATGACACTATTTCACCTCCCAATACAACTAAACTGATTATAAATGCTTCAAATGCTCAATTACAGTACATGAAACTTGTAGAATACATCCATGGCAGTATATTTATCACAAATATATCAGAGAATCATCCATTCATTCGAAATCATCATCAATACATTGGCTCACAACAAGGTAGTGGGGAAATGGCATTGTTCTTCCATTAAAAATGAGATTTATACATTTCTACTTGAAATTTCGACTTGAAACTTTTTGGAGATGAAGAACAGAGTATTTACTTCATATTACAAAATAAATGAGGCATTAAAAGCTTCCCCAAAGAGTACAATAGCTCACCAAAAACGCCCTCCCTCAAGGATCAAGAATATGCCATAAAAACTGGAAATGGTTGAAGGAGTGAGCTGCAATAGAAGAAACCATGAGCTGCCCTGTAGCTTACACCTGCAAATAAAGACTCCATTAAAGCTCCAAATGAAAGGTCTGAATGGCCTTTCCAATTGCCAACTTGGATGGGAATCTTTCACCCTCGAAATTGGCTAAGGCAAGAAACTAGTCATCCACTAGCTCTCCCTCTTCACAAATGCAATTGTAAATTCTACAAATGATCAAAAGCCATTCTCATACTTCATTTCTACATTTTATAACCAACATTATCCTTCTAAGGGTCGAAATCCTCTCAATAGATTCAATAGATTTCCATTTAGGAAATATTCCACATTTGCCACTTGTCTCCTAGTTCCAACCTTCCATCTTCTCCCAAATTCGATTTTGAGTCTCTTTGGCTTATCCAACTCCCAAATTCGCCTTCTTTGAGCCTATTTTTGGGGCTGACATGTCATAGTGGTCAGATGTCAGAGGTTAGGTCTGCAATTTGTCATAGTTGTCATAGATGCTCCATCATTGGTGTCATAGGGGCTAGGGAATCTAGCCCAAGTGTCCACAAACTTCCACTTTGACTCTTTATCTTCCATGGAGGTTACCAATCCTTCCCAATTCGACCTAAGATGCTCAATGACATTTGTTATGACTTACCAACTCACCCAAGAGTGTTCACATTCCCATTAATTCGAATTTGCAAAAGAGACATACCATGTATTATGAAAAATCAAGCTAGTGTGGGTCCCACATCCTCCATATATCTCCAAAACCATTTGTCACCTAGGATTTCTCTTGAATTTCTTTATTCACTATATTTATTAAATACTTGAACCCTTATAATGTCTAAACATCATTTATTATCCCCCTTATTCCAAATCCCAAAGCTTCCACCCCAAACCTAGGAAACTAGTAATTTTCCTCCTTGGCAATTATTTGACCCTTAACATCAATTTTACAAACTCTAATGAATATGGCTAATGTAATTAGGCCATTGTGACCCAATTCCAAATTTGGGACATGACATTTAATGAGTGAACCAAGCAATGCAAAGGTGTACAATTCTTCTCCCACCTACCGATAAGAATATTCCATATGTCGTTGAACAAATTCTCTGTTGATGTCCCATATTCAGGATGCCCATTCTTTAAAAAATCAAATAACGATCTTCACGGACTCAATTGTGGAGTCCCATCCCTCATAAACATTTACTAAGATGGGCTGGTCCATGTTTGCAAATTGCAATCGAGATATGATGGGGTCCATGATCTTAATTGTAAGATCTATTCTTTCCTACCAATCATCATCCAACATTGTATCCTTGACCTTTTTTGAAGCATTTTGATCTTGCTTTCATCGAAAAGACCAATTCTCTGAAATAACCACGGATACAAGAGCATGCTTTACCTCCCTCAACTTCTTAAGCAAGATGAATGAAGAGGCAAACTAAGCATCCACAGTATTCAACAATGAAAGATTTGTGTATTCTTTATTGATTATGAGGGTAATGGTATGATTTCGTACAAAATTGCAGATATGGTGTGTGTTACCTCCCAAACCTTCACTTTAAGTGGTAAAGCCCTAAAACACAAGTGAAACACTAGGGGAACTAAGAGGGGTTGTCCATTGTCACCACAACAATGCCCTCTCTCACTTTAGGTCCACTCTCCTTCGGCACAAGGAGGATGTCCCAAAGTAATGTATAAGATACGCTTTAAAAATAGAATAGGATGGAGGACCAAGACTAGTGCCTATCCAATTAGGGAAAATGTAGTGAAGAGGCAACCTTTACAGAGTTTAAAAATATGCATGATAGTGCTGTTATAACCTCTGTTACAAATATCGGCGATATATCGCCGACATCGCGATGTTTGCTGCCAGCCGATAATTTCGGCAAACATCGCCGTGATGTTTGGGTGATTTTTTGTGGCGAAAAAAGCACGATATTTTCGTGATGTCAAGGAAAAATCGGCAAATATCGGGAAAATATCGGCAAAAATTGGGAAATATCGGGAAAATATCGGCAAAAATCGGGGAATATCGGCTGAGTCAAAAAATTAATATTTTAATATTTTTTAATTTCGCTGATATATTGCCGATGTTTGCCGACATTTTACCCGATAAATCCGATATTTTCTTTTTGGACCCTTGGCGATATATTCGCCGACATGATATTGTAACACCGGTTATAACATGCTAAAATGAGCCTAAGAATGCTATTTCCAGATTACTGAAAATTCCGTAGAGGGCCCTTACGAAGGTGCTCCTTAAAGTTAATACACATACATGACAAGAAATGGATGATTATACTACAAACTAGAAATATGCCCTACCTTTCATTGAAATGACAACAATTTATCTCAATTAATAGTAAAAATCATTAAGGGAAATGGATAGGAAACACCTCAACTAAATCCCTCTTTCAAATGACAAATTGCCCTTAATGTGAAGCCCTTTTTTCAGTAGAATTTTGATGAATTTCCAGCAATAAACAAACAACAATGAGGATGAAATGATGAACCTCACATTACAAAACGAAACCCTTAAACTTTCATTCTCCCAATAGATCTTTAGCTAGGCTCGTAGGGGATCTCGCAATTATCCAACCATCCAAAATAATGGAGAGAGCTAGTCGTCATATAGATTTGTAGCTCAATCTCCTTACAATAAACCATAGTTGAAAAAATCAGCGTTGACAAAAAGTTGGCAAGGGTCCCGAATACAACTTCTCGGCAACATCGGCGAAAAAATCGGCAAACAATGGAAAACATTAAAAAATACAAAATATATTAATTTTTTTTCAGAATTTTAAACATATAAAGCAACAACAACATCAGATAAACACATTGGCACATAAATATAGAGAAAGCATTGATATATATATGATGTAGTGGATGCCAAATAAAAAATGTACATCAAAGTTTCAAAGATTGGAAATTTGGAAGTTTCAACACTAGATGGAACGTTGGTCATCCCCCTCCTCTAGGCTTTAGCCCTTGCCTCTACCTCGAATCTAGAAGTTGATCCTCCAAGGAAATTATTCCATACCCTACAATTTTGATGAAACTTCCTAATCCAAGCATTAAAATAAGATAGAAAAATCTTCCCATGCTTAATAAGTGATTTTGCTTGGTTGAAGGGTACATTTTTATTATTAAGGTCATGACAAAGGAATTCAATTAATTCCAACAATCAGGCATCGACACCACCGACATCAAGGTACATAGAAAGTTTGATGTGCTTGATTAAATTCCAATCCCTTACCCTCATACATGAGTCTGTTGAATTGCTTGTAGTGGACTGAGTCCACTACAAGCAACCTACAAGACACAAATAGGTCCACACATGTGAAGCATTCAACTTTCAAGTGAAACGTGCCAAGCTCCAAGGTGACGGTGATCAACAAGTCCACTACAAGACACAAGTAGGTCCACACATGTGAAGCATTCAACTTCAAGTGAAACATGCCAAGTTCCAAGGTGACGGTGATCAACAAGCTAGGCTCCAAGGCATGAGTGCTACTCTCCAAGGTCTAACGGTCCAATGCATCTCCAAGGTCATGTGTCTCCTCGGGGATCCACATGTCCACTCCTTCAACCCAAGCATCCTCAAGTCAAGTGTCAGCCTCCATGCAAGCAACGAAGCAACCCATGTTGTATAGTGTTAAAGTATAACTTAGTTTATATAATAGTCAATTAGATAATAGAATTAGGCATTAATAAAGTCACTTCTAACATTATGTTATTTTACACTTTTATGCTTTGTGTCGCTTTATTGTATTTCTCAATCTATCCCATATTCATAAAGTGGATTGACTCAACTTCATTGTAACCCTACATAAGAAAGCTTTCACTTTCTCATCTAAGCAATACATTATGACAACTCTTACGAGTTATTTCTTGGTTTCTTTATGTGCTCGATTTCTGTGATATGTTATCAGAGCTAACTTAGATCCTTGGAGACATGGAAAGTGTAAAGACCTAGGGATTGCTGTTGATAGAGACAGATTGAGGGATTGCTAGTGTAGCACATCAAAGAGTTGAAAGCGTTTAATCAGAAAGCAGGATTGTTTCATTTATTATTTCGAAGCAACGCAATTTTTTTTAGTGGAACCCGACAATTTGAGGCAACGTTGAAAAAGTCGGACTCGGCAAAAAGTCGGCAAGGGTCCCAAAAACAATTTCTCGGCAACATCGGCGAAAAAATCGGAAAAAGTCGGCAAACATTAAAAAATACAAAATACATTCATTTTTTTTCAGAATTTTAAGCATATAAAGCAACAATAACATCAGATAAACACATTGGAACATAAATATTTAGAAAGCACTAATATATAGATGTAGTGGATGCAAATAACTTGGAGTGGTTTGATTTCAATGACTCAGACTGTTAAAAAATACATAAAATTTTACAATTTTAATGAAAAAAATATATATTAAAGATTCCAAGCTATGATTCCAAACCATTAGAGACAAAATATTATCAAAATGGCACCAAGCACAATACATATCTAAATCAAAATTGAAAAAACATAATCATCAAAATCATTGTCTATGTCGAGATCATATTCATCAATAGCACCATGTTCCCCCACCTCTAGGCTCTAGACTTTGCCTCTGCTTCCAATCTCGAAGTTGATCCTCCAAGGACATCAATTAACACCCTACAATTTTGTTCAAACTTCTTAATCCAAGTGTTAAAATAAGGTAGAAAGAGCTTGCCATGCTTAATAAGTGATTTTGCTTGACTGAAGGGTACATTTTTTTATTAAGGTCATGACAGTGGAATTCAAACAACTTTAATAATCAGGCGTCGATACCACCAACATCAAGGTACATAGAGAGTTTGATGTACTTCATTAAATTCCAATCCCTTACCCACATACATGATAGAATCCACTAGAAACGTTGGAATCCTGAAAACCATTAAGTCTGTTGAATTCTAAATGGGATCTAAAATCCTACTTTTTGCATATGAAGTCTGATGAGGTTGGAACCACTCTCAAACATCCTGAAACAATTAATGGTAATGTTACAAATTTAAGTAAAAGGATGGAAAATGAAAGATAAAGAGAATGTTGACATCAATGTTACATGTACAAAACTCATCAAATTTATAAAAAAAAACCCGAGTTTTTAAAACTGTGAAAAAGCCTGGGCAATTTTTCCCTTCGACTCGCGATTTTTTCGAAAAAATCGCCGATTTTTTAAAAAATCGCGATTTTTAAGAGCCGATTTTTCGGCAGAGGTAAAGCCGCGCGATTTTTTGAAAGAAGCGTGATTTTTCGGCGATTTTTTCAACGCTGATTTGAGGTTCTGTTGCTGCCTGATACACACCTGGGGGAATGCGACATAAATCTTCATGTCGCTCGGTGCATCCTTGGGGGCAAGTCAGAGGCAAGTGCTATCACATGAAACTTGACTCCTTCCTCTAGGTTAACTCCTAGCGAAGCCAAGAGGGGCGGTCCCTGTTATCCACCTAAGTTGCACTTAGTTGGATGTCAAGTGAGCCTGCAAAGATTGAACAAGTCTACTTGTTCATTTCAGAAGATTAGAAGTCCTAGCAGGCCACCTTGGCGCTTTTTTTAATAAATTTGCATGTTCATACCTTGCGGGGAATTGTAATAAGTTCATGTAGCATGATGGATTTTGTAAAAGACTTGGCTTTCCTAAGACTTAGACATCAATGTGGTACTCTAGACTTTCCTTGGTAATTATGCATTGCTTTTCAGTGACGCATAATTTTCAAGTTTTTCACTCACACCTCCAAAGCTGGAGTATCTGCCTTGGTGGCTAAACCTTAGGAGGTTATTAAATTCTAGGTGTCTATGTATATTACCATGCTAGTCACTTTTATTGAGTCATATGAACATCTACTAGGTCCCCCTATGTTTTATTTTAATTTTCACAAATAAAAATTTTCCCTTAAAATGGGTCAATTTTTTAATGTAAAAATAAAAAAAAGGAATAAAAAAGTGGCTAGGAGGAAGGATTTTCCATGGGGGTGCTTGTTTTCTAACCCGAAGCACCCACTTAACCCCTAAACCCACTTTGAGGGTGAAATTCGTAATTTTTAATTACTTAATGTCATTTCTCTCGAAAAAGTGAATAAAAATGCCAAAAAATAGAAAATAAAGGCAAAAATCAGCTCCCATGATTTTTGGAAACTTGTCCTTGACATGTTTCAGTCGGACCAGAGTGGTGGAAAATTGATTGGCAATCATATATGAGTTAACTGGAGCCTAAATCCACTTGATTCCAATCAAATCCGAGTTAGCATCAGTTGCCAAATTGAAGGAGGGCGCTTTTCTCCATAGAGGGGGGCGTATTAGCTTATTTGGCAGCATCTAGTTGATGGGAGATGATCCCAATGAGAGGTGGTGCCTACCTCTTGAGAGGTGGCTCCCATATCTAGAGTTAAACTTCATCTAATCCCTCGTTTTACTCTTTAAACTCACCCATCTCTTCCAGTGGTGAATGCGCCCGCCCCCCCCTCTTCTTTTGCTATTTAAGCATGCACTCTCTTCTCATTTTCTCATGGTTAGAGGACCGAAAGGCTGGTGAAGCTCTATTGTAATTCATATCTTCTTTTAGAATAAAGAAGGCTTTGGAGGCAAATATTTGGTGTATGGCTCTATGTGTGAATGTAATGTCAATGGTTTATGAGGTAACTGTAGTGTAGCTTTTTTATTTGTTGCATTTGTCGTTTATCTGGCCTTTGAAAGACTAGTATCAATCAGTAGGATAAATGATTCTAGTTTGATTTCATTTATTTCTTGCTTATGCACTGCGATATATAATTTGCATGTTTTACTTGTTCGTATGCATACTCTTCTGATTTCTATCATAAGAAGCACCAGATTTGACGCTCTTGTTGCAAGTAGCTGTAGCTGTGTAGGTTGTCTAGCTTGAAGCATCGATTGATCTTGCTTGACTCCTCCATCGTTCAAGAATTTTTGGAAGGACACAGTCCCTCTGCTCTCCACCAACAAACTCCATTGCCCAAAGTTCCCACGCTCTCAACATCTTCTTCCCTCTTTCCTTCACTTTCAAATTAAAATTCTTTCTTTGGTTACCTTTATGCATTCTTACTGCAAATAGTTTTATCTTAAAGAATATCAATAGCTATTTCAATAAGTTTGCATTCTCTTAACTAGATATGATTTTTCAAAGCATTACTCTTAGAATAGATCTAGCTCTCTAATGAGTACTTTTGTTTATTAGGTTTCCTCATCTTTTGGTACTTGAGATTAGTAAATTTTTTTATGCTTTTAAATGTCTTATCTAGCAATTTGATTCCTTTCAGGTGGCTGGTTTTTCACTTTTAACAAACAGGTAAGAGGAGGTGCTGACGGAAAATTTCAAAGATCCAGGCCATTCAGGACCTCCTGGAGAACTACTTCAAGTTTGTTTCATCTGGAAAACCTTGTAAACCTTGGGTTCCAGATCTATAAGGACCAAAGGCATCCCCACCTCAAAAGATTGCAATTTTAATTAATAAAAGCAAGTGGGCTATGTAGCGCCCACACCTCATCCCCTCTGGGGGGGTCCTGCGTCATATTTATGTCGTGAGCTTTTTTCTTTCTTTCTGTTTCTTGTTTTTCATAACTAGTAGATTAGATTTGCTCTTAGTTAGTTTACTTTTCTGCTACAATTTTTTATTTCTTTTACAATTAAACAATTGCAATAAATCAATTCGGCTGTGTATTCCCGAAGTACCGAAAGAGCTTGCTCGAGTAAGGAAAAAGAGAATCTCAGCCGGGCTCTTTTCCCTGTATGCTCTGGACCTTTGCAGCTTGTCTGATCAGTTGGTCACACCAGAAAGGGATTAGAGTGACTAGTCTAATAGGGAAATCCAAATAAACTTGTTTTCGAGAACTTGAGAGGTTGCATTGGACATTCCACAGAGTTAGGGGGTTGCTTTAAGCATGTTATGCTTCGCCCAATTGGACACTTGGTATTGTCGCAATAAGTGCTCAATCAAAGGAACAAGTTTTCTTTGGTCAAACAAGAAATTAACCCATGCCTTAATCACTCATCTTCACTAATTTAAAATTGACCAACGAGACAATTGCAACACTTTCACGTCACAACAACAACGTAATTCGACTACATTGGCACTGGTCTACCTGCAACAATCAAAATATATTTAAGTGAATTCATGTGTTAATGGAATGTTTCATCATATGCTATTGATTTAAATCTATGTTCTGCAATATCTTGTATCAGTTTATTTTAACTCCTAAAAATCACATTTACCTTTTTTTTGTACTTAACTTACTCAACCATAGTATTTTATTAGGGACCACCCCCTTGGCTTCATTAGGAGTTAGCCTACACATAGGAGTCAAAGATCAAGTGACAGTACTTGACTCGAGACTAGCCCCCAAGGATGCACCCAGTGGCTTGAAGATTTTTGCCACGCTAACCCCGAGGTGCATATCAGGTGGCAATAGTCTTGTTATAACCAAACTTGTAGGTGCCCCTAGAGATGAATCCGAGATGGATGGCAGAAGGGAAGGGCAACCAAAGAGGTGCAACCAAGATGGCCTCGACTCCCAGTGGATGGTTGTCACGCTAATCGAGGCAATCTTCACTTTATGTTATCTAGCCCAAGACAACAAAGGGGGAGACCCAGATCTACTCCCGATAGAAGAGATCAAACCAAAACACCAGATCAAATCAAATGACGATGAAGTACGTAAGGTGCATGGTAAACCCTAGATCTATGGATAAAGTCACAAGGTAAATGATAAGTTGGATCAAGGGGTTTAAACAGTGTAGATTTGGTTCAACATGTTTATGTGAGTGACTTATGAAGTTTATAATGAGATCAAGGATTAGGGTACTAGTCAATTGTGAGAAAATCCACTGCCTTGGGAACCGTGTCCAATACAGGGTAGTTAAGGTCCAAATTGGGGCTAACCAGTACCAGAGATAAGCTTGATTGAGCGATATGACAATGTCAAGGGGTTCAAGCAACCAAAACAAGGATCAAACCACAAGCTAACCCAATAATCCAGGAAAGTCGAATGGGCTTGGAGAAAGATCAGTGCCTTGGGAAGTGGGCCAAATGGAGTCAGATGTCCACCAAATTACAGATTTGGAACGTTGAGGTATAGAGGTAGGTGGATCTAAAAGATTAGGACAATCCAATGGCTGGATCTCAGTAGATCTGAGATTGGAGTATGCCACAAAGTGACCCAAGTGGGGCACAACCCGCAAAATGAGGAATGGGGCCTGTTACCCCCATTTTGGCAAAAGCGTGTCCGCAGGCGAATTTTTCAAAGGGGTGAGAGCTACCTTTTTACAAACCAACAGAAGTGCAGTCCTCCAAGTTTCTATTAGCAGAACTTTTTCAGACGTAGCCAGAAGCACCATTTTGTAGCAGTAATGGCACTTTGATTTTGCAGCTGTCAAAGGTGGAAATTAATGGTGAAAAACACTTAAAGAAGCAGATGACCAGTGTTTTCTCCTATTTGCAGTGAAGTTCAGAAAGCCTGGAAGGTTGCATTCACATTTCAAGCAGACCTGAAAATAGGGTAGTCTCTGTCAGTTTCAGTTGGAGAACCTTTCAGCGAAGGCAACAATATATCAACAAAAGGCTTTGGATATAAATGAGAGAGAACTAGGTCTTGACCATCCAGATACATGAAGAGTTATGGCGAGCTCGCTGTATTCTATTATCGACTTCAGCACACTAAATTGGCTCTAAAGTATGTCAACCGTGCATTATATCTTTTGCACCTGACTTGTGGACCATCACACCCAAATGCAGATGTCAAAGACAAAAAGAAGCAGAATCGTATCAAGTTAAGAGGTAAACTTGTCCAAAGTCAATGGGATGCACCTACGGATGAAATTCCGCTCAGACTTAACCGAGGAATGCAGAGACATTCAAATTCGATTTGGTATTAGTGAAGGCATTTCTAAAAAGAAGACGATATTATTAATGTTGTCCCTCTGGCCGATGATGAACTACGGTGGACAATGTGATTTCTGATAGGTTTTTGACATTCAAGGATATTTATGGAATGGATAGCTTCAAAATCGACTGATTGCAGAGTATGAAGCATGGAGTTTTTTCCCTCTTAACAGCAGACAGAGTATCATCGCCATTTGGAATCTGTGCATGACTCGTGGAAACTGTCCATGTTGAAGCACCAACTCAAAGATTTAAGAGAGTCCGAGCTCGAAACTTAAACAAGGAGCAATTTCGGGATTTTTATGGAAGCCGCTAGCTGCGTGAATCGGGGTATGAAGTGAAGTTCGACAACCGAGTCAGGGAGATCGACCATTGATTTCGCAGCAGCCATCGTGGTCTTAATTTAATGGATTTTCTGTTGGATTGGGCCATTGCTAGGTTTTAAATGTTGTGTGAATACATCTCGATGTCGTCTGCTCTCTAAAAAGACACATCCTAATTTTCAGTTTTCTCGACAGCCGATTACAAAGTTACAAGTGAGTTTACACATGCTCGGAAAATCAGCAGGTAGACGGTCCACGTTTTGTGGGTAGCTGAAAAATGTCGCCCGTGGCAGTCGTCTGCAACGGTGGTCGATTTCCATATACAGCGTCTGACAGTTGTCACTTACGTGGAGTGTTGGCGCACTTCGTCTTCACTTGGCAGCTTCGTATCCCATGCGGTTCGTTTGTATGGACCCGCCAGTTTTTCCTTCAGATCGTATCAACGTGAAATATCTCCTTGCAGTCGCCTTTTTGACGTAATTCATTGCCATGGGCTATGACTTAGATCTGGCTGGTCGCTTTCTGAATTGGAAACTAAGTGAAATTGTGGGATTTCATTGCAACCAGTCATATTGGAAGCCGATTTTATTGTTTGTCCCAGCCGATGGATGAGTCATCACCTTTTTCAGTGCATGTCTGGTGGGTAGCCGACTTCAAACCTTAAGTCTTTTTTCTTGGACTTGCAGTTTCACATGATTTAGGGGGGACCCGATCCATAAAGGGTTCCACTCTTGATGAGCTGTCAACCGGTGGAGATGGCGATCAGAACTGATCCAAAAGATTTGGTTGGTAGATAAGTGGGTGTTCCAGTTTGTTAAAGCATTTTTTAGAGGACCAGTTATATGGCAGTTCGAAAAAAAACCCTCTGCCGGACAGGTTGACTTCTTTTGGCTGTATTTTGAGATCGAGAGCAAAATTTCGAGTCATCCTTTGTGCAAGTAACATGTGTCACATCTCTAGTACTCTTTGCAAGCCCTAATTAGGGCAACTGCATCTTTTGCTCTACTTAAGCTAGTAGGCTTTAATTTGTAATCATGGAAAAATGTTGGGAGTTCTTCTCTTCCCATGAATTTAATTAAAAATACCATGGGATTCTTTGGATAAATTGAGCATATGTGGCGTGAGCTTGTGATATTTTAATTGAGTGTGAGCATTTCCAGATTCTGCATTTTCTTTTCATTGTGTAAGAGGCCATAGAAGGGTGACAATCCACCACGTTGGAAGGTGAAGGATTCTTAGCAGCCAGCTTTCTTCTTCCCTCTGGCGAAGAACTCTTAGCAGCTGCTTTCTCTTTCCCTTTGTGAGCGTGTAAATTCAGGTATTGATCTTTGCATTCAATTTGATTGTGCAATATTGATGTTTGGTTTGCATAGTGCACCTCCCGCACTTAGAGAGGAAGAAGTATTCTTTCTGATCTGTCAAACACTAGACTGAGCATGGCTTCCCCCTTAGTCACATATGACACAAGGCCCCTTTAAACCCTCTTTTGACTCCATTTGCCCCTCTGATATACTGGCACTAGCCTTCTCCTTGAGGACTGATCCTCCCATCTTTCCCATCACCTATTCAAAACACATCGTTTTGTTACATTTGTTTCTCTAAGGCAGCCTCTTCCATTTCACCTTGCCCTCCGTTGCATCTGCCTTAGTGATCCTATCTTAGGGATACCCGCCTAGAGTTGGAGAAGAGCCAACCTAAAGCGAAGAGGAGAGGAGTGTGGTGACATTGGCCTCTCTCCTGAGAGTTGTCATCCAGCTGGTGTGTTACATTTTGGGCTTCAACACACGCATGCTAGTTTTGAGATACAACAGGGCCCACAAGGCAGAAATCACTGAAGTGACACACTGGGGGTAGGTTATTGAATGTGTAGATTACAGATCAAGTGGAATCTCACCTACCCAGGTGCTAGGTCCCTGCAAACTCATCTCTCCCAAGGATTGCGACCTCCCTTGGAGAGGCTTCTTTGCCTTGGAAAGTGGGTCAAATGATGGCCAATCTTCACCAAACTACAGATCCGAATTGCCGTGGATACTGTAGAGGTGGGTTTTAAATTTTATACCCAAAAGCCAAGTGGATCTTGCTAGATCTGAGAAAGTGTAAAATGAGGGTTTGTAAATTAAGGGTTTTATCAATGAAGTAGCTATGTCAATGGATTAGAGCCAAGACAAGAAGAACAAACCTGTGGATCTTACCTGGATAACCTTGTAGATGCCTTGATGATGATCTATGCATGCCCGATCAATTTGGAGTGATTCGGGGTAGTTTTCTATGAAATCGATTTGCCCAAGGAAGCCAATGCGCCCTCTCTCCTGCAAAATAAACGTCAACAATATCAGATTTACCGCGAACAAGAGATAAGACTAATCCCACAAGAGAAATAACAGAAAGATATCATAGATCACAATGATATTAATGATAACCCCCTGATACAAGCAAATGCCAAGTGGAGCGAGTTGAAGAAGCCTTACAAAAACGCCCAAGTGAAGTCGCCCTCCTGTAGACAAGACAAAAGTTTCCAGAAAAGATAGATCTTACCACAAATACCCAAATGCTAGGATGCAATAGGCTTTCCAATCACCATCTAAGAACACCAGATGCAAAGGAGACCACAAGAATTTCCACAAGAAAGTTTTTCTATATCAAGATTCCAAGAGCCAAAGACCCTTTACAATGAGAATCTCTCTCCTTTAAATAGGAGGGAGAGAGTCCACAATCTAATCACTTTTTGAATGAGTGGCTAAGATTAAAAGATCAAAAGATCTAATCAATGGTTGAGATGAGCTCAACAATACAATACATGGATCACTAATAAAATAATATAATATGTGGACAAACTCACCCTAGAAGAGGGGATCCCACTAAATCATGATGATAAAATAATAGATCTAGCTTATGGTGGGTCCAAGGGGTAATTTTAGACACCCTTGGTCAATCCCCATAGCACAATATCAATAAAATAATTATCAAAGTGCCAAATTGTGCCTCTATGGGCAAATCGTGAGCCTTAGGAGGCTCCAAAAATCATCAGAAAATGCCATAAGTGATGGATGTGGGTCTCGATGAAGCTGAAACTGTTGGAGAAGGTGTGGAAGACATCCTACTCATCATCACTAATCATCCCATGCCAAAAATTTGCCTCAGTAGCCCAAATCGAATTCCTTTGTAGCCATTTCTACCATTTTTGGATTGCCCTGGGAAGCGTGAAACTGCCCAAACTGCCTCCTGGAGTGCCTGCGCTGTCAAGGTGAGCTCACCAATGAGTTTGGGAGGGGGTAATATGGTAATAACAAGTGACTGGACCACCCCCTCCATGCACAACGCCCTAGGTGAACCAAGTGAATCCCATCACTGCACTGACAAGGTCTCCGATAGACCAAAACTGCACTAGGATAGCCTACTGAGGCTCAATCATCACTGTAACTGCCCGGAACTGAAAACAGACTGTCTCATTGGACTTAGAAGGTCCAAATCCATCTAAGATGTGTACTCATACACCATATAAACCTCTGCATCGTCCAAAATAAATACTCATCATATCCGGTAGACCAAATAATACTAATCTGAACAAGTGCTGAAAAGTACAAATAATCATCATAGGCCTGAAATCACTGCATAAGCCCACCATGGTGACCTGTGCCAGACCATATATCATCTATTCGTAACATCTGAGGTCTGCCACCTCATGTCCTGTGGTTGACTTTTGATCAAATTGAGGTTTGACCAAGTCAACAAGTACCAAAATATAACTCAAACTGTCATCAAGCTGCTGCAAGGTGTCCAAGGTTAAAACATGCTTTACAATCCATTTAATTAGCAATTATAATAAGAAGTAATCATTACTGACGATCTAAATCCAAATATAATAAGTCATAAATATTATTTATTACTCAGACAAGACTTTCAAGGTCATACTCACTTCATAGTTGTGATCAATTTGCTAGTGAAGGGTGAAGGCTAAGAAAAGCATGGCTAGGCTAGAGGGAATGACTTACTGACTTAACACTGTGACACTTTGGAAGTGGAAAAGGGACTACACACCATAGCATATAGTGGATAAGCAACAACACAGGGAATGGCGGTGTCTCACAAGTGGAGAAGTTGTTCAAAGACTGTTTATTCATCTTACACAGATGCGCACAATCCATAATACAAAAGAGGCCAGCAATATTTTTGATATAGCATTTAAGTTCCATTGCTTTTGGGCTTAGAGTTTCCATAGCCTTTGATCTATGTGTGTTTACAACACATTGCACAGATTTACATTTATTTAGGCTTCTTGCTGCAGCTGTGTTTTTAAGGCACTTGTTTACCTGAGCACTTCTAGGTGTGTCACAGACAGCTTGTTTACCTAGGTATTTTACATTTCACAAAAGATATACATTTGATATTTCATAGCCATTTTCATTTGGCTTGCCTTTCATTCATGTGTGTTTAGAAACACATTGCATGAATGGGCTTTTCATACAATATATAACATTTCATTTCCATACTTTGCATTAATGGCAGCACTAAAAGTTTCAGGTTTAGCCAACAACATCTTTAGTGACTAGGGGGACTAAGCCAACTCACCATAGGTAAGTTTTGTCACCAACTTAGCGTTGAGACACAATAAACAGGGAAGCTTATCCAATATAGAGGCTACAGCGGGGAAAGGTCCTCCATGCCACTAGTCAAGTAGTAAGTCAAGGTAATGCACAACTGGGTATGTCATGGATGGATGAAGACAGTGAGTAATGAAACCAACACTAGCAAGCCAAAGTATGGCGGGAATGATCACCTCTATTCTCCCTAGGGAGGGTAAAACCAATGAGTATAGGCCAAGAACTTCTAAGTCTGAGTAGGGACAAATATGATATATATGTATAAGTACAACCAGGTCCACATATCTATATGATCGCCAGATCATGATACTAAGTCCTAAGACATGCTAAGAAAATGGAAATAAAAGCAATATAACCACAACACCATAATATACCTGCGGAGTCATATACCTGAATGCTCATCAATCTGAACCATCATCTGTCCTCTGAAACTACTGCTGTAACTCTGGGCACTATTGACTGCTTTGTACAAATGGCATAATAGCTACATCGGTCATCTCTCTGAGTGTCCTGAGACTTAGTCATCTCAGCATCTCAATGTAAGGGAACTGGCTGAATAGTGTAGTGGAATCTGACAAAACATGTATAGTAGCCCGGCTACTATATATGTGATAACAAGTCCCTATAAAAATAAATCTAAGGTTGTTAATCTATGAAAAAGAAAACAAATTATTCGAGGAGTTAATTAAAATTTTCAACCATAACAACAATAATGAAAGGAAAAACTTAAAAGCATATAACATGCATCATCATCATCTTTGCATAAAAATGAAAGTACATGAGTAAGATAATAAGCAAAGAAAAATACCAGTGCCCAATGCAAGTTGCAAAATGTAAAGACGATGCTTATAAAGTAAATGCTTTGCAAAGTGTGAGAATGTTGTGTCAGGTGTTGATGTAAATGTAACTTCAGAAGATATTCAATTGTATTTTATATTGATATTATTATTGTATTTTATTTGTACCTCTGACAGAGATGTTTTCCCTCCGGTCAGAGATGTCATTATTACATTTGGTCATGCAAAGTCATTGAGGTAAAACCTCCATTGTAAGTCGGGACAATAGATCCCCTAGAGTCAAATGTAATAGGGTTATTGAGTCTTCCTAGATAAGTCGGCCCAGCCAGTTTTAGTTGAGGCTGACCTAGTTAGGTAAAAGGTCAAGTTAAAAGTAAAGTATAAATATAGAGCACTGCTCTCTCATTTGGACACACTACTCACTCACACAAGTTCGCATAGCAAGAAAGAGAGGACAAGTTCACTGGTGGAGAAAAGAGAGAAGCTGTAGAAGATATATTTTGGGTTTTCCACTTTTGGCTTGATATTGTATTAGTGATGAAACTATCTTTGAGGAAGTTGCGGGGTTTTCTCCTTTATGGTTTCCCCAAAGAAAACTGCTGTGTCTATTGTGTTTTGTTGTGCTTGTTATTCTTTTAGTTAAAGATCCTAGATAATATTGAATTAAAGTAGAAAAACTAACATGGTATCAGAGCTTACCTTAAAAGAAGGCATTGTGCAGTGACGAGAAACTAGGGCTTCCAAGTTTGAAGTCTTCTCTCCACAGATCATCCGAAAAAAAGAGGCTAGCCTAACTCGCCCTAGAAGGGCGCCTCTTTCTGTGGAAGCAAAATCAAATTTTGAGAATTTTCAGTTTTGACCCAGAAACTAGTGCCGGGAGAAAACTAGGGCATCAAGTTTTGGGGGCTTCCCTCCATCAATTTGGAAAAGTAAGTACATTGGACAACTCACCTTGAGGAGGCACATCTTCTTGTCCAATCGGAAGTTCAAGATTCCAACTTTAGAAAATTAGGGTTTCTCTAACGAACCCTAGGCCAACCAGCTCCAGAACCAGGTTGGGCATATCAAATTGGTAAGATCTAAATCTTTGTTGTTTCCATTTGAGGTACTCATTCAATATGTCTCACCATACTAAGCTTGAGGATAAGCTTGAAGGAGTTGATAACTTCCGAGCATGGAAGTATAGGATTGCACTTGTCCTTGAAGAAAATGACTTGGACAAATATGTTAGTGAAGAGGTTCCAGCACCAGAGGGAGATGAGGCTAAGGCTATCCACAAGAAGAACTTGGTTAAGGCCAAGAGAATTATTGCAGACTCCATTAAAGATCATCTCATCCCACATGTGTCATCCTTGAAGACACCCACGGAGATGTTCGATGCATTGACAAGACTATTCGAAGGGAAAAACATCAATCGGAAGATGACATTGAGGAACCAGCTCAAGAACATAAAGATCTCGAACTCACAGACCATGCAATCCTATTTCACAAGGGTCTCACAGATCAAGGAGCAACTTGAAGCAGTTGAAGAGAAGGTAGAAGAAGGATAGATTGTTATGACCACCTTGAATGGTCTCCCAAGATCATGGGAGTCATTCATTCAAGGGATATGTGCCAGAAAGAAGTTGATCACATTTAGCAGACTATGGGAAGAATGTACATAGGAAGAAGCTCGACTTGTGGCACGAGAAGAGAAGATGGGAACGAATGATGATCAAGCTCTCACAACTCACGCTAGAAGAAACCACAACAAGAGGGAGCACCATCACCATAACAAGAGGGATAACCACCATCAAAGGAAGAGGGATAACTACTATAGACAAAGAAAATCCAGAAGAGATCTATCCAACATTGGATGTTATGCTTGTGATGAGAAGGGACACTACTCCAGAGATTGTCCCAGAAACAAAGGCTCCAACAAGAAGACAAAGAAGAAAAGACATCATGCTCACACCGCAGAAGACGATGAACCTGCATGGAAAAGAACCAAAGAAGAAGAAAGAGATGATTCTTCAAGTGATGAAGAATATGTCCTGATCTCAGCACTCACGGGCACTGTTACACATGGGAGCAATGATTGGCTTGTAGATAGTGGAGCTTCCGAGCACATGACAGGATACAAAGAATCATTCGTCAGTCTATCTGAGCATGAGTCACCCCATAAGGTAAAACTTGGGGATGATTACCAATACCCCATAAAAAGAAGTGGAGAAGCTTCCTACAAGCTAGACTTCGGAAAATCTCTGAAGATGAAAGATGTGCTATATGTTCCAGGACTAAAGAAAAACCTTCTCTCCATATCAGCACTAGATGCTAAGGGAATGAGGGTTGCATTTGTAGATGGCCAAGTCCTAATGTGGCCAAAGGGAAAAGCGATAATTGATGCAACTGTGATTGGAGAGCAAGAGGGAGGTTTGTACAAGTTGAGGGGCCAACCTGAACAAGCATTGCTTCATGATTCCATGGAACCAAGTGAACTATGGCATAGAAGGCTTGCACATGTGCACTATTGCAAGCAAAGCAGTTTCAGGACTTCCAAAAATTTAGGCAAAACATAAAGGCATTTGCAAGGGATGTGCACAAGGAAAGAATGCAAAGAAGGCATTTCCCAGCAGTGAAAGCAAAACGAAAGGAATATTGGAGATAATCCACTCCGATGTATGCGGTCCCATGTCATCCAACTCACTTAGCTGGTATGTTTATTATGTTTCATTTATAGATGACTTTTCTCGTAAGACTTGGATTTACTTCTTGAAAAGTAAAGATGAGGTATTTAGTAAGTTCAAGGAATTCAAAGCCTTGGTCGAGAATCACATAGAGAAGAAGATCAAGACCCTTCGATCAGATAATGGCGGAGAATTCACCTCGGAAGAATTCAAGAATCTTTGCAGAGATTCTGGGATTAAGAGGGAGTTGAGCACTCCCTACAATCCTCAACAGAATGGTGTTGCAGAACGAAAGAACAGAACGATAATGGAAGCAACAAAAGCAATGCTACATGACCAAGATCTTTCGATGCACTTATGGGCAGAAGCTGCGAGGACATTGGTGTATGTACAGAACCATACTCACCAAGTACTAGATAACAAGATTCTAGAAGAAGCTTTCTCCAACGAGAAACCATAAGTCATCCATCTCAGGATATTTGGCTGCCTAGTGTACATACACATTCCAAAGGAGAAGAGGATGAAGCTAGATCCCTCAGGAAAGAAGAGAATATTTGTAGGATACTGTTAAATTTTCATAATTTACTTCAATCTGATCTAGGATCTTAACTGAGAGAACAACATGTACAGCATATCTACAGCATATCAATCATGGAGACAATAATGCTACCACACAAGAGACACAAAGATTTACTTGGGGAAAACCATAAAGGTGAAAAACCCCAATAACTTCTTCAGAGATAGATAGAGCAATGATACAACCAAACATGAGAGATAGACATAACCTAGCAGCAGATCCTCCTCCTCCATAAGTGCGCCACTCCTCCTTGAGTGCATGTGTGAGAAGTGAGTGAGTAAATAGAGTGCCTCCCGCACTTTATTTATACTTGACTTGACTTGCCTTTTTACCTAACTCATGTAGGCTCGAACTTAACCACATAACATAATGCTGACTGGGCCGACCCCCAATAGGGTGGTATAATAACCCTTTGACCCACATGGCCGACCCCCAATAGGGTGGTCTAATAACCCTTCGACCCACATGACTTATATAGGGCCGACCCCAACAAGGTGGTCTAATAACCCATCAAGTATAAGTTACGACACTTACAATATAAATGACGACACTTCCGTATAGAGGAATAATAACATCTCTATAGGAATACAATATACATATATGTGAAATACATTCCGAAGTTACATATACATCAACACTCCCTCTTAACTAGGAAGGTATTTCTCCGCACAGTTCTTTTAGCACAAGTCATCTTCTCTGGATCATCGTCACTGGATAATCGTCATCGAGTCATCATCATCATCACTGCTGCTGCTATCTCAATCAATCTTTGAATCTACTTGTCATAGGAAGTTCTACAGAGCCAGTCCTTTTTCATACTGGATGTAGGCCCACCACCTGCAGGTCTTCATCATCACTGGCCATACTGTGGAATCCTCAGGACTTATTACGTGCGTTACAAAACCTCGAAAGAGCATCCCAGGGTGTTACGGGTACACAACTCCGACCTGTAGGATCTCCCAGGGCGCTATTACATGTGACCCCACCACAAAACCTCGAAAGAGCATCTCAGGATGTTACGAGTACACAACTCCGACCTGAAATCTCCCAGGGCACAAATTACATGTGGTCCACCACAAAACCTAGCAAGAGCATCTCAGGATGTTACGGGTACACAACTCCGACCTGAAATCTCCCAGGGCACAAATTACATGTGGTCATGGCAAAACCTCGAAAGAGCATCTCAGGATGTTACGGGTACACAACTCCGACCTGAAATCTCCCAGGGCCCAAATTACATGCCATAGGACAAAACCTCGCAAGAGCATCTTAGGATGTTTCGGGTACACAACTCCGACCTGAAATCTCCCAGGGCACAAATTACATGTCCTCCCAGAGCAATGTCTCGAAAGAGCATCCCAGGCTGTTACGGGTACACAACTCCGACCTATAGGATCTCCCAGACATGCTCATCTGCACAACTTGATCCACGACCACAGAGTATCAACCTGATACTCACCATACATCATCCTGATGTACTCATGATCGTCCTGATCATCATCACTGCAACGTCCTGCTGCATGTCATCTGGAGCAACATCCTGAAGCTCATCATCCATGATCATCCTGATCATCATCACTGCAACGTCCTGCTGCATGTCATCTGGAGCAACATCCTGAAGCTCATCATCCATGATCATCCTGATCATCACTGCAACATCCTGCTGCATGATCCACCTGATCATCAATGCATCCACCTGATGCATACCAAGTATCTACCTGATACATATCATCATACATGATCCTCCTGATCATACAATGTATCCACCTGATACATGATACATATCACCATACATGATCCACCTGATCATACAATGTATCCACCTGATACATATACAGATACATGGTCCAAGCATCCAACATGATGCATATACAAAATACATACACATGATCCAACTGATCATATCTAGCATCCAACATGATGCATACATACATAAATGATCCAACTGATCATATCCAGCATCCAACATGATGCATACATACATAAATGATCCAACTGATCATATCCAACATCCAACATGATGTGTACATACATAAATGATCCAACTGATCATATCCAAGCAGAAACCAGAACATCATCCTGATGCCCATTATCCAGCGCTTACATCCACATCCATGTGAAGGATCCTCCTTCCAACATGCTTGGAATGGCTTCAGCAAATGTGTCCATCACTTCTTCCTCGAAGTGTCCTCGATCTGAAGAACGCCAAGCCTCTCTCTGAAGTACTCGAACTTCACTTTGGCTAGTGGCTTCGTCAGCACATCTGCAATCTGCTCGTCCGTCGCAACATACAGGAGCTTCACAGCTCCTCTCTGCACCATATCCCTGATATAGTGATATTTGATCTCTATGTGTTTCGACCTGTCATGAAACACTGGGTTCTCGGACAGCTTCACACAACTCTGGTTATCACAGAAGATACCAGTAGCCTCCAACGGGAGATCAAATAACTCAGACAGTAGCTTCCGTAGCCATACTGCCTCACAACTAGTTGAACAGGCTGCAACATACTCTGCCTCAGCTGTACTCAGTGCTACGCAGGACTGCTTCCTGCTAAACCAAGAGATCACACCTGATCCCATACTGAAGCAACACCCAGATGTGCTCTTCCTATCTGCAGCACTGCCAGCCCAATCTGAATCAACATAACCCTGCAGGTTAAACCTTTGATTCGCTTCATACTTGAGCCCATAATCCACTGTACCTTTCAGATACCTCAGAACATGCTTTACAGCAACCAGGTGAACACTCCTCGGATCCGTCAGGAACTGGCTCAATGTGTTCACAGCAAAGCAAATGTCTGGTCTCGTGTTCGTTAGGTACATCAAGGACCCAATCATCTGACGATACATAGAGACATCAACCGGCTCAGATGAAGCATCACAAGAAGCTTCAGGTTCGATGCCATAGGTGTGGCCATATCCATGCAGTCCATCATCCCGAACCTCTTCAGGATCTCTACTGCATACTTCCCTTGTCCAAGGAAGATTCCATCTGCACTCTGCCACATCTCCAAGCCAAAAACAAATAGTGCATCATTCCCAAGTTCTTTATCTCAAACTCGGTAGTAAGCTTCCGCTGCGTATCTGCAATCAGTCTGTCATCTCCTGTTACAAATAAGTCATCCACATATAGGAGTAGAATCATAGGATATCCGCATACAAAAGTAGTATCACTGGATTGCCTTCCTCAACCTTGTAGAAAAGGTTGGAATCCGCTTTATTCTTGATAAAGCCCAAACTGGATAGAAAGCTGTCTACCATACCATGTTCTGCACACATATATGACTACACCATGCTGTCTTGAAATCCATCTGGTGCATCTCCTATTTCATCACTTTTATATTTCTTAATGTTGTCATCTGCAACATGCTTGATCTGATAGTTCCATTTGGAAGTCACAACAGACTTCCCTTCAGCTCTTGGGAGCGCATCCCAAACATCGTTCTTCATGATCGACGGATCATGGCATTCCATTTCTTCATCCCAGATCCTGGGAACTTCAATATCTTCAATAGATATCTTTGTTGTTGGAACAAATGTTGTAGTCCTTTTGTAGGTGAAGATATACGGTCTTTCCTACAACACAGGTTAAATTGCATGATTAGAAACATCTCATAATTTTTTAGAACAAATTCTTACACATAAAGAAATATGTCATACAGTCATGCAATTATCTTAGCCAATGCTTCAATACAACATTTATCCATATTCCGTAACTTTCTAGATGCCTTCCAATCTCTACCAGAACATTGTTCAGAGTGTGCTCAACTCCCAACATGTCAGCAAAGAGGTTTCATTCTAGATAAGTAGCAATGGAATGTTGTACAGTGCCATAGGCCACTTACCCATGTATATTAGTAGTATACTGTTCATCAATGCAACTATTCTAATATGCACAATACATATCCTATGAGCATATACATCATTGAACAATTTTATTTAAACAAACAAATATGCAAGAAATGATAATTAAAATACTTATCTTTGTTTGTACGTTGGGTGGACTCCCTCTGAGTCTTCGCTTTCTTGCAGGAGCTGCTGGAGTCCTAATCTGCAGTAGCTTCTTCTACACCTTTCTGTTGTGGAATGTGGAAAGATGGACAACTCCCTCTGAATATCAGCATCCTTTCATAAACCACTGGAGTGTACTCCCTCTTGATCTTTGCTCCCTGGATTACCTGTCCTTGAACTTATATACATTCTCGATCCCTATGCATGCTTGTTAGTATCATCATTGTGTTATCCTCTATGTCTAATATAAAATCATACATTCATTAGTATACTATTAAAACACAATAATCTCAAGCATGTATAGTCATGATCATTTCAAACAGAAAATAATAAGCATTAGCATTCAAGGTTTATGTAGGATTCTTAAGGTTAGTCAAATAATAAGAAACATAACATGTCTAAACCTGTAATTACTCAAACCTATGACTCTTCAGGTTAGTTGAATCATCAATCAAGATACGAGATATAATATGCATAAAACCTGTGATTATTCAAACCTATACCTTCATGATTCTTCTGGTTAGTCATATCATCAATTATGGTAAGAAACATAATATGCATACAAACATGATTATTCAAACCTATGACTCTTCAGGAATAATCATTATCAACAACAGTATAAGATCCTAACACAATGTAGGATTCTAGCTTGATATAGGAAAAACATACCTGGATTAGCATGCTAGCTATTTATGTCTAACATACCCGTATAATGTCTTTTGTTTCTCTTCAGTGACTTGTGCTAATAACCATTGTATAAACAAGTTATACATACCTCGAGAGTAGATCTTCATGACAATGGATGAATCTTTGTCCTCATGTTATCATGATCATATGTTCTTGGACCAGAACATGATTTGTCTTTCTTGGCATACCTTTCATGTTAGTAGACAACATAAACCTCATACAACACCATAATGCATTAGTACAATCATAAATGTCAACACCCTAATCAGTGAATATTTTCTATTGTGCATTCATAGTTTTATTAAGGTGATATGACAAGTCTAAAATCAAGATTGTACTAACCGTAATAACATGAAGACAAACATACCATAAACTTAATCATGAACAAATCTCAAAACATACCTCGATGAGTCGTACCTGTCGAGATCGCTTGTAATCTTCTTATGTAAGGCCTTAGCCTCATCTCCCTCTGAAACAGGAACTTCTTCACTTATGCAGGTGACCAATCCATCTTCTTCTAGGATTAACCCAATCCACTTGATTTGCAAGAACTGGACCTGGAGCTGGATATGGGTTTGTCAGAGAAACCCCAAAAATTCAAACTTTGAATTTCAAACTTCTGAAAGGATAGAAATATGCGCCTTGATGAGCTGATCAAGCTGGTATATTTAGAATTTGAAAACTGCAAAGTTTCACTCCTCAATTTTTCCTTTGAAACTTCTGGATTCACTAGACGTGACCCTGAACTGGGGTTTGATGAAGCCCACTCTTCTGCCCAATCAAAAGGTTTGATCCAAATCTCTAAGCTTCTATTTTTCTGAGGAGCTTCCAGCCATGGTCACAGATTTCAAAAATTCCCATTTTTACAGAAGCCCTAATTTTCCACTTTTCTGATCAAAGTCCCGAACTAGGGTTTGATCAAGCCCGGCCTTCTGCCCAACCAAAAATTCTGATCTTGGTCTCTAAATTTCTATTTTGATGAGTAGCATCCAGCCGTGGTCTCCGATTACAAAAATTCCAACTTTCTCCAAAGCCCTAAATTCCAGAAGCCATGAATGAAGGTACTCAAAAATAATTCTGTTTTGACAGAAATATGTACCTGATTGTCTCTGGTGTAACTCCGAACCTTTTGATCCACAGGGCCTGAAAAAGTTTCCTGAGATAGCCTGACCTGTTAGCTTTCCATCCTAACAGGTCTGACCTCAATTGGATTTTCTGAGAGAGAGTTATGCCAAATGTCGCAACGTGACCTGTTTTGGGATAAAACAGGAGAGCGAACTTGTACGGGGTGCCACGTGTCACTGTTTGAACTTCGGCCTCTGAAAAAGTTTCCTGAGATAGCTCGGCCTATTATCTTTCCATCCTGACAGATTTGACCTCAATTGGATTCTCTGAGAGAGAGTTATGCCAAGTGTCGCAACGTGACCTGTTTATGGGATAATACAGGAGAGCGCACTTGTACGGCATGCCACGTGTCACTGGTTCATCTTCGGCCTCTGCAAAATTTTTCTGAGATAGTACAGTCTGTGTACTACCTGTCACTTTTTACGAAATTTCATTTGGAGCTTCCTAGCCCAAGTTATGACCTTTTTCCCAAGGTCACCTTATTTTGACTCAGATCTGGAAGAGGCAGAAACCCTATATTGCACAGATCATAAATCACAAAGTACAACGAATTAGAGGTTGTCCTTTGGACACAAGGTACCTGGAGATTTAATCTTCGTCTTGTAACAATTTCAGATCCGAAAACTTCGCCAAAACGGATTTATAGCGAAAGTGCTACGATGACTGGTTTTTGCTATATCAAGCCCTAGCATCGTAAGTGCAACAAGTGTCATACATGCCATATCATGCCTTCTTTCAGGCTAGCTCTGATACCATGTTAAATTTTCAGAATTTACTTCAATCTGATCTAGGATCTTAACTGAGAGAACATGTACAGCATATCTACAGCATATCAATCATGGAGACAATAATGCAAGCACACAAGAGACACAAAGATTTACTTGGGGAAAACCATAAAGGTGAAAAACCCCAATAACTTCCTCAGAGATAGATAGAGCAATGATACAACCAACCATGAGAGATAGACATAACCTAGCAGCAGATCCTCCTCCTCCATAAGTGCGCCACTCCTCCTTGAGTGCATGTGTGAGAAGTGAGTGAGTAAATAGAGTGCCTCCCGCACTCTATTTATACTTGACTTGACTTGCCTTTTTACCTAACTCATGTAGGCTCGAACTTAACCACATAACATAATGTTGACTGGGCCGACCCCCAATAGGGTGGTATAATAACCCTTTGACCCACATGGCCGACCCCCAATAGGGTGGTCTAATAACCCTTCGACCCACATGACTTATACAGGGTTGACCCCAACAAGGTGGTCTAATAACCCATCAAGTATAAGTTACGACACTTACAATATAAATGACGACACTTCCGTATAGAGGAATAATAACATCTCTATAGGAATACAATATACATATATGTGAAATACATTCCGAAGTTACATATACATCAACAGATACAACGAAACTTCAAAGGCCTACCGAATATACTTACCAGGATTCAAGAAGATCGACATCAGCAGAGATGTAACATTCGACGAAGACTCAGCATACAACAAATCAAGAAAACTACCTATTGAAGATATTGAAGATGGCTGACTTTTGGTTTCTTACCGGAGAAAAAAGACACCCTCTCCCTGGGGCACCTCTGCAGGTACGGTGGTGCTGGTACCATCGTAACAGGAGACATTTGCAACATATTTGGATGATGATTTGAGAGCATGGTATCCATTGATCCTGGAATACCATGCTCTCAGTGCCTGTTTGAGTCCATACAAGGCTTTTTTTAGCTTGCACACAAGGGACACCCTCCCACTGACCTCAAGGCCCGGAGGGTTGCTCGATGTACACTTCTTCCTCAATTATCCCATTGAGGAAACTTATCTTCACATTCATCGGAAGTATCCTCCATCTCATAATGGAAGTGTACTTAGCGACCAGAGCAAATGTCTCCTTGTAACCCACTACCTCTTTTTGGGAGGATCCTCTCGCCACGAACCTCACCTTGTACTTCTCTATGCTGCCATCTGTCGCATGCTTGATCTTGAAGAGCCACTTGGAAGTCACCACTGACTTCCCCTTCGATCTAGGCACAATGTCCCATACACAATCTTCATGATGGGGGTGTACTCCAACATGACATCCCCTCCAAACCTGCTAGTTGACTGCTTCTTGAAAGATGGAGGGTTCAGAATCTATGATGCTGCTCATGAAACAAAGAAACTTTGTTTACTCAAGGAACAACCACTGTAAATAAGACAACGACCAAAAATCCATATAGGAAAAATATATGATAAATGTTTGATATGATAAAAAAATGATGATATTATTACAACTTGAATGTTTGATACATATACCACACATTATTAATGGTCATGTCTTTTTTATAAGACATGTCTTTTTATAAGACCTCCTTAATAATTAATTAATTATTATTATTATTATTATTATTATTTATATTTATATATATTGTATTATGTTATATATATTTTTTATATAACATTGCCTTTCTCTTAGAGATGCTTTGTCCTCGAAGCATGATTTTGGAAGACTTTTATCCCTTGTTCTTGATCTTAACGCTTTCTTGTGATCTTTTGTGTTGGTAGCTGCGACACTTGACGAAATGAGACGATATGATCTCTTAAACATTGAGTAAAATTGTTGCATCATCTGTGAAGTGGTCCATCCCAGATTAACTTTCATTGGGACCTTTTGCTGGTTGATTTGTTGCATGGAACTTCTCTTTTCCTGATCCGACAGATTTTGTTGACTTTGTCTCCATTCTTTATTGATATCATAACGAATTTGTTTATGTTCCTTTTGACCTTGTTGTTGGTCATAACGATTTTTGTGATATGGATTGTGAATAAGGTATTCTAACCTCTGTTGATTTATTTTCTGAACCATCTTCTCTTGATGTTTGAAGTGACGTGACAATATAATCGTTCTTCTGAATTTGAGAATTAGAGCACTGATGAGCTCTGTATTGGTTCCCTTTTCCGATGTTTGACATTGAGCATTTAATGATTTCTCTATTGCGTCAGTCATCGTTTCTTTGTCGATAATTGCAATCTACCTTTTCTTGTAACCATTTATTATCATGTTTTAGCTTTCTAATTTGTGTAAGTAAGTCCTGATTATGTCTCCTTAAACATAAGAGTCTTCCTTATAGTTTGACTTGTCGACTTTATTTTGATTGTCTTGATTTTTGTGCTATCTTTCTTTTAAGCTTTTTATTTTCTCTAGCAATTCCTGATTAATCCTTTTTAAGGAAGAGCTTTCTTCGTCCTTGCCCTATTATTCTTTTTGAAGATCTCGATACTCCTCTTCTAACTTTTGATTGCGTTGTGCTTTATCCTTCGCCTTCTTGATTTGAAGAAGTAATTTCTGATTATGATCTCTTAGACGAGAAATCTCTTCTTCTTTGTCCACGATAACCTTGTCGAATTCCTTCTGCATCTTTTGTATTGATTTTTTATCTTCTTGCGAAATCACCTTCGAGATATCATTGAAGTCTTCAGACGACACAACTTCTGAATCTAACTTCATTGTAACATCCTAAAATGTGATTTTCTTCTTTTTATAAGGAAATGTCAAAAACCTTTTCCTTTTGTTGAACATGAAGGTACCTAAAGTATCCATCCAAGGTGACCCTAAAATTATATCAAATGTGTCTTGATTCATTGATACGATACTGAATTGAGCTACAACCTTGTAATCATCAATAGATAGCTGTAAGTTCTTCATTTCATATTTCTCATAATAAGGAAACGTGTTATTTTCAATTACATTTGATTCTGAAAGCATTAATTGGTTTGCTAAGTCAACGCTTATGTGATTTTTATTAGAGGTTGGGCAAATAGCGATGCAAACATTTTTCCCTTGAATAAGCCCATAAACTTTTAATACGGCTGCCGCAAATATTTTAAAACTTTGAGGGAATCTTCCTTGTTTTTTGTTCATTAAAATTCATTTTATTTTCCTCACAATTTCTCTCAATTTTCCTTTGGAGATACCCTTAACACTTCTTTTCTTCGACAATGGGTAGACACCCAAAGTGTAATAATTCCCAATATGGCTCTCTTGTAAAGAATCTTCCTTGACTTTGACTTCTTCGGCCATAAAGTTAAATAGTCTTCAACTTTTTGGTAATAATGGTCTTCATTTGGCGTTGATTTTTTCCCCTTTTTTGTATAAAATAATAATTGCAGTGAATACAATTACTAAATAATTATTATTATTATTTTTTGGAATCGTGTTTTTAAACAATAATACAATTATAATATTATAATAATATTATTGAATTTATTTTTTGAATTGTGGTAGAAGTAGGGTTTTTAGCCGTAGGTGAAGGCGTGAAGGAGGATAGAGGAATGTGAGAGGTGACGTGAACATGGAAGAATGGAGCAGTGGAGAAGGGGATCGCGTGGGAGCAACGACAGAGAGCAGGGTGTTGGGCTGCAAAGGTGAAAGAGGAGTGCGATGGGGGCTGGGAGTGTGATTGGATGAGAGGCAGATGTGAGGTGCGTGCGCAAGAGGGAGTGCAGGAGGCGTGGTGTTGGAGGTGTAAGGCGTCGGGAAAATTGGCGTCTGCAATGTGGAGTGAAGGGAAGGCACGGAGGTGGGGCAACGAATGGATGCGTAACGAGTGCAGCTGCGCGTGTAGGAGAGATGGTGGAGACCGTAGAGAAGTGGCGCGAGGGGAGGAAGATCGGGATTGTGGGTTTTAGAGCACACACAGGTGGGTCGCAACGTGAGACGGAGCTACCTAGTGCAATAGTGCTGGAGCGAAATGGAGGAGGGGTGCGCGAGGACGAATATGGCAATGGATGAGGGCACGCGAACTGGTGTGAGTTGGAGTGAAGAATGTGAGTGTGGCGTGAGACTTGAAGGGAGCGTGAAGGTCAGGAGCTGCCGAAGGTGACGTAGTGGTGGGCGCGGAGTGCATAAAAGATGGAGTTGCCGAGGGTGGAAGCGGAAGAGGAGGAAATAGCCAAAGGCCCTGTTATCACCCAACTTGTAGTTGCTCCAAGTGGTAGATCCTATATAGGAAGGTAGAGGGGACAGGCAACCAAAGTGGTGAACCAAGAGAGCCTCGATTCCCAAGATGGATTGGTTGTCACGCCAATCGAGGCACCCCACTTTATACTATCAAAGCCACAGATAGTAAAGGGGGAGACCTTGATCTACTCCCGACGGGAGAGATATAACCCAATCACCAGATCAAGCTATGGAAATAGAGTACATAAGGTGAGGGGTGATGAACCCTAGATTTAAGGAAACATGGTCACTGTGGAGGATTAAGAATGAATAGATTAGATTATGGGTGCTTAGACACAGTGACTTGATAATTAGAAATGATTCCAGTATTCTAGTGCTAAGACAAATGATCAAAATCAACTGCCCTGGGAAACGTGACCCTTAAAACAAGGAAAGTGGCCCAAAGAGTAGATATAATGGTTTAGGCTTTCTAGCACAGCTTGGATGAAAGATCTGACAGTATCAAAGTATGCAAGCTCAACAAACGAGGTTTACACAACCCAGAAAACAAGCCAACCAGGGAGGGCGCTATTGGCATTTGCGTCCAGTGTTCCCCGTGAGTTTCGTGACATGGGCTAACCCCCTCTCATGGATCCTAACTTTGGAGATTGTAGTGGAGATTAACACCTACAGGTTTTGGTCTAACAAAAATCGTGCTCCAACAAATGGTATCAGAGTGACAGGTCTCGAGTTCAAAACTCTCCCGGGTAACGTTGGGGGGGGAGATTGTTGGCATTTGCGTCCAGCGTTCCCCGTGAGTTTCGTGACATGGGCTAACCCCCTCTCGTGGATCCTAACTTTGGCGATTGTAACGGAGATTAACACCTGCAGGTTTTGTCTAACGGCAATTGTGCTCCAACAGGCACAAGGGTAGAGACCAGTGCCTAGGAAAAAGGGGCAGATCGAGTCCTCAGAGCATGACGCCCTTGAGAACCCACCTGTGGCTAGGTTATTAGATGAAAACCCAGAAATGGTTTGCCAGTAAACCAAGAAATGAAACTCGGGGAATTTTCCGATTGATTTAGAATTAGGGTTTTAATCAGTGTTGAAAAAGACGCCGATTTTTCGGGAAAAACATGGAAAAGTCGCAAGTTTTTCCTCTAGCCGATTTTTCGGCAAGGGAAAATTGCGGTTTTTTAAAATTTGAAAAAATCGCGACTTTTTGGTAAAAAGCGTGCCATAATGGAAAAAATCGCTGAGGCTTTTTCACAGTTTTAAGAACTCTAGTTTTTTTTTTAAATTAATGAATTTTGAGAGTGGTTCCAACCTCATCGGACTTCATATGCAAAAAGTAGAATTTTAGATCCCATTCAGAATTCAACAGACTTAATGGTTTGCAGGATTTCAGGATTCCAACGTTTCCAGTGGATACTATATTCATGTTGTGGGTAAGGGATTGGAATTTAATGAAGCACATCAAACTCTCTATGTACCTTGATGTTGGTGGTGTCGATGCCTAATTGTTGAAGTTGATTGAATTTCTCTGTCATGACCTTAATATAAAATGTACCCTTTAGTCTAGCAAAATCACTTATTAAGCATGGGAAGCTCTTTCTACCTTATTTTAACACTTGGATTAAGAAGTTTCATCAAAATTGTAGGGTGTTAATTGGTGTCCTTGGAGGATCAACTTCAAGATTGGAGGTAGAGGCAAGGTCTAGAGCCTAGAGGTGGGGGAACATGGTGTTATTGATGGATATGATCTCAACATAGACAATGATTTTGATGATTATGTTTTTTCAATTTTGATTTAGATATGTATTGCACTTGGTGCCATTTTCATAATATTTTGTCTCTAATGGGTTGGAATCATAGCTTGGAATCTTTAATATAGATTTTTTTCATTAAAATTGTAAAATTTTATGTATTTTTAAGCAGTCCGAGTCATTGAAATCAAACCGCTTAGAGTTATTTGCCTCCATATTTATGTTCCAATGTGTTTATCTGATGTTATTGTTGCGTTATATGTTTAAAATTATGAAAAAAATGAATGTATTTTGTATTTTTTAATGTTTGCCGACTTTTGCCGATTTTTCCCAATTTTTTCGCCGATGTTGCTGAGAAGTTGTATTTGGGACCCTTGCCAACTTTTTGCCGATGCCGACTTTTTCAACATTGGTTTTAATGAGAATGACAAATGGGTAAGTTAAAAGAATAATTGCGCCGAAGAGGCGCATTCTACAACCCAGTAGGGGGGAGATGTGTAACTCCTTCCGTGCAATAAATGACACGTGCCTTTTATAAAAAATAATAAAATATTATAAAAAAATAACATGTCGGCTCATATCAAATTTAAAATATTTGAAACGACATATATATAAAAAGAGTTTGCACTTCTGAGAATTTTGATCCCTCTCGACGCTTGGTATATCCCCTTTTAGATGGATCTATGCTGGTTTACATACCTTGCAAACGTACCTATGTCATGGAAATTGATGCTAGCATGTCAAGGATTGTTCCCACAAAGATCAAGTGAAGATTTGATGCTTTATCTTGCCTCTATGAATTTTGCCCAGTTCCAATGATGCGCCCTTCTCTTCCTATCAAGCTAAGGAAACAAATTCAATCAGCAAGCAAGAATGAAAGGAAATGCAACTGACTATAATTATAACAGAGAATAAAGGGTATGGAGACAATGATACTCCCTAAACCAGACGAAGAGAAAGAGAGAGATAAGGAGAGTCTCCTCAGCCAATGCACCCCTCCTCCAAGTCGTCTTCTTCACCTGCAAGTAAACATGGAAAGATAGATGTGCAAAATAATCACCAAGATCCTCAATGAAATGGAACAACAGTTTCAATTGACATATCCAACACCTAGAACTAGATCACAAGAGTTTTGAAAAAATGTATTTTATTCCAGAAGCCAAGAGCCAAAAGAGCCTTTACAATGAGGGGGGTCTCTTGTATAAATAACAATGGGAGAGACCAAAACCCTAACCACCTTTTTAATGAGTGGTTGAGATTAAAAGATACATACGTTATAATCAACGATTGAGATGAGCTCAACATAAAGTACATGGATCAACTCAAAAATAGAAGAGGGCGCAATAGCTAAATCGCCCTAGGGGGACCTACCACATAAAAGTGACTTTAAGTCACAACATAAGCTCATGGTGGGTCTAGGAGGTGAAATATTCCTCCTAGTGTGTCCCCATGGCACAATAACATAATATAACATCATCAAAGTACAATACTGTAACCACAAGGCCAAATTGTGCCCCCCAGAGACACCATAAAATCATGAAAAATAAGCCCGGAGAGTGTGGGCCCCACCGGATGCTGTAACCTGCTCTAGAAGGTGTGGAAAGCATCACACACATCATCAAAATCAACCTAATGCCATTTCCTTGCCTCAGTAGCCCAAATCGAATTCCTCTGTAGCCATTTTACCAATTTTTATTCCTCTGTAAATCACCTGTAAAAGATAGAAATGGCTGTAGCTCACTGTCTGGTCATCCGGGGCCAAATCCGACTGCACCAAAATGTCTGGGAGTATGGCAATATAGTAAAAACAAGTGGCTGGACCCCATACTCCCTCTGTAGCGCCCTAGGTGAACCAAATAGAAAGTCAAACTGCTCTGCCAGGCCATTTTTAATGGCAAATCTGCACTGAAGTTAATAACTGAAAAATATCTCAACTGAAAGTGCCCGAAACTGCAAACTGAGTATCCCAATGGACTGAGAAGATCCAAATGCACTAGGAATGAGTACCAATACATCATCTGGATAACTGTATCATCATCTATAACCATAACCATGGCCGGACATATAAAAATAATAATCTATAAATTATCAAAATCATAAAGATATCACAAATCACCATTTGAAACCTGTAATTGCTGCATGGAACCACCTGATGGGCAATGAAAGACCATATATAATAAATTTATAGCATCACTGGTCTAACTCATCTCATGTCCTATGGTTGACTTGGTCAATCTAGGTTTGACCAGGTCAAAGTTGACCAAAATATGACCCAGGCTAAAACATCAAAATGCTACAAGTGTAATGGGGTAAGACATGCTCCGTTAGTCATTCAAATAACGAGACTTTAATCATAAAGTAGCATTTCACTGCCAGTTTAAACACAATAGATATTCGACATAAATTTATAAATAATAATAATAGCTCAGAACATAACCTCAAGAATATACTCACTTCATGGCTGTGATCAATTTGTTAGTGATGGGTGAAGGTGGATGGACGAAAAGCAAGGCTAAGGGATGACTTTACTAACTTAACACCATGATACTTTGGATGTAGGAAAGGCATTACACACTCAAGCGTATGTTGGATAAAGATAACACAGGGGATGGCAGTGTCTCACAAATGGGATAAGTTGTTTGGGAAGTGCTTATTCAACCCTGGCAGAAGTCTACAACTCACATCCAAGCCGACTTAGCTCCGTGAGGATCTTTTCTAGAGCCTCCATGACTAGGTGTTCGACAAACCGTAACTCGAGACTCTAGGGGATACTTAGAATTAGTTGCCCCTTACTCCATCTCACATCACAACCCGTAGGCTCTGTGAGGAATTAATCATTACATTCAATTTCTAAGGCCAGCAGTCATTGGATATAACATATGTTTAACCACTGCTTTCTTTGGGCCTTTTATTTCATTTCATTTCTTTGGCCAGCAATCTTTAGATTTTGCATACATTTAACCATTGCTTTTATTAGGCCTTTCATGTCCCTTCATTGGGGACTTTGCATTTCATTCACTCATAGCCCTTCTTTCATTGTGTTTAGCAACACAGTTTTGGAATTTCATTTCAATGGGCTTTCACAATAGATATACAATAATTTCCACATACATGCAATGATGGTAGTCATATCTGCTTCAGGTTTTAGCCAACACAACTTACACAACTTAGAGTCGAGACACAATTAAACAAGGATGCTATCCAACAAAGAGGCTAGAGTGGGGGAGTCCTCCATATCATAGGCTAAGGTGTAAGTCAAGGTAAAAATGAAACTGGATGGTGACAAATGGATGAGGGAAGTGAGAAGTGTTGCCAACACTAGCAAGCCATATAATGGTGGGAACGATCACCTCCATTCTCCTAAGGAGGGTGAAACCAATAAGTATAAACTAGAACTTCATAATTTTGAGCAAACTTGACCATATAGATATAATTTAACAACCATGTCCATAATAGATAAATATACCGCCAGATCATGACCACTAAATGCTAAATCAAGCTACCAAAATGACCAAAAGAGCAATACAAACCAATACACATCCATATACCTGCCTGGTCATATACTTGTACCAACCATCTGAAATATCATCTGTCAACTGGAAACCTGCTGCTGCACATCTGGGCACTGCATACTGCTCTATATGGCAAAAATGGCTACATCGGTCATCAAATCTGAGTTCCTGAGACTCAGTCATGGCATAAGGCTGAACAAACTACTCATGGGCTGCTCTGAAATCATAAGTGATCCTGGAATGAATCCTCATTTGATGTTGATGTCAAACATCTATTTGTAAAGAACTGGCTGAAAAAAGGATTGGAATTTGATCTGAAGATATGGTAGCCCCAACAACTATAAATGTGATAATAGGCCCAATAGAGAAACTTTGAGGAAAAAATGGCCAAAAATCCATATAGGAAAAATATATGATAAATGTTCGATACATATACCACCCATTATTAATGGTCATGTCTCAACTTGCTCCTGAGCATCCCTCAATGTCTGAGTGAACCATTGAGGTCTCTTGGCAAAACTGGTAGGAACTAGTTACTCCTCTGCATTTGAAGGATTCTGCCCTGAACTAGAAGTTGCTGGTGACCTTGGCTCAATTGTTAGAGCTTCCTGCTCCTCATACTTTGTCACTGGTAATGGCTCATGGGACATCCTAGATGCAAAGTCTTCCTTAATTTTACATCCCTACTTACAATTGTCTTCCTCTCACTTGCAATATAGATCTTGTAAACTTTTGAATTCTCATTGTAGCCAACAAATAAACCCTTCATGTTGGAAGCCTCCTACTTGGTCCTCTTCTCCACTGGTATATGGATGTAAATTGAACAACCAAAGATGTTGAAACGACACACGTCCGACTTCACACAGTGAATGCCTCCTATAGTGTCTTGTCCCCCAAAACCTTGTGAAGACACTTGTTCTGGATGTATACTGTTGTATTGCATGCTTATGCCCATATAAACATCGACAAATCTTGGTCATGTATCATGGCCTTAGCAACCCCTATGATGGATCGATTCTTCCACTCTGCAACCTCGTTCTGTTGTGGGTTGTAAGGAACAATGTAGTCCCTCTTGACTGTTAGATTTCATACATTCACAGCATAATAATTCAATTGCATAATTAGGATCACTAGAAGAAAGACAAAGCGCAAAACAATAACACAGAGTTTATCCTGGGAAAAACCCAAATGGGAGAAAACCTAACTACCTTCGTATAGAGATGATAATTCCGAGATCAGAGCACAATCATAAAAGATAGAAGATGGGAATGCTTCCCAAAAGTAGAAACCCAAAAACAGTCTTCTTCTACAGCTTGTGCGAACTTCTCTCTCTCTGGGTGATGCGAATTTCACTTGAATGAGTGAGTGAATAATGAGTTGCACTTTATCTCTATTTATACCTGTGCTAACATGAAAAATTCCCTAACTGGGCCGACTTCACTTGGGGGCAATTTATAATTTAATTTTAATATTTTTCTTTTGCTTCTTTTCACCCCAAGGATTACATTGATTCTTTCATGTGTTTACATAATTAATTACATCAAGTTCATCTCCCTTAGGAGGTACAATCAAGTACAATAAAATACAATAAATAATATCTTCCGAAGTTGCACAAAATCCAACACTCCCTCTCAATGAGGAAGGTATTCTTCGATCTTCATCAGCATCACGATCATTTGGGTTTCATCTGTACATCTATACTGTCTCCATAATCTCTATACATACTGAAGGTTGTCCACATAGTCTCAGTCCTTTGAGAATTGTCATCATGCGTCAACCTCACCAGTCCTTCGATGAGTCCAGGAGAATCACTCAATCTTGGATATCTGAGATATCAGCTATGCCATCTCTGCTATACCATTTGCTACCTGTCTATCTCATATGTTGATGGGGTCCTCCCATACCTGGTTGAGATCCGAAACAAGCAAATGGTGACGACCATCTACTGATTGTCTGACTCATCTGCTTATGGGATTTCTCCCATATCTGGTTGAGTACCAGGACTGTAGAGGTACCTGTGCAATCACATGGCCAATTGCTGACTGTCCTACTCATCTGCCGATGAGATTTCTCCCATACCTGGCTGAGTAACTGGATTGTAGAGGCACCTGTGTGAACCTGACCAACTGTCAACTGTCCTACTCATCTGCCTATGGGATTTCTCCCATATTTGGCTGAGTATTGGACTGTAGAGGCACCTGGGCAAAGCAGGGAAAGCATCTCAATGTCATCTTTTCCTCTCAAGGAGGCACACGTTCTCTTCGACTCCAAGTCTTCCGCGAAAGTATTCGAACTTCACCCTGGGAAGAGACTTGGTGAGAACATCTGTAATCTGGTCGTCTGTCGGCACGTACTGTAACTTGACCGCACCTTTTTGCACCATATCACGAATGAAGTAATATCGAATCTCGATATGCTTCGACCTGTCGTGAAATACATGATTCACTGACATCTACACACAGCTTTGGTTATCACAGTGAATCACGGTCGGCTCTGGAATCTGACCGAACAATCCTACCTGGAGTTTATGAAGCCAAACTGTTTCTCGAGCTGCTGTGCTAGCAGCCATGTACTTGGCCTCTACAGTACTGTGTGCTACCGAGTTCTGCTTCTTGTTGCACTAGGAAATAACTGCAGAACCCAAACTGAAGCAACATCCGGAAGTACTCTTTTGATCTGCAACACATCCGACCCAATCTGAGTCTGTAAACCCCTGCAATCTTAGGTCACAATCTGAAGCACACTTCAATCAATATCCCACAGTGCCACGTAAGTATCTGAGCACATGTTTTGCAGCAATCCAGTGAATCTGTCTCGGCTTGCACATGAACTGGCTGAGAGTATTCACAGCAAAGCATATATCTGGTCTGGTGTTTGTGAGATACATCAAGGACCCAATCAACTGTTGATACATAGTAGGATCAATCAAATTTGAATCTGAAGCATCCATCGGAGTGGCCATGGACTTGTAGTCCAACATTCCGAATCTCTTCAGAATATCTATGGTGTATTTTCCTTGGCCTAGGAAAATCACTTTCTGCCTCTGCCATACTTCTAATCCCACGAAGTAATGCATCAATCCAAGATCCTTCATTTCGAACTCAGAGACGAGTTTCTTCTTACACCATACAATAAATTTCTCATTTCCTGTGAGAAACAGGTCATCAACATATAGAACCAAGATCAATGGTTCATCATCTACAACCTTGTAGTAAAGGTTGGGATCTGCATCACTCTTGGAAAATCCCAAGCTCACCAGGAATCCTTCTATTCATCCATACCAAGCACTGGGTGCTTGCTTGAGTCCATACAATGCCTTTTTCAATCTGCATACATGAGACTTCTTTCCTTGGACAATAAACCCATCTGGTTGTTCGATGTAAACTTCTTCCTCAATAACACCATTGAGAAAAACTGTCTTCACATCCATTTGATGCAATTTCCATCCCACAGCTGAAGTAATAGCAATAATGGATCTAATGGAAGTATATCGGGCCACAAGGGCAAATGTCTCATCATAATCGACTCCCTCTTTCTGAGAGAATCCTCTGGCTACAAATCTGGCCTTGTATTTCTCAACACTGCCATCTGCTCCATGCTTGATCTTGTATAGCCATTTAGAAGTGACTATTGACTTCTCCTTAGGTCTCAGCACAACCTCCCACACATCATTTTTCATGATGATTTGATATTCTTCCGTCATGGCATCCTTCCAACTTGATGTTTGGATGCTTCTTCGTAAGTGGTGGGTTCTAAATCAATAATGTTGCTCATCAGTGCCAACATGCTTGATCTTGTATAGCCATTTAGAAGTCACTACTGACTTCTCCTCAGGTCTCGGCACAACCTCCCACACATCATTTTTCATGATGGATTGGTATTCTTCCATCATGGCATCCTTCCAAACTTGATGTTTGGATGCTTCTTTGTAAGTGGTGGGTTCTGAATCAATAATGTTGCTCATCAGTGCCACATAACTAGAGAACCTCTGAGGTCCTTTGCTTTCTCTGAAGGCGCCACGTGGAGCTTCATGCCTCTGCATCCTGTAGTGTCTGTTGTGCCCATCTAGGTCTTTTCCGACCTGCAACATCTCTGGGGATATCAACTAGATCTATGGGATCGATGGGTTTATCCTTTTTTGTTGACTCCCTCTTGAACTAAAGGGGGGAGATGATCTCATCTCCTTTGGTTCTAGCATTTCATCTCATCATCGATCTCCATGTTTGATCCTTTGACAGACATCTCTTCTTCAAAGGTGACATCCCCACTTACTTCAATCTATCTCGATCCTGGGATGTAGATTCTGTAGGCCTTTGAAGACTTACTGCATCCCACGAAAGTTCCCTTCTTGCCTAAAGGTTCTAACTTCGTCCTTTTTCTTCTTGGGCACATGTATGAAGACTGGACAACCAAATATTTGATGGTGGCCCACTTCTGGTTTTACTTCTGTGAAAGCTTCCTCCGAGGTCATCCTTCTAGGCTGAGAGTCATACTCCTGCAAGCTTCCTTCTGAATATCAACGAGATTCATGTGTCCACTTGTTCATCGGAACAAGTTCCATCATCCCTCTCTTGTAGGCCATATCACATGGTCTTTTCCCTACAAGTCAAATCCCGACTGATGATCAGTGACATTGCATAATCAAATGTAATGACAATAGTTTACACAGGCATCTTAGCTAATACTTTAGCACAACAATCATAAACATGTCTTCCAAACACATCTAGGGACTATCTATATGTCTGCTATCTCCACTAGAACATGCCATCAAGAGTGTGCACTATTCTAAGCATGTAGGAAGGAGATATCATTTAGACTAGGTCCATCATGTGTTCATGAAGTGTTGTGTAGCTCATATGCATAATGAATATAACAATGTCAACTATATTAACTGCTCAACACATTAGATCTGCATATAATAGTTATGAAGACATATAAGACAAAACAGATCTATGTTAGCAAGAAAGCAAAATACTTATCTCTTATTGTTTTTGTGTGTGGGCTCCCACTGCCTTCTTGTGGGAACCATGAGAGACTTTTGTTCTTGCAATCTAGATCTTCATATCTCCTAGAAGAAGAACGCCGAACGATCATCATCCCTTGGCTTCTTGTGATGATGGTCTTCTTCTACATCAGCAGTTGAGGCTTCATGCTTCCTTTTACTTGAACTTCGACAGCTATTGGCATAGTGTCTATATTTCCTGCACCTATAGCATTGAACTTGAGATAAGTCCTTCTTCTCCTTCTTCCGATCTGGGGAGGGAATAGATCTCCTATCTTGGTGCTAGTGTTTATAAAACTTTATTCCCCTTCCTTTGCCTTTCTTGGCATGGGATATGAATGCTTGATTCTCCTCTGGTTGAGTGCCATGGAGTCTTTGTCGTGCTGCAATCCTTGTCTCTGCCTGAGTGCAATATGCACATAGCTTATCAAAGTTGGGTAGTTTAGATCTACCACTTAAGCTTTGAATAAAGGACTCCCAAGATGGTGGAAGACCATTTAGAGTAGAGATGACAAGCTCCTTTTCATCAATGGGATCTCCACTGGTACCAAGCTTGTCCCTTAGTTTTGTGATCCTCATGAAATATGAGGCAATGGATTCTGATTTGGATATCTTCATATTTGAGAGTTGGTTTCTCAATGTCATGGATACATTGAGGCTACTGCGTTCAAACAACTTCTTTATGGTCTTGAACATTTTCCTAGTAGTCTTCTTTCCTGAAATTTGTGGAACCAAATGATCTCCTACTGAGTCCACTAGAATCCTTCTTGCTTTGGCATCATTCTTCCTCCATCAGGGTTTGTCTTCTTCGACTTTTGGTTCAGGGACCTTCTCATTTACAATTTGTAATAGGTCATTTTCTTCTAGTAATAGAAGAACCCTAGACTTCCAAGAGATAAAGTTGGAAGCTCCTTCCAAACGATCTTCAACCTTCATACCAATCATCTTGACTGCAGATTTGGTCCAGAAACCCTAGCAGGAGCTAGGTCAAAAAATGAAAGTTGGAATTTGGAAAAACTGATTCCACAGGTAGATGTGCCTTGCCAAGGCGAGTTGATTCGAGGTAGGGCTGATCCAAATCTATGGAGAGAAGTAGGTCAAAACTGAAACCCTAATTTCTGCTCCAGCTGTAGAGATATGTCAAAAATTGAAAATTCTCGGAATTGACTTTTGTCTTCACCAATAGATGTGCCTCCCTAATAACGAAATTCCCAAGGCTCTTTTTCTCCAAAATGTTGGGTGAAGACTTCAGAAGATGAAACCCTAGTTTCAGCAGGGTTCCGACAATGTTCCGGCAATGGCTTCTTCTAGAAGTGCTCTGATACCATGTTAGAATTCATACATTCACAACATAATAATTCAATTGCATAATTAGGATCACTAGAAGAAAGACAAAGCCCAAAACAATAACATAGAGTTTATCCCGAGAAACCCAAACGAGAGAAAGCCCAGCAACCTTCGTATAGAGATGATAATTCTGAGATTAGAGTACAATTGTAAAAGATAGAAGATGGGAATGCTTCCCAAAAGTAAACCCCAAAACAGTCTTCTTCTCTAGCTTGTGCGAACTTCTCTCTCTCTGGGTGATGCAAACTTCACTTGAATGAGTGAGTGAATAATGAGGTGCACTTTACCTCTATTTATACAAGTGCTAACATGAAAAATTTCCTAACTGGGCCGACTTCACTTGGGGGCAATTTATAATATAATTTTAATATTTTTCTTTTGCTTCTTTTCACCCCAAGGATTACATTGATTCTTTCATGTGTTTACATAATTAATTACATCAAGTTCATCTCCCTTAGGAGGTACAATCAAGTACAATAAAATACAATAAATAATATCTTCCGAAGTTGCACAAAATCCAACATTGACTCCTGCATCCTTGGAGAAATCCTCGAAATCATTAAAGGTATACTCATCCCCATTGTTCAATCGCAAAACCTTGATATTCTTCCCTGTTTGGTTCTCCACAAGAGCCTTGAACTATTGAAGCTTGTTGAATATTTCATCCTTGGTCTTCAAGAAGTATATCCATATTTTACAAGACAAGTCATCAATGAAGGAAACATAGTACATGCTTCTTGTGATTGATGCTACTAACATTGGTCCACACTCATCTGAATGCAAAAGATCAAGGATCCCCTTAGATATGTGCTCACTACATGGAAAAGCAGCCTTGGCATGCTTGCCATGCGCGTAGCCTCGACACACCTTGTTGCTCAATGTTGAACTATGGAAGACCTGTGACAATCTCCCTTAGAATAGCCAACGCCCGATGATGTAGGTGCCCCATCCTCTTGTGCCATTACTAGCACAAGTTCTATGTGATATGAACTAGGGATCGGACATGTTCACCTTGCAACTTGTACAAACTGCCTTCTCTAACCTCGATCACTTGAGCTTATTCTGGGTAAGACTCCTTTGGTCTAATGAGGACTTGCTTGTTCTTGAAGTCTATTGCAAAGCCCTTATCTTCCATGACTGAAATTGAAAGTAGATTCTTCCCGAGACTTGGAACAAATAACACATCGTCAATGTCTAAAGAATTACCAGACTGGAGTTGGAAAGGAATGGTACCAACTACTGCTACCGGATACTTGGCATCACCACCAAGCTCGATCTGAACTCTAGAGTCATTGTCTTCCAGACTCGAAAATAACTCTTGGGCTGATGTCATATGCCTCGATGCTCCACTTTCCACATAACATGTGTTCTTGGGAACTGTGTTGGAAGAGAGGCAAGATACCATTGAGAAATGCTTCTCGAATGTGGAAGCACAGTCGTTCATTTTAGTTTTAGTTGAGGTCGCTACCTTGTGTTTCTGCTTCCCTTGACCCTTCTTCTTCTTTGGATACTGTGATGCATAATGGTTGTTCTTATTATATATGAAGCACTTGATTTTACTCAAGTCCTTCCTTGGTTGTGAGGCCAACTCCTCACCCTTCACCCTGCCCTTGTTGGGTTCTTTACCTTTTCCCTTCTTTGCTTGACCAAATAGGGCATGGTCACTGTCACCTCCCTGCCTGCTGACCTTTGACTCCATCTGAGGCTCCTCCTCTATACAATCATCCCATAGTCTTTCCTAATTGGGAAGATTCTCCTGAGCACAAATACCTTGGACAAATGTTTCCCATTGCGGTGGGAACCCATTCAATGTCCTGTTGAGTAACTCCTTACCCTCAATCTTTTTCCCAATTGCTGCAAGCAGATCACGGACCTATGTGACCTTCGTGACCTTCAATTGCAAATTAGTGATGGTGTCTGATATGGCCATCTCAACAAGATCTGAGCTTCTTGTGCAAAATCATCTTCCGGTTAATGTTTTTGCTCTGGTAAAGGCTAACAAGGGCATCAAACATTTCCTTTGTCATCTTCTTCTCAGATATGTGAGGGATCAAATGATCCTTTATTGCATCCATGATCATCTGCTTGGATTTCACTTCTTTTTTCTTGTGACCTGCCAAAAGCTACAGATCTGTCGACGAAGCTACCATGTCCCACCCACGTCCTTGATGATATCCTAGAGGTCATTCTCTTCTAGTAGAAGAGTTACCCTGACTTTCCATGCTGGGAAATTTGAGGCGCTATCCAATCTGTCCTCGTACCTGAGGCAGGCTGGTGCCATCTCTGAGATCTAAAGCACAAACTCCTAACCTGAAAATAATGAAGCCCTCTCTACAAGTCCTTTCTCACTGCAACTGATCTACACACAGTAAACCCCCGAGAGTCTCAATCAGAGAGAAGCTCTGATACCATGTAAATTTTCCATGCCCTAGGTGACTGCTGTCCTATTCTTCTTTACTCAACAAATTTGATCTTGAATTTATTAAATAACAGAAGTAAAGAATTCCTTAGCATGCAACATTCACACAGATGGTTGGAAAAAATATAAACAACAGAAATAATAATTTCATAAGTACACAGGAATCTGTTCTTCAAATAAGCTTATCATTAAAATTCAAAACTTATAAGGACACCTCGAAAACTAAGGTTTTAGACCCGCTGATAAGGAAAAACAAAAACTGGGTTTGAGAAAAGACTGTGCCCAAATTTCCCTGTAGAACAGCACAGCCATAACGCCTTGTCTGTATGGCTGTACAAATTCCCGTACGACTGTACAAAATTGTTGTTGCCACCTTGTCTTTCGACCTGCTGAAGCTACAGATCGATTTTTTGCTCTGCTACCCTATTCTTCCTCTCTCTTAGCCTCTTTCATTGTCTTTCGACCAACCTGTCTTCGTGAAGAATGAATGTGCCTTTTCCCTCTATTTTGACCTACCTTTATACTTTAGCTAAAACCCTAATCTACCATTAACCTTATCTCACAGTGAGAACAACAGTTGAGATTAGTCTAAATCACTAATGCTTTAAAGTGTGCTTTATTAGACTCAACAACTAATTAAAATACTTCACTTTATATAAATAAAGTAAATTACAAAATAGATTTATTTGGACGATCGCAGGTTTGACACCTAACCTATGTGAAAGTTCCTGTCCGAGCTACAAAACATCAACATAAAACTCTAGATCTAATTTAGGAATCCATAAAGAACTATTATCTCCTCAACTAACTAGAGAGATATAGTCAACAATGTATAAAATAATGTTAGCTTTGCCAAATATAGGCTAACTGCCATAACCACCTCTATCAAGTGGGATAACCACTAACAACTTCTACCAACTGGGGTGCACCTTTCTAATGGCACGTATGGGGACATGATGAAAATGGATGAAAAATGTGGTGAAATGATAAAGAATGAAAAATGGCTAGGGGAAATAATGGAAATGATACGACTCATACATAATATCCACCTATGCCACTAGGGACATATCAGAACCAATAGAATGGCACACTTATCTAAAGGTAAATTATCAAAACACCATGTAATCAAAATAGCAAGGGACAACAATTTAGATTGTTATGAGCCATTTTATAGTGAACACTATTAACCATCAACATCATCACTGTGCCCACTAGGTATACTCATCCCCATTGTTCATTCTCAAAAATTAGGCATATGGAGAAGGCACATGGCAAAGAATAATAATTAGGCATATGGAGAAGGCACATGGCATAGCACTGGAGCACACCTATTATCAAGTCATCTTGTCTTGTCAGCTAAAAAATGCTTAAAGTATATTTGATGTAAAACATCCTTTAGTCTCCTTTGTGGAATTGGTGTTGGCGATAAAAATCAAAAGTGAATTTTTCCTAGTAACCCTTGCAGGATATGGGATAACGATTCCCTTTACATGTTAGTATTCTTCTAAAGCTAACTTTTTGCTTGTTTTAAAAAATGAATAAAGAGATGCAATTTACATATTAGAATGTCTGAGTGCAATAATGAAACTATGCAAATAATAATTTCTTATGAAGCTTTGTTTTTTTCAATAGTTGTTAAAATCATGTATGCTTGACAGGATGGATATTTGCTATATGTAGGTTATATCAATTGGCAAGGAACGATACACTGTTGGAGAAGCTTTATTTCAACCATCCATATTGGGGATTGACGAGTATAGTATTGTTGAGCAATTGAACCATTGTACCTCGTGTGTGCCTTTCGAGAATCAGAGGCAACTCCTAGAAAACACCGTACTTTGTGGTGGAACAACAGCTATGTTTGGTATTTTTTTGATATTGATCCCTTTGGTCATTTTGTGTGTTCCACTAGACATTAGTATTAATAATTTGTGACAGAGTAAATATAACTCTTTGATTCCTTCAATATTGTAATTCATCATAGAATAGATGTGTACATTGGTTCATTCTAGTGACGAGAGATTTCAACATAGTAAACATAGTATATTTTGGTTTATTCCACATGAATATCAATATTATTGGGAATTTGAAAGATGCTTTTGATGAAGTTTCACTCAAATTGCAAATGAATGATTGATTAATTGCTAATTGAGAATTGACAACAGTGAGTAGTCATGCTTGCTTTTAAGGTGACCTCTTATTGAAAGCCATGAATGCATATGTAACTTTGATTGGCAAATATTTATCAAGGCATGCAGGGTTCACATATAATGGCAAGAGATACTAAGGTTCCAAACTTTTAGGAGTTAAGGTTCAAACTTGGACAATAAGCAATCCTTTCTTTAGGTTTTGAAGAGGGCCATTGTTTTCCTTAATTAGCTTGTGTTTTTTATCTCTATATTGGTACATGGATAAAAAAGAAAGTGATTGCATTTGAATTTTAGTTTCATAGATTGTGTAATGCCTCATTTTGGTGCCTTGGGATATGATATAGCCTAGTGAATATTAATGTTTTGTCTTGATGTGTTGGAATAGTTGGGAGACAAAGTGCAAATGCCCTATCATGCAAGACGCTAAATTTCAATCATGTGGTATTGGTGAAACACATAAAGTAGAAAGAACATATGTTGTAATGCTCAAGGGTAGCAACCCATATGCATAATGAAATATAAATTTTACTTCCTAAAGGAAGAGAATGGAGTAGAAGGGTGACTATTGGGAAATATATCACAAAGCATTTCCTCTTTGGCATCCTAGAAATGCATATAGATAGGCCTATGAGGGAAGAAGTGTCTCCCCTCACATCTTCCTACATTGGATGCACCTCTTACACCATACATTCCTCTGATTTCTTATTTCCATGCTTTATTCGATTTGTGGCAACCTTGACCCCTAATGCGCTTGAGATGCATAGATCCTTCGAGAGATTTACCTATATCAGCTTGGGAATTGTAGAGTATTGGTGTTCTACCGTTAATGTCGAGGATGAATGGTGTAAAATGCAAGCAAAGGCTTCTCTACAACATAGGTAGTAGTCACGATCTTTGGGATTCCAAGCTCTAATGTATGAGTTGTGGATATTAGAGAGGATTCTTGCTGAGCTAACCTTTGAAGTGTTGTTGTCTTTCACACACATGGGGGTTAACGTGGCATAAATCTTCAAGCCATTAAGTGTGTCCTTGGGAACAAGCTTCGAGTCAAGTACTGCCACTTGATTCTTGACTCCTCTGTTTAGGAAACTCCTAACGAAGCCAAGGGGGGTGGACCCTGTTGTCCTCCGAAATGGCATGCGTGTCGTTTTAAAAGCCCAAAATGCAACACACCAGCCGGAATGACAACTCTCTCAGGAGAGAGGCCAATGTAACCAATCTCCTCTCCTCTTCGCTTCAGGTTGGCTCTTCTCCAACACTAGGGGGGTATCCCTAAAATAGGATCGCTAAGGCAGGTACAGTAACGGGCAAGGTGAATGGAAGAGGCTGCTGTTATCACACCATAGTAGCGGGGCTACTATTCTTGTACAGCAGATATCTGCACATTCCAGAGCTTCCTTATTCCAGAGCATGGCTATATATTTTGGATCACTTATGATCAGAGACGTACATTATTCAGATTTTATGACCTTGTGTCAAGGCTGAGCCTTGAGAGTTCAGATTTGATGACTGATGTGACCACTTATCCCAGTACAGTTTCAGTTCAGTGCCTAGAGATGTACTTCAGATGTGTTTCAGATGTGGCATGATGATGATTATTATGATGATGTTGTATGATCTATGGATATGTTCTCACTGACTGTGGATTATTATCTTGTTGATTTAGTCATGACCATAGCATGTGCTTGGTATATTATTCCTGATGTGGCAAACTATTTAAAATGAACTGTAAATCTTAAAATGGACAATTGCTTGCATTTTTAGGTCATTTAACAAAACTTACTGGTATTTCACCTTTACATAGACATGGTCTTTCCCCGACACCAGTTGTCTGCTAGTGTAGGCTCCATATTCACTTGTCTCCATCCATACATGACCTTCCTGTTTGACTTTAAACCCTGACATGTCTCATTTGACTTTCTGATACTGAGGACTTCCCCATTTTTCTACCTCTGTGTTTGGACCGCATCCCTGTTTATTCAGTGTCTCGGCTCTGAGTTGGTGACAGAACTTGCCTTTGGTGAGTTGGATTGTAGGCCTAAATCATTCTGGTCGGTTGTCCCGATGTTTGGCATTGGCTCGAACTTCCCCTAGTCACTTGAGATGTTGTTGGCTAAAACTGAAAGCTCATGTTCTACCTATGGAAACTAAAAAAAATTCGCCCATGGAAACAAAAAGGGCAAGAGCAGTGAAAAGCTAAAAAAATACTCCTCGAAGAGTATAAGAAAGGTCTAAAAAGCAATGGTTCTTAAAAGTTATATCTAAACAATTGCTGACCTTATAAATATGTGAAAAACATGCCCTGGATGCAAGCTGCAACTAGTTGTGCTTCTCAGCACATCTGAAATCCGAAGGGTTATGTAGGCCAAAAAGGCCATGGAAATAAATTGAATGATCCTAATGAACTTGGATCAACTTGATGTAGACATGATGCCTAAGTTGAATAAACACTCTCTAAACAACTTATCCATTTGTGAGGCACAGCCATCCCCCGTGTTCTTTTGTCCAGCACAGAGTTTGTAGCTTCCCCCTTCTCCCAGTCCAAAGTATTTTTGAGTTGAGTTAGACAAGTCAAACCCTTGGCTCAACCTTGCTCCTAGCCTTCATCCTTTACTAGCAGTTTGGCCATGTCCAATGGGTGAGTTTGTCATTTGAACTATGGTGCAAGTAATTTATTATAACAACTAAATATTTTAACTCGATTAATGCCACTGAATGGAACTTATACTTTGAGCTTAGCTATGGAAATGATTAGAGAAGCATTGTCTTAGTCTACTGATGTGATTTATCCTTGATTATATATATTCTTGGGATCCGTGATGATGTGGACCATGTATGATGATTATTGATGATGATTTATGGGCCCACATGTTTGATGATGATATCATATGATGGACATACGATGCAGAGGATGTTTGATCCAGTTCAGCAGGTTTATTATTTCTTCAGATCAGCAGATTATACATTGTCCATATATGGTGGACCCTACAGCAGGCCCATTAGGGCAACCCATGGTGTATGAGTACACATTTCTAGTGGATTTGGGTCTTCTGGATCCATTGAGACACTTATCTTCCAGTTCCGGGCACTTCTGACAGTGATTGATGCAGTTTTACACTTGTTGACCAGATTTGGGGCTGATTTTCCAGCCTGAGCAGCAGGGGCCCCGAGAGGCCAGTTCACCTAGGGCGCTGATGATGGAAGGGGTGGTCCAGCCACTTGTTATTACCATTTATCCCCCCTTCCGGAGAGCCTGGTGGGCTCAGATGGACAGCGCTAGCACCCTAGGAGGCAGTTTTGGCACTTTCACAGTTCCCGAGGCAGTTAAAAAATGGGATAAAGTGGTCACTGAGGAAATCGATTTGGGCAATTGAGGCAAGGTTTTGGCATTTGGTTTTCACAGAGGTCTTCCAGGGTGATCTCACTATCTTCCAGTCAGTTTTCACCATGTGGGTATCTCCAGATTGATCACAGGAGGACATTTACTGCTTGACTGTCATGGATTCTGAGGACAGTTTTGGTCATTATTATTATATTGGACATATTTTATTATTTTATTGTGCCTTGGGGTGAGCTAGCAAGGATCTATAACTCCTAGCCCCACCATGTGCTTATTTTACCATGTCCTAGTCATCATGAGGTGGATTATTGTACTTTTTACCCCTCTAGTGGGATGACGTCACCCTCCATTGTACCATTTAGTGAGGGCGCTATTGTTATGTTGAGTGATCCATGTGATATTATGTTATGGATTCATCCTAGCCATTGATTGTATGATGAGATCTTATAATCTCAACCACTCATTTGATGTAGTATTATGAAGTGGTATAGGGTTTTGGTCTTTATTATCCTATATAAGGAGGAGACCCCCCATTGTAAAGCTCACCTAGGGAGCTCTGGAATATTGGAATAGAAGATTTTTTGTGGAGCACATCTCTCTTGCATTTTGGATTCTCTTGCATATTGAATATAAAGTATCTCTTCTATGTATCATTGTGGATTTTGGTGTTTTTGCTAACCTTTTGACAGGAAAGTCGAATTGGAGAGAGGAGGGCGACTTTTTGAGGGTTATTGTTGAAGGGATCCACATATTCTCTCTTGGGTTGATCTTGTGACAGGGAGTATCATTATTGTATCTTCGTGACATAGTTGATGCTTTCTATTACATCTTTCTACCATTTTCATAATCATCTTGCTTGACTTGTTTCTTTGATCTTGTCTTGTAGGAGGAGGACGATTTGGCTATCTTGGAGAAGGGCGATTTGGTTGGAGCACTTGGATCTCACTCTTGAATATAAACATAGGAGAATGCTATCAACTTGCAAGGTGGCCATAAGCAGTTGAGGTAAGATCTACAAGGTATGTGCCTCTTTCATCCATTCTATCTCCATTGGTCATAAAACCCTAATTAAATCAAAACCCCAAATTTTGGTATTTTTTTAGATCTACTTAGATCTACCCTTGCAATTGAAAAGATATTAAGAACCCACCTCTATAGGATCCACCCCTAGTTGGATCTATAGTTTGGTGGTGATTGGTTAAAAATTGACACACCTTTCAATGCAAAAAGCCTTCTTGAACCTAAATCGATTTTCCTAAGAGAAGCTTGTTGGGTAAGATCTAGCACATGGGTAGGTGAGATCCCACTTGATTTGACATCTAGACACTTGATAACCTATACCCATATCCTTGCTTTGGTGAAAACTACCTCGTGGACATCTCTCCATGTTTTGAGGGGTTGAAACCCCCTTTTGATCTTCTTGGTACCTTAAAACTTAGATCTACTAAGATCTACCCATTGGATTTACTTGAAACTTTGAAGGAACATAGATCGGGGTACTAACATCCCGGATCTACATTTTGGTAGCCATTGGACTTGGTTTGGTCCACCAAACCCTTCTTTTGCCCTTCCTTGAGAAAGTCGCACCCCCTTGAAGTTTTGAGTTGGACCACTTCTAGGAAGTGGGTGTTTGAGATTTTCAGAGATTTGGAATGCCCATGCCTTGAAACCTAGGTCTAGACTGTCCTTTTGTCCCGATCTACCTTGGGGATTGCATTCCTTGTTTTAAGGAATTGTGGTCCACTTTTGGTCATCACTCAAAGACCTAGATCTAGTAAGATCTAACCATTGGATCACATCCATTTCACTTGACTTGGCTTCTAGGTGTCCCGATCTACATTTCGACATCTTTCTTGACTCCATTAGCCCACTAAACAAGGCACTAGTCCATCACCAAGCAAGTCGCACTCCTTGGGATTCGTGTCAAACCTTAGATTTAATACATGGGTACTCCTAGAAACAACTCAAACTCATAGATCTAGCCTAGATCTAACCTATAATACCAACCTCACACTTAACTTTACCTTGTGGGTCCACCTAGAGCCATTTCACACTTCCCAAGAAACTAGACCCACTTGTGTAAACAAATGGTATTATACCTAATCATCATACCCCATCATGTGGCCTAAACCATACATAGGTTGAATCATTAACAAACTCTTACATCTCCTTCAACCATACCTTAACCCTTAGGTCCACTTAGCCTTGCATTGGTTTCCGTAACTCATTACTTATCTACCCTTAGAAACCTTTGTTTGGATCCAATCAACTGTGATTGGGGTATAGGGTCTCCCCCTTGGTCTAGTTACACCTTGACCTAAAGCGAAGAGTGCCTCGGTTGACGTGACTCCCATCTTGCATTGGGAACCGTGGCATCTCTTGGGTCACCTCTTTAGTTGCCTGACTCCTCTACCGTCCCGGATGGGATACCTCTAGGGGCAACTACAAGTTGTGTGATAACAGCTGCCTTAGAGAAACGGAAGTAACAAAAGATAGTTTTCAAACGGGTGATGGAAAAGAAGGGAAGATCAATCCTCAGGGAAAGACCAGTGCCAGTATCAGAAGGGGAAATGGAGTCTGTTATCACCTATTTTGTACAAATAGTTGAACTTTCGATGAGCCGCCAATTTATTGAACATGATTCGTGTTCATCATCAGCATTCAGAAGTTCAGAAGTCAATTTCAGGGCAATTTTGCCCCATTTGTAATAACTGCATGTTCATAACCCCATGGGGAATTTGTAAAAGTTGGTCTAAACGGGGTCCTTTTATAAAAGACTCGGCTATCCGTAGGTTTAGCCATTTGGGGGATACTCTAGAGTGTTTTTTCCTTAGGAATTATGCGCTACTCATCAGTGGCGTATAATCCCCGAGTTTTTCACTCAAACCTCCAAAGCTGGAGTATTTCCCATGGTGGTCAAAACCTAAGGTGGTTATTAGAGTCTTGTGTCTAGGATTTTTTACGTGTTAGCCACATCGATTGAGTCGTATGAACATGCACTAGGTCCCCTAGGAGTTTCATTGGATTCCGAGAAAAATAATTTTTTCATAAAATTAGACCATTTTTAATGGTTTAATTAAAAAAATTTCAAAAAATGATAAAAACCTCATCCGGAGGCGGAATTGGGCGTGGAGAGGCTCGTCTTGACGCTCAGAGCATCCTCTTCACCTTGGCACCCTCGTTCTTCAGTTTCCGGGCAGTTACATCACCCCAGGAGCAGTTTTGGCTAAAATTGCATCATTTTGGCATTTAATTGCTAAAAAATGATAAATTGCACTAAAGGACAAAGTTGAAAAATGACAAAAATCATTATTTTAATGTTTGGAAAAGGTTGAAAGTTATTTTTCTAAGGTGTACAACTACATGGAGATAATAAAGCAAGCCATGAAGTCAAGGTTTAGATATGCCATTTAAATAAAAAGAACGACGTGAGCATGGATCACGTGGGCTTCAATTTCGCATGGGGTGAGTGATGGGTCCATACTCCATGTGATGGGCTATCATTTATGATAACACACATGTCTTAAATAAACATTGGATTTCGAATTGATTAAGTGGAGATGACGTGAGTGTTTACCAATCACGTGGGTCACTCCTCCTTCGAAGAACTCGCCATCCTCCTCAAGATTCACGATTTGGTGTGTTGTCGAGGGTTTAAAGGATTGTTGACTTTGTATTGATGGCAATAGTAAGCGCTTTGGCCACCTCACAACTTGGCTCTCTTTGAAACGCGAGTTACCATTACTTCGAACTCCAAGGCCGTCTCAAACTACCATTCACGCATCCATTTGATGGCTCACGTGTTTGTGAAGAGGAGACGAAGCATTGGCTTGGTGTGCATTACGATGGAGTGGTGGAGATTACAATGTGGGAGTGGGGGGCGCCTTGCCTAGGTGGAGGCCACCTCCCCACTCGTATTCATTACAACTCGGGTCTATCTCATGGATTAGCACTCCAAGCTACCTTTCAATTAGATTTGTGATTGGAATTCGATCTTGTCTATTGCCATTGGCTCCCTCTTGATGCCAAGTTCGATTAGGGTTTATGACATTGGTTTTTTGTATAAAGAGAGGGGCTTGGATCCTCTTTTCTCATGGATTTTTGTGCATCGAAGCTCTGACAAAATTGTAAACACTTTTAATTGGAATAAAGTTGAGACTTTGGAGGTCAAAAACGTGGAGGCTTTTGATGTGCTTGCTTCACTTGATATTGAGGTGATATTGTTTTACATTTCATTTGAGGTTCTTAAGTTGTAGAACATGTTCATGATGGCTAACAATCTAGCACAAGTAGCATGTATCTAGATCTTTTCACTTAAATGTTTTGTTTCAATTATATTATTCATGCTTAAGGTTATTGCAGGTATTTCTTCACTCCATAAACGAGACTAAAGGAGCTTTAAACTTTTATGATTTGAGAAACAAAGAGAGCTAGATCTTCTCCATCAAACTTCTAAAATACAATTTTGGTTACTTGTTACTATAGGCTTCATCTCTTCTAGCCTTCTACTTTGCTCCTTGAGTTTTTGTTTTGAATTTGCTAAGCCATTTCTAGCCCCTCTAGCCTTGATCCAGGATTGTCCTTGTTTTTCAAGCCATAGATTAGTTTGCCATAAGGTTGAAGTTCCTTCAACCTTGGGGAATAACTTGGGATTTGTTCCCTTGTGCTCTCTTCAACACTCGTTGTCGGCGTATCACCGGTTAACCGGAGGATTTCCAAGGCGGTGTTTTACCATCCCAAGTGTTCCACTTGAAGCCCTTGCCCTAGATCTGCTTCCTCATAGGTTTGTTTCGTCCTCCCCTTTTCTCCCATTCGTTTTTCCTTCTCCATCTTGCATTCGTTTTTCTCCTTTGGCTTTCCTATCCCCATTCATCCTACTTCATCCTACTCTATCCTAGTCTTTTCCCTTACCATTCGCTTTTTCCCTTCAAGGGTTTCTCATCCAAGCCTTGGTCTTCTTTCTTCCCCCTTAGATCCACTCTCTTAGATCTCCCTTTCACCCTCTTGCTTTGCCCTTTCGTCCATCTTCTCAAGTGCCCTAAAAATCACACAAAAAGCAAAAAACGAATTGGATAAGTTAGTGATTGTTAGAGTAGTTCATTTTGATTTGATAGATCTTAAATTATTGCATCTTGTAGATCATTGGCATACATTGAAAAGGTAGTTTAAAATCATACTAGATCTCATTCTAGCACTTGTTAAGTTTGCATCTAGTTTCCCTTTTTGAAAGATAGAAAAATTTTCATAAAATTTTCCAAAATTTTTTAAGTCTTAGGTCTCATTTCTAGCATTTTTAGAGCAACTTTGTTCGCTGGTCCGTTTTGCCATAGTTAACATTTTATGACAAATTTTCATGCATTTTCCATCTTAGAGTTAAAATCTTAAATATAGACTCGAATAGTTTCAAATTTTGATTTATTTTTTACTAATGATTAATGGGTGCCTTGTTTAGACATTCTTGAACTTGTGTAGGCCATTTGAGAGAGAAGTACTTGATAAGATCTTGAAACAAGAGGATCGAAGCAAAACAAAGTGAAGAAGCCATAAAAATGACAAAATTTTGATACACTTATCCTTTGTAATAACAAGTAGAATCTATATCTTCTTCAATATTTTTCCAAGTATCATCATTCTCGAAAGACCTTTCAAGGATTTTCCCTTGAGGCACTTGTACTTATCAAATAAAAGTTTTAAGTGGAGGAGGCCTCCACTTTTGGGTCTTCTTCCCCATTTGGGGAAGGGTGTTGGGTCTTGTGGTTGTTTTTTTTAGTCTAGATTTACGTTTTTATGTTCTCAGTTTAAGTTTTGTTTCGAATAAATTATCTTGATTTTATTTCATATTTTACTTACCCCCATGCTTTCCCGAGTAGGGTCTTGAACCTGAAAGAGATTCTTGGGTAGCTTAGTTTATTTTTATCATTATACTGTTTCTCTTCCAATCCTTGACCAGAGAATAGCTAACTTTGGGATCGTATCCCAAAGGCCACATAGTTTTGTGGTAGCTTCTCGCTCCCCCATCAACTTCTTGTGGACATCCAGCTAGCTGGAAGGTTTCCAGGATTGGTGGTTTCTAGTGGTTGATCTTGTTCGGAGATCAATCCCACCTAGTAGATTAGAATTTGTATGGTAGAACACTAGTTTGATTTTTATTTTATATTATTTGGCAAAGTAGTTATTGTTGAAAGCATTAATTTATCTTTCAGGTTATCAAGTGGTTTCATCTTTCTCAAGTTATTTTACTGCTTTTCACAACACAACTGCTCTCGTTTCCTTAAAATTAACCAAAGTCTCTTGAACTTGGCCAAATCCAAGTCAAGAGCACCCTCTATCGGAGGGCATTTTTAGTCTTGCATCATCCCTGCATTAGGCATTTTAATTTTAGCAAGTCTCTTGAACTGTGGTCATAAGACCGAGTCAAGAGCGCTCTTTGTCGGAGAGTTGAACAAGGTTCTTTTAATAATAAAATTTTCCACTCACACTCCCCTAATTAATTTATCTTGGTTTGTCCTACACCCGTATGCTCTGCCAACCGGAAACGGTTGGGCTAGTACTCAGAAAGGTGGAAGACTTGATAATTACGATCGATAAATTTAACTAAAATTTTTACCCACAACCTCAACCAAGGCAAAATACTGTTCTTCCCGCGAGGGGTGGCGCCGGATTCCCACTGTCAGACTCAGGGGCGGTTCAAACATTGGACACCAATCCTTATCGAATCTGGGTGCTTCCGACATGTCATTCAGGGTTGCCAGTATCTTTCTTGGGTAGGGTTCTACCATCTCTTGGAATATCCTTGGTTTTAGCCCTAATAATCAAGACAATTAAAATTTTGAATTTACCAAGATAAGCTGCATAACGTTCTCACGAATTTTCCATTTCAAGCACTTGTATCAAGTTTTCACTTTCACTTTTATTTTTGACTCCATAAGGCACTGGTCCTTCATTATATATTTTGCTTGCTTAAGTAAAAACATTGGAGTATTTGCTTATATTTACGTGAAGTGATTTGTTTACTGCCCAAGTGTATCTTTCATCTTATATTTGCAACGTGGATTGCGTTATCTTGTCATATATTAAGTTTTCATAATTGTCTCTCATTCATAAACTCCTAAAAAACACTCATCCGCATCACTACATCATAAAACATTATAAAAACAAGAGCCTTAGTGAAACTCTCTTTTAGGGACTACCCCCCTTGGCTTCGTTAGGAGTTTGCCTAAACGGAGGAGCTGGGATTCAGGTGACAGTACCTGGCTCATTGCTTGCCCCCAAGGCCACACCTCTCCCCACTTTCCAGTGAGGGAGACAGCTTTCAAAAGGTTTCTGCTGCTGGTGTGCAGTTTGGCGGACAACATCTTTTGGCGCCGTTGCCGGGGACAAATCTTTTTGTTCCTGGACGACCTTAGTTTTTTCTAGTTTGTTTACCTTTTGATAGATTCTCAAATCTGTCTGGCGACTCCACTCCCCCTTTTTTCTTTTTGGTAGTTTTTTAGTTCAATCACTCTCAGAAATTAGACTTGAAACCACCTGGCGACTCCACTGTCAATTAACACCTCAAGGTATTGAACCAGAAGAAACTCTGAAGGCTTGCTTAGTTTTATCTCAGAACCTGAAAAGGTTTATAGGAGGAGACTAAACAAGCTTGCTTCTCGAAAAATCCTTGAAGAACTTAGGTCTCAGTCTATTTCTGACATCCATAGTCTCTTTCAAGAAGATAACTTAGATAATTTTGAAAATTTTGAAAACAGTAATAATTATTTTTCCGATACAATGGGTGATTTTTTCGCCCCCCTCAACATTACTCAGATTGCAGGTCAACCACATGATCTTCCAGATAAAGCCATCGACAAACTTCCAACCTTTACCGGCACTGATACTGTCACTGCCGCACATCACCTTATTGCTTTCTCAAAAATAAAGGGTGGATATGTCAGGGATGCTGCTCATAGACATGAGGATGTTTACATGAAGTTGTTTGCCTTGTCCTTAGATGGGGCTGCTGGTGACTGGTTCATAGGCTTGCCAGCCAACTCCTTTGCCACCTTAGCTGAGTTTTCAACTGCTTTCACCAACAAGTTTGGTGAGAAAAAAGAGCCACGTCATCAACTTGCTGCTCTAACAAACATCAAGAGAAGTGAAATGGAAACCATGGAAGATTTCAACAAAAAGTTCATGGATTTATACAATGCAATCCCTACAGACTACAAGCCAACTCCACATACTATACTGGTCTACTACATTGAAGCTTTAAGTGGAGAGATGCAGTATCAACTTAGGGATAAAGAACCCACCACTTTGTTAGAAGCACAAACGATGGCAACTAAGATTGATAGGAACATGCAGTCATCTGGGAAGTCAAACCTACCCGGTTATTCGAGAGCCCAAACTCCATTGAAAACAACTGAGCCTAAAGGTAAAGATCCTTTGGATGCTTTGAAAGAATCATATGAGAAAAAGATGATGGATATGTGTGAGAGGATGGAAAGAGCTGAGCAGAAACATGTAGCCCAAATGAAGGAAGTACAAAACAAGATAATAAACATGGAAAGGGCACAGGTCCAACGAGTTCAGCAAGTTCAACAAACTCAACCAATTCAGAGAAATTACCCTCCCATAAATAACTGGCAAAAGAAAGCTCCCGAAAATGAAAAGAGGCCTCCAACTCAGATAGAGGCTGCCAACGCAAATGAGGTATACATCCCATTTTGCAGAGCTTGTAGAGATTTCCATGAGGAATCTGGTTGCTACCATGCATGCTATATTCAAGAACACGGTTTTCCTGAAGGTTGTGGTCCTAAGGCATCGACAAGCAATCCTGAATTCATTAATAATGTGGAAGACATCTGTGGCATTCCTAGGGTTGAACCTTACACACCATTCTGTAGGACATGTCAGGAATTCCATGAAGAAAACACTTGTCACCTTACACGCTATATCCAGGAGCATGGGTTTCCTGAAGGGTTTGTTGGTCAGTCTTCATCAAGTGAGCCTGAGTGCATAAACTATGTAGGTGATACTTATGATATTCCTGAAGAGAGTTGGGATCAATCGGATCAGCCTATTACAGAAAATATAACATTTTCCCATCAGATTCCTGATGATCCTATCATAGAGATTTATCAAATACCGGATATTGTTGAAGACCCTCCTCATGCCATCGAAACAAAAGACACTTTGGAGTGGGAAGTTTTTCAAGACTACTTCAGTGATGATGAACATTTATGTACTTCTGACCCATCTTTAGAAGAAACCATTACGGAGATCAACATTCATAAAGAAATCTATGAAAGTAGTAGTGTGTGTTATGACACTCCCATTTGTTCTCCACATGGCAGTGAATATTCAGAAATTTGGGTCCCTTGTGATATCTTTGAAACACATCTGTTTGAGGAAGATTATTATGAAGTTGAGGAGGATAGGCATAGCTTAAAGGATGACATAAGTGATGATGAGTCCATCATGGATGACATAGATATTGGCAATGATGAATGGATCTCTCTTGAGAACCCTATCTATGCCATGTCTGAAGAAGTTAATGATGAACAAAATCCCCTTGGAAATTTTGTTAACAATCCCACTTATGAGCATGAGGATACATATGGCCAGGAATATGGTAAAATTCATGAAGACTTTCCCATTTTCGGCAGGAGTATGGATTTTGAACAGTTGAGCATAGAGGAAGAAAAGGAAATTATTTCATATGAGAAGTCAGTTGAGCATATATCTTGCCCATCGGAAGCCCCTTGTATATTAGGGCAATTCGAGGCATGCACTTTCATGGAAAATTATTTTTGGAAGAGCCTCTTGGAAGAATATGATAAGGTACCAGACTTGCCTTGTCAGCTTGAATTTCATCACCCTATCCTGTTCTGGATAGAGGGTGCCTGCAGGAAGATTTCTTACTATGTTGGGGAGCACTTCAAATATTTATTACATACGCATGATTCCCCATCCAGCCCTCCCTTTCAGAAGATCCAAGCAGGTTTGCACTTTCTGATAAGCAGGCCCTTGTCTTGGCTGGTAACCAAAGACAAGGTAAAAATTTGTTTTTTCATCAATCACATGCTTAAATGGTTACATTGGATTTCTGATTATACTTAACATTTTCCTTTTTTGTATTATATTAGAATAGGAAAAGATTTAATTTACCTTCTGCATTTTAGGTTTCTTAGAACAATAAGATATAGTTGGTATTTCATTTTGGTTTTTTCATAACACGTGTGCTACTGAAGGTTTTTCTGTCAAGTTGAGATGTTTTTACAGGTTATATATATAAACCAGAGATTCTGGTGTTCTCGTATCCTCTCCTTGCATAATTTCCAGATCGAGCACACGTCCCGCAGTTGGAGCCAGATGTTATCACCTATTTTGTACAAATAGTTGAACTTTCGATGAGCCGCCAATTTATTGAACATGATTCGTGTTCATCATCAGCATTCAGAAGTTCAGAAGTCAATTTCAGGGCAATTTTGCCCCATTTGTAATAACTGCATGTTCATAACCCCATGGGGAATTTGTAAAAGTTGGTCTAAACGGGGTCCTTTTATAAAAGACTCGGCTATCCGTAGGTTTAGCCATTTGGGGGATACTCTAGAGTGTTTTTTCCTTAGGAATTATGCGCTACTCATCAGTGGCGTATAATCCCCGAGTTTTTCACTCAAACCTCCAAAGCTGGAGTATTTCCCATGGTGGTCAAAACCTAAGGTGGTTATTAGAGTCTTGTGTCTAGGATTTTTTACGTGTTAGCCACATCGATTGAGTCGTATGAACATGCACTAGGTCCCCTAGGAGTTTCATTGGATTCCGAGAAAAATAATTTTTTCATAAAATTAGACCATTTTTAATGGTTTAATTAAAAAAATTTCAAAAAATGATAAAAACCTCATCCGGAGGCGGAATTGGGCGTGGAGAGGCTCGTCTTGACGCTCAGAGCATCCTCTTCACCTTGGCACCCTCGTTCTTCAGTTTCCGGGCAGTTACATCACCCCAGGAGCAGTTTTGGCTAAAATTGCATCATTTTGGCATTTAATTGCTAAAAAATGATAAATTGCACTAAAGGACAAAGTTGAAAAATGACAAAAATCATTATTTTAATGTTTGGAAAAGGTTGAAAGTTATTTTTCTAAGGTGTACGACTACATGGAGATAATAAAGCAAGCCATGAAGTCAAGGTTTAGATATGCCATTTAAATAAAAAGAACGACGTGAGCATGGATCACGTGGGCTTCAATTTCGCATGGGGTGAGTGATGGGTCCATACTCCATGTGATGGGCTATCATTTATGATAACACACATGTCTTAAATAAACATTGGATTTCGAATTGATTAAGTGGAGATGACGTGAGTGTTTACCAATCACGTGGGTCACTCCTCCTTCGAAGAACTCGCCATCCTCCTCAAGATTCACGATTTGGTGTGTTGTCGAGGGTTTAAAGGATTGTTGACTTTGTATTGATGGCAATAGTAAGCGCTTTGGCCACCTCACAACTTGGCTCTCTTTGAAACGCGAGTTACCATTACTTCGAACTCCAAGGCCGTCTCAAACTACCATTCACGCATCCATTTGATGGCTCACGTGTTTGTGAAGAGGAGACGAAGCATTGGCTTGGTGTGCATTACGATGGAGTGGTGGAGATTACAATGTGGGAGTGGGGGGCGCCTTGCCTAGGTGGAGGCCACCTCCCCACTCGTATTCATTACAACTCGGGTCTATCTCATGGATTAGCACTCCAAGCTACCTTTCAATTAGATTTGTGATTGGAATTCGATCTTGTCTATTGCCATTGGCTCCCTCTTGATGCCAAGTTCGATTAGGGTTTATGACATTGGTTTTTTGTATAAAGAGAGGGGCTTGGATCCTCTTTTCTCATGGATTTTTGTGCATCGAAGCTCTGACAAAATTGTAAACACTTTTAATTGGAATAAAGTTGAGACTTTGGAGGTCAAAAACGTGGAGGCTTTTGATGTGCTTGCTTCACTTGATATTGAGGTGATATTGTTTTACATTTCATTTGAGGTTCTTAAGTTGTAGAACATGTTCATGATGGCTAACAATCTAGCACAAGTAGCATGTATCTAGATCTTTTCACTTAAATGTTTTGTTTCAATTATATTATTCATGCTTAAGGTTATTGCAGGTATTTCTTCACTCCATAAACGAGACTAAAGGAGCTTTAAACTTTTATGATTTGAGAAACAAAGAGAGCTAGATCTTCTCCATCAAACTTCTAAAATACAATTTTGGTTACTTGTTACTATAGGCTTCATCTCTTCTAGCCTTCTACTTTGCTCCTTGAGTTTTTGTTTTGAATTTGCTAAGCCATTTCTAGCCCCTCTAGCCTTGATCCAGGATTGTCCTTGTTTTTCAAGCCATAGATTAGTTTGCCATAAGGTTGAAGTTCCTTCAACCTTGGGGAATAACTTGGGATTTGTTCCCTTGTGCTCTCTTCAACACTCGTTGTCGGCGTATCACCGGTTAACCGGAGGATTTCCAAGGCGGTGTTTTACCATCCCAAGTGTTCCACTTGAAGCCCTTGCCCTAGATCTGCTTCCTCATAGGTTTGTTTCGTCCTCCCCTTTTCTCCCATTCGTTTTTCCTTCTCCATCTTGCATTCGTTTTTCTCCTTTGGCTTTCCTATCCCCATTCATCCTACTTCATCCTACTCTATCCTAGTCTTTTCCCTTACCATTCGCTTTTTCCCTTCAAGGGTTTCTCATCCAAGCCTTGGTCTTCTTTCTTCCCCCTTAGATCCACTCTCTTAGATCTCCCTTTCACCCTCTTGCTTTGCCCTTTCGTCCATCTTCTCAAGTGCCCTAAAAATCACACAAAAAGCAAAAAACGAATTGGATAAGTTAGTGATTGTTAGAGTAGTTCATTTTGATTTGATAGATCTTAAATTATTGCATCTTGTAGATCATTGGCATACATTGAAAAGGTAGTTTAAAATCATACTAGATCTCATTCTAGCACTTGTTAAGTTTGCATCTAGTTTCCCTTTTTGAAAGATAGAAAAATTTTCATAAAATTTTCCAAAATTTTTTAAGTCTTAGGTCTCATTTCTAGCATTTTTAGAGCAACTTTGTTCGCTGGTCCGTTTTGCCATAGTTAACATTTTATGACAAATTTTCATGCATTTTCCATCTTAGAGTTAAAATCTTAAATATAGACTCGAATAGTTTCAAATTTTGATTTATTTTTTACTAATGATTAATGGGTGCCTTGTTTAGACATTCTTGAACTTGTGTAGGCCATTTGAGAGAGAAGTACTTGATAAGATCTTGAAACAAGAGGATCGAAGCAAAACAAAGTGAAGAAGCCATAAAAATGACAAAATTTTGATACACTTATCCTTTGTAATAACAAGTAGAATCTATATCTTCTTCAATATTTTTCCAAGTATCATCATTCTCGAAAGACCTTTCAAGGATTTTCCCTTGAGGCACTTGTACTTATCAAATAAAAGTTTTAAGTGGAGGAGGCCTCCACTTTTGGGTCTTCTTCCCCATTTGGGGAAGGGTGTTGGGTCTTGTGGTTGTTTTTTTTAGTCTAGATTTACGTTTTTATGTTCTCAGTTTAAGTTTTGTTTCGAATAAATTATCTTGATTTTATTTCATATTTTACTTACCCCCATGCTTTCCCGAGTAGGGTCTTGAACCTGAAAGAGATTCTTGGGTAGCTTAGTTTATTTTTATCATTATACTGTTTCTCTTCCAATCCTTGACCAGAGAATAGCTAACTTTGGGATCGTATCCCAAAGGCCACATAGTTTTGTGGTAGCTTCTCGCTCCCCCATCAACTTCTTGTGGACATCCAGCTAGCTGGAAGGTTTCCAGGATTGGTGGTTTCTAGTGGTTGATCTTGTTCGGAGATCAATCCCACCTAGTAGATTAGAATTTGTATGGTAGAACACTAGTTTGATTTTTATTTTATATTATTTGGCAAAGTAGTTATTGTTGAAAGCATTAATTTATCTTTCAGGTTATCAAGTGGTTTCATCTTTCTCAAGTTATTTTACTGCTTTTCACAACACAACTGCTCTCGTTTCCTTAAAATTAACCAAAGTCTCTTGAACTTGGCCAAATCCAAGTCAAGAGCACCCTCTATCGGAGGGCATTTTTAGTCTTGCATCATCCCTGCATTAGGCATTTTAATTTTAGCAAGTCTCTTGAACTGTGGTCATAAGACCGAGTCAAGAGCGCTCTTTGTCGGAGAGTTGAACAAGGTTCTTTTAATAATAAAATTTTCCACTCACACTCCCCTAATTAATTTATCTTGGTTTGTCCTACACCCGTATGCTCTGCCAACCGGAAACGGTTGGGCTAGTACTCAGAAAGGTGGAAGACTTGATAATTACGATCGATAAATTTAACTAAAATTTTTACCCACAACCTCAACCAAGGCAAAATACTGTTCTTCCCGCGAGGGGTGGCGCCGGATTCCCACTGTCAGACTCAGGGGCGGTTCAAACATTGGACACCAATCCTTATCGAATCTGGGTGCTTCCGACATGTCATTCAGGGTTGCCAGTATCTTTCTTGGGTAGGGTTCTACCATCTCTTGGAATATCCTTGGTTTTAGCCCTAATAATCAAGACAATTAAAATTTTGAATTTACCAAGATAAGCTGCATAACGTTCTCACGAATTTTCCATTTCAAGCACTTGTATCAAGTTTTCACTTTCACTTTTATTTTTGACTCCATAAGGCACTGGTCCTTCATTATATATTTTGCTTGCTTAAGTAAAAACATTGGAGTATTTGCTTATATTTACGTGAAGTGATTTGTTTACTGCCCAAGTGTATCTTTCATCTTATATTTGCAACGTGGATTGCGTTATCTTGTCATATATTAAGTTTTCATAATTGTCTCTCATTCATAAACTCCTAAAAAACACTCATCCGCATCACTACATCATAAAACATTATAAAAACAAGAGCCTTAGTGAAACTCTCTTTTAGGGACTACCCCCCTTGGCTTCGTTAGGAGTTTGCCTAAACGGAGGAGCTGGGATTCAGGTGACAGTACCTGGCTCATTGCTTGCCCCCAAGGCCACACCTCTCCCCACTTTCCAGTGAGGGAGACAGCTTTCAAAAGGTTTCTGCTGCTGGTGTGCAGTTTGGCGGACAACAGAGTCAAAAGAGGGCTCATGGAGGCTTTATGCTTCATAAAAAGTGAGACAAATCTAGAATGCATAAACAATCAAATCTTAATCGACATTTTGTACAACCGAATTCTGATGTCCATTGAGAAAATAATTGTTCAAGCATAATTAACCAACTTAATCCTAAATGGCTAATCTATTGTGCTTGATAAAGCCCTCACAAGCTAGATTCATTCTACAATTTGAAATACATCACACAAGCATATGAAGATTGCTCAATCTGTCCACAAAACCAGCTGATTTTTTCATTAACGCTCAACAGGGATAAAAAACCCAGAAATTTTCCATCATTGCAATAGAGAAGGATGGCCTCTTTATAGGCCCAAAACCTCCTATTCAGAAAAAATAATAATAAAATAATGAAACAGGTGGATCCTAGATCCACCTTTTTCTCCACCGAATACCCAACAGCTCACATCTTGTTCAAAAGAAGAAATAATAATAAAATATATGAAAAAGGTGAATCCACCTTTTCCTAACCCGTCGAATATGGAATTGCTACTGTGGACATTCGTTGTATATTCACGGAACTCCGAGCTCCCAACTGTCAAAATGACACACGGGTCAAACAAAAACACCGCCACGTAAACCCAGCAAGGAGTTTGATTTTCCGAACAACTACATACTTGATGCAATCGGATGCCAGTTCTCCAGTTCGGGCCGGGCTTAATTATGACGAGTGTCTGCTTCACTCCTCTTCCAATTGACTGATAAACGAGAGAAGAAACCGAGTAGTACTCCGAGTACGAGAGAAAATTTTGTCTAAAAAATTTTGCCGCATAAAGGAAAAATTTATTAACTGGTTGTCACATACCCTATTCTATGCCCGGTCCAGAAACTCCGTGTGTCAAAGCATACCCAGGTGGCTACTCGGGGAACTTCAATCTGCCGCCGATTGTCTCAAAGAAAACATGGATCATCACAAGCAACTCGATATTAAGAAAGTGACCACTGATTAGCATAATTTCACCAACGTGCTGAATAATACGTTGAAAAATGGAAAACAATTGGCCGCCAGCTGAAACATCCAAATAGTAATCTATGTCATCGGTGCCGCTTAACAAATCCTCCGGGATCTCGAGCTGGTGGTTCACCACAAAATCAAGGACGTCGATGCCTGCAGACTTGTTCGTCCACGCGCCTGGTTCAATCGAGATCATTCACGCGACGCGAATCGACTGTGGGTGAATGCTGAAACCTATGAATCGGATGCCAAATTAAATGATGACCTATGATTTCAAAAAAGGAGGATCCACGCAAAACGAACCGGAACTGACAATTATGGGCTCCGAGCTTCATATTGTGACTTCGTAATCGACTGCTGTGAAACTCTGTATTCGGCGCAATTGATGATTAATTTGTATCAATCAAAATCGACTATGGCTTCAAACTTTTTAAACAGGTGTATAAACCTGACTCACTCAGCATTGGCCCGATCAACGGTGATTTTGGCAAGATAACAGCAATTTCCGGTGAAGATGTGCCAGAGATTCTCGATACTCTGCAGCTAAAACGTAAGGTGCATTCATCTCCACAGTTCGGCTATGGCACCCGATCACATTCAAGTTTCACCGCGCTAATTAATTTATTTAAAACAGAGCTTGACTAAGATAGGTGCTGGTTCGCAAGTAAACCCGAGTTGTTGGCTCTCGATAGATGCTTAAAATTTGTGCCGGTGAGCCACAGAATGGAAGGTAAACCCTTCTCTATCATTCGCTTCAATGGTTTTTCCACACAACCGTGTGATCAACAATTAGAACCAGGGATTGCAGCACCCCCGCGACGTTAAATTTGATGTTCGGGACCCTGTCCTCCCTATTTGCTTCTCATAAAATCCATGTGAGTGATGATTGGTCACTGCAGACAGTTGGTTGAATACACGCAATGCAATTTTTTAACTTTGATACAGCCTGACGAACCTCATCGGCAGTCTGTTTCGCAATTACTTGTATTTGCAACAGAACATCTTCTACACGCATTGCTCGAACAAATTTCAGGATTCTTGTGTTCAAACTCTGTATATGACGTATTCTTAGGGAACCCTTTTTTTTTAAGATGTTCCTCTGCCTCTACCACGGTTGATGCTGAATTTATGTGTGAACAAGACTTCAAAATCCAGCAGTGGCCCGACCTCCCGTAGATTTGTTTACTACAAAAATGACCTCTGATCGGCTGTCACCTGTGGGCGGAAAATGGGCAGGGGATGTGAATTTTATTGCTGCGAATCCCTTCAATTCACGAAGCTTGTTGAATATGTGTAAATTTTCAGAGCAATAATATGCAGAGTATGAAAAGGCAGGATTTAAAGACATTGATCCACTGCTCTGGAGTTGGCATGAGCTTTGAAATCCGAATATATGACACCCACAAAAATAATCTCTTCGCTGAGTGACCAGTGACTTGTCTATGCCCAGATCTATTGTGGACAAACAGAGGATGAAGCTGTCCTTAAAACTCAAAAAAGGAAGTGCATTTTGAGGGGTAACAGACCCTAAAGGTTACTAAGGCTTGATTAAGCTAATTAGTTTTGCTGGATGAGTAAGTTGTTTAGGAGTTTTGAAATAGATTGACTGAAATAAAAAAATCACTTGCAAATATACATTAAGATCAACAACATAAAATAGTTATAAGCAATATAAGATCTAACAAAACATTGAAATACTGTAAACAAGATCAGTGCCAAAATGGAGTCGAAATTGTGTGTTGTTGTATTGTAAATGTTTTGTGAGTGCTTCTTGGTTAGTTTTAATTTATTATAAGATGAGATTTGATTATGGGAAAATGGGAGCTCCAGATATACCGTGAGGTATGAGGAATAATGTCCGAAAATTAATTAAAGGTGGCTCCTCACAAAGACGTGTGGGCTGGAACAGAGTCTCGAGGGCATGTTCAACACTACACCAACAAGGGTGTAGTCTAACGGTGCCCTGAGGTTACTTTCCAGTGGTTCTCGCTTGTTCTGAGAAATTTTCCCATGCAGTAACTAATGTCTGAGTGCCGGATTTTCACTATGTTTGGGGTTGTTGATTTTATTAGTTTGAGTTTTTAATTTAGGTGTGAAAAATTAAGGAGTTATTGCAACTCTTTCTGATTTCCCTAGGACCAGGCCAATGCCTGCAAAGGGAAAGAGCATACTTTAAGTTGGCAACAAAATATTTGTTTCGATTTGATAAAAAAAAAGTAACCAACTAAAGTAAAGTGTTATGCTAATTACTAAAGGCAACTAATCTCTTTTCTGATCATTCGATCACGTACTTTGGCAAAGCCCTTTATGTGAAGGCGAGAGCATACTTCGGGAGAGCAATGCCAAGTTCGTTACTTTTAAGCTAAGTCACATGACACTGCGACATGGGACACGGAGGACACGAAAATACGAGTATTCGACACGGGACACGACGACCCCAAAAACAGGACACGGGGGACACGTTTTATATATATATATATTAAAAAAATACATTAAGATCCACATTTTTTAAAAACTAAAATACTAAAAGTCTATAGTCTATACAATGTACATCAATCTGAATCATAATATCATTCAAATTTTCAATGAATCAATTGAAATTTCCAATTTTACAATGAATCATGAATCCATGATGAATCAATAATAAAATTAACAATGAAAAATGAACAATAACATTAAAAATTAAAATTTAACATTGAATCATGAACTTTGAGTTTGAACCATAAACTGCATGTTTGATATTTCATATTAAACCATCAAAATCTAAAAATCATAATGTATTACATAGATGATAGATATCGAGAGAATGCCACTGGCAAATACAAAATGGAGTAGATACTACTACAAACTACAGTCTAGTATCTACAAGACTACAACACTACTAGATGCAAAATGCGAATACCACATAATAAATACTAGATCACTATCAGTATCAGTGGTACTAGCCACTGACAGAATAATCATTAATATTTTTTAATAAAATGGTTTTATGAAAACAACAACCAATAATTTCTGTATTGAACTCAATGTTTTAATATGTTTAATGGATAACGATTAATATTTTTTAATAAAATGGTTTTAAGAAAACAACAACCAATGTCTGGAATCCAGGATTTGTAATAAAATGTTTTTAAGAAAATGAAGAACAGTAAATATAGAGACAAAAGTCATTTGATAGGGGCTACAACCAAGGAACATGGAATTGTATAAAATAATTAAATAAAAGAAATAAGTCATCGTCGAGGACGAGCTGGCTCATTTCTGCATGTGGGACAATTGATTTTATGAGTGAACCATTGGAGAATGCAATTTGAATGAAAGAGATGTTTGCATGCCAATTGTCTTACACTCCCTCCATACTTTAACGTTTCGTAACAAATTGCGCACAACACTTCGGCATCATGCCCATTCTCCTCCGGGCGAATTATAACGTCTGGCAACCCATCCACTACTTCAACAGTACTGATATTTACTTCATCTCTGGCATCATTATGTCCAATGTCGATACGTTTAGGTCGGAAATTGAAGCGATAGGTATTATGCCGTAGATGTTGCATGATCTGACGCCAACTGAATCTGGAATTCCATATAATCTGGACGGAGTAACGCAACCCATTGCCGAGTTGGTGATGATCCTCTATGAATCGAATCACAATTATATCCTTTGCCAATCTTAATGTTTCGAGATAGTCTTCAGTCATATTCTCATTAGGTTGTGGTGTTATGCTGCGAATTACGGTCTCTCCCCGCCATCCTTCCTGTAAACTACCAATATCAACATTTTCTGATAAATTCTGTAATCGATTATAATTCTCAATCACGCTCGACACCGTTTGTGGTGTAGCATCTTGATCTTCAATTCTGGTCGTTTCGGTGGTTGTGGCGGCCACAACTGAGTTCGAAATAACGTTTAGATCGCCCTCCAAACGTCCCATAATATCGAGAATTACGTCTCTGCAATATAACCTCTCTTCGTATTGCTGTACTTCTTCCATTATTTCGAAATAACAGAACTCAATTATTATTGTAGAAAATACGACTTTCAAAACTTGATATAGACACCACGTGATAGTACATACAACTTCTCGCCTAATTGACAGGACACGTGTCCCAAAATCGTGACACGATCATGGCACGTGTTGGACACGTGCCGGATCGTGTCACGATTTTGGGACACGCTCATTTTCATGTCGCAGCCGTATTAGGGCTCATGTCGTGTCCGACACGTAAAATACGTGACACGGAGGCTATTTGGACGTGTCCTGTTTCTTAGCTTTTAAGAAACAGAGCAAAAAAAATGAAATGACTAAAGACAATATTTATGATCTTTTAAACTTAAAGTATACTTCCTGTTGTGCATGTGTGTTTGTGTTAAAGCAGAAAACAAAAATTGTTAGAAAAACTTCACACCACAAAAAAATGTGAATCCCCCCAAAGGGGGATGGGGAGTGGGCTCTTAGGAGCCTACTCGAAATCTTTTATTACAAGGTTACAATGAGATCTAAAAGCAAAAAACTCGTATTTCTCCTTATAGTTCTAGAGAAAGAAGTTTACAAAAGTTTTGGAAAAAAGTTCTTATGAAGAATGATGTTCCCAAAGGCCTCTAAAAGCTTGTATTTATTAAATTTCCGCCCACAAAACATTCAAACCTGCTAAAGAAGGTAAAAAACCAGCAAGCTTATTAGTGGTTAAAATGCCCGAAAATCACTTGGAAAGTGATCTTGGACAACCCAACAAATTTACTAGAAAAAGGCTAAGGATCTAACTGCAACAAGGAACTCAGAAATTTGGGCTTGTAAGACCCAACTTCTTAGGATCTTGGACAGCCTTTAAAGGGCTGCCAATGAGGCACTTTTCTGCTTGTTTTTAACTTTTAAAGATCAAAGAAACTATCCTTTAACAAAATTTAAGATTTGCATTATGAAAACTTGTGAAAGAAAGGCTTCTTTAAGCTAGATCTAAGAAAATTGAATGATTTTACACTTTAAAAGAATTCTAGATCTATGCAAGCTAACTTTATGTAGATCTATAAGCTAGACTAGTAACAAATAACCAAAGGAAGATTTTAATTTAAGTTGAGAGAAAGTGAAAGGTGAACCGATTTGTTGCTTGAAAGTTCAACCAAGGAGAGCCTCTTCATGGAATGTCAAGGGACAAAGTCTTGTAAAAGTGTTGGAAATGGAGTGGAGTCAAGCTAGATCTACACCTCCTCCAAGCTTGGCAACTTGAAAGCTAAATTGGAATCTTGCAAACAACCTTATGAGATCTGGATATACACATGCAAAAAGACAAAAATAACATGCAAATAATCTTATTTAACATGTAAATCTCAAATCTCTAAACATATATAACAAAAATAGAGATAAGCAAGTAATCTTACTTACTTATATCTACTCCTATTGATTTGGAGGAATCCTTCAAGGCCAGATCTATGAATGGAGGAAGCAAAAAATGAAACAAAGCAAAGAGATCACCTCAATCATAGCATGACAATGATACTCCACACATGATAGCAATACACAGTTTAGCCTCCAAAACTTCTTTATTCTCAACAAAATAACAATATTACAATAGCAGAATAGCTCTATGCCCAACTCTCACTACTAGCTCGAATGAGGGCAATGAGCTTGTTTATATATCCGAACCAAGAGGAAGGGGCAAATTGATGAAGGAGAGCCACTTGGGTGTCTTCATGAGAAATGGAAGGGATTGCAAATCCACGTGATTGATTTGATTGATATGGTGGAGATCCATTTCAAGGGAGGGTGCGCCACCTCTCATGAGGTAGGCGACCTCCCTCTTGGTTTTATCACCATTCAATTACGAGCTGCCAGATTACCTTCACGTGGAGAAAGAGTGGGATGGCTCACTCACTAACTGGATCAATTCGCTTTCCATAAGATTTTACATTAAACCATGTGCTTTATCCCTTACTTGAAGTCGCCTTTCACATGTGATGGGTTGCCAACTCATTTGGCACATGCCCATTTGCTTTTTTATTATATATATATTTTTATTTTGGTGCATTTTGTCGCATCATTAACATTTATTTGCCATTTTGATGCCTCTTTAGGAAAAAATGCTCCAAGTGATGACCTAATCACCTGAAACATAGGGAAAGTTGGTAATGGGGTAAAGAGGATGCTCTGAGTGTGAAAACTAGCATCCCCACGCCAATATTCGCCTCCAGGCCATACTTTTATTACAATTTGAAATTTTCCAATTAAACCATTAAAAAATGGTCTAATTTTACGAAGAAAAAAAAAATTCTCGGAAATTAAAAAGAACTTAGGGGGACCTAGCACATGTCCATACGACTCAATTTTGATGTCTAGCATGGTCTTATACATTGACACTTACGCTCTAATAACCTCCTAAGGCCAAAACACCATTCCAACCACCCCAACTTTGGAGGTATAAGTGAAAAACTTGAAAATTATTAGTCGTTTGTACTTTGTTCAACAACCAATAATTAACAAAGAAAAAAAACACTCTGGGCTAGTCGGATTAATGTTTAATTCCTAGGACACTGAGTCTTTTACATACAACTACCGTGCTAGCACATTTATTACAATTCCCCCAAGGGGGTATGAACATGTGGTACAAAAATAAAGGGCCTAGAAGGCCTGATGGACTTCTGAACTCTGATGATGAACACTTTGACATATTCAAGCTTTGTCGGCTCACTTGAAATCCTACTAAGTATGACTTAGTAAGCAACATGAAGTAGTAGAGATGGAAGTAGTTATAAACTTATAATACTACTCTGTAATGTACCCACTTGTTATCCTTGGATAAGGGATGTAGATCTTAAATTTTCTTGTTAGGTACTCAATTAAGCGACATAAATATAATCTAATGTCCCAATTCTCTTCCACAATAAAAATAAGAGAAACCTATGATTTTAAATGTGAATATAGGAAATTAGAAAGCATCCCATGTAATAAAATGCAATGGATTATGTTCCCTTCCAAACCTACACTTAATGTTATAATGCCTTGCAAACAAGTGCAACCTTTGGGGAACTAAGAAGGGTTATCCAATGTCAACAAGACAATGCTCTCTCTCTCTCTTTAAGATGACTACAAATCCAATTAGGGCAAATGGAGTCCAAGAATAAATTAAGTGGAAATAAAGTGTGAACAAGACCAATCAGGGATGCAAGTGGAGCCCCCAGAGGAGCGCATCATGTAGAAGATTGTGCCAAGAAGATAGGGACGAAAAAGTTGATAGTCCTTCAAGAATCAAGATTGTCCTAAGGAGTTTAAATGTCAAGAGTACTTCAAGAATCAAGATGTCGATTGCTCAAATTGTGAAAGACTAACGGATTAGCAAAGTGAAACGCCACAAATAAAAAATTAGAGGATGAACTAGCATAGTCTCAAAAGTATAATAAAGATTATAAATTCTGATGGACGTGGATAAAATTAAAAAAAAAGTCAAAAGAGAGATCATTCTCGCTAAAAAAATTGTAATCAAAAGTTGCTCACTCAGCTGAAGGAATTAAAAGATGAGAAATAATGCAATCAATGGTAAGTTCAAGATCTGAAGAAAAAAAATTCAACGAGAACTTAGTAGGAAAAGACGGAGAATTTTTTGCCTAAAGGATCAAGGTCAAAAAATTCTTGCGCAAATAAAAAAAGTCAAAGGATAAAATGCAGTGTGATCATATATTAGGACAAGAGAATTAAGATCTCAAGAAGAAATTTTCAGAAAAAAATGAAGAAAATTCTCACTTAAGGAACCTTAATTAGAGGTTGTTGGAACAAATTAAAAAGTTACAAGATGAAAATATAGAGAATCAAGATATTGAAGTTGAAGTCGACTAATCAAAATTGAGGAAGAACTTTCACGCTTTAAGGTTCTGTTGTCCGTCGAGATGCACACCAGCAGCAGAAATATTCCGAAAGTTATTCCCTCACTACAAGTGGGGAAGGTGTGGCCTTGGGGGCAAGCAATGAGACAGGTACTTGTTATCACATATATAGAAGCCGGGCTACCATACATTATTTTTTTGATTCCAATACACTATTCAGCCAGTTCCCTTACACTGAGATGCTGAGATGAGCATCTATATTGGATCACTATCAGATTTTGGACAACAGTATATATATTCCCCATGCCATGACTGAGTCTCAAGACACTCAGAGAGATGACCGATGTAGCCATTATACCATTTGCACAGTGTAGTCAGTAGTGCCCAGAGTTGCAGTAGCAGTTTCAGAGGACAGATGATGGTTCAGGTGATGAGCATTTAGGTATATGACTCAGCAAGTATATCATTGTGTTATGGTTATATTGCTTTTACACTTATTCTTATAGCATGTCTTAGCACTTAGTGTCATGATCTGGCGATCATATAGATATGTGGACCTGGTTGATCCTATTATATATATTATATTGTCCCTACTCAGACTTAGAAGTTCATTATTCATACTCATTGGTTTTACCCTCCTTAGGGAGAATAGAGGTGATCATTCCACCATACCTTGGCTTGCTAGTGTTGGCTCCATTATTCATTGTCTTCATCCATTCATGACCTACCTTTTAGTTTATCACCCTGACCTGCTACTTGACTAGTGACATGGAGGATCTTTTCCCCACTGTAGCCTCTGTATTGGATGAGCTTCCCTGTTTATTGTGTCTCGGCTCTGAGTTGGTGACAAAACTTACCTATGGTGAGTTGGAGTTCCTTGTGAATTCCCCCTAGTCACTAAAGTTGTGTTGGCTAAACCTGAAACTTTTAGTGCTGCCATGAATACAAAATCTGGAAAAAATGAAATGTTATATCTTGTATGAAAAGCCCATTCATGCAATGTGTTTCTAAACACACAGGAATGAAAGGCATGCCAAATGAAAATGGCCATGAAAATAAAATGTTATATCTTTTGGAAATGTAAATACCTAGGTAAACAAGTTGTCCGTGACACACCTAGAAGTGCTCAGGTAAACAAGTGCCTTAAAAACACACCTGCAGCAGAAAGCATAAAATAAATGTAAATCTATGCAATGTGTTTATAAACACACATAGATCAAGGCTATGGAAAATTCAGGCCCAAAAAACAATGGAACTTAAATGCTATATCTAAATTATTGTTGGCCTCATTTGTATTATGGATTGTGCGCATTTGTTAAAGGTGAACAAACCCTCTTTTAACAACTCATCCATTTGTGAGACACCGCCATTCCTTGTGTTGCTTCTCATTCAGTATATACTACGGTGTGTATTCCCTTTCCCTTTCCCTTTGCCAAAGTGTCACAGAGTTAAGTCAGTCAAATCATCCCTTAGCCTAGCCAGTTATTTTAGCCTTCACCCTTCACTAGCAAATTGATCACAGCTATGAAGTGAGTATGATCTTGAAAGTCTAATCTGAGTAATAATAATAATTAATGACATTATATATTTGGATTTAGATTGCCAGTAATGATTACTTTGTGTTATAATTGTTATTTGAATAAGTTGTAGAGCATGCATTAACCTTTGACACTTTGCAGTAGCTTCTGATGATGGTCCGAGTTATATTTGGTCATGTTCACTTGGTCAAACCTAGATTGACCAAGGTCAACCATAGGACATGAGATGGTTGGACCTTGTGATGATATGGATTGATGATATATGGTCTATGTACATGTACATGATGATTCTATGCAGCAGCTATAGGGTTATGATGATGATTCATGGTTTACAGCATTATTTGATCATTTACAGATTATTATTATTTCACTTGTTCCGGTATATTGGATATATATATTGATCATGCAGAGACTCATATGGTGTATGAGTACACATCTTGTATGGATTTGGACCTTCTGAGTCCAATGAGACAGTTTGTTTTCAGTTCCAGGCACTTACAGTGATGATTGAGCCTCCATAGGCTATCCCAGTGCAGTTTTGGTCTGTCGGAGACCCTGTCAGAGCATATGTGATTTTTATCCGGTTGACCTAGGGCGCTGTGCTTGGAGGGGGTGGTCCAACCACTTGTTTTTACCATATTACCCCCCTCCCGGACACACTGGTGCCCTCACCTTGACAGCGCAGGCACTCCAGGAGGCGATTTGGGGCAGTTTCACGCTTCCCGAGGCATTTTAGGATTGGTAGAAATGGCTATTGAGGCAATATCTTGGCATGGGATGATCAGTGATGATGGATTGATGTCTTCCACACCTCCTCCAGCAGTTTCAGCTTCATCGTGGCCCGCATCCATCACTTATGGCACTTTCTGACGATTTCTGAGGCCTTTTGAGGCCTACGATTTGACCATAGAGGCACGATTTGGTATATTGATGACTATTTTATTATTATTGTGTTATGGGGATTGACCAAGGGTGGCTAAAATTACCCCTTGGACCCACCATAAGCTTCCTATGATATTTTGTCATCATGATTTGGTGGGATTCCCCTCTTCTAGGGCGATTTTGTCCACTTATATTATATTTTATTAGTGATCCATGTATTTTATTGTTGAGCTCATCTCAACCATTGATTAGACATTTGTATCTTTTAATCTTAGCCACTCATTCAAAAAGTGGTTAGGATTTTGATGCCTCTCCTTCCTATTTAAAGGAGAGAGCTTCTCATTGTAAGTGGACTTGTGGCTCTGGATTATTGGAATAGAAAATTATTATTGCATCTATCTCCAATGTTGTGGTGAATGTTTTTGGTGTTCGTTCGTTGGTTCTTCCTTTGCACTGAGTTATTGGAGATCTTGTTTGCCATATCTTTTGTACCATGTTTTTTGCATCTACAGGTGGAGGCAGATTTGCTTTGAGGATGAAGTATTGGTAGGGGAAGACTCTCCCTACTTCTTCTTTGGATCTCTTCATTGGTAACAGGGAGTATTACTGTCCCAGGACCTTCTATTCTATGTTATCATTGCATTTTACTTGTATTTCCTCCATACTTGACCTCTCTGATTGAAATCGATTTTCCTTGGATTGACAGGTAGAGGAGGGCGCACTTGTGGGCTAGGGCATCAATTTGGCAAGGAAAATCAAGAATTTCTCATTTGATCTCTGCGGGAATCTTCCTCAACGTCAAAGCATATCTCTTCATCACTCAGGTATGATCTCAAGGTAAGTTCTATCTCCATGATCTATCCACTTGTCTAAAATATTTAAAACCCTAATCAATCAAAACCTCATTTTTACATTTTTTCAGATCTACTAAGATGTAGTGGCTTCTTGGGTAATATATTTAAAACCCACCTCTATAGTATCCACGGCATCCTGGATCTATAGTTTGGTGAGGATTGGCCTCCATTTGACCCTCTTCCCAAGGCATTTAGCCTTCTCCAAGCAAGGGCGCACTTCCTAGTTTGGGTGGGTTGACCTAGATCTAGTACGTGGGTAGTTGAGATTCCACTTGATTCGTGATCTACACATCCAATAACCTACCCCCAGATTGTCACTTTTCTAATTTCTACCTTGTGGGCCCTATTCCACATTTTAAGGGATTTAATCCCCATTTTGGACCACTTGGTATCTTTAAACTCAGATCTAGTAAGATCTAGCCATTGGATTGCCTTGAAATTATAGATCCATATCCTCACTTGATCAACCTACTTGGATCTAAAGTTTGGATGCCATTGGACTTGTCTTGACTGTTTTATCCCACTTTTTAGCCTCCTTGGGTAAAGTCGCACCACCTTGGAGAAGTGAGTTGGTCCACTTTTAGGATGTGGGTACATGAGATTCTTGTGGATTTGGAACGGGCATAATTCAAAACCTAGGTCTAGTGTGTCACTTCATCAAATCCTGCCTTGGGGATAGCATTCCTTGTTTTAAGGGATTGTGGTCCACTTAGGTCAAACCTAGATCTAGACCTATTCATCCATCAAGACTTTAATTGCCCACTTGTCTCATGCAATAGGAGTCCTTAACCACAAGTTAACCTTGTTTTGACTCCATTATCCCAATTCCCAAGGCACTGGTCTCTCTCCAAGTCAATTCGACTTTCCTAGATTGTTGGATTAACTTGTGGTTTGACCCTTGTGTGGTGAACTAAACCCTTTGATGCCATCATACTTCATGATCAAGCTAGTCACTTGTACTAGTTAGCCCCAATTCAACCCCTAAACTACCCTGCATTGGACACGGTTCCCAAGGCAGTGGATTTTCTCACATTGAACTAGTACTTTAATCCTGGATCCTTTTCACAAATCATAAGTCACTTTCACATCAATAATGAACCAAAGCTATACTCATTGAACCCCTCACTTGTCTTGTGACTTCATCCTAAGGTCTAGGAAAAACCATACACCTTACTTCACTTAGAATCAACTTGATTTGGTGTCTTGGTTTTGATCTCTCCTGTCGAGAGTAGATCGGGTCTCCCCCTTTGTTGTTTGGGCTAGATAACATAAAGTGAAGGTTGCCTCGACTGGCATGACAACCATATATTGGAGGTCAAGGTGATCGTGGTTGCACCTTTTGAGTTGCCCTTCCCTATTGCCATCCATGAGTGGATACATCCATAGGGGTAACTACAGTTTAGGTGACAACAGTACTGTCACCTGAATTCCAGCTCCTCCGTTTAGGCTAACTCCTAACGAAGCCAAAGGGGGTAATCCCTACAAAGAGTTTAACTATGGCTCAATGTGTTTTTTAATGTTTTTAATGTGTGGTGATGTGGATGGGTGTTGTTTAGGAGTTTTGAAGATGAGAGACACAATATCACTTTGAATAAGACACCGGGGAAAAAACACTTTGAATAAGACACAAAATAACGCAATCCACGTTGCAAGATACAGATCACAACAGAATATGAAGACTTGGAAATTTTAAATAGCATCCACAATATGATTCAAGATATACTGATCAACAGTTCGAATTAAGGTAATACATATAAGTTTTGAAGACGAGTGCCTTATGGAGTCAAACAAATATAGTGCTTGGGGATGCTGAAATGTAAGTCTCAATAGTAGCTGTTTGTGAGATCGTTGTGCAAATTATCTTGGTAAATTAAAAGTTTTAGTGGTCTTGATTATTAGGATAAGATCAACAAGGCAAGCAAAGAGACCGGAAAGTTGTACTTTCAGTGGCTATTCACATTGATTTGACGGACTGTCTAGTTATCAAGAGGATAAGTGTCCAATGTTTAAACCACCCTCGAAGTCTGAACAACGACACTCCGGCTCCACCTCCCAGAATAGCACTTTAAGTATGTATCGAAGGCAACGCCGGTTCGTTGGTTGTGGGGTGAAAATTTTATTGTGTTATAGAAGTTTATCAAATCTAACACCTTTCTGAGTACTAGCCCATCCTTTTCAGGTTGGCAAAGCATATGGGTGTGAGATAGCAACCAAGATAAATTATTATGGGGATGTGAGTTGAAAGTTTTTATTATTACTTAAGCACACAGTTTAGCTCTCCGACAGAGATTGCTCTTGACTTTGTCTTATGACAAGGTTCAAGAGACTTATTTAATCTATATGCCTAATGCAAAGGGAAATGCAAACTAAATGTGCTCTCCGACAGAGAGTGCTCTTGACTTGGATTACTGCAAGTTCGAGAGGCTTTGTTGTTTATTAGAATAGAAGCAGTTTGCATGTGAAGAAAAGTACACTTTCTAAAGTAAACAAATGATAGAAAGAAATAAGTACACACTTTCTAAGGCCAAAATTAACAACTAACTAAAAAATAAACAAGGTGGGGTCAACCCCGAACAAGGTGACCACTAGAACCACCAGTCCTTGAGAACTTCCAGCTAGCTGAATTTCGACAAGGAGTCTAATGGGGATAGACAAGCTACCACAAAATAATGTGGCCCTCGGGATGAAATCCCAAGGTTGCTAACTCAAGTCAAAACTTGGAAGAGAGCTTAATCTAAGTACAAAATTGAACTTTATTCTAGAGAACTTGAAGTAAAACTAGCTAAGCATGCATGAAACAATCTTCCCCGAATGGGGAAGAAGAAACAATGTGTGGGAGGCCTTATCCCACCTACCCTTTTTATTAATCAATTTACAATTGCCTTTGGGAATTAAACCCTTGAAAGGTTTTTTCAAAGAAACAAACAACTATGGAAAGAATATTTGGAAGCCCTTAATGGCTTATACAAAAGGAGAGTGGTTTTATAATTCTTTTGTTTGTTCAAGTTTTCTCCTTGGTTTAAAGTTTTGCTCCTCTTTGAATGTTGTTTTCACTAAGCTTTCTTCTCCTTAAAGAAACCTACACAAGCTTAACAAATCCTCGACAAGGCACCCATTAGTATTAGTCAAATCAAACAAATAAATCTAAAATCTAATCTAGAAATTGAAATCTCTAATGTAAGTCTAACTTTGAAGTATCAAACTTGGAAATGCAAATGCAAGAGTAGATCTAGATTCAAAACTTGACACTAATCTATATGCAAATCACTCTTTTTTAAATGCAAATTTTTCAACTTTAGGAATGAGACCTAAATGCAAACTAAATTTTAACAAAGATGGGATCTAAATGAAAATATGTAAGGTAAACTAAACTAAGATCTAACAAATGTATTGTTGTTTTTTGTTGCTTTTATGTGATTTTAGGGCACCTTTTGAAAGGTGGACGAGAGGGAGAATGAAGGCCAAAACGAGAGGAGATGAGGAACAAGGAAGAAGGTGACGAGAGCTAAGTGGAGGGTTTTGGAAAGAGGAATGACGAGAACAAGGTAGAGAGGAGGAAAACTAGAGTGGAAGGAAACCTAAGGTGGATGAGAGCAAATGAGGAGGACGGCAAGGGAAAACGAATGGAAAAGAGGGCAAAAAGGAGGTGAGACGAAGCTAGGAAGGGAGCTAATTTTAGGAGGGACGAGATCAAGAAGAAGGTAGAAGATTAGGTCGAGAGGAAGATAGGCTAGCAAAATCAAAGGGGAAATACTCAAGGAGAAAACGGAGGGCTTGAAGAAGAGAAAGCCTAAGGTAACCAAGGTAAAATAAAGTTTTGATGGATGGAAAATTTGAGATCTTCCTAGCCTTCTTAAGATGAAAGATTTTGAGACTCTTGTAGATCCTGCAACCACAAAATGTTAGGTCAGGACTTGAAGATAAAGCATGGGTTTGATGCAATCGAGCTCTTACCCTCCTTCACTTTGACAACACCTAGTCACAACCATACAACTCAAACAACAAGTGAGATGAACAATGCTAGTATGCTAGAAAGATCAAGATTAAATCAACAATTTGTATAACTGACTACTCATGTCCATTTAGATCTTGATAAATTTTGCATAAATAACCAACTTGAACTGCAAATGGTTACTCTATTGTGCTAAAAATAGCCCTCACAAACTAGCAATTAATCAACTACTATGCATAATTGAGAGATGGGTTTAGAGAAGATGTCACCTCAACAAGAGATGAATTCACACCAACAAATGAGAGCTCATGGACCTCCAAAGTCGAAATCTTTATTCAAAATGTGAAGCAAAAGCTATTACAAAATGTGCAGAGTAATCTTGCATCAAAGTATCCATCAGGAATGAGGAGAAAGGCCCTCATTATATAACAAAAGACAAGCACTAAGCTACCCTAATTTGAATTGGCATGATGGAAGCCAATAGCACCTAACACAAGTCGAATTCCTAATTAACATCCAATCAAATCCATGTTTAAGCCAAGCTTGGAGTCAATCCCACCATACCACTCGAGTTGGAAGCTTATGTGGATGGGGAGGTGGCCTCCACCTTGGCAAGGTGCCCCCCATCTCAACTTCGGAACCATCACCATCAAGTAGACTATTGCCATGTGTAAAATCGAGCTCCAAAAGGGAATATGCGTGAGGGTAAGGAAGTAATGCATGAGCTCTTCAAGGAGTTGAGGTGAGTGGATGTAGGAGTGATTGTTGAGTTGTAAGGAGCCAAGCCACTTGATTGCACATATCTAGGAAGGCGCCTTCCATAGGCTTTAATGCCATCCAACCAACCCATTAATCACTTGACACATCACAAACTCGAGTTCTTGGTGAAGGAGGGCGAATTTGCTTGGAGAGATCCACTTGTGCTGACTATGTACTGAACTGAAGTTGATTGGAGATGACTGGAATCTTCATTAATGCCCAGTGCCCTGTCAATTAGCCTTTTATTTTAATCCATTTGGATTATTTTGGAGAGACTTGGATTATCTCCAAATATTTATTTTTTAATATTTTAATCAATAATTTCTTTGTAAATGAGTTTTTAGAGAAATTATTAATTATGAAGCTGAATTGACACCCGAAACTTAGGATAAACTGGTCCGGGGATCATGAATGATTTTTGGCTTAAGGTTAGAGCCTTCAATCACTGAATTCAGATCCCGGATGACTGACATATTACAAATTGAAATTTTTCCATTTAAACTATGGAAAAATTTATTAAAAATTTAAAAATAATTAAAAACCCAAAACTAGAGGACTTGGTAAAAAAATTTGAATTTTTTTTTGAGGGTCCTAGGGACCTAGGACATGACCAAAACCTATTCTAATAGTGTCTAGTAGGCTTATATACATCAGTTGGACTCTAATAACCCCCCATGGCTAAAATTTTTCAAAATCGGGCATTCCAGCTTTGGAGGAAGCGGGAGAAAACCTCATCGATTATAGCTCGGCTATAGGCAAAGTATAATTGACAAGGGAAAAAACTCCCTGGAATACCTCAGTTGCTTAATCAAGTCATGGGGAACCAAGCCACTCAGAATCCTACTAGCACACTTTATTACAAACCCAGTGGGGCCATGGTCATGTCGACTAAAAAACAAAACTGACTAGCCAAAATTGGCTAGGCACAAATGATGGATCATCTGATACACTGGAGTACAAACATTCATCATGTTTGTCAAATGGCGGCTCTTCAGGCAATCCAACTATGGTACAAAATAGGTGATAACAGGTTCATAATCAAAGCTTGCTTACACAAATTAAGAAGCTAAAGAATGATAAGAACTCTCCATAGAACAAGTTAAAGCAATTTACCATGAAAGAATCACTTTTTTCTTAGAAAAAAATCCGTATTTTTATTCATCGAAGATTAAAATACATATCGAAGGTGCATATAGCACTGAATGTGAAAGGCTGTGATAAAACCAGCAGAATTTACCATATCAGCATTGTACTTTTCAACATCATAAAGCATCCAATATCTGGGTTCATGTCTGGTTCATACATTCTTCGGAATTATGGTCCCCCAAAATCTGGAAATGTTCAAATATTCTTCACAAAAAACTGAATCACAAAACATCATACAGCATCCGGTATCTGGCTTCAAGTTTGCTTCATACAATGATACAATCTTCAGAAATATGGTCCATCAAAAATCTGGAAATGTTCAAATATTCTTCAAAAAAATTTGAACACAAAACTGAGATGAGAAAGAGCACTTGTGACCAAAGGTCAAATAAAGATTCAGACAGACACCATGCATAAATTCTTTGATTAAAACCGGCCCACAAGGAATTCGCACCCCCTCCTTTGACAAAGAATTGACAGTGGCAGTATGCTCTCGGTATACATGAGTGAAAGGGGAGTGAGGAATTAATGAAGAAACTGCATTAAGATGTGAGGCAAGGTCTTGCAATTCAATATTGTATATTAGCTGTTCATTCCTCATAAACTTGATTACCAATAGAGAGTCCTTGTGCACCTATAAAGTATGAAGATTTTTCAACACTGCTAACTTTAGTAAGGTAAGGAGCATAAGAAATTCATCGCGATTGTGTTGAATTTTAACTTAGCAGTATAATTTTTATCTCTTTAAACTTTAATTTCATAATTCATTTCATCCCACAATTATAACATCATTCATTTGCAGCGGAAAATAAAACAAGGATCACTGAAAGAATGACCATGCACAAGAGACACAAAGATTTATCTTGGGAAACCCTAACGAGAGAAAACCGATCAAGCTTTTCTCAGAAAAAATTAATCCAATCAAACATTTTAAAAATCCTTAAAATTAACAAGGCTTTGTCCCCATGTGCTCTGGATCTCTGCAGCCTCGACTGAACAGTTGATCAAACCAAAAAGGGACTTAGTGACTAGTAATTAGTCTTCACATTATGCAAATAACCTCCCAAGATGAATGTCTAGCGTCTCCTTTTTGCTTCTCTGTGGACAAATTTCACAGAGAAAGCGGGAACAACTAAATAGTGACTGCGGGTACCCATCAGGCTACACCCTCGATTGGTGTAGTGCTACACACACACCCCCGCAACTCCGATCTAGCCCACATTTTCTCATGTGAGCCACACTTAGTGAGTCTAGACATATTCCCAGTACCTTCGTGGTATATCGGGAATCCCCCTCCCTAATAATCCACTCATTTTTTCACAATAAATTCAAAATCAACCAAGAGCATTTGCAATACATTTCAAGCACTACAACAACACTCCATTTGACTCCATTTTCAACACTGTTCCTTAACTGTTATTTTACAATCTTGAATGAAATCTATCATGTCCTGAATGACTTTGTGATTTATATAATCTTTATGCTATTGTGACTAAATTTTATATTGCAATCTCTTGTTTAATTTTTCATTTTTATAAAACTTCTAAAAAACTTACTCATCCACCAAAACCACTAATTAGCTTAATCAACCTTAGTAACTTTTAGGGTTTGTTACCCCCCATCTGCATGGGTGGTCACTTGAAGATTTCATGGTTGCTCTGAGGTTTTGTTTAAACACTTCTGGTCATTTTCCATCTCCTGGCAGCATCAACATTCAGTTAGGGGACAGGCTTTTAAGCAACAGGAGGGCTAAAATTGTTAAATATAATGAAGCTTCCTGAGTTCACAGACAGCAGAGATTAAATCTTTTAAAGTGAGCTTTACTCCATGATTAGCAGCAAATCTGGAGCCCTGGCTGCATTTTCCTGGAAAGGACAAAACTCAGAGCTGGCGCTCCAATAGAACAGACCCTTAAGCAGGAAACCAACAGAAGTGTGCTGACATCAATTCAAGTGGAGTGACTCATCAAAATACATTAGTACTTATGCACAAAACTCTCCAAATCACAAGACGGTCCATATGAAGGTGGATTGGCCCCTCCTAAGCTCTTCCAGATCATTGAGACAGTTTTCGAATTGGGCTGAGAAAGGTGGCAGGGTCTTCAATCAAGTCTGCGGCTTCATGTACACCATACTGTCAGCCATCACTCTGCTTTCCTTATCATTTTTTTTATGATGATAATTACTGATACTACTGATTGAGGTTTGTAATGTACCTAGAACTTTTCCAGAAATGTTGTTTAGAGATGCAAAAAGGGCCCAGAATGCACCCAGAATTAGGTATGAAGATGCTTACTGCTGGTTTAATGCTGAAACATGCTGAGATCCTGCCAGAAATTGCTACAGTTCCTGCCCAAAATTGCTGGAGGAGGCGTTACTGTTGCTGCTCCATGGTTTTAGGCTGTCAAACATGCTGTTTTAGGACTGTTTGGGGCCTGAGATATGCCCAGATTTGATAAATGATCATCTTCATCAGCAAATTTATGTGCAGTAGAAGAGCTCCCATGTATGCTCATCTCTCAGTCTCAGCCTACAAAATGATACAAATTGTTCCCATCAGCAAACCTGTAGCGGAAAAATGAGTTCGAAATTCAGTCTAAAGACTCATCAGGCAGCGAACAAATTTTGCGATCTCTCTGTGGGTTGGGTATTTGAACTGTTTGGAAGGTGTATTCAGCGATTATTACTTCAGTTTTTCTCAGCCGTAAAAGCATCCTTCGAGGATTACCGGTCCATCTGCCATTTGCCAAAGCAATTTATGGATCTTCCACATCTTTCCTGGCAGCCGTATCAGCAATTAATGGCTCTTCCTAGTGGTTGTTTGGACTTAAATTTTTGCCGAATGCTAGAACAATTGTTGCGTGGAGTTTGGTGCAGCGACCAACTACCTACTCGATTCCCATATCATTTGACGGTGGTTCATCACGTGGTTGATGGAATCAGGGGTGTCTTCACTATTATGTGTGGTTTTGCAGCATCTCCCATCCACAAAGTTTTGACCCGTGTCTTCCTTTTGGCATTCGATTGCAGAGATAATACAATCGATGGGTTTTTTAAAAACATTAAAAGTCACCCACTCGAAGTGGTTCCACGGTTAGTATCAGTGCGAAATCTAAGGGTTCAACAAGATGATCAACACACAGTTTGTTTTATATGGATCTGCCATATTTTTCCTTGAAGTCGTGTCAACATGTAGTGGTTCCTCTCAGTCGGCGTTGGTTGTGTTTCATTACTACTTCAATGCCCATACATGCCCAGACCTGGGCGCGTCTCTTTCACGTGGAGCTTGGATTCACGTTTCCTCTTGACAGCCAATTGAATGATGCAGAATTGGATTCATTGCTCGGTGTTCAAAGTTTCAAACTAATCAGCACAGAAGAAATTAGAACTAATCAGGGGTCTCACGCTATTGACAGCCGAGCACAGGAATGGCGACCAGCTGATTGGCAGCTAACTTCAGATCTGTTGACGTGCATCATCAAGTGTTACACCATCAGCCAAATACGTCAAAGATACAGTCTTTGGGAGAATCGACTCGTTGGTGGAGGTTTACGTGGCATTTTGAAGCAGTGTTTATCCATCTACTTGACCTGTGTATCATTTTGCAGCTGCAAGCTCGCAGTTTGGGCTCTTGCTGTGGGTGTTTGTGTTTTCATTGGTAGCCGTAGGAGTCCCATTAAATAAAATAAAAATTGGTCATGCTTTCAATGGAGAGGAAAAAGTGGATCTAGAATTCACTTTTTCCTCCATTATTTTTATTATTTTTTTTTGAAAAGAATAAGGGGTTTTTTGGGCCTATAAAAAGGCCAGCTTCCTTCATTCTAATGATGGAAAAAAACTTGGGAAATTTTCTTTCCTTTGAGCTTAATGAAAAATATTATGGGTTTTTTTGGATAAATTGAGCACTCTCTTTTGTGTGGCATGATCTTGTGAGATTTTAGATAAGTGTGAATATTTCTAGACTCTGCGTTTTCTTTTCTATGTTTGTGTAAGAGGCCATAGAAGGATGTATTCCACCACATTGGAAGGTGAAGAATCTTAGCAGCTGCTTTCTTTTTCCCTTTGTGAGCGTGCATACACGGGCATTGATCTTTGCATTTAATCTAGTTTGATTGTGTAATATTAATCTTTTGTTTGCATAGCGCACCTCCCGCAGCTAGAGAAGAAGAAGTATTTTTTGGTTGTCAAACACTAGACTGAGCCGGGCTTGCTCAATCATGCGATCTTTCCCCCTCAGTCACATATGACACAAGGCCCCCTTGAGTTCTCTTTTGACTCCATTCGCCCCTTTGATATACTGGCACTGGCCTTTCCTCAAGGACTGATCCTCTCGTCTTTTCCATCACTTATTGAAATTATTTTCAATCCTACAACCGTTTCTCTAAGGCAACCTCTTCGTTTCACCTTGCCCCGTTTGTGCACCTGCCTTAGCGATCCTATCTTAGGGAAGCCCCCCTTGAGTTGGAGAAGAGCCAACTTGAAGCAAGGAAGAGAGGAGTGTGGTGACATTGGCTTCTCTTTTGAGAGTTGTCATCGAGTTGGTGTGCTTATTTTTGGGCTTCAGCACACGCATGTCACTTTTGGGTGACAATAGGGTCCACCCCCCTTGGCTTTGTTAGGAGTTTGCCTAAACGGAAGAGTCAAGAATCAAGTGACAGTACTTGACTCGAAGCTTGCCCCCAAGGACACACTGAGTGGCTTAACGATTTCTGCCACATTAACCCCCAGGTTTGTGAAAGGTGACAACATGCAAATTCAAGGAAGCATAGTCAAGGGCTCAAGATGCATTGTGAAGACATCTTTTGAGGTTTATTATCTTTCTCTCTCTCTATTTCATTCTCAGAAGGGCTTAGAGGTTATTCAGTATCTTTCTTTTATATCATTAATATGTTTCTGTAAATAGTGTTGGGCACTAGATTTGGCATTGTATCTTGTTGAAGAATCTTATCTAGAGAATTTGTTGGGTTTTTCCCGTGAAAGGGTTTTCCCAGGGTAAACATTTTGTCTTCTGTGAATGTGTTTCTTTCAGTGATCCTTTATATGCATGCAGTTTATTTTATGTGATAGATAAGTTATAAAAAGTTAAAAGCATCTAACTGCTAAGAAAAATCAACACCTTTTATATACAAAGTATGCATTTAGAAATCAAAATAACCTAGTTTATAATAAAAGCACATATTGATGTGGCCATTCTTGAACTCATAATTTTTTATGGTTCTCATTCATTTAATTTACTAATTTGTTTGTCATCTCACTAGGCCTGGAAAGAATTGTTTGTGATGTAGCTTCTAGATGATGAAGAAAATATTTTTATGTTGACATGTGTTCAATTATTTTTTTTGTATTGTATTGCACCATTGTTAGGAATTTGGACTTTGGTAATTTTATTAAATTTTTATCTATCGAAGAAGAAGAATTTTCTTTTCTAGGAGGCTGTTTATTTGAATGGAGAAATATGTTTTATTTCAAATGATGTTGAAAATACTGAATATGTTTGCTATTTTTAGGTTTTGAAGACCGCTTTCAAAAGGAAGCAATGCTTGCATCATCAACATCTATCCGACCTGCACTTGTAAAGGTATTCAAATACTTTTGGATTTTTTCTTAATTTCTTGAAATCAAAGCCTAATTATATCATTTTCGTTTCATTAAAATTGGACAAGTTGATGAAATGTCTTGTATTGTTTTTCTTTGTTATATTTATTCAATGAATTTATCAATCTTGTATATCTTGACATCAATAGTAGGTCATTAGTGAAAGCTTCCAAGGACATGATTTGTTCTCTTACTAGAAGAGTTAAGATATTTTATTGACCATTTATGTGAGGACTAGGAAAGATGGTGAAACAACAAACATGTTGCTAATGTCACAAAATGTTATTATTTTGAAGAAAACACATGATATTACATTTTATGATTAATAAAATTACATCAATTATTACATCTAGGGACTAGGGGCATGCCTATGAAGTCTCCTATCTCGACACAAGAAAGATGAGATAGCATGTTAACATGAGCTTCAATTTGTATTGTCAATCTCTTTCATACAAGCATATAGTCTTTGTGATGTAGATAAATACTTTGGCTTTCACCAATTGAGGTTTGGCGGAGTCCTTATTTGAATGTTGCCTTTCTCCTCCTCCACAAGTATATCACAAGTGGTAAGTATAAAGCTCGTTACTGTGTAGTTTGATCTTCTAGGAGTCCCCTAGTATCACTCGTTTTTATCAAAGGGATCAACAAAAATTATTGAATATCCTATTGGAATCCACCCTTTGAAGGCTTGTACCACCTTATAGTCTCATATAGATTGCTTTATTGTTTCTTCTTTCCAACAAATAAAATAAAGTGCCTTGTCAATAATCTATCCTAGCACTCGAGACTTGAAGGAATCTCTAGTCTAATTTACAATCATTGAGCCCATCTATCCTTGGTGTCTTGCAAGTTACAACTCATGCTTTCTATTGATAATTTGATCCTATCCACTCTATTGAAGTTTGGTTTAGTCTTCCCATACATCTTCTCAGTATCATGACAATTAAAGTTTGTATCATGTTTCTAATGCTAGTCTTTCCAAATAGGGGTTATGGTGTCATGTTGTGTTTTGAATAAGACCAAAGTTTGATACTCTTTTGGATGGCTTTGGAAAAGCATTCTTGTCAAAGGTTAGGAGATGAGCTGGGTTGACTTCTCTCCATTCACTTGGGATATGTGTTCTACATGTCCACAACTCATTATCAACCAACCATGCAATAATTAGGAGAAATCATTTAATCTCAAACATGAACAAGGCAATTTTGACCTCATCCCTTGATTGATGAGCCTCTCTAGTTTCATCCATGATACATTGTCCAATTATATGGCCCAACCACCAGTGGAGGTTTACGTAGGTCTTCCAAAAATTCTTCATAATCACAATCCACGATTAGTGAAGTGTGAAGAGGGTTCTCTATATGGTATGCACTGCTAAATTGACCTAGGATGGATTGATACTTCTATAATACTCATGATGAAGTACAATAATATTTTAGGTACTACTTGTATACATAACAATTCCCCTCTAGAGCGGGGAGGTGAAGGTTGCAACTCTTCACATTTTTTCCAACCAATATAATTTCCGTCATTTCCGGATTGGCATGAATATATTCTCACAAATTAGTTGCATAATAGCAGACAAAAACAAAGCATAACTTCAAAGGGAATTACTTTTGGCTAGTAAGTTTGAGTATTGATGAATTACAATAATATTTTAAGTACTACTTCTATACATAATAATTATTCTCTGCAGTGGGAAGGCGAAGGTTCCAACTCCTACATTTTTTCCAACCAATATAATTTCTTTCTTTTCCGGATTGGCATGAATATATTCACACAAATTGGTTACATAATAGCAAACTAAAACAAAGCATAACTTTAGAGGGAGTTACCTGTTATCGAGAAGATATTTTATTATGAAGATATAGAACAACTACAATCCAGAAAATCGATTTACCCAACCTGGCAAAATCGAAACACTGAAACTCACTGAGACAACCCCACGAATCTGTACGGCCCTCTTGTGCAACAGTTCGATCCTCTACGTCACTGTACGTAATCCGTGCGGTCTTGTACGGAATCCGTACGGCCCTCTGCGACTGTGTATGGCATGTTGTTGTACGATCTCTGCGAATTAGTATGGCCTCCCTCTCTGTGAATCCATACGGCCTTCTTCTCTGCCTGATCACTCTGTCGATCCTCTGGATTAGTGTTCCTCCATCTTCTTCTCTGCAAACTTCTTCTTCAAACTTATTTTTTTCACTCCCCAGTTGAAAGCTATGAGTAAGAAATCTCTCTGTATCTCTGTGTGTCCTCTCCACCAAATCAATCCTCCTTTTAACTCAATGGCCAAGCGAAAACCCTAACATCTCACTATGGATCAATGGATGAGATCCTCCGGTGAGATCAATGGCCAAGATTAGATTACCCATCACTTAAATTATTTTTACTTGAACTTTATAAAAGTGACTCCATTAAGTCAATTAATAATTAGATCACTTAATGCACTTTTCCTAAGTCTACACTTTGGAAAGTTACATTAATACATTTGGCTTCTTGTTTTATGTCTTGTAGCATGCAAGGACACATGCAATGATAGAAGACCTTCCTTGTTGCCACTTTCTAACACTCCCTCTCAATGAGGAAGAGATTCGGTAGCAACCCCAACTTGTCTCTGAACTTCACAAACTTGAGTTTGCAAAGTGCCTTGGTGAATATGTTCGCCACTTGCTCATCAGTCTGAATATACTCCAACTGAATGGTTCCTCTCTGAACACAATCTCTGAGGAAGTAATACCGGATGTCTATGTGTTTGCTCCTGTCATGGAACACTGGATTCTCAAAAAGGTTAATGCCACTCTGATTGTCACAGTGAACTATAGTAGTCTCCAACTCACTCTCGAATAACCCTGAGAGCAACTTCCTCAGCCACATCCCCTCACATGCTGCCATGTACTCAGCCTCTGCTGAGCTCAATGCAACTGACTTCTGCTTCCTGCTGAACCAAGAGACCACCCCTGACCCAATGCTGAAGCAGCAACCTGAAGTGCTCTTCCGGTCTTCTACGCATCCTGCCCAGTCAGCATTTGTAAAGCCTGCTAACTGTATACTCCCACTGCACTCATAAACCAATCCATACTCCACTATGCCTTTGATATAGCGAAGTATGTGCTTCGCAGCTGTCCAATGCACTCTTTGAGGGTTCACCATGAACTGACTCAAAGAGTTAACTGCAAAGCTAATGTTTGGTCGAGTGTGGACCAGATACATAAGTGACCTGATAAGTTGACGATACAATATTAGGATCAAACTCCTTTGACCCTGATACATCAATCTTCCTCCAGTTGGTAACTGGAGGCATGGACATGGATCTACAGTCCTCCTTCCTGAATCTCCTCAAGATCTCTACTGCATACTTCCCCTGACCAATGAAGAAGCATCCATCTCTCTGCCAAACCTCCAGACCTAGGAAGTCATGCATCAACCCAAGGTCTTTCATCTCAAACTCCACTACAAGATTGAACTTGCAATCCCCGATCAGCCTATCATCTCCTGTAAGAAAGAGATCATCTACATACAACACCAGTATGAGAGGTACCTCACTTGAAAAGAAGTACAGGTTGTGGTCTACCTCACTCCGCTGGAATCCCATATCCATTAGATAGTTGTCGATCCTCGAGTACCATGCTCGAGATGCCTGCTTGAGCCCGTAAAGAGCTCTCTGCAACCCGCATACATGCGACTCCCTGCTCTCCACCTCAAACCCCTCTGGCTGCTCAATGTACACCTGTTCCTCTAAAACTCTGTTGAGGAAGGTAGTCTTCACGTCCATCTGATGAACGCGCCAACCCATCTCTGCTGCTAAAGATAGGTTAGTCCAAATAGAAGAGTATCTGGCGACAGGGGTGAAGGTCTCCTCATAGTCAATGCCTTCCTTCTGTGAATACCCCTTAGCCACGAAGTGTGCCTTGTACTTCTCCACACTTTCGTCTGTTGCATGCTTTACCTTGTAGATCCATCTGGATCCCACCACCTTCTTACCTTCAGGCCTCGGCACAACCTCTCATACCTTATTCTTCATGATTGAGTCATACTCCTCAACCATGGCCTCTTGCCACATGTCATGTTGTGCAGCCTCCTCGAAATTGGAAAGCTCGGAGCTAATCAACTCCGTCATTAGTGCCAAATAGCTAAGTCTATCTGGTGGTTTGCTCCGCCTCATGGAGCTTTGTGGAAGACTCACCTACCTGGAATCATGAACTGTGGAGTTGTACCACCTAAGTCGTGGCATAGTGTCTACTTGCTGCGGCTGCTGGACATCCTCCTCCTAGTGCTGCTCATCCTCCACATCAATGATATCAAGATCCGTTCCACATGACTCCCTCTGACTACCAAAACTTATGCCCTGTGTATGTACCTATAGCTCTTCCAACTTGATTCCCGAGTCCTTTACTGGCTGGTAAGTCCATAGATCTTATTATGGCTTTGTCCTCATCAAATTGGACATCCCTGCTCACAATGATCCTCTTGCGAGCTGGGACATAAACTCTGTATGCCTTAGAAGTCTCACTGTAACCAACTAGAAGCCCCTTCTCACCAGAAGGGTCCAACTTCTCTCTAGTGTCAGCATGAATGTGACAATAGAAGATACTCCCAAATATGCGTAAATGACTCACATCTGGTCTAGTACCTGTGAATACCTCCCCAAGTGTCTTCCTCCCCAATTGAGTGAGAACACCTGTTCTGGACATATACTGCAGTCTGAAATGCCTCGGCCCATAGGAATAGTGGTAATCCCTGATCAAATAGCATGGCCTTAGTTGCAATCACCAGTGTCCCGTTCTTCCTCTCTGCCACTACATTTTGCTGCGGGGTGTGAGGAACAGTGTGTTTCTTCATGATCCCCTCTGATGAACAGAACTCCAAGAAATCCTTGGAGATATACTCACCCCCATTGCTCGTCCTCAATAACCGAATCCTTCTCCCTGTCTGGTTCTCCACGAGAGTCTTGAACTCTCGGAACCGCGCGAAGACCTCTGACTTGGCCTTCAGGAAATAGATCCAGGTCTTCCTGGAATATTCATCAATGAATGTGACGCAATAACTGTAACCACTGAAAGAATGAATACTCATCGGTCTGCATACATCTGAATGCACCAAGTCCAAGTCCCCCTTAGACTTGTACTCACTATGTGGGAAGGGTCTCCTGATGTTCTTCCCCAATGCACAACCCTTGCAATTGTTATGCTTCTCCTCCTGTACTGGAGGAACTCCAATAACTACCTATCTCAGATGCCTTAGTGCTCCATGATGTAAGTGTGCCATCCTCCTATGCCACAACTCACTCTCATTGCTGCTGCTACTGACCAGAGCCTTTGCAGGCTCGAATTGTAATCTGTAAACCTTCCTGCTCCGGACCCCAATCATCCGATCCAACCTCTGATCTGACCCCTTGGGCCTGATATACACTTTCCTATCTCGGAAAGTCACTAGAAAACCCTTGTCTTCCAGTGTGGAAACAGATATGAGATTCTTCGTCATCCTTGGAACATATAATACATCAACAAAGCTGATGGATTTGCCATGCTCCCTCTGAAACGAAACACTACCAACTCCTTGCGCCTAATACCGTGCATCATCTCCCAACTCAATGTGGAGATTTACTCCACCCTCCTGCAAGCTCTTGAAGAAAGATCTATGTCCTGTCATATGACAAGATGCACCACTGTCAACATACCAAATGTTGTTGTTGATGGAACTTGCCATGCAAGCTATCAAACAAAAGTCCTCATCAAAACTCTTGTTGAACTCATCCACCTCTGCTAAACTTGCCATCTGTGTGTTCTTCTTCTTCTCTGGGCACTGGTAGGAAAAGTGTCCATGCTTGTGGCAGATGAAACACTTGACCTTTGACATGTCAATGTTCTTCTTACCACCCTTCTTCTTCTTTTCCTTCCCCTTACCTTTGCTTGTTAGGGCTAGAGCCTCTTCATCCACGATCTGTGGGGCACCACTGGATGAACCTGAACCTTGACCCATACAGATCTCTTCCTATACGAAGTCATCCCACAATCTCTGCCAATCAAGGAGCTTCTCCCTAGCCACCACGCCTTTGACAAAGACGTCCCATGGCTTAGAAAATCCAATGAGAACTATACGAACTAGCTCCTCATCCTCAGTCTTAGAGCCCACTGATCCAAGCTCATCTCTGATCTATGTGAGCCTTATGAGATAAGGCACCACTCCTTCACCCTTGGCCATCCTGGTACTACGTAACCTTTCTTGCAGCACCATCTTCTGGTTTTCGTTCTTGCTCTGGTAAAGGCTTTCCAAAGCTTTCCATATTTCCAATGCGGACTTCTTCCCGGAAAGGTGAGGGACTATGTGGTCCTTCACCACATCCAAGATGATCAACATAGCTCTAGAATCTACCTTCTTCCACTTTGCCAACTCTGTATGATCTGTGAGAGCAACCTTCTGGTTGTCAATGTGCTCCTCAACATCACTAACATCCAGAATCCTGGTGGTCCTCTCTTTCCAAGTAGAAAAGTTCTGAGCCCCTTGGAATCTATCCTCAACTCTCAACTGCATAGCCATAATGAAGTGTACCTGTAAACCCTAGGATAGATATGCCCCTGCTCTATCCAACAACTGCTGCTTTCTCTCAGATCTGCTCAGAAGAGCTCTGATACCATGTAAATTTCCTTAAAATCCAATCTTGAGTTAAAGTATGCCAGTTTATTTTTTTAATTAAACCCAAATATTACTTTTAACCACAAATCAATTTCTTCACAATGCAACGGAAAATAAAAACACTGAGAGAAATACAACATCAATCACATCAATAGAGACACCAATATTTTTGGGTATAAACCCTCGGAAAAAACCCAAGATGGGAAAACCGGTGCAGCAGTCTGAGAAGATATTTTATTATGAAGATATAAAACAAGTACAATCCAGAAAATCGATTTACCCAACCTGGCAAAATCGAAACACCGAAACTCAATGAGACAACCCCACGAATCCATACGACCCTCCTGCGCAACAGTACGGCTCTTTGCGTCACTATATGGAATCCGTATGGTCCTGTACGGAATCCGTACATCCCTCTGCGACTATGTACGGCATGCTGTTGTACAGCCTCTACGAATTAGTATGGCCTCCCTCTCTGCGAATCCGTACGGCCTTCTTCTCTTCCTGATCACTTTGTCGATCCTCTGGATGAGTGTTCCTCTGTCTTCTTCTCTGCAAACTTCTTCAAACTTCTCTTTCTCACTCTCCGACTGAAAGCGATGAGTAAGAAATCTCTTTGTATCTCTGTGTATCCTCTCCACCAAATCAATCCTCCTTTTAACTCAATGGCCAAGCGAAAACCCTAACATCTCAAAATGGATCAATGGATGAGATCCTCCGCTGAGATCAATGGCCAAGATTAGATTAGCCATCACTTAAATTATTTTCACTTGAACTTTATAAAAGTGACTCCATTAAGTCAATTAATAATTAGATCACTTAATGCACTTTTCCTATGTCTAAACTTCGGAAAATTACATTAATACATTTGGATTCATGTTTTATGTCTTCTAGCATGCAAGTGCCAAGGACACATGCAATGATAGAAGACCTTCCTTGTTGCCACTTTCTAACACTCTCCTCTCCAACAACTTTTGAGTACAAGCCAAATCTCTCTTGCTTGGGGCGTGCACTTGACAGTTCTTCCACTATCTCCACTTGCCACACAAATCAATTTGGTTAGTGAAAGCAAAGACCAAATCAAATCTAAATGAAATGATTGAAGAAAGCATGCAAATACAAATGGGAAATTAGTGAGAAAAAAAAGGTAAGAAGACAAATCGATTTCTCTTAGCAAAGCACCCCCTTTTCCAGACAATCAGGGTGCACTTAGCTCCTATGGCTCGCTTCAACCCGCAAAAACTCTAAATGAAATTGTCCCAAAGCAAGATAGATTTAACAAGTAACATATAACAAAGATTGGGAAGAGATCAAATCCATTTTCTCATTCCAGAAACAAGAGAACAAGAGACAAATTTTTTGGTTATTGTATTTTTGAAAATGGCCAAGAGTCCATACAATTGAGAGCTCACTCTCTTTTATAGACAAAGAGTGAGCAAAAATCCTATTCTAAAATGATAGATGGTTGAGATTAAGAGATGAGAGGAAAAGATCAATGCTTGAGATCTTTTCTCTCATTTACAAATTAGAAAATAGTTGAAAATGAAATAGGTTTGGAGGGGGGCGAATTGCCTATTACATTCCACCTTTACATGATGCAATTACACTTTGTTGGCAAGTTTAATGCCCATGATACATGGGGGGATCATTAGAGGATCCCCCCTTACATTATCTGAGTTATGTCATCATTTATATGGTTTAATTTTTGTTGATTTGTCCAAATTCGTCCCAAGGAAGAGAAATGCACCCCCCCCGCTTCATGGGCCATGCCAAATGATGACGAAATGATGTGGAAATGATCCAAATATGTTTAGAATCCCAAAATAAGACTACCATGTCATTACCTCCACTTTCTGGAATCTTGTTGCCATACATTCCAAACCTTAGGAAATTTTTAAATTGGACCTTAGGATAAAAATAATTAAGGTGCTATTAATTGGATCTCTGACTTCCCATACCCGAAATGTAAATATGATACCATGCATGAGTTCCTCGGCCTCAAAAATCATATGATGCACCACACTTATGCCCAAATCCAATCTGAAATGCTTCGTTTATAAGCAGCTCCAAATAATTAAATAATACCTAGGTTAAAATTCAAGACTTAGGAAAATATTTCCAATTTTAGCCAATTAATTCAAATATGCCACCGATGTTATTTGGAAGGGTCCAATTGGCCTCCAAAGGTTGATATATGATGACTGATGTATATGTAAGTGTCCCATACTGCTGGTTGACCCCTTTGACCAAGTAAAACATGTCAAACTTTGACCAAGAAAAATGATGAGATAATCGTATGTCAAGCCTATAGAGGAGAAACAACACTCAATTATATGCAACATTGACAAACAACTAATCATAATATCATATCCTATAATAGGTGATTATGATGTGACTCCTCATATGACATGTTAACATACCATAGAAACATAACAACACAAAGTACAAGTAAATGAGTTATATAAATATTGTCCTCTAATTAAAACCATCACACGGTGTTGCAAAGATGAACCCTCCTTAGTGGGTGGAGTGGATGGTCAAATAGTCCATAGGCTTAGTCAGGTGAGTTGTTTGATCAATGGAAGGCTTGAGTTACTGGAGATAGGGGAGATAGGAAACCTTTGTGACTTTTACAAATCTAACAAACACTAGGGAACTGGGTGTTCACAAATGGATGATATGCTAGAAGATACCCCTTTGACTCTAGTAAGCCCCCCCTTTATTTCACTTTCACTTTTGCTTTTCATTCTTTTTCTTTATACTTTTCTTTTCTTTCTTTGGATATTTCTTTGAAGCACTTTATTCATTTGCAATCATTTAGTTGACAATTCACTGAAAGGTACTGGCCCTGGATTGCCTTCTAGGCACCAGTTATGACGCAGCCTTAGCTCTGTTGCCAGCTACCGTCCATAGGTGCAATGGAGCAAGTAGGATTAACCTCTTAAATTCAAGGAGTACCTACCCTCCCAGCCACAAACCAATTTCAAGGATGGGGAGCACTTATTTCAAGTCTAAGGAGTAATCTTCTAGTTACTAGGCCTGCCTTACCCGCACTCAATCCACTTGGATCTACAAGCAGAAAGAGATCAACGAGATCAACAAGCTTTTGCCACACACATTAGAGCCGAGACACCAGGGAGGACATGGAGGCCATCCTAACAAAGAGGTCACAAAGGCTATCCAGATCAACAAGGATTTGTATTATGCAAGGTGGAATGAGTGGATAAGGGACAAGTTCAATCATAGGGAAACCAAAGGATTAGGTAATTATCCAAGCAACACTGTGGAGACTTGCCTAAACAAAATGCATATAACTCACAAACTCACACAAAATATGATGCTATGCTAATGTCCTACTCATCATACATATAAGATAATCACTAGTCATAAAATAAATCCTAATGCAAGTCGTTTCATCAATATCACAAATAATCATCCATACACATAATCCTCAAGACACACTATATGGTACACCTATTGAATATAGGATATATCTTAGGCACCCACTGTGAAGTATTGTATGTCAAGATCCAATCCTCTGTCCAATAGTGGAGAAATCCATTTTATGCAAGGTTTTAAAATGTATGGCAAGGGATCCCAAAATCAGTAGGTAAATGACCTAGGGTCCCACTCCGGACTCGACCCATTCAACTGATCCATCCATAATCTAAAAAATGCATCCCATCTATCTACATTTGATGCTCTGTATCTGGTACTCATAATCAGGGACTTCTTCAAAATCTGGTCTACTCTGGCAAAAATGAGGAGTAAATTCCCCCCTACAAAATGTGTGATAACATTTGGCTCCATGGGGGACAAGTACTCTAAGGGAGAGAGCACTTGAGAACCTCAGAATCTCTGGTCCATAGCATCTCTCCACAAATCAAAGGACCTACACCTACAAAATGCCAACGTTATACCCCTCTCACAGACCGGTCGTCAGTTCGTGATATATACAAATATATAAAAATCAAAAACTGAAATGGACTGAAACTACAAACTGAAATTGAAATGATACATTGTAGGCACCCACTGTGAAGTACTATATGTCAAGATCCAATCCTCTGTCCAATAGTGGAGAAATCCATTTTATGCAAGGTTTTAAAATGTATGGCAAGGGATCCCAAAATCAGTAGGTAAATGACCTAGTGTCCCACTCTGAACTCGACCCATTCAATTGATCCAGCCATAATCTCAAAAATCCATCCCATCTATCTACAACTGATGCTCTGTATATGGTACTCATAATCAGGGACTTCTTAAAAATATGGTCTGCTCTGGAAAAAATGAGGAGTAAATCCCCCCCTACAAAATGTGTGATAACATCTGACTCCATGGGGGACAAGTACTCTAAGGGAGAGAGCACTGGAGAACCTCAAAATATCTGGTCCATAGCATCTCTCCACAAATCAAAGGACGTGCACCTGCAAAATGCCAACGCTATATCCCTCTCACAGACTGGTCGTTTGTTCTCGATATATACAAATATATAAAAATAAAAAACTGAAACAGACAGAAACTGCAAACTGATATTTGATCTTACTGATGCTGGAAATGAAAAACTAACTAATAAAATAGAAACAAACAAATGCAAACAATGCAAGGGAAACACATACAGGAAAACATAACTAAACTAGAAAAACACTAAGCTCAAAATTTCCCTACACTAACGCACCGCGAAGGAGAAACCTTCCTACGTTTGATCCGAGATATATCGCCTCAAAAAACTATCATGGACAGGAGTTTTGAAAAGATAGCCATTGGCGGAGGATAATTGATACATATGTTCGTCAAACCTTTCCACCATAAATGGGCCAATCCACAAATTCTCTTGTGGTTTTGACATATATTGATAAACAGGGTTCCACAGGACAAGTCAATCCTGATAAGTGAATCTCCGACGGTCCATCGTTGCGGGATAATTTCAATGTCACGGCATTCTGTCAAGTTGACATTTGCATTACCCGGCGCCACGGGATGACTAGGCAAGTTCCTTCCATATCACTCATGTATCGTCCTAGGATCAAACCTAATCGGTCCTCCATCTAAGGGGATTGCAACTACTCCCACCAAAATTTCTCTAACCCCTTCTCTTTCTTCCCATGGCAGTGTTGCTACACCTCTCAACACCTATTGTTTTGTAAATTACATAGAGGAGACTTCCTGTTGCACTTCATTCACGGTCCAAAAGCTCCTAGGCCTATGGCCTTGTGCAGTGGGATGGGGTGAAGGTGGATCTGAATCATCATTTTGTCTACTACAACCTTCTCCCGTAGGTACATGCACCTCTGTCAGGAGCATAAACCTCATCAGAGCCTCACGAGCCTCATGAAATTGAATTGTAAGGTTTATTTTTTATTGTGTGTGGTTTTCATTGTTTTTATCTTTAATGTTGCAAGTGATTTGTAGAATAATTAGACTTGTAACTTAGGCCAATGGAAAGGTAAAATCTACCTCATTGGAAGGGTTTTTGAAAGAAAATCTCCTCCAATCTTTTGTTGATTCTATGCATGATTGTATTATTATTGCTTCTATCATCTTTATGAGTGTTGCTTTATTATACTTCATTGCATATGTCACACCCTAGTTGCAATGTCTTGAGTTGCTCCTTTATGGGATTTCCTAATGATTTCTATTTATTATTTTGTAGCATGTTGGGGTTTGTTTGCAGATTGTGAAAGCAGCCCTAGTTTCCCCAACTTTTCAAGAACTTGTCCCCTTTTGGGTGTAGTTTCCTTTGACTCTATTTACCCTTGGGATTGGTACTAGTTTTCATGATCTTTCCATCACCCCCATGATCTTCATGATCTTTCCATCCTCTTCACCTTGTTCTTCACTCAAAGCCTTAGCAATCCTATGATCCTATCATTAGGGAAGCCCTTCTTGGTTGGAGAAGAGCCAATCTAAAGTGTATGGAGGTATTTAATGAGGTGACAGTGGGTAGCACCTCTTGGTTATAGTTGGGATAGCTTTGTTCTTTGGGGCTTTAATGATATATGCTTGTTCATGCTGTAACACCTTTCATACATAAGATTTCAGTTCCCTTGTCTTCAGAGAAAATCTTATGAGAAGTTCCAAAAAATTCATAGCTATTGTTGCCAACGGTTTTAACCTATGACCACATTGACACCACCCATTTGGATTGGGATCTATGTTCAAGAATTAACCCCCCATATTGAGCTTAATATTATGGTACTTGAACAATTTATGGTACCTTCATTTGTAATCATTAATTGAAGCTCTAGTGTTGGATATATAAAGCAATTGAGAATTTGACTAATTTGTGGTTAATAAAATTACGAGTATTACCATAATCAATTAGCAATGTTACCTTTTTTCTCTTGATATATCCTTATTGAGAATTTAGGGAGTGATAATGTTGACCAAAGCATATGTTTGGAGTAATCTTGTCTGGTTTTGGATTTGGTGAAGGTTCAAACTCTTGCTCTTGTTCTTTACAATCTCTATAGATTCATAGAATAATCTCCTCACCACACATATGCCCCTTGTTACCTCCTCATTTGTACATTAGGTGGATTTCTTGCGAGCCACTAGAGTTGTGAACATTTACAATGTTCATCATCAGTGTTCAGAAGTTCATCAGGCCAAATTTTTGGCCCTTTGTAAAGTTTGCATGTCCAGACCCCCTTGGGGGAATTGTAATAAGTTGGTCTAAGCATGATCCTTTTGTACAAGGCTTTGCCTACCTTAGGTTTAGCTATCAAGGGGATACTCTAGAGTGTTTTTTCCTTAAGAATTATGCATTGTGCTTCAGTGGCGTATAATTCCTGAGTTTTTCACTCACACCTCCAAAGCTGGAATATTTTAAATGGTGGTCGAACCTTAGGAGTTTATTAAAGCCTAAGTGTCTATGTATTTGTAGATGCTAGCCATCAGTAATAAGTCATATGGACATGCACTAGGTCCTCTATGAGTTTGAGTCAATTCCGATAAAAATAAAATTTTCCGTAAAATTAGACAATTTTTTAATGGTTTAATTGGAAAATTTCAAGTTGTAATAAAAGCATGGTCTGGAGGCGGAATTTGGCATGGAGATGCTCGTTTTCACGCTCAGAGCGTCCTCTTTAACCTAGGACCCACTTTTCCTGGGTTTCGAGTGATTAAATTATCACTTATGGCATTTTTCCTTAAGGAGACGACAAAATGACACATAAATGCTAAAAGTGCTACAAAATGCACCAAAATATAAAAAATATATATATATATATATATATTAAAAAAGGTAATGGGCATGTGCCGAATGAGTTGGCATCCCATCCCACATGAAGGCCAACTTCATTTCTTGATTAAAGCGTCACTCTTGATTTGATATGGGAAGTCAACATGATCTCAACCTCAAGTTGTGCGCCATCTCTCTATATTGGGCGACTTTCTACACTTGGCTTTTTATGAGTTGATGGTGGTAATTCCTATGAGGGATGCGACTACCTCTTGAGAGGTGATGCAATCCCTATAGATGGGCTTTCAATCAAGTTCCAATCAGTGCCATTAGAACTAAACGTGAGCTCTCCCTTAGCTCATTCGCCCTCCCTTAAGCCATGCGCACCCCCTGTCTCTTGTAATTCTATATAAACGAGGCAATCCTTCTCCATGAAGATGGATGGTGGAACCTCCGCCTTTGTACTTTGTATTGTAATTTTCTTGAATAAAGTTTGAAGACTTTGGAGGTCCATGTGGTGCAAACTATCTGCTATTGTGCATGTTGTGCTTTTACAAAGGTGATTTAGTTCTTATTACTCTTCTTTTGTTATAGGCTTGTTAATCTAACTAGCTTAGAAGGCTGCTACCATCCATGGAGCAAGCATTTGTAGACTTCAACTTGATTGTTTATGCTTTATCATTAGAGATCTAGGAGTAGTAGATAGTAGTCAATTATACCTATGCTCTCGTAATTTCTTTTTATAAATCATACTAGATTTGATCTCGCTTGTGCAAGGGTTTGTGATTATACAGGTCATCCATTTGAAGGAAGAAGTTGAGCTCAGTTGCATCCTCTTCTGCCTTCAGAATATTTTTGGATCTAATGTTTTGTTTCTCGCAGGCACCTCTTTGTCTTCATACGGTTCAAGCTTGGGCTTGAGTTTTCTCTTCCATCTCTTAAACTCAAACTTCTCTCTCTTTTCCTGGTTACTTTGTTTCCTTCATGCTTAACAAGTAGATCTAATATAAAAGTCTCATCATATATATCTCTTATTTTGCATGCATTAGCTAGATCTAGGAGCGTTTAGATTCTTATCACAAGCTTAGATCTAGCTTTCAATAGTACTTGTGTTCATAATTTTTCCAAGTTTTTTCAAGTACTAAGTAGTTGGGATTTATTAGGTTTTTTAATTGATTAGTTCATCGCATTTCTAATAAAATAGCTTGCTGGTTTTTCTCTTTTGATGAACAGGTAAGTGAAAACTTTTACGAAATCTTGGAGCTTGAACCTTTAAGGAAGCTCCTCCTTTATTTCATTTTTTCATACTTAGCTTTCTCAAGCTTTAAAGTCTCTTGAATGTCGTTTTTACGGATCAAGGGCACTCTCTGTCGGAGAGTTAAAACTTGTAATAATTTAATAAAGAGCAAGTGAGATTACGGCTCCCACACTCCCTTCCCCCGGGAATCTTGTACTTGTCCCCTTTACTTTATGCTTTAGATTAGTTTTTCTTGCTAGATTAGTTTTTTCAATTATTGCAACTAGATCTAGACTTTTCTTTCATGTTTTACCTTACTTTATTTTGGGAATAAATTGAATACTAACCCCCTTGCTTTCCCGAGTACAGTCTATGACCTGAAAGAGACTCTTGGGTAGTAATTAGAGAACATTCGTTTGCTTTGTTTCTGTATTTCTTTTGCATTTTCCTTTTTCTCTTTAAAGTCTCTTGAATCTCACTTTTGCGGATCAAGAGCACTCTCTATCGGAGGGTTTTTACTTTTTTAAAATCTCTTGAATCTCGCTTTTGCGGATCAAGAGTGCTCTCTGTCGAAGAGTTTTAACAATTGGAATTAACATTCGCATGCTCTACCCATTGCAGGCTTGTATGAGCTTTGGGATATCAAAAGCGGTAGTTTGCATTCTTTAAGTTTTCCACATTTAAGTTAATCCACTCATCTTAATAAAATCAAGTCCCCACAAACAAACGAAAATCCGGCGTTGCCTCGAAATTGATCAAAAGTGGGGAAATTTTGGCTATAAGGAAGCCGGAACCACTGGAAGGTGACCTCATAGCACAGTTAGACTACATCCTTGTTGGTGTAGTGTTGAACACCGCTCTCGAGACTTCGTTCCAGCCCGCATGTTCTTGTGCAAAGCCACTTAGATCATAAATCCGGACATATTCCCCGTACCGCAAGGTATATCGAAAATGCCCATTTTCCCCCTAATCATTTTCACCCTAATAATCTAAAATTGACCAAGAGCATTGCACAACGATTTTCTTTACAACAACAAGCACCATTTTATTTTGACTCCATGACACTGGTCTTTTTACTTGCTATATTTTTCTCTATCTTATGTCATGAATGTATTCATATTTATGCTGTTGATTCAATTTAAAGTTGCAATATCTTGTGTCGATTATTAGTCATCATTATAAAACTCCTAAAAACAACTTACTTTCATTCGTAACAACCAAATAAATTTAAGAGCCTTTGAAACTCTTTATTAGGGTCTACCCCCCTGGCTTCGTTAGGAGTTTGCCTAAACGGAGGAGTCAGGATTAGGTGACAGCACCTGACTTGAGGCTTGCCCTCAGGACACACCTAGCAGCTTTGAAAGATTTCTGCTACGCTTCCCCCCAGTTGTGCATTTTGGTGGCAACACCCCTCACTATACTTGTTGTCACAACTGAACATAGTCCCTTTTCTCTTCTTTCATTCAATTGTTGAGGTGTCAGCCTTGTAAGTTGAGTGAGGTAAGGAGTGAGAACATTGCACTCCCTATAGGTGTTGGCGGCAACCCTTTTGGTAGCCATATTTTAACCTGCAACATTTTTTTGTTAAATTTCATACATTCATAGCATAATAATATAAATGCATAACCAAGATCACTAGAAGCAAGACAAAGCATAAAACAACAACACGGAGTTTACCCTGGGAAACCCAATTGGGAAAAACCCAGCAACCTTCGCATAGAGATGATAATCCCGAGATCAGAGTACAAATAAGGAAAGAGAAGAAATGTGAAAGTGTCTTCCACAAGTAGATGCCCCAAATCAGCTACCTCCTTCAAGTGATGCGAAATCAGCCTCTCCCAAGTGATGTGCACTTGCTAAGTGAGAATAATAATAATGAGGTGCACTAGCCTCCTATTTATACAAGTGCAAAACTAGACAATTCCCTAACTGGGCCGACTTCACCTGGAGGCAATAAATAATTTAATTTTAATATTTTTATTTGTTTCTTTTGCACGCCAAGGCTTACATTGATTCTTTCATGTGTTTACATAAATGATTACATAAAGTTCATCTCCCTCAGGAGGTACAAACAAGTACAATGAAGGTACAATAAAATATAATGAATAATATCATCCGAAGTTGTACAAAATCCAACACTCCCTCTCAACGAGGAAGGTATTCTTCGGGCTTCATCTGCATCATGATCATCTGGGTTTCATCTTGTACATCCATTCTGTCTCCATCATCTCTATGCATATTGAAGGTTGTCTACATAGTCTCTGTGCATCATCTTCACCAGTCCTTCGGTGAGTCCAGGAGAATCACTCAATCCTGGATATCTGAGATTATCAGCTATACCATCTATGCTATACAATTTGCTGCCTGTCTGTCTCATCTGCCAATGGGGTCCTCCCATACTTGGCTGAGATCTCAGACAAGCAAAAGGGCACGGCCATCTACTGACTGTCTGACTCTTCTACCGATGGGATTTCTCCCATATCTAGCTGAGTACCTGGACTGTAGAGGCACCTGTGCAACCACACGACCAACTGCTGACTGTCCTACTCATCTGCCTATGGGATTTCTCCTATATTTGGCTGAGTAGCTGGACTGCAGAGGCACCAGTGTGAACCCGACCAACTGCTAACTGTCCTACTCATCTGCCTATGGGATTTCTCCCATATATGGCTGAGTAACTGGACTGCAAAAGGCACCAGGGTGAGACCGACCAACTGCTGACTGTCCTACTCATTTTCCTATGGGATTTCTCCCATATCTGGCTGAGTAACTGGACTGCAGAAGGCACCAGGGTGAGCCCAACCAACTGCTGACTGTCCTACTCATCTGCCTATGGGATTTCTCCCATATATGGCTGAGTAACTGGACTGCAGAAGGCACCAGGGCAAAGCAGGGAAAGCATCTCAATGTCATCTTTCCCTCTCAAGGAGGGATATGTTCTCTTCGACTCCAAGTCTTCCGCGAAAGTATTCGAACTTCACCCTGGGAAGAGCCTTGGTGAGAACATCTGCAGTCTAGTCGTCTATTGGCACGTACTGTAACTCGACTGCACCTTTCTGCACCATATCACGAATGAAGTGATATCGAATCTCGATATGCTTCGACCTGTCGTGAAATACAGGATTCACTAACATCTGCACACAGCTCTGGTTATCACAGTGAGTCACGGCCGGTTCTGGAATCTAGCCGAACAATCCTGCCAGGAGTTTACGAAGCCAAACTGCTTCTCGAGTTGTTGTGCTAGCAGCCATGTACTTGGCCTCTGCAGTACTGAGTGCTACTGAGTTTTGCTTCCTGCTGCACCAGGAAATAACTGCAGAACCCAAACTGAAGCAACATCCAGATTCACCTGGTTGCGGAAGCGTCCCCCCCCGGTTCCATGGGCAAATTCGCGCTCTGAGCGAGTTCGTGCCCGAAGCGACCTCCGAAGTGCACTTCCAAAAAACCGAACTGCGAATTGGGCAAAAAAAAACCGATTCCTACCATTGTCGGAAGCGTTTTCGCTTCGGCACGCTCCGAACTCCGGGAAAAACGCTTCGGCCGTGAACTGAGAGCGCTTCGAGCCGCGAACTCCAGTCGAACCCCGAGCGCTTCGGAGGGGAGTCCGTCGAACCCACTAAAGGAGGTCGAAAAGTAAGTTTTCTTTTTCTTTTTTTTCTTTTATGGCTTTGTGGGTGGGCCCTAAGGTGTTTTTAGGGTTAGAGAGAGGAGATAAGGCAACACCAAGACTCCAAGAGCTCCTTCCCTCTCCACTCCAACTTCAAAATGAAGGAGCTCTTGGAGTCTTGGTGTTGGAGTGGAGAGGGAAGGAGCTCTTGGAATCTTGGTGTTGGCTTGGTGTTGGAGGCTTGGAGCAAAGTTGGAGAGCTTGAAGAGGATTTGAGAGAGCTTGGAGGAGACAACAAAGGGTTCCACCTTCTTGCAAATTAAAGGAGATCAAAATAGGTATGCCCAATGTGTATTTTTGTTCAATATTGTTCACAAAATGTCTTGTTTGTTTATTGTTTATTGTTGTATTTGTTTCTTCTCCTACATTTTCCCATTTCCCTCTTCCTCCTCATTCTATTGCAGGTTGTCCATCTAAAACTTGAAGAAAATGTTGTTCTTGTGGTGTTTGCTTCCATTTTTTGTTCTCATGGTGTTGGTTAGGAATAGGCGTGTGACTGAAGAAGAAGATAGTGGTCATTCTCATAGTGACCCAATGAATGAAGGAGAGGAGGGTGGTGAAGAGGGCGATCTTGAAGCTAATAGTGGCAAAGCTTCATTAACCCCCTTGTGGAGGTTTGTCACAAAAATTGAGGAGGGAAGAGGTGGAGGAACCTCTAAGTGGATATGCCCACATGGTTGTCGTCCAAATAAACCTTATAGCGGTTCATACACCCGTGTGAGGAGGCATCTTTGTGGGGTGTTAGACAGTGATGATAACAAAGGGTCCCTTGGTATTACAATTTGCCCCAGGTTAACACAAGTAGAGAGAGAAAACTACATTAAGATAGAGGAAGTTGCACAAAGAACGAATGCTAAAAAACAAAAGGTTCACTCTGATGCTTCTTCTAGCTTTGGGAGCCCATTTTCATCTCCTACTTCACCTGGTGGAAGGTCCTCAACTGGTAGTGGAAGAAAGAGAACCATAGAAGATTTCCATGATATTGGTGGCAGGGAGGATGTGGATGCAAAAGTGGTGAGGTTTCTTTATGCATGTGGTGTGCCATTCAATGTTCTCCGCTCCCCTTATTGGCATTCCATGGTTAAAACCATTAACAAAGCACTTGCTGGATACAAGTCCCCTGGGTATGAAAAAGCTAGAACTGTGTTACTTGTCAAGGAAAAAGCAAAAGTCAAAAGAGCTCTTACACGGTTTACAAATGGGTGGGCAGATACCGGGGTATCCATTGTATCTGATGGTTGGACAAATGTTAGAAACCAACATTTGATAAATATCCTTGGTGTTTCGTCTAGTGGTGCAGTGTTTCTTGGAGCGCAAGACTCCTCATCAATCATGGCCTCTTCTCAGAACATAGCAGACATCTTACTGAAAAGTATTGATGAGGTTGGTCCTACTAATGTGATTCAAGTAATCACTGATAATGCAGCGAATTGTAGAGCAGAAAAAATCATTGAGCGGAAATATACTCACATCTTTTGGTCCGGTTGTTTGGTGCACACAATGAACCTTTTAATGCATGATATTATCAAGCACAAAGAATGCACATGGATAAATGATTTGTACAAGCGAGGGAAGAGACTCATTAAATTTATCACCAGGCATACAAGGGTCAATGCCTTTTATGGCACTTACTCTAAGTTGCAATTACTTAAGTTTGCCAAGACTAGATTTGGTAGCTATTTCCTCACCTTCAGGCGCCTATTGAGGGTAAGACAGGCTTTGGGTGCTATGGTGATGAGTGATGAGTGGGATGAAATTAGCACTGATAGAGATGGCATGGATGCAACAAAGGAAACTGTTCTTGATAGCTACTTCTGGTCACGGGTCAAGTATGTTTTACAGTTCACCAAGCCGATTTATAACATGCTTTGGTTTGCAGATTCTAATATACCGGTCATTGGGGAGGTGTATGAGCAAATGGACACTATGCTAGGACAAATTAAGGACATTGTTCAGCCTAAAGATGAGAATTTGTATGATTTGATCCATATAGAGGTGGAAAAACAATGGGAGAAGCTGAACATTCCACTACATGCCTTACATATGTGCTTACACCAAAGTACTATCATATATCATGGCTTTCAACCCCAGCACCAAGTGGTGAGGCAAAGAGAAAACCACACCAAGATCCAAAGGTTCAAGCTGGTTATATGCAAGCATTGGAAAAACTGTACCTAGATGTTGAGGAGTGTGATAGCATTCGGCTACAGTTGAGCCAATACATCAGTTGCAGTGGTGCCTTTGGGAGCAACCATGCAGTTAGAGATCGACGGAATTTTCCTTCTCTGTCGTGGTGGGACATGCATGGCACTAGTTGCCCACAGCTACAATCTATGGCAATGCGGGTGCTTTCACAAGTGGTGAACACTTCTTCAGCAGAGAAGTGTTGGAGCACATACAGTTTCAGCCACAATGTCAAAAGAAACAGGTTGCATGTACAACAAGCAGAGACCTTGGTCTATGTGCATTACAACTTGCGATTGTTGTCGCATTACTGTGCGGATCCAACTATAGACAAATCAAATAAGATGTGGGACTACAATCCAGAGGAGGACAACTTGGAGGATGGAGCATTGGTTTTGGAGGAGTTGGAGAATGCTCTTTTGGATGAGGATGAGCGTGCTGAGATGCCACCTCCATTCAGTCACAGTGCGAAGTCCCATGGACGTGGCCCCTTGACTAGCACTCCAACTTTAGAAGGACCTTCACACTCACAGTCAGATGCACATGCTTCATCTTCACTACCACCACGCGTACCCTCACAAGGCAATCGTGGTGTTGGTAGGAGGAACTAGGAGAAATAGATTGTTTTTGCATTTTATAGTTTACTGGATAGGATTTAAATTTTAAATCATAGCTCATTTTAGTTATGCAAACTTATGCTTCATGGCACATGCAGATAGCCAATTTTTGTAAACAAAACTATTTGAATTTTGGTACTTAATGATGTACTTCCCTATTTGGTACTTTACTACTTAATGATGTACTTCCATAAGTTAATGATGTACTTCCCTATTATATGGTTCTAAGTTCTAACTTCTAAAGGTTGTATGTTTGTAATTGATAGAATCTAGATGGTTTGTATTTGTATTTGTAAAATGTATTTCAATTTTCAATTCGTAACTTTGTATGTTTATAATGGAATCATGAATTATGGAATTTAGATCTGCAACATTGATCCAGAAGTACTCTTCCGATCTACAACACATCCGGCCCAATCTAAGTCTGTAAACCCCTGCAATATCAAGTCACCATCTGAAGCATACTTCAATCCATATCCCACAGTGCCACATAAATATCTGAGCACATGTTTTGCAGCAATCTAGTGAATCTGCCTCGGTTCGCACATGAACTGACTAAGGGCATTCACAGCAAAACATATATTTGGTCTGGTGTTGGTCAAATACATCAATGACCCAATCAACTGGCGATAAATGGTGGGATCAAACAAATCAGAATCTGAAGTAGAATCTCTTGACTTCTTCCAATTCGCATCCATCGGAGTAGCCATGGACTTGCAGTCCAACGTTCTGAGTCTCTTTCTGCCTCTGCCATACTTCTAATCCCAAGAAGTAGTGCATCAATCCAAGATCTTTCATTTCAAACTCAGAGGCGAGATTCTTCTCACACCATACAATGAGTTTCTCATTTCCTGTGAGAACCAAGTCATCAACATACAATACCAAAATCAGTGGCTCATCATCTGCAACCTTGAAGCAAAGGTTGGGGTCTGCATCATTCTGATGCACCTTCCATCTCATAGCTGAAGCAATAGCAATGATCGATCTGATGGAAGTATCTCGAGCCAGAGGAGCAAGTGTATCATCATAATCGACTCCTTCTTTCTGAGAGAATCTTCTGGCAACAAATCTGGCCTTGTATTTCCCATATGCTCCATGCTAAGTTTGTTGTGCCCATCTAGGTCTTTTCCGACCTATTGCAACATTTATGGGGATATCAATTGGATCAATGGAATCGATAGGTTCATCCTTTTCTGCTAACTCCCTCTTGAACTAGAGGGGGAGATGATCTCATCTCCTTTGGTTCTATCATTTCATCATCGATCTCCATGTCTGATCCTCTGCCTTTCCTGATAGCTAATTCTTCTTCAAAGGTCACATCCCTACTGACTTCAATCAGTCTGGACCCTGGGATGTAGATTCTGTAAGTGTTTGAAGATTCATTGTATCCCACAAAGGTTCATCGATCTCCATGTCTGATCCTCTGCCTTTCCTGATAGCTAATTCTTCTTCAAAGGTCACATCCCTACTGACTTCAATCAGTCTGGACCCTGGGATGTAGATTCTGTAAGTGTTTGAAGATTCATTGTATCCCACAAAGGTTCCCTTCTTGCCTGAAGTTTCCAACTTGGGCACATGTATAAAGACTGAACAGCCAAATATCTGAACGTGGCTTACTTCTGGTTTCACTTCAATGAAAGCTTCCTCCGAGGTCATCCTTCTAGGCTGAGAGTCATATTCCAAGAAGCTTCTTGCTGAACATCAACGGGATTCATATGTCCATCGGAACAAGTCTTTTCTTGTAGGCCAAATCACATGGTCTTTTCCCTACAAGTCAAATCCCGACTGATGATCAGTGACATTTTATAATCAAATGAACAAACAAATAGTTTACACAGGCATCTTGGCTAATACTTTATCACAACAATCATGAACATGTCTATCAAACAATTCTGGGAAGTATCTAGATGTCTGTTATCTCCACTAGAACATGCCATCAAGAGTGTGCACTACCCTAAGCATGTAGGAAGGAGATATCTTCTAGACTAACTTCATGAAATGTTGTGTAGCTCATATGCATAATATAACAAGGTAAACTATATCAACTGCTCAACACATTAGATCTGCATATAAAAAAACATATAAGACAAAAAACAGATCTATGTAAGCAAGAAAACAAAATACTTATCTCTTATTGTTTTGGTGTGTGGGCCCCCATTGCCTTCTTGTGGGAACCATAAGAGATCTATGTTCTTGCATTCTGGATCTTCTAGAAGAGGAACTCTAAACGATCATCATCCCTTTGCTTCTTGCGATGATGATTCTCTTCTACATCAATAGTTGAGGCTTCATACTTTCTTTTGTTAGAACTACGACACTTATTTGCATAATGACCATATGCCTTGCACCTATATCATTGTATCTAAGACAAATCCTTCTTCTCCTTCTTCTAATCTGGAGGTGGACTTGATCTCCTTTCTTGGTGCTTGTGTTTGTAGAACTTCTTTCCTTTCCCCTTACCTTTCTTGGTATGAGAAACAAAAGCTTGGTTCTCTTCAGGTGGAATGCCATGGAGTCTTTAACGTGCTGCAATCCTTGTCTCTTCCTGAGAGCAATATGCCCAAAGCTTGTCAAACTTTGGTAGTTTGGATCTACCACTTATGCTTTGGATAAAAGACTCCCATGGTGGTGGAAGACCATTTAGAGTGTGAAGGACAAGCTCCTTATCCTTAATAGGATCTCCACTGGTGCTGAGCTTGTCTTTGAGTTCTGTGATCCTCATAAAGTATGAGGCAATGGATTCTGACTTTGCTATCTTCATATTTGAGATCTCGTTTCTCAAAGTCATGGATACATTTAGGCAAGTGTGTTCAAACAGCTTCATAATGGTCTTGAACATTTTCCTAGTATTCTTCTTTCCTGAGATTTGAGGAACCAAATGGTCTCTCACTGAATCCACAAGAAACCTTCTTGCTTTAGCATCATTCTTTCTCCATCGGGATTTATCCTCTTCGGCTTCTAGTTCAAGGACCTTCTCATTTACATATAGCAAGAGATCATGTTCTTCTAGGAGTAGAAGAATCCTAGACGTCCAGGAGATAAAGTTGGAGGCTCCTTCCAAACGATCTTCAACCTTCATCCCAATCATCTTGATTGCAGATCTGGTTCAGAAACCCTAGCAGGAGCTAGGTCAAAAAATAAAGTTAGTAATTTGAAAAACTGAACCCACAGATAAATTCACCTTGCCAAGGAGAGTTGAATAGAGGGTGGGCTAGTCCAAATCTGTGGAGAGAAATGAGTTAAAACTGAAACCCTAATTCTGCTAGGTCAAAAATTGAAAGTTCTCGGAATTGAATTCCGTCTTCACCAATAGATTCGCCTTGCCAAAAACGAAACTCGCATGGCTCTTTTTCTTCAAAATGATGGGTGAAGACTTAACAGATGAAACCCTAATTCCGGCAGGGTTCCGACAATGCTTCGGCAATGGATTTTTTCTAGAACTGCTATGATACCATGTTAAATTTCATACATTCATAGCACAATAATATAAATGCATAACCAAGATCACTAGAAGCAAGACAAAGCACAAAACAACAACACAGAGTTTACCCTGGGAAACCCAATTGGGAAAAACCCAGCAACCTTCGCATAGAGATGATAATCCTGAGATCAGAGTACAAATAAGGAAAGAGAAGAAATGTGAAAGTGTCTTCCACAAGTAGATGCCCCAAATCAGCTACCTCCTTCAAGTGATGCGAAATCAGCCTCTCCCAAGTGATGCGCACTTGCTAAGTGTGAGAATAATAATAATGAGGTGCACTAGCCTCCTATTTATGCAAGTGTAAAACTGGACAATTCCCTAACTGGGTCGACTTCACTTGGGGGCAATAAATAATTTAATTTTAATATTTTTATTTGTTTCTTTTGCACACCAAGGCTTACATTGATTCTTTCATGTGTTTACATAAATGATTACATAAGGTTCATCTCCCTTAGGAGGTACAAACAAGTAAAATGAAGGTACAATAAAATATAATGAATAATATCTTCCGAAGTTGTACAAAATCCAACATTTTTTCCTTAATGAAAGCCTCATCCAAGGGATTTAGGCTTAAAGAGACACACCTCAAGTTGAATGCTCTCCTTCAAACTACCCACAAAGAGATCCAACAATTTATCCTCTAGAAGGTCCTTCACTCTTAAGACTTTTGGAGCTATTGAATTGGCTTTGTAACTTGACATCTTTGCTTGAGATTTGTCAATTTACTAAAGAATGTATTGCTCATTCTTTCTCTATAATGCACTATCATTTCCTCCATAAAACAGATCAAGAGACATTGAGTCCTTTTTGTGTTCACAAAGGCATCAATACCACAAAAATTGACTAGGTTCTAAATATAAAGATGCAATAGTTACCTTTTGTAGAGGCCCTCGTTGTAGAACAAATAATTGCTCCATTTGGAATATCTATGTCATGGGATCATTACCATCAAATTTCCTCATATTGGTCTTGGAAATGAAGTAGCTCTTTGGTCCTGAGTTGAAACCACAATGGTGTGGATCTTAGAGTGATGAATGATTAGGGGTGTAGGACTCAATCCTTTTGCTCTCCAAATGTGTTAAAATGTTCTCCATGTGTCGACTTGATCTTCTTGTTCCCATTATCCTCTTCCCGAGGAGGAGAATTTAGGATAAAGTAGCGTGTTAGCTTCTTCATAAGGTCCTCTGTCATGTCTTTGAGATTCTCTTTCAGATCATCTTTGGTTGCGATGTTTGGCTTAATATCATCTTTAAAATTTTGGAATTCTTTTACTTGCCATATTTAGGTTGTCAACCTTCTTTGCCATCGTAGTTTCCATTTTCCCTATTTTCTTTTCCAACTCGGACACCTTAAATTTCACATCTTCATGCTCTACTTGTGTTGAGGATGAGCCTTCAAAAGCCTTTGTAGGAGTCGCATTTGGATTACCACATCTCGACATGATGGGCTAGGGTTTTGTAGACTCTTATGGGCAAGGGAGTGTTAGGCTCTATAGCTTTTTGATACACTGTTGGGTTTCCAACATTTGTACTTGACCAATTTTTCACAGCATTGACTAAGGAGGATGTTATGTGCAGTTAGTTGTACCACTCAATTCTCAAGTACATGAGTGTGATCCCTACGAGTGCTACACTCGTACTATAGATACACGACCTATGATATACCCCACTATGTCTCAGGTATGTGTATGGGGCCTCTAATACATTGAAGATTAAATAGATTCCGTCTAATATGGTACTACCTGTCAGGTACTAATAGAGGTACACAAGGGTGTCCTATGTTGACCCCACCTATATTCTTTGCACGTATGCTTCCCAACCACAATTTTACCTGTTGAACGACATATCTTTATGTTTATAGATGCAGTCACATATCTGTAGCCTTAAAAACAAATTCTACTTATTGCAAAACAGGGAAGAAAAACTCAAAAATTGGGGTCATGTCAGAATCCTTGTAAAGCCTTGATTTGGGGTTTGCTTTGCTAGCCAATCTTGCATTCGATGTAATCTGATTTCGCTGCACTTCTGAGTCTGAAATTTTGTATTGTAATACCTTGATATCTTTGTTTCAAAGTCCCACAAGTCTTATTCAAGTTTCAAATCTTCAAGAGGTCCAAGTTATCAAAACCTCTTGGTTTTGGTGTCATTCAAGTGAGCAAACTTGTACAAAGTGCCACTTCGCCAATATTTCCCTAACAGGCTTAAATTTGGGCCTGTAACACATGGGTCCGTCTTCTGTCCAATCCCCCAAGTTGTAGTCCATTGGGACCTTACAATTTTCAGATATGACTATTTTACTAAAACCCCTTATTTAATTTTAGTTTGGGAACTATAAATCAACTCTAACATGTACACCTTGTAACTCTGAAAATGTGGCAAACCAGATTTTGAAATTTTTATTCAATGTATTTCACTCTTTCTTCTATCAACCCTGAAATTTTCATGCAATTCCAATGATCCAAAAATAAAATAGAGAAAAAATGGTAAGATGGCTCATTTGAAGGAGCCAAACCAATGATCATTCACTCCGACACCAAATTTTATAGACCAATAGTCAAATAAGCATAAGAAAAACCCAATTCAATAATGCTGCACTTAAATCAAGTGAAAGAGTGAATAAAGAAGAAATCACTTTAAGGGGCAAACCCCTTATTACAAAATATCAGATGTACAAGATAAGATGATTCTTCAGAGTCTCCTTGATAAAGTATGAGATGGACTGATGAATGAGGATTATGGTTAACGGCTTGACAAATTTTAGCCTGTGTTGACTCGTGTTTGACTTTGTTCAATATTGAGCCTAATACTTGATTAATATGGCTCATGTTTCCTCTTTGATGATCATGATTTTGTCTAGAATGTATTTATACCTTTCTTCTTTTATTTTTTTTAATCTTAATGTTTTCTCTTGAATTTTTATTAATTTAGGCTCCACTTGACTTGGTAATCATTCTTTTTGGGCCTATAACGGGAACAATACTTGAGTTCTGAACCCCAAGTCTGTATTTGTAGTTATAACTTTCTTCTTTTAATTATTTTTTTTAATCTAATGTTTTCCCTTGAATTTTTATTAATTTAGGCTCCTCCACTTGACTTGGTAATCACTCATTTTGAGCCTATAACAGGAAAAATACTTGAGTTTGAAGTTGAACCCCAAGTCTTCAAAATCTCGAGAATCATTTTTCAGTTGTATTGGGTCAGAGTATTTGAGAATGGGTGATTCAGATTGCAGGAATGAAGCTTATACCATTAAATAACTTCACTTCAGTATGCTACTTTTTGTTCCCAGTTCTATTCATCTAATTGTGGACAATTTTTATCTTAGAATTAGAGTTATAAACATAAAGAAAGGATGGAATGAATCTTTTAAGAACGTTTGAGGAATGATGAGAATCTCTACCTTATGTATTAATGGACGAATGTGACTTGAACTTCGTTGCAAAGATTGATTTCTGATTTCTGACATGGTTTTTTAAAGCAGCCTCCTGAATATATGTCGGAGAACATGTTGAGGAATTCGGCTTGGATTGGAGGTGCTATCTTGGCAAAAGTCGTCTTCCCTCAGAATCAGCATATCACAAAGGCAGAGTATGACGAATCTGGGCCAACTATCATTCATAGGAAATGTTTCTAAAATATTAATCTTTCTTTCGCATGTATTCGAAGGCAGTTGTTTTTCATGTTGCCGGGAAACATGTTGAATTAATCTTTGGATTAGAGGTGCTGCCTTCGCGAAGGTCTTCTTCCTTCAGTATCAACATGTCACAAATGCAGTGTATGACGAATCTGGGCCAACTATTCATGGGAAATGCTTCTAAATTATTGATATATCTTTCGCATGTGTTCAAAGGTTGATATTTATCAAGTGGGCAGCAATCACATTTTCAGGGAGTGAAAGATGAAACTTCATGAACTTGGAACCTTCCTTTTGGATGAAGATCTTCCTACGATATGGTCCTTTTCTCCAGTCTTCATTGCTAGATTATTTTGAGTGTCTTCATTTTTACGAGTTCAGCTGTATTTATATCCCTCGTCCCTTTTCTTCCTTTTCTTCTGTAAAATGATTATTATGACTAAATGTAAAATGTTTGCAGCAAACACGGGTTTTCAGTATATTGCTGTAAAAGCCCAGTTTGAAACATCTTCTAGTAAGTCTGCACTACAGTTTTCATCCATGTAAAGCTTTTATTGTATCTTCAAGTGAAGTTTTCCATATGAATATAGTCCATAGATTAGTATCACCATTCTATTTTCCCCACTGAATATTTAATGAGTTGTTTCACTTCCCACGATACATCTTTTAATTTGAGTTTGTTTACAAGGACAACAATTCAAAACTGTCTGAAATTATGATCTTTAAATTCATTAAGGCAGAATGTAATGAAGGGATATTTGTCAAGGTCCAGTTACTTTTCAGTATGCCTTGATAACAAGTCAAAATGATAATCAGTATCTTTGTCTAAAGATTAAACCAGGTTAGAGCAAGTTGAAAAGCTAGACGAATGGATGTCTCTTTGGCTTGTTACCCTCGACTGATTCCATTTTAAGCAACATGTAAATTATGTATGAAATGACCATTTACTTGAGTATACCTAATTGGGATAATCATCCCAGAGAATGTTCTTGTAATTTTTAGTATTCACATGCTTTAACGCATGTTATAGATGTTTCTTCTAATGAAGCTTGTGTGGATGCCTTACAAGTGGATTGAAATTGCCAAAAGCCATGGAAGTTTGTTTGGTCGTGTAACCAACTTCCAAGGTCCGTGCAATGAAAATCCTGCTAAATGTATCTGTCTTATTCATTTATTGGCCATATTCATTTCACTATGTAAAATGGTTAATTTTATTGGATTTTTGTGAGATTCAATGCTGTGTTAGCCTGGGATCTGTGCCTTTAATTGTAATTGTGATTATTCATTCTAAAATCAGTAATAGCAAGTGTGAAAATGGAAAATAAAAAGGGTGGACAGTAAGTGTGAAAATGGAAAATAAAAAGGGTGGACAGTAAGTGTGAAAATGAAAAATGAGAAAACTGCTGGACAAAATGAAAATCTATATTTCTTGGTCGATTTGGATGAAAAACTGAAATGGAATCACAAGATGTTGTGTCCAAATTAAAGTCTTATAAAAACCACTTTGATACCCAAATAATAATATGTATAAAACATGCATGGTTTTAAAAGGTTCATGTAGCTAGAACATTAAAAAGTAATGAGATAATCGAATAAAGAGTAATAATGAGATAATCCAATAAGAAGAAAATGAAGTGAGTCAAATGTTATAAAGGTACTCCTTGATGTTTGAAAAAAAAAACGCTTCATAACATTACCATGTCCAAGCTTCTAAATTACTATTTACTCGTTCATAATTTAATCTAAGCAATGCCTTAATGGGAAGTATTTTAAAGATGATGCCTATGATCATTATCAATGTGTATTGTAAATGTTTTAAAATGGTGGAATTTTAGATATTTTGTGTTTTAGGTTATGAAGTCTTGTTGGTTGATATCCATATGAAATTATAAATATGTATTTTCAATTTCAGATTTTATATTTTAGGTTACGAATTTTTGATTGTTTATCTTTTCCAAGTTATAATAGGAATACTATTAAAATTTTGATATGTTACAAAATTACTTGCCAATTAGCTATTTAGTTTTTTTCCCATGTTAGCTCTTTAGTGTTTTTCCCATGTAATAAATAAAAGAAGATGTTATCACATCTATGTTAGCTGGAGCTACCATACTATAGACTGTGCGGCCGAGGACTGCACAGTACTTTTTTTTTCCAGTTCAGAGATCCGATGCCTTCAGAGGAGGCATACAGTTTTGTTCAGATTGCCCCGAGAAGATATATCAGAGGGGACAGTGGGTTGTACAATGGTCCAGACATGTCACTTAGCATTTATCATAGGGTCACCCTTCCATGCCAAGCTTTGACATAAGTCCATTGAGACAGTTTCCTAGTCTTGTGTTGATTGAGATGATCACAGAGTATTGTTGGTTTACTATTTGTGCCCAGATTCAGCAGAGATCTAGTTCAGAGACAGCCTCAGCAGCAGGTATATGGTGCGGCAGGTATTGCATTTATATATATTGCTCATGATTGTTGCTTAGACTTGTTTATACATGATAGTACACTAACTCTACATATGATGATTGATGTGGTGATCTAGTTTTTATGATATGTGGTTGGGCCCTTGGTGATGTCAATCCACCCCTTCCTAGTAGGCTCCTGTTATATGCACACCAGGTCACACCCCTATTCCTGGTATAGACTTGATCATTTAGTCCCCCTAGGCAGTTGACTTTGGATCCACCTTCACCTTCTCCATCCATCCAACTCATTCATGATGATATTTCCCGACTTTGATTCCGATTTGTGACTTTGAGGATCCCTTTCCCCACTGATCTCTGAGTATGCTATGATTCCCTATCTATTGTGCCTCGACTCTTTAGTGTGTGAGATGCACTCTCAAACTTGGGATTTGCTCTCGTCAGTTGCCCCCGATGTTGCAATGCAGTTAGGATTGTGTAGCCTCACCGGGTGTTCCCCATTGGTCGTCGAAGCATGTATTGCTCACCTCCATTACTTTGCAGTATGAGCACCATGATTATATCTATTGAGATATGTATGTAGCCCAAAAGGGCCTTGATGTAAATTGAAGAAATGAAGAAATGTAAAGCAAGCCAAAAAGGGCTTTTTGTAAATGTAAATCTAGCCAAAAAAAGGGCTAAGTATGAAACTCATTGTAAAATCCATGCAATGTGTTTATAAACACACACGGACACAAGTCAGCCATACATGTCAGCATTTGTAGTGGTTATTCCTCACCTAGTCCTATGGGGCAAGGAGGTGAGAGGGAGCAAGGGACAAGCTCAAGATTGTCCCCTAGAGTCTCAAGTTACGGTTTGTCGGACACCCAGTTTGGCGGCTCTAGAAAAGAACCTCACAGAGTCTTCGAGCATGGATGTGAGTTGTGAGATACTTGTCAGATTACCAGTGGCGGTTTCCCTGCACTATACCCATTTGTGAGGCATCGCCCTTCCCCGTGTTTTGTCATGGTATACTTATCTCAGTTGACCCTACTTTCCCAAGTTATCCAAACAGTCACATGATCCCCATCCTTGTCATCCCTTATCCTTTGCCATGTATTCCACATCACCCAATGTCAGCTAGGTGGTCAAGTCTATAGGTTGTGCATAGCAATTGAATCTTGTTGGATGTGGTGGGTCCACCTCACCTGGGACCTTGTATTTTCCAGGATTTAATGCAGTTTTTTATCACCATATTATTATCATGATGTTTAGTAATGTATTAACTTGTATAAGGAAGCCTTTTGCTTCATGATTGCATAAAGGTGTTCAGCTAGCACTATTGTTGACCAGATTTGACTTGGTCAAACTAGGTTGACCAGGCCAAAAATGGGCTTGAAAAAATGTTGCGACCGGAATTTCGATTTTGGTCAATTATTATCTACAAGTGTCCCATATGAGCATGCAGGTGTCAGAATTGCAAAAAATTGAAGCATTTGTGAAATTTTTAATTATCATTGGTCAATTTTGACCTGTTTTAATTAAAAATTATGGATTTTGGGCAAACAGTGCTAAGTTAATGGATTGTGGACGTTTGAGTGACCATTCCTACTATTTTTGGGGTCCATGATCACATTGCAACAGACGGTTCGACATTCTGGGCACTATAAGTGGGTCAAAAGCCCATTTTACTTCTTCAGCAAATTAAATCAGCAAAAATTACATGGAAAATCAAAATTTGATTAAGGCAACTATTGGAAATGGCAAATGAAAAGGTGATTCCTAAGGTAAATTGGTAATGTTTGACATTGTATTTGGGCATTATGGGGCCCTCTATTGGACAGCTCACTTTAGAGGTCGAATTGGCCCATGGGGGGTGTTTTTCCTCCTTGGCATTTTCGATTTGGTTGATATGTATTACATGGGACCTTGTTGTATTGAGTTGGGGGGATAAAACATCCCATAGGCACCCCCCAACCTTGGATTATATGTTGTAAGGGCCCCACAAGGGGACCCCCCTCTCCACAAGTGCACTACACATGGGCAATTCACACCCCCACTTGAGTTGATCTCCACCATACAATTTGGTGGTTGGGGATTAGATCCCAGCCCTCCATTATGGGGGGAAACTAGCTTTGAGGAGTGACCTTTCTCTATAAGAGAAGGCACTCACTCCATTTGTACCTCTCTTGGCATTTTGGACTTGGAATAGAAGAGAAACATTTTGTTAATCTTGCTTGGTTCTTGTGTGATACTTTCTTGGTATTGTTGATTGTCATACTATCTTGATGCACTAGTTGTAGATTGTTGTTGTTTCTAGCATTGTATTTCTCACCATTGTTTGCAGCAAGCACAAAGTCTTGGAGGAGGGTGCACCATTTGGCTACCACTGCTGCTCCATTCTCCGGATTGGTAACACAAAGGAAGTGTTTTTGCTATTTCAGCCAAGCATTTTCTCTCATCTTTTATTTGTATTGCTGTAGATTTCACTTGCTTATCATACTAATTTGATTTATTGTCCATTGGTTTTGGCAGGCAAGGAGGACGAGTTGGTGGGGGTTGAGCAAGTCAAGTTCAGCTGGGGACTTCTACAACCACTTCTATTTGATTTTCAAGACGTACAACCTCATCAAAATCAGAGATATCAGCTGGTTTCAAGTAGGTGTTTCATCTTCTTCTCTTCTATTTCCATTTCTAGTTTGTTGAAGAGAGTAAATTTACGTTAAAACCCAAAAAATGAAAATTTTTAAAATCAACCGTTAGAATTAGTTTTCTTTTAAAACCCACTAATGAAATGTGCTTAAAACCCCGTATCTCAAATTTCATTTGATTCCGACTCCATCTACCCACTTAACCAGGCACTAGTCTTTCACTGAATTCGCCCCACTTGAGCAAACTGGCCAATCACACTATTGGGTAAATTTTTGGGTTCTGGGTACTTCATATTTGGTTTCAGAACGTCATTTTACTTTAGGAAATCAAGTACCATTGGATGGAAGTGATAAAAAACGCTAATTATCCATTGCCCTAAGTCCGTTTGTCCACTACTTAACTCATTCCCTTTGGCAATTTGACTTCACTTCTTGCTTATTTGTATTTCTTCATTCTAAATCAGCTATTATTCAATGTATGATTACTAGGAGATGTGTTTCAATCACCTAATTTGTTGCTACCGTGTTTGAGTAGTCATAGTGAGCTTCATTCCCCATAGGCAGATTCTTTTGGTCACTCTTCTAGTCAATTTCCATTTTCTGATTTAGTTTCCAACCTTCTAATCTTTAAAGAATTCATCATTTAACACTTATAATCAGATTTGAGATCGTTTCATTTAGTCTATTTTCCTAATCCTGAATCTCGATTTCACTAGGCTGGAAGAAAACTCACACTTAGGCATTCACCTTGTGTCTTGCTTTGCTTATCTTTTGGATTGGGTGTCTGATTGTTGAGTATCAACCATCATTGGTTGAGCGAGGTCTCCCCCCCTGACTTGGCTACGTGCCTTGTCTGAAGCGACAGTAGCCTTGTCCGGTGTGACTTCCGTTCCCTAAACGGAGGACCTGACTATTGCAAGTTACACCATTTTAGCTTACCACCTTCTACCATCCCTGTTGGGACATTCATTATCCATCAGCTAGAGTTTTTGTGATAACAGAAGAGTTCTTAAAAATAAGAATAATATGTAAAAAAATAAAAGGTACTATAACTAAAAAAAAGTAAAAGTAAAAGGTAATAAAAATAATATGTAAAAAGGTAAAAGTAAAAAGTAATGAAAATAATATGTAAAAAGGTAACAGTGATTGTGTAATAATGAAAAATTACATATAAAAGAATTCGATGTTGCATTGTTCTTAAAATAAATATTAAGAATATAAATATTATTGGAATAAAATAAATAATAAGTAAATATGCATGTTTATATTTAAGAATTTATTATTTATCATTTTTGTCATTTCTTTCTACAAATGAATAAAAATGAATAAAGATTATTATAATTATGAAATAAGTGTGAAATATTTAAATACGGAAAATAGAGCTTGACATTTGGTATTAGCCAATGGCTTAGATTTAAGTAAAAACCTAATTCCCATTGTATTCATTTCCAATCCATGTTATTTCATTAATAAATGGTATTTATCAATTAGTATTTACTATGGATAGGTTTTTTATGTAGACCTCTTCTTGTGCACTAGTTTTTCTTTCCAACATGTGGTTTTGCAAAAAATTTGTTGGTGGCTTTAGGCAAGTGCGAGAATGGGATTTTATTTGTGTTTGTGATGGATGTATTCTCTTAAATTTTGAGATGCTTAGTATAAATTTCCTTTGTATTTACTATTTCATTCTATATGACTCTCTAAAGATTATGCAACCCTTAAAAAATGTAAAAATATAATAAATGATTTTACTCATTAGAATATTGAAATATGTAGAAATATAATAAATTATTTTTGAAACTTGTGCACTTCAAAATTATGTATATATTATGGTTTTCATGGTTATTATGCTTTATAAGTATTTATTTTTCTTAGCGATAACAAATTATGCCATTCATAATTTTCCAAAAGAAAATTCTAGTTTTTTTATATTCATTTAGAATAAAGTATAGGTCAGTCCTCAAGTTTGACATATCAAGTTATCTTGTCATGACATAGATCATTCCAAGATTAAACTAATATTCTATGATGTTCAGATTACACAAAAAACCATGATCATGAGAGTTAACTAACCCATCTCCAGTTGATTATATATCAACATACAGTTCACAATGGGAAATAGAATATAGCTATGCGAGACGATATAGTAGATCCATTGCTGAAAACAAAAATTCAAATAATCCAAGACAAAATATAATAATGCCCTTGCGGAAACAGTAACTTAGTTGGCAAAGATTTAATAAAGTTAAAGAGAGCCTTTTGACAAAAGAGAGTAGTCCATAATTTCTTCAAAGTAGAGTAATCCTTCTATAGAGCCAAGTGCTCTTTTTTATAAATGGTATGCCATTGAAAGCCTTTTGACAAAACAGAGTAGTCAGTAATTTCTTCAAAGTAGAGTAATCCTTCCATAGAGTCAAGTGCTTTTTTTTATAAATGGTCTGGCATTGAGTTGAAGCATCTATAATTATGAACAAAAGGTAGATTCTTGAAGGATGCCTGTAATGCTTTGGTCTTGGAAGCCCATTGATCTAAAGCAGCAACTTGGAGAGCTAATTTCCCAATAGCCCAATCCACTAAACTTTCAAATCTCCTAGAACCTAGAGAGATAAAAAGCCTTTGTGAGAAGCAAATTTCATAAGTCCCCATAATGCTAAAAGTTCAGCAATAGTATTAGAGCCAATCCCACTGCCCATCCACATAAGGGAACAATGACTGTTGTTTAATTTCAGCATCATCCCACTCACACATTCTTGACTGGGCTACACCATCAAAGAAACCATAAGGACCTTCACCTGTCCAAGGAGGTTAAGTTATTAATATTTTTACCCTCCTCTCTTTACATTGTTCTTTATAGATCCCCAAAATATTTGAACTGATAACTGATACATTTAGTGACCAATTTTCAAAAGCAACAACATTTCTATATCTCCAAATTCCCCAGCTAACATATATTGGGAGTTCTTTATGCTAAATAACCTTTTTACTCCATATCTCCAAACTTTGTTCAAATGAATGAGGACTCCAATTTTTGAAAGATTAAGACTAACTTTGATCTCTTCAAACACTCTTTGCATAGAGGTAGAGAATAAATAGATGATTTATAGACTCAACATCAGATAAGCATAAATAACCAAAATTTGGTCCTCTTCTACCCCTTTTTATAAGAGTATCCCATGTCATAATTCTATTTTCCAGACATAGTCAGGAAAAAGGTTCAATTTCCATATTTTATTGTGCCACCATTTCCCTTCAGATTCAGCAAAAGTCTAAGAAATAGCACCATAAATTGATTTAGCACTAACCTAGCCATATGATCCCTTCCAACACCATACAATTTCATCTTCAATATCAGTTAGACAGACACTAACATGTCCTAAATGTCATTCATAATTTAGTTATTCCTTTGTCTAATATTAAAATTTTGTTGTAAACTCAAATTTGAGAGAAAATAAATTGTAATGTGATATAAAACTTAGTGATATCTATATCAATATCAATTAAATAAAGATTTGAATAAAGTTAGAATTTTAAAAGGGGTGTAGAGGTGCTATTGTAATAGAAGAATTAAGCAAATACCCAAATTCTATGCAACATTTTATTATCGAGGAGTTGTTTTTTTTGTTTGTTGTTGTTGTTGTTGTTGTTGTTGTTGTTTTTTTTGTTTTTTTTTTTTTCCAACCATGTGGTTCACTTTAATCGGCTTAGCCGACCGCTACATCCACGAAATAATTTCCGACGGACCCGCCCCGAAGGGGTTTCCGCCCTGCGGCCGCTGCGTGCCTAACCCCAAGAGGATCTATGAGGATGGATCCCGTGACCTCGCATGCTGGGAGGCCTAACTTCCGAGAACTCAACCGATCGAGCTAACTCTTGGGGCTTATTATCGAGGAGTTACTATATATATATATATATATATAATTGATAAAGAAGAATAGAACAATAATCATTGAAAAATACCAACATATCTCAAGAATGATATTGTATTCTTCATTCGATTACATATCACACCCATTATTAGAAGAAACAAGAGCTACATGTAGCTTAGTCCCTGCCATATAACATAGAAACAAAAATCAATATTAAATAATAATAAAACATAATAAAAATTAAATAAAATGATTTACAAATTCAATATAATTTAATTATAACGACGAAAGTGCACATAGTTATTGTTCTAATACAAAAAATCAATCAAAATGAATGAATTGACAAATAAACATGTAATATTGATCTATTTAAAAGTGCACATATAAAAAAAATATAATAAACAAATGAATGAATTCATAGAAAAAAAATATAATAAACAAATAAATGAATTCACATAAATTTTCTATTTTAAATTTTTAATGGATTATAATTGAGTGTGAAGTGGATTAACAATGATATGTTCAATAGGAATTGATAAATATGCTAGTATTAATATAGCTTAATGGACGAATGACAAATTAGTTGCTAACACTATTCAAACATCTTCAGGGTGTATCATTTTGTATAATTTTGTATTGATATGTACTTAAATTTAGACTTTAACTAACAAAAAACAATTAGCTAATTAAGGCCACCGGCTTTGCATAGGTAATTGTGACTTTCTTAAGGATGCTATAAAGCTTCTATACCATGTGTATTTATTGTATTTGCAAGTCATAGAACTTTGCATTGTGATGAGCTCCCTCCATGTTGCTTTGGTATACCATTGAAGTTGAAAGAGTACAAGGTCCACACATAAAGGGTTGAGAGAGATGCATACCAAAATGATTAGCATACTGCAAGGATTCTGTGGAGTTAAGTCACAATAAGGGTTTCCAAGACCACCTACAAGGAGTTGTTAGAGATATACTTCAATATAATGATAATTGTTATTCAATCTTATTTAATCTATATTAATTATATATTATTCTATTTGTTCTAAATAATATTATATATACATTATATTCAATTTTCACATCTATTATTATTATTATTATTATTATTATTATTTCTAAATAATATATTATATAAGTTTTGTATACTAACATCATTACAACTTTACACCTCACCTCAGATTGAGTTAGATGCCTTTCGATGTTGCTTCTCAAGAATACGGATTGGACTATTCTCTTGCCATTCTCCAATGTCTAGCTCACAAGAACAAACCCAAGCATCTCACAAGAGGAAGTTACAACCAAGACATCCTCTTTCCCTTGTATAACTTGTCCTAGGGTTTCCTCGTGAACCCTAGCAAATCACTCCAAGAAGACAAGTACAAAGAAAATTGTATGAGAATGAATGAAAGGACTCTCTCCTTTGTCTATATATATGAGAGGTATGGAAAGCCAATAATAAATATGTAGGCAAATGCCCTTACAATCAACCTAAGCACTATACTCCAATGCTACACATGTCAAGCTCCAAAGTTGTGTCGTCCACAAGCATGGCTCCAAATGCAAAGATGCTCCACTACGTGTCTCCACGTTCCTCCTACAAGCCTCCAATGGCTCCATCAATCCTCCTAAGCCATGTACTCCACTGGTCCACTCCACCTACATGAACATTGTCACAACCCAAGCATCCTCAAGTCAACTCCAAGACTCCATACAAGTATCAAAGCTAGCTTGCATTGTCTAAGGCTCAATACCCTCCTCTGGAATGCAAAACACTCCTCCTTAGTAGGGTGTTCTCCAAGCAAGTAACCATCTTCATGTGGCCATCATGTAGAACATCACTCAAGTTGTCAAGAGATCTCTAATACCCTAGGGAAGAATGCCAAGCAAACACCTAATTAAGGTTGGGAAACCACTAAATAAGCCATCTCCAATGTGCAAATTCATCATGGGTCATATCCCATGTGCAAATGCATCATGGGTCATATCCCATGTGCAAATCCATCTCGGACCATCCAAAGGTTGATCATAAACAATGTACCTTGAAATTCATGAAGCACCCCCAGACATGGTGTGAACACTTTCAAAGACCCCGAAAGCTAACAAAGGAATAGTCAATGTATGATCTAATAGAGCACCCCAACTGAGGACTTTCTTGAAATGCAAATATGCATCTACAAAATGTAATTTTGTTATCATATAATAAAATTACCAATTTATTTTAGGAAAAAAAATAGACACTGTGAATAGTTAAGAAGTATCAAGGAAATCCCATGTCAATTGTTGCAGCTATATATGGACAACATAGATATCCTTCTCGTTGATTCTAACAAGTATCTCATATTATATTATCAACATTCCTTATTCCTTTATTGTAATATTTGGTCTTCAAGATATTTGAAGGATATGCCACCACTAATCCAATGACTCATATAATTCTTCATAACAAACTATTTGGTATGTTCAAATTACGGCTAGCTGAACTATAACATTTATTTATCAGGGTGGTCATCCATCACCTCGTTGACACTAGAATGCCAAGGATGACATATTGTCCAAATGGGTTTCTTATGCTTTAAGAATTTCCCATCCAAGTTTAGACATATAAATTCAAGACAGCTTTTCCTATGATAATCATTGAGGTCGTAACCTACAAGACTCAAGTACAATGTATATGCTTGTCCATTTAACCTCACACCAAAACCTGCCATCTGGAATCAGGATACTCGGTACTCAAGAATATAGCTTTCCTTTCATTGGAGTTGAAGCTGAATCCTTTTACCCACTCATTTGAGGTGCCAATTTGTCACTACATTAATTTCATACTCTCACACAGCAAAGGAAGGAAGAAAATACAAATGCCACTAGAATCCTTCCCTTGTATTTCATTGTGTGTGGTTCAGAGTAGAAGTATAGGCTTCTGTCAGCCCTTCTCATTCTTACAATGTTTAATCACTGAAATTGAAAGTCAATCAAGAAATATAGTTTATAGGAAAATTTATTCAAGGACTTCAGGACGATATAATAATGGCAACAATTAAATAGCAACCGACATGATTGATATAACTGATAACATGTAGAATATTGAAAACGATGCCATACTAGTAGCATCTTGAGAGTATGTGTGCCAATGTGGGCAAGTGATTTACTGATACGATTGCTTGAGCTTCCTTCCGATTGATTAACATAATGTGCCACACTCTCGCCTTGTTCATAAGTCTCCACCAAAACTGTTGGGTGTACAAGTGGATATAAGGGATTGGGAAAATACACATCTTTCTAGCTACGAAAATTGTAGAGAAAGCGACTCAACTGTGCAGCTTCTCTGGAAAGATCAACTTGAGACAACATAAAGACAACAAACTGTTGTACACTTTCATCAAGTCGCAACCATCTCAGTGCAGGAAGACAACTAGAAACTTTTGCAAACCAGTTTATTATCACAAAATCCCTCTGAATCACTTCACTAACTCTAGGATGCCTGACTTTCACTGCAACAGTCATAGGCTTTACCTTCTTACCAGCATATTGAAACTTCGAAGTAGCTTTATGCACTTGTGCAATGCTGCCAGAAGCCACGAGCTCCTCTTCAAAGTCCTCAAATATTTCATCAATTCTACGACCAAAAGCCTTTTCAATAGTTTGTTGTGTATATGAAAATTTATGTGTCGATGCCTTTGAGTGCAGTTTGGTAAGTTCATTACATAAATCTCTGGGGAAAATATCAAGACGTGTAGCCGCCCATTGACCCCACTTGGTAAAGGCAGCCCCTGTTTTCTCCAAAGATCTATGAACAAGCTGCAACCACGTTTATCTATACCTTCCTCCAAACATAGATGCAAATGGAGCCATGGCAATAGCTGGTGTGAATAAAGTAATTAAATAAAGTGCCCTTAGCACCAAAATCAGTCCCTCCAGGAATGACAATAGAGATGAAGTGAAAAGGGCATGTCTATTGAGTACTTGACTGTTTAAATGGAAACTAGGCTGTAATGCTTGTGATTCAGCCCACCTATTACGCGCCCATGAAGCCTCCCCAATAATAACAGCCAAGATTCGAGGGGTAAGATGTGATCTAACACAAGCCAAGCTCACAGCACAAGCAATCTTACTAATCATTCAGAAATGTGGGATCACCATAGTGGCATATCAGATAGAATCTCCTCCATGCAGCTTGAGCATGGCAAGTGATGCCAGCACTTGCAGAAATCAATGAAAATCCTTTGGTAATATGTGGCCTACAAAGATCATGCCGTAGTTTGAATAATCTCAAAAGCATTGGGATACAATGTGCCTTTCTTGCACTTTCCTGGGCAAACCCATACTTGTCATCTATCCTACTCCAGTAGGACTTGTGGTACTATGAATTATGAAATCTGAAATGGTGAAGATTGTGTTTTGTTATTGTTGTTTTCTTTCTTAGTGGACACAAATGATATTATATGCTTTTCTCAAGTCAACCACCCTAGTTCCTCTCAAGATGAGCATGGTTCTAAGTTAACTGTGGAGTTTCTTTTGAGGTATCTTGAAGCAACCCTGCAAAATACCTAAAGGCGTTGCATTATGTTGATCATCACTTTCACCGTTCACGTACAGGTTATTACATCTTTCTTCAATAATATGTTGATCTTGTTCTATATCCAATATGGTATGGTACACGCATACTGTCCTTTGTATTTGAATCAGTAAAGTAGGTTGCTATATAAAAATCAGATTATCCATCCCTGAACAGAACATAGAATGGATAAACAAATATAGTTTATGTTCCTCTGAATGTCAAATCGTTTTCTACTACTAGATTGTTCTTTATAGGCACAATAAAACGTCTTTGCTTAATTGCAGGTGCATAAAACCTTTCTGTTGTCTGAGAGTAAAGGAACTCTGTCTAAAAGACATTGTAACGAAAATGACCTAATGTATCCGAAAAGCTTTTAATGAGTTCTACATTTGAATGATTTTGATTGTTTTCATTCAGCAAAGTTAACTCAAAGGTTATTCAAGGTGAGTTGTGTCTAGAAGGTCCTGTAATCATTCAGCCTCTGTATTAAGTATAATGGCAATCTTTTCTGAGATATTGAGGAATCTTTCCAGGGATATCTTCCCAAGTCACAACTTTTTTTTAGACTGACATTCATCTTCTGCTTATGATGCTTGACATTTCTGCCTAATGACTACTGACCTTTCCCATCCCTTTATTTTTTTAGGTAAACAATATGAAATTCTTGTTCTTCTAGTGCTTATAGCTTACTATTTCTCCATATTCATCATTTTCACAAGATGGTTCAGTGGTAATGGATTTTATTAATTTTCTAGGTAGCCCAAAAATTTCATTTGACCATACTTTTCTCCTGGTTATCTGGATGAAGTCAATACATAGTGTTTCTTGATTTGGATCACTCCTTTTGATATTATTTTTTTCATGTTTTCATACAATAGGTTTACAGAGCAATATTAAGCATCAATCATTCCTTCAGATGATATTGTTCAATGTGTCGATTTTGTATGTTGATTAAAAATCCATATCCAGATATAATTGATCTTGAATTTGATTATTTATAGTGAATGCCCTTTTAAGCTAATTTGTGCTTTTAACAGATAAACAATAAACACCATGCAAACTTCTAACAAGTACCTGCTCCAAACTGACAAAATGATGAATGTGCAAATTGAAACCATGAATATTTTAACTTGCTCAGTCATGGTTCCAACCTGTTCCAGAGAGGCATTTATTAGAATTCTGCATAATGGATAATGTTTACCCTTATAAAGTACCTAATCTATCATTTGACCCAAGTACACATTATAGCCAAGAACGCTAACCATCCTAACACTAGTCTCGGATGATTGTGTACTAGTCTAGGATGATTGTGCATTATTGAAGTATTTATCTGTGTAGTCCTCACTAGTGTAGAAGTATCAGCAAGGATGTTTCCCAGCTATCGTCTTAAATATCTAATATTCCATCAATTAATTATTATGTTGCTTGTGCAGGTGGGTCATTTTCCTATCTCATAGTGGAATTGGGAGATTTTGTGGCATTCATAGGGGTAGGCAGCATCCTATTAGAGTCAGTCATTGGTGGAGCGGCAGTTTCAAGGTCATGGATATCCTACTTCGCCACACTCTATAATCGCCGATCTAATGCTTTTCGCATCCATACAAACTTAGCTCAAAATTACAATGAATTGGACCCAATTGCAGTTGTTGTCCTCTTCACAACAGCCATTATCGCCATAAGGAGCACCAAACTCACATCTAGAATAAATAAATAAATGTCAACATTTAAAACTATCAAGCAAATTACCCTGTCCCAATGATTGAAATCAAGTTTTAAAATATGAACCTTGAGGCACCAAATACTTTCTATTGAAAGTCACTAACAAGCCAGAGCCAGGGCCAAGCTGAAGGAATAAGGAATTAAATAAGGAGTAGCCATCTACTTGGAAACTTTCAGAGTTGACTCGCAATACAGGCCTGCCATAAAACTTGCTCATACTTGGCATGAGCCTATCAAACTTGGGTCAAATTGTTGAAACTCGCCCTTTCTGAATGGTCTAAAGTGGTCAAGATAGTCAGACAAGATCAGATTTGGCCACAGTCTACAACTTTTTTCAATTCCTTTCATGCCGTGTAATATGCAGTGTGTACTTTGAGTTTGCAGTTCATGAAGGTACAAGACAAAAATATAACTAATATAGTAAAAGACCAAAATCCATTTCAAAAATATAACTGATATACTGAAAACTAAAGGCAAATTCAAAAATACACAGCACATAGAGTACTCTTATGAAAATAAAAACCAGAAAGAAAAATGGATAAAGAAAAAATTGTGTTATCTAATTGCACTTGAGTTTGCCTATTGCATGCCAGCTCAGTTAAGCACCCCATCATCCCTTCAAGATGAATATTGAACTTCTGCCATAGAGACAAGAGTATAAAAACAATGATTTTACATAAATACAATCATTTCAAAGATACACAATTCCAATCCTCCTTACATGCAGTCCAAAAGCCACTTAAACATAAATCTAAAATAGTCCTGAAAACAGTCCAAACTTTAATCCCAAAAACTGGAAAGAAGGCCACCACTGGACAGAGCATCCAAATTGTTGATGCTACAATGTACATCTATCAGAAGTTATTCTGCAATTCAGAAAATATATTAATGATTACTAGTTGTGACTTATCTATAAACTACTAAGCATACTCAGGTAACACGCAGAGAAAAAAATACAAATCATGCAATTTAATACCATTTCAGTAAAATGTAAACCCCAGAGCTTTGCCATCAAGCACAAAGTGGTGGAGCCTGGAATATGTGGTCTATCCAACTTAATTAAGCTAGGAATTACATTGCAGACTGCACCAAATGGTAACAATAGAAAGTAATTCAAAAGAACAACAACTAATCTATAGATTGAATGATAGCATATAAAAAGCACAACCTAACTTTCAAAGCTAAAATGGGGCCTTTCAAATTAGAGTAATACAAAATAAGATACAGCTTACAAGTAGCAAGGGTATATCATTCAAGATAGAGGCTATAATCAAGTTGCCAAGTTGTTGAAACAGTAGCAAATGACTTTCACATTGTCACAATCAAATTTCCTACAGGCAGACTCTGGTTGCCATCAACAAAACTCCTGAAACGTAGCAATATTTTGGCATTCCCTGCATCCCTTCACTTAGAATTTGTACAGGAAATTGTAGAGCATGTCAAAGAAATGCCTCAATCAAATACACAACAAACTGGCAGCACAACATAATCATGATCATGGTGGAAGCACGAATGATTAATTTCATCAAAACAAAGAGTATGTGAATCCTAAATCTTAGAAAACAACAATTTCAAATTCCAAAATGTAACAAAAGATAAAACTAACCTGCTCTGCAAATTTTCTCTTGTGGCTATCAACGTAACTACCATGCCATGAAAGAAAAACATTTAGTATCTCACACCATGGAAAATAGAAAACATGCCTGTAAGAAAACACTTTCAGAATACATGAACACATTGACATATATGTGTGTGCGAGAGCACTGAGCGAGTGTGTGAGCATTGAGCGAGAGAGAGAGATTATGAGACTATACCACTGTCAAATAAATAATTAAAGAGAAATAGCTAATTCCGCATGTAGAAAACAAATCGAACATATGGCTGGTCCTCCCAATGGCTCTCTACACGTAACCATGCTATTGTCTACCATTAAACATAAGACCAGGCACAACTGAGTCAAACACACACACAAACTGAACATATGGTTGGTCCTCCCAATGGCTCTCTGCACATAACCATGATGTTGTCTACCATTAAACATAAGACCAGGCACAAATGAGTCAAAACACACACATTCTTGATACATCAGAAAATGAAGAACAAGTAGCAGCATTCTGCAAAGTCCTGAACTAACCCAATACTCTTCATCTAGAATGGCTTCTCGGGCAACAAATTTGCCAAAGCCCTTTTATGTTGGTTCTTACAATCCTGATTAGTGGGTTGTAATTTGTCAAATGAGAGGCCAGACAATCCTACAGCATCAGCATCATCCTGGGGTGGTGTCGAATTCTGAATGTTCGGTATACTGTTGTAGTCGCCCATAAGAAGTATAATTTACAACAAAACCAACAGTCTAAACTATGCTACCACTCACAATGAAGTATAATTTCCAGCAAACTAGGCTTGCACTCCATGAAAGCATGGACCAAAATGCTAAAAGAATGATTATAGCCAATTCCCAGAACTTGTACCTACCTTTTCCTAACTTCTTAAAATGCATGTTACCATTTTGCTTAGATGTTTCTCGAAAACAATTTGACTTTGCACGACAGGTATAACATGGAACTTTGGAAGTCTAAATTTGTTTATATGAGAGAGTGCCTTTAGGAAACAATTTTTGTCATATTTGTGTCAGTTAAATATTTGGGTAAATATCTAATGTATTGAATTTTTATTTTAATTTTTAATTTTTGTTAATGCGTGAAATGATAAAAATTGTCAAATCTGAAGCTTTTGTCCAATAAACTTTTAAATAAAACATAATAAAAAGTATTCAAAAATAATATTATATTTGATAACTTTGTAAACATGATAGTTGATAATATATTGTTGTCAAATTAATTACAAATGGTGGAACATATAGTCTCTGTTGATGTATATGTAACTTCGGAATATATTTCATATATGTATATTGTATCCCTACAGAGAGGTTATTATTCCTCTGTACAGAAGTGTCATAACTTATACTTTAGGTTATTAGACCACCTTGATGGGGTCGGCCCTGTATGAGTCTTGTGGGTTAAAGGGTTATTAGACCACCCTAGTGGGGTCGGCCCAGTTAGTATTATGTTAAGTGGTTAAGTTGGGGCCGACCTAGTTAGAGTTAAAAGGCAAGTCAAGTTGTGTATAAATAGAGTGCGGGAGGCACTCTATTTGATCATTCACTTATTCATCTATCTCTCTCATTGAGTGATGCGCACTAGTGGAGGAGGAGGAGAAGCTGCTAGGAGTCTATCTCTTATGCTTGGGTTATTGTATCATTGCTCTATCTATCTCTGAGGAAGTTATTGGGGTTTTTCACCTTCTTGGTTTTTCCCAAGGAAACTATGTGTCTATTGTCTCTTGTGATTGTATCTTGTGATTGATATACTGTGCTTGTTATTCTCTCAGATAAGATCCTAGATCATATTGAATTAATGCTCAAAATCTAACATGGTATCAAAGCTAACCTGAGAAGAAGACACAGTGTAGTTGCAAAAGCTAGGGCTTCTTGTTTATTGGGTTTCTCTCCACAGATCTTCAAAGGCAGAAGGCTAGATTGACTCTCCTTGCAAGGGCACATCTTTCTGTCAAAACAGAATTCAATTCTGAGCACTCTCAGTTTTTGACCTAAAAATTAGGGTTTCTGCAAAAATTGGAATTTCTGAAATCCGAGACCACGGATGGAAGCTCCTCATAAAAATAGAAGTTTAGAGCTTTGGATCAAACTTTTTGGTTGGGTGAAACTCCGGGAAAATCAAACCCTAGTTTGGGGTCCTGTCTAGTGAATCTGAAAATTAGGGTTTCTCTAAAAGTTGGAATTTCTAAAATCTGAGACCATAGCTGGAAGCTCCTTGAAAAAATCAAATTTTAGAGCTTTGGATCGAACTTTTTGGTTGGGTGAAGCTCCAAGAAACTCAAACCCTAATTCAAGGCCCTCCCTAGTGAATCCGGAAGTTTCAAAAGCAATTTTGAGGGGTGAAACTTTGCAGTTTTCAAATTCTCAGTATACCAGCTTGATTAGCTCATCAAGGTGCATATTTATATCCTTTCAGATGTTTGAAATTCAAAGTTTAAATTTTTAGTGTTTCTCTGACAAACCCTAATCCAGCACCAGACCCAGTTTTCAGCAAATCAAGTGGTAAGACCTAAATCTTTTCTATTTCCATTTGAAGTACTCTTTAAATATGTCTCACCACACCAAGCTTGAGGATAAACTTGAAGGGGTTGATAACTTCCGAGCATGGAAGTATAGGATTGGGTTAATCCTGGAAGAGAATGAGTTGGACACTTACATAAGTGAAGAGATCCCTATCCTAGAGGGAGAAGAGGCTAAGGCCTTACACAAGAGGAACTTGGTCAAGGCTAAGAGGATCATTGTTGATTCTATCAAATACCATCTCATACCACGTGTCATCTCTGAAGACACCCAAGGAGATGTTTGATTCCTTGACCAAGCTATTTGAAGGGAAGAACATAAATCGGAAGATGACCTTGAGAAAACAATTGAAGAATATCAAGATCCAGAATGCGGAGACCATGCAGTCTTATTTCTCAAGGGTCTCCTAGATAAAAGAACAACTTGAAGCTGTGGGAGAAGATATAGAGAATGGAGAAGTGGTAATGACCACTCTTAATGGCCTTCCTAGGTCATGGGATTCTTTCATCCAAGGAATTTGCGCTAGGAGGAAACTTATCACATTCAGTAGGCTATGGGAAGAATGCTCACAAGAAGAAGCACGAATTGTAGCTCGAGAAGAGAAGATGGGGAATGAAGACCAAGCTCTCACAGCACACTCCAAGAGGCATGGTGATAAGAAGACTCACCACCATGATAAGAAAGAAAGACATCACCATCAGAAGGGTGATTTCAAACGTCAAAGGAACATGTCCTATGTCCATTGCTATACTTGTGGTGAAAGGGGACACATTTCCAAAAATTGTCCTAGGAACAAAAAGAAGAACAACAAGAAAAGACATCATGCTCATACTGCTGAGGATGATGAACCTCCTAGGAAAAAGACTAGAGAAGAAAGTGAAGACTCTTCAAGTGATGAAAAGTATGTTTTAATTTCTGCTCTCGCCGGTACCATTACTCATGGGAGCAATGATTGTCTTATCGACAGTGGGGCTTCCAAACATATGACAGGATTCAAGGAATCCTTTATGAATCTATCTAAACATGAATCACCCCACAATGTGAAACTTGGGGATGACTACCAGTATCCCATAAAGGGAAGTGGTGAATCCTCCTATAAGCTAGACTCTGGAAAGTCTCTGAAAATGAAAGATGTTCTATATGTTCCAGGTCTCAAGAAGAACCTACTCTCCATATCTGCATTGGATGCAAAAGGCATGAGGGTTGCATTTATAGATGGCCAAGTCCTTATGTGGCCAAAGGGTAAAACTATAGATGATGCAATGGTGATTGGAGAGCAAGAGGGAGGATTATACAAGCTGAAGGGATAAACTGAACGAGCCATGGTACATGAATCCATGAAGCCAAATGAACTTTGGCACAAAAGGCTTGCACATATGCACTACCAATTGCAAGCAAAGCAGTAGAAGGTCTTCCTGAAATCCAGTCAAAGATGAAGTGTTTTGATAAGTTCAAGGAATTCAAAGCCTTGATAGAAAATCAAACTAATAAGAAGATCAATATCTTTAGATCCGACAATGGCGGAGAATTCACTTCAAGGGATTTCAAGAAGTTATGCAGTAATTCAAGGATTAAGAGGGAGTTGACCACTCCTTACAATCCACAACAGAAAGGAGTAAAAGAAGCTACTTCAAAGTCGGACTCCAACAACTCCTGCAAGGAAGCAAAGATTCAGAGGGAGTCCACCCAACAAACAAACAAAGATAAGTATTTAAATTGTCATTTCTTGTATATTCTGTTTGTTTAAATAATGTTATTCAATGATGTATATGCTTATGTTCCTAGACTTAGGTTGTGTATTATGCATATTAGAATAATTGCATTAATGAACAAGATACTACTAATATGCAAGTAATGGGTAAGTGGCCTATGGTACTGTACAACATTCCATTGCTACTTATCTAGAATGAAACCTCTTTGCTAACATGTTGGGAGTTGTGCACACTCTTAACAATGTTCTGGTAGAGATGGAAGGCATCTAGAAAGTTACGGAATATGGATAAATGTTGTATTGAAGCATTGGCTAAGATAATTGCATGACTGTGTGACATATGTATTTATGAGTAAGAATTTGTTCTAAAATATATAAGATGTTTCTAATCATGCAATTGAACTTGTCTTGTAGGAAAGACCGTGTACCTACAAAAGAAGGACTACAACATTTGTTCCAGCAACAAAGTTCAAAGAAAACTATCTATTGAAGATACTTCGAGGAAGAAGTGATGGGACACATTTGCAGGAGCCATTCCAAGCATGGTGAGAGGAGGATCCTTCCCTTGGCTGTGGATGTAAGCGTTGTGTGATGAGCATTAGGTCGATGCTCCAGTTACTGCTTTGGATATGCATCAGTTGGATGCTTTGTATGATCAGTTGGATCATGTATATTGATATGCATCAGTTGGATGCTTTGTATGATCAATTGGATCATGTATATTGATATGCATCAGTTGGATGCTTTGTATGATCAGTTGGATCATGTATATGTACATGTATCAGGACAATGCAGTGACGATGATCAGGATGATCATGTGTGATGAGTATCGGGATGATACTCTGGATGATATGCATCAGGACGATGCTATGATGATGATCGGGATGATGCATTACTTTCTAGGCATGGAGGTGTGGCAGAGTGCAGATGGAATCTTCCTTGGACAAGGGAAGTATGCAGTAGAGATCCTGAAGCGGTTCGGGATGATGGACTGCAAGGCCATGGCCACACCTATGGCATCGAACCTGAAGCTTTTGTGTGATGCTTCATCTGATCCGGTTGATGTCACAGTGTATCGTCAGATGATTGGGTCCTTAATGTAACTAACGAACATGAGACCAGATATTTGCTTTACGGTGAACACATTGGTTGTTGTAAAGCACATTCTGAGGTACCTGAAGGGTACGATTGATTATGGGCTCAAGTATGATGTGAATCAAAAGTATAACCTAGAGGGTTATGTTGATTCAGATTGGGCAGGTAGTGCCATTGATCGGCAGAGCACTTCGGGGTGCTGCTTCAGTATGGGATCCAGTATGATCTCTTGGTTTAGCAAGAAGCAGTCCTGTGTGGCACTGAGTACAGCCGAAGCAGAGTATGTCGCAGCTTGTTCGGCTAGTTGTGAGGCAGTATGGCTTAGGAAGCTACTGTCTGATTTGTTTGATCTCCATCTGAGTTCTACTTGTATATATTGCGACAACCAGAGTTGTGTGAAGTTGTCGGAGAACCCAGTGTTCCATGACAAGTCGAAGCACATTGAGATCAAGTTCCACTATATCAGGGATATGGTGCAGAGAGGAGCAGTGAAGCTCTTGTATGTTGCGACGGACGAGCAGATAGCCGATGTGTTGACCAAGCCACTGGCTAGAGTGAAGTTTGAGTACTTCGTAGAGAGGCTTGGTGTACTTCAGATCGAGATTCCTTCCAAGGGGAAGTGATGAGTTCGGAGACGCAGATGCACATAAGCCATTCTCACATGGTGGTAGGTGTGTCCTCCCATGGTGCAAATATAAGGGCTGGGGCCATTCCGACATGGTTGAAGTGTGTCTTCCCATGGTCGTTGATGTAAGAGTTGTGCCATTCGAGCATGGTTGAAGTGTGTCTTCCTATGGCCGCGATATAAGTGTTGTGCCATTCCTAGCATGGTTGAAGTGTGTCTTCCCATGGCTATGGATATAAGTGCGATGCCATTCTCGCATGGTTGAAGTGTGTATTCCCATGGCGTAGATATAAGTGCTGAGCCTTTCACGGATGGTTGAAGTGTGTCTTCCCATGCCGTATTGTGTGATGTGCATCTGGGTTGTGCTCCGTGGACGATGACGATGATCTGAAGACGATGAGGTGACAATATGGTATACAGGTTTTGCAGAGGCATATAATTGGTCTTGAGATTCTCTTGCAGGTTTTGCAGAGGCAGTGTAATCAGTCTTGGGAGATCTTGCAGGTTTTGCAGAGGCAGTGTAATCAATCCTGAGGTGTACTTACTTGATGGCTTGCTCGTAGAGATGATAAAGACCTACATGGAGCCTAGGCCTACAACCAGCATGAAAAAGGGTTGGCTCTATAGAAATTCCTATGACGAGTAGATTGGAGATTGATTGAGATAGCAGCAGTGACGATGACGATGATCTGATGATCTAGAGAAGAAGACTTGTGCTAAAAGATCTGTGTCGAGAAATACCTTCCTAGTTAAGAGGGAGTGTTGATGTATATGTAACTTCGGAATGTATTTCATATATGTATATTGTATCCCTACAGAGAGGTTATTATTCCTTTGTACATAAGTGTCGTAACTTATACTTTATGGGTTATTAGACCACCTTGATGGGGTCGGCCCTGTATGAGTCTTGTGGGTTAAAGGTTTATTAGACCACCCTAGTGGGGTCGGCCCAATTAGTATTATGCTAAGTGGTTAAGTTGGGGCCGACCTAGTTAGAGTTAAAAGGAAAGTCAAGTTGTGTATAAATAGAGTGTGAGAGGCACTCTATTTGATCATTCACTTATTCATCTATCTCTCTCATTGAGTGATGTGCACTAGTGGAGGAGGAGAAGCTGTTAGGAGTCTATCTCTTATGCTTGGGTTATTGTATCATTGCTCTATCTATCTCTGAGGAAGTTATTGGGGTTTTTCACCTTCTTGGTTTTTCCCAAGGAAACTCTGTGTCTATTGTCTCTTGTGATTGATATACTATGCTTGTTATTCTCTCAGATAAGATCCATCATATTGAATTAATGCTCAAAATCTAACAATCTCTGCCTACGGCAGGGACTAAAAAAAAACTCTTCACATTTTATTTAAAGGGAAGACATGTCACTAAATGGAAAATTATAAATATTATTATTTACTACATATTACTTGTTTTATATGTAAATTTTCATATATATATATATATATATATGAAAGAAAAATGTAATAAAATATTGATAGTAAAGTATGTTGATTATGAATATATTGGGACACTATAAAAAATGTGAAGGGTATTGTGAGTAACATCAATATGAAGTGAATTTAGTCGTTGTAAGGGAAATAAATGAGAGGAATCATATTCTTATGAATACGTTTTGTATTAAATACATGAAATACTTCATGTAAACACTAATGCATTCTAGTTCATAGAGCATAATATCTTAAGAACTAAAAAAATGCAAAGATTGCAAAATCTTATTTTCATTTGATAGATTGCATTCTTATGTTGTAAAATCAATCTCTCTCTCTCTCTTATTTTCATTTGATAGATTACATTCTTATGTTGTAAAATCAATCTCTCTCTCTCTCTCTCTCTCTCTCTCTCTCTATATATATATATATATATATAGTTTTCTTTCGATCGTCAAGAGGATTAAGACAAGGTTGTCCGCTCTCGCCTTTTCTTTTCCTTTTGGTAGTAGAAGCTTTAAGTAGAATGGTACACAATGCAAGAACCTCGGGAATTTTGAAGAGAGTCAAAGTTTCAGATACAGAGGAGATCACTCATGTCCAATTTGTGGATGATGTTCTTATGTTTGGAGAAGGATCCATGGAAAACTTGCATTCCTTGGAGTAGATCCTTCAATTATATAGGAAAGCAATATGTATGGTCGTAAATATAGAAAAATCCAACCTTCTGCTAAACCAAATCTTTGAAGTAGAACAAGGGAGAATGCAGGCAGTAGTTTCCTTTCCCATGAAGCCACTAATAGAAGGTTTCAAATACTTGGGGTTTTTCTTAAAACCAAACTCCTACGCTTTCAGGGATTAGATATGGTTATTTAAAAAAGTGGAAGCTCAGATTTCATGTTGGGAAAATCGTTTTTTGTCAAGAGGTGGTCGTTTGGTCCTTCTAAAGGAAGTGCTACAAATTATTTTGGTGTATTGGGCTTCTATAGCATATATTCCTAAAGGAATCTTAACAAAAAATAGGAAATTATGCTTCTCTTTTTTTTGGATTGCAAGCAAGCAAGCAGAAGGAATTCCACTAGTTAAGTGGTCAGTGTTGGCTAACCCTAAGGAGCAGGGGGGTTGGGGAATCAAGAACCCAGTGTTGTTTTGTCGTTCTCTAGCAGCTAAGTCACTTTGGAGATTAACTCAAAATGCCAATTATTTATGGGGGGGAGTTATGATTTCAAAATACTTTCCTAACTCCTCTCTAGTAGACTGGTTGAGACAGCCTGTTAAGACTTTCAAAAATGGCTCTATAGGTTGGAAAGCCTTGAATCTAGCCTTTCCTCTAGTAGGCAATTAGTTGGCATGGAAGGTAGGAGATGGAAACAGTATTCGTTTAGGAGAAGACCCTTGGGTAGGAGCTGGAAACGAATATAAGCTTTCAAGGGAAACAATTGAGTCTCTTGGAGGAAGAAGATTGAATGTTTTAGCCGATGCACAAGCTCAGTTTCCTCAAGCCTAGGGCAGAGAAGGATGGAAATCAGCATTGTCAATTGGCTTAAGCGGAGAAGCAGCTAGGGAATGGGCATATTATGTAAATAAATTCGTGGGGAATTTTATCCATTTGGACGAAAACTCGTCGGATTCCTAAGCTTGGATTAAGAACTGTACCTCAAGGGAATACACATCCAAACTTGGGTATGAGACAACTATTATAAATGAAAATAGAGGCAAAAAATAATGGTGGTGGCTTCCTGTTTGGAAAGCTTCAGGATCTTTGAAGGAAAAAATAGTCTTGTGGTTAGCGCTGAGTAGAAAATTGTTAACGTGGGACAATCTTACTGAGAGAGGGTGGAACGGACTGAGTTGGTGCTCTTTGTGCCATAATGTTGAGGAAGATACTTCTCACTTATTTGTATCTTGTCCTTTTGTAGAGTCATCCTGGATTGTTGTGTTCGAGGAACTGAAGGCAACCTTAAGTCAGATTAGCGCGACACTGGATAAGAGTTGCCAACATTGGTGGAAGGACCCAATAGTACGTTCCTTTGACGCATTCCCTTCCTCTTTCAGCTATGGAATTTGGTGGGAGAGAAATACTGCAGTATTTTAGACTTGTGTGATGCCACAAGAGGTAACAACTTCATTGGTTGTGCAGTGGATGAGGGAGCATAAGGTGGATCAGAAGGTAGGGAAGCGTCGAGTATTGATTCCTCCAACAATTCATAAAGAATATACATGGGCTTATTTCGATGGTGCAATCCAAGGAGCCATGCCTTTAGGAGGATCGGGGGTAGTACTATTCAGATCAAAGGAAAATAAAATAAAAACCTGATTTGCTCCAAGACATTGCTCGAACAGCAAGGCGGAATGAGCAGTTATGTGGGCAGCCCTAAAGGTGGCTTCCTCCATGGGATGTAGTAGATTGCAACTGTTTGGAGATTCGAAAATGGTAATTGACTAGGAAAACCAAAAGACTCATATTAACGCGCCGCATCTACAACATTTTCTTGTTGTAGTTCGAAGAATGATGGAGAATTTTGAATTTTTATCTTTTGTACATGTATAGCGATAGCTGAATACAAAGGCAGATCAGCTCTCAAAAAATGCTCTTTTGTTAGAGTCGGTTCAGCTGGAAATTGAAGAAGAAAGGGATGGGAGACTCATCTCTAATTATCATTTTGTATGAATAGTATCAATAATAGAATAGGAAAATTGGAGATGGTAATAGAGTCAAGAATGTAATGAATTAAGTTTAGTAGTAGTATAGATGGTTTTGCAGCAGTCCTTTGGATTTCTTTTTGAATCAAGTTATGAAGGATATGAAGAAATTCCTAATAGGCAATAGATGTATGTAAGTCCTTTGTACAGTCTATGTTTATTCAAATGAATAAAATATTTTGTCTTTGGAAATATATGTGTGTGTGTGTGTGTGTGTGTGTATATATATATATATATTGTCTTTAGAATATACAACAAAAAGTGTAGATATTAGAATATCTTAAAGGATGGAGATTATTTCAAGTGGGGATAGTGCATGTGACATTAGTGTAAGTGACATTTAAAACATATAAGTTGAAGTATTTATTATACTAATAGACACACATACTATATTATTTTAAAATAAGAATCATACTAGGTATTTATATAAGTATTTCATGTCGCTTGGTGTCTATTTAGAAGATATGTTTATACCTAGATTTAATTTTTTCTCTAGGATTATAACACTCTCACATTGAAAAATGTGAGAATGTTGAAAGCTATCGAGGATTTGGGTGGTAAATTATGTCAAAGAGTTACCTAAAGGAATTGATAACCTATGAAAGTATTCTCAAGATTATGCAAACTATGAGGGTTGATACACTAGACTTGGTTGTGGTAATATTATGATTGTGATGCAATGCGGAAGATTATTGCAATATGAACCTATAATCCAAAAGAAATTGTACTATTAGGAAACCACTCCTTGCTGGACTTACCAATGGATAACCTTGGTTGAGAACTCCTGATAGTCGCACCACTACTCAATAGTCTGTCAGTCATATTGTGTTTAGGAATCTCCTTGCCATGACCAGGAAAGGATTCTTGAGGTATATCAAAAGAGTTTGTATTTCCTAAGTCAAAGAGTGATTAGGAAAGGATTCTCGAGGGAGTATAATAGCATAAGAGTTTTCCTTTACTTGAGTCAGAGAATGGGTGAGAGGGAGGTGTGGGACAAGGGTTGGATCTATTGGAGATAAAAGTGGTTGTTTCATGTTGGTTGATCTTTATAGTACTATGTTGCGGGTAATGGATTGCATGATGTAATTAATAACATTTAAAAGTGAGTTGCATTATGCAATGAATGACATTTAAAAATGGATTTCCTCTTAGTACTCAAGTTTTCCTAGTGTGTGATATAAACTACATCTAGTGAATATTGTGCAATAAATCTTAAAATGTCATTGGCTATGATATGAAATTGTGTGAAAAAAACACTTTTCGATATTTTGAAGACATATAAGTTACATATTCACAATGAAAGATCTTATCAAAGTACTATGTGTAATTTGAAAGCTGATGACATTCAACTTGTTAGTAAAACCAGTGATGGATACATTTAGCATTTATTTCGAATATACATCATTTTTTATCATTATGTTCTCATTGGATTTTGTTGAAATATATGTTCATTTATTGATGATGGTTGCTTTATGAACTTCATGATGATTAAAGATATTATGTAGATTTTGAGAAGAAAATGTTTAAACTTTTATAAAAGTATTTATTATAAAAAAATGTTCTCGTACTGTATTTTTTATGCAGATTAAGTTAAGGCTAATGACGACATCAACAAATCAAGGAGGGGAGAATGTCATGTACCTATTTTCCCAGTGTAATAAATAAAAGAAGAGTCCTTGAAAATAAGAATAATATGTAAAAAGGGTAAAAACACTATAAATAAAAAATAATAATAAGTAATAAGAATAATGTGTAAAAAGGTAAAAAGAAATTGTGTAATAATGAACAATTATGATGTAAAAGTAAAGGGTCATTATTTTTGGTATTGGACTCTTACATATTGATTAAAATGAATTATTTTTTGGGAGAGGTATATTGGAGGAAGTTTGCCACAAGGAAAAGTGTGGGGTTATAAGAGAGGCAATGTACATGAGTGGTATTTTTCCATGCTGGGCACATTTAGGGGTTACCACGTACACGAGGTCAGGGTGAGCTCTAGACCTGGCATGCCATGGGAAGCAACCATGAGATTTTCCTCTCTTCCAAGTGAGCTAATGTACCCTCTAAGAGGCCAACACACACGATTGTATCAGATAAGTATTTGGTGCTTGCATTGTTCTTAAAATAAATATTGAGAATATAAATATTATTGGAATAAAATAAATAATAAGTGAATATGAATGCTTATATTTAGGAAATTATTTTTTTTCTTTTTTTCTTCTTACAAAGAAACAAAAATGGTTATAATTATAAAATAAGTGAGAAATACTTAAATAGGGAAAATATAGCCTAACATTACTCTTCTTTTATATACTCTAA